>OY776129.1:32663951-35063951 GCA_963675135.1 Galeopsis tetrahit | reverse complement strand
CACATGACTTCTGACTTGCTTTCTGAACTTCAGTAAACTCTGTGAGTAACTTCGAACAATTCTTCAGTATGTAGCTTCAGTATAAGGATTTTCAGTAGTCTTCAAATGATAAACACCTTGAGGTATTTATAGACTTCAGAAATCAAGAACTTAGTTAGTTGTAACCAACTTTTCTTGAAAACTAACTTTCAACTGAATCTTCTTATCCATCCACGCGTTTCTTGTTTAAGTAGTTATTTCTAACTAACTTTGATCTTTATCTTATCACTCGCTTCTTCTTTACTTCACTTCAAGTTGACTTGTCTTGTGGAGTCTTGTAAGTACTTGTCTTGTAGTCCACCTGTCTTGTATAGTAGACTTTAACTCTTCTTGTCTGGTCTTCTCTTGTGCGATCTTCAACAGTAGACTATTCTATCCTAACACGACTATTACATTACTTTAAGCTTATAGCCTAGTCAACTTATAATCTATACAAACAATCTATCTATTACATACGAAAATCATGAGCTCTATACAATGATTATTATAGCTCAATAACAATCTAACATGTATACAAATAGAAAATATGAAGTACTTATAAATCGTACTTATCTTTTAATCATTAAACAATACTTGTCTTTCAAACATAAACTGATGTGAACTCTACTGGTCTGTTCAAGATAACTACTTCTCAACTAGACTAGATCAGTCAACACTTCAGAAAATATTCAAACTACTTTTGGCTTATCAAAACTTCATCTTATCATCATTTAGAACTTGTCTAGGATTCATATCCCAACAAAAAAGATTAGATCTTCTAAGACTATACCACCAGATACGTCTACGATCTTACTAGAAATTTAACAAGTATCTAGCAACTTGATAAAAACAACAAACAAAAATGAAAACTTATTCAGTAGCAGTCTTCTGATCTCTTCACTTGACTTCTGACTTGCTTTCTGAACTTCAATGAACTCTGAGAGTAACTTCGAACAATTCTTCAGTATGTAGCTTTAGTATACGTATTTGCAGTAGTCTCCAAATGATAAACACCTTGAGGTATTTATAGACTTCAAATTCAAGAACTTAGTTAGTTGTAACCAACTCTTCTTGAAAACTAACTTTTGTAACTGCATCTTCTTTATCCATCCACGCGTTTCAGTTAATTAGTTATTCCATAACTAACTTTGTAATCTTTATCTTTACACGCGCTTCACCTTTAGTTCACTTCAAGTTGACTTTTGACTTGTCTTGTGGAGTCTTGTATACGCACTTGTCTTGTAGTCCACCTGTCTTGTGTAGTAGACTTCAACCCTTCTTGTCTGGTCTTCTTGTGCAATCTTCAATGGTAGACTATTCTAATCCTAACAAGACTATTACATTACTTTAAGCTTATAGCTTAGTCAACTTATACAACTATACAATGAATATTACATGTGAAAAACAATGAGCTTCTATACAATGATTATTATAGCTCAATAACAACCTAACATGTATATAATCAGCAAATATGAAGTACTTATAGATCGTACTTATCTTTTAATATTTAAACAACACTTGTCTTTCCATGTGAACTTATGTGAACTCTACTGGTCTGTTCAAGATGACTTCTCCTCAACTAGACTAGATCAGTCAATACTTAGAAAATATTCAAACTACTTTTGGCTTATCAAAACTTCATCTTTTATCATCATTTAGAACTTTTCTAGGATTCATATCCCAACACAAAGGAAAGGAGAAGGTCCCTGATGTTGAGGAGGAGGTAGTAGAAGACATTGGGAAAGGCAAAGGCCCAATGAATATTGAAAACTTGACTGAGGAAGAGCAAATTCAGATTGCTGTCAAGGAGTCTATGATGTCAGCCATGGAAAGTCAGGCAAGAAGGCTTCAGAGACCTGGTGGTGAGTCTACAGGCCTTGACCCCAAGGAGAAGAATGTTGAAGTAAGGGGGAAAGTGACTAGGGCCTCTGAAAGGAAAAGAAAGGAACTGCAAGCATTCAATGAGTTCCCAACCAGCCTGACTCTGCCATCAGAATTCCAGTCTGAAGAATCAACTCCACTGAGGCAGTCTAAGAGATTGAAGAAAACAGCCAAACTGCCTGAAATCCAAGAAGAAGTTGATGAAGAAGAAGAACAGGACAAAGAGCCTGAAGTTAATGTGCCCAAACTTGTTGATGATCCTTCTAAGCTGTTTGAAGAAGGATTTGGAAAGGATCCAGAAACACAGGAGAAGCTAGCTCTTCAAAGAGCCAAAGAGAGAATGGATCAGTTGGTTGAGGCCAATAAGGCAAGAGATGAGAAGAGGGCAAACTTCAAAGCTCCAAGAAGGAGGGCTTCTTACAGAAAGCTCAAACCTCAGATGCTGCAAAGATGGGACACTCAGTACCCTCACCATGATAAGTGGGTCCCAATCTCACTGAATGATGCATGGGAGGAGGCCAAGAGAAGCTTTGTATATGACTTTTATGTCATTGGGAAATGGCTTGAAGAGAGTGTGGATGAAGTCTTTGTGCAGTTTATGTTTGAGAACCATAGGGACCTCTACCAGAAGCTGTTTGCAGCAGCTGAGATGGCAAGAGTTGAGTTCAAGGCCCCTGGTCCTATTCTGTACATGCCTCCTAAGTTCAATGGGAACTTAATTGATGAGGGAAAGATTTTGGAAGAGTTCATCAATATCATGAGGATGGAAAAGATGAAGATTGGCCCTAGAGGATCCAACAAGGATGTCTGGGAGTTGAAGAAGAGGGTCTGGGCTCAATATGGCATTGCTCCTCAAGATGATGGAACTCTCTGATGGATAAGTTCATTCCTTCCCTATCTTTCTGTGATTTCAAATTATTGTTGTTATCTTGTTGTTCATGTATCAGCTTTGTTGTCCTTTTGATTTTTTTGATCTGTAATGCTCTATGATATATAAAAGGACCACTGATTTTCTATCAAGAGATAACAACTCATTATCTCAACTAACCTAACATGACATATTTTTACTTGATTTATTGTGCTAACAGTTTCTTTCAGGAAAGTTGACCAGTTCACTCATCCTGAAGGTAAAGTATAGTATAAGTCAAGTTCCCTTTGTAATAGGTTTTGGCATCATCAAAAAGGGGGAAATTGTTGGGAATAAAATGATTTTGATTTAGATACCAAAACCCCTGATTGATGATGTTCAGATTAGTTGAGATATGCTCAAGTCTAGTTCAGACAAGTTGTCTCAGAACACTTGAGTAAGTAGAATGCTTAAGTTAAAAATCTCAGAAATGTTGTGAGATTTTAGAGTTCAGGATAGTTGTCCAAAGCTGGAAAGTTAGGCAGCTTGATAAATGTTAAGTCTCTAGGCCAAAGTTGCTGAGCTTTCAGGACAAGCTGACCAAATGGACAACTGAGCTGAAAATATCAAGAGTGTTAAGGCAATGCTCATAAATGCAAATGATCAGAACAATTGAAGTGCAAATGATCAAGAGCATTGAATGCCAAAGCTTACAGAAGACACATTCAATGAAGCATTTATTGTCAATCATGCCTGAACCAAGCATTGAAGACTTAAAGCATTAAAGATAGAAGCATTGAATGAATGTTGGAACATTCTAAAGTTGCAGCAGGAATGTTCAGGGAAGTTGTCCCATCTGACCGTTGGTTGAGTGTAGAGTTTGCCATAAATCAACCTTGGGAAATGTGCATATTTGGAATCTGACACAAGTCATCTCAGCCGCATTTTTCAGAAGTCAACACATTCATTCAAGCAACCATTGAAGAGGCTTTTACACACTGGATAAAAGGATGCCAAGCTTCATAACCGTTTCAATGGTGCTGCAAATAGACAAGTTTGAATTGCTATCCCTCCAACGTTTAGTTGTTCAAATTTGCCTATAAATACAGAAGTGATCAAAGGATTCAAGCATCCAACTACTTGCTATCAAACTATCATCAATCAAATCAGAGGAAACCAAAGCTGTTCTTCATAATTCAAAGTTTCCTGATCACTTCATTTAGCTAAGCCAATCTTTGTAAACATCCAAAGCTTAGCATTGAGATATCCTAAGCCTTTACAACTGTTCTTATTGTAACGGATATCTCTACTAGTTGGAACCAAACCTCAAACCCTTATCTCATTAAGTGAAGAGAGAGTTTGTTGTAGAAGTGAGGAGTTAAGGACTGTTAGTGTGAAACACAGTCTTAACTCAGAGAGATTGAGCACTAGGACTCAGATTATCCTAGGGATCAAAGCACTAAGAGAGTGTTGTTGATCAGTGCACCTTGGCACTATAAAACAAGCTAATTCCATTGTGAAGGAATTATCCTGTTCAATCAGGGAAAGTGGATGTACGAGCTTGAGTCTCTGAACCACTATAAACTTGTGTGCCATTTACTTACTGCACTCTTTATTGCACTTACATTTAATCATACTTCAAAGAGCAAAACTCAGTAAGTTAAGAAAAACTGTTTTGGACAAAGTCCCTGATAACTGTATTTTTCAGAAATCAACTTGGAGTATTTCTTTGAGTCAAAGGCCAACCACATTCCGCACTTAGCAACTCTTTTAGATATTTAGCCAACTGATCACTCAATAGTAATCAGTAGGACAAGTATCTATCAAAGTTCTCACTCAGGCTTGTTGTGAGACAACCTGCCTGATAAGACCAGTTTGTTAAAAAGAAAAGAATTTGCATACACAAGTGCATTCCCCCCCCCCCCCATACACTTGTGTCATACTCCACCAAGGACCTACAAATATGCAAAACAAACTACTAATATGCAGATTTAGCACACTTATTTTATACATTAAATCATTTGTATTGCATAATTTATGTTATTTTTCTGCCATGTTAATAGTATTTGCAGATACTTGTTGTTTATTTTTCATATTTTTTCTCTGCATTACTTGGTGTCATATTATTGTTGTTTTCGTATTCATTAACAACAAAAATAATAAAAATAATTGAAAAAATAAAAACTTAATGTATAAAGTATATGTTTCAATATACGGAATTTTCATTTATTTTAATTCATTTTTATTATTAATGCACATCAGACTCATAATATGCAACGAATATAAAGAAACTGATTGCATTATTTAAAAAATATGCAGAATTTATGTTCGTCCTTCTGCATAGTATTATGTGTGTAAAAAATCTTATCTCGTTCTGCATAAAACGAAAGTTGTTTTCATTTTCAGCTCAAAATAATCATAAATAATGCATAAAACGAAAGTTGTTTGCTGGCACCCTCACCAAAATATCAGAAGCTATATCGTCTGAAATTATATCTAATAACCTTGAAAAATGCATCATTTTTTTAATGGTTTCTGCAGAAGAAAAGAAAACAAATATTTTTTATAATAAACAATGAATATAAATTCGATGTAGTGTAGTTCTTTGTACTGCAATTCAAAGATTTAATTGAATATGAAATAAGCCAACCATTTAAGTTGGGGTAGTGGAGTAAATTTTGGTTATTCATTAAATAACAGTTACATGGATTGGGGAAGTTGAGGTATAAACGTTTTTTTGGTAGTGGAGAATGTGTGACATCTAATGGGTCATATGTATTAATGAGAATTTAATTTTAACTTCAATGTATTATAACATTATTACAAGATAATATAAATTTTCCTACACTAATGAAATAATAAATAAACATATTTTTTCACATTACATATTTTTCTTTATATGACATTTATTTTATGTTGAATTAATATATATAAAAATAATATTTTATTTTTTTAAACGTCAAATTTATAATATAATGTTGTTTTTTCCTTTTATGCAATAAAGTTGCATAATTTAAATTTAGTATTTCATGTGTATCCTATTTAAATTATATTCAATTTTCAGTAATATTATATAATATAATTACTTGATTTTGCTTATATAATGAAATAAATAAATACAAAAGTAATGACTCAATATATATAAAAGTGATGACTCAATTATTTTTCTGCAGATCAATTAATGGAATTGACGTTAGCTTTAGAAAAGTTTTAATTTTGGATGTCTTAATTGATTAGCGGAATTTTCGAAGAGTTGATAGACAAGCATTTAAATTTTAAAACTAATTGACTTTCTATATATTAAATTCGAAATTTAAATAGTAAGGGCATGATGGTACATTTATGTTACATTTTGTTCTTAATTTGAAACTATTTTAAACCATGTCCTTATTTAAAAAAATACTAGGTGGAAAGACCTTTTATGTGAAATCCCCCAAAATTAAAATAAATCAAAACTTAATGGACTAAATTCAAAAAGTGGTAACCGGATGGACTAAATTCAAAATTGTGATAACTTAATGGACTAAAAAAAAATATAATCCCTAAAAAATAATTCTATCATCCACTTAGAAGAAGTATAAATATGTGAAGCATTGCTAATTGTAAAATAGTCTAAAAATTATAGTAAAAGGGATAAGATCAATTGATATAAAAATAAAAAATGTGTCAAAATGAACTTGAAATAAAAATTGATTTTTTTTATAGAAATTAATTTTATTTAATTTTACTAAATAAATTTGTGAAAAATATATTTTAAAGGAAATTAAACATAATCCCCATTTAATAATGTTGGGATATGAATCCTTTAAACAATGTTCTAATTGATGATTATATGTTTTGATGGCCAAAAGTAATTTTAGAGTTAATATATATGATTTTCTATGTGAGATATATGATATAAGATTACTGATCTTAATGAGATATGAAGTTTAAGTTTACTGATCTTAGTGTTTACTAATCTGATATATGAACTGTTTAAGAACTAAGCTGATAATGAATTGTATAGACAGCTTATAGTATAGGATTTAGATGTACTCATTTGTATGTAGCTCATTTGATGTATAGATAGGTTTTATATTTGTAAAGTTGTATTATATTGTATTTCAGCATTGTAAAAGTTAGAACAGTAGATTAGTTGGAAGTCAGAAGACTAAAGAAGACTAAGAAGACTATTTCAGAGATTGAAGAAATCAAGTGAAGTATTTTTTAAGGAAGCTGAACTGTTTTGAAGAACTGTGCTGATTGACCAAGAGCAGTAAAACTAAGAAAAGTAGTTTACTGTGCTGAGTTGGTTTATTTGAAGAATAAGTTTGGATAACTTATTTCAAGCGTAACTGAAGATATATTTGAAGATATGCTGACTTATGGATAAGTTTTAAGTTGGTTACAAACAGAAGGAAGTTACAAAACAAGAAACGGTTATGAGTTAGTTGAGAGTTGGTTCACAAACTGCTAACTGTCATACTAGATCTTATAAATACCGTATGATCTTCTACTTGAAAAGACTACTGAAACTACTGTTATTCGAAGTATTCAAGAGCAATCAAGAAGTATTCAAGTATTCAAGAACTCACAAAGTTGAAGATCGAAGAACAGAAGAGAAGCCACAGAACTGAAGAGAATAATCAAAGGCTACTGCAAAGAGAAGTTTTACTTTTCGTTTTAAGTTTGTATTGTGTAAACAAGTGTGCTAGTTACTTGTGAAATTACTAGTTGATCGAAGATATACCTGGTGGTATAATCGACAAGATCGAAGTCTTAATCTTGGGACTATAAACAACAAGTACTCAAGTGGAAAAAAGTAATAAAACATCGCAACTGGAGTTGTGAGAGTGGATGTAGACAGTTGTCGAACCACTATAAAATCTTGTGTTCTTTACTATTTGTTTTGATTAACTGTTGATATATTTGTTGAACAAGAACTGTAAGTTTTCTAAAGAAAAGATTTAAAGAAAAGTTGAGTATAAAAGCTAACTGTTAAGTACTGAGCTGATTCTAAGAACAGTACTGTACAGAACGTATTTCCGCACTTAAACTCTGATATTTTGATAGAATTTGAAAAGTCTATTCACCCCTCCCCTCTAGACTTTTTCTTAGCTTACTCAATCTTAACTCAACTTTTGGGACCAACAAGTGGTATCAAAGCAGTAGTTATTTGGACTGCTGTTTCTAGATAACCTTGTAGACTTTGGGGAAAGTCTAATTGTCTCTCATTACTGTTAATTGTTTCTTGTTCTTACTTGTCTATCTTGACCTATTTGTCATACTACTGATCTTAACTGTCTACTCTATCATGGAAGAAACTAACATCAATAAACTTCCAAAGTTCAAGGTTGCAGATTACGATTATTGGAAGCTAAGGATGGAGGCTATCTTTAGTTCAACCCATGATCTAATGATGTATGTGATCAAAGAAGGGCATATAACTACCATGATACCCAACACTGCAAATCTGGAGCCTTCCAAAGCCATTGGTGTTCTCGTGCCAAAACCCGGGTTAGATTTAACTACTAAGGAAATGAGGCAGAACAATCTAGACAGCTTGGCCAAGAATTACATTTTGCACACCCTTCCCAACGAGTATCTTGGGAAAGTGGTTAAATGTAAATCAGCCAAAGAAATGTGGGACAAGTTAGCTATCATTTGTGAGGGAACTTCTCTTATAAAGGAAAGCAAACTATCCACAGCTGTCCAGAGGTTCGAATCATTTAAAATCAAGACTGGTGAAACAATAGACCAGCTCGATACTCGTTTTACAAAGATTATGAATGATCTGGATGTTTTAGGTAAGACTTATACCAATAGGGAGATCAATTTACGTATCCTTAAAGCCTTAGATGAAAGGTGGAAAATGGTCACACTGATCATTAAAAACACTCAGGATATAGATAACTGGTCTGCTAAAACTACCTTCCAAACCCTTCAGGCACATGAGTTTGAATTGGATGAAGAAGATCCAATAGTTAGTGGTGATAGGGTTAAGGAAATCTCCAAGAGCATTGCACTTAAGGCATCTACCTCTAAGAAGCCTAGATCATCTATGTCTAAGTCCTCAAGCATAAAAGATGAACTAGAGAGTACTGATCTTGATCTTAAGGATCAGTTGAACTTAATGATTAAGAGGTTTGACAAACTTAACAAGCGTTATGGTAGATACAAAAGATTCTATAAGGACACTCAGGGCTCTAATAACAGGGACTCTTCTAGGATCAGAAGGGATCACAAATCTTCTGAAAGGAGAGATGAGATCTCTAATGAGAAAAGAAGAGATAGGAACTCTGCTGATAGGAAGGATAGAAACTCTACTGATAGAAAGGACAGGAACCGATATCATTCTCCTTCTAAACGTTCTACTAATGAACCTCTGTGTTATAACTGTGAAAAGCCAGGTCATTACATCCATGAATGTCCTGATCTGAGTGCTGAAGACAGAAGAGAAAGAAAAGCAAGGAGAGATTGCAAATATGCAAAGGGTAAGAGGGCAATAGTGGCTAACAATGAATCTGATACGGATTCAGATGAGTTGCCATCTTCCTCTTCTGATTACCCTTCCAGAAGTGAGAAAGAAGTCTTCATTGCAGATGATGGACTAGTCATGATGGCAAAAATAGATCAAGAGATATCATCTGTCACATCTTTTCAATCTTGTGATGAATCAGATTATGATTCTGATTTATGTGACACTGCTGATAGTAGTGTAGGGAGTAGTCTTCACCATTCCAATGGAATGAATGAAGAAGACCTCCTACCAGCTAATGAAGCATTCATGGAAATCAGTGATGAGAACATATCTTTAAGACAAGAAATCATGAGTCTTAGAGAAGCTCAAATGAAAGTGGATCCTAATATAATTGTTCTAAATGCACGGCTATCAAAAGAGTTGTCACAACTCAAAGATAAGTATGCATCTATGGACAAGTTATATCAGGGTATGCTTCATACACAAGCGAAAGAGACAAATGAGTTCAATGACTTAAAGATTAAATGTGAAAAACTTGAAGAGCGCAATAGATCCTTAGAATCTGAAGTACTGAGCTTGGATCTGAAGCTATCTGAGATGATTAACTCTTCTAAGATTAATCAAACATTATCAGACAGATACAGAGCTCCTTATGATAAAAGTGGAATAGGTACTGATCTGCCTAGTTCCTCTACTTCAGGGATTAAGAACACTACTGGAGCTAGTTCAAGTTCTTTGCAACTAGATAAAGGAAAAGAACCTATGACTTATGATAATGATCCAAAATCCAAAGTACAGTCTAAATGCATTCCTCCTACTACCAAGAATGGTAAACAGAAGAATGGATCTAGACCAGTACAGTCAAGACCATACCAGAAGAGTACTACTCCTCTGACCAGAGCTGAAAAGTCATGGAATCAGAAGAGGCAGACTCGGAACAGTAGGTCAAGACAAACACAGGCAAGTTGGAAACAGCCTAGACCTCCTTTTATAAGGCAGTCTTAGCTGTACTCAACTAAACCTAGGAAATTTGTGCCTCACTATCATAACAAACCTGTTCTTTATCCTCCTCCTTTATCTTATGATATCATTGGAGAGGAAAGACCAAAACGCATCTATAAGTCGTATGGTCCACAGGCTTTTAGGCCATATGCAAACTATTACAGACATACTGATCTTCCTGAAAAAAGGGATAGAATCAAGGAAATGCTATCTCAGAAAAATAGATCCTAAGTCTGCTGATAATTTGGATAAGGTCAATAAAGTACTGTTCTGTGATAAGCATGGTAGAAAACTTAAGAGGTCTCAATTATTCAAATCTTCAATGTTTATTTGGATACCTCTTACTACTAACCCCCAAGGACCCCAGTAAAGAAAGGGTACCTAAATTATTAAGATCACTACTTGCAGGGTCGACTGGATCTTTACAAGAAAGGTGGTTCAGTTGGAGAAACTTGGTACATAGACAGTGGGTGTTCTCACCACATGACTGGTACCAAGACTCTCCTTTCTGACTATCATGAGAAGGAAGGACCAAAAGTGATCTTTGGAGATAGTTTCATGGCAATCACAAAAGGATTTGGATACATCAAGAATGGAGATGTAGAGATTCAAGATGTTTCATATGTTGAAGGTCTGAAATATAATTTGTTATCTGTCTCTCAATTCTGTGATAGGGGCTACAAAGTTTACTTCAAAAGCACCAAATGTGAAATCTGGGATAAAAGAACTCATACAATTCTACTAGTTGGAGTTAGACAGGGCAGTGTCTACATTGTAAATTGGAATAGTTGTCCTAGGGATGCTTGCCTTCTTTCTAAAAGTCCTAAAGAAATCAGCTGGCTATGGCATAGACGCTTATGTCATCTGAACTTTAAGATTATTAACAAGATTGCAAGAAACTACCTTGTTGAAGGTATCCCTAATGAAATCTATTTCAAATCACAAGTGTGTGATGCTTGCCAAAAAGGTAAACAGCATTTGACAAGTGCAGCTAGGACACCCCAACAAAATGGTGTAGCTGAGAGAAGAAACAGAACACTAAAGGAAGCATGCAGAACAATGCTTGCAGAGTACAACACACCACAGAAGTTCTGGGCTGAGGCAATCAACACTGCCTGTCACACTCAGAACAGATGTGCATTCAACAAAGTACATGGTAAAACTCCTTATGAGGTATGGAAAGGTAGAAAACCAAGAATTTCATATTTTCATATCTTTGGATGTAAGTGCTTTATTCATAACAATGGAAAGAGCAAATTAAATGCTTTTGATGCCAAAGCTGATCAGGGAATATTCTTAGGATATTCTTCTACAAGCAAGGCATTTAGAGTGTTTAATTACTCTACTCTATGTGTAGAAGAAACACCCCATGTTGTCTTTGATGAAGTGGTACAGGACTCTGTTGATCATCAGATCAGTAAGAAAATTGATGATCTGACCATTCAAACTGATAAAGACAATGAAGAGACTGAAGTCTATGAATCTGTACAAGCCTACAATCCATTTCTGAATGTTCTAAACAAAGATGATGATGTAGAAAAGGTAAAAGACAATGGTAAGTCTTCTAGACCAATTGACATGCCTGAATTGGTTGACTGTTCTCCTGTGAATAAACCTGCTGAAAATGATGATATTGATATTGATGATTCTGTTATACATGATGTCGATGATGAAAGTATTCCTGTTAAAACTAGAAAAACATGGAAATCTGCTCATTCTACTGATCTGATTATTGGTGAATCCAATAAAGGTGTTAAGACCAGAAGACAACTGTTTGATTCTAAGCCTGAACCCAGTAATTCATTGTTTTGTTGGTGTTGCTTCTTATCTTCTATTGAGCCTGCAAATGTGAAAGAAGCTTTATCTGACAGTAACTGGATTATTGCTATGCAAGAAGAATTAAATCAGTTTACTCGAAATGATGTATGGGAACTCGTAGAGAGACCTACTGATCACAATGTGGTAGGTACAAAGTGGATTTTCAAAAATAAGAAAGATGAGAATGATCTTGTTGTGAGAAACAAAGCCAGATTAGTGGCTCAGGGCTACTCTCAAGCTGAGGGTATTGACTATGATGAAACATTTGCCCCTGTAGCTAGACTAGAAGCTATAAGATTGTTTCTTGCTTATGCTGCTTATATGAAATTCACTGTGTATCAAATGGATGTGAAAAGTGCATTTTTGAATGGTATACTTGTTGAAGAAGTTTATGTAGAACAACCTCCTAGATTTGAGGTAAATGGTAATCAAGTATACAAGTTGAAGAAAGCACTATATGGTCTGAAACAAGCTCCAAGAGCCTGGTATGACACTCTTTCTCTATTCTTAGTTGAAAATGGATTTACTAAGGGCAAAGTGGATCGAACTTTGTTCAGAAGACAAGAAGGTACAGACATTTTATTAGTCCAAATTTATGTTGATGATATAATATTTGGATCTCCTAACAAAAGCATGAGTGAAAGCTTTTCAAAGCTCATGCAAAGTAAATTTGAAATGTCAATGATGGGAGAAATGACTTATTTTCTTGGACTTCAAGTTAAACAATCATCTGATGGTATCTTTATCAATCAAGCAAAATATACAAGAAATTTGTTAGATAAATTTGGTATCAAGACCTTTAAAACAGTTGGAGTACCAATGCTGCCAACATACAGAATGGATCCTGATGATCAAGGTAAGTCTGCTGACCAATCCTATTATAGAGATTTAATTGGTTCTCTACTCTATTTAATTGCTAGTAGGCCAGACATTGCATTTGCAGTAGGTGTATGTGCTAGATTTCAGGCCAACCCCAAAGAAAGTCATGTGGAGACTGCTAAAAGGATATTGAAATATCTAAAGGGTACCATTAATCGAGGTTTGTGGTATTCTGCAGATGATGATCTATCCCTAAGTGGTTATTCAGATTCTGACTTTGGTGGTTGCAGAATAGATAGAAAATCAACTTCTGGTTCATGCCAATTTTTAGGTTCTAAGCTCATATCATGGTTTTCAAAGAAACAAACAAGTGTGACAACATCTACCACTGAAGCAGAATATATGGCTGCAGGAAGTTGTTGTAGTCAGCTTCTTTGGCTTATGCAACAACTCAGAGACTACAATATTGTGAAATCTAATGTACCTATATTCTGTGACAGCAATAGTGCAATTGTCATCACTCAAAATCCCATTTTACATACTAGATGCAAGCATGTAGATGTTAGACATCATTTTATTAGGGATCATGTTGAAAAGAAAAACATAAGGATGGAAAAGATCCATACTGATATTCAGAGAGCTGACATTTTCACAAAACCTTTGGCTGAAACTAGATTTGGAGAGCTTTGCATAAGTTTAGGATTGATAGACATGGATCCTGCATGTATATAGAACTGGATACTAACATTTCAGGTACTTAACTGATATCAAGAACAGTTCACCAAGATGGGTAATTCTGAAGAACAGACCATGTCAAGACCACTACAATCATCACAATCAGGTAAAAAGGTTACTAAGGTGCCTAAATCCCGATAAGGAAGCTGGTAAAGCTGAGGGAATTGAGAATATACATTTAAGGGGGAATCTATGATTTCTGAAAAATCCTGTATGTTGACTCAAAGCACAAATCACCTTAGAACAAACCTTATAAAGACCTATTTTAATTATTCTTTACTATTCTGTACTGTATTTCACCATATATGCATGAACTAACACTTCTACCAAGGTGAAACAGGCATAAAAGAGGAGTTCTCCACTGAAGGGGGTACTGATCTGATTGCAGATCTGATCTGTCTACAAATCTGATCTGATTACAGTACAAATCTGTCTACAGACATGTTCTGATTATTGAATTGATTTGTCTACAGGACTGTTCTGATTACAAAGTTAATTTGTCTACAGAACTATTCTGACTACAATATCATTCTATCTACAGAACTGATCTGATTACTGATTAACCTGTCTACAGAGCTTATTTGATTACAGGGAAATATGTCTACAGATCATTTACAGTACTGATCTGAGAAAGTATTGTGCTTATATCAAAAAGGTGAAAAATCAGAAGAGTTGGGGAACTGATCTGAAGATTACTGAACTGATCCAACTACTGATCTGATCTTCAAAAGAGTACTCAGCTGATCACAGTACTCAGCTGAACCCAGATAAGTAAATTTCAATATAATGTAAGTAAGAAATTGAAGTATAGTGTGTATGGAAAACAACTGTGCTGATACACATCAGAACAGTATTTTGCCTTAGAATACTTCTAAGTCAAGGTCTGTTCAAAGTTAGATTATTTATAGAGAAGATTAATACACTTCTCTATTTTTCACCTAATTTTAAAAGATGTATTTATCAACACAAGTTGGCTCCAAATTGGAATTGAGCTGTTATGAATCTGGAACGTTTTTCCCAATTTACACTTATCTAAAACTCAATCCAAACCACACAACGTGGAAATCAAAATCAATCCAAGCCCTAGATTTGCTTTGATTTTAGATTAACACGATCACATTAACTTCTTCTTCTTGATTACTTAAAATCTTTCTGCAAATTCTCTAACCTCAAAGTTTTCTCGATTCTCCTTACTCTTTCATCTACACTTCTACATTTCTACTCTATGGCGATTATCGATATTCTTAACGAAGAAAATGAAGTCGTAGGTACTTTTGATTCAACCAGATGGATGCGTGAGAAATGAATCTTCGTTGAAAACTCTGTTTATTTCACCGGACGTCAAAAAGAAGAGAATCAAGCCATTCTTACCATGTGTGAAGAATGCGGGCTAAGGAAGTACCTAGAATCATTTCCCATGAAGGTTTTCGAACCTGAGGCGATGGAATTCTTTTTACAGGTGCAAGGTGATTCGAATAGCATCAGTTCGATAGTTTCGGGTCACAGGGTTGTTATTTCCAGAGAAACCCTAGGAATCGCTTTCAATCTACCCGAAGGGCCGATAGACATTCTGAGCTATATGGCAGGGCAAGAAAAGGCTCGCGTGGGCAGATGGTTGAATGTTGACCCAGCAACTCTCACCAATTTGAAGAAGGATATTCTACCAGAAGGTCTTCAATTATTGATGGACATTGCCGGAAAATGCATGTTAGGGCAACATTTCAGTCAAGATGCCCTCACTAATCTCAAGATTCGTATTATGGTCGCAATCACTGATCGAGTTGATGGTGATTGGCAAGGATTTCTGTTGGGCAGATTGCTGGCTAAAAAGGAAAAAGTGTTGTTTGATGAAGACTCTAGGAAATTTTCCATCAAATCCTTGATGGGTTTTGGAAATAAATTGAGCATATTGTTGCCTCAATTAGCTGAGAAGAAGGTGGATTGGAGTCCTCCGAAAAGATTTCATCAGGGCAAGTTTTTGTTCAAGAAGGAGTCCACATTATTTGAACAAGAACAGAGGAATCCTCCTCAAACCCAAGAATCTGGTGGGTCTATGTTCCGTTCTGATAATGAAGAACCGGAGTTGAGATCAAAGGCTAGGCATGACCCACACAGAGCTGGATTACGAAGAGGTAGATCAGCTAGGGCCGTTTCTGAAAAGTCAGAAGAGTCTGTTGCTGCTGTGAAGGAATCTTCTGTGGAACAAGAGGTAAGTTCTTCGAGCCTCATTATTTCACATAAGAGAACTAAAGTTTCTGGTGTTCTTAGACCCAGAAGAGTCCTCAAGAACACTACCCCTTCTCCCTCAACCTCTCATTCTATTCAAGCCCAAACCCTTGAAGCTGAGCCTTCCTGTTCTGAGGAGTCAGTTCACTACTCTCATATTCATCAGAACACTCCTCCTTCAACCCCTCAGAACACTTCTTTTCATCCTACTCCCCAAACTAGTCCTCACCGCAATCCTACTCCTCATTTCTCTCCTGCACTAGAACCAGTTCATGATCACTCTACTGAGCATGAACATATACCTTCTACTGAACCAGTTGAGATTACCTCTTCCCCAGAACCTGAGATTATCCAACCAGAATCAGTGTTCTTGATGGACTATTCTGTATGTGATAAGGAAGAGAGGATAAGATTCAAATTGAGAAATGCTCTTCTCAAAAGTTTTCATGGTTTAGATGACAGCTCTAGATCTTCTGAGCAACTTCTAAGGATAGGTACTTGGGTATATCTTAGAAGAATAGGTCTAGATCAGCTGATGATTGTAGCTGAAGGTATGGGTGGTTTATCTGTGTTCCATGACTAGGAACAAGAACAGAGAGAAGCTGCAAGTGTTAATTCATACACTGAATTATTCACTCTTGAATCTGTTATTCAGTTGATTGAAAGAATAACTGGTTGCAAGTATTCTTTGGTTAAGCCTACTGATGTAGATGTTGATACTGATGTCAACATGGAAGCTGATGATGCTGAAGTTAGAAATTCTGATGATCAAGCTGATTTGGAAGCTGATATGGAAGCTGACTATGAAGCTGATACAAATGCAACTGAGATGTTTGAAAATTCAGTTATTCCTGAAGAAACTGAAGTCTTAGTGGAACAAGATTTGGGTGCTGATGAGTTGGAAAGCACACCAGTCATTGCTGCTAAACATACTGTGCTTGATGAGACAGTAAGAGATGTTCCTACTGAGACTGTGCAAGATAACTCTAGCTTTGAGATGTTGAAAAATCATAATGAAGAGTTACAAAGCAAGCTGGAGGCTACTTTGAAACAATTTCAACAAACCACTGAGAAATTGGAAAGTTTGACTGTTGCTAATTCTTATGACAAAATACTGGAATTCACAATGTCTAAGATCTATGATCTGCATAGATTACAAGAGAAGACATTTTCTACTGAGTTACAAAAGAAAGTAGAGATACTTTTGACACCCTTGAAGGAATGGCAAGATGAAGCCAAAAAGGGGGAAGATAAAGTAATGAAAGTGATGGAGCAGACTCAAACTCAACAAGCTCAATTGGTTGTAAGTCAAGATGAGCTGAAAGCTAGCATTGATGATTTGAAAGAAGAAATCATTAGTCTGAAGTTAAGAATAAATCTCAGAAGACAACAAAATCCTGATTCTGAAACTCAAGAGATTGCTACTCAGAAACACATTGCTGAATCTTCTTCTGGAAAAAGAAAAAGGAAACTTATTGTTGATGATGAAGAAGAGGCTGAAGAGACTGGAAGGATTACCAGGTCTAAAAGCAAGTTGATACATGTTGTTACTGATAATAGGCCAAGTAATGTGCAGATAGCTGAAGCAATTGAGAAGCATAATCAGATGCTTGCTCAGAAGAAAATTGAGTTATCTGAGAAAAGAACAGATGAACAGGTTAGAAAGCAAAAGTTGAAAGATGCAGAAGTTTCAAGGAAAAAGTTTGATAATAATTTTACTGCATTGAAAAGGAAAATGAAGTCTAAATCTGTTGGAACTGTTCTGGATGAAGAATTCATGGAATTTATTGTTGATCCAGAAGATATGGATTACTGGAATAATTTGAAAAAGAAATGGCAGATTGCTAATTTCATAGTGAAGAAATTTGGTGACCATTCTAGCAAGGAAGATATGTATTATGACTTTGATGAGTTCATGATGAACTTAGCAAGGAATTTTTGGGAACATATTTTGTTATTGGCTACTGGTGCATGAATTCAGATATTGTGTCCTGAAGAACCTGTTTGAGATCCTCCAAGGCTAGAGAATGGAGAACCAAATTACTCAGAGATTGGAAACATTATTTCTCAGATTATTCAAGATGAAGAAATCACTGATCCTAATCACATGATGGATATCAAGAACAGAATGTATTTGGTATTCAGAATTCCTAATAGAGACTGAAGATGAAGGACTATGCTGGAAAAGATAACACTTCTTAACCTTATCTTTATTTTCTTTATTTGGTATTTCTGTGATTATATGACTTAGTTGTAATATGTGATATGTTGGGAATAAAATGATTTTGATTTAGATACCAAAACCCCTGATTGATGATGTTCAGATTAGTTGAGATATGCTCAAGTCAAGTTCAGGCAAGCTGTCTCAGTAAGATTGAGTATGTAGAATACTTAAGTAAAAATCTCAGGAATATTGTGAGATTTTAGTATTCAGGCTAGTTGTCCAAAGCTGGTATGTTAAGCAGCTTGATAAGTCTATAGGACAAAGTTGCTCTACAAGACACCAACTGGATCATAGCCATGCAAGAAGAGCTGAACCAATTCACCAGAAATGAAGTATGGGAGCTGGTGGATAGGCCAACTCATCAAGATGTCATTGGAACTAAATGGGTGTTCAAAAATAAGAAGAATGAAAATGACATCATTGTGAGGAACAAAGCAAGACTGGTGGCCAAAGGATACTGTCAATCTGAAGGGATTGATTATGATGAGACCTTTGCTCCAGTGGCCAGACTTGAGGCAATCAGACTCTTCCTAGCATATGCAGCTCACATGAGGTTCAAAGTTTATCAAATGGATGTGAAGAGTGCATTTCTCAATGGGGTGCTCAAAGAAGAAGTATATGTGGAACAGCCCCCAGGCTTTGAAGAAGGAGACAAGGTGTACAGATTGAAGAAAGCTCTCTATGGCTTAAAGCAAGCTCCAAGAGCTTGGTATGACACCTTATCACAGTTTCTTCTAGATCATGGTTTTGTCAAAGGCACTGTTGACAGAACCCTGTTCAGAATCTGTGAAGGAGATGATATCTTGTTAGTCCAAATCTATGTGGATGACATTATATTTGGATCTCCAAATGAGAAGTTGTGTGAGAAGTTCTCCAAACTCATGCAAAGCAAATTTGAGATGTCCATGATGGGATTGATGAATTTCTTCTTAGGACTTCAAGTCACTCAATCAAAGAAGGGAATATTCATCAATCAGGCCAAGTATACAAGGGACATGATCAAGAAATTTGGATGTGCTACAAGCAAGCCAGTCAGAATTCCTATGAATACTAACTGGAAAATGGATCCTGATGAAAGTGGAGAGCCAACAAACTCCACTAATTACAGGGGAATCATAGGATCCTTGCTATATCTCACTGCAAGCAGGCCTGATATCACATTTGCAGTTGGAGTCTGTGCTAGATTCCAAGCCAATCCAAAGAAGAGTCATCTTGATGCTGCCAAGAGAATTCTAAGATATCTCAAGGGATCTGAGAATCTTGGATTGTGGTATCCAGCTGATGACAATATTGAGCTCACTGGATACTCAGATGCTGATTATGGAGGATGTAGAATTGACAGAAAATCCACCTCTGGAACATGTCAATTCTTGGGGAACAAGCTTATATCATGGTTCTCTAAAAAGCAGAATACAGTTGCAACTTCAACAACTGAAGCAGAATATGTTGCAGCTGGAAGTTGTTGTGCTCAGATACTTTGGCTCAGACAGCAACTTAGAGACTACAAAGTAATCTCTAATGAAGTGCCAATATTCTGTGACAACAACAGTGCAATTGCCATCTCACAGAATCCAGTGCTCCACACTAGATGCAAGCATGTGGATATCAAGCATCACTTCATAAGGGATCATGTGGAGAAGAAAGATATCAAGCTTGTCAAAATTCACACTAATAAGCAAAAAGCTGATATCTTGACTAAGCCTCTAGCTGAAGCAAGGTTCTTGGAACTATCAGCTGAAATGGGCTTACTTGATCCAGGCAAGGTGGAGAAATGAGAAAAGAAAGCTCAGATGAAGGGGGAAGTTCATTAAGATGAACTTCAGCAAAGTTGACCAACCTCACTGAAGTAGTCAGCCAAAGAGGGAAACTCAGCAAAGTTGTCCCTATGGTGTTCAGCAATGTTGGTCAGGGGATTTGTCCAAGTGGGACCCAGTCAGCAACCTTGGGACCCACTCAGGCAAGCTCATCAGGCAGTTTGACCTTCACAGAAACCAAAGCACATCTCAGGATGTTTGTCCGAGTTAATTGGATAATCATTGCTATTTTTAGCATTGATTAGACATTTATGAGGTTTCTTGGTCTAAGAATAGGCCATTTTTGGATGGAGTGTGCTTTAAAGATTTTTACCACCAAAAAGGTAAATCAGCATTTAATGCAAAAAATCTTAATTGGGATATCATGAATTCTTGAGCCATCATCAAGACCATTGATTTGCATTAAACTTCCATCAAACCGCCTAAAGTCCACTACCTTTCTTTATTCAATTGGCTTTTACAATTACTCACTGCCTCTATCTATTAACCAACGGTTAATAAACTCCCCACATATATAAACTCCTCAGTTTTTACCTTCATCCTCACGCACTCATAATTCTATACTCTCAAGTTTTTTTTTGAAAACCCTCAAAACCTGCAACCTATCCCCAAACATTTTCTATCTTTCAAAATTTATCCATGGCACCCAAGATCAAGAGGGAAGAGCTTGTAGACTTCAATGACTCCTCTCTGGACATTGATTTCCCTTACCTTAGTCACCCAAACTCCCTATGTTTTGAAAAACTGGTTGCCTTCGACAGTCCAGACAAGGAGGTTGAGCCAGTACTCCATTGGCTTAGGGAAGCAGGTCTGGAAAAGTTTCTTGGCACCAAACCTGATTCATGCCTGAATCCATTCATGGCAGAGTTCTTTGCCCATCTAAGATGGAAGGGCAAGAAGGGTGATGTGTGTACTAAACTCACATATGCTGAGGAAGATGAAGAAGGAGAAAGTCAACACACCATCATCTTCACTGCAGAAGATTTGGATGCTAGCTTTGGGCTACCATCAGAAGGCCAGAATCCAGAGACTTACAAGGAAGGAGAAGATCAGGAGTTCTACTTTCCATGGCTGCTTACACCCAAAAAGCTTGTAAGTGCTCAAAACAAGAATACTCTAAAACCATTGTTTAGGCACTTGTTTGACTGTGTGGTGAAGAGTTTATTAAGCCACTCTGGGAGTGTTGAACAAATTAGTATGCCTAAGTTGAGAGTAATGGCTGATGTGATTGACTCTGCTGAGAAGAGAGTCAAATTTGATTGGAAAAGCTATATTTTGGACAAGATGATGAATGAGAAATTCAAGTTTAAGGAGATGAAACACCACAAGGTGGTGGTTGATGGAAGACTCCAGTTCTGCACAAGAGCCAGCCTGCTCTTGGAAAGATTTGCTCATTATACCCACCTTCAAGCCAAGCCAAAGCCTTTTCCAGCATAGAAAGTGATGTTTAGAAAGCTGTCTTCAAAGACAGAGAAGAGGAAACAAGATGCAGCTTCCAAGAAAGCTGTTGCAATAGTTCCAGCCACCAGAGCTTCTCCAAGGAAGAGAAAAGCCCAACCCCCAAGAGCTCAGCCAAAAATGAAGAAGATGAAGAAGATTTTGAGTGAATCTTCACCAGAAAGCCAATCAAGAAGTAGAGGAGCCACTTCTGAGGAGATTGAGAAGGTTGTTGATGAAGGAGTCAACCCTCCTGAGGAAGGTGAAGAATTCAGAGAGGTTGTCCCCTTACAACCTAAGAGTGTAACAGAATTCAGGGATCTTGATCAACCCACAAGATCTGAAAGAAGGAGGAGGATAATCAAAACTTCTGAGAAGCAGAAGTTGATGGAAGAGGAGAAGAAGAAGAAAGAATTCTTCAAGGAGATTAGACAGGCTAGTAGGTCTAACTCCAAGTCCAAGTCAGACAGTCCTGAAGCCAAGTCTCCTGATATTCAATCAGAAAGAATATCTCCATCAAGGCAAGAAGAAGAGGAGTGCAAGACTCCTGAGGATGCCCCAATCATTGCCAAGAAAGTTTACTCCCCTGAAGGTGCCCCAAACAGATCAGGTATTGATGTGCTGGCAGATTTAGTTAATCTTGAGGATAGACCTTTCTCCCCACTTGATCCAAGACTTCTTTCTTATACCAAACTTCTTGAAACTGTTCTTCAAGAAGGTGATCAAGTTGCTCTCCCACCCATTCCAGCCATTCCAATTACCTCTTCAGGCACATTGCTCTCAAAAGCACCTGAATCCCAACTTGTTTTAAGCTCTTCTGAACCCAAACCTTCTGAACCCAACCTACCTGAAATCCAGCCAAGCCTACCTGAATCCCAATCCAACCCTCCTGAATCCCAAGCCAACTCTTCTGAAGATGAAAGTGGTGAAGAATACACTTATGAGGGGATGCTGAGGCAAATTGCCAAGGCTAATGTGGATGAGCTGTATCCTGGATTGAAGGAGTATCCTAGGCTGCAACAACAGTTCTATGATCTAAGAGCTCTTGTTGAGATCAAAGATAGAACTATTGTGGAAATAGCTCAGGCTATTCAGGATAAGGGTGCCAACTGGTGGCAGGTTGAGGAAAATAGGCTGCTACATTTTGCAAATGTAAAGAAGACCAGTGTATTAACCACTGAGGCCCTATTTTGCACCATTGTTCATGAGAAGGTGATTGCTGAAAGAGAGAGAATAGCACAAGGAATCAAGCATCCTGACAGCCCATCTGATGATGACAATGATGATGATGATGATAACACCAATCCCAACCCTCCTGGCCTCAACTCTGCTCAGGTACATTACTTGACCTATCATTCTGAAAAGGACTCTGATCATTCAGAGAAGTTGACCAAAGATGGTGACTCAGTCCAAGATGCATTGGCCAAGGATAGTTCTCTGGAACTTGAGGCACAGCTTGACAATGTTGAGACTTCCATGGGAGAAGCTAGTCTGGCTAAAGCCTCATGAATGTCAGGACAGTTGGACATTGACCAGCCTTTAGTCATTCAGGATGACTCAGTGGCCTTGGGATGCCCAAGCACTGTGATCTCCCAACAACTGCCCTCTGTGGATCCTGTTGAGGATATAGAGGTGTCAGGTTTAGGAATGGAAGGAGTTGAAAAGGCTGATAGTGGTGAAAACTCAGAGGGTGATGATGGTGAGGATTGTGTGATTACAGGTTCCCTGAGTGCACCACAAAAAGAGGGAGATGAGGTAGAAATATTGGGTGCAGCCCAATATGAGAGTCAGGCAATTCTTCAAGTCAAATCTGAACTTGATGAATCCCTTGGTGAAAGGAGGCCTGATTCTCCAATGAATGTGAGTCCATCTGTTTTGAATGAAGAAGAAAAGAATTTAGTTGAAAAAGAGAGAGAAGGTGCTGATGTATCAGGCCTTATGGGAGAAAGAAAAAATGAGGGTGTTGAGGGAGTTTCTACTAACACTCTTAGTTTTGCAGATTCTGTTGCTGTCACACTTGAGCAAATTTTTGCAGATGCCTCCCTGACAGATATACCAGTTGATGCTGACACTGATCTTGAAGCAGTATCAGCAAATGTGTCCACACTGAACCAGATTTACTTTGAGCAAGCCAACACAACTGAAGCTAACTTTCAGATTGCTACTCAGACTGCTTCTATTATTGAAGAACAGTCAGAGAAGTTGGACACACTGGTCAAGGAGGTTGGTAAGGCACATGCAGCAACCATTGATACTCTTGATGGCCAAGGAAAGACTTTAGCCTCTGTGGAGATGAGGCTAACTGGCTCAGAAGAGGTGATTCTGCCCACATTGGATGCAAGAATATGTGGAGTTGAAACTGGACTGCAAACAGTTTCAACTGAAGTGACAAAGGCCAAGGATGCTATGGGAAAATTCACAAGATCTGTGAAGAAAGAGCAACAAGGTCTCAAAGATTTGTACAAGCATAATGTGAAAGCCTTGAGAAAGACAATCAAGGATGCTCTAAGGCAGAGGACAGCAACTCAGAGGAAAAAGGCAGAAGAATTGAAAGCTGCAATGGTGAAGGATGCTGCTGAGAAGTTCACTGTTGAACTCATGGCCAAGGTGTCTGATCAAGTTGTGGCCAATCTCACTGAACAACTTCAGGCCAAACTTGATCAATCACTGAAAGCCACATTGGATGCAATTGTTGCTCAAAAGATGAAGCCAGTTCACACCTTTTTTAGCATGGCAGATGATAAAATGCAAAACATTCATGATGAGAATGTTTATCTACTGCAAGAGCTGAAGTCCCTCACTCAGGCTCACTCACATCTCTCAGTCTCTATGAGTGAATTGAAGCCCCAGTGTTTTGATCATGCCAAAAAGGGGGAAAGAGAGAAAGCAAGGGCAAAAGGAACCTTGATGATTGGTGAACCTAAGGGAAAGGAGAAGGTCCCTGAAAGTGAGGAGGAAGCAGTAGAAGACATTGGGAAAGGCAAAGGCCCAATGAATATTGAAAACTTGACTGAAGAAGAACAGATTCAAATTGCTGTTAAAGAATCCATGATGTCTACAATGGAGAGTCAGGCAAGAAGGCAACAAAGGCCTGGTGGTGAGTCAGCTGGACTTGACCCCAAAGAGAAGGTTGCTGAAGTAAGGGGGAAGGTGACAAGGTCATCTGAAAGAAAGAGGAAGGAATTACAAGCCTTCAATGAATTCCCAACCAGCCTGACTTTGCCATCAGAATTTCAATCTGAGGAATCCACTCCAGTAAAGCAATCAAAGAGAATGAAGAAAGCAGCCAAGCTGCCTGCCATTGAAGAAGAAGAAGTTGAAGAAGTCCAGGACAAAATGCCTGAAGTTGGTGTGCCTAAACTTGCTGATGATCCCTCTAAATTGTTTGAAGAAGGTTTTGGAAAAGATCCAGAAACCCAAGAGAAGCTAGCTCTTCAGAGAGCTAAAGAGAGGATGGAGCAATTGGTTGAGGCCAACAAGGCAAGGGATGAAAGAAGGGCAAATTTCAAAGCCCCAAGAAGGAGAGCTTCATACAGAAGACTCAAACCTCAAATGCTGCAAAGATGGGACACTCAGTACCCTCACCATGATAAGTGGGTTCCAATATCACTGAATGATGCATGGGAGGAGGCCAAGAGAAGTTTTGTATATGACTTCTATGTCATTGGGAAGTGGCTTGGAGAGAGTGCAGATGAAGTCTTTGTTCAGTTCATGTTTGAGAATCACAGGGACCTCTACCAAAAGCTGTTTGCAGCAGCTGATATGGCAAGAGTGGAGTTCAAGGCCCCTGGTCCAATTCTGTACATGCCTCCTAAGTTCAATGGGAACTTGATTGATGAGGGAAAGATTCTGGAGGAGTTCATCAACATCATGAAGATGGAGAAGATGAAGATAGGCCCTAGAGGCTCCAACAAGGATGTTTGGGAGCTGAAGAAAAGGGTCTGGGCTCAGTATGGCATTGCTCCCCAAGATGATGGAACTCTTTGATGGATAAGTTTATCTCTTCCCTACCCTTTTGTTTTTATGATTGTTTATGATGTTGTTATTCTGTTTTCTCTGAATCAGTTATGTTGTCCTTAGTTTTCTGATTTGTAATGCTTGATGGTATATATAAAAGGACCACTGATTTTCTATCAAGAGATAACAACTCATTATCTCAACTAACCTGTCATTACATATATACTTGATTTATTGTGCTAACAGTTTCTTTCAGGAAAGTTGGCAAGGTCATTCATCCTAAAAGTTCAGTATAGTATAAGTCAAGGTTCCTTTGTAATAGGTTTTGGCATCATCAAAAAGGGGGAAATTGTTGGGAATAAAATGATTTTGATTTAGATACCAAAACCCCTGATTGATGATGTTCAGATTAGTTGAGATATGCTCAAGTCAAGTTCAGGCAAGCTGTCTCAGTAAGATTGAGTATGTAGAATACTTAAGTAAAAATCTCAGGAATATTGTGAGATTTTAGTATTCAGGCTAGTTGTCCAAAGTTGGTATGTTAGGCAGCTTGATAAGTCTATAGGACAAAGTTGCTGATCCATTCAAGACAAGCTGATCAAATGGACAACTGAGCTGAAGAAATCAAGAACAATAAAGTTGTGTTCATAAATGCAAAAGATCAAGACAGTTGAAGTACAAATGATCAAGAGCATTGAATGCCAAAGCCCACAGAAGACACATTCAATGAAGCATTGATTGCCAATCATGCCTGAAACAAGCATTGAAGACTTAGAGCATTAAAGAGTGAAGCATTGAATGAATGTTGGAACATTCTAAACTGCAGCAGGAATGTTCAGGGAGCTTGTCCCATCTGACCGTTGGTTGTGTGTAGAGTTTGCCACAAATCAACCTAGGACAATGTGCAAATTTGGAAACTGACACAAGTCTTCTCAGCCGCATTTGTCAGAAGTCAACACATTCATTCAAGCAACCATTGAAGACCCCTTTTACACAGTGGATAAAAGGATGTCAAGCTCCATAGCCGTTTCAATGGTGCTGCAAATAGACATGTTTGAATTGCTATCCCTCCAACGGTTAGTTGTTCAAATTTGCCTATAAATACAGAAGTGATCAAAGGGATTCATATCCAACTACAAGCTATCAAACTCATATTAAGCTTTCAAAGGAAACCAAGCTATTCTTCAGAACCCCAAGTTTTCTGAATCACTTCAAGTAGCTAAGCCAATCTTTGTAATCATCCAAAGCTTAGCATTGAGATATCCTAAGCCTTTACACTGTTATTATTGTAAAGGATATCTCTACTAGTTGGAACCAAACCTCAAACCCTATCTCATTTAGTGAAGAGAGTGTTTGTTGTAGAAGTGAGGAGTTAAGGACTGTTAGAGTGAAACACAGTCTTAACTCAGAGAGATTGAGCACTAGGACTCAGATTATCCTAGGGATCAAAGCACTAAGAGAGTGTTGTTGATCAGTGCACCTTGGCACTATAAAACAAGCTAATTCCATTGTGAAGGAATTATCCTGTTCAATCAGGGAAAGTGGATGTAGGAGCTTGAGTCTCTGAACCACTATAAACTTGTGTGTCCTTTACTTACTGCACTCTTTATTGCATTCATATTCAAACATATTTCAAAGAGTAAAACTTGTAAGTTTAAGGAACACTGTTTTGGACAAAGTCCCTGATAACTGTCTTTTCAGAAATTGAATTGGAGTATTTCTTTAGTCAAAAGGCCAACCACATTCCGCACTTAGAAACTCTTTTAGATATTTAGGCAACTGATCACTTTATAGTAATCAGTAGGACAAGTATCTATCAAAGTTCACATTCAGGCCAGTTGTGAGACAACCTGCCTGATAAGATAAGTTTTGTCAAAAATAAAGAATTTGCATACACAAGTGCATTCCCCCCCCCCCAATACACTTGTGTTATACTCCACTAAGGACCAACATGATATATCTGATCTTATTTTGAATATGAATCTGACTCTTGATTTGATGAACTATATGAATGATTATATATCTTAACTACTGATCTGTTAATGTTTAAGTAGTTTTGGCTTCATCAAAAAGGGGGAAATTGTTGGGATATGAATCCTTTAAACAATGTTCTAATTGATGATTATATGTTTTGATGGCCAAAAGTAATTTTAGAGTTAATATATATTATTTTCTATGTGAGATATATGATGTAGGTCCCGAAAGTTGAGTTAATATCGAGGGAAGCTAAAGAAAATGTCTAGAGGGGGCTGAATAGACTTTTCTAAAATCTTTCGATATATCAGAATACAATATGCGGAACACGAAATTAACAATGAGCCCAATTCAAGTTTATACTCAACTTCTTAATTCGAGAACTCTGTTCTATACTCAACTTGTCTAGTTCAGTTAAGTAGTTAAAAAATTAAGCAATCAAACAAACAGTAAAGTAAACAACACAAACAATTTATAGTGGTTCGACAACTTGTCTACGTCCACTCTCACAAACCCAGTTGTGATGTTTCCACTAAACTCTTCCAATCGAGTACAAAGTGTGTATTCCTGTGATTTTAAGTCCCAAGAAGAAGACTTAGATCTTCAAAGAATATACCACCAGATATATCTACGATCTAACTAGAAATTTAACAAGTATCTAGAAACTTGAAACAAAACAATAAAACTTCTCTGTCTTCAGTAGTAGCCTTCTTTGATTCTTCACTTGTCTTCTGGCTTCTTTCTGAAGTTCAACTCTGAGAGTAAATTTCTTCTTGAATACTTCGTATATCACCTTTAGAATACTTAGAATATCAGTACGTCAGTGATCAGTAGTCTTGAATCAATGAACACCTTGAGGTATTTATAGACTTCCAACCTTCAAGAACTTAGGTAGTTGTAACCAACCTTTCTTGAAAACTGACTCCAACTGAATCTTCTTATCCATCCACGCGTTTCTTGTTACGAATTAGTTATTTCTAACTAACCTCTTTAATCTTTATCTTTTCACGCGCTTGAATAACTAACTTCAAGTAATCTTGTTGTGTCTTGTTTGCGCACTAGTCTTCAGTAGACTTGTCTTCTCTTCTTGTCTAGTCTGATCTCCTTGTCTTGCGCAGTAGACTTCTTCAGTAGTCTTCAATAGAACTAATCTAGTCCTATCATCTAATCCTAACAAGACTATTACATTACTTTAAGCTTATAGCTTAGTCAACTTAAAACTATACAATCAATCTATCTATTACATTCAAAAATCATGAGCTCTATACAACAATTATTCATAGCTCAATAACAACTAAACAGTTAATACAAACAGATATGAAGTACTTATAAATCGTACTTATCTTTTAATACTTATCTTTCCATGTGAACTCTACTGATCTGTTCAAGATGACTTCAACTCAACTAGACTAGATTAGTCAACACTTAGAAAATATTCAAACTATTTTTGGCTTATCAAAACTTCATCTTTCATCAACATTTAGGACTTGTTCTAGGATTCATATCCCAACATATGATATAAGATTACTGATCTTAATGAGATATGAAGTTTAAGTTTATTGATCTTAGTGTTTACTAATCTGATATATGAACTGTTTAAGAACTAAGCTGATAATGAATTGTATAGACAGCTTATAGTATAGGATTTAGATGTACTCATCTGTATGTAGTTCAGTTGATGTATAGATAGGTTTTATATTTGTAAAGTTGTATTATATTGTATTTCAGCATTGTAAAAGTTAGAACAGTAGATTAGTTGGAAGTCAGAAGACTAAAGAAGACTAAGAAGACTATTTCAGAGATTGAAGAAATCAAGTGAAGTATTTTTTAAGGAAGCTGAACAGTTTTGAAGAACTGTGCTGATTGACCAAGAGCAGTAAAACTAAGAAGAGTAGTTTACTGTGCTGAGTTGGTTTATTTGAAGAATAAGTTTGGATAACTTATTTGAAGCGTAACTGAAGATATATTTGAAGATATGCTGACTTATGGATAAGTTTTAAGTTGGTTACAAACAGAAGGAAGTTACAAAACAAGAAACGGTTATGAGTTAGTTGAGAGTTGGTTCACAAACTGCTAACTGTCATACTAGATCTTATAAATATCGTATGATCTTCTACTTGAAAAGACTACTGAAACTACTGTTATTCGAAGTATTCAAGAGCAATCAAGAAGTATTCAAGTATTCAAGAACTCACAGAGTTGAAGATCGAAGAACAGAAGAGAAGCCACAGAACTGAAGAGAAGAATCAAAGGCTACTGCAAAGAGAAGTTTTACTTTTCGTTTTAAGTTTGTATTGTGTAAACAAGTGTGCTAGTTACTTGAAAAATTACTAGTTGATCGTAGATATACCTGGTGGTATAATCGACAAGATCGAAGTCTTAATCTTGGGACTATAAACAACAAGTACTCAAGTGGAAAAGAGTAATAAAACATCGCAACTGGAGTTGTGAGAGTGGATGTAGACAGTTGTCGAACCACTATAAAATCTTGTGTTCTTTACTATTTGTTTTGATTAACTGTTGATATATTTGTTGAACAAGAACTGTAAGTTTTCTAAAGAAAAGATTTAAAGAAAAGTTGAGTATAAAAGCTAACTGTTAAGTACTGAGCTGATTCTAAGAACAGTACTGTACAGAACGTATTTCCGCACTTAAACTCTGATATTTTGATAGAATTTGAAAAGTCTATTCACCCCTCCCCTCTAGACTTTTTCTTAGCTTACTCAATCTTAACTCAACTTTTGGGACCAACAAATAATATGTAATCCCTATCTAACACTATGTCAATTTTTGTCCATTCTTGAAAATAAGTTTATATAATAAATATAGATATTATAATAATATTGAAAGTGTGTGGGGGATGGTATCTAGTGTTTAAGTAAAAAACAGAACAATGTTACACTGAATGTTGTGACAATTAGTGTAGCATTAACTCTAACAGAATGTGAATAAGTAAACACAGTACACAGCGGAAGTCTAAAACACTAAAACACAATACGAACACAATGGAATAATTTTTAACATAGATTTTATTAATAACAAAACCTATGCTAAGCCTTACGGCGAAAAGTAACTTAGTTCCTAAGTTATACAAAAATGTCGTGTGAAATGTCTCAGCAATTACTTCAACATTCCACAAACGGAAACTACAATCGAGGCAGGTGCCTGAATCCGCAAACAGACTTGAGTGTAAAAACACTGTCTAAAGAACTAATCTAATCTTGTGATTCACTCTCACTCGATTCAAGACTAGAACAAAGTACACTGGAAGGCGGTATCCCTCGGCGTACGTTAAAAGACACAACTACTGACTATAACTCCTAACTAGGGTTGAACGCTCAAGGAGGTGTTACTCGAGTAGTGCATACTTTGAAATGAGAGGTTCTGGCGGTATTTATAGAGAAATACACAGCTTCTAGATCCTTCCATTATGAGATCCTATTTTTTAGGACTTCAACCTCCATGATCTTTCTAGATCATTCTGCCATCTTCCAGGTCGTTCTACAATGCTCCAAAGCCTTCTAGCACCTTCTCCAACATTCTGGAATCTTCCATGTTCCAGACTCTTGTAGAAGCTTCTAGAATCGTTCCTGAATGTGAGAGCATTTAGTACAACATTTAATGTAACATTTCAGAAAAGACTTAGAATAAATCAAGGAAGGTCAAATTAAGATGTTGTTGATAATGTTAAAGCATTTAAGAGTTAAAAACATCTACAATCTCCCCCAATTTGACCTTTCGACTACAACACACCTGATGCACATATATTTCTATACATACTCAGTATTATGTATTTAGGTATGTTGAACATCAAAGCTAAATACTAGTCAAGACATTACCTGTTGTAACCGTTGGATCAAATCAAAAGAAGATCAAGAATAATTTTACTAAGATCCGTGCCATAAGATCAAAGTAATCTTATTCAAAACCAAAACAAGTATAAACAATACACTTGTTTACAAAAACATATAACATTTACAGAAATCAAAGATTAAATCAGAGCATACAAGGATATATACCAGATTAGTTCTAAGACTTATGTAAGACTAAAAAACAAACAAAAACAAAATAAACAGAGCAAAAACTAAGAAAATATCTAAACTAAACAAGGCATATTCATCATGCAGTAAGCAATTAATGATAGGAAAACAAATTAAGCAATAAGCAGTAATCAGATATCATTAGTGCAAACTAAATTAAGCAAAATAAATATAGACATCCTATCAACTAGAAATAATAAATAAATATTGTATCAGAATAAACAGAATTTAAACTTAAACACAACAGAATAACAAAAACAAAAGTAGGACTGAAAATGGCATGAATTGCTATAACAATAGCAGCAGCATCAAGTTCCTGCACATGTGCCATCTGTACTTCAGTACTCCCCCTGTCTTGTATCATCTGTTCTAGATATCTGCATAGAGGATTTCCATATCCTCATCATCTTCAGCAGCATCTGCAAACTTGTCTTCATCAGCCTAACAAAAGTAGGACTGAAAATGGCATGAATTGTTATAACAATAGCAGCAGCATCAAGTTCCTGCACATGTGCCATCTGTACTTCAGTACTCCCCCTGTCTTGTATCATCTGTTCTAGATATCTGCATAGAGGATTTCCATATCCTCATCATCTTCAGCAGCATCTGCAAACTTGTCTTCATCAGCCTCTTCTGGTTCCTCAATGAAACAAGTTGATGCAAAGAGTGCAACAACATTGTTAGCAGCAGCAGTTCCTCCATTCTCTGTAGCAGCAGCAGCATCAGGTACACCTTCAACATCTTCAGGATTCAGCTCTTCAATAACAACTCCAGAAGTTCTAGCTGAAGTGGAAGGTGGTACTCCCCCTGTTGTAGTGGAAAGTAGTCTGGTCCACTTGTCTTTGATGAACTGGAGCTCATCAATCTGGTCCTGTAAGTGCTGTAACTGCAATAATATAAAAGATCTGGGAACTGAAAAAGTGGTGTCAGTGTTACCACCAATGTTCTCAGCATCTGGTGCAGCATTAGGTGCAGCTGTGTTCTGTGCAGGTCTCTGTGCTGGTGAGGGTTGAGATTGAGGTTGAGCAGGAGCTGGTCTTTGAGAAGAACTTCCAGGATTGTGCAAGGGCAGATCTTTCACTCTTTCACCAATGAGCAAAGCAGGTGAAATGGTGTATAAAGGAACCTTGCCTCTAAGAACTTCAGTCTTCTTAGGGCTAAAACCATGCATCTTCAGATAATAACAAATAAGCACAGGGTATGGAAGGTTTCCTTTATCAGAAATATCACCACTAAACTTCATCATGTGGTGGAAAATGGTCAATCCCAAGTTAAATTTCCTCAAAACCACTATCCTATAGAGCAAGATTGCTTGATCCTTTGTCACTTTAGTAGAGTTGGTGGAAGGTATCCAATTATAAACTATCAATTTATGCAACACAGAATAAAGAGAAGTAAGGTCTTTGGCCAACATTCCATTCTTCCATCTAGTCAACAAACCACCAGTCATAGAAGCAGTAACAACATCCAAATCAGGTTCATCATCATCAAGTACTGGTTCTATTTCTAAGAAATCATTTATCAACTCTGGTGTAAAAGGAACTATACTCCCCCTAAACTGTACATTCCCATACCAACGGGAACTCCTCCTACCATTACTCTTTTTCAGACATGCATAAAATTCATACACCCAATCAGAAACAAAAGAATCACACAAGTTCAGAGCTTTCATCAATTTTCTATCCTCTAAGAATTGAATCAAATTCTTATTCTCAAAATCAGAAATATTAATTCTCCTTTCCATCAACAGTTTCCTCCTAGACAACCTAGTAATCTTATCAACCAATCCATCAATATCAGATTCTACTTCAGTTTCAGAATTACCTTCCTCAGAAGTAGTGTCCTTTGAGCTTGGTTCTTTCACCCTTCAGAGCTTGATTCCCCTTCTTTTTCAGAACTTTTGTCTGAAGCTGCACTGCTTGAATCACCTCCATCATCTGGTTCAGGTGCTGGAGCACTGGATTCAGCATGTGAGACAGCATTCTTCTTCAGGGCTTGCTGCATGTCCCTGAGACAAACTTCCATTTCAGAGTCAGAATCAGGTTCTGGTTCTTCAGGTATTGTTGGAGCAGCATCAATCTTTGCCTTTTCCTTCCCCTTTGGATCAGCTTTCCTCTTGGTTGGCTTCTCAATCACCACTTCTTCATCAGATTCAGAAAATACCTGAATTGGTTCAGCAACATCACCACCTAGCTTCTTCTTCTTCCTCAAAGAATCAGAATAATCAACTCGAGTGAAAACTCGGTTTGATCGTCTCCTTTGCACTGGGCTCCTCTTTCTCTTCCCTTTCTCAACATTCCTTTTGAAAGGAATTGGTTCAGAGTCTGATTTCGAAACATCAGAGTCAGTTTTGCCAGAATTTTCACTTTCTTCGGCATCCTCCATGTGAGCGTCCTCACTGTCGGATGTCTCCGCATTCGACGGCTCCTTTGACTCAGCAACAGGGGATTCCTCAATCTCCTTCTCAGACTCCCTCATAGAGGCAGCAGTCGGGGCCTCTGTTTCAGTGTTAGGGCTTGGAATTTGGGGCTTTTTGGCTGTGGACGAAGAGGGTGCAGTGGTGATCACTTCTTGGGTGCGCAAGTAGTGAGAGATTTCAATAGACATATCACCGATCGTGAGGATGGGTGGAGTAGATGATCTCAGCGATTGAGAAAAATTCGCAACCGCCTGGTTAAGCTCGGAGAGTGTGGCTTCGTTTGATATGTGGATGGTTGTCGGAGTAGCTGGTGTGGGTGTGACGTTTGTGGCAGTTGGGGGTGAGTTCTCGTGTGAAGCAGCCATGGAAGCTAGAGTATGCAGATTAGAGAGGGATGAAGATGACGGTTGTGAGTTGGGAGAGTTTGGTTTCTGTGAGTTTAATTTCTTGTTTCCTGCCATTTAAACCAAGAATTCGAAAAGCACTACACAAGAATCGAGATAAGCACAAGATAACTTATAACAAAATCTGCAAAATTAATACTCAACTTACTCAATTAATTACAAAGCTTAGAAAAACATGAAATGGGAGTATTTATATAGAGAGAGCTTAGTAGTTGGAATAATGTACGTGTGATTAAGGCTTGACTTAGAGAAAATTCTAGATTGAATGGATAATGCTCCACAAATTCAGCCACAAGTAAATCATGGGTGAGTTAGTGGGGTAAAATCTTAATTAATAAATTAATTAAATTAAGAATATTCTAGAATTAATTAAAAAATAAAAAATGTGTATAATCTGAAATAATAAAAGAACGTGGTTAGTATAATTATAAATAAATAAAATAAATTCCCACAATTAATTAAATAATTACAACTTATAAAAATATAATTGAATCATGTAATGTTGTGCTCAAGGATTTGACATACACCTCAACATTGGTTTTTCACAGGTTTTACCTATCCAATGTAGCCAAATTTTTTTGCATTTTTTTTTTTCATTGCATTTCTTCTTTTTGTGCTACAGCATCTAATTCGTATTGATCCATTGTTCCTGTAGAGTACATCGTAGTAGCGAACTCCGTGCCCCATACTTACTTAATGGATTACGAACCTCTTGATGTTTTTACCAAATTCACCTTTTGAAAAGAAGGCATCGTAGTAGCGAACTCCGTGCTCCATAGTTACTCAGTGAATTGGTACATCTTTTAGTATGCTGTAACATTCTCAATTTTTTCAAGCTTTTGAGAGGTGTAGTACATGCCTATTTTTGCACAAACAAATTTCAGATTCAAGAATATTTTACAAAGGAATTATTCAACGAAAATAAGAAATAAATCAAATCTATAATAGCTATACCACCTTAGGCTGTTGTCCCAAATGCTACCGCATTTGTGACAACATCCTCTCAAGAATTATTCAGATATTACACATACCAAGAGATTTCCTCAAAAATGAGAATCTCTCATGGTCAAGAGCCTTAGTAAATATATCAGCATTTTGATTTTCAGTAGGCACATATTCCAACTTAACTATGTTCTTCTCCACTAGATCTCTCATAAAATGATGTCTAATGCTAATGTTCTTAGTGAGTGAGTGTTGTACCGGATTTTTAGATATGTTAATAGCACTTGTGTTATCACAGAAAATTGTGAGGATATTGTTTTCAATTCCATAGTCATGAAACATCTTACTTAACCACAATAGCTGTGTGCAACAACTTCCTGCAGCTATGTACTCAGACTCGGCAGTGGATTGAGAAACACAATTTTGTTTCTTGCTATGCCAAGACACAAGATTGTTTCCCATGTAGAAACATCCTCCACTTGTACTCTTTCTGTCATCAATGTCTCCAGCCCAATCCGCATCACTGTATCCAATCAATGTGTTGTTGGTGTCCTTAGTGTACCATATCCCTAGTTCACTTGTACCTGAAACGTATCTGATAATCCTTTTCACTACATTCAGGTGAGATTCCTTTGGATTAGCTTGGTACCTAGCACAAACACACACACTATACATAATGTCAGGTCTACTAGAGGTTAGATAAAGTAAACTACCTATCATGGATCTATACAATGTTGGATCAACATCCTTTCCACCATTGTCTTTGCAAAGTTTCAAAGTAGAACCCATAGGTGTTTTCATTACTTTTGAGTTTTCAAGACCAAACCGTTTGACTAAGTTTTTAGCATACTTACCTTGAGAGAAGAAAATACCATCCTTACATTGCTTGATTTGAAGACCTAAAAAATAATTCAAGTCTCCAACCATACTCATCTCAAATGTGGCTGTCATTGCTTCAACAAATCTGTTCAACATTTTATCACAGGTTGAACCAAACACAATGTCATCAACATATATTTGAGCAATAAGTAAATCTTCTCCAGTGTGCTTAATAAACAAAGTTCTATCGGCTTCTCCTCTAATAAATCCATACTCTAAAAGAAAGTCCGTAAGCCTACCATACCATGCTCTAGGAGCTTGTTTTAGACCATACAATGCTTTCTTTAGTTTGTACACATGATCCGGGTATTGTGGATCTTCAAAACCTTTAGGCTGTTCTACATATGCTTCTTCATTCAATATGCCATTTAAGAATGCAGCTTTTACATCCATTTGATGTAGTTTAATATCAATAAAACATGCAATTGCTAGTAATAATCTAATAGATTCTATCCTAGCAACGGGTGCAAAAGTTTCATCAAAATCAACACCTTCAACTTGGGTGTAACCTTGTGCAACTAACCTAGCTTTGTTCCTAACAATGTTTCCAGACTCATCAGTTTTATTCTTATAAATCCACTTTGTTCCAATGACATTAGTATGACTAGGTCTTGGAACAAGTGTCCAAACTTCATTTCTTTCAAACTGATTAAGTTCCTCATGCATAGCATTTATCCAATTTTCATCAGTTAATGCTTCATTTACATTTTTAGGTTCAATTTCAGAATAGTAACACTCAGCATTCACAACATTGCAAATAGAAGACATGCATATTGTTCTTACCACATCTACCTTATTCGATCTTATTCTTCCTCTTGTTTGCACTCCAACTGTAGCATCGCCTATGATCTGGTCAGAAGGATGACTTTTCCCCATTCTTGAAGAAGGATTCGTTTTGGGAACATACTGATCATTCTGTGGAATTACAACTGACTGATCTGTAGATGTTGCTCCAGATGTGTTAGCATTTGGTGCAGCATTATCAGACTTCAGTGTATTCTCAGAATTGTCAGTGACTTGTGATATATCTTCTTCAGCTTTATCATCTGTAAGACCTTTATCATCATCAAACACAACATTAACAGATTCTTGAACAGTATTAGTCCTAAGGTTATAAACTCTATAAGCTTTACTATTTCTAGAATAGCCTAAAAAGAAACCTTTATCACTTTTAGAATCAAACTTGTGAAGTTGATCCCTATCATTCAAAATATAACACACACAACCAAATACATGAAAATATTTCACACTTGGTTTTCTAACATTCAGAATCTCATAAGGTGTTTGATTTGTGCCAGATCGAATATAAACTCTATTAATGATATGACATGCTGTATTCAATGCTTCAGCCCAAAATCTTTTAGAAAGACTTTTAGATAAAAGCATGACTCTTGCCATTTCTTGTAAAGTTCTATTCTTTCTTTCAACAATTCCATTTTGTTGTGGAGTTTTAGGAGATGAATATTCTTGCAAGATACCTTTCTTATCACAGAAATCATTAAACATGCTATTCTCAAATTCCCTACCATGATCAGTTCTAATACGGCCAACTTTCAAGTTAAACACATTTTTGAACCTTTTATAGAGAACTTTAAAAGCAGCAAATGTTTCAGATTTATCTCTTAAAAACTCAATCCAAGTATATCTAGAAAAATCATCTACCACAACTAAGGAATATCTCTTACCTCCAATGCTATCAGTTTCCATAGGACCCATCAAATCCATGTGCAACAATTCAAAACATCGATGTGTAGAACAATGTGACAGCAATCTATGCGGCACTCTTACCTGTTTACCTTTCTGGCATGATCCACATACAGTGGTATTCTGGAAACTCAGTTTAGGTAGTCCTTTGATTGCATCTGATGTGATTAGTTTCTTCAATGCCCTGTAATTTACATGTCCTAATCTTTGGTGCCATAAGACATTCTCATCATGTTTTGACAAATTGCATACATTAGTTCCAATAAGATAACAGTTATCTGCAGACCTAGTACCAGTCATTACACAATCATCATCTTCATTAAGAACATAGCAAGACTCTTTGTCAAATTTTACATGCAAATTATCATCACAAAGTTGACTAATACTAATCAGATTAGCAAGTAAGCCATCAACATGCAAAACATTTTTAAGCTTAGGAAAACCTTTAACATTCAAAGTTCCTTTTCCTATTATCTTTCCCTTTGATCCACCACCATATGTAACATTACCACCATTCAAGGTCACATAATCAGATAAGTAGTCTATATGTCCTGTCATATGTCTAGAACAACCACTATCAAAATACCTAGACCAGGTAAACATGCTTTCAAGGATGTGTGAACAACATTACAGGCAACTTTTGGTTTCCATGCAGATTTCACAGAATGTTTCCTAGGATGTGAAGACATTCTGAATGACTTAAATTCAGCTCTCAAATCTTTAAACATTTTCAAGCAGAAGGGACGAATATGACCATATTTAAAGCAATAATGACAAATATACTTCCTTTTAACCTTGTGAGAATCTGTTTGTGCAGATGTTACACCAGATGTGCTAGCATTTGCCTTCACAAATTTCACAGGTTTTCTAAAATTTTCAGAAATAGAAGCAGTTTCACCATCATAACCTAAACCATAATTATTAGATTTACCAGTAGCTATAGCATCATTCACTGTAGAAGCACTCTTGGAAAACTTTTTGAAACTTAAGGTAGAGTTGATCAATTTCTCCTTCAGTTTACAAACTTCAAGATCTCTTCTGGTAAGTAAGACTTCTAGCTTAGTGATTGTGTCTTTCAGATCCTCATTCTCTTTATTCAAAGAATTCAGAGAGAGTTTCTGAGAGTTCCAATCATCTAACAATTTCTGATATGTCTCATCATCAATCCTTTTTCCTGCATCATCAACAAAACCATTAAAACAGTTCAAATCTGGGTGACTCTGTTTTGATGTTACTGTAGATGTGAAGACATCAGGTGCAACATCAGAATCTGTATCATCCAGATCATCATCTGAGGAATCATTATAATTAATTCTGGTAAAATGAGCATTTTCATTTTCATTAAACTCATCAAGATCATCATTATCAGATTCATCACTCAAGGTAGCACTAAAATTCAGTTTTTGCTTCAGTCTGGTATTGGCACACTCATTTGCATAGTGTCCATAACCAGAACATGCATTGCATTGAACTGATTTTCTAAATTCAGGATCATACCTTGGTTTACCTTCACTCTTTGATGGTCTTGGTGTGAATTGACTCTTCCTCCTTTCTGGTTGTGGTGTTGATGTGTTGATTTGGATCTTAGGCTGAATGTTTCCTTTAGATTTATGCATAGACTTCTTAAGAAATTTATTAAAATGCTTTGTAAGAAGAGCAATGCTGTCAGGATTGTTAAGGCATTCATCAAGCAATTCCTCATCCGAATCAACCTCAGTAATGATAGGCTGAATCTCAGATTTGTTTGATGTTTCTCCTTTAAAAACAACAACTTTCTTATCATCTTTAGCTTCATTAGTTTGATTAGTGTTTATTTCATAGGTTCTAAGAATACTCACTAATTCATTTTGACTCAACTTATCAGTATCTTTTGCTTCTTCAATAGCACAAATTTTAGCATCAAATCTTTTAGGAACAGACCTTAATATCTTATGTACTACTCTAACATTAGAAATAGGGTCACCAAGAGAATGTGATTCATTAATAATCTCACTTAACCTTTCGTTGTAGGATGAAATTGTTTCATCTTCCCTCATTCGGAGATTCTCAAACTTTGTCCCCAACATTCGAAGCTTTGTCCTTCGAACACTATCGGAACCTTCACAATGCTCTCGTAACCTGTCCCATGCATCCTTAGAAGTAGAACAGTTAGATATAATTTTAAACATAGAGGTATCAACAGAAGTAAAAATAGCATTTAAGGCTTTAGAATTGTATCCTGCTGTTGTTATCTCATCGGCCGTCCAATCAACTTCTTTCTTGAGTTGAATTTCACCATCAGCATCTGCTGGATTCTTTGGTATATCCCAACCTGTAAGAACAGTCCTCCAAGAACGTTCATCAATTGACTTGATGTACATACGCATCTTAGGCTTCCAATAAGCATAATTTGAACCATCTAAAACGGGTGGCCTAAGTGCTGTGGATATGTGATGTGTTTCCATTGCTAACATAAACTAAAACACACTTTAAGCAAGGATCTAAACCTAGTGTCGTCAGGTATCGGCTCTGATACCAACTGAAAGTGTGTGGGGGATGGTATCTAGTGTTTAAGTAAAAAACAGAACAATGTTACACTGAATGTTGTGACAATTAGTGTAGCATTAACTCTAACAGAATGTGAATAAGTAAACACAGTACACAGCGGAAGTCTAAAACACTAAAACACAATACGAACACAATGGAATAATTTTTAACATAGATTTTATTAATAACAAAACCTATGCTAAGCCTTACGGCGAAAAGTAACTTAGTTCCTAAGTTATACAAAAATGTCGTGTGAAATGTCTCAGCAATTACTTCAACATTCCACAAACGAAAACTACAATCGAGGCAGGTGCCTGAATCCGCAAACAGACTTAAGTGTAAAAACACTGTCTAAAGAACTAATCTAATCTTGTGATTCACTCTCACTCGATTCAAGACTAGAACAAAGTACACTGGAAGGCGGTATCCCTCGGCGTACGTTAAAAGACACAACTACTGACCATAACTCCTAACTAGGGTTGAACGCTCAAGGAGGTGTTACTCGAGTAGTGCATACTTTGAAATGAGAGGTTCTGGCGGTATTTATAGAGAAATACACATCTTCTAGATCCTTCCATTATGAGATCCTATTTTTTAGGACCTCAACCTCCATGATCTTTCTAGATCATTCTGCCATCTTCCAGGTCGTTCTACAATGCTCCAAAGCCTTCTAGCACCTTCTCCAACATTCTGGAATCTTCCATGTTCCAGACTCTTGTAGAAGCTTCTAGAATCGTTCCTGAATGTGAGAGCATTTAGTACAACATTTAATGTAACATTTCAGAAAAGACTTAGAATAAATCAAGGAAGGTCAAATTAAGATGTTGTTGATAATGTTAAAGCATTTAAGAGTTAACAACATCTACAAATATTATGTTATGTTCATATCTTTTATATGACAATATATATAATACATGGACTAATGACAATAATTCATTAATTTATTTCAATCTCGGTAACTCAAGAATTATATCAATCGAAAGTGAGTCACGACAATAATAATATTGTCTCTACCATGACGATGAGGTAAGTTGTGCATCTCAAGCCTTTATTATAATATATCAATTCGCCTGCTATAAATTACCATTATCATTTAATTTAGTAAATTATTGTATAAAAATGAGATTTATCATACCCATACACACATACACGTACACATAACTAAATTCGCATGCATCTAGAACACACATTGAGTAAATCTCAACATAATATTGACTCAATTCAGGATTCATTCAAGACTCGTTGGATAAAAATTTAATACATCCGATTTTGCATCAAGAAGATCGACTACCAACAAAGACGGTAGTCGTTGAAGTAGTCCGAGATATCCTATTGTTGTTGAAGTAGAATATCCGGGATATTGGTTGAAGTAGAATATCCGGGATATCCTAGTGTTGTTCAAATGTGATTGGTTTGATCACATTCCCTTAGGAACAAAGATATAAATGGTATGATCCATTAGTATTTGTCATTCAAGTGTTGTGTCAAGTATGTATATAAATGGTATATGAACAAAGATATAAATGGTATGATCCTTTTGTATTTGTCATTCAAGTGTGTCAAGTATACTACGTATTGCACCTATCCAGAAAGTGTCATGCCTAGTGGTTGTCCTTGAATTATCTTACTATGAATTGTCTTACCATAATGTCTCACAGGTTCAAAACCCAAATTTTGAAATTTAATTTAATATTAGCAACTAGTACCAGTTTTCTATATTAATAAAAGTGCAAATATTAATAACTAATTTAATTTAATTTTAGCATCTAGTACCAGTTCATATCATTAATACTATAAAAGTGCAAGTTTTAAATAATAAAATTTGTAAAATTAATAGCAATTTAAAAAAAAAAATTAGAATCAGTTTTTTTATACATTATAAGAGTGCAAGTACTAATAATATCATTAATAGTAATAAAAGTGCAAGTAAAAAAATAATAAAATGTGTAAAATTAATAATAATTTTTTAAAATTTGTTTTGCACATTTTTCATTAATATATAACTTACACTTTTCATTAATAAAACACACTCCTACAATTTTCAATTATAATAACTTACACTTTTTTATTAATATAGCATACACTTTTCAGTTATAATATATAACATATACTTTTCAGTACACTTTTTAGTTATAATAACATACACTTTTCAGTTATAATAACATACACGTTTTAGTTATAATAACATACAATTTTCATTAAAAACAATGTTGCACTTTTCAATATAGTAACATACACTTTTCATTAAAAAACGATGATGCACTTTTCAATATACTAACATACACATTTTCAAAAAAACTAATCGAAAAATAAAATCGATTTTTTTTCAAAGTTTGACCGTTGACCGGTCAAGGTCCACTCAAGTACATGATGTACTTGATTGCACATGAGACTTCCTCCTAGGAGGACCACGTAACAATGAATGGATCGTTGTTTGCAAATTAAAGGCAAGATTCTCGGTGGAAGGCACTACAAAGAAAAAACATGACAAAAGTGAAGCTCTGTTTCAAACACAAAAAATAGAGAAAACACATAACGAAAGTGAAGCTCCGTTTCAAACAGAATAAATAGAGACTGAAACTGAGGTGTTTGCGGGAGATTTCAATCTCTTTGTAGATTTAACGGCGGCAAATAGTGATTTGATCGAAATTGAAAACGATGATGATGAGAAGGATAACAAGGATGGAGATGAATATGGTGAAGAAGAAAAAGAAGAAGAAGATGAAGATGATGAAGATGATTATGAAGATGAAGATTAAATGTAATTTAATTTATTTGTTTTAATTTATAAAGTAAGATCGACTTTTACAATTGAAATTATTCAATAACAATTTTTTTTATATAATTTTAAAGTTACAAATTAATCAATTAATTATATATGTTAAACTATTACAGTTTATTGACGGTTGTGAGTAATTACAATTTTTAGAAATTAATAAAAAAAAAATTACATTTACAAATTTAAATGTTACAATTTGAATACATGTAAAATAAATAAATTAATATACATATACAATTAATATTAAAAGATAAAACAAAAGATTTATTTGTCTCTAAAATAGACACTTGCCCAACTGAGTTCAATTCCCATATAGACCAAAAAAGGTTAATTAAATAGTTGGAGAGGGGGTGGTTGCAGGGTGGGGTGGGGTGGGATGGGTGTCGGGTGGGGTGGGTGTCGGGTTGGGATGGTGTGTGGTCGGGTCGGGTTCGGGCTTGGAATGGGGATTAAAGGCTTGGAATGGGGATTGAGTTGTTAACTCTTGGAGATGGAATCGGAATTTAGAAAACCGTTTCTAACATTAGATACCATGGGGTGGGATGGGTGTCGGGTTGGGATGGTGTGTGGTCGGGTCGGGTTTGGGCTTGGAATGGGGATTAAAGGCTTGGAATGGGGATTGGGTTATTAACTCTTGGAGATGGAATTTTGCCTTGTGATACATACAGATTTAGAGACGACAAAACGTCGTTTATGTTAGATACCGTGCGATTAGGAAAAGATAGGAATGGGGATTGGATTGTTAACTCTTGGAGATGAAATTTTGCCTTGTGATACATACAGATTTAGAGACGACAAAACATCGTTTCTAATTAAGAACGAAATTATAGACGAATTTTTGACCCGGATGTAAAACGGGTCGTTTATCGTTTAGATACGGATTTAGATATGAAACGACATTTGAAACGAAATTTTGACCCGGATATAAAACGGGTGGTTCATCGTTTAGATACGGGAATATACGGTGTCAAATTATGTCTCTCATTATAAACCGAAAAAAATGGTCTCAAATCCGTCTCTTATTAGAAACGGAATTTAGAAAACCGTTTCTAACATTGGATACCATGGGGTGGGATGGGTGTCGGGTTGGGATGGTGTGTGGTCGGGTCGGGTTCGGGCTTGGAATGGGGATTAAAGGCTTGGAATGGGGATTGGGTTATTAACTCTTGGAGATGGAATTTTGCCTTGTGATACATACAGATTTAGAGACGACAAAACGTCGTTTATGTTAGATACCATGCGATTAGGAAAAGATAGGAATGGGGATTGGATTGTTAACTCTTGGAGATGGAATTTTGCCTTGTGATACATACAGATTTAGAGACGACAAAACATCGTTTCTAATTAAGAACGAAATTATAGACGAATTTTTGACCCGGATGTAAAACGGGTCGTTTATCGTTTAGATACGGATTTAGAGATGAAACGACATTTGAAACGAAATTTTGACCCGGATATAAAACGGGTCGTTCATCGTTTAGATACGGGAATATACGGTGTCAAATTCCGTCTCTCATTATAAACCGAAAAAACGATCTCAAATCTGTCTCTTATTAGAAACGGAATTTAGAAAACCGTTTCTAACATTAGATACCATGGGGTGGGATGGGTGTCGGGTTGGGATGGTGTGTGGTCGGGTCGGGTTCGGGCTTGGAATGGGGATTAAAGGTTTGGAATGGGGATTGGGTTATTAACTCTTGGAGATGGAATTTTGCCTTGTGATAAATACAGATTTAGAGACGACAAAACGTCGTTTATGTTAGATACCATGCGATTAGGAAAAGATAGGAATGGGGATTGGATTGTTAACTCTTGGAGATGGAATTTTGCCTTGTGATACATACAGATTTAGAGATGACAAAACATCGTTTCTAATTAAGAACGAAATTATAGACGAATTTTTGACCCGGATGTAAAACGGGTCGTTTATCGTTTAGATACGGATTTAGAGATGGAACGACATTTGAAACGAAATTTTGACCCGGATATAAAACGGGTGGTTCATCGTTTAGATACGGGAATATACGGTGTCAAATTCCGTCTCTCATTATAAACCGAAAAAAAACGGTCTCAAATCCGTCTCTTATTAGAAACGGAATTTAGAAAACCGTTTCTAACATTAGATACCATGCGATTAGGAACAGATAGAAAATGGTTCCAAAATCCATTTCTAACCTATTTAGAGACAATGTTTATGGTATCTAATTCGTCTCTAAATCTCAGTTTTTTTGTAGTGTTCAATTAATTACTATTACAATATGGGTTTTCAAGTAGCTGTCAGTCTTTAATTAGGTAAAATTATTTTTTATGGCCGAGTTTATAGTAAATACTCCCTCCGATTATATTCCAAAATTATATATGGACTCATTTCATTTCATTACAAAGACTTGTAAAACTGTAAAACATAGTATTATTGTGAATAAGATTCTGATTTTACCTAGCTGTACTAAATTAACCTTCAAATATTATTTAAATGTTCTTTGAAATTGGAAATTAACGTACTCGATCTCTTTTCTTTCAAATATTATTTAAATGGTCTTTGAAATTGAAAATTAACTCTATTTTCTATTTCACACATGTCAATAATTTAAATATTCATTAAATAAAAGTACGTAATTTTAAAATTATATACACGTACATTTCCTAAATTTAGGAGAAAAAATATAAATATATATATATATGAACTTTATTACAATTAGTTACTTAAAAATAGATAGTACAATTTTCATGCATGCATGCAATACCAATATTATTATAGCTAGCTTCCCGACGGCGACACCACCACTACTACCGTAGGGCAACTTGGACACGAGGAAGTAGATGTCAGCCACGCGTCGACGCATGCAACGTGGAATGCATGGACACACTGGGGCAACACGCGGATTTCATCGTCGACAGCGAAATCCTCTAAACATAGTGCACTTGCGCCTCCGAGAGACTCCCAGGGTAACCCCATTGACTATGATCCACATTTTCAGGCTTCTCCACAGTCACCCCCAAAGTAGTCTGAACCAATTCGCTCTGCTCCGTGAATTGAAGCTCGGGCCGTTGATACCGCTCCATTGCAATTTCACCCAAATCCATGTATTGTACCTCCGGGTTAAACGAAAACAAGTCCGCCAACAACCTCATCTTGGATACAATGCCGATGCCTACGAAACCGTACGCATCGTCCTCGAGGAAAAAGTCGAGGGTGAGGGGGCAATCTTCTTTGGTGCAATTCACCAGCTGGTAAATGAGGCACCGCTTTCCGTCGCACATCTGGAAGGTGCAAATACGACGGGTGTTGTTCTTCTCATCGATGAATAACTCTGCTTCCACGCCCATGTAGTTAACCGTAGTATTATTAATGTCGTCATCGATCACGCCGTTGATCCACTCTGTCACCGCATCAGCGTCCTCTGTCACCGTCGTCAAGATGGTTCTATCGAAGATGGTTACGCCGTACAGATGCTCCAACGCGTCTTCTATCATGTAGTGAGCTCTAATCGTGTTATTTGCCATTCAAACAGAGAAAGTCAACTACGGTGACAGATATGAATCAAACTTTGGAAAGTATTTCTAATATTTTCCGGCTGCCGAGAAGAATGTATGCAGTTACTATTTATTAATATATATATATTCGTGCACAAACTGTGCACATTATTCATACGTGCACATTTCGTGCAAACTTTGTGTACGATTCGTACGTGCACATTTTGTGCACGATTCGTACATGAACATTTCGTGCAAACTTTGTGCATTATATGTATATATGGTCTTTGAAATTGGAAATTAACGTACGCGATCTATTTTCTTTCAAATATTATTTAAATGGTCTTTGAAATTGAAAATTAACTCTATTTTCAATTTCACACATGTCAATAATTTAAATATTCATTAAATAAGAGTACGTATACAAGTACATTTCCTAAATTTAGGAGAAAAATATAAATATAAATAAATATATATATATATATGGACTTTATTACAATTAGTTGCTTAAAAATAGATAGTACAATTTTCATGCATGCATGCGATAACAATATTATTATAGCTAGTTTCCCAACGGCGCCACCACCACTACTACCGTAGGGCAACTTGGACACGAGGACGTAGATGTCAGCCACGTGTCGACGCATGCAACGTGGAATGCATGGACACACTGGGGCAACACGCGGATTTCATCGCCGACAGCGAAATCCTCTAAACATAGTGCACTTGCGCCTCCGAGAGCATCCCAGGGTAACCCCATTGAGTATGATCCACATTTTCAGGCTTCTCCACAGTGACCCCCAAAATAATCTGAACCAATTCGCTCTGCTCCGCGAATTTGAAGCTCGGGTCGTTGATACCGGCCGCTCCATTGCAATTCGTACATGTTATATGTGCTTTTGTTGGTTGATTCGGATGTGAACTATTTGTTAGCACTACACAAACATATATGATTACCGGGGGTTTATTACGTGTTTAGAGAGTATTTATATGGTGATCTTGATGATCTTATGAAGAACAAAGCAAGAACAATGATGTAGCTTCTTGGAGAAGCTAAAAGCTTGAGAGCTTTGGGAGAGTATATTGCTTAGGGTAGGGTGATTTGGTGGAATGTGTAACTTGTGTTTACAAATGAGCCTTTTAGGCATTATATAGTGGTTTTTGGGGGCTGTCCGCCCTTTACACGTGGCACGCCCTTACTGGACCTATCTTCTGCCCGAAAATGTGATTTGATGGCGCATTTAATGCTAAACCGCCTCCGGTGGTCGTCCTCGCCGAGATGCCGAGGAGCTGGGCTACGGTGGTCGCCGGAGGACCTGATCGTCTAGGAAGGTGGTCGCCCAGACCTTCGAGGAGTGTGGTCGCCACGATCTATGCTGTCTCCCAAGGCTTCAACACTTAACTTCTCTAGCTAAAATAGGCATGTGCTCGCCAACACATTTGGGCGAGCAGCTAACTAAAACATGTGCTCGCCAACATCTTTGGGCGAGCACTTAAATATATTAAATACATTAAATCTATTACAATTTCTTCATCTTGTTGACTAGTCGTCGCACGACTTTGTTGACTGGTCCTCGCCACGTAAGCTGGTGAATAAGATTGACTTGTCAAAGATTGACCTCTTTGACTAGGTATAACATTTGCCCCCTGGTCGCCATTCTTCGTATTCGTAGAATAGTAAGGCGAGCAGTATGGTCGTCTTCTTTGAAAGTGAAAATGTTTCCAACAAAACAAATCCATTTCGAAATCTTGATGACGTAAGATGGAGGAGGTCGCCTCGTTTCCTGCGCCGAGCACGACTTTTGAGGCACTTTTCATTGATTGCGGATCTGACACGTGTCGGGCGCGTGGTCGGCGCCCGAAATTTGAATTGCGCGCGTGGGGCGCATGCCGACCTCAACGGTCGCGCGTGGGTGTCACTTTCCAAACTCGATTTTGGAAATGACCCCAAATCTTTAGGAAAATTGCGATTTTGACCCCGTTTTTTGCACATTGGTCCCTGAACATACTTGCTTATAAATAGGGCCTTCAACCCTTCATAAAATCCTTTTCATTTCTGCAAATTTTCGAAATTTACCTTGTGCTTCCTTCCAAGCTTCTTCTTCAAGTTTTCCGGCGAGTTTTGGGGTGGCTTTTGATCGTAAAAAAGGTAAACAACTCACATTTCTTTCTTTAAAACTTCCTTCTCCCCCATTTCTTAAGAAAAAATGGAGGTTGGTGGTAGCTCCGGTGGTGGTCCGCCGCCGTTGGTCGGTGGCTCCGAAAGTTCCGGCGATGGAGATCGTTTGGCCTTGGCCTTGACGGAGAGGGCAGCCTCTTCGGAATCTAGGATCCACTCCCCCGAACCCATAAATGTTGGAGTCCACAAAGTTAGAAAGGCGGCGGTCATCGACGTAGATGAGATCGACGAATCCGATAGGGATGATGCCGGCAATGATGCCGAGGAGGGTGATGCCGAGGAGGGTAGTAGTGAGACTGACTCAGATCTGTGCGATCCGGATCTGAATATGAGAACGGGCGAGCACATTGACCCGACCCGAGTCGAGGAGACCTTGATGAGAAGTCTTCGCGAGGATTTCGAGGAAGTTGCTCGCTATGCGGCGAGCATAAAGGATATCTTGAGCGGGCGAGACAACTTGGATGGCGATGAGGTCTCGAGGGAGGCCTACTATAAGTATTTCTGTGATTACCTTCCTATAGAGGTTGCTCGCCCGTATCGAGAAGCTTTCCAATCAAGGTATGAAGCAAGTAAGTACGCGAGCAGCGTCTCCTCGGCCCAGCTAGAAAATTCTCGGAAGAAATATCAATTGTCGGCCGACGTCTGCTTCTTTGTTCCTCGCAAAGATGAGAGGGCCGACCAGCCGCCAGAAGGGATGGTCGCCGTCAATATTGGAATGATGGAGGCAGTGTTGAGGTTCCCCTTGCACCCCGGGATTTCAAACTTCTTGCATTTTCTAGGGGTGGCCCCATCTCAAATTTTGCCGAATGGGTGGTCGAACCTGATCGGACTCCTCACGCTGTTCGGCCTGGTGGCGGTCGAGAATGGATGTCGGAACACATGGCTTAGCCCGAAAGAGATCAACTATCTTCTTCAAGCGGTCGAGGCCGGACAGAAGGTGGGCCATGGGTATTATTATGTAAGAGGCCGTGATAACTTCAAGTTGCTCGAAGGGGTCCCCAATAAAATTCGAGATTGGAAGACCAATTGGTGGTGGGTAGTCGGGGACTGGAAAAGTCCGGTGAGGCCGGATGGATCCTCTGCTCGCATTCCCATCGCGACTGACTATCAAAGAATTCGTGGTAAGTCTTTTTATTACTGCTCGTTCTTGTCTATACTGAATAAATCCTCGCTCTTGTAGGTGAAACTGCTCGCAAGAAGACTGTCGATCACCGTCTCTCGCCCATCTTCCAATATCATGTCTGCTGCGTACTCAATCGTCGCTATTTGGAGAGGTCTTGCCGCTTTCTGAATAGGGAGTGTATGCGAGAGCGAGCAGGTCTTAGAGTACCTCCACATCACTTCACTCGAGAGTTCCCTCCAGGTATCAAAATATTTCTAAGTTTTGTGAAATTGCTCTTCGTAAACACTAACTTCTCGTTTTTCTTTTTTAGTAGTGGTTCCTGAAAGAGTTGTCACTTATCTTCCTCCAACTGTCGAACTTGATCGCATAACGTCGAGCAGGATGCTTCAACAAGCGAGAATTCTCCGCGAGCGCAAGATCGTCGATGGCTCTAGCAAAGGCAAAAGGAAAGAGACGGAGACCTCGGAGGTTCCTCCCAAGAAAGTTGCGAAACCAACCCGAGGGGGTTCTTCTCGCCCAACTGCTACCGAGCAGAGGGCCGAGCCAGTGGGCGAACAAAGGGTCTCGTCGAGGAGATCTCCGCCGAGGGATAACTCGCCTCCCCCCGTACAGGTCGTATCCCCTCCTCGCAGAAGCACTCGGTTGCGAGAGACTGCTGCGAGCTCGTCGGCCGAGCAGAGGGTTCAGGGGGATAACACTCTTCTCGGCTGGGACGCCGCAAGGGTTGCCACGTAAGTTTACTATTAATAAGATTCTAGAATATTTTCAAGTACCTTTTTCTAATTTTTTCCTTCTCTATTAGGGTTGCCGCACACCCGATCGTCGAACCTTTCAATGAGAACCTCCTCGGCTTCTACCGGTCGCGGGATCCGGCCAGCCAAGAGCTTCTGGATCCGCTCACTCTTAGGGCCATGAAGAATCTGCCCCGATCGCTGACGACCACACTGGTCGACGAGGTGAACAACCAAAACTCTCTGGAGAATGCGCGCCTGGTCGCCATTGATCTGAGCCGTGCATCTTACACTATCGAGAAACTCGCCAACCAGATCTGCGAGAGTCGCAAGGTCAGCGACGACAGGAGCGTGAAACTCGTCCAAATGGCCAAAGCTAAAGCCGGCGTCGAGAGGCAGTTGGCCGCTTCTGGGGAGAAGGTGGTCGACCTTGAGGCAAATTTGGTCGACCTTGAGGTAAAGTTGGCCGATTCTGAGGCCCAACTTGAGATAGTTCGGAAGAAAGATCAGGAAGATCTCCAAGAGATCGAAAATCTCCGTGCTCGCCTCAAGACTGCCGAGGACGAGGTAAACACTCTTAAGAATAAATTTACAACTGTTGAGGAAGACTTGGCCACTCTTCGGCAAGAGCTGGTCCCCATGACGGATGAGCGAGATGAAATCAATGACATCGCTGGGAGCGTGGCCATTTTATCGGTGGCGCTCACTGCCCACGGGCTCGTTCATAGGCTTAGAGAAATTCATCCGGATGTGGACGTAATTCCGCTCGGCGGGTTTTTAGACGACCTCCTTATGAAGGAAAATCCTCAACCGAAATCAGAACTCCCCCTACTTCCTTTGATGAAATTGGGACTCCAGTTCCCTCGACTCTTGGGTGTTCCGGTAATTTTCGGGGATCCTCCACAAGTCTCCCCAACTCAACAGGGCGAGCAGAGTGCTCCTGCCGAGGTGGAGGCCGTGGACGAAGAGGAGGATGCCGGCGAGCAGGATGCTCTCGCCGAGGGGAATGCTGCAGAAACTTAGTTTATTTTTATTTTATTTTGTTTTTAGGACTGTTCGGCCACTAGGGCCTTTTTTGTAATTTCAGCCTTTCAAGGCTTTTCTAATGAATGGAACTTTTTTGCTTATGATGTGTTTGTTTACTTTGAATGATCGTCCTCGTCACTGTTTTTCGATTTATGTTATGATTATTTTTTGCAAGCATCTTTCAGTGAGTACTTGTCTTTTGAAATTTCTTTTATTGCGAGCATCTTTAAGAAAGAGTGCTCGTATTTCTCTTGCGAGCATTTTTTTTTTTAAAAAAAAGAGTGCTCGTCTTTTGGAGTTGCGAGCATCTTGAAGAAAGAGTGCTCGTCTTTTAGAGTTAACCATTCGTCGGTTGAACTCTTTTTTTTGTTAGGTAGTGATCGTCGTCGCCACTACCTTGCGAGCATCTTTTAAAGAAAGAGTGCTCGTCTTTCTCTTGCGAGCATCTTTACGAAAGAGTGCTCGTCTTTTAGAGTTAACCATTCGTCGGTTGAACTCTTTTGTTTGTTAGGTAGTGATCGTCGTCGCCACTACCTTGCGAGCATCTTTAAATAAGAGTGCTCGTCTTTTGTTTCCTAGACGGCTACGCAGAGCCTTATCTAAAATCTCAAACTTATCTAACACTTGATGGAATTTAAAACTTTTTGACTTGTATTGAAATGATGATTAGATACAAACCAATACAAATATAAAGAAATTAAAAACTTACTGATAAAATTTCTTCAGCTTGACCGTATTCCATGGGTACTTGCTCGGCTTGCCCTCGAGATCTTCTAGCTCGTACGATCCGTTCAGGAGTGTGCGCGTTATTCGGTACGGACCCTCCCAAATCGGGCTAAGTATGCCAATGGACTGTTCTGTCGCCCTCCGAAGTACGAGCTGACCGATAGTGAATTGGCGAGCACGTACTTTGGTGTTGTAGTAGCGTTCTGGCCTTTGCTTATAAACCACATTCTTCTCGTCCGCCGTTAACCTTCGCTCTTCTAGGAAGTCCAAGTCGGAGAGTTGTGCATCGTTATTCAACTGCTCGTCATAATTAGCCACTCGAAAAGTGGGGACCTGCACTTCTGCTGGTATGACAGCTTCGGTTCCGAACGCGAGCGCGAACGGGGTCTCACCTGTGGAATTCCTCGTGGTCGTCTGATATGCCCACAGAACCATGTGCAGCTCGTCCGCCCACTTGCACTTCAATCCATCTAGCTTAGCTTTCAAGGTGTGCTTGATGATTTTGTTGATCGCCTCTACTTGACCATTTGATTGTGGATGATAGGGTGTTTAAAAAAGTTTCTTGATGTTCCACTCTGAGCAGAAATCCAGCATGTCTTGACTTGTGAATTGACGTCCGTTGTCGGTCACTATCGCTCGTGGTAGGCCGAACCTGCAAATTATGTTTTTCCATATGAAGTTTGTCATCTGGGCCGTTGTGATGGTCTTCAATGCCTTCGCTTCGGTCCACTTGGTGAAGTAATCGACTGCTACGACTACGAAAGTTACCCCCTCCGACGCCAGGCGGAAAGGTCCGATGTTGTCGATGCCCCACTTCGTGAAGGGCCAAGAGCTGTAAACGGAGATGAGCTCGTCCGGAGGTGAGTGAATAGCGGGAGCAAAAGCTTGACATCTCTTGCATGACTGGGCGTAATGGATTGCATCCTTCTTCAGTGTTGGCCAAAAGTAGCCTTGCCTCATGATCTTTAAAGCGAGCGCTTGCCCCCCCTGTATGATTTCCACACGCTCCATCGTGGATTTCGTGCATGACGATCTTCGCTTCGTCTTCTCCGAGGCATTTCAATAAAGGCATTGAAAAACCCCGTTTGTACAACTGGTCGCCAATAATAGTGTACCTTGCGGACCTGAGTTGCAATCTGATTGCCTTCACTTTGTCTGCCGGGAGCTCGCCGGTCTTGATGTACTTGGTGATCAGCGACCTCCGGTCCTCGTCGCTGGTCGCTTCAACCTGCAAAATTTGACCTCTGTTCACCGATGGGGAAGAAATTTTAGTGATGGTCACTTCTGAAAATATTGCCTCCCCCTCTGAAGTGGCCAGCCGAGCTAATGCATCTGCTTGCGTATTCTCCTCCCTAGGGATTTGCTCGATGTGGATTTGATCAAATTGCTCGAGTAATCCTTTCACTAGGTCTTGATATTTTATCATTTGATCGCCGCGAGCCTCGTACTCGCCCGTAATTTGACATACAACCAGTTGAGAGTCAGAAAAAAATTTCAGTTTTCTGGCGCCCACGGCCATAGCCATCTTGATTCCTGCGACCAGAGCCTCGTACTCTGCTTCGTTGTTGGTCGCCCGATACTCGAACTCGATCGCCGAAGCAAATGTCTGTCAAGTTGGGCTGGTGAGGACGACTCCTGCCCCTGCTTTGGTGCTCATCGACGAGCCATCGACGAACAGTGTCCAAGGAAGCTCGATTCCCTTGTCCAATTTCTCCGGGAAAGTGAGCTCTACAATGAATTCAGCCAACACTTGTCCCTTGATTGCTGTTCTTGGTGCGTAGGTGAGCCCAAATTGCGCGATTTGCACCGACCATTTCAGAAGTCTTCCAGTGGTATCCGGACGATGCAGTGCTCGCCGAAGAGGAAATGTCGTGAGGACGACCACCTCGTGGTCGAACAGGTACTGCCTTAGTTTTCTAACGCTCATGACCAACGCGTATGCCAATTTTTCCGTTGGAGTGTATCTCAACTCCGCATCTCTCAGTGATTGACTTACGTAGTAGATTGGCAGATGTGTGCTCCCCTCAGCTCGGACGAGCACTGAACTGATCGCACAGTCAGTGGCCGCCAAGTATAGATACAAAATTTCGCCGGGGACTGGCTTAGATAGGACCTTCGGATCTGATAGATATTCTTTTAGCTTTCCGAAAGCTTTTTCACACTCATCGGTCCATTCGAACCTCCCTTTTTTCAAAGTATCGAAAAAAGGTTTGCAACGATCGCCCGTTCGTGCAACAAATCTGTTCAGCGATGCAAGGCATCCTGTCAACCTCTATACTTCTTTTACGTTCCTCGGGCTTTGCATATTGATGACTACTTGAATTTTGCTTGGATTTGCCTCGATGCCCCGCTTGCTAACCAAGTGCCCCAGAAATTTTCCTGAGCTAACTCCAAAACTGCATTTCTTTGGATTTAACTTCATGTTATACTCCTTTAGAATATCGAATGTTATGGCGAGGTGGTGTAGGTGATCCTCTTTCCGCAAGCTTTTGACAACGATGTCGTCGATATAGACCTCCACCATCTCGCCGATGTGTTTTTCAAACATTTTATTTACCAGTCTTTGGTACGTTGCCCCCGCATTTTTCAAACCGAAAGGCATTCTCTTCTAGCTATACATGTCGACTGCAGTCATGAAAGCCGTATGTCGCTGGTCGTCGGGATGCATCGCAATCTGATGGTATCCTGCGAAAGCATCCATGAAAGTTAACATCTCGTGCCCCGCTGTATTGTCTACTAGATGATCGATGTGGGGCATTGGAAAATGATCTTTCAGACAGGCATCGTTTAGATCTGTGAAGTCTATACACAATCTCCACAACCCGGTCGTCTTTCTGACGAGCACTGGATTTGCCAACCACTCGGGATCAGTTCCAGTTTTCTCGATTAATTTATTGTCGATCAATTTCTTGACTTCGACCGCCAAAGCCGCATATTTATTAGGCCCAAAATTTCTTCGTTTTTGGGTGATGGGTCTCCTTGTTTGATCAATATTCAATCTGTGGCAAGCATGGTTCATGCTAATGCCCACCATATCCTCGTGCGACCAGGCGAATGCACCAATGTTCTCTTTCAAAAATGCGACCATATCTGATCGCAATTGTTCTAGTAAATTCGAACCAATTAATACCTCGAGTTCTGGACGAGCTTCGTTTAAATGGATGGTTTCAAGGTCCTCCGCTGGGGTTGCCCGTTCTTTAGGCTCCTTCCAACGAGGATCCTCGATTCCGAATTCCGGCTCAAAGCCTAACCTAGGCTCCAGATCTGGAAAGTTTTCTGGAACCTGGTCGTCGTGGATCTGGTCGCCCGAATCTGTCAGCTCGTCGATTTCCATTGGGGTGTGGTCGCCCACTTCCATGGAGGCGTGCTCGTTCGCCTCCCCTTGGAGGTCGTCGAAACTCCGACTGCACTCCCCAACTTCAATCTTTCGGTACTTGCTAGGAAGACCCTCCAAGTAGTTCATTTGTTGCTTTTGTTCTTGACACTCAATATACTGGCCAATCATAGTGGTTTATTTAGAATGACGCTTTGCAAAACGGACGAGACACTCCCTCGCCCGCGTCTGATCGCCCTTGACGGTTATAACTCCCGTCGGGGTCGAAAACTTTACACAATAGAAATAAGTAGAAACGGCCGCCTTGAACTCGTTGAAGAAAGGTCGGCCGAGGAACACGTTGTAGGAAGATGGCATGTCGATGATCAAGAAGTCGAGCTGCCGAGCATGGTGCATTTCTGGCTCTTTCGACGATGCCAGTTCCAGAGACAGTCTGATTTTCCCAATGGGAAGGTTGCGTGTGTCCCCGAAACCTACGATTATATCATCGCAAGGCTCGATGTATTCTGCATATCCACCGAGAGCATCCAAAGTATGCTTGAAGAGGATGTTGGTGTATGCCCCGGTGTCGACCATCATGCGATGGACGTTGGTTCCCATTATTTTCCCTGTGATGACCAAAGCATCATTGTTTGGTTGCACCACGCCGTTCAGATCGTCGTCCGTGAAAAGGACTTGATGGGTCAGAGGCTTCTCGGCAGCCGGAGCGACGCACACTTGATGTACGTTGTTGAGTGCTCGCATATCACTCTGTTGTCGGCGAACAGACAGAGCTTTCCCGGACTGAGTACCCCCCAAGGGGCCTTCTATCACAAAATAAGCCCCGCCCACGTTGTCGATGTCGTCTCCTAGATTGTTTGGCATGGGAGGAGTTAGTTTTGGACGATTCAACTGTTGGCGCAGGTCGTCGCTGTCGTCGCGACGTTTCTTTCCCTTGTTGTCGCCATTTCCAAGGGGCTTGATGAATTGGGCGAGATTTCCCTCATTGTATAGCTTGAATAGATTTCTGTTGGGAATTATCCCAATACCCCATAATAGTCCCCCAACAATGTGGTCCCCAACTCTTGTGGTCCCCAACTCCTTTGTGGAAAATTATTATGGGACCACATTCCCCATCTCCTTTGTGGGGAATTATTGAACACTTGTGGGTTATGGACCACATCACGCTAGGGATCCTTTGAGACTCTCGGGAATCTTTTGAGATGCCCTAGGCATCTTTCGAGACTCTCGAGAATCCTTTGAGACTCCTTTAAAATTAAAATTACCAGGATCTATTTGGGACGTAATTTAAATATGAATTATCATAAATCTAATTTCATAATTTAAACAAATTAAATCAACTAATTCATGTAATGAATGTACGGTAAATAATTAAATCCCTAAACATGCGGAACTAAGGGATTACGTGTTTACCTTTGAATCGGAGAGATACCGTTGAGAAGAATAACAACTTCAACCCAATTGCCTTCTCAAGTATTCCCTAAGTCCTAGCCCGTTGATCCGGTGGGAGATCTCACGAACTATTAACTCTAAAGGAAGAATTAATTTTCTCTTGTTGCACACACTGTAATTTCGAAAATTACAGATCTCTCTTTTCTGTATTTTTGGAGAATACCGATTTTTACAACTCTTAAAACAAGAGTGGCGGTTTTTCCTCTATTTATAAGAGAGAGAATGGTCAATTTATTTATTAGAGAATATAGGAGATCTAGAAATATTTTATTCTCCAAGAGATATTATATTATTTCCATATCTTTCTCCATAATATTCTCTCCCCAAAATAAGCGCTACTTTCCTCTCTTTCTTGCAACAAGATTAATTCTTATCTTTTTAATTACCTTAGTTAATGGACTTTTATTGGGCTACTTGAGGGGCCTTTAGGAGAATTAGGATTGGACCTCCCAATGGGCCCAGAAATCAATATTGAGCCACAATATTTTTCCAGCCCATTAATATTAATTCATTCCACTATAGAATTAATATTGCACTATCCATCCTAACCCATATTACGAAATATGGCTCCCGGTTATTATTTCCCGTGTTTAAGATTCAATGTCCATCAATTAATTTAAGCTACTGAATGCTTTAATTAATTAATATATTTTATTCCTCGGAGTAAGGACAGCTCAACATTATTATCATACCGGAAATAAATTCCACTGATCAGATTTGATATGATAAACCTTCTGAGCCCACCAAGGGGACATAATCAACTTGACACTCCAAGACACGATTCTCTATATTAATTTTGGCAATCTGTCCTATAATTAATAATATTGCCCAAAATATAAAGTATTGAATCACATTGATTCTTTACCCATAATAAATCAAAGCAATACTTCTTAACCACAGACAATTCCATTTAAGTGACAGAGATTAAGAAATCAACAACCACTAAGGTCTAATTCTTCATTCCTTAAGCCAGTCTAGAAGAATTACCTCTCTGTAGGTCCTGTTCAGCACATCATAATGCACTAGTGTAATCTCTTGGTCAAGACAAACCAATCTGAGCCTTACACCTCAACTTCTACCAATGGATTGTTCAATTCCATCTAAGTTGTGAATCAATTGTACTTATATACAAGGAACTGACAATGTGATCTTCTGTGATCTTCTACACACCACATTGTCTACAATGTAAAGTACATATGAACGTTTATGCAATAAATAATTATCATTCATTATATTTAAAGCAACCAGTGACAAAAATTTATTCTCATTAATAAGTGCAAAAATCAGTTTGTATACATAAGTAGCACTAAAAGCATACTTGCCAGTATAACCCTAACAATCTCCCACTTATACTCAAAGTCTGCTTTTAAGTATACTACAGCACGTCCATGTTCTACATGTCCTAATAAATTCTCCCACTTATACTCAAAGCAGCTTGGCAACGCACTTGACCCCCATTCCTTCCACATGTCTCTCGAATGTACTCTGAGGCAGACCCTTTGTGAAGGGATCAGCTAGGTTGTCTTCCGATGCGATCTTTGCCACCACTATATCTCCTCTCTTAACGATTTCTCGTATAAGATGGTATTTTCTTTCAATGTGTTTGCTTGCCTTGTGAGCTCTTGGTTCCCTTGAATTTGCAACTGCTCCAGCATTATCGCAATAAATAGTGATAGTGCTAGGCAAATTCGGAATCACATCCAAGTCCACTAAGAAGTTCTTAAGCCAAACCGCTTCTTTCGCTGCTTCACAAGCAGCTACATATTCGGCTTCCATGGTAGAATCAGCGATGCATTTCTTCTTCACACTTCTCCATGTCATGGCTCCACCCCCCAAACAAAACACACTACCCAAGGTAGATTTTCTAGAATCCATGTCTGATTGGAAATCTGAGTCCGTATAACCCACGGGGAATAGACTGTCTGACTGATAAACCAACATTCTATCTCGAGTTCTTTTTAGATACTTGAGAATGTTTTTAACTGCAGTCCAATGTTCTTTTCCTGGGTTACTTTGATATCTTGCTACCATGCCTACAGCAAAGCAAATATCTGGTCTCGTGCACAGCATTGCATACATGAGGCTTCCAACTGCCGACGCATATGGAATGTTTCTCATCTCATCCATATCCTGTTGTGTCTTAGGACACATCTCTTTAGATAGATGAATTCCATGTCTGAAAGGAATAAATCCTTTCTTGGAATTTTGCATGCTGAATCGTTTCAAAACAGTGTCTATGTATGAGGTTTGGGATAAGCATATCATCCTTTTCTGGCGATCTCGAGTAATCTTAATCCCAAGGATGTGACCAGCTTCTCCTAAATCCTTCATATCAAACTGTTTTGACAACCATACCCTCACGTCTGTCAACACCTTTTTATTGTTTCCAATAAGCAGAATGTCATCTACGTATAATACTAAGAATACCAAGGCAGTTCCGATACACTTCTTATAGACACAACTCTCAAACTCATTTTGATCAAATCCATAGGATTGTATCACCTGATCAAAACATTGATTCCAAGCTCGCGATGCTTGCTTAAGTCCATATATTGACCTTTTAAGCTTGCATACAAGATTCTCCTGGCCTTTTTCAATGAAGCCTTCGGGTTGGCGCATGTAGATTTCTTGTTCAAGACTTCCATTTAGGAAAGCTGTCTTGACATCCATTTGCCAGATCTCAAAGTCTAGGTGAGCTGCAATCGACAAGAGAATACGGATAGACTTAAGCATAGCTACAGGCGAAAAGGTCTCCTCATAATCGATTCCCTCTTTCTAAGTATATCCTTTTGCCACTAGTCTAGCTTTGAAGGTTTCAACCTTCCCATCTGATCCTCTTTTTCTCTTGTAGACCCACTTGCATCCAATAGGCTTTACACCTTTGGGTGGTTCCACAAGCTCCCACACTTTGTTATGATCCATAGACCCCATTTCTGCTTCCATTGCAGTTTGCCAAGAATCTGCATCCTTGTCTTGGAGTGCCTCATCGTATGTCCAGGGGTCAGATTCATCCTCTCCGGGGACCAAGTCCGAAGACTCTCCCACGAACATGAATCGCTCAGGTTGTCTCACAACCCTCCCACTACGACGAGGTTCCGATTGTGTTTGTGTATCGCTTGGTATATCTACTTGTACACTTGGTATAGGAGTTGGCCCTCTTAATTCATTTAAGGTAATCTCACTCTTGGGCTTTCTATTACTCATATAGTTTTCTTCCAAAAATCTAGAATGTGTGCTTATCACAATTCGCTGATCCTTTGGACTATAGAATAAACCCCCTTTCGTTCCTCTAGGATATCCTACAAACAGCCTTAATTCTGAACGAGGGTCTAACTTTCCAGCTTCCTTGTCCAACACGTATGCAGGACACCCCCAAATTCTTATGTGTCTTAGACTAGGCTTTCGCCCGCTCCACAATTCTGTAGGGGTTTTAGGAACTGATTTGGAAGGTACCAAATTCAGAATGTAAGTCGCTGTTTCCAAGGCATGACCCCAAAACGACTTAGGTAAATCTGAATAACTCATCATAGATCTGACCATCTCTAAAAGAGTTCGATTTCTTCGCTCTGCAACCCCATTTTGTTGAGGGGTTCCGGGTGCAGTTAATTGGGATACAATCCCTTCGCCTGATAAGTAGCCCAAAAATTCATTGCTGAGGTATTCGCCTCCACGATCTGATCGTAGAAACTTGATACTTTTTTCCCTATGCTTTTCTGCTTCAGCCTTAAACTCTTTGAATTTATCAAAGGTCTCAGACTTATGCCGCATTAGATAGATGTATCCATATCTTGAGTAATCATCGATAAAAGTAACGAAATACTCAAAACCTCCCTTTGCTTGAATTGACATTGGTCCACATACATCAGTATGAACGAGTTCTAACACTTCACTAGCTCTATTCCCCTTTGCCCCAAAGGCTCTTTTGGTCATTTTACCCTCTAAACATGATTCACATATTGGAAACGGCTCAACCTGGAGTGATTCCAACGAGCCGTCGTTCACCAACCTTTGAATCCTTCTTAGATTAATATGACCAAGTCTAAGATGCCACAGAAGTGTTTCGTTCATGTCTGAAGAATGCTTTCTTTTCTTAGAAATAGTCGATGTGTTATGCGATTCATTTTGTGTGGAATGTGCACAATTAATAGTATAAAGATTATTCACCAATGCTCCCGAATAGATAATCTCGTCATTACGACATTCTTATTAAAAGAAACTGAATATCCATCCAAAATTAGTTTAGAAACTGAAATCAAATTCTTTCTAAAACTCGGAACATAAAGAACGTCTTTTAAAACTAAAATTCTATCACTAAAAGATAGTTGCACATCTCCCACTGCAACAGCCGCCACTTTCGTAGCATTGCCCATGGTGATGATGATCTCACTCCCACTAAGTTGTCGGGTTAGCTTGAACCCCTGAAAATCGAAACAAATATGATCAGTGGCTCCCGTATCCACCACCCACGAATGGGAAGAATACACCGCTAAACAAGTTTCAATTACTAGTGCGTGAGAATTACCTTGCTTACCAGCCTTCTTAGGCTTGGTACAGGCTGACTTCCAATGTCCTTTCAGACCGCAACTAAAGCACTTTCCCTTAGTGGTCTTTTTCTTGACGCCTCCCTCAATTGGTATCTTTTCCTTGTTATTAGCTTGTTTCTGGACATCTGCCTTCTTCTTCTTCTTTCCACCTTTCGGTGCAGAATTAGAAGATGGACCGTTTGCCAACATAGCCGTATGCTCGTTCCTTGGTCCCATTAACATCTCAGCCGAAACCAAAGCTTGCAAGAGTTGAGCCAACGTATACTCTTGATTATTCATCGTATAGTTCAGTTGGAACTGCTCAAAACTTTTCGGTAGAGAATGGAGTACGAAATCGATCTGCGTTTCCGCATCGAATTCAGCACCAAGAATCTCAAGTTTGTTAAGGAAACCCATCATCTTAAGAACGTGATCCCTCACAGGCGTTCCCTCGACCATTTTCTGTGATAACATATCTCGCATGGTCATTTGTCTAGCCGTACGATTCTAATGAGCAAAAAGTTCCTTAAGGTTCATCATAATAGCTGAAGCGGATTCCATGTTCTGGTGTTGGTGTTGCAACACATCTGACATTGAAGCCAAGATGGTACACCTAGCCATTTCATCGGATCTCATCCACTCCTTATGATATTCCTTATCTTCTTGGTTCGTCTCATCCGTAGGGGTAGGGGGTTTAGGTTCATCAAGTACCCACTTATGCTGTTGTGCAGTCAAGACTATAAATAAATGTCTTTTCCAATCCACATAATTCTCTCCTTCCAATTTATTTTCTTTAAGTATACTAAACAGTGGGTTAAAAGGAGACGACATGCTGAACTGAGAATAAAATATACAATTTGTATTAATATCCTATTAACACAAAAATTATCACATAATTTGATCACATGTACTATATCAAAAACCTCAAAAAAACGATATAAACATGCATCAGCCAACATCTTAAAACCAATTTAAGTAAGTCACGATGAGTGTGAACGTTTACTCAAATACATTTAAGCAGGTTACAAACAAAGCAGTTACAAACCTTTAATTCAAAATTAATAGTTGGCTTCAACCTGGCCATATAAAATTGACAGTCTTTAATTCAAAATTAATAGTTGGCTTCAACCTGGCCATATAAAATTGACAGGGACTCCGATAGGGAGTTAATATATCAATTTTATACCTAAGTAATAACCATAATTAAATACAGGACTATTATTTCGTTTTGAATAAGCCACTCGATGGGAGGGTCATACCGCCACTAGTAATAATCCACAATCATCCTTAAAGGAATTTATTCATGTGAACTTATCTTTTGGCCTATCCGATAGGGAGAGATGCGCTTGCCAATGCGTAGCCAAAAGACTTCACAAATAAATAAATTATGGAGGCCATTTAATCAATTTATTATCTTAAATAAATTTAATTAATAAAAAAATACTTAGTAATTTTTTAAACTAGAGGTTTTTCACGAATTCTCATGCAAAATTAACAAATAATCATAGCATAATAACAAAACAAAAATTAAACACAAATTAGGCAAACACGTCCAATTATCATGGTTTAATTTTCTCGTTTTGAAGGAACGAGAATTCGTACACCCACGACCGCAACAAAAAAAATCACGCCACGCCTACAAGCGACTCGTGTGGCTTGATCGTCCGGGTGCGCCTCCGATTCTTTAATCCGTCTAACGGTCTTCGTCTTTGACCCGTTACAATTTATTTACAAAAAATAAATCTAACATCTAGACTAGTTTATTACAAATTAAATAATCTAATCTACCCGTGGATTTTCTCACGGGAAAAACAAATCTGACCGAATCAGATTAAAAACCACATTCAAACAACATAAATTAAAACATACATTAAAACCATGATAATTGGATACCTGCAAAAAAGATCTAACAATTCTACCATCCAAATATCAATTTAATGTAAATAGATTTAAATTCTAATTTAAATTACAGAGCCCAAAACCTTGGCTCTGATACCATCTGTTGGGAATTATCCCAATACCCCATAATAGTCCCCCAACAATGTGGTCCCCAACTCTTGTGGTCCCCAACTCCTTTGTGGGAAATTATTATGGGACCACATTCCCCATCTCCTTTGTGGGGAATTATTGACACTTGTGGGTTATGGACCACATCACGCTAGGGATCCTTTGAGACTCTCGGGAATCTTTTGAGATGCCCTAGGCATCTTTCGAGACTCTCGAGAATCCTTTGAGACTCCTTTAAAATTAAAATTACCAGGATCTATTTGGGACGTAATTTAAATATGAATTATCATAAATCTAATTTCATAATTTAAACAAATTAAATCAACTAATTCATGTAATGAATGTACGGTAAATAATTAAATCCCTAAACATGCGGAACTAAGGGATTACGTGTTTACCTTTGAATCGGAGAGATACCGTTGAGAAGAATAACAACTTCAACCCAATTGCCTTCTCAAGTATTCCCTAAGTCCTAGCCCGTTGATCCGGTGGGAGATCTCACGAACTATTAACTCTAAACGAAGAATTAATTTTCTCTTGTTGCACACACTGTAATTTCGAAAATTACAGATCTCTCTTTTCTGTATTTTTGGAGAATACCGATTTTTACAACTCTTAAAACAAGAGTGGCGGTTTTTCCTCTATTTATAAGAGACAGTCAATTTATTTATTAGAGAATATAGGAGATCTAGAAATATTTTATTCTCCAAGAGATATTATATTATTTCCATATCTTTCTCCATAATATTCTCTCCCCAAAATAAGCGCTACTTTCCTCTCTTTCTTGCAACAAGATTAATTCTTATCTTTTTAATTACCTTAGTTAATGGACTTTTATTGGGCTACTTGAGGGGCCTTTAGGAGAATTAGGATTGGACCTCCCAATGGGCCCAGAAATCAATATTGAGCCACAATATTTTTCCAGCCCATTAATATTAATTCATTCCACTATAGAATTAATATTGCACTATCCATCCTAACCCATATTACGAAATATGGCTCCCGGTTATTATTTCCCGTGTTTAAGATTCAATGTCCATCAATTAATTTAAGCTACTGAATGCTTTAATTAATTAATATCTTTTATTCCTCGGAGTAAGGACAGCTCAACATTATTATCATACCGGAAATAAATTCCACTGTTCAGATTTGATATGATAAACCTTCTGAGCCCACCAAGGGGACATAATCAACTTGACACTCCAAGACACGATTCTCTGTATTAATTTTGGCAATTTGTCCTATAATTAATAATATTGCCCAAAATATAAAGTATTGAATCACATTGATTCTTTACCCATAATAAATCAAAGCAATACTTCTTAACCACAGACAATTCCATTTAAGTGACAGAGATTAAGAAATCAACAACCACTGAGGTCTAATTCTTCATTCCTTAAGCCAGTCTAGAAGAATTACCTCTCTGTAGGTCCTGTTCAGCACATCATAATGCACTAGTGTAATCTCTTGGTCAAGACAAACCAATCTGAGCCTTACACCTCAACTTCTACCAATGGATTGTTCAATTCCATCTAAGTTGTGAATCAATTGTACTTATATACAAGGAACTGACAATGTGATCTTCTGTGATCTTCTACACACCACATTGTCTACAATGTAAAGTACATCTGAACGTTTATGCAATAAATAATTATCATTCATTATATTTAAAGCAACCAGTGACAAAAATTTATTCTCATTAATAAGTGCAAAAATCAGTTTGTATACATAAGTAGCACTAAAAGCATACTTGCCAGTATAACCCTAACAATTTCTCACCAAGTCCCGGCACCCATTAGTGTGGTGGCCAATAGAGTTGTGGTAGTCGCAGAATTTACTACCATCGAGGTTGTCCTCATTTGTATGCATTGGCTTGGCATGGGGGAGCAGATTCTTTCCCCTGACTGCATTGAAAATACCCCTATAATCAAGAGAGAGAGATTATCTGAACTGAATGATCTCTGGGGACTCCTCGAAAGGCCTGAAGTTCGCTGGGCGAGCACTGCCAGCTTGAGTGGTCGCCTTCTTTGGCTGGGACGACTCCCCAGTGTTGGTATTTTTCTTGGGCCAGACCCTCTTGACCGCATCAGGCTGCTCATTAGCCTTAGCGGCGTCCATAATTTCCTCCATTTGAATGAAGTTCCCAGCCCTCATGCGGAAGTCCGCATAAGAAACTGGGAAAGTAGTATGCATAGATTCCCAGAGCTTGGAACCTATCCTCAGACCGGAAACAGCCGAGATCAGCTTCGTCTCATCGTTTACGGCCTCCCCATCGATCACCAGCCTGACGAAGCGCTCGATGAAGTCCTTGCCCGATTCAGTTAGGGACTGGCGAACGTTTGCCAAACGTTGCTTTGAGGCTGGGCGAGCAGCAATAGACCCGAAGTAGGTCAGAAAATATTGTCCCAGCTCAAGGAAAGAGGTGATAGTTTCGGCACCCAAAGTTGTGTACCAACGATGAGCCCGGTCTCCCAAGGTTAGGGAGAAATTTCTGCATTGGGTGGCGTTCGTTGCCCCGATTGAGGCCATATAGTTTGAGTACTTGGCCAAGTGTACTCTGGGGTCGGACATCCCATCGTATGCCGCCATGGAGGGCATCTGGATCTTTCTTTGGATGGGGGCGGTGAGGACCGCAACACTTAGTGGAGGAGCGGGCAGAGTGATTGGTGGGGTGGTCCCAAGGATGAAAATATCGGTATCGGTGGAAATATCGAGACCTTAAATTTATGGAAATATCGATGGATATATCGATATCGGTAATTTTAAAAATTGTAAAAATTTAATAACAAGCCTTTAGTATATAAAATCAACAAAATAATTTGAATACGTTTTATATCAATGATAAATTTATATAAAATATAATATACAATGTTATTTCGTATGACATTTATCGATATTTTTCTAAATTTATCGACATTTTCTCGATATTTTCCGATATTTTCCGATATTTTTTCGATATTTTACCGATATTAGGCTCGATATTGTTATTGTCTACCGATATTTATCGATATTTTCAATTTTTTTACAAATATCGTGGAAATATCGGTTCTTCCCAATATCGATATCGGTGACCCCGAAAAATGGATATATCGAGGATATATCGGGGATATTTTCGGATATTTTCATCCTTGGGTGGTCCCTTGCTTCGAGGCGACCACCTCTGCTCGCAGAGCTTCCATCTCGAGCTTCATAATTTTTTGGGTTTCGAGGAACTGGGCGATTTGTCCCTCCTCGGCAGTCTGCGCTCGGGGGACGACGTCCTCGTCGCGTCGGCTCCCGTGAGATGCGGCTGGACGATCATCATGACGTGATCGCCTGGGAGAATGTCTTTTCGAATGATGGCTGCGATAACTCTTCGCCGGAGCTCGCGAGCCCTGCCCTGGTCCCACTCGCTCGAGAGCTGAGACTCTGTCGCCCTGACCTCTCTTGTCAGCGCGATCTCTGTGGTCGGACCTCTCTGGTCGGCCACCCAGATTGAAAGGCACTCGGTGAGGAGCCCTTCCATCTTTTTCATGCATGCGATTAAAGACGAAATTTCGGCCTCGGGAGTCTCCCGTATGGCTGTTGTGGGATTGATCTGAGGCCTTGTTTTTTCCTCTGTCTTGGGGATGAACAGAATTTGAGTGATAGGAGCGGTCGTCATCCCCATCATTTCCTCTCGCCCTCGCCTTTTCTTTCTGGGCTTTGTCGAAGGCCTGATCTTTGGCCTTCTCAAGCTCTTCTTTCTCGTTCTGCCTCCTCTTCTCCAGGAGGTAGTCGGAAAGGTCTTTCAAATGCTGGGGATCTTTCAAAATGTCCCCCATATTCAGGTTTGCAAAAGGATTTACCGGCGGAGGGGGATCGTTCCCTCCGGGAGCTACAAATCCGTCTTGCGGAGTATGCTGAGACATCGTTTAAAGAGTGTCTCCTGGAGATTATTACAAAGATATGACTGTTCTTTAAGCTTTCGACGCTTAAAAAATGAAAGATTAGAGTTCTTACGCAGAAGAACGTGCTATTACAACTACTTTCTAGCAAAGTAACAACAACTAGAGCTTAAAAACAAAGTTACACGGAGATCAAACTCCAAAATATGTCTCGAATATCGTAAATATTCAAGAACACGAAGAACACTAAAATACGTAAATAAAGCTTTAAACGGTGGAACTACCGATTAAAACCTGAAAAACGGAGTTTGCTAACCGATCGCTCGATGATCGGTCGAAACTGAGATGATGAACACGTAAAAGGACCCCTCCTTCTAGCGCCAAATGTTGTATGTGCTTTTGTTGGTTGATTCGGATGTGAACTATTTGTTAGCACTACACAAACATATATGATTACCGGGGGTTTATTACGTGTTTAGAGAGTATTTATATGGTGATCTTGATGATCTTATGAAGAACAAAGCAAGAACAATGATGTAGCTTCTTGGAGAAGCTAAAAGCTTGAGAGCTTTGGGAGAGTATATTGCTTAGGGTAGGGTGATTTGGTGGAATGTGTAACTTGTGTTTACAAATGAGCCTTTTAGGCATTATATAGTGGTTTTTTGGGGCTGTCCGCCCTTTACACGTGGCACGCCCTTACTGGACCTATCTTCTGCCCGAAAATGTGATTTGATGGCGCATTTAATGCTAAACCGCCTCCGGTGGTCGTCCTCGCCGAGATGCCGAGGAGCTGGGCTACGGTGGTCGCCGGAGGACCTGATCGTCTAGGAAGGTGGTCGCCCAGACCTTCGAGGAGTGTGGTCGCCACGATCTATGCTGTCTCCCAAGGCTTCAACACTTAACTTCTCTAGCTAAAATAGGCATGTGCTCGCCAACACATTTGGGCGAGCAGCTAACTAAAACATGTGCTCGCCAACATCTTTGGGCGAGCACTTAAATATATTAAATACATTAAATCTATTACAATTTCTTCATCTTGTTGACTAGTCGTCGCACGACTTTGTTGACTGGTCCTCGCCACGTAAGCTGGTGACTAGGATTGACTTGTCAAAGATTGACCTCTTTGACTAGGTATAACAGTACATGCACATTTTGTGCACAATTCGTACATGCACATTTCGTGCAAACTTTGTGCATTATATGTATATGGTCTTTGAAATTGAAAATTAACTCTATTTTCTATTTCACACATGTCAATAATTTAAACATTCATTAAATAAGAGTACATAATTTTAAAATTATATACACGTACATTTCCTAAATTTTTAGTTATTGAAATTACAGTTTCATTTAAATTTGCAAAAAAATAAATTTCAAATGTTTTAGAAAATCATATTTTTTTATACAACTAACTTATTTCCTACCGAGTAATGCGATAATACTACTATAGATCATATATTCTAAAATTCTCTTTCTAAAACAGTTTTTGTACTAAAAAAAACTTCTTTAAAAATCACAGATTAATTAAATAAAACATTTATGTAATGTGTTACATAAAGTATTTAAAAATTAATTATGGTTTATTACCTTAATGTAATAAATAAATGCAAAAATTTATGTAAATACATTTTTTTAAATAGTGATATTTTGTAAATATAATAACGACAAATTGAAAAGAAAGTTATATGGTGTACTTAGATTTATATTAGATCAACTAAAAGATAAGTAGTCGACATAAGGGAAAATTAATGGCATATAAAATATTATCGATCAATTAATTGATTGATTAATTAAAAAATAAAGTTTCATATTGGAGAAGTATTTATTTTATTTTGTTTTGTTTTTATGTAAGGAATATCTTATCTTATAAATTAATAAAATCATAAGAAAGTACGTAGCCGACATAATCGGAAATATATATGGGGTTACCGGGTTAGTGAAATTATTACTAATATGATTATGACAGGTGGATCTAATCACATGAATTCTTAGTTGTATGCATGAGTCTTGTGGGATTTCCTCGAAAGAAAAAGTAGGTTTTTTGCCAACAAATTTTCGTGTAATTTAAATTATACTTTATCCATCGCGTATAGTGTATTTATTTATTTTCATCGATTTTATGAAATACTACGTATTATTTATTTATAAATAAAATACAGAATAAAATAAAATGTCAAAGTCTCAAATAGACTCGAGTCGGATACTAGTTGATCGGTCAATTTAAATTTTTGTTTTCGGTAAAAAATAAATCTGAAATTGAAAGATGTAAGTTATTATAACTAAAATGTACAATACAATATTACTAAAAAATGCAACATAGTTTTTATTATTAAAAAGTGTAAGTCATTATAATTGAAAAGTGCTAACACAGTTTTTAATGAAAAATGTAAGTCATTATAACTAAAAAGTGCAACTCAATATTACTTAAAAATATAACACAATATTATTAAAAAGTGTAAGTCGGTATAACTAAAAAATGCAACACAATATTTAATGAAAATGTAAGTTATTATAATTGAAAAGTGCAAATCAGTATAACTGAAAAGTGGAACACAATATTTAATGAAAAGTGTAAGTTTTTTTTTTTTTTTTTGACGGATGAAAAGTGTAAGTTTATTATAACTTAAAAGTGCAAGTCCATATAACTAAAAGGTGCAATATAACATTACTAAAAGTATACGTCAATATAATTAAAAATATTATTGAAAAGTGTAAGTCACTACAATTAAAAAGTGTGCAATACAAAAAAAAAATATTGCAAAAAAAAAAAAATCAACGTTAATCATTATTCATTGACTAGTGATAAAGTGGGATAGCTCAAATGGTTAGAGCACCACTATCTAGGTCTTAGGTCCTGAATTCGAGTCATGAGGAGGGAAAAAAAGGGATGAGTATTTAACTTCCATCAATTAATCATTGACTAGTCAACTCAAATTTTTATAGATCACAGTCTAGTAGTCTACACAAGACCAAATAAAATAAATGTGATGAAATATATTTTTATAAAAATGAAAATATATTTTATGTGGATAATCTAAATTTATCCCTAAGATAAAGTAAGTGCGGTGAAATATATATATATTTTTTAAAAAATATACATATTTTAAATGGGTAAAAATAAAATTATATTCTATGTAAACGGATATTGAAGTATCATTTAGCATTATATTTTAATGATTTAAGTTATACTACAATTAAGCATCAACACCATCATCGTTCATTGATTTAAAGTTAAAAGATAATAGTATATTTTAATTATTTTAGTGAAATCCTTCACTATTGCTAATAATATCTTTTAATAACAGAACCACTTATTCATGCAATGCTTTGCCCCTCGAAATTTATAACTTAATAAAAATTGCCACCTAAAAAAAATGCATTTTAAGTGTGAACGGCGAGAGTAACATATACGGAGTAAAATATTACTGTTTAAAAAAATAATCTAATACGAGTACTTAATTTATACTACTTCAATTTTAGACTAAGTGCTACATTTATGTCATCTTATGTTAAGTTAATTTTTTTTTTCAACACTTCACTGTTTTTATTTTTTTCTTGTCTATATTTATTTATCTAAATATCTGATCACTATCTATTTTATTCCAATTAAAAAGAGTGATAGGATCCGCAGCAAGGGCGGACCATCACAGTGGCTGGGGTGGGCTATAGCCTATAGCCCACCCAGCTTTTTATTGATTCTTTAATATATATATATACTCCCTTGTCAATTAAAAGTGTGTTCAATTCTATTTTTTTAGTCCACAAAAAATATGTTTATTCTATTTAATTAGTTAACTTTTGAGTATATTTTCTACTTTATATTAATAATGTTGAGTATCTACCAATAATATTTTTACTCGTTACCCCATATATATTTTTATAATTAAAATATATATATATTTTTTAAATATGTATAAAAAATAATTGAGCATACTTTTGGGGGTCTTTCTATGAAAAGGCAGGCTTCGCCCTGTCTTATAAAAGGCAATACTTGAAATATCATTAGATCATTAATCTAACGGATGAAATTTATTTTATATGATTGCACTTCGCATTAGTGCGTTTGCTCTATGAAATATGCAATCGCACTACATCGCCCTACTATTAAATTAAATTAATATATATAAAATGACGAAAATATCCTTTTTAATTTAAAATAAATAAAAAATATTTAATTATAAAATAACATTTTCACCCCTAATTTTAATTTTTTTTTTTATATTTTACCTACACCTATTAATTTAATGAGTTCACCCCCAAATTATATTTTTACTATAGTTATCCGCACTCGCTCATTTTATGAGTTCACCCAAAATCATTTTTTTACTACAGTTGTCTGCACCCGCTCATTTTATGAGTTCACCCCAAATCATTTTTTTACCACAGTTGTCTGCACCCGCTCATTTTATGAGTTCACCCCCAAATCATATTTTTACAACGGTTATCTACACAGCTCATTTTATGAGTTCACCCCCAAATTATTTTTTTACTACAGTTATTTGCACCTGCTCATTTTATGAGTTCACCCCAAATCATATTTATACTACAGTTGTCTACACCTGCTCATTTTATGAGTTCACCTTCAAATCATTTTTTTACAACGGTTATCTACACCCGCTTATTTTATGAGTTCACCCCCAAATTATTTTTTTACCACAATTATCTGCATCCGCTCATTTTTTGAGTTCACCCCAAAGGTTTTTTTAAAAATAATTACATTTAAAATATTATATTATCTTTTTATTAATTTACACAAAATATAATAATAAAATCAAGCCTAATTTATACATTTACAATCTTGCAGTCGAGTCATTGCCGAGTTACCGTCGATTCACCACTAAATCATCCATATTTTTAGAAAAAAATCGTAAAAACATAATTAAAAAAAACTATCGAAATACCATAAATAGTAATCAGTAATATCATTAACAAGGGAGATTTGGACAGAGATGAACGACGAGAGCGAGGCAGCGTCGATCCGAGTGTTGTAGGCGAGCGCCATTGATGCCGGAGAAGATCCTGGATCGCGAACACAAGGGAGATTGATGGAAGCAGTCGCGTCGGTGGTCGAAATGAGTAGAGGTTTTCGGCCGAGATGGAAGATGATGTCAATTGTCATGGAAGTGAAGAATCGTCATTGCGATTCGATGAGGGGTCTCGCGCTTCAATAGCTGGGGCGGAAGCGCCGTCGTCGCCGTCGAGGGGGTGGTCGGGCATGGTGGTGGCAAGGTCACCCGCCGAACGACATGAATTTCCGACAGGTCCTTTACTCATCAAATTAAAATTGAAATTCAGGTGCACCGCCGATCGACTATAATAAAATCATACCTATAATATTATTTTGTATTAAAATTTTAAAAAATACACATAAAAATGTAAAAGAAAGGCATCAAAATAAAATAAGTAAAAGGAAAAGGAAAAAAAATGAATAAATAAAAAAATTGAAAAATAAACTGAAAATTGGGAGAAATAAAGGAAAAGAAAAATTAAAAAGAAAAAAATCGAGATTTGTGGCTAATTTCGATAGTTTTTTATTAATTATATTTTTACGATTCTTTTTTTAAATATGAGTGAGTTGGTGGTGAATCGACGGTAACTCGGCTGCATATTGTAAATATATAAATTAGAGTTTATTTTATTATATTTTGTGTAAATTAATAAAATGATAATATAGTTTTTTAAATGTGATTATTTTTTAAAAAATATTTTGGGGTGAACTCATAAAATGAGCGGGTGCAGATAATCGTCGTAAAACAATAATTTGGGGGTGAACTTATAAAATAAGCGGGTGTTGATTACCGTGGTAAAAAATGATTTGGGGGTGAACTCATAAAATGAACGAGTGCAGATAACCATAATAAAAAAATGATTTGGGGGTGAACTCATTAAATGAGCGAGTGCATATAATAATAGTAAAAAATAATTTGGGAAAAGGGCATTTTAGTAATTTTACATATTTTTAAGGACATTTTATAAGATCATGAGTTAAAAAAAAGGGCATTTTAGTAATTTTATATATTTTTTAATAAAAAATAAAAAATTAATTTAATTGCGAAAGGCATTCGCTCATTGCGAAATTAAATGATGTGGCAACTTATTATTGGACGCCTTACATAAGACAGTGCGAACCCCCTGTCTCACCGTAGAAAAACCCTACTTTTGGTGGAATATATTACTCTCTCCGTTTCTAATTAGATTGCCCTCAACATGTCCCTTATTAGATTGATCCTTTTTAAAAATGACAAAAATCTACCATTTTTTTTTTCAATTATCCCCTTTAAATATTTCAAAATTACACCAAATGTTATTAATTATTTTACACACAAAAACCTTTTTTTCTTTTTTTGTATTATTCTTCTCAATTGACAATAAAAAGTTATTTTATCTCTTATAATACTAATAAACTACTTTCATATTAAATTTTTTGTCAAAGTCTAATGGACGATTGAACGAGGATAAGGAGGGAGTAAAAAAAATTTGCAAACACAAATCCAATCCTGTGACTTACGTTAAAAGAAAAATTGGCACAAAAGTATATATACTCATTCTTTGTTAAATTGTTGAAAAAAGCTAGTACGTACAGTTTTTTTATTCTTTTAATGAGTTAAAATTTCAATTAACCTATAAATTCTTAACAAAATTTTCAATTAAAACTTTGAATGCACGCACAACTAATGTCTAAAAAAATTATTTGTTTACCGTATAGCCCATCTTAAATTTTAATCCTGGGTCCGCCCTTGATCCGCAGTATTTATACACTGCACCAGCTAATGTGTCCTACATATGCCGGGGTAGCTTTTACAAAAGAAAAATAATGTAAAGTGAGGTGAGCGAATCATATAGATATTATTACAAGTCTCCTTCTCTCTCTCACACACTTGAGGGAGAGAGAGAGAGTGAGAAAAGCATATATAAAATAATAAATCCCTTCACTTTTAATTGAAGAATACTAGCGTGTATATATATATATATATGTATGATGCTTTCCATCCAAAGAGGATGATTAAAATGAAAATGGCACAACTGCAAGGGCAAGCCATCTTATTCTTCTTCTTGTTCATCATCATACAAGTCCATGGGTACAAGAACTACACAGTGGGTGAATCTTTGGGGTGGTACGACATTCTAGAATCCCCCAAAGTTGATTACCAAAAATGGGCTTCCCACCACAACTTCTTTCTCGGCGATTTCCTCAGTATGTCCTCTATTTCTCTCAATTCATCTATTATATATGTTTAATTAATTCATCGATGCAAAAATCGGACTAGGTACGTAGCTTATAAGGCGCTAGACGGCGATCAATTGACTTAATTTCTTATTAATTAGTATGTTTAGACGGTTGAGTCGAATCTAGGTGAAAGTGTGAATTGTAGAGAACCGCACCACTCACGACTTTTCATACTCTAATGTGTATGCATTTTTTTCCATTTTCTTCATTATTTAAAGAGATTACTATGATTATTATTTTTCCAGTGCTAATGAATGATTTTTAAGTATTTATTGTATTTAATTTCATATTTTCATTATGATATTACTATAATTTTTAAGTAAAAAAAAAATTAAACCGACTAGACGTTATTTTCGACTTCTGCAACCTTGATTTGATTACATTCATATGTCTAATTTTCTCATTTTTTGGAGATTTTCCATATATAGTGTAATTAATCACTTTTTCTTTTGTAACTAAATCAAACATTTCTTCACTATTTCTGGAAATAATCATATGATTCACAGGCAATTAAGCCATCTTACTAATTGTAATAATTAAGGCAAGTAGTTTTTAGATTTGATTCTTAGATGAAGTACATAATCAATCATTGCAGATTAATTATGGAATAAAATAAGATTAGCACATTAGGAAATGATGAGTGAGAATTACAGTTGAGAAACTACTTCTAAACGGTTCATTTTATCATTTTAGTTCGTTTAATTATAAATTTTTCATTTTTTTAAAATTTTTTATTCTCTATATCTATCTCTTTTTCTATAACTTGTATCTATATCTTTAATCAATTGTCAAAAATAATAGAAAACGACGAAGTGAGTATTAACTAATAACAGAGGTGTCCTCACAGGATTTGACAAGTACAACTTCTGACAGCTGTTTCTGGTTGGGATATTATAGTCAGAGTTCCATGTTCACCTTAATTATTACCCACTTTATCGTAGTATTATTACTCATGACTTTATGGTATGAGAACCTTGCATGTGGATGTGGGCACACAATTAGGTTTCTTGCGTTACATGCCCATTATTGATTCCATTGCACAAATTAATCTTATCTGGCTAACTTATAGAAGAACCCCATGTTTAGATTTAGAGCTGTCAATTTGAACTCGACCCACTGGAATTAATGGACTAAGAAAATATAGACTCAATAAAATCGGACCAATTCAGAACGATCCATTGGCTCGATGAGTCTGACAGACTCATGTCCAATTAGACCACTTTTTTTTTCTCTAAGTAAAATTTCAATATTATGATTGATGATATTAGTGGTTGTTGAGTAGTTTGCGAACTAAATTTAACAATTATTGTGTTTTTAATTCTATTTTAACTTTAAAAGTTTGAATAATTATATTTAGTCTTGTGTACTATATAATGATTATGACCATTTATGAATTTTGCATAGTTAGTATATTATAATTAGTAATGTTTATAGTTAATTAAATTATTTGTATAAATAATACTCCCTCCGCCCCTTACTTAATTACTAATTTTGTCATTTTTAGTCATTCTTTACTTATTTACTCATACTCAAAATAACAAAAACGCATTTAAACAATTCCCTCAAAACATTATATCAATTGTTATGATTAACATTTAAAAACAATTTTGTATTACTCATAAAGTTAAGAAGTTTTTACTACACTTACATTTATCCCTCACAATACTAAAAAATAATTCATACATTAAAACATGTGTTCAAAAGATATGATTCATTAAGTAGGGAACGAAAGAAATATTATATGCAACTAATAAACAATAAGTTATGAGGGCATTTTCTTCGCGATTTCAAACATTTTTTGTGTTGAATTTTTTTATAGTTATGAGTAGAGTTGACCTGCTAGTCTAAATAAGGTTAGACTGAGCTCCCATTTTATAGACCCCCACCAATTTATTAATCGCGACCAGACCCGATTTATAAACATCACTTGATCCGATGGACTAGATTGAGTGGTTCACATAACATTGCCATCTCTATTTATTTTATTTTTTTATTTTTAAAAAGCTCTATTTTGTGAACTCTGTTATCACTTGTTGTATGCATAATTATAAGACATTGAAATTGGAATACGACACAATTTTTAATGATAAATATGCACTCTTATAAAGAAATTAGTTTACAATTAAAGAGTCTGCCAATATATTAGACTATCCATTTTTTTAAGTATATACCCGTGGTATGCTGAACTGACATGACTAGGTTATCAATTATTGGTTGGGTAGGCCCTCCATTCTCTTCTTTGTTCTTTAATAAGCGAATTTCCACCGTTGCAAATTGATTTTTTGTCAGGAAAATTTTTGTTTTAGTCCTATAAGTTTGAGATATTCCAAAAAAAATAATTTAACTTTCAACTTTACAAAATACGTCATTTACCTTTCAATTTTAATCCTTTTTTACTTCAATTTTAATCCTTTATGTTTTGAAGGAATTATAATTGACTAATTTGGTGCCACATGTATTAAAAAATGACACATCACTATCTCTCCTTTATATATATTTTAAAAAATAGAATTAATAACACCCCCAAAATATTTTATACACACCCCATAACTAAATAATATTTACATAAATAAAGAGTAAAATAATTTTAAAAAATAACTTCAAAAAATCTGAAAAAAAAAATGTAATTAAAATTTAAAAGTATTTTAAAAAACTAACTAAATCTTTAAAAATAATTAATTTACATAAAATAATTAATATTTTTGAAAAAAATCTTAGAAAATTAAATAGAATCTGAAATTAAAAAATAAATCATCAAAATAAAATTCAAAATATTAATTTTTTTTAATAAAACGTAAAAAAAAAAGGTAAATTAAAAAAATCAATAAAAAAGTAAGATTTAATTTTATATTTTATTTTCTTAATATTTATTTTTGATTGAATTGATTTTTCTTTCATTTTTTATCTTATTTTGTTTTTTTAATCGAATCATTAATTGGTATTTTTAATTTAATTATTTTATAAATTTTATTTGATTTATTTAATATTTATAGATTTTATTTGGATTTAATTGATTTTTTCATTTAAATATTTTTTAATATTTAGTTGATTTTTTAAAATATTTTAAAATTTTATTTAGTTTTTCCTATTATTGAATATTTTTTTAATTAATTTTTAAAATTTATATATAGTTTTAATGATTTAATTGAATTTTAAATTATATTTTTAATTTTTATTCAATTTGTATTTGTTTTGAGGGATAAAGGGTAAATAGGAAAGAATTAGAGTGTGTTTAGTAATAAAAATTGATTTTTAAATTTTAGTGGGGTGTGTATAAAATTTGAGGTTTATATAACATTTTATTAGATGTTAGTAGCCTTACACAAAAAAAATTATTTGCATATACTCCAAACTAATTATTTTACTCCTCTATATATATAAAAAAAATTAAAAATTGCATCTACTTTAAACTAATTAATTAATTTTTTGGAAATATATTTATTTACCATGAATATTTGATAAAATGATGATATTATCATTAAATTTAGTTATACGTTTCAATTAATAGAGGAAAATAATATAAGGGTTACTTAGTTATTTTATATACATTTATTTTTTTATTTAAAATTATGGGGTGTGTATAGAGTATTTTTGGGTGTTATTAACTCTATTTTTTTAATATATATAAAAAAGAGATAGTGATGTGACATGATGATGTGACATTTTTTAATATATGTGGCACTAAATTAGTCAATTATAATTCCTTCAAAACATAAAGGATTAAAATTGAAGTAAAAAAGGATTAAAATTGAAAGGTAAAGGACGTATTTTGTAAAGTTGAAAGTTAAAGAATTTTTTTTGGAATATCTCAAACTTATAGGACTAAAACAAAAAAATTTCCCATTTTTTGTCATATTGTTTTTTAATTTTTTTTTGTACTTGTTTTTGTTCGTGTACTGATACATTTTTATTTTATACAGTAACACATTTTTAATATATTACATGTGTTACTATATGAACAAGTATGTGTGACTGTAATTAGAGTAACACTTACTTGTTCATATAGTAGCACATGTTTTGCGTGTATATTTTCTATTTATTTTGCACATTTAAAAAAAAAAAACACGATTAACCCATGAGTATTCACAAATTTTCCGACTACTTTCTTAAATGTGTTAAACTGTTAATATTCTACGTGCAATATTGAATCTAAGCTATTGTTTTATTTATCTAAGTTATTATTTACAACATATATAATTTGTAGATTCTTTATTATGTTTATGAGCTCAATAGTTGAAAATTTTCAGTTATGATGCAAATTGTCACATCTAAAGATGTAATTGATAAAAGTTTCGCTTGTCGACTTTAGATTCATTGTTCTTTCGTCTTTGTGGCCTAGAGGTCAAGCTACTAAAACTTCTACTATGATTAATGATTTTTATGTTGATTTTTTTAATGGAATTTTACTTATAAAGTTATATTTAAATAAAGGAAAATATATTCTTATTCTTGATTCAATTTTTCTTAATGCAGTTTTCAACACAGACAACAATCATTCAGTCATTCAAACATACAATTTCACGACGTACAAACTTTGCGATTACAACGACGCCCTCGACAACGACACCTTATCGTGGGCGGAGGCAGACCCCTCGTCCACCTCCCCCCACTCAGTTTCTGTAGCAGTGCCTCTTATTAAAACCGGGCCCACATATTTTTTCTCCGGTGATTATGACGGAGAGCAATGTCAAAATGGGCAGCATTTCAAGATCAATGTCACGTATGGACAAGGTCTACCTCCGAGCCTCCGCTACGATGATTCTCCGTCACCGGTAAGCCCGCAATCCGGTGACGACGATTCTATGCCGGAGACCTTGGTACCTTCAAATTTTGATAATCCCAAAGATATGAGTGATGATGAAGTCCAACCCTCCAAATCTGTTACATTAGTACCCTTTTCCAATTTATTTGGGTTTGAATTACTTGGATTGTTTTTTGTGTTTGAGTTTTTTTCTTTTTAATTTTTTTGTTTATTGTTGGTTATGTTCTATTTTTTGTTTTTAGAGTATACGATGTATAATAGAGGTGTGTATACATGTATCTGATATTTATTACTGAAATTCATAGGAATAAAAAAATGATATTATTAATCAATATTATTGATATAATAATCTTATGTAACATATTTTTGCACCACTATATTTTTCATGATAAAATTAAATTGCATGTTGATCAACACATGAGGCAAACTCTTTTTTTTTTTTTTTTTTTTTTAATCTCATAGAGTTGGAAAATATCTCAGCTTACCTCATAGCAAAACTCAGCCTACTTTTTTTTTTTTTTTTTTTTTAATGGAAGTTAAATACCCATCCCTTTTTTTTCCTCCCCATGACTCGAATCCAGGACATAAGGCATAAGTAGTGGTGCTCTAACCACTTAAGCTATCCACACTTTGTCAAACTCAGCCTACTTATGAAATAAGAAAAAGTTATACTTTAAAGACATCGAAATGTTGATATTTAAAGACATTAAAAAAATAACTTCAAGAATTTGGTTTGGTGGGGTAAACTTAAGATTTATGAGTGTATTCATCTTTAGATTCTAGGTTCAAAACCTTCAAGGTGCTAACTCCTTATAAATGAACTTAATTTTTTTTAAGTGTTAATAATAACACTTATAGACTCTTCACTCTTTAGATATAATTGAACCTCCAAGATATTAATTCCTTCCAAATGAACTTAACTTTTTTAAGTGTCAATAATGACACTTACGGCATGATTGGTATGATGGAATGAAAATATAGATGAATGGAATGAACTCATGAATGAAATGAAGGTGAGAAAGTAATAAAATAGAAATGACAATTGTTATGATTAGTATGAATAAGGAATGAAAAATTGATGTCGTGTAAAATTATCTAAATTATTATTATTGTTAATTTTTGTTGTTGTGATGGTTTATTATTATTACTATTTGTTATTTAAAAATTATTATTATTATTAAATATTATAATAATATATATTATTATTAATATATAAAAATATTACAGTATTGTTGAGGGTTTAAATTACTATTATTAAATAATAAATATTTTCTTAATTTATGTATTATTAATATTTTTTATAACTATTAATATATATTAATGTATATTTAATTACTCCCTCCGTCCAATTTTATTATGCCCACTTCTCCGGGCACGGGTTTTAATGAATATTGATTAGTTTATTCATAAAGTAGATAAGTTGAGAGTATGATAGGGTATTGTGGGGTCCATTTGTAAATAAATGATTGTTTATGAATAAAGTGAATGGCAAAGTGGGTAAATAAGTGATGGTACGAGTGTGGAGATAAAGTAGTATGAATAGTATTATTTTCAAAAAGGGTATGGGCATAATAAAATTGGACAACTAAAAAAGGAAAGTGGGAATAATGAAATTGGATGGAGGGAGTATTATTTAATTTTTAAATTTATTGTTTTTATTATTGATTTTCAAAATTTTATTATGGATAATAAATTATTATTTATTTAATAGTCATAATATTAAATTTTAATTTTTTTAAATTATTATTATTGAAAGTGAAAAATAATATGTGAAAATGAAAATAAATAATAGGAGTAATATTTTATATAATAATAATAGTAATAATAATAAAATTCATTCCTTTAGTAATAATAATAAAATTCATTCCTAACATCATGGAATACATAATACCACGGGGGGTATGGAAGAAATGATTATTCCTTAATTTTTGGTAATGACCATGATCATTCCTAATAAATAAATATACCAATCATGGTATTTGGAATGAATTAAGGAATCATCATTTCATTCCTAATTCATTCCTACATACCAATCATGGCTCTTACAAACAGAGTTTGAAAGAATCATTTAAAGCTTATGAATTTGGCTATATTTGAGCGTAGATACAAGAGTACAAGACATGAATATAGAGCACTAAAAATATAGAATTTTGAATGCTCTTGAAATCTTGAGGGTGTGCGTGATAGATAGCTTGAATCCTTCGACTTGGTAGAATTTTCATAGTCTTCAAGTGAAGTTTGACCTCGTATTTATAGAAGATTTTAAAAACTAGACATTGGAGAGAGTCGAATTCAAAATTCATCTACAATAAACTTTTTTGAAAAAAATGGTGAAGCTGAATTTTAATTGCACTTAATCTATTTTGATCATTGTAAATGTAAGGGCACGACATGGAGTTTATTATTCATTACTTTCATTTCTCGCATTTTGGTTATATCTATTTACTTTCTCACAAGTTCGAGGCATTTGATTGCTTTAAACGCTAAATGAGGTTGAAAATATAAAAGATAGAATTGAAAAGTTTTTAAGAATAATAAATTACGCGAACATTAATTCTACCAGTCTAAGGAACTGTGTAATGAATATTTTATAATTCGACAGTTAACAAATTTTTATACACCTCAACAGAATAGTGTAGTTGAAAGAAGAGAATGATATAGTTGGAATAAAATATTGTTGAAAATGATAGATCCATCATAGCAATGCTAACTTACCTATCTCTTTTGGGGAGATGGGTTATTGATTGCTGCGTACTTGTTAAATTAAATGGTTTTAAAGCCAATTATTTCAATTCCATGTGAACTCCTGATAGCTAGAAAACCTGATTTAAGTAACTTTAGAACTTAAACTTAGGGATCTGCATCTTTCATATATGATTCTATGAATCTATACAAAAAATTGATTTAAAAAAAGTAAGAATGTATGTTTATGATCATTCCAAGGGATAAGTGTTGATCAGAGATCAAGGAGATGAAAGTGTGACTGAAATAGAATCATGTAATATAATTTTTCTAGAAAATGAATTTCATAATAAGGGAGACATTCAGAATGTTGAACCAAATTTTGAGATTGAGGAAAACAACACTCTATCATATCCAAGTGGGAGTGTTTTAACTAATAATGTGGTTTAACTAACAACACTTGTTGTATTATAATCAGCTAACATAGTGCGAGCAACTTCCTTGAGGGCTCCTTTCAATTACTCCATTCTGTTAGGGTTTCCTTGTTGATCTTGTTTCATGTTGTAAGACATTGTTAGTGCAAAAATAAAAGATATAAGAGTTTAGAAATTCAGTGTCTTTATCACTTCTGATTTTTACTATGGCAGCTCCCTTTTCATTCTGAATCTTCTTCATCAGCTCTGGGAGTCTCATCCGTGTTTCACTGTTCTTAAATAAGAAGACCATCCATGTGTACTTAGAGCAATCATCTACTACAACAAGGGTGTACTTCCTTCCACTGAAGCTTAAATGAGTGACAGGTCCAAACAGATCCATGTGAAGTAGTTCAAGAACACGGTTGGTGGATGCACTAGGGATGCTCTTGAATGAGGCTTTCGTTTGCTTTCCGTTCTAACATGCATCACATACATGTTCTTTACGAAAAACTTCATTAGGAAGCCCATCGACTAAGGACATCCTTGTTATCTTGTCGAGAGTCTTAAAGTTCAAATGACTAAGCCTTTTGTGCCACAGACACCCTACTTCATTAGGGCTCTTTGCAATCAAGTAAGTATCCTTAGGTCAACTTTTACAATTAGCAAGATAAATAGGAGAGAAAATAATTTCAATTATAAACTTAAAGCAATGTGATTACAGTAAAAAAAAAATCTATTTTCCTTACATTTCATTGACAATCACATCATGTATAAAGAAGATAAAGGCATGCACAATTCAGATACATACTCCAGGAGGACCATGTTCTACAAACATGGGGATTAGAAGTAAGGGTTGTATCTCATTGGCACCCTAAACTTGGGAACTTTACCATAAGGAGAATATAAGATAGGGACATGCATGAATTGAGTCCTAGATCGAAAGCCCATATGGGGATTGGGACGTCGAGGCCGAAATTGCTTCATGTCAGGAACATTGGTCCTGTTGGCCGATACCTTCAATTGGTGACCATGAAGTTCAGATTCATTCAGAAGAAGAGCCTACTCAATAGATTCTGCTTTAAGGAACTCAACACATGCATATCTCTTTGGATGCCCGTACTTGTTAGTTCTAATAGTGACTATGTTCACTGTGCTACAAGACTAGAAATGTTGTTGCACATCCTCGGGCTACATGCATAATCAACATTGCCAACAAAGATTGATCGAGCATCTAGTTCTTCCCTATTTTTCTGACTAGCAACAACAACAGTGGGATCTTGAATAGCGCTCATTTCCTGCTCGACTTTTGTCTGCATTTCCCGAAGAGCAGTTGTCTCATCCTCCATCTCTTTTAGCCTCTTCTTCATATCATCTAGATTGTTTGCACTCCAACTGTAGCATAACCTATGATCTGGTCAGATGAATGACTTTTATCAATCCGTGAAAAAGTATTCATTTTGGGAACATATCGATTATTCTGTGAAGTCCCAGCTGATTGATCTATGATGTTGCTCCAGATGTTGTAACATTAGGTGCAACATTTTCAAACTTTAGTGTATTCTCAGAATTTTCAGTCACTTGTGATACATTTTCTTCATCTTTCTCATCTGTAAGACCTTTATCATCATCAAACACAACATTACCAGATTCTTGAATAGTGTTAGTCCTAAGGTTATAAACTCTATAAACTTTACTATTTCTAGAATAACATAAGAATAAACTTTTTTCACTTTTAAAATCAAACTTATGAAGTTGATCCCTATCATTCAGAATAAAAAATACACAACCAAATACATGAAAGTACTTCAAATTTGGTTTTCTATTGTTCAAAATCTCATAAGGTGTTTGATTAGAACCAGATCGAATATAAACTATATTAATGATATGGCATGTAGTATTCAATGCTTCAACCCAAAATCTCTTAGAAATATTTTTAGATGTAAGCATGACTCTTGTCATTCCTTGTAAAGTTCTATTCTTTTTTTCAGAAATTCCATAGGACCCATCAAGTCCATGTGCAACAATTCGAAGCATCGATGTGTAGAACAATATGACAACATTTTATGTGACACTCTTACCTGCTTACCTTTTTGGCATGGTCCACATACAATGGTATTTTGAAACTTCAGTTTTGGTAATCCTTTTCACTGCATCGACTTTGATTAGTCTTTTCACTAATCTATAATGTGCATGTCCCAATCTTTGATGCAATAAGACATTTTCATCATTCTTTGACAAATTACACACATTTGTTCCAATAAGATGACAATTATCAGCTGACCTAGACAATCTTCATCTTCATTAAGAACATACACATGATTCTTTGTTAAACTTTACATGCAAATTACCATCACAAAGTTGACTAATACTAATCAAATTAGCAAGCAAGCCATCAACATGTAAGACATTTTTAAGCTTAGGAAAACCTCCAACATTTAAAGTTCATTTACCAATTATATTTCCTTTTGAACAACCACCATATGTAACATTATCACCATTTAAGGTTACATAATCAGATAAGTAGTATAATTTGTCTTGTCATATGTCTATAACAACCACTATCAAAATACCATTAACCAGGTAAACATATTTTCAAGGAAGTGTGAACAACATTACAGATAACATTAGATTTCCATGCAGATTTCAGAATATATTTCATAGGATGCGACATCTTTTTAGGTAACATTTTCTCATCTCTCAGATTATCAAACATTTTCATGCAATAAGGAAGAATATGACTAGTTTTTTAAAAATAATAACATACAAACTTCTTTTCAATATTTTTTACTTTGTGAGAATCTGTTTGTGCAGATGTTAAAACATATGTTTTAACATTTGCCTTCACAAATATCACACAGGATTTTAAAAAATTCTTAGAAATAGAAGCAGTTTCACCATCATAACGTATACCACAATTATTAGATTTACCAATAACTATAACATTATTCATATCAGAAGCACTCGTAGAAAATTTTATGAAGCTTAAAGTAGAGGTGACCAATTTCTCCTTCAGTTTGCAAACTTCAAGAATTCTTCGGGTAAGTATGACTTCTAGCTTAGTAATTATTCATTTCAGATGGGAATTCTCTTTGTTCAAATAATTAAGAATAAGTTTCAGGGAGTTCCAATCATCTAGAATCTTTTGGTATTTAGAATCATCAATCCTTATACCTGCTTCATCAACAAACCCATTAAAACAGTTCAAATTTGGGTGACTCTGTTTTAATGTTACCATAGATGTTATGACATCAGGTGCAACATCAGAATCTGTATCATCCAAATCATCATCTAAAGAATCATCATAATCAATATTAGTATGAAAAGTGAATTCAACATCTTTTGATTCATCAAATTCATCATCTGATTCATCACTCAAGGTAACACTAAAATTCAGTTTTTACTTTAGTCTGGTATTGCACATTCATTTGCATAATGACCATATCTAGAATATGCATTGCATTGAACTGATTTTCTATATTAAAGACCATGCATTGGTTTACCTTCACTTTTGATAACCTTGGTTGAAATTGACTTTTCATTCTTTCTGGTGGGGGTGTTGATGTGTTAATTTGGATCTTTGGTACATCACAACCTGTAAGTACAACCTCCAAGCACATTCATGAATCGACTTGATATACATGCGCATCTTAGGCTTCCAATATACATAATTTGTTCCATCTAGAACGGGTACCCTAAGTGTAGTGGATATGTGATGTGTTTCCATTGCTAACATATACTAAAACACACTAAAAACAAGGATTTAAACCTATTATCGTCAGGTTTTGGCTCTGATACCAACTGAAAGTATGCTTAGTAGTGTTTAAGTAAAAAATAGAACAATGTTACACTAAATGTTGTGAAAAATAGTGTAACACAAACTCTAACAGAATATCATAATTATAAAGAGACACAACGGAAGTCTAAAACACTAAAAACAAAATGGACACAATGGAATACTTTTTAACATAGATTTTATTAATAAAATCTATGTGAGTCTTATAGCGAAAAACCTTTATTTTACTTATAATTACAAATGTTGTGTGAAATGTTACAACAATAACTTTCACAATAGAAACTACGATCGAGACAAGTCTGAATCTATAAACGGTCAAGTGTATAAACACCGCCCAAAGACTAATCTATATCTATGATTACACTCACGATAGATAAATAGAAAAATATAAGTTGCACGGGAAGTTGGTATACTTCGGCACAATATAAAGATGTAGCTAATGGTCATAACTCCTAATAAGAATGAACGCTCAATTTAAAATATTACTCGATTAGTACATGTTGATTAACGACTCTTTGATCTTTATCAATCTCATATCTTTGTGACAAAATGAGAGTCGGATGAAGAAGAAATAATAATGGATATAATGTCTAAGTAGGATAACCGATCACATAAACATTATACGATTAATACTCCAACTCAATGCTGAATAATGGAGTCTTCCTTCTGTATTTATAGAGGTCAAATCGATTCTAAAGGCTTCCATATGAGATCCTATTTTTTAGGATCTCAACCTCCTTGATCTCTCTAGATCCTTCTACATTGCTTCCAGGTCGTTCTAACATGTTCCGGTCTGATCTAGGATGTTCCCCTTGGTTCTGAAGTCTTCCAGGTTCCAGACCCGTGTAGAAGCTTCTAGATCGACATCCTACATGTGAAAACATTTAATGTAACATTCGAAAAAGGACTTAGAATTCAGATGTTGTTGAGAATGTTAAGACATTTAGGGCTCGTTTAATGGCATAGATTAGTCATAGATTGAGTTATTATAATGTCCAATCGGTTATTTGATAGCAATTTTGCGGGCACGTGACTAAGCCTAGGCCCGCGCCTAAACACCATTCAACTTGGCGGAGTAATCTTCCCAAAACTGGGTAGATAAATAATCGGTGCAAGGTATAAACCGCAATTAGAATGTAAATTGACTAAAATGTCCCTTACATATAAGGGAAAAAGCCTAGTACGGGCATAAGATGAATCATTTTTCATCTGCAATTTTCTCTTTGCTCCCCTGAAGGCGATTCACTTCTTCGATGAACGAACAAATGTCGAACAGGTATGTTAACCTAGATTTGGGCATTTTGTGATAGATCTATGATATTCATACTATTCTTTGATCTTTTATTTTTATTAGATTACAAAAAATGCATCATAAATCGTGGATTCGTCTGTTGGTTGAGAATTTAGATCTGATATGCGATTACAAAATCTGTGTTCGACACATTATTGTCGATTCAGTTTTCAATTCCTGTTTTGTTAGTTTTTTTCTTCAATTCGTATAATTCGGACTACAAACACTTAACATTGGTCTTTATATTTAACTAAACCTAGTGTCTTTGGTTTGATTTTCCAGCCAATTTAACGACATTGTGAGCAAGGTAGTTTATTGTTTGTATTTTAGTCTTATTTAAAAAATATTTTGGAGATGTGTTTGTTTGGATGCTTGATTTATTTGATTGACAAATAGTTTGGGCGATCTGATGTTTAGAAGTGTTTGTAGTCATGTGTTGTTGATGGATATATGGTCCATATTGATTTTGAGTGATACTAGTTCTATTGTAGATTATTATGGTTTGGGTCAATTTTTTTATGCACCAAAATGAGGTTTAGCCCTCTTCTATTCATTTTAGCTAGAATATTGTAGATTATGGTGGTTCATGTGGGTCCATGTTGATCTTGAATTTCTATTATTTTCAAATGCAGAACATAAGGTTTAGCTCTTTTTAATTCATTTTATATGCTTTAAAAATTGGATGCACGAAAATTATATCTTGAAAATGACTTATATGATTCTAAATGGATAAAGAAAGTAGAATTCTTTAGAACATTTAATTTGATAGTTTTTGGTTCAATGTTTATAGAATTTCAAAGAAGGGCTTGTGGATGCACTAGAGGAGGCAAAGAAAGCGCTTGGGCAACTTTTGGAGAGAGGTTGGATGCAGGATTTGCAAAAATGAGACAGTTTAACTGACTACCTCAAAGAGAAGTGAGGTTATAACATTATGATGCTTTTGATAGGTGACTAATAAGACCGTATCTTATTCTAAATATTCGAAAGTGATTTGATTTATATATTGTGTTAGTTCGGACACTTAATTTGATACATGTTGTGTATTGCAGTGCCTAGTTGTTGTTGTCCTGTGTTGCCATCAACGATCAATGGAAGATTTACTGCCCCAATCGATCATTTGAGACCTGGATCCTACTACTCTTTTCAGCACGGCTGAGAGGAAGAAAATGAGTACGATCAACACGCGAGGAAATAGCCTCGAAAAGAATAAAACTCAGCGGGATGTGATGAAATTTATAAATCTGTATTTGAGTGTTGGCTAGATGTGATGAAGATGTGGTTTATTTTTTGAGGTTATATTTGGTTTTACATAATTTCAAGGGCATACTTGTGTGTATTAATAAATAATTTTTCAAGGCTACTTTTTACCCTTTTTTAGTAGTTTGAATTTTCGTTTGTAATCTGTGTATACAACAATGGTCTTTTTTGTGGACTAGTTATATATTTTTTGCATGCAACTCTAAAAAAAAAATTGTACAAATCATATGCATTTCTCTATTTGGACATAATTCGTTCTGTTGCTGATAACTCATTGTTTACTAAATCAACGGCATCTTCATTTACAATCATTCTTTGTTATGTAGATGATCTTATTGTCACAAGAAATTCTCTCCAAGATATCATTTTCATTAAAAATTATCTTCACAAACAATTTACTATTAAAGATCTTGGCCCCTTGAAATATATTTTGGGTATTGAAGTAGCCAAGAATCCTAAAGGATTGCATTTGTGTCAAAGAAAGTATACCTTGGATCTTCTACATGAGTTTGACTATTTAGATAGCAAACCTTTTTCTACTCCCATGGATCAAAAAATAAACTTTCTTTGATACACAAACTCCTCTTCAAAGTGACTCTTCTTCTTAAAGGAGCATTGTGGGAAAGTTGTTATATCTTATAATAACAAGACCAGATATTGCTTTTTTTGTTCATGTCCTTACCCAGTTTATGAGTAAACATAATACAACTCACATGGTTGTTGTACATCGTTTACTTAGATACGTTAAAGGTAATCTAGGGCAAGACATCTTCTATTCTTCTACTAACAACTTTAAACTTCATGTCTTTTCTGATTCAGATTGAGCTAGATGTCAAGTTACAAGAAAGAGCATCACAAATTATGCAATTTACTTGGGAGATTCTCTCATCTCCTAGAAATCCAAAAAGAAGCCAATAGTAGCAAGATATTCAGCTGAGGCAGAATACAAAGCTCTAGCTACTACCACAAAAGTTCAGTGGATTTTGTACATTCTTAAAGATCTTCATGTCCATCATGATCAACCAGTAGCCATGTACACAGATAGCAAATCTGCCCATGCCATTGCCCATAATCTAAACACATTTCTATAAACATTCACTTCATAAGAGAGAAAATTCACAATGGAGTCATCAAACTGATCCACATTCCTTCTCAAGATAACTTGGCTGACATCATGACTAAGCCTTTGCCACCTTCCTTATTCAACCTTTTCAAATCCAAATTGGGCCTCATAAACATCCATGCACAATTTGAGGTGTATCAAGATTGTAATAAGAAAGGTGAGTTTTTTTAATTTGTTGGAATATCAATAGAAACGGAGTTCTATAATTATAAAGGTCGTGTTTTGGAGCCGTCGAAGGTTACTCAATCTCCACCTTTAGATGCGATTTAAAGTTTTTTTTGGCAGTAGTTCATACTCTAACTCTAATGTATATTTTCCAGCATGTGAATATGTCCAAAGATATTAAAATATGGGCAGTTGTAGACTTTTTAAGTGGGTGCAACTCTAACTCTAATGTATATTTTCCAGCATGTGAATATGTCCAAAGATATTAAAATATGGGGCATGTGCACAAATTTAATACCCATCCCTTTTTCCCCTCCCCATGACTCGAACCCAGGACCTAAGGCCTAGGTAGTGGTGCTCTAACCACTTGAGCTATCCCACTTTGTCAATTTAATTAGATGTGGTGAAATGATAGAAATTGTGAGTATTTTATTGGTAATTTGAAAATTTATTATTCATTCATTATTTTCTAATATGATTGTTCTTTTGTAGGTTATTGGAGAAAAGTACAATCAATTTGAAGAAAAAGCAGCTCAAAAATTATGTTATCATGGGACGGAGGGAATATTAATTTATTATAATATTTTTTGTGTCATGTTTATTTTCGAATTATTATGGTTTGCCCTTCAATAAAGTTTGATTTGTCTTTAGGTTAGCAGAAAATATGCTTTAGGTGAGTTTTTTTAATTTGTTGGAATATCAATAGAAACGGAGTTCCACAATTTTAAAGGCCGTGTTTTGGAGCCGTCGAAGGTAACCCAATCTCCACCTTGATCGCGATTTAAAGTTTTATGTTTTTCACATACCTTACTATCTTTCTTGCGCACATCTAGATGTTGGGAAGAATGAGGAATGTGGAACTCCAACAACTCTAGATATTAAAAGATGGCCAGACTTTGTAAGTGGGTGATGTCTAACTCTAATGTATATTTTCTTGTAGGAAGTATTGAATATGCCCAAAGATATTAAAAGATGGCAGTTGTAGACTTTGTAGGTGGGTGATTTGAAAAACATGTGCACAAATTTAATTAGATGTGGTGAAATGTTAGAAATTGTGAGTATTTTAATGGTAATTTGGAAATTGTGAGTATTTCATTGGTGCTTTGTTTTATTTAGTTGTAATCGTCTTGTTTTCGTGTATTCCTGATACCCGTTAATAATATATTTGCCGTTTAAAAAAAAATCATTATTTTCCTAATTTTTTTTTTTTTAGATTATTGGAGAAAAGTACAACCATTTTGAAGAAAAGCAGCTCAAAAATACTATTTCGGACAAGTTATCATGAGACGTAGAGAATATTAATTTATTATAATCACTTTTAAAAAAAATTATTATCACCAAAATAACTAATATCTTTATTGACCAAAATAACTAATATCTTTATTATTGATGAAAAAATAAATGAAACATCTAAATTCTTATATTTAAAATAGGAATAAATTAAGAAAACCAGAAATAATATGAAATTTATAATAACGACGATTTTTAGCTCCTTCCTCTCTTTTCTAGCTCCACTGCTGTCTTTCTCCCTCCACCGCTGTCTTCCTCCCTCCACCGCGCGGTTTATGCTACTGGGTTTTGCTATTTCTAGCTCCTTCCTCCCTCCACCGCGCGGTGGGTTTTGCTATTTCTAGCTCCTTCCTCTTTTTTCTAGCTCCACCGCTGCCTTCCTCCCTCCACCGTGCGGTTTATGCTCGTGGATTTTGCTATTCCTAGCTCCTTCCTCTCTTTTCTAGCTCCACCGCTGTCTTCCTCCCTCCACCGCGCGGGTTTATGCTCGTGGGTTTTGGATCTCGTGGTTTTGGAGTAAGAGTACGACTCAGGCGGATGATGATGAAGGTAGGGACATCGAGAACCAAACAGTAGGAAATGTGAACATTGAAGCCCAAATTATTATGAGACAGATGAAGTATAAAATAATACAGAAATAAGTTTTTGTTTAAATATATTTTATAATTATTAATATAAAATAAAATATTGTCTATAATATTTTCACAATAATTGGTTTAATATAATCAATCAATTTATGAATATTTGGATATATATACAAATTACATAAAAATAGAAAAAAAAATATGGAAGGAATATAGTATTTTTAATTAATAAAATAATAATACTACCATATTTTTAAAAACATAACCGATCATAATGAGATTCATAATTATATGTAGAATTGAAATTATGTGTAATAACATCATTATTAATTAGGGTTGTTCATGAAATAATACTTAATTAGTGTTATTATTTATTAAAGAAGAATTATAAATTTAATGTAGTAGATAGGAAATTTAGTTGGTTAAAAATAAAAGATTTGATCGATACATAGTTTTTTTTATCTTAAGATATTAAAATGACAATCAATTAAATATTTTCTTTATTCAATAATTATATAAATTAATAATATAAATAATATATGATTGACAATTATTATATAATGTACTTGAATATTTAGAGTGATATCAATGTTATAGGTGTATTTTTAAAATAAGTGTCATTTTGTATTTATTTTTTTTTAATTTTGACAATTTTACGCTTATACATTATATTTTTTATAAATAAATTTCATAATTATATATCTTTACCTTGATGTAAGCGTTTTTCCTTTTGAGTCTTAATTTATAATTAAATTTTCCACTATTCTCGGTAGTTTCCAACCAATTGCTTTCCAAAATATTGTATAAATGAATACTAACTACATTATTAGTCACATTCATTACTAAATTAAACAAAAATTTAATATCAAAATTATTTATCATTAATGAAGGGTAATATGATCTATAATTTAATGTCTTGATTCGTTAAAAATATAATTGGCAATTAAAAATGGAGGGAGTATCTATTATATCGGAAATAATTAATGACTAATTACAATAATTTAGAAAACAATGCAATCAACACATTTTGAGATTTAATTCAGTAATTTCCTGTAAATCATACCTATAAATTATTGCACATGTTTTATTCTTAATAGTGTAATTTTCATATTCCCTAAAAATTATGTAATGCATTAGAAAAAATAATGAGATTTACACATAATTACACATGAACTTTAAGGAAACGGTCTAAAAATATAATCAATCGAAAACTATTGCAAGGATAATTTACAGAATTGAAAATAATGAAATTGACGCCTAAACTTATAATCGGTGTAACAATCTTGAAACAGTTAGTATGAATGGATAAATTGTTGCAATGTTCATGAATTTGATGACGTATTGTTGCAGGTGTCTTTATAACCTTCAAAAACCTTCATTTGAATCTAATTAAATCTTGAAAACCTTCACAAATCTTCGAATGAATCTGATGAAATCTTGAAAACCTTCATGAATCTAATGAAATCTTCAAACCTTAACAAATAAAACTAAAAATCAATAACTAAACTACACATCTTGTAGAACAAACATACATTATAGATTATAATAAAAATCTCTATAATTATATTGTAAAACAATACATAATAGAAAAAATCAATCAAACTATGTTAGAAAAAAAAAGTGTGAAGAAACCCTAAAAAATTATGTAAAGATTGAGTGGTTGACATGAAAGAAAGGGGTTGGGGTTTATATAGGAGTAAAACCTAAGAATTAATGGTTGAGATTAAAACTTAAAATGAATGGTTGAGATTAGAAGCTAAAGTTAAAATGAATGAGAGTTGTGGATTTTTGAAATGGAGAGATTTTAGAAGAAGACTTTAAGATAGAAGAGGTGTGGTTGTGACACATGACACTCATAAGTTTGCAAATATATAAGATTAAGATAAGATATATGGCAAATACTTATGTGTACCAGTTACATTTATCCTCCTTTTTTTAATAAGTCCACACTCCCTTCTTTTTAGGCACTTATGTGTAGAGCCGGCAATTTGGGCCCGACCTGATGGGCCGGCCCGGCCAACCCGAAACCTAGTATGGGTTGGGCTCTAAAATTAGAGGCCCATATAAAACTGGGCCTATTTGGCCCGACCCGATGGGCCCGACGGGCCTAATGGGCTAGGCTGAATTTGGCCCGCCGGCCCATGGGCAGCCCATTTGGCCCAATTAATTTTTTTGTTTAGACAAATAAATACTCCCTCCGTCCGTCTATAAGCTTCCCATTTTACCATTTTGGTCCGTCCGCCTATAAGCTTCCCATACCCTTTTTGGTATGTACTTTTTCTTACACATCACTTTATATCTTATTTTTTCTCTCTATCTCTCTCCTCTTTCAATCACATCACTTGTACTATATCTATTATTTAATCACTTTTCTTAATCTATGTGCCAAAAAGTAACGTGTAACTTATAGGCGGACGGAGGGAGTAATTAAAATAAGTAAAGCACATTATTTTTAAATATTATTGTATTTTTTATTTTATTTTGACTTTGACATTTGAACTTATAAATTATTTATATAGTGTAATGTTATACTTTATGACTGTTTATGAATTATGTATAATTAATACATTAGTAATATATATTTTTAATTATATATTTTGCTAAAGATATTTTTTTTAAATAAATATTTTATGGGTTGGGCCGACCCGCTAGCCCAGCGGGCTAGGGTAGACTAGGTTGGGCTCAAATTTTATAGGCCCGACTAATTCATTGGCCGGCCCGACCCATCCCACGAAAATCGCTTGGCTCGATGGGCTGAGCTGGGTTGGGCCGGGCGGCCCGATTTGCCAGCGCTTCTTATGTGTACAAGTTACATACATGTAACTAAATCCAATTTATTAGTTATTTACCCTATTTTTTATTAACTTCACCCCAATTTTTTTTGAAAGAAAAATACATGTAAAAAACTATATTACTATTTTATCAATTAAATGAAAATACAACTCATTAAAATTATAATTATACACAGACTATCGAGTCACCAATGAATCACCACGAAGTCAAATATTATTCTATTTTTTTAACTTTAAAAAAATAAATATAAAAAAAAACAACGAATATAAAAAAAATATTTAAAAAATATATGAAACTCAAAAATAAAATTATGAAATAAAATTTTCATTTTTTTTTCAATAAATGATCAAAATTTAGGAAACCAATACAAAAAAAAATTGAAAAAAAAAAAACTAAACTAAAAAAATTCAATTTTTTTCTAATTTGGGTATAAATGTATGAATAAGACATGCTCACTTTCTAGCTTTAGTCTGATTTATAATAACTAAGATTATTTTGTTATGTCTTCATTATTTCTACAATGATATCTGGTTTGTTACAAATTTTTGAAAGTTGTAGATTATTTTTTAAAACTAATTAATAAGATAATCTAATTGAAAAATAAAATTTATATTTAGAAACTTAAATGAGTGGAGAATTGAGGAAGAAACTATCATAATATTGCATCAGCTTTATTATTTTATTTTTGGTCATCGTCGTGTTGATGCATTCATATGTTTATTGAGTGTGATCGTATCTATTAATTGAATTATGTGTTCAGTGTGTTCATTTTCACTTTTGTTCTTCTTACTAGTTAGTTAATATCAATCTTTTAATATTGATGTATTAATTTACATGGTATGCTTGGAATTATGAATGTGTTAAGTTATGTATTTTTTGTTAAATATAATATTAGTTTAAATACGATATAATATTAGTATGCCTATAATATAGTACTAGTTAATATATTGTATAGTACTAGAGATTAATGTGGGTATAAAAATATTATTTAAGATATGAACTAATACTATACAATATGAAAGTGTGCGTGCGTGCGATATACAGAGTGTTGTCTGTAGTGTTGGCACAGTCCAGACAACAATTGAGCAGCGGAAATTAAATCAACACTTTGCAAAGAAGTATTTCAAAATTTGTGTAGATTAAAAATTAATCTACACGAATCACTTATATTAATTATAATATCAGTGACACAAATCAACAACCTCGTAAGGTTTTGAACAACTACAACTCAAATGAGTTTGAAAATAATACTAGAAAATATGCAACTATCTCCCTTATAGATCTAACATAAATTCTAGTAAAAAGACTATGATTAGATACACAAATATTCGGGTTTATAAGTGTGCACTAATCTACAAGAAAGAACAAAGTATATTCCTAACTAGAAGCGTTGCGCATTCCATAGACTAGTAATCTTGTTTAGCTTTCTCTCTTGTCGTGTCTTATACTGCAGGCAGTGATCTCTATTTATAGCCATGAATACGAACTGCCTTGCAACTCCCTTGATCATCTCAGCCATTGGATCAAGGTAGTTTTTGTAACTTTCCTTCACACTCCATATTTGTAGGACTTTGACCAATGGTGCTTAGTAACCACTCAATCTTGTGCAACTGCCTGGCCTGGGTATTGCCCACGTCTTCTACCTACATTTGGGACATCACTAAGCAACACAAGTTAAGTTAGAGTTAGTAAAAGGAGAAAGGGCAAATTCAGATGTTGTCTTAGGTGTTAGCACATTTAGTACAACATTTGACAGAAATGTTGGATCTTTATATACAACACCTATTCCAACATCAACAATCTCCCCCAATTTGGCATTTCTACATCAACACCCCTGATGTTCACAACAATCAGAATCTTGATAGAGAAAAATAATACACGTGATATTTCAAAGAAGAAACAATTTCAGTATTTAGCCAAATTTTAAGCACAGCATCGAAGTCAAAAAAAAAACTGTACTTAGATTTAAAAACAGCAGAACAGAAGCATAAAGTAAATTTTATGTGGAACAGAAAATTAAAAACATAAGTACAGGCTTTACAGAGTGAGGAGATAAATGAAAGCAGTAAAGGGGAGGATTGGGCTGATTGTATTAGCTGCATCTTCATAGTCTGCACGAACTCCCCCATACTCTGAACTCCCCCATTCTTCAAGCCTTCAATCCACATTGAGATCTCCAGAGAGATCCTCAATGTCTTGTGCATCTGCATCGACTTCGTTGTTGGCAGCCTCTTGTATTTCATCATTGTTTGGAACAGGAACAGCATTTGGACCTTCTTCTTGAACTGGAACTGGAACTGCTTCAGAATTGTGAACATCAACATCACTTACTCCCCCTGTTGAGGTAGAAAGTAGCCCTTCCCAGAACTGTTTTTGAATCAGCAAGTCCTCAACCGTGCTCTAGAGATTTGTTATGGTGCCTTGCAGAATGTCAACCTGTCTTAAGATGAAATGAGATGATAAATAGACAGAGGCAACACAACCTGAAGATGGTTGTGCTGTGGAGGTTGAGGGAACATCTGAGGCAACACTTCTGGAGGCTGAGGCTTTTGGTATTGGCAGATCCACAATTCTTTCCCCACCACGAAGTTGTGGTGAAATTGTGAAGCTTGGAACATAACCACAAATAACTTTAGTTTCCAATCTCTGAAACTCCTTGTCGGCTAGCAATTTATAAATTAAACAAGGATATGGAAGCAACCCTTTACCAGACATGTTGCAAGTGAAGTTCATCATGTTCTGAAATACAACTTGTCCTAAATTAAATTGCTTGAGGTGTCCTATCTTATAGAGTAGGACAGCCTGTTCCAAAGTAAGAGTTGTGTTGTTTGTAGACGGAATCCAATTGCAACACACAATCTTATGTAACACTGAATACAGACTAGTCAAACGAGAAGCAAGCAATTTAGGCACCCAGAGTGTAATTCTTCCACCAGTAAGTACACTTATCATCATATCAAAATCTGAAACTACAGGATCCTCCATGATTCTAGTTTTCCACATCATATTGATTTTTCTAGGTGTAATGATAATCTCAAGACCTCGAAACGGTACACACCCGTACTTCCTAGAATTTGTATCTCCTGTCTTTTCACTAACATTGGCATAGAATTCATGAACCCAATCAGCCACATAAGGAACTGCAAATAGTAACACATCCAAAATTGACCTCTCCCTAAACCAATCCATTAAATTTGCTTCCTCAAAATCAAAATTTTTTAAAATCCGTTCACTGAGTATGATCCTATTTCGAATTGTTTTATACCGTGCACTCGTGTTATCATTGTACTCAACAACATCCTCATCACTAAATTCATTATCAGAAGAAATCGGTACCTCGTCCTCATGAGCAGAGGAATGTGAACTGGAGTCGGAAGATGAAGGCGAGTCTGAGCCATCGGATGGTGCCACCGGAGGGGCAACATCTTGAGTTTTTCGGGGCTTTTTGTGTACTGCCCGAGCCTTGGAGCTTTCCTCATCTGCATGTTCAACTGTAACGGTTTCAGTGAAGTTGTCAATGATATCATTGACATCTTGAGGCTCCCCCTCAGAGCCTGAGTTTGATACAACGATTGGTTGAGACTTTCCTCCATCTGTTCTGGACTTCTTCTTTCCGGTGTAGTCTACCCTTTTACCAAGGGTCCTGTAGGAGACGCGGCGACCACCGGGCCATTTTCTAGCAATTGGAACAGGGGCTTTTGCCTTCTTAACCGTGAACTTCCTCTTTTGTCGTAATCGAGCAAGCTTCTTTGCCAAAATCTCCTCATCAGACGAAGAGACATCTTTCATTTGCGCATCATCACTCTCCACCGCCGGTAAGTTACCTTGGAACATGGCATTGTCAAGAATTTCTCCCTCCAAGATAATTGTTGGGGATGCAGTCTTTCGAGCTAGGGCATCGTATGCCTTCTTCAACTTCTCGAAAGAAGTTCCAAGAGGAAAGGACTTTTGGAAGGTGGATGATTTTGGGGATGAGTGATCAATCGGAGAGGCACTTGCAGGTTCTGGGAGTTTTGCATTTGCCATTTCGCTTCGAATGTCGAGTGGGTTGTATATCACCAGTGGTAGAGCAGAAGTTTCAGGTTCGAACGGGACATCCATGGTTCCCACAACGAACGACGGTGACCCTGGTGCCGGAGAATCGGGAATTTCAGTGATAATCGCCATTTGATTTTGGGTTTTTGGAGAGAAAATCGCAGAATCTGTTGAGTGAGGGTTGTTTGAATTTTTGAAATCGTGAAATAAGACCCGCTTGCGTCTGAAAGATGATAAGCACCTGCAAAAGTAGGAATTAATTAGATTAGACCTTTCAAATTCTGGAATTACAAAATTGAACTTGCAAGTTGTAAACGAATTGTGACAAAGTGCTAATACCAATTAAATTATACCCTATGAATCAGTGTTTCAGAATCTGAACTAAGTTTGAGAGTATAAAATTCAGCATGCATATGAGATCAATTTATAGAGGATTTAAGGCGGGAGTTGATACACGATTTCGTAGGAAAAACTGAAATGGAGAGAGTGGAAGAATAACTTCTCTCCATTAAATAGGTCGTGTGTTGTGGAGAATAATTTCTGAAAAACATAATAAATAAATGAAAAGGATTAAATAATAACTGAACAAAAATAAATAGATTCGGATAAATATTTGAAGATAATAAAAATAATAGGTATCAGAAATTAATTAATTCTACAAATAATCGAAATCATAAGTCTGAGTCAGGTGTTGAATAAATTGTTGGCATTTTGTACATCTCAACACAGTTTTTTCATGAATTTGCTTCATATGTGTTGCACTTTTAAATTTTATCACATTGTCACATTGATCCATCTTTTCAAAAGAGTGCATCGTAGCAGCGAACTCCGTGCCCCATAGTTACTCAATGGATTTGTGATTAATTTGATGCATTATATATCACCTTTAGAAGAGAGAACATCGTAGTAGCGAGCTCCGTGTCCCTAGTTACTCAGTGATTTTCAAGGCATCTAATTTGTGATTTCTTTTGCATTTGAGAGATTGTACAAGCTTTTCTCATATTCCACATGACTCAATTTAAGACTTCTAGACTAAGATTATAGAGAATTATGTTAAATCTGACACTTACGAAATTTATACAAAGAAATAATTAAATGAACTACTCTGGTGTTGTCCCATATGCTGCCACATTTGATACAACACTTTTGATACAGTGTTCAGATATTGCATAAACCAAGAGATTTCCTTAGAGAGGAGAATCTCTTATCATCTAAAGCTTTGGTAAATATATCAGCAAGTTGTTTTTCTGTAGAAATGTATTCCAACTTGACCACCTCTTTTTCTACTAGATCTCTTATGAAATGATGCCTTATACTAATATGCTTAGTCAAAGAATGTTGCACTGGATTCTTTGATATATTTATGGCACTAGTGTTATCACAATAAACAGTTAAAGTATCACAAGGTAAACTATAATCACAAAACATTTTTTTGTAACCAAAGCAATTGTGTACAGCAACTCCCTGCTGCAATATACTCAGATTCAGCTGTGGATTGTGATACACAATTCTGTTTTCTGCTATGCTAAGATATGAGATTATTTCTCATGTAAAAGCAGCCACCACTGGTGCTCTTTCTATCATCAGCATCACCTGTCCAGTCAGCATCACTATAGCCAATTAAGGAACAATTTGTATCCTTGCTGTACCACAAACCTAAGTCACAAGTTCCTGCAACATATCTAATAATTCTTTTTACAGCATGCATGTGAGATTCTTTAGGATCAGACTGATATCTAGCACATAAACATACACTAAACATGATATCATGCCTACTAGAGCTCAAATAAAGAAGACTGCCTATCATTGATCTGTATAATGTTGGGTCAACATTCTGGCCAACATTATCTTTACTCAGTTTCTGAGTTGATCCCATAGGAGTTTTCATGTGTTTAGCATTCTCTAAACCAAACATTTTCACAAGACTTTTAGCATATTTACTTTGTGAAATAAAAATACCATCATTTTGCTGTTTAATCTGAAGTCCTAGGAAGTAGTTTAAATCACCAACCATGGACATTTCAAAAGTAGAAGTCATTTCATTCACAAATAATTTGAGCATGTCATCACAAGTAGAACCAAATACTATATCATCAACATAAATTTGAGCAATCATAATATCATTTTTCTCATGTTTAATGAATAGTGTTCTATCAGCTTCTCCTCTAGTGAAACCAAATTCAATCAGAAAATCAGTTAATCTTTCATACCATGCTCTAGGTGCTTGTTTCAAGCCATAAAGAGCCTTTTTTAGTTTGAACACATAATCAGGAAATTCTGGATTTTCAAAGCCTTTTGGTTGTTCAACATAAGCTTCTTCCATTAGGACTCCATTTAGAAAAGCTGCTTTAACATCTATTTGGTATAGTTTTATATTTATAAAGCATGCAATAGCAAGTAAAAGTCTAGTGGATTCTATTCTAGCAACTGGAGCAAATGTTTCATCAAAATCTACTCCCTCTACTTGAGTATATCCTTGAGCAACAAGCCTTGCTTTGTTTCTGATAATATTGCCTATTTCATCAGTTTTGTTTTTGAAAATCCATTTAGTACCAATAACATTTGTGTGATCTGGCCTAGGTACTAAAGTCTATACATCATTCCTAACAAACTGATTTAATTCTTCATGCATAGCTTCTATCCAATGTTCATCATTTAAAGCCTCTTTTACTGTTTTAGGTTCAATTGCAGAATGATAACACTCATGATTTACCTTATTACACACAGAAGACATACAAATAGATCTTACCACATCTTTTGAATTCATACCCATCCTTCTTCTGGTTTGAACTCCAGTAGATTGTTCACCTAATATCAGCTCCTGTGGATGATTCTTTTGAACTCTGCTTGAAGGAGTTTTCTGCAGATTGTACAGATTCTCAGGATTTTCTGTAACTTCAGCAGATGTGTCTGTGTGTGTTCCCTCATTCTGCTCATCATTTTGAATCTGATCTGTTCTGTCTGAATGTATTGGACTGTCAGTAAGGTCTGAGACATCTTCTTCAATACTGTTTCCTGTAATACTTGTGTTATCATCAAAAACCACATTTACAGACTCTTGAACAATATTTGTTCTGAGATTATAGATCCTATAAGCTTTACTGTTCCTTGAATAACCAAGGAAAAAGCCTTTGTCACTTTTAGAGTCAAACTTATGCAATTGTTCTCTATCATTTAAGATGTAGCAGACACAGCTAAATACATGAAAATACTTAAGATTAGGCTTTCTATTGTTCAGTATTTCATAAGGAGTTCTATTAGAATCTGTTCTAATCAATACTCTATTAGAAATATGACAAGCTGTATTTAAAGCTTCAGCCCAAAATCTTTTAGCCAAATTTTTAGAGCATAGCATAACTCTAGCCATCTCTTGAAGAGTTCTATTTTTCCTTTCTACTATCCCATTCTGTTGAGAAGTTTTAGGTGATGAAAACTCCTGTAATATGCCTTTAGACTCACAAAACTCAGTGAAAGAACCATTATCAAACTCTCTTCCATGGTCTGATCTAATTCTACAAACTCTAGAATTGTATATAGTCTTGAATCTTTTGCACAGAGTTTTAAAGACAGAAAAAGTTTCTGATTTGTCTTTTAAAAATTCTATTCATGTGAATCTAGAATAATCATCAACAATGACAAAAGAATACCTTTTTCCACCTATACTTTCAGTTTCCATAGGACCCATAAGATCCATATGAAGCAATTCAAAAGCAATGTTTTATAGAGCAGTGACCTAACAGTTTGTGAGACACTCTTACCTGTTTCCCTTTCTGACATGGTCCACAAATATGTTTGTCTGAAAATTTCAGCATTGGTAAACTTGTGACAGCTTTAAGTCTAATTAATCTACCAATTTGTCTATAATTAACATGCTCAAGTCTATGATGCCATAATGTAGTTTCATCATTTTTCACACTATTACAACTGACTTTAGACTCAATTAAATAACAGTTATCAGCAGATCTATTACCCATCATGATGCAATCAGAATTTTCATCTAGCACATATCATGAATTTTTGTCAAATTTCACATGCAAGTCATCATCACATAACTGGCTTATACTAATAAGGTTGGCAAGTAGACCATCAACATGTAAAACATTTGGTAATCTAGGAAATTCAGGAACATTTAAGGTTCCTTTACCAATGATCTTTCCTTTAGATCCACCTCCATAAGTAACATTACCACCATTATAAGCTTTATAATCAGATAAATAATCAATTTGACATGTCATGTGTTTTGAGCAGCCACTGTCAAAATACCATAAACCAGGAACACATGCTTTCAAGGACATATGAACAACATTGCAGATAGTATTTTTAGAAATCCATTCTGTTTTCTGTGAATGATGCTTTGTGTGTGGTGTCATTTTAGACAATCCAGTAGTATTTAAATCCTTTTGTCTTTTTAAACAGTAATGAGCTTTGTGACCCTTTTTAAAGCAATAGTTACACACAAGTTCTTTCACATTAACAAGGGTTTTTGCAGAAATAGTAGCATTGGTTTCAGGTTCAGCTTTGACAAAAACAGTAGATACATTACTTTGAGAACTAAGAGTTGTTTTACCTTTATAACCAATACCTGCTTTCCTTGTATTGCTGATCAGTAGTGATTCATCCAGTTTTGCTTTTCCTTCAGAGAATTTCTTGAAGCTTAAAGACACTTCCTTCATCTTTTCTTCAAGTTTTTCAATCTCACAATCTTTCTTGGTCAGAACACTCTCAAGTTTTAAAACTGAGTTTCTTAAATCATCATTTTCAAATGTTAATGATTTAATAACACGATTTAATTTTTCAGTTTCAGAATATATAGCATGTTGTTCTTCATTAGTTAAAGGATTTTCATAAGAGTATTTTCTGAAATCAAGTACAGAAACTTCTAGTCTATCTTTTAGATTAGAAATTTATTTATCCTTCTTAGTTAAAAGACTCTCTAATTTAAGAACAGTGTTAGACAAATCTAAAATATCAGTATCTCTTCTGGATAGATTTGCTTTACTTGGTGTACGTGCTTCTGTAACAACACTTGTGAAACAATTAAATTCTGGAGTATTATTACTCAGTGATTTCCCAAATGATGACTCATTTGTCCTCACATCATAGTAATCATCCAGATCATCATCAAGAGTATCATCATACATAATTCTAGCAGAGAAGGCTTTTTCAATGTCTTTTTCAGGATCATGTTCAACATCAAATTCATCACTTAAAGTAGCACTGAAATTAAGTTTCTTTTTTAGAATAGTGTTAGCACATTCATTAGCATAATGACCATATCCAAAACATGCATCACATTTAACATTCTTCCTATAGTCTTGGTCAGGTCTAAACCTATTTACTCTTTCTAATTGTCTGAAAGGATTAAAAGTGTTCTTCCTAACATGCAATTGTTGATTATTAGTAATCTGGACTTTAGGTTGAATATTATCTTTGAATTTCTTATTCTTCATGAATGTCTTAAACTGTCTAGTCATAAAAGTCATGTAATCAGGATCATTAAGATATTCATCAATGTTCTCTTCATCAGAATCAATTTCAGTCACATAAGGAGATTTTCCTGAACCTGATGATGCAGAAGATGAGGCATCACCTTTGAAAACAAGTACTTTCTTATCATAATCAGATTTTTCAGATATGTTCATTTCATAGGTTTTTAAAATACCAATCAATTCGTTTTGGCTTAAAACATCTGTATCCTTAGCTTCTTCTATAGCACATATATATTCGGTTCAAAACGTTTAGGAACTGATCTAAGAATTTTATGTACTAACCTTGTGTTGGATATTGGATCACCAAGAGAATGAGCCTCATTTGAAATCTCGGTCAGCTTTTCAATGTAAGATGAAATTGTTTCATCTTCTTTCATCCTCAAATTTTCGAACTTGGTTCCAAGCATACGAAGTCTGGTCCTTCGTACACTATCCGATCCTTCACAATGTTCTTGTAATCGATCTCATGCATCCTTGGAGGAAATGCAGCTTGAAATAATTTTGAACATCGAGGCATCAGTTGAGGTGAATATTGCATTCAACGCCTTTGAATTGTAACTTGCGGTTGTGATTTCATCATTTGTCCAGTCGAGCTCTCTCTTGATCTGGGCTTCATTGTCCTCATCCGCAGCTGTTCTTTGTTGAGTCCAACCAGCAAGAACACTCCTCCATGCTCGTTCATCAATGGATTTGATGTACATCCTCATTTTTGGTTTCCAGAAGGCATAATTCGTGCCATCTAGAATTGGAGGTTTTAGTGCGGGTGAAAGTGGATACTCCATTGCAAATAAACACACACTCTAAGCAGAATCTCTACTTTGTGTATCAAGTAGTTGGCTCTGATACCAACTGAAAGTGTGCGTGCGTGCGATATACAGAGTGTTGTCTGTAGTGTTGGCACAGTCCAGACAACAATTGAGCAGCGGAAATTAAATCAACACTTTGCAAAGAAGTATTTCAAAATTTGTGTAGATTAAAAATTAATCTACACGAATCACTTATATTAATTATAATATCAGTGACACAAATCAACAACCTCGTAAGGTTTTGAACAACTACAACTCAAATGAGTTTGAAAATAATACTAGAAAATATGCAACTATCTCCCTTATAGATCTAACATAAATTCTAGTAAAAAGACTATGATTAGATACACAAATATTCGGGTTTATAAGTGTGCACTAATCTACAAGAAAGAACAAAGTATATTCCTAACTAGAAGCGTTGCGCATTCCATAGACTAGTAATCTTGTTTAGCTTTCTCTCTTGTCGTGTCTTATACTGCAGGCAGTGATCTCTATTTATAGCCATGAATACGAACTGCCTTGCAACTCCCTTGATCATCTCAGCCATTGGATCAAGGTAGTTTTTGTAACTTTCTTTCACACTCCATAGTTGTAGGACTTTGACCAATGGTGCTTAGTAACCACTCAATCCCGTGCAACTGCCTGACCTGGGTGTTGCCCACGTCTTCTACCTGCATTTGGGACATCACTAAGCAACACAAGTTAAGTTAGAGTTAGTAAAAGGAGAAAGGGCAAATTTAGATGTTGTCTTAGGTGTTGGCACATTTAGTACAACATTTGACAGAAATGTTGGATCTTTAAATAAAACATCTATTCCAACATCAACACAATATATGAATTAATACTATATTATATTTGAACTAGTACCATAGAGTATAGAGTATGTGAACTAATATTATACAATATGTGAACTAATACTATACTATATTTGAACTAGTACCATAAAACATGTAACACCCCCAAAATCCCGGTGGGCGCTACGGTTTGAAATAGCACTTTTTGACTTAAATAAATTCAAGCGGAAGACTTTTGAATAAAAGATACACGAGTTTTTTTTTTTTTAAGTGGCTAACCATGCTTGTGCCTAACTCGTGTGTCACCCACATTTCTAAGCCAAACGTTTACTTGACTAAAACATTATAAAATTCAAAATCATTATATAAGTGGTGTGATGTCTAAAATACTTTAACATTAGAAGATACGACAATTTGTAATAAGGTTGTCACACGTGAAAATTAACCTTTAAAGAGTAGACAAACATCCTAGTAGTTTAAATAGGTTCGATCAGTTGACATAGTGGTTCATACTTAATTACGGAATTAAACTTAAAGATAACATCAGTCGTAATAATACTAAATACGTTTCTTACGTAAAACTTAAAATTTTAGGAGAACGGTTATTAAAGCTTGCCTAGTCAGTCACACGTCCTCCTCGTCGTCTACGAAACCTGAAATGATTAAAGTAGCATCATGAGTCTTCTCCCGGAGGAGAAGCCCAGTGGGATAACATTTACTATGCATGTACATTAAAAAAGCTAATTAATATGTAAATCGAGTACACGCCGTGTCCCACGAACCCGACTCACTTCACACAGAACATGGTCCGAAGACTTATCTGTTGCTCACACAAGAGCATAATCCGTAGACTTGCCTATTTCACACAGAGCATAGTCCGTAGGCTTACTTATTTCACACAGAGCATAGTCCGTAGACTTGCGAGCAAAGTTCGTCAACTTGCTAATTCACACAGAGTTCACACAAAGCATAATCCGAAGATCTGCCTGCTCGTATTCACACATAAATTAATCTAAACAATGCAAATGTAAATAAATGTTACCCACTTTTGTCGTTCGGTGATAGCGGGCTAGCCTCCTGAGGGTCCGACTGACTTGCACTACACTCGACACATTTACTTAACCTTTAGGTTTAAAGTATATATATTCATATATCTTCTTGTACATATATCAATATAGGTGACATTATCAAATTATCAATAGGTTTAAAACATTTCTATTTAAGTTCCGTCACATATCAAATGGTCAAACCTAGTTATGAAGCTAGTTGAAATCAAATGGAAAATACACGTTGGAGAAGATAATTAAATTAATCTTAAACACCTTTAAAGTGTATTATAAAAATGTTTCAAACACACATATTAGTCCAATTTGTTTATTCTGGAATAATATTAAATTTTCAATAAACAATTTATTCACAAAGTTCTATTAAACTCATTTCATACGTTAAAAATCTAAAAAGACAGCATGTAGTAAATTATTTATCATAAATCATAGAAATTCTTAAAATTCATAAATTTTTTACAGTAGACTCCAAACATACAGTGGTGCACATAATAAAATTTCCATTTAAAAATAACTTATAGAATATTACTTGTAATTTTTGTAAGACCATTGAAAAACAAGACCTAAATGGACTGTGACAAGAAATCTTCTAGAATTTGTTAAAAAAATTTCGTTTCTTATAAAAATGTAAGGCCAAAACCCACACAACTATAAAGGCCAGTAGCAATATCCATAAAAAAATATTACATTTTAATATTACCCATTGTTATTAAATCTTGTATTTCTTTTGAGTATCAAAAGAGTTTACTTTTATAAAGAAGACACACGGTTTGTTAGAAAAATAATTATAAATGTAATATAAATCCAAATGTGCCTAGATAAAATTTCTATAAAAGCCAAGACATAGTAAGTTAACATAGTCGAAAATTAGCTCCAAAAAAACGAGTTGTGTGAGGGAATTTTTTATAATCTCAACCCAAAAAAACAGGGCAGTTTTTCACCTCTGTACAGTGCCTCAAAGAAAAATCCCATAAAATTGAAAACACCTAAACAAACTTGGTGTTTTAACCTCATATCCCAGGTTTCAAGTACCTCAATGTCAATGTGGTAAAAGGGTTTGAGCTAAAAAAAAACATTGGAAAAAAGGACTGTACTTTTTGAAAGTAACGTCCAATGACAAAAATAGATTTTCAGTTACCACAATACATATATATATATATGCCTCAAAAGACTTCTCAACCTATTTTAAAACCCATGGCCTCAAACGGATATCCCAGTCCTATAAGGGAAAGGTGTTCATCAAGAAAAATGGACTCAAATCACACATACAATCTAAATATAAGCTTTCAATGAGTCACGCAAATCCCATGAGTTCAACAAGAAATTCAACACAAATTACTTAGGGAATAACCAGTAAGGTGAATGAACTCAGATCACACATGCAATGATAAATACATCATGAAATCTAAATATAATCTTCAATGAGTCGCACAGTATTCAAATTCCACAAGTTTAACAAGAAATCAACACAAAACTTAACCACCAGGACATTCTTATACATCAAATAGAAATGACTCAATAACCACAAAACAAAAACCATCGGAAAATAACAAAATCTAGGATGCATCGCTTGGGGAAAGAAAATGAATTTATTTCTTTACAACTGGAGTATATTTTATTTTAAAAGAAGGTCTTCATACCTGACTCTTAAACTTTCAGAAATGCCCGGTGGAAAATATAAGGTTCTTCAACTTTCAGGAATGTCGTTGATTGGGTTTGTGCGGTGAAAGTTTTGAGGAGGAAAGGGTTTGAGATGAAAGTGATGAAAGAGGGAAAGGGGTCGGAGAGAAAGAGAGGTTTTTTCAGAGGAATGAGAGTGAGGAATGACTCTTCGCATTCCCACGGTTTAAATAGGCGTCTTGATTTAATTTAATTAAGAAGAATATCCGAATTAAAATGTAACACTGCTATTATTATTATTAATATAACACTGCTATTATTATTATTAATATAACACTTTTACTCAATCCCTAAAACACACCCTAACTTATTTGTTATATTGTGCATCTTATTATTTATAATTCAATTCTATTATAATTTATTTCATTTTTAACTTATCTCATCATCTTATTAAATTGTGTCGGATGAGTCATAATCGAGTTCGATCTCCTCAGTAAGCTATCCTGCAAAAACTCTGTACAACTTATTGAAAATATTAGTTCATAAATTACATAAAATCATATATCTTTAAAATCTCAATTAATTTGTTATTTAATACTTAAAAGAGATATTTTAATTTCTAAAATCATGAAATGCAAAATTTTAAATTTTAAAAACGGGGTGTTACAGCTCTCCCCACCTTTTTAAAAATTTTCGTCCCCGAAAATTAGGCATGTGCGAAAAGTTTTGGGTACTTGTTTAAAATTTCTCCCTCGCGCTCCCAAGTCGCCTCTTCTTCCCCGTGTCTATTCCACTGAACCAGGACTAAAGGTATATCTCTATTCCTCAAGGTTTTAACCTTTCTACCGAGGATGCTTATGGGTCGTTCTTCGTATGTAAGATCCTTGTTGACTTCTAAACTTTCGAGTTCAATGTGGTGAGTTGGGTCTGAGACGTATCTCCGAAGCATTGACACGTGAAAGACGTCGTGAATTTTGGACAACTCTGGGGTCAAGGCGAGTCGATAAGCTACGTCCCCAACTCGCTCCAATATTTCGAATGGTCCAACGTATCTTGGTCCCAGCTTCCCCTTCTTTCCAAACCGAACTATCCCCTTAATTGGAGAAACTTTCAAAAATAACTTTTCACCCTTTTCGAACTGCAAATCCTTTCTTCGCGAGTCTGCATAAGACTTTTGGCGATCTTGGGCAACCTTGATTCTCTCCCGAATCCTTTTGATTGCCTCCACAGACCTTTCCACTAATTCTGGGCCCAAAATTTGTCTCACTCCAACTTCGTCCCAATGGATGGGCGTTCTGCATCTCCGTCCATATATAGAGTGCTTCGTAGGGTGCCATCCCAATGGAGGATTGATCTTGACAAATGGGTCTCAATACAGCTGAATGATGAATGGGAGGAAGCAAAAAGAGAATTTGTTTATGACTTTTATATCATATGCAGATGGCTGGATGAAGATATTGAATGCATCTTCACTCAGTTCATGTATGATAATCATAGAGAGCTTTACCAGAAACTCTTTGCTGCTGCAGATATAGCAAGAGTTGAGTTCAAAGCTCCTGGTCCCATCATCTATATGCCTCCAAAGCTTCAAGGCTACATTGATCAGCAAAGGATTCTCCAAGAGTTCATTGACATTCTCAAGATGGAGAAGCTGGAAGTTGGACCCAAGGGAACAAACAAGGAGATCATGGATCTTAAGAAAAGAGTTTGGGCACAATATGGGATGGTGCCACCTCCTGAAGAAGATCTCTGAAACTACTAAGTTTCCTTGTCCCCTTTGCTCATGGCTGCTGATATTTATGCTTAGTATATGCTCTATTTGGTTGATCTTGACTATCATCATGCTTTGTAATGCTCATATGTTATATCAACGAAAATCAACCATTTTGTTCAAGAGATAATATCTCATTGTCTCAACTTGCCTAACGTAACCTATATGCACTTAAACTGTGATTGTACTAACATTTTCTTTCAGGAAATTTGACCTTAGTCATCTCTACTTGATTCGGGTGGAATTTGCATGATTTTAGTGCACAATTTGAGCTTAATTTTTTCATAATTTTATGGTTTTATTGCTCAATTTGGATAAATTCACTTGATTTAGGGAAAGGTGATGTTTTGTGCATTTTGTAGGAAAAATGAATACTTTGAAGGCAAAAATATCTACCTAATTTTTGGTGAAGCCAACGAAAAAGAAATCGTGATCGAGAGCAAAACGAGTAGAAGAGAAATTATTTGGGCCAACAATTAAATTGATTGGCCCATTTAATTAAGAGTGGATGGCACACTTTAGCAAGCAAGGCCCATTAAGAAATTAATTGAGGCCCACCCATTCTTATGAATCAATGCAGCATCTGGAGAAGTAAAATATGGGTCCGACTATTTACACCTCCATTTGCGTTGAGAACACTCCCCCTCTGGACGCACCCCCCCTAAAATCTGATGCACCCCCCCTCAAATTGTCATAAATGCCCTTTGTATCATTTAATGTATTTTTACTAAACACACCATGGCTTATAGATGCACCCCCCATTTTTTGAAAAATCCCTCTATCCCTCTATCTTCCTCCCTCCCTTTTGCAAAAAACCATTTCGCAAAAAACCTCCCTCCCTTTTGCAAAAAACCATCGAGCAAAACTCCCCACTGATTTCGCACACTCCCCATTCACGCAGAAGGCAACCACCGAACGAAGACACCCCCATTCGCACTCCCCCTTCGCTCGAAACATCATGGACAAACAAGACGCAGGTATGTAATTTAAAAATTAATGTTCTTGAGTTTTAATGGGTTTAGGGTGATGGTGAACTTCTTTAGTTTTTTATGTTGCATTTGTTTGGTTTTTATGGTGTAATGGTGTAATGGTGTATGTATGGTGATTTAGGAATGAAATGGTTGATTTTGTAAGGGTTTTTAGGCGAATGCGATTTAGGGTTTATGGTTTAGGTCGATTTGGTACGCGATTGGGTGTAAGGCTATGTATGTATGGTGATTTGGTACGCGATTTGTTGTCGTTTTTAGTTTTTTGCTCTGTTTAGTACTTTCTCCCCGTCGACTCTGGTTCGTCGCGGATGTGGCGTGCCGTCGACTCTGGTTCGTCGCGGATGTGGCGTGCCGTCGACATCGGATGATCGACCAACAATATTGTTGGTCGACATCGGGTGACCGACCACCTGTTGTTTGGGCGACATCGGGTGATCGACGACCCAAATTTTGGTCGACATCGGGGGGTCGATCGAAATTGTTTTTGGTCGATTTCGGGGGGTCGACCACAACTGATTTGGGCAGTTGTTTCACTTGTTTGGATTGGTTCTTGAATTTTTGTGCTTTTTTGGACATTTAAATGTTTAATGGTGCATGCAATGTGTTTGATGAAATGCTTGTGTCATTTTTGTGCTTTTTTGGACATTTAAATGTTTAATGGTGCATGCAATGTGTTTGATGAAATGCTTGTGTCCCTGTTTGTAGTTTACAAGAAGAGAGTAAGGCCAACCGCTTCTAACAGAAAAAAGAATGAGCAAATGGTTGAGCCTCCTCAAGGACAAAGTGCACCTCAACCACTTGTTGCCCCAGCCCCAGCTATAGGTGAAGAAATTGCACCTCCACCTCAAGAACAAAGTGCCTCCACACCACCGCAAGAACAAGGTACCTCCTCACCACCGCAAGAACAACAAATTTCCCCTGCGCTAGAACAACAAGAAGTTGCACCCCAACCACTAGTTGCCCCAGCTATAGGTGAGGTAGAATCTGAAGACGCGGATGAGGATGAGGTAGAATCCGAAGATATATTTGACGATGATGACGATGAGTTCGATGATAGACATGAGGTAGGAAATGAAGAAGAGGAAGCAAATGATGATGTGGCCAATCCACCACTGTTGACCACTTTCCAAACTCATGTGGCCAACTACATTTGGAAGGGGGAAGAGCGCGCCGTGCTCAAGTGCCATAGCCACATTAGTAAGCTTTTGGCATGGGAATTTGCTGAGAACGAAGATATCCCACAGCATCGACGATGGGTTAAGTATTTTAAAAAGTTCGGACTGCTTGAGATTAGGAATTTCTCCTACAGATCCACTAACAAGAACCTCATCACTGCTTTTGTTGAGCGATGGCACCCTGAGACCAACTCTTTTCATTTTCCATTCGGTGAAATTACCATTACACTGGATGATGTTTTCTGCATTACCGGGTTACCTGTTGAAGGACGGCCAGTACGGTCTACTCGTGTTGATCACATCTCTGCATATTCTGATGTTAGTAAGTTATTGGGCGTAAAATCCGATGTTGCGAGGGGTTTAGTAAGTGGTTCACGGGGGTCTTCGGTGAAGTTAGAATGGTTGCGAGAGAACTTCATGGAGAAACAGTATTCTGATGACCGTGTTCAGGTGTTGCGTGCTTCACGGGCGTACGTATGGTATACATTTGGCTGCTCTTTATTTGCGGATAAGACTGGAACTCGTGTGTCCACGTCCTGGCTTCAGTATTTGGAGGATATGCAAGGTTTGCATGAGTATGCATGGGGAGCGGCCACATTGGCTTATTTATACAGACAACTGGGTTTGGCATCCAGACATAAGACCGCACAGATATCAGGCTATTTGACTCTATTAGAGGTAAAATTCATACTTTCCTGTATTGGTCTTTATTTTGCGTTTTAATCAATAATTTTAACCCGTTGTTGTTTGTTTGTAGGCTTGGATTTATGAACACTTTCCCGTATTGGTCAAACCTCCCCATAACATGGACTTCAAGACTGGTGATCCACTATCGGCGAGGTGGGCCCCTGAAGGATTGATCGGCCCATCGAAGGCTCGTGTTCAAGCATTTCGAGAGCGTATGGATGCACTAGAACCACATGAGGTGAGAACTTGTCTTATCCTTTCTTTGGTGTGAATAAATGGTATTTAATCAATAATTTACTTGAAGTCGCGTATGAAGTCAAGATTATCCTTTGTATGTAATGCAGGTTATGTGGAATCCATATGCAAAAATGAGACAAGATTATCCTTTGTATGAAGTCGCGTACTTTCATGGATGTTTGGTATGTGGTGATATCGTGGAGCCGTACATGCCAGATCGAGTGCTTCGACAGTTTGGATTTGTCCAAATGATTCCAGAGAGGCCTCTTGTTGCACGTGCTGAACGAAGTGCTAAAACTTCAAAGAAGACTAAGCTTGTGTGGGGCTATTTGGCTGATTATTTTGAGACGTGGGATATGCACCTGCTTTCGTCTGAAAGACTCGGAGAGAAGGCCAGACTACCGTGGGAGAGTGCTCCGGACTATAGAACATGGTTCACGCAGAACACGCACGTGTTTTTGTCGAACCCAGCCACACGTGTGACAGCATCGTCTGATCGAGTACCCATCACAGATGATGCATGGCTTATGATCAGTATCGCTCAAAACATGATGGCTCCATTGGTTCAAAGGTGGAAGGACGGAGACACACCGACAGCGGATGAGGCAATGCAGGTTATGGAATCGGCTTGTAGAACACTACAACCGCCACCTCTTCCATCGGTATCATCATCAAGGCCAACAAGAGGCAGGGGCAGGGGCAGGGGAGGAAGCGGAAAGAAACGGGCCAGGAGCTAAATAGTGTCGTGGTGTTTTATGAATACTTATGGATAATTTAAATGTTTACTTTATTTGGATAATTTGATGTTTAATTTGGATGAATTTATGTTTCTTTGGATGAATTTATGTTTCTTTGGATAATTGGATAATTTGATGTTTTTTGACATGTGGTGTTTTATGAATATCACCGGTTTGATGTCCTTGCGTTTTGATGTGTGTATTTCACATGATTACGAATTAATGTGACTTAATGACGAATTAATGTGACTTAATGTCGAATTACAGTTAATTTTGACTTAGTTAAATTCCATTACGAGACGTCGAATTATCAACAATTGGTCGACCACTTAATGTCGAGTATAATACATTTGGTCGGCGAATTGTTGTCGGTCGATAACGTGATATCGACCAAAACCTCTCTGTTCATAATTAAGTTGTCGACGAGATGAAGTTTGGTCGACTACATGTGGTCGACCATAGTGAAGTTGGTCGATGATTTGTTATCGGTCGACATCTCGATATCGACCAAAACCTCTCTGTTAAAAATTAAGTTGTCGACGGTCTGTGGTTTGGTCGACACCTCGCTGTCGACCATGGCTGAAATCATCGATACTCAGTAGTCGACCGAAAGAGTTGTGGTCGAATATATGTGATCGACGATCAAGTGGTTTGGTCGACCACAAGGCATCGACGAATTCTAGTGTCGACGACACTCAGTGGTCGATTATAATAATATTGGTCGACAATTGGGTGTCGGTCGACATCATGTCGTCGACCAAAACACGTCTGTTCAAAATTAAGTTGTCGACCTGGGCAATTTTGGTCGACAGTTGGTTGTCGATTTGGGCAAGTTTGGTCGACCATGTTCTCAGCAAAATGAGTTCAAATGTAACTGCAATGTACACAATTTATGACCAACTTACAAAGATATATGAGTATTTATTATGGCCAAGTTAAAAGTTTGACAAAAGCAATGACTACTCCAATCGGGTCCTCCTGCTCCTTGTAGGCAATCAACAAACCTTTAATAATATCCTCATATCGGGTGTCAAGATCTTCAACCACATCCTCTTTCACATCTATCACATCTTCCTCCTTTCTCAAATTTGGCTCCATGTCAAGCTTTCTCCAAAACTTATCAATAGCTTCTAAAGGTATCGATTTGCCAAGCCGGTGATATTCGTCGAGTTCGTGAGTGCATGGCAACCTGCATACCTTCCTTAGATAGTGATTGCATATGTCAGGATTGGACTCGCCGTGTTCGATACACGTCATTTCTTTGTAAATCTTTTCCAACGCGTAAATTGACACCACTCCTACAAGCTCATGATATAAAACAGACTTGAACTTGTGTAAAGCAACATTCACACTCTTCTCAAACGAGGCTTTAATTGCATTGTGGCTCGCTTGATAAAGTGTGTCCGTCTTTGACCAACAAATCTCAAAATTACCCACACTATTACCTAGCGACCTCTTCAGTGCTGCATGATGACTCTCAACCCTGAAATTGTAGTTATAGTAATTATCATTTTAACTACACAATAAATAGAAAAAGTTCAACAACTAGAAACTATTAATTATCAACGAATAATCAACAATTATATATATAATATTAAAACATACCTGTTCGTTGTTGTATTCTCATAATGCATGTATTCATCCGTCCACACGGCTATGAATTTCTCCTTGAAGGGATTTACCCACTGTGTCATGCAGTACGAGTATGCTTCAATTTCCTTGTTAACATTTGCATACTCACTTTGAAAAATATTAAGAACGGTAGTCAATTCTTGTTCGGAGGATGCGTTCGTCACATTTTTCCATGAAAAGAAGAATCTTTCCCAATCCTCCTTGGTCTCAAACTTACCCTTGCATTTGGCCAAAACATTCCTATCTATGTGCCATCTACATAGGAAATGTTTAGCCTCTGGAAATATGGAAGAAACATCATTCACGAGGGCTAACTCCCGATCCGTAACAACAACTCTCGGTAAACTCACATCCTCCAACAACTCACGAAGGACACTTAATGCCCACGTATAGTTCTCCTCCTTCTCACCATCGAGAAATACAGAAGCTACCGAAAAGGTCATGCCTGTGGATGTAAATCCTACCATCTCAAAATAGGGCAACTTATATTTGTTAGTCTTGTACGTGCAATCCATTATCAACACACTTGGAAATGCACGGTACAACTGAAGGCCTGTGGGGTGTGCAAAGAATAGATCTCGAATAGTATTCGACTCTGGACAATATCTGTGGCTTTGATAATATTGATTATCAATCAACAATGTCATCAACTGTTGTAGTTGACTTTTTCCAGCAAAACCTGCCAATTTATACTTGCTTCGAACGTTGTACACGGTGCGGATGGTAGAACAGTTGTTCGGATTTCTCGACTTAAGCAATTTCAACACATCTTTCGGTGGAGCGTTGCACTTGGACATATCAACAACCAACTCTTCTTCTTCGGGTGTTAGCCTACCAACGTACGAGTGGCCCTCAAGGTACATGGCTACAGGATGATTGTGGGTCCCACATCTCACGTCCAACCTCCACTCATTTTCCGATATTTTTATACCCCTTAACAGAAAAGGACATCCACACTTCTTCGACCCCGTTGTCCTTTTTCGGCCCTTTTGATCATCAAAATCAACAACAACATCATCATCATCGTTTGGTAACACAACTAATTGGTTTCTTCCCCTTGGCTTATTTTGACGATAGGTTCCACCACGCTCACATGTCAATAAAACTTGCGCCTTCTTCTTGCCACTGCCATTATCTGAGCGTTTTACAACAATGACAATGTTGTGTTGTAAGGCTACGTCTCGAACCCATTCTTGTAAGGCCTCTCGAGTTTCGAAATAGTTAAAATTGGTGAAGACATTGGTGTAGTCAATCACAAGATCATTATCCGGGGCATGCTCATTAACCGGGGCATGCTCATTAACCGGGGCATCCTCATTAACCGGGGCATCCTCATTAACCGGGGCATCCTCATTAATTGAAGCACCCTTGTTGGCTTCATCATCACAAGGCCCCAATGGGTTATCCGGGTTATCCGAATAATAAAAGAAATCCGGACCAAACTCTTCATCATCCGCCAAATTCTGAAAAACAAACACAAAATCCATGTTATAATCAATCCAAAGGATGTTGACGAAAATAATATAGTTGTATAATAATTCAAACACTCAACCCTCGTATCATACGTTAGGATTAACTTATGTGTTATGTGCCGACACTCAACCCTAAATCATGCTATAAGCGTAAGTAATGAAAAGGACAAATCTACTAAAAATACAATCCGTCGAAATCATAATATCGATCAAAACACTCTCGTTCGGCCATGTTTCGTCGCCCACTTAATGTGATGGTCGACTTCTTCCCATCGACCAAAGTGGCGATGGTCGACTTCTTCCCATCGACCACAATGGCTATGGTCGCCTTCTTCCCATCGACCAAAAGGTGTTTCGTCGACGACGGGCGATCGACCAAAAGGTGTTTCGTCGACGAACCAGTACCGAAAAACATACGCGCAAAACTCATATTTTTTAAACGCGCCAACATCCCAAAAATCAATTTTCTTCCAAATATATATCACAAACTACTCAAAACCAAGCAAGGAACAATATATTATGCATTAAACTAAGAAAACACCCTTATATATCCCTACATTACGAAAATAAAAAGTGTCAAAAAAGCAAAACATTAAACTTACATATTTATAGAATCCTTCTCGTGTTTCAACCATTTTGTTATCCTTCAAGGACCCCGAATATAAATGAACGATTTTGTTAAAATGGTGTGGCCGAAATTGAAGAAATGAGAGTGGCCGAATTTTTTTTCGGTAAGTTGAAAGTGAAGAAAATGGGGAAGAAGGGGTTTAGTGTGGGGTTTAGTGGGGAAGGGGAAAGGCAAAAAATTAGGGGGGGTGCGTCCAGTAAGTGGGGTGCATTTAGTATGTACCATTTTACTAATAGGGTATTTTTGGTATTTCACATGAATATTATAATATAAAACAAATGAGGGGGAGTGTTCTCAACGCAAATGGAGGTGTAAATAGTCGGACCCTAAAATATGCCATCTACGTTAATTAATGCATGCAGAAGTAGAGAGAGAAGCTTGTTGTCCAAATTGGATTGGAGTGGAGAGAGAATAAAGCTGCGGCCCTGCACCTCGAGCCATGCGCACGTCAGTCAAGAAGGGAGTAGGCTAGGTCTCCTTTTGTCTTTGAATTGAAATTCAAAATTGACTCACTCGGACAGCCGTTTCACTCCAACCGGACAACCGAGTGCCTACCTATTCCAGAAAACTTTCTGTAAGTCCCTCTCACTCGGTTGACCGAGTGAAACCACTCGATTGACCGAGTCAACACCACCCTTTGTGCGAAAAAATTCAGAAATTTCACATTTTCGAGGGACTAATTTGCAAATTCAAACCAAGCTTTCTCCCTACACTTTAAGTAGTATTCTTATCATATATTTTAGAAGGATTCCACACCAAGCCACCAAAAAACCCTCACACACAAACTCACACTTGAAGGTGTTCTACCTCCACTTTCTTCATTTTCTTCACACTTTGGAGAAGAGTTGGAGCATTAGCTTTGGGATTTCTTCCTCCACCATCTACTTAGCCTAAGCTTTTCTTACCCTTTCATTTATTTATCTTTTGATATTTATTTTGTAATAGTTCAAACAATGTTGGTATTTGGCTAAACACTTTAGGTTCTAAGGCTTGTAAATATTTAGATTGAAGTTTATGGATTAATGTTTTATTTTAAATGGTGTTTGTCTCTCATTTGTGTGCTTAATTCTTGCATGGAAGCATGTTATTATTGACCATGATAATGTGTTTTATATATTGTTAATTGGGGTAAGATTGAAAGATTTATCCTATTAATTGAACATAAGCATACAACCCAATTTATTATGAGCTCGAGAGAGGATTAATTATTGGGAGGGAATTAAATGATCCTTTGAACTAATTTAGGTGATACAATATTTGTGAGGTAGAGATACAAACTTATATTGTGTTTTTCCTTTGGATTAGTTAGATCGAGAGATTAATTAATTCTTCTTTAGTGGTCAACCTTATAAGAGGACAAACTTAATTTCCATTTGAATGAGTCGTTAACCATAGATGAATATCTTAATATTGCAAATGCCTTGGAACCTACTTTCTCTTAATTGAGCTTCATTTATATTTTCTCGTATTTTTGTGATTTTGCATGAATTTGCTTTTGATCGAATTTTATTATTGCTTTTTAATTGTTTACTTGTGACAAATTTGGTAGACAATTTAGGGTAATTCAACATTCAAAATTTCGATCATTGTCTATTTAGAACTCGGTCAACAAACGCCATTTTTACACTCCCTCTCCCTGTGGGATCGACTCGTACTTACCTCACTACGATTTACACCGTATACTTGCGGTCATTTATTTTAGTGTTGTAAAATACGCGAACAAGTTTATGGCGCCGTTGCCGGGGAGGGCATGGTAGTTCTAGAGTGGTGGTTGATAGAGTTTTAGTTTAGACACTTTACTTGCTTTCCTTTATTGCAAAAATCCCAAAAATATCTGTTTTAATTTTTTTCTTATCTTATTTTTTGATACTCGCTTATTCTTCTTTGAAATCTTGTTTAGACATGGCCTATAATCACCCGAGCTAGGAGAGATCGACAAGTGTTGCTACCCCTAGATCCGGAAATCGAAGCTCGTTGTCGAAGGCAAAACGCCGAGAGGAGAAGAAAAGAGTTACAAGACATGAATCAAGAAGAGAATCCGGTAGTTAATGAAGTCGAAGAAGGAGTTGGAGACCATGAAAATGTTGGGGGTAACGAGGTACCGGTTTGGAATGAAGCCAATAGACCACAAAGAGTATTGAGGGACCACTTCCGCCCAATACCAAGACCATATGGAGGAGCGGGTAGAGAACCCGTAGATGCCCATAATTTTGAACTCAAGCCGACATTGATCGTGATGGTCCAAAACAACCAATTCGGAGGGTTGTCAAAAGAGGATCCTAACCTCCATTTATCTCAATTTCTCGAGATAAGTGGAACAGTGAAGATCAACCGAGTCCCTCAAGACTACATTCGTCTCCAATTGTTTCCATTCTCCCTTCGAGATAGAGCTAAGCAATGGTACCTCTCCCTTGACTTGAGGACCATCGAGAATTGGAACGACTTGGTTGATGCATTCTTGATGAAGTATTTCCCTCCAAGCAAAACTATCCAAATTCGAGGGGAAATATCTTCAAAAATGAGGTTTTGACATTCTTTGTATAGGTTTTGGCATCATCAAAAATGAGGAAATTGTTGGGAATAAAATGAGATTTTGATTAAGATACCAAAACCCCCTAAAACATGTCAAATAGATAAGTCAAAGTTGAATGGATATGTTTCAGGAATGCTGGAACATATAGACCAGGCTAGTTGAGAAGCTGATATGTTAGACAACTCATAGATGCTTTAGATGCACAAGTTGAGGGGGAACACAAGCTTAGAAGATCACAAGAATCAAGTTCCTCAAGGCTTAGAATCAAGATGATCCCAACACTGCTGATGTATTAAAAGCCCAACTATGTTGATGATCAAGTCAGCTCAGTAAAGAGACAATCTCCCTAATGATGAATCTAAGAAGAACACACCACTTAGACCAAGTCTATTGATAAGTATGCAATCAAGATCAGAGGAGACGTCCAGCAGAATTGACCAAACACACTAAACCTGAAATGTTCACAATCAATCTAAGGAAAGAGACAACTGTGCTGATGAGGTCAAGACCACTGATATGGAAGCATGGATGCTTAGAAGCCATCAATCAATGATCAGTGAAGTTAAAGAGCCAACTCAACTAAAGAGCTAACCCTGCTGATAGGTCAAGTAAGTTGAAAGCGATAAGCAGACCTGTCCTGATGATAAGGAAAGTTGACCCTTATCAAGGAACCAATGATCAGAAGTAATGTCCATGTCTGATTAACTAAATCTTCAAGTCATACATTGGGAAGAGTGCATTAAAGTCAAGACAAGAAGCTTCCAGCCGTTTACTTCCCAAAACAAGGACATGTCACTTTCAAGAATCTGTCTTCCAGTTGCAAAGTTCAAGGAAGACATATATAGACATTTTTTTGAGGCTGTCTCTCCAACGGACATAACCTCATCTTGCTCTATAAATACAGAAGTGTGAAAACCATTTGAAGGCATCTAACTATCAGAGGAAACTACAAGCATACAAAGCCTTCTAGCTTACAAAAGAATAATTCATTCTTAGTTTCCATACACTTCATCTAAGTCTGAACCAATTGTATATCATTCGAGCTTAGAGAGATATCCTATCCTTACACAGAGCTCATTTGTAAAGGATATCTCACCCTAGTTGGAACCAACATCAACCCTTAAACCTTTCAAGGAAAGTTAGAAGAGTTGTTGTAGTAGAAGTGTAAGAACTAGAACTGTCAAGAGAAGAACAATTAGGTTCTGAGTTGAGACTTGAGAGAGAGTGCTAGGACTCTGAATTCCTAGAGATCAAGGCACTAAGGAGTAGTGTGGTTGATCAATGCACCTTGACACTATAAAACAAGTTAATTCCAGAGTGAAGGAATTATCCTGTTAAATCAGGGAAAGTGGATGTAGGAGCTTGAGTCTCTGAACCACTATAAACTCTTGTGTTATTTACTTACAAGTCATTTCATACAAGTAACACATACATACACTGCACACAAACATACTTTCAAAAGACAAACATCACAGGTTGTCCAAAACTATTTTGGACAAGTTCCCTGAAAAACAGTTTAAGTGTTAAGAAAGAATTTCAGAATTAAAAAGGAGTTTAAACATAAAGGGTCAACTATAATTCCGCACATATAACCTACTTAGATAGTTTTACAACTGAATACTTCATAGTGCTCAGTGGTTTTATTATCTTAACAAGGTTATACATATTCAGAAGAGTTGTCCAGGACAACTCTATTGTAAGCCTGATTTGATTAAATTGAAAAAGATTTGCATACACAAGTGCATTCCCCCCCCCATACACTTGTGCCATACTCCTTTCAGGACCAACATAGAGTACAAATGATTCGAGGTTTTGGGATTTGGAAAAGAAGGATAGGTATACAGTGAAATCAACTTTTAGGCAAATTCTGTGTCGGTCTGAAGATTAGGAACCTCGGTCATCCGTCACCCTCAAAAGACGGGTGGTCGTGCTGGTGGGCCAAAGTGTGGAATATATATGTGTGCCGCCAAAGATTAGAATTTTTCTTTGGAAGATGTGTAGGGATTTTGTGGCTACGAAAGATAACCTGGCTAGGCATCATGTGCCGATTTTACGATCTGGCCCCTTTTGCCATTATGGTAGAGTTACTACGATCCACACCCTCTTCCTCTGTCAGAAGGTCAAGAAATTTTGGGAGGGTTGCAACATACGAGGGCTCCTTAAACAGGCGGTAAGAAATCAAGTCAAGTCCCTAATGCATTAGTCTGCGTCTTGGATGAGTTTAACTAGGTACAACCGGGAGAAATTACTATGATAGCTTGGGCAGTTTGGAATGAGATTTGTGTTGTTAAGCATCAAGAGAGTTGGGTTGTGTTGTGGATGGGTTGCTTGAGATTCTCCGATGGGGCGTGGGCATTGAATTACTTGGAAGACTTTAAGCGCTGCAGAAACATACCACACCCAACAAAACCAGTGAATGAGCCGCTTGATAATGAGAACACTACCTTGGACTTAGTTTTCACGGACGAGGCATTTAATTTCAACCTTAATGTGTTCGAAGTTGGATTCTTAATCAGGAACGATCATGGCATACTATTGGGGTCGGCTGCCTTAGAATTGACTCCCCAGGTACTGTGTTAGGCACAAAAAAAAAAAAAAAAAAAGAATCGTGATCAAAAGTATAAAACATTGATGTTCTTCATTATATTTTCTTCTCCCATAACAATATTGATTGTGTTTAGAAATTAGATGGGTTTATCAGTTTATGGAGGTTGAGAACAAGACATGCAATATAGGTTTTTATGAATTTATGAAATTTGAATTCTAAATTTATAAATATTTATAGAAGGGTAACTTATAGTAATTTTTACATTATTTCTACATAAATTATGAAGCATGCTTAGTTAGGGTGTTAGCCCTCAATATTTTCATTTGTTCTTGGAGTAGAGCTCAAGATTTCATAGAGTATAATTACTACTCCTACATAATTTCATTTGGCTCGATTTTACGCCTCAATTCCACCCCCTCCAACTTTTAAACGGCACAGCACTAAACCAACTGCAAAAGAGACATGGCGGAGTCCTCCACCCCCGGCGGCGGCGCCTGGGTCTCAGCGCTCTCAGGAAAGTCTGATGAAGAGAAAGAGGAACTTCTCGACAGAATGCTGACGCGATTGGCACTATGCGACGACTCTAAGCTCCAAGACTTGCTCGCCAAAATTCTTCCTATCTCCATCGCGGCCCTCTCCGCTGCTTCCACCTCTCTCCGCAATAAAGTATTTACTCACAGATCTTTGTTTATGCTTAATTCTTCACATAGTTTCCAATGTTTCTCTTGCCGCTATGAATACGTACAATTTTCAGGACTTGGGAATCAGAGTTGCGATTGTTTATGAGATTGAATTCTTCTATACTAAGTTCTAGTTCTAGTTCAAATTTCCTAATTTCGCTTGCATCCTTGAAGTGTATGGAATTATAAAATTAATCGAATTCCTTTTACATGCAATTTGGAATTGGAATTTGAGTTTGATTTTGAGTAGGACTTCGATAAACCTATCAACTGAATTTGGGATGACGGCTGCTGCATTAACCTGATAGGATTGAACACTGTCATTATCATTATTGAATATAAATTATGAACTTTAGTCGATTGTTTTCTGGAAGTATTACTGTGATCAAGAAAAAGCCAATTGCAGGTTACCTTAGCTTATTCAGAAATTTTGCATGTTAATGATGACTAATATTTTATACTGATATGCAACTGCGTGCATCTGATATTTAGGATTGATAATTAGAAGTGCAGTGGAGACTCAATTTATTCATTTCGTTGTGTTCTTGGTTTCCTATCATTTCTCTTTATTATGCTCTGCAATCCTATCATTCCTTTTAACTATATTTTTATTCTCAATAAAAGTTTCCGCTTCTTAGTAAAGTAATTTGTGCATTCCAGTTTCATGTTTTTTTTTTCTGGAATAACTTTCAGCTTCTGTATGCCTGACATGAATATTCCTCATATGTTTGTTAGGTTATCGAAATCCTCAGTCACGTGAACAAGAGAGTAAAGCACCAGCCTGTGATTGGTCTACCTCTACCTGATCTATGGAAATTGTATGTGGAATCTAGTTCTGCCCCTATGGTTAGAAACTTTTGCATTATGTACATTGAGATGGCAGTTGATCGTGTGCAGAAGGAGGTAGGTGGTCATTATTAAGAGTTTTACCTCTTTAATTAAAAATATAGAATTTTTACTTGGCCAAGACATGAAACTGCAGGAAAAACAATTGATAGCTCCTGTTTTTTTAACCAACATGTCGAAGTTGCCTCCCCAACATCAGGATATATTACTTAGAATCACAGCAAAGGTATCTTTCAGCTTGTCTTATTTTTTATTTTCAGATATTCCTTTCATGCCCCACTGAGAAAGTATGCTTCGTTAAAATCCTATAGCCTCTTCAAAGATTTCAGCAGAGCTCCATGCTGCTTACTGAACATCAAAATTAGAGGCATCTGTGAGAATGATGCATCTTAAGCCCCAAATTCTTCTTTCAACAAGCACATCCTTGATTTTTCATTATTTTTTTTGTTAATTTTAAATATGGAATATGCCAGTGTGACCTCGTAAACTCTGCAGCACTCATGCTTTACGAGTTATAGAATAATTCGTGAATTCTAGAGATCTAATTATCAGAATATTTTCCCTAAGTTGTCTTTATGGAAGAGTACTGACTCATCTAGTCATCTCTTAATACAAGATATTATTATTATTTAATAATTAATAAAAAATTTGGGTATGTTTTCTTCCCTATCTTTTTCTACTAAATAGATACCCAAATTTCTGATACTGCCAAGATCATTCTTTAAAGAAAAAAAACAGTGATTCTTGTAGTTTGTTTAATTCAAGAACAATTAAGAACTTTTATTTAGTAATTATGCTTCGATTGCTGAATTCAGAAACATGCACAAGTAAAGATGGAATCAATATAGTTATAGGGCTTCACTGTGAATTGAATAACTGAATAACATCTTTTGTGCTTCTTTGGATGCATGTTCTATCTCGAGATTTTCTCTCTTCTCACTTAGACTCTTATTCCTTATTTCAAGGAAGTTCTTTTAACCTGGTTGTAGTAGGACTGCACATAAATTGTAGAAGTATTACTTTGGAGACTGAAAAGTTAAATCATTTCATTAATTTTCTGAACCCAGTTTCTTTTGCAGTTTGCACCTGTTAGGTCATTAATTTTATTATTGTTATTATTCTTTCTGGATTATTTGTTTGATTCTCTTTTCCTTTTACATTCTGTCAGTTTGTTTACACCTCTTATTGCTTCTAAATAAAACAAATAGTGCACAAAAAAAGGTTCCCTTTATTTTGAGCTTTTAGTTTTGTGGGGGACTGGGGGAGGGGTGGAGAGGTAAGATAGAAGGAGCTGCTGCTAGGTGCCACATATTACATGTATACTTCATGCCTTCATCTTAACCTTTGTTTCCTTAGTATATTTCCTGTTTTGGGGTAGCTCTATACCACAAGGGTCCATGTGAGAGAAGTAAATCTTATTACATAATCACTAATATATCTAAAAGAGTTCTTAACAAAATGTTAGCAATTTTTAAAATTTTCCAAGGCATGGGGATGCCCTTGGAAAACTGCGCAATGCTCTTCGGCAGCCATGCTGAATTTTTGTTGGCATCCCTCAGTTATTGCATGGCTGATTACTTTGTCTTTCTGAATTCAGGTTATTGGCGAGTGCCATAGATCTAAAGTCAGTGATGAAGTTCTTGAAAAATATAGGGCATTAGTTGGTTCAAAGGACTGTGACATTTTTATTGAATTTTGTCTTCATACAATTTTGTATCAACCATCTACTCAGAGGTTAGATTTGTATTACCTTATTAGTGTTTTGATAATTCACATTGATCTATAAATTCTACCTTAAAAGTAAAGATGAAGTCTTCCTTTGTAGTGGAGGACGCCCAGCTGGTCTTTCAACTCTTCAATGTGAACGTGTAACTGGAAAAGATCCACTGACAAATGATATGCTGTGCAATAGAAAGGTATGAAATTTTAGAAGCACAAAGTATTAATTAGTGTTCCATGATTAATTTAAATTATTGTTTAACATTTACTTTGGCTGCGTTCGGAATGATCAACATTGTCCTTTTTAAAAATAAATGGAAATAGCTTTTCATTATTTCTATTATGTAGGCAGGAATGATGAACATCATTGAAGCGTTGGAGCTTCCTCCTGAACTTGTTTATCCTATCTATATAGCTGCTTGTGCAAACAGGTACAAATTAGTTCACTCTAGAATTTTTATGCAAATTAAATTTAAATATCTTTGGAATTTAACATGGTGCATGTTTTTTTTTGTTTTTTTTTTACCACTAGCCATGAACCTGTTCTCAAAAAGGGGGAGGAGCTCTTGAAGAAGAATGCATCTGGTGTGAATTTAGATGACCAGAATCTGATCAGAAGACTGTTCCTATTATTTAATGGTATGTAACGCGATTTTTTCATTTCTTCTAGATCCACATTAGGTGTGATTCTATTATTTATTTATTTAAGTAAGCAGTCTATTGTTTTGAATTGGATGCAAACAGTGGCTATTTTAATCAAATACTTTACTTTGTGAAGTGGACACTTGATTTTGTCGTTCCATTTGCAAATGTCAAACTGTTGTAATTTAAAACTGAGGCTTTGTTTCATTCCACGTAGGAACTACTGGCTCTGAAAATATATCTCCAGATTCCAAAATTAATCCGGGAAATGTAGCTCTGAGAATGAGGTTGATGTCTATTTTTTGCCGATCAATTACTGCTGCAAACAGTTTCCCATCAACTTTGCAGTGCATTTTTGGGTGCATATTTGGTAAGCTGGAAACTTTTTGTATTTTGTTGTAATGCAGACCTTTGAGGGTTTATTCATGCACCAGAGCTTATCAGCAAATATTCAGTACTAAAACTGTTCTTATTTCTTTATCCTATTCATGGGAATGCCCCAATCCTAAAAGCCAGTACTTCATGGATGTTCTAAAACCAGGACTCTATGGCTTACTTGATCTTCTGACAATTGTATTTTATGGATATACACATTCACTTCTCTAGTAAATTGACATGAAATTTAAGTTCTGAATGGAATTAGAATGAATCTTTCTTATTTTTTCTTATTAACTTCTCGTGGTAATTTTTGAACTTAGATCTCTGAATTTAAAATGCTTCCTAGATGACTTAAAGAACATATGGAATCATAGGGTTCTTAGCACTTCAACCTGATCGAGGAAAATAAAGACTGTTCCTTGATTATACGAGGTAGTGGATCATTGATAGTATTGAATTTTGAATCTATTACTTACAGATGCATCCATCTAAAACTAGATGATCAAGTTTAGTGCCTGCTTAATGTTTTGACTTTGAGAATAAAATGAGCTATTAGATTATATAAGTAATGAGATGCTTTCTCATGTTTCTTACCTGTAGGTGTTCCTTGTTGATCAACTGATCATCTAGAAGATAGAGAGATATCAGTCACTTTTTGTTTGAAAGAGATGTTATACTTAATAACTTATATACTCCCTCCGTCCCACAATTACTTTCACACTTTCCTTTTCGGGACGTCCCACAATAACTTTCACACCCTTAAAATGGAAAACTCTTTAAAAACTCCACCCCTCACAATATTCTCAATTTTACACAAATGCCATTACTTTTTCTCCACACATACATAAAAGTCAACTCATTTTTTTATTTTATACATAAAATCTTACAAAATTTCCCCTCAAAACTCCCCTCATTATTACACTTTCTTAATATACATGTCCATCTACCTATGAAAGTTATCTTGGGACGGAGGGAGTATTATTTATGATGAAATACTGAGACTTGGATTGGCTTCTTTACATGTTACTGTTATCTGTAATCTTTTGCTTGAATTTTCTTTTACTGAAATTCAAAAGCAGATGGCAACTTTTACGATTTCTACTGTTGTGACCATTGGATATGCATATAGCAAGATGTCTTTGTCTTTGCCAGTTAAATAGTTCTTATGGTGATAAATATTCATTCAAGTATAGGATGAAAAATTGAACATTTCCTATCACAGTTATATTGGTGTTATGTTGAGATATGAACTCTCAACAACAGTGACATGCTTACTTAATGCTTCACTTATCAAAAAAAAAAAAAAAAACTTAATGCATGAAAGGGTTTAGATAATTTTTCCGCCAGACATGAATAGATAAATAAATATTACCTAGAAACGACCATACACATTGGCCATCGTATGTAGTGCTCATCTTTTTGCAACTATGGGAGTATGGGTTGAATCCAGTAACTTTTTTTAATAAGAAAGAATAGCAAAATCTTAAAAGAAGTCCTATATATTATTTGTATGGGTTCCTTAAAATGTACTTCCTTGCTGTTTTGATTCTTATACTATTGCTTTATTCAGGGACTGATTCCACTTCCAGGTTGAAGCAGTTGGGTATGGAGTTTACAGTTTGGGTCTTCAAACATGTAAGTGGTTACTGTTTATCTTGTTGCTGCATCTCATATACAATACACATCTATTATGAATTTACGATGAGTGTCATGGATCATCAAGAGGAAGCTTATTTATAGTTTAAACTTTAAACAAAAAATAAAGTTGTTGGCAAACTTGGCATAATAGCTAGGAATTGTAATGTTTCATTGCGGCAGTTCATATCTTGTGAACTCATGATATAAAAACTTATTTTTTTCAAATTCTCTACAATGAATTTCTAATTCTGGTATGCATGGTTATTAGCTGTTATTTGTTGAATACTTGAATGTCATTCTACTACTACTACTGTTGAAGAAAAAACTCAGTGTTAAAATGATGCTCCTCTTGAGCAAGTGAGCAACTTAAGGTTTTAGATGATGTGGTCGTTCAACCTAGTATAACATGTGGTTATTCAGCATGATATGATATAATTTTTAAAAATTTGAACTCATGTTCCCATAATTGACTATATATGCTTAATTTAATAGACAGCTTCATTCTTTATTGTATGCGTCTGTAGTACACATGCTTCAATAGTCCACTGGATGCAAATTGGTTTACTTTTCCAACCATGTTTGCATTCATTTTTGTGCAGGCCAGATTGGATCAATTAAAGCTTATGGGCCCTGTTATCCTTACTGGAATTCTAAAAACACTTGATAATTTCTCATCTCTGAATTCAGGTCGCTATCTCTACGCTTGTTGCCAAATGGTGGTGTCTTACAGTACTTGGAAACTTAGAATTACATTTTAATTGTCATAAATTTCATCATTCCTGATTATTGTCATATCATGCTTCCAGATGCTGTTGTTAGGGAGACTAGAAGTTTTTGTTATCAAGCAATCGGATTACTTGCACAGCGCATGCCTCAACTCTTTAGGTAACTCTTTTTATTTAATTTTATTTTTTTTGTGTGTGGAATTGTCCATCCAATTACATTGCTTTGTAATTGCTGACATTTATTGGTTTCAATGATGTTTTACCCGTTATCACCGATAGGGATAAAACTGATGTGGCTGTTCGACTCTTTGATGCTTTGAAGCATGAGGAGCAGTATCTCCGCATGATTGTTCAGGAAGCAACATCGTGTCTTTCGATTGCATATAAGGTTTTATAGCCACTTAATTTCTTAATTCATTGTTTACCTTGCATGCCATCTTTTGTTTTGATGGCGTTGCGCTTTGAATCTCAGGAGGCTCCCGCAAAGGTATTAAAAGATGTGGAGTTGCTGCTGTTGCAAAATTCTCAAGTGGTATGTGCATTAATAAACATGTCAAAATTCATTGAAATGATTATTATAAGCATAACATTGATTCACCTTTATCCCACAAGGAACAAAGTGAAGTCCGCTTTTGTGCTGTGAGATGGGCAACATCCTTATATGATTTGAAGCATTGTCCAAGCAGGTTTATTTGTATGCTTGGAGCAGCAGATTCTAAATTGGACATAAGGTAACTTGCCATCTTCTCAATTAGTGCTTGGGCAATCATTGTCAGACTGCAGATTGAAGTTCCTTTCTTTTTTTTATTTGGTTTGAATCACAAATTTATTTCACAAGATTTTTCTTCCCAATTCCTTCTCCCTAAACACAACCTAATACATTCACATTTGTTAACACATTTTTGTTGTAATATATGGTATATTTTCCAGTGAACTCATTTTCAATTTCTTCTCCCAAATGTTTTCCTGCAACACTCGAAAGACATTCTTATATTTCATAAGTTTGCAACAACATTAAAAGAATTGTTGAGACGGGAGTTTTATAAGTATGAATAACTTAATCATTGCCTTTCTGAATATGCTGAATATTTGAACATAATTCAGAATGGTGGAATTTCTGCTCTGTATATTGGGGAAAATAAAATGTGTAAGTCCAAATGTTATTGACATTGTTGGATGTTATCGTGCGTCTATTTGGTCATTCTCTTGCGTTGTGAATGAACATGTCTTGCTGACTTAGACGCCTAAATGCATCAGAAAACAGTTGTTGTCGAAAAATCCTTACCTGCATGCCTATATGACAATTGACAAATTTACAGAGATAAAGACTGTCAATGATAGCTTAATATTGGCTTTATTACAAGACATCTTTTCCCCCATAAAAAATTAACAGCAAATTATAGTTGCTATAACCTGGCTCAAACATACCCCACGTGCTCGACCCTGGGCAAAGAAATATTTAAGAGCTAATTCTCTTAGAGGGCCTCAATTCCCTTCTGTGGTAGCATCTCTGCTGCCCAAAACAATTGGTTGGAAGAGGCACTTGAAATGAAAATCTTTTATTTACTCCATGTATCTGCAGAAACTAATTTGGTTGTTGCTGTCATAAAACAAATCCAACTTTATAATATGCACAGGGAGATGGCATTAGAAGGGTTGTTTCCCGGTGAAGATCAGAGAAACTCACAGTCGCAAAGCATCTCTGTAGAGTATCCCAAACTTTCGGAGATGCTGACTTACATTTTAGAGCAGCAGCCAGCTATCCTAGACTCCACTGGGGTTGGAGATATAAAACTTCTTTTTCCGTCTAAGACTTATGTGGCTATGGTCAAGTTTTTGTTGAAGTGCTTCGAGACAGAAGCTGCTCAAACTAACATATCTGAAGACTCTGGGTATATACACTCAGTGGAAAGATTGTGTATACTGTTGGAACATGCTATGACATATGAAGGTTCTGTCGAATTGCATGCATCAGCTTCCAAGGCACTAATTACTTTGGGATCTCATTTCCCCCAGGTAGATGTAATGGAGTTTTTGCAAAAGAAATATCTGGAAATCTGTTTTCTGATTGCTTTTTCTGGATATTAGATGATAGCCTCTCGCTATGCGCAAAAAGTTTTATGGCTTAAACAATATTTGGGTCATTTGGACTATGATACACGTGAATCTATGGCACGTCTTCTTGGATTTGCATCCTCTGCCCTTCCCATTGCTGCTTCGACTGAACTTATTACTGAAGTAATATCTTCAATTGGTGGAACACAAAAAATGAGGTTTTTCTCATTGTCTTTCAACCTTTAAACGTTCAACAGTTTACTTGATGTCTACTATTATCTCATTGTTGATTGAATTCTTGTATTCTATAGGTTTGAGGCACAACATGGCACGCTAAGTGCTTTAGGATATGTTACAGCAAATTGCTTGTTAAGAACTCCTCCTGTAAGTTGTTCATTTTTCTAATGCACAAGCATTTTATTCTTTGTCCAATCTAACTGTGAAGAGGTAAGTGCATTTATGGTGTGTGCTTATTATATTGCCTAGTAAATAAATGTGTTAGGTTTTCATGTCTCCACAGTGTTGTTACATGCATGCATATATATATGATTTGACTTTATATTTGATGTTGTGCATTCACTAGTCTTGTTTTGCATTTACTAGTGCACGTCTTGTTCTGAAATGAAACATGTTCATTCTTTTCTTTCCTGTCCTGTTCTGTTCAGTCAATTTGTTTGTCCAACTTGCTTGATGTGATATGCAGAAGCAAGAGCGTAGTGACCAATAAATGTGAGCTATATACTGGATGATATTGCTTTTTATAGTGGTGAAAATCAAAGATGGAAACAATTCATATGGGAGGATGTGATTTGCATGTTGAACCTGTAGAACCTCCCCTTTTACATGTAGAACCAGAATAATAGATAAAATACGTAGTTCTGGATGCATTTTTAGTGTCATCATGCTCCTTGTCTTCTTCCATCGACGTGCTTCACTTATTCTTATTTTTGTATATACCTTGTCTTCTCTCTGGTATCCTTTTCTTTCATACGCCTTAAGATATATTGCAGTTATGTTCTATGAGTGTGGAATTGTTCTCTTGAGTCATGCCCTTTGGATCAGTTCGGTGTGTTTATATAGAATATTGTTCATTACAGTATTTTGAATAGAAGCAGATTCAGATTGGTTTTTTTTGTGAAGGAATCTAATTGGTATTTTTGCTATATGGTATGGAAATAGACTGTAATGTAAAATTTATGATAATCTACTAGTTGCATGATATGTTTTGAGTACATTTTTGCTCAAATGCCACGTCTATGGAAGATGAAAATTTTGGTCGCAGAAGTGTTGCTTCACTATTAATCTGTCTCTTCCTTTATTGCTTAACTAGATGTCAGACTCAGTGCTTCAAAGTGTATTAAAATGTTTGGTTGATGTAATCAATAAAGAGACCTCTACATTAGCATCCTTGGCAATGCAAGCCCTGGGTCATATTGGAATCTGCATCCCACTGCCTCCACTGCTTGTTGACTCTACTGAAGGTGAAATGATATTTACTGGTTAAAAATTTATGATCTATGCTTTAATTGTTTGGGAATGCAAATTTGTATTGATAATACCATTTTTCTTACACTAACCTGCAGTTTCCATTTGGACCATTTTGCTTGAAAAAGTAAGCAAGCTTCTCTCTGGTGATGATATCAAGGCAGTCCAAAAAATTGTTATTGCATTGGGGCACATGTGTGTAAAAGAATCATCTTCTTCACATCTAAATACTGCTCTTGATCTGATTTTCAGCCTTTCCCGATCTAAGGTGGGTGAAGTCTATTGATGATTATTCACTTAAAAAGTCTATTGATGCAATTAGGTTTAAGTTGACTGAACAGCTGTTTGGCCACTTTACAAATGTTAACAGGTTGAAGACATCTTATTTGCTGCTGGAGAAGCCCTTGCATTTTTGTGGGGAAGTGTTCCTGTCACTACTGATGTGATCCTCAGAACGAATTATTCTTCACTATCTATGAGTTCTAATTTCTTGATGGGAGACACATCTTCATCTCTGAAAAGGATCACTTCAAAGGAATTCCAAAACAATGAAGATTACCATGTTTCAGTTAGAGATGCAATTACCAGAAAACTGTTTGATGCCCTTCTGTACAGTAACAGAAAAGAGGAACGTTGTGCTGGAACTGTCTGGTTACTATCACTTACCATTTATTGTGGGCATCATACAAGCATTCAGCAATTGCTTCCAGATATCCAGGTTTGTACTTGCACATTTTACTGAGCATGTAAATGTTTTTGATTTCACTTATTGATTGGGTTTCTTATGTGAGTTGCTTTTGGAGTTTAAATTTTATTGGAATGCTGAGCATGTAAATGTCTATTTTTTTTCCAAGGCTATAATACATGGGAATGCTGCTGGTAGAGCCGTATAGGGTGGGAATGGTATATTTTGGGATATCCAAAAAGTGGGACTGTGGTTTCTAGAAGATTTTACTGTTGATATTTCTAGGTATAATAATAAATGCTTCATATTTTCTGTCTCCTGCAAGAAGTTTCTCAAACGTCCTATTACTTCTTCGGTTTGTAATTTGAGAATCTGAAGATGCATATTTTGCACAAAGGTTTGAAAAACGTAGTTGCCTTCTTCTTGAGTTTTATTAGTCTCCTGGATAGGGATAGCATTATTGATGCCGCATGTCATATTTGAGTTGCTGGACTGCTTAAGTTTTACCATATCCAGAACCAGAATAGATACCCTATTGCATTATTAGTTTGTTGTATATATTTGATTCTTCATGGGCTTTTTATTTTAACCATGATTGTTCTTAGATTAGTTTTGCATTACATTGTACCTGAATTGGTGCAGAGTTTTGGGTTTCTTGATGTATTTATTATTTCAGAATTTTCCCATTTTACTTCTACCAACAAGTTGAAATAGGTGCATTTTAATAGGCGTGAGAAAAGGGTCTAGTATTCTTCACGAATTTAGAATAATTGGTAAAATATAAGTATATAGATATCGTAGTTTTGATTTCTGCTGATAAGCTTAATCAGAGCATTTTCTTGCAAATATCTATGTACTAGTTATAGATAATGTTTGTTCATACGTCTGTCTGGACCATAACAAGTCTGCGGAACATGAATTATTTTATAATAAGGATGTTTCATTCCTAGAAGTTTCTGAGAGGACACTGTATTTATCAGCTCATGGAGTCACAAAAAAATTATCTGTATTGCAGGAAGCATTCTCTCACCTTATTGGTGAGCAAAACGAACTTACACAAGAGTTGGCATCTCAGGGCCTTAGTATAGTTTATGAACTCGGTGATGATTCTATGAGGAAAAATTTGGTTAGTGCACTTGTTGGAACTCTAACCGGCTCAGGGAAAAGGAAAAGAGCAGTTAAGGTCAGGAAATATGGCATTTTGACTCTTCTCTATCTTTTGCATTTCTTTTTCTTCCCTTGGGTGTGTTCTTGATGTATATAATCTTCAGCTGGTTGAGGACACTGAAGTATTCCAAGAGGGTGCCTTTGGTGAAAGTCCTACTGGAGGAAAACTGAGCACTTACAAGGAGCTCTGCAACCTTGCTAACGAGATGGGACAACCTGACTTGATCTATAAATTCATGGATTTAGCCAATCATCAGGCTTCTCTTAATTCAAAAAGAGGTGCTGCTTTTGGGTTCTCTAAAATAGCTAAGCTTGCTGGGGATGCTCTACAACCTTATCTCCGTGCGTTGATTCCAAGACTTGTTCGCTATCAGTATGACCCTGATAAAAATGTTCAGGTATTGATACTTAAAGTGCTGAATATTCTGAAGTTTCGTAAGTTCATTCAATTGATTTATCTTACCCAAAGAAACTGCACCCTTTAATTTCTTTACATTCTGTTTCCCAGTGGATCTTCACTGCTAATGTTAGCTCTTTCCTTTTCATTTTGGTGGATGGATGAAAACATGAGCTCCATTTTCCCTAATCATTTGGGACCCTTCTCTTCCATCTTCCATCTTAGATCTTTTTTATTTTGCAATCTTCTTCAGGATGCTATGTCACACATCTGGAAATCATTAGTAGCAGATTCCAAGAAAACCATTGATGAACATTTGGACCTTATTTTGGAGGATCTCTTGACACAATGTGGCTCTAGGCTTTGGCGGTCCAGGGAGGCTTCTTGTCTTGCTATTGCAGATATAATTCAAGGACGCAAATTTGACCAGGTTTCTATCTAGCTTGTATCCTCTTGCTTAACCTTTGGTTCTGGGAATAGGTAGTTCATTGTTTTTTGGGCTATTTGTAGGTGAAACTCTTAAGTCTACGTATTTTACTTTGTCAAAGTCATTTGCTTTGGTTTAATTAGTTTTTTTCAGGGTTATCATGGGTCATATAAAGCATTTAGTATTCTTTAAATCTGCATGTGCGCGTGTATATTAAACTCCCTCCGCCCCCAATTAAATTACTCATTTACTGTTTGCACAAATTTTAAGGAAAATAGTATTTAATGTGTAGTGGGGCATTGAGGTAGAGAGAGATAGGAAAGAGAAAAGGTTGAAAGAGGTAGGAAAAAGAAAAGGTAGAAAGAGGTACGAAATAGAAAAGGTACGTGAGAGGTACTGGGGTGTTGACAAATGGAAATGGGAAACTTAACAAGGGACGCCCAAAATGGAAAAATGGGTAACTTACGAGGGACGGAGGGGGAGTATATATATATATATATATTTTTTTTCTAGGTGTCTTTTTACAGTATGATTGGTGTAACTTGAGCCTTTCAATTTTTTATCAGACTGTTTAGCCATGAGTTTGAATCTATTTCCTAAGTTCTTTTATATAATTCTTTTAATTGAATAAGCTTCTCTTAAAAATCTTGCATTTTAGGTTGAGAAACATTTAAAAAGCATATGGATAGCTGCTTTTCGAGCCATGGATGACATAAAGGAAACTGTGAGAAATGCGGGTGACAGATTATGCCGTGCTGTTGCATCATTAACTGGGAGGTTATGTGATGTTTCTCTTACGCCAGATTCTGAGGCGGGACAAACAATGGCTATAGTGTTGCCTTTGTTTTTAACAGAAGGCATAATGAATAAAGTTGAAGGTATTCGCAAGGCATCCATTAGTATGGTCACAAAACTTGCAAAGGTAAAATTTATGTCTTTTAGAAACAGAATGAAATTAAATTTGTTGCCTCTCTATTCACTTAAATTTGTTGATAACATGTAAATGGTATACAAAAGGTAATGAAACTTACAGGAACGATAACATGTAAAATGGTTTGAGTCGTTTCTTTAGTTTACCCGTGTATTTGAGGCCCGTGCACTGTATATCATGCCTGTCTGAGCTAAGTTCAAGTTTTCAATCCTGTAAGGTTTTGTGTGTTACCTTTTGTTTACAATTATCACATGAAAGTGCTATATGCTTAAAGTGCACCTTTCTGACCTTCCGTTGATCTTTTTTGTGGTCCATCACCTTTGTGTTTTTTCTTGTTTGTTGTCAGTGTCCTTCCATCTTATATCTTAGTTCTTTCACCTAGTGCTCAATTTGGGTTCTAGTGACAGCATGTATATCTGACTGTTTCCTCCAAAAAAAATGCTAAACCTTTATGCTTAGCTGAGGTGCAAATCACACCTTTCGATAGGCCTGACACGGTCGGTCAATACTATTGTCTTATTATTATTATTATTATTGTTAGAGTCTTCTAAATTCAAATTCTTAAATAAACAGCCCTTGGGTTGCATTGCTTGTGGGCTAAGTTAGGGTTTAGGGTTATACCGTTAGAGTCTTATTTGTTTTATGCCGTTAGGGCATCCAGAGGGATCATAGAATTCGGGAAATCTTTTATATTATATTTTTATAGTTTTTTCTTGTTTCTGGACCCTTTTATTCCATCAAGATCCTTGTAAGCCTGTTCTCCCAAAGCCTCTTCTCCTTTGAATTATTGTATGAGCTTGAATATATTCTTACACTGTCTATGTTCTTCCGCTTTCGATGGTAAAGTGATTCCTGTACTTTCATTGTAAGGATCAGGAAATATGGATGAATGTCTTGATTGTCTTCTCCTCGCCTACTTTCTTGCATGCCTCATTTGTCTTGATATTTTTCAATTAACATTTTCAGGGTGCAGGAATTGCAATCCGTCCATACTTAAGTGATCTTGTGTGTTGCATGCTGGAAAGCCTGTCAAGCCTTGAGGACCAAGGAATGAATTATGTTGAGGTCTGATTAAGTTTTGAATACTTTCATTGTATCATAACCTAGCACTTATCTCCAGATTTTTTAACATTCCTTGATGATTTTACTAATCCATAATCCAGATGCTAATCAGGACAATTTACTGATTTCTTTACTTATTCTTTGCATCGTGTTTTCTTTCCTTCAACTAGTTGCATGCAGAAAAAGTGGGCATACAAACTGAAAAACTAGAGAACTTGAGAATTTCAATCGCCAGAGGATCTCCAATGTGGGAAACTCTTGAGCTTTGCATAGATGTTGTCGATTCCCATTCCCTAGAACTACTGGTTCCTCGCCTTGCTCAGCTCGTCAAATCTGGAATTGGTTTGAACACCAGGTACTTTGGCAAATACTTAAGTATGGGTAATGTTTTAAATGACTATTATGCACTTATTATGGAATCTATTATGGATATAACCTTAAAGTCTCATAAACTTGTTATAAAGTTTTGGTTTTGCTTGCCAACCCAAGGCTAATAGCTATCACAGCTTAGATAAATCACCTCGCATTGTTTGGTGGAACCAGTTTTCTAGATTTTACATGGAATATGGTTACATTTGAAAAATGAAAAATTGTGAACTACAAACTGAAGTAAATATTTCCATTCAATTTGTAGACTAGTAATGCATGTCTAGCTGTTTTATCTCGTACAAGTTAAAAGGATATGCATTTTTCGCTCATATTTTATTCTAACTTCATGAGTTCTCACTTTTTTAGTATCTCTTATCTGTTCTTTTGTTAAACAAATTTATATGGAACTGTCCAATGTAGAAATAGTAGGTATTGAAATATGAGTGTCTTCTGTTGAGGGCACATATTTTTTTAGTCAAGTAGCAGAGCATAAGTTTTCAAAAAGATATGCTGAGGGACAAGAAGCAGAGTTTTTTAAACCTAGGTAATGGATTGACATCCCGGTAAAGAAATTCTACGGCTATGTTTGCTTTGGGTTTTAAAACCTAGGTTTTGGATTTAAGATCCTACACTGGTTTTACTATAGGATTTAAAAATCGATTTTCAAAAATCACTCAAAACCACCCCTATTAAACCTATTGATTTAACATAAAATTAAATCCTTATAATCCCACTTAACAATAATATAATAACTCCAATCATTGCACAATCAACTAATCATTATAATCCTACTCAACAATAATATAATAATACAATTTCATTCAATCTCACACATTGATTAGACATAAAGTTAAATCCTCTCATACTCAAAAATCCAAAAGAAACACACATATTCCTATTCATCAGGATTTCAGAAACCTGGGATTTCAAAAACTGGTTTTCAAAAACCACCCAAAATACAAAGTAAACATAGCCTACTTGTTCCATGAAGGAGGGATAATTGGTCACAGGGGGAGGGATCAGACTAGTTGTTCCATGAATGAGGGATAATTACTTATCTATCTTGTCCATTAAAGGAAACAAGCGCTGGGAGGATTGTAGAACTCAAGAAATTTTAGACCCTTGTATGGATTTTAGATTTTGATTGAAGATTTTTATATGATATCTTGTTAATATTAGTATGATTTTCATACTGCCATTATACAGGGTTGGTGTAGCAAACTTTATCACCTTGCTAGTTCAAAAGGTCGGTGTTGATATTAAGCCATTCACAAGTAGGCTACTGAAGCTTTTACTTCCAGTTGTTAAGGATGAAAGAAGTGCGTCGTCCAAACGTGCCCTTGCCAATGCTTGTGCAATGGTCTTGAAGTATGCAGCTCCATCTCAGGCCCAGAAATTGATTGAAGATACTGCCTATTTGCATTCTGGTGATAGGAATGATCAGATTGCATGTGCAATCCTATTGAAAAGCTATGCATCCACAGCTGCTGATACATTAAATGGATATCATGCCATTATAGTGCCAGTTATTTTTGTCTCAAGGTAAAGTTAGCTTCTTATTATTTTACTTGGGAAAATAGTTTTTTTTAGTCCTATAAGTTATCCCTATTTTGGTTTTAAGTCCTATTGACTTTCACATTTTGAAAATAGTCTTGTTACTTCCACTTTTCAACATTGTGGTCCAGTAACCAGCCGTAGGAGTTCAAACATTTGATTTGTCAACCGAATGCCTCACCTCTTACAGCCGGTTACCGAGACCAAAATGTCGAAAATTGAAAGTTACAGGACTATTATCAATTTATGAAAGTCGACAGGACTAAATTAAAAAAATGGGGCAACTTGCAGAACTAAAAAACTATTTTCCTGGTTTTACTATTAATGTGATCCTTTCTTTGATAATAAAGCCACTTGACTTTAGTTTCATTTTCGCTTACCTACATTTTTAGGGGCTCCCATATTGCATGATCCATTTAACCTTTACACAATTATGCATCTGTATACTTAATCGTAGAAGTTCTTGCAAAATTATGGTGTATGATAAAGGTGATGGGGTGTTTAGGTACTTGCAAGTTCCCTTGTTGAATAAATCAGTTTGCCTTTTCCCTTGCAATTTTTAGAAGCCAACACTACGTTCTTCCTGAATTCATGCTGTTATGAAAGAACTGAGCAGACACTTTTTTTTTGAAGTGGGGATTAATAATGGAAAGTAGAGGACAAATAAGTTTTTACTTATCATGTGCAATCCACAAATGGAAAAATAGACATTTCAATACTTTCGTTTAGGCAGATATTATGAGAGGTTGAAATTATGTTTTTTAATTTAATATGATTGTAATGTGAGGATTCATCTTTTGACCGACTACCATTTTATCAATGAAAGATGTTTTTTCTTTAAAAATTATAATAATTTGTAAATCTTTTAAAAAATTTGAATGCTTGATAGTGATTTTGTAATTGCCACCTTATGTTGTATTCATGTCTTCTCTGCTTAGTTTATAAGTTTATATTTTCTCCGTAAAGAATCATCATTTGAAGTTGAAGAAAAAGTTAATCTACAATTATATGGTTTATAGGCTTCAGCGTCTTGGATTATGCCATCCTACATACACCCTGTTAGGAGATCAAGTCAATTATTGTAGTTTCTGAGAAACCAGACTCTCATTTTCAGTCATTTAATAGTTAATTCCTTTTTCAATTTGAAGTCTTCTTAGTTGTTAAGCACCCATATCTTACATTAGACAACTTATTCGGTTGTTCTGCAGGTTTGAAGATGACAAGACTATTTCTAATCTATATGAGGAATTATGGGAGGAAAACATGAGCAGTGAAAGGATAACTCTTCAACTATACCTAGAAGAAATCGTTACTCTTATTAATGAAGGAATCAATTCATCCTCATGGTCAAGTAAAAAGAAGGCATGTTTAGTTTTTCCTGACCATTACTGAGGTTTCTTTTCTCTTAAACTGGGTGATAGAAAGTGGGAATGGTTTAACTGTCTGAATGTGCAGGCATCACAAGCAATATGTAAGCTCAGTGAAGTCCTTGGTGATTCACTATCTTCACATCATAATGGTTTGCTCACCTCTCTTATGAAGGAAATTCAAGGGCGTTTATGGGAGGTAGGCATATTTTTGTTATGGTACTAAATCAATCTCATGCTAATTATGAAGCATGGTTATTCTTGCTTTGAAAATGCTAATTCAACACGACAAATGGATTATTAATAGTAAGAACTTAATAATAGCATGCCTCTCTAATTGAATTGTTGAAAGAAAGACAACCCTTCTTTAAAGCAAGCAATAAATCTTTGAAAATAACCTCGCTGAAGGGGCGGAAAGCCTAAGAGGAAGATGTTGCAATTGGAATATTGGGGAAAGGATGAAGCAAAAAGTGGAATTACTGGTATTTAAAAATCCTGAAATACAATTTTTTTAGTGAGTAAGTGCAGGCCCCAAAGATCCAAATGAGTTGCTCAACTTTTCCCTTGATCTTACTGAAAGCCATGGGACAGATAGTGATAGAGTCAAGGGTTGAGAAACAAGAAAATAATAAGAAATGTAGCATAAAGGTTTTCAGGAATGAATCATGCCCAAGCAACAACTAACCCACGGGCAATTTATTTAAGAACTTATAAGTAAAAAGGTCCTTCTACTATACTACATTTTTTACAATTGTCCTTATGTTGGCTAGAAACTATTGTAAAGCAAGCCAAATTGTATGTTAATATAATAATACTACTCATTCATATAATACTCTTATTTGTTTCTCTACTTGATAGGGAAAGGAGGTGTTATTAAATGCATTATCTGCCCTTTGTACTTCGTGCCACAAAGCAATTTCTGCTTCCAACCCTGATGCTCCTAATGCTATATTGAGCCTTGTATTGTCTGCATGCACGAAGAAAACACAAAAATATCGTGAAGCAGCTTTTTGCTGTCTTGAGCAGGTATGCTGGACTACTTTACATGCTCATTGCCTTTTGCTACCCTGTATACATTATTGCCTATGGCTAAATAGAAGAAATTGAAAAAAACAGCTGTCGCATGTCGATTGTGGTGATGTCCTTCATACATATAGAGATGTAATCTCTGCTTGAATGAAGGAATAATAGAGTTAAGATGATCTCAATGTAAAATACGAATATAACAGATAAATCCTCAAACGGGGCCTCAAAGATAATCCGAACTTGGTACAAATTCCAATGATTAAAGATAAATCCCAACTCTAATTTAAATAGGTTCAGACCCTAACCCTAAGTCAAGCCCTAAGTAACAAAACCCCACGGGCTATTTATTCTAGCCTTGTTAAAAGAATCAAAATAAAAGCCCACTACAAAAATAATACTTCCTCCATCCCTCTTTAAACTTTACATTTTGTCATTTTGGGTGTCCCCTTTAAAACTTTACATTTGCTTTTTTGGCAAGTTGTAGCCCCACATTTATTAACAACTATCTCTACTTTTATACAAAATTACACCAATTGCCACTCACCTTTCCTTCCTTTCTCCACCCTTTTAATTTTGTTACATTTTCTACCAACGACATTGTATAAAATACTATATTCCTTAAAACTTTTGTCATCCCCAAAATGTAAAGCTTAAAGGGGGACGGAGGGAGTAAAAGATAATATAAGATGCGTATTAAGGAATGGAGATGGTACTTAAGAAAACATTTTTGCAAAAGGCTATGCATTCAATAACATCTAGATAGCAAGACTTTAGAGTTATGTTTTCTTTCATATTAATCCCTCCATCCAAAAAAAAAAGGTAAAAAATATCTTATTTCTAGAACTTTCTTTGTCCAAAAAAATAAAATCTTGTTTCAAAAGTTAAAATACTAATTCTATAATGTCCTTGTGGCAAATATGTGTAATAGTCGAACAAAAAAAAGTTGTACTTAAAGTAACCTGACTCTTTTTTTGGGGGGGGATGGAAGGAGTACTTCTCGAATTTTATCTTAGTATATCGTATTCAATCTTTTTGGCGTAAATCTTATATCTCTTGTTTATTCAATTTTTAGGTTATCAAAGCATTCAACAATCCAGATTTTTTTAACATGGTTATTCCATCTCTATTGGAGATGGGCAATTCGCTTGCACAAACCAAATCAGGTCAAATATCTTTGCCAAGTGATGTTAAAGCAGGTACGGAATAACTGTTTACCAGTCCAAGTCCCAGATACTCACTCTAAAAATGAAAAACTAGCATCAAATTTTGATGCCATGAGCTATATCAAACTTTGCTATCAATGCTGTGTATTTTCTTTCTGAAATATTTTATGCTGTGTTACTGCTGTTCAATTTTCTTCTGAAACTCTGAATTAACTTTTCTTATAAATGGTGGATTAAGATTCATTGCTCTCAATATTCATTGTAATGGTCTCTATGGAAACTTTTTCTAGAGAGTATTGGCGCACGATGAAAATGATGTATGACCTGCCCAGAAAGTTGAACCACCAGGATATCATTTCTAATTTAATGTTCTCTCTATATGCTTTAGGTCTTCTTAAATTTTGTTCCTTTAAATTGATCTATTCCCATGTCTTTGGTAGAAGTTACCTTATCCTACCAAATCTGCTTTACTTTACAGACCTCAAAAAAGAATGATATCTTTCTAGAGCTATTACTAATTTTGTTGTGACACATCAGGTACGGTAACTAAGCACTTGTTTATTTTTACAGATGCTGACGAGCGAGATGCTTCACCAGCTGTACACGAAAAAATATTGAATTGCATAACTGCCTGCATCCATGTAGCTCGCATTAGTGATATCATTGGGCAGAAGAAAAACTTTATTGATTTGTATATATTCTCTCTCTCCCCTAGTTTCCCATGGACAGGTACTTTCACTTGGAATTTCTTTTACTATGTCTCCCCTCTTACTCAAATTTTATCTCACTGTTATTCTTTGAATCTTTCATGTGTTGAACAGTCAAAATGTCATCTTTCTCTTCTATCAAAGAGCTTTGTTCAAAGTTGCATATTAATTCAAATGACTTACAAGATGGTTCTGTAACTGCTTTTATTCATGAGGTAATATCTGATCCCATAGTTCTTACTTAATAATTTCACCAGAGAAAAGTTTTTACGGAGTCTAACATGACCATCTAAATGCTTTCAGTTATTTTATACTCTGTCTCCTGAATTGCTTAAATCCATGCGCACTGTCAAAATTGGACAGGTATGTTACTTTCCTGATTCTCTCTCTTAACATTTCTTAATTTGTTATATTACTCTCTTCTACTTGTTTATCCATGTATTATGCATCTGTGAAATCAGCTCCTGGATTTTCATTGTGGTACAGAATTTATTTGTAGATAGGGGAAAATTATTTTGTTTCCTGCAGAGACGGTCATCTAGGAATTCAGAAAACAACGCTATCTTGTCTCAGTTTAGAAAGATAAAATGCAAAAGTAAAGAAATAAAAGGTCTTCCTAGCTAACAAGATACTGTCATATTGTTGGATACAATAAGGCCTTTTGGAAATTTGGGCAATTAGGATAGTGTAACTTAAAAGATTGAGTGGGTTATAAGATGATTGCTTTGTTGGATTTGGATGTGATGAATAATTTTACGATTAAATCTTTTAACTGGTGGTGATATAAAACTCAATACTGTAATAGGTTTTCTTATGTAAACTTCAACGTAAATTACTAGTACTTTGTATCATCGTACTAATAACGTGTGCAGGCTAACACAACATGGTGCCAACATAGGACTCTATCTGTATCATTCTCTCTTAACTTTCTTTTCTCCTTCCCCCTCTTTTTGTTTGCTTTTTTTTCTCCAACCCTACGATTCATGTTCTCTTTTACTAATGAACCAATCTTATGAATTCATCGAAAAAAGGAAGTATGTTAGTATTTTTAAGAGGTTTATGATATCACCACCCTTCCCTACCTACTATAGGCCCATCCTTGTGCATTCTCTCTACTAATAGGGCTACAGTTATTGGTATAAAGTTTTATTCTCTCTATCTGTCATTTTGAATTTGCATTAAGTTAAAATGTTTCGCCCTCTCTCAGGTTCACATGGCAGCTTCTGAATGTCTATTGGAGTTAACGAATGAGTACACTGGTGTTCCACCAGCCGAGCAGACAGAATTAGGGTTTATGAACGAGCTCGTTGATCTGTGTGAAACAGAAAAAAATGAGCAGGCCAAGTCTTCGTTGAAGAAATGCATCCAAATCCTAGGTGGGCTCAAACAAGACATGGAAATCTGAGCTAAAATTAGTGAACAATTGGCTTGCCAGATGCGAGTGTTGATGGCACAAAGTGTGGCTCTTCGGGGACCATGATATTATAGCCCATCTCAACTGCTTCGTCTAGAATCTTTGTCCATAGCTCTTTGTGGCGTGATGCCATCGAGTCAGAAAACATAGCATAAATGTCTTTGCAACCCGAATGAATATTTTAACAAATTCACGGTATATGTAAGAAAGTTATAGTTAGATTTTTACAGGTATTCGCCATCTTTTGTTTGATATTATAATAAAATTCCAAATTTGTCACTGCTGACATTTCTCTTGTTACTCTCTTTGTAATTGTACGGTTTTGCATGTTGCCTCGTTTTATAGGGAAAAAAAATTCGAAAATGAAAATTAAATTAAAAAAATTGTGTGATATTGGGAAAAGAAAACCCACAATTACACAAATAACACTTGAAACTAAATGTAATCAAAGCATATTATGATTTCCTAGTTCACTTTATGTTTTTCATCTTATATAGTGGTATCAATATATTATACTCATATGCAAGAATGTATTATAAGTTTACAACTTATACACAAGTCAAAACACCATATATAGTTACAATCCGGAACAGATGATTAAAGGTAGATGGGGTTGGGGGTAGGCTTATGCAGGAGAGGGAGGAGAAAGGGTGGATGGGCTTCTACCAAGTAGATGTAAAAAATTAGAGAAAAAGAGAGAGTGGAATAGAAGGAGAGTGAACAATAATTAGAGAAAAAGAGAGAGTGGAATAGAGGAAGAGTGAACAATAAATGAGAAAAAATAGAACAATTTAAAGAGGGTAACTAGCTTACAAAACTGGACAAAACTGGACTTTAATGTGGTCTTAACTTCTTTTTTTCTGACTTAATTTTTTTTGAAAGATAATGGTGGTATATATATATATTACTGACGTAGTACACGGGGTATTAAAAACCCATTACAAATCGTTCCGTATCAAATCTATAGAGATCAATCCTATTTAGGTGATACAAGACCAAGGAGCTTGTTCCCAATCGTAGAAAGATGTCTCAATAATTTTGTGAGCCTTCATCCATTTCCAGGTACTAAACTTAATGTTATCCGAAATTTCTTCTGTAGACCATGTTCTATCGTTGAAGACGGTATCATTCCGCGCTCTCCAAATTTTCCAAATAGTGCACTGCCATATTAGACCCCTGATTTTCCTCAATTTTGAGTTTGTTCCTGAGTTGCAGAATATCATAAAATGGCCATCAATGGAATTAGAGTATGCCAAGGAGCTCTCCACCCACCTTTGAATATCACTCCACACCAACAGGGCCTTTGGGCAAGTTATGAGTACATGATGCCCAGTTTCTGGGGCTGAGTTACAGCGCCTGCAAATTCCACTAACAACCTCTGTGCTTATGCCTCTCTTCAATAAGTTATCCGCCGTTGCCATTCTTCCACGAAAGGCTCTCCAAGATAGTGCCGACACTTTCGATGGAATGCATTTCCACCATATTCTTGACCATGAAGCTTCCATGTCCTCAGTTGGGTCCGCGTTCTCCGCAATGATATTATACATACTCTTTGTGCTGAAATTTCCTGACGATGATTCCTTCCAGCTTAAAGAATCCTCCCTCGATTTGTCGATTTTGTACCTGCAAATACACAACCACATATCCACAAAATCCAGAAAATCGTTATCATTAAAATTCCTAACCCAACTAAATATCCAAGTTTCCCCATCCTGTTGGAAAAAATCCTTCACCTTCCCTTCTTTGTTAGTTGAAATGTTGTACAGAGAATTAAATCTCTCTCTCAAGCTCACCCTATTTTCTAACCAAGGATCGGTCCAAAAATAAATTAGTGATCCTCTACCCAACCTAATTCTCACGTTGTCAAATAATAGTTTTCCTTCTTAATTAAATTTATTGTAGTAGCATTCAATTCATGTTATGCCTTCAGCTTTTGATGCAAGTAAACTGGACTTTAATGTGGTCTTAACTTCTTTTTTTCTGACTTAATTAAATTTATTGTAGCATTAAATTCATGTTATGCCTTCAACTTTTGATACACTCTGCATCGTATTAAATTTATCATAAATGATCGAAAATATATCATTTGTTCAACGAGATTGTGTAAGGGCATGCGCCAAATATGAATTTTATCATAAATGGTCGAAAATATACGCAAGGATGTTACCTAACAGATGGGATATCATCCAGAATGGACAAGTTTTGTTAAAAGCTTTCAATGTACTTACGATCCTAAGAAAATTAAGTTTAATGGAATGTAGGAAGCTGCAAGGAAGGATGTTGAACGGGCACAATGATAAGGGGTCCAGGCCGTTTCTGGTATAAAAATAATTTGAAATAAATCATGATTGTTTGCATTATTTTGATAACATGATAGTCGAGCATGAAGGGGATACGACAATAGATTGGTCGAATGATCCTAACACGAACAACATCAACAATCCATCTATAATCCGAGGATCAGTCGAAGCATTTCAACTGCTACCTCCAAACAAGATCTGAGCTTCGTGATCAACGTAAGTATCAACAACTTAAATTGAACTTGATAGAGCACGTACGGGCACGATACAGGTAAAATTAACAAAATTATTTGAATTTATGAATCATTTAGTTATTATTTTCAATTGTTATTTTAATTATGTTTTCAATTGTTGTATTTTTTTTATATTGTACTCATTATTCTATTTCTAATAAATTTTTAATAATATTTTGTCAAAAATATATTAACATTAATTTATTTATTTTAAATATTGATTATAACATTTAAATTATAAAAATAAATTATAAATAATTAATGAATGAATGGAATATGAAGAGAATATATATATATATACTCCCTCCGTTCCACAACTGTTTGCACACTTACATTATTTGTTCGTCTCACAATTATTTGCACATCCATAAAAGGAAACTCTCTCATAAACCCCATCCTCACAATATTCACATATTACACAAAATGTCATTACTTTTATTCTCTTTCCAATCACCTTTTTACTTTATCCATATAACTTTACAAAATTACCCCTCAACACTCCACTCATTACACTTTTTTCTTAAAAAGAAAAAAGTGTGCCCATCTTATGATGCAAACACTCGTGGGACGGAGGGAGTTTAGGGAGGCCGCGAAGTTTATTTTCTCCCCATTCTATGATCCACTCGTTGGAAACAAGTGCCCTGTCAATCCTGCTACAACATTTCCCATCAAGCCTAGACTAGGGATGGCAATGGGACGGGTAAAAATCTGGACCCACATGAAACCGGCCCGCACGGGACGGATAAATACCCGGTCAAACGGGTTCCGGGTCGGGTAAATACCCGGTCAAACAATACCCGCCGGGTATGGGACGGGTAATGGTTTTATATATACCCGACCCCGACCCGTATAGACATATATATTTAATATATATATATATATATATTATATGTATATATATTAAAAAATATATAAGTATATCAGTATATATATGTATGTTAAAAATGTATATGTATATGAGTATAACATTGACTTCAAAAAAAAAGTATAAACAGTATATGTTGGTCCCAAGTTGAGTTGAATATCGAGTAAGCTAGTGAAAACGTCTAGAGGGGAGGGGTGAATAGACTTTTCAAAAATCTTTCGATATATCAGAATACGTAATGCGGAATATCAGAATAACAATGAGCCCAAGTAATTTTATACTCAACTTAATATTGTGAACTTCTGTATGAACACTCAACTAGTCTTGTTCAGTTCAGTATTTAACAATTAAGCAATTAATCAAACAATAAAGCAGTAAATCAACACACAAAGATTTATAGTGGTTCGACAACTTGTCTACGTCCACTCTCACAAACCCAGTTGTGATATTTTCCACTAAACTCTTCAACACGAGTATACAGTGTAATTCCTGTCTTTTAAGTCCCAAGAAGAAGACTTAGATCTTCTAAGACTATACCACCAGATATGTCTTCGATCCAACTAGCTATTTAACAAGCAACTAGCAACTTGATACAAAACAACAAAAATAAAACTTCTCTTCAGTAGTAGCCTTCTGAATATGTCTTCGTCTTCTGGCTTCTTTCTGAAGTTAACTCTGTGAGTTCTTTCTTCTTTTATTTCTTCTTTGAATGTTCAGCAACAATATACCAACGATCAGTAGTTTTGTAATCAGTAGTCTTCAATCAGTAAATACTCCAAAGTATTTATAGACTTCGAACTTCAAGAACTTAGTTAGTTGTAACCAACCTTTCTTGATAACTGATTTCTAACTGAATCTTCTTATCCATAAACGCGTTTCTGTTATGAATTAGTTATTCCAACTAACTTCTTTAATCTTTATCTTCTGTACGCGCTTTTGTAACTAACTTCCAGTTGACTTCGTCTTGTGTAGTCCAGTCGATGCACTTGTCTTGTAGTCCGCTTGTCTTGAGTAGTAGACTTGTCTTCTCTTCTTGTGCAGTAGACTATAATAGAACTAATCTAGTCCTAATCAAGACTATTACATTACATTAAGCTTTTACAATACAAGCTTAGTCAACTTATAAACTATACAAACAATCTAATCTATTACATAGAAATATCAATGAGCTCTATACATCAATTATAGCTCAATAACAAACTAATAAGAACATATATGAAGTACTTATATTTCCGTACTTATCTTTTTATGTAAACTTCTAACTTGTCTTTTGAACTCTACTGATCTGTTCAAGATGACTCAACTCAACTAGACTAGTTCAGTCAATACTTAGAAAATATTCAAACCACTTTTGGCTTATCAAAACTTCATCTTTTCTTTTCATCATTTAGGACTTGTCTAGGATTCATATCCCAACAATTTCCCCCTTTTTGATGAAGCCAAAACTACTTGAATCTTTTCTCAATTAGTAATAGACTAGTTAAGTAGTTATCTTGTCTTTAAACATCAAAATAGTACTTATCTTTTCATTCATTCAAAAGTATGATCAGTAGATTACAAATACTTAATCAAAATAAAAAATAACTAAGTATCAGATCAAAAACACAAAACACTAAGAATATAAATCAACTAGTCTGAAATAGTACCTCCTTCTAGGTTTGGAACTTGAAATGCATCAAGTAGTCTTTTGTGAATCAGACTAATATGCTCTTCATCTTCAATTTTCTCTTTGTCTAGAAGTTCTTCTTCATACTTCTTGATTTGATTCATATCAACTCGCTTGCCAGAACTAGTCATGGGACACTTCCACTTCGGAAAGCTAGGAATGAGAATATTAAAGTTTGCACTAGCAGAAATCCTTAGAATCAAATTCCAAAGCATCCTATGCTGTCCTTCCATGAACTTATCAAACACAGCATAAAGATCATCTGAGTTATCTGAATCTCCAAACTTCCTTATGATCCAGTGATCTAGTTCCCATTGCCTCTTCACCTTCATCCATTCTTGACGATGTTCTTTGTCAATGAAGTGGTCAATGAGTTTGTCTTCAATTAAATCTTCATCAGCCTTCAGTGATAACAGATTTTCAATGTGCTTCTTAAACTTCTTTTTCTGAGCATAATGAGCTTCATCACTTGGCTCATCAATCTTTTGCTTCTTCAAAGCTGTTGTCTCAGGAGTAGATTCTTCAATATGAACAGACTTTCTTTTTGACACACGTCTCGTCTGAACTTCGTCTTCAGGAGATGCAATAGCCTTGCCCTTCTCCTTCTTCTTCAACTCATCTGCTTCAGCCCTGGCTTGGTCAAGTTCAGCAGTTTTAACCAACCTGCCTTTGCCTCTCTTAGGCCTCTTAAGCTCTTGCATAGCTTCAGCAGCATCTTTGGCTTCTGGTTCAGCACTAGACGTATCTTTCTTACCTTCAGCAACAAATTCTACTTGACTCGTCTCTTCCCCCTTTTTGGCTTCATCAGACGCCTTGAGAGAGAAAAGAGAAGTGAAACGAGTCATCTCTTCCATCATTGCTTGCTTCATCAGGTTTGTAGCTTTCTCAATCTGCCTTTGATGAGAACCATCTTGACTCAACTTATCTAGCTTGGTCGCCACCAACTCTAGCTTCTGGGTAGATAAGTTTAATTCATTCTTAAAATGAGTTGCAGTCAGGCGTAGCTTCCGATTCTCTTCAGTCATAGCACGTATAATTTCTCCAGCTTGTGCTAACTGATCATAGGCTTCTTTCCTCTGGACATCTGCTACTTCGATTTTAGCTCTGTAGACTCTTTCCATCTTTCTGGATTCAGTAGCTAGAATACGAGCAAAATCGATTGAACTCTTCTCCGAGTATTCAACTTGATTTTGGAGAAATCCTTCAATTTGATTGAACATTTCTTGTCTAAAGTCATTGTCCAGCTGGTTGACCTCGTTCATGATCATTTCCTTCGAACTTGTCACCAGGACACTGTTTTGTTCAACCAGAGTTTTCTTCAATTCGGACTTGAGAAACTCATCAATTGAAGACTTGATGACAGCCTTCAATTCTCCTTTCAATTCATCTATTGAGGCGGCTGAGATAGCTTGAGACGTCTGTCCAACCTCAATATGAGTAGCATCAATCATGACTTCATCTACTGGAGGTAACACAACTTCCACCAGCTGACCTTCTGAAGCAGTAGTCAAGACCTCGTCTTCGACTAGCTCAATCTCTGGAATCACACTTCCAGCAATAGCTCTTAGGTTAAGTTGGGGAGAGTAAGGAATAATGGCTAACCTGGCTTCTCGAGCCTTCCTTTCAGCAGTAGCCAAGTCCTTCTTCAATAGAGCATGAAGCTTCTCCATGTATCCACATAGCTCAATGGGAAGAAAAGGATCAGCATAACGATTAATGAAATTGAAGTCTGACCTCGGACTATCAGCATGAATTCTTTGAAACTTGAACACAATGCCTCTCAACTGATCTGAGACATTGTCTAGTTCTAAAATCGGATCAGAAGACTGAATCAACTCAGCTTGTTCAGCTTCATCCATCTTGAAGTCTTGCTCAAAGTCAGATTCTGAAACCTGAACACCCACATCAAACTTAAATTCCGAATTCATCAAGTCGTCAGAAATACCAAGTAATCTTTTGGCAAGAGCAGTGATAGCATGATTTGGGAAAAGCTCTGAGTGGTCACGAACACCACTGTTCTCCTTCTGCTCCAATTCCCAATCCATGAAATTTGAAATGCCACCTTTGCCTAAGATGACTTCGAAAAGGTCGTCTGTATCAGATTTCTTCAATGCCACCCAAGTGCATATTCGAACCAGTTTCTCAAACTGTTCTGAAGAGTAGTCGACTTCGACAGATGAGAGTTGTTTCTTCAAATTCCTACTCATCTTCGAACGGATTCGCTTCTCTCGCAGACACATGGGGTAGTAGACCAAGGATTCGAATCTAGCTTCAGTCGGGGTCTGAGTAGATGGGGTCTCTAACTCAGTTGTTGCAGTGGCAACTATCATCTGATCTGAAGTAGATGGGATAATGGGTTCAACATTTTCTGTTGAGGGTAAGGATAGAATTTGGTCTGTGGTTTCTTGGGGCTTTGATGTGTCTTGGTTTGGTGTGACAACTGTCGGAGTATCAGTTGTGTCTTGTATAGGTGTGTTTTCGGGTAGGCTTGCTCTCAGCGGATATGCTGGCAATGCCTGAGAGGTTGGGGGTATAGGTCGTGGCCTCGATCGATGTGATCGTGCCTTGGTTTGGACAGGGAGAGAGAGAGGAAAAGAAATAGCTTGAGAAGAGGAACCAACCTGAGGACTCGACTCAGCTGGTGAAGTGGGCGAATCGACTCTCACTAGTCGATAGACTTCAGCACCCGTCTCCTCTTCTTTTTCTGAATGCGTCTCCTCTGAGTCTTGTCCACTCGACTCAGCTTTAGCAACCTCTTCTGAAACTTCAGCATCAGACTCGTCTTGGGAAGAACTAGATGCACTAGCATATGGCAAAGCCTCCATGGGATCGATTCTGGCTTGCCTAGGTGCAGCTGGCCTAGCAGCAGCTTGCTTCCTCACTGCTTCTTTCTTCAAGTAAAATTTCAAAGGATGGAATGGCTTTCCTTTACTCCATTTCGTCTTGTTTGGCATTAGGAGAGGGAGTAGGATACTTAGCTTGTTACCATATCCAACAGCAGTAGATACCACCCAATTACGAGTATTGTCGTCTACTTGAACACTTCGCCCAAAATGCATAATTCGATCTGCAATTAGCTTGAACCAGTTTCCTTCAGTAATACCATCAAAAATTGCAGCCATAACTCTTGCCTTCATAAAGGTCACAGAGTCATGAGATCCAGTCGAGCTTAACAAAATTTTGCTGGCAATATCCAATAATGTGCGATATTTTTCAAGAAGATCACCCTTCTTGACTGGAGCATACTTGCCATCTTGCTTCGGCTTCAGCTTCTTGCCACAGAATATGCTTAATTAACGAATCTCTTGTCCAATGGCGTAATTCTCGACATCGATAGATCCGATTGGCAGCTTCAGATGTCTGAGCATCGCTTCTCGAGTGATTTGCACACGATCTTCTCCAATGAAGGACTCAAGAATGTCGCCTTGTCTGATGACGTTGGCATAAAATTCTAGCACCTCTTCCTCCAAGACCACTTGGGGGAAAGCTTCCAAATATGGTCTGAGCCCACATCGAGTGCACTTAGTCAAAATTTCGACATTGTCATCTGAATGATTGCCTTTGAAGAACACAGAGGGTTCTACATTCACTTTGTTGTCGGAGATGTACCGGCCTAGGTCGAATGTGACCTGCATGTTAGTTCTGAGATCGTAGATAGATCGAATAGACATCTCGCAAAGATTAGAAAACAGATTGCTTCGAAATTGGGAGAAACAAACTTCTTGAGAGAAATACGGAGTTAGAAAACTTGTGAAGAAGTCTTGTGCGAATATTGGGTTTTGATCAAAACTATTGAAAAACTCTTGGTATTCGGTTACGGAATCGAGAGTATTATGTAGATTGATATTGTAAGATTTGAAATCCGCCCCTTCTTAGGTAGAATAAGGAAGTGAACTCATCTAACCTAGTTTAGGCGAGAGAGAACTAAATGAATACACCTCATTAAAGGAGGGTGTATAAATCTAATTCGAGGGATTTCAAATTTATCGATACCAAATTACTATAACATTCTTAATCCGTTTTGGTTAAACACATAACTTTGTAGAATCAAAAGAATACTTAGCTTGTCTATTCGAGTCCATTCAGAACAGACGAGTAGACTTAAGCTTCACTAGATGAGTTGGCTTAAGCACACAAGACGAGTTCCCCCTTCGCCTGTGCATATCTCTTCTGAACATCGAATATCCTCATGTACCTATCTTATCATTTCCAACGTATAATCGATGGTACAAGTAGAGGAACAATAAATAGAATGAATATCAATTCAGAACAATGATCAAGGTTTCGAACAAGATGACCTGTAGCAAACTTAAGAGTCAACATAAGGATATTTAAGAAATCAAGGATTCCCCCTTAAATGTTTATTCCCTTAGTATTACCCTCAGCTTTACCAGCTTCCTCATCGGGTTGTCTGGTCATCTAGTCTAGCCTTGTATACCTGTCTGGTGCGTGAATAGTCGAGTGCTTCTGGTTTAGTAATCTTGTCTCGTTTTTCTTGATGTACCTGTCTGGTTAGTACATAGCTATAGACAAGTAGGGTCTAAATCAATTAGCCCTAAACTAATGCATAACTCACGAAAACGTGCCTCAGCTAATGGTTTTGTAAAAATATCAGCTCTTTGAAAATCAGTATGAATCTTTTCCATGCGAATATCCTTCTTTTCTACATGATCACGTATGAAATGATGCTTCACATCAACATGCTTACAACGTGTGTGCAATACAGGATTTTGTGTAATGGCAATTGCACTATTACTATCACAGAAAATAGGAACATTTGATTCATATATGTTGTAATCTCTAAGCTGTTGCATGAGCCAGAGTAGTTGACTACAACAACTACCAGCAGCCATGTACTCGGCTTCGGTAGTAGAGGTAGCAACACTAGTCTGCTTTTTCGAAAACCATGAAATGAGTTTTGTGCCTAAAAATTGACAAGAACCAGAAGTAGATTTCCTATCTATTCTACAACCACCAAAATCAGAATCAGAGTAGCCACTTAGAGATAAATCATCATTTGAAGGATACCATATACCACGATTGATGGTCCCTTTCAAATATTTCAATATCCTTTTAGTGGTTTCCATGTGACTCTCTTTTGGATTAGCTTGAAAACGAGCACATACACCAACAGAGAATGCAATATCTGGTCTACTAGCAGTCAAGTACAGTAATGAACCAATTAGACCACGATAATATGTTTGATCAGCACACTTACCTTGTTCGTCTGGGTCCATTCTGTATGTAGGTAGCATAGGTACGCCAGCAGACTTGCATGTCTTAATACCATACTTATCTAGAAGGTTTCTAGTATACTTTGCTTGATTTATGAAAATCCCTTCAGGGGTCTGTTTTACTTGAAGACCAAGAAAGTAGTTCATTTCACCCATCATGGACATCTCAAATTTACTTTGCATGAGTGTTGAGAAACTTTCACTCAGCTTTTTGTTAGGTGACCCAAAAATGATGTCATCTACGTAAATTTGGACGAGTAAAATGTCATTCCCTTCTTGTCTTCTGAACAAAGTTCGATCGACCTTGCCCTTAGTAAAACCATTTTCTAACAGAAAGAGAGAGAGAGTGTCATACCATGCTCTTGGAGCTTGCTTTAGTCCGTATAAGGCTTTCTTCAATCTGTACACCTGGTTGCCTTTGACTTCGAAACCTGGGGGTTGTTCAACATACACTTCTTCCGCAAGAATACCGTTAAGAAATGCACTTTTAACATCCATTTGATATACAGTAAACTTCATGTGAGCAGCATATGCAAGGAACAATCGTATGGCTTCTAGTCTAGCAACAGGAGCATAAGTTTCATCATAGTCTATGCCTTCAGCTTGTGAGTAACCTTGGGCAACTAGTCTAGCCTTATTCCTAACGACTACATCATTCTCATCTTTCTTGTTTTTGAAAATCCATCGAGTGCCAACTACATTATGATGTTTAGGCCTATCAACAAGTTCCCAGACGTCGTTTCGAACAAACTGGTTCAACTCGTCTTGCATAGCGATGATCCAATTACTATCGGCCAATGCCTCTTTAACGTTGGTAGGCTCGATAGATGAGAGGAAACAACACCAGCAAAACATAGTTGGACTAGGCTGTTCTTGCGACTCAAAGAGTTGTCGTCTAGTCTTCACACCAATAGTAGAGTCACTAATAATATTTTCAGTATCATGCGCAGATTTCCATGTTTTTCTACTTTTAACAGGAATACTATCATCATCTATATCATGTACAGCATCATGCATATCAATATCATTTGTATCATCAAGTTTCACAGGAGTAGTAGAGTCAACTAGAGCAGGCATGTCTACTGGTCTAGAAGACTTACCTTGAGCACTTACTTTCACCTTATCATCAGAGTCGAGAGCTTTCATGAATGGATTGTAGGCTTGAACGGATTCATATACCTCAGAGTCTTTATCAGATTCGATCGATAGATCAGTCACCTTTTCACTGATCTTTTCGGCAGACGAGTCCTGTCGAGATTCATCGAAAACCACATGTGGTGTTTCTTCCACACAAAGAGTTGAGTAGTTGAATACTCTAAATGCCTTGCTAGTCGAGGAGTATCCTAAGAATATCCCCTCGTCTGCTTTGGCATCGAAAGCATTCAACTTGCTCTTTCCATTGTTATGAATGAAACACTTACAACCGAATATATGGAAATATGAAATGCGGGGTTTTCTACCTTTCCAAACCTCATAGGGTGTCTTGCCTAAGACTTTGTTGACCGCACTTCTGTTCTGTGAATGACATGCAGTGTTGATAGCTTCAGCCCAAAACTTTTGAGGAGTGTTGAACTCAGCTAGCATGGTTCTACAGGCTTCTTTTAGTGTTCGATTCCTTCTTTCTGCTACACCGTTCTGTTGTGGTGTCCTAGCTGCACTAGTTAGATGCTGGATACCACGTTTAGCACAAAAGTCTTTGATATAGCAATTAATGAACTCAGTTCCCTTGTCACTATGAATCTTGACAATGGACTGGTTCTTCTCAACTTGTAACTTCTTCAACAGATCAGGTAAAAGGGTTTGTGTATCACTCTTTTTGTGTAGAAAGACTACCCAAGTGAACTTAGAATAATCGTCTACCACAACAAGTGTGTACCTTCTACCATTCAAGGTTGGAGGAGTTATTGGACCATGAAGATCCATATGTAGAAGTTCTAGAACTCTACTAGTTGAGAGAGTAGGAATTGACTTGAATGAACTTTTAACCTGTTTACCCTGTTGACAAGCCGTGCATACATGCGACTTGTAGTAGACCTCATTGGGAATACCTTCTACAAGGTAATCTCTGGCTATCTTATTAAGAACCTTAAAGTTTAAGTGACAAAGGCGTCTATGCCAGAGCCACCCAAGTTCTTTTGGATTCTTAGTAAGTAGACAGGTGTCCCTCGGGCAACTGTTCCAATTCACTATATACACACTACCTTGTCTTACGCCGACTAGTAGAACTGTGTGTGTCCTTTTGTCTATGATCTGACATTTGCGGCTTTTGAACTGCACCTTGTATCCACGATCACAAAACTGTGAGACAGAGAGTAGATTGTATTTCAGGCCTTCTACGTATGAGACATCTTGTATCTCTACGTCACCATTCCGAATGTAACCAAATCCTTTAGTGATAGCAGTGGAACTATCTCCAAAAATCACTTTTGGTCCTTCTTGCTCATGATAGCTTGATAAGAGAGCCTTGGTACCAGTCATGTGGTGCGAACAGCCACTGTCTATGTACCAAGTTTCTCCTACTGAGCCACCCTTCTTATACAAGTCAAGTCGACCCTGCAATGAATGATATTCAATAATTTAGGTACCCTGTTTGCTTATTGGGGTCCTGGGGGGTTAGTCGAGTTCAAAGGAATCCAAATATACATTGGAGTTTTGAACAGGTTTGATCTCTTAAGCTTTCGCCCAAATTTGTTACAGAATAAGACCTTGTTATCCTTTACTGGCCTATCAGTCGGGTTCGGGTCTACTCTTTGGAGATAGCCTTTTGACTTAATCTCTACTTGAGTAGGCACTTGTCTATGATAGTCAGAGTAGGGTTTGAAAGCATTAGGTCCATACGGTTTATAGACGCGTTTAGGTCTTTCCTCACTAATGATATCATATGACAAAGGTGGAGGATATAGGATAGCTTGTGTACGATATTTTGGTCCAACTTGTCTAGGTCTAGACGAGTAGAGTCGAGACTGCCTTATAAAAGGAGGTCTAGACTCTTGTCGTCTAGTTTGTACCTGTCTAGTACTCGTCTCCTCTGGATACCAATCCTCGTATCTGACCTGGTTGGGTCGTCCACGATTAGTGGTCCTTTGAAGATTAGTTCTAGGTGCAACAGGCTTGTTGTTAGCATTCTTTTTACCTCCCTTGGTAATCGGAATGTTAACTCGAGCTTGCTTAGGTACAGTACCTTGAGAAGGAGTACTTATATCGTATATCATAGGTCCTTTTCCTTTATCATTTGGCAAAAGTCTTGAGTTAGTAGTAGTAGGGTTCTTGTTGACTCGGGTAGACGAGTTGGAAGACTCAGCTCCTATACCCGTCTTGTCAGCTGGATCTCTGTACCTATCTGACAATTCAAGGTTAATCTTGGAAGAGTTAACCAGGTCAGTAAGTTTGAGATCTAATGTGACAACCTCGGTCTCTAAGAACTTATTACGTTCTTCAAGCTTCTTGCACTTACTTTTTAAAACATTGAATTCATTTCTCTCAGTTGCATGTGTCTTAAGTAGGTCTTGATATAACCTGTCTGTCAACGCACACTTTTCTTTGAGTTGTCTCAACTCTTCAGTTAAGCGTTTATTTAGGACTGTTATATTAGGATCTACTTTAGACTGAGCTTCCTTAAGATCAATGATTTCTTGTTTTAATGCAATGTTCTCATCACTGACTTCAATGAATGCTTGGTTAGCAAGTAGAAGGTCGTCCTCAACTGCACTAGTCGAGTGCTGAAGACTACTTCCTACTTCACTACTAGCAGTGTCACTTTCATCAGTGTCAGAATCATCACAAGATTGAAAAGAAGTGTTTGATGATACCTCTTGATCGATTTTAGCCATGCAGCATAAGCCATCGTCTACAATAAATGCTTCGTCGTGGTCTGGATCGGATGGGCAGCTGGATAAGGATGATGGTAACTCGTCTGAGTCAGACTCAGATTCATCATTAGCCAACATGACCTTTTTCCCACGGTTGTATCGTCTATCTCTTCTTGCCTTCCGCTCCTCTCGATCATCAGTACTCAGGTCTGGGCATTCATATATATAATGACCTGGCTTTTCGCAGTTGTAACACAAGAGATCATTAGTAGTCTTTTTGATAGGTGAGTTATCTCTATGTTTATTACGTCTATCAGGACGCAGACTCTTCCTATCATCCGACTTCCTATCTCGTCTATCAGGCGAGTTCTTCGATGTAGACGCTCTATGATCCTTGTAAAATTTCTTGTATCTACCGAAACGCTTATTCAGCCTATCAAACTTTCTAACCATGAGATTCATCTGATCCTTCAGACTAAGATCAGTATCTAACTCGTCTTTCACAGAAGCAGACTTAGTTTTGGCCTTAGACTTAGATTTAGACCTGTCTACTCTAGACGACTTAGAAGAGCTAGACTTAAAGGCAACGTTCTTAGATACAGCATGTTCTCTATCACTACTGACTAATGGTTCATCTTCGTCTAGATCGTACTCATGGGCTTTCAGGGTTTGGAACATTGTTTCAGCAGTCCACACATCTATATCTTGAGTGTTCTTAACAAGCATCTTTACCATTCTCCACCTGGCATCAAGACTCTTAAGAATCCTAAGATTAATCTCACGAGCAGTATATGTCTTACCAAGGACTTCTAAATCATTCATGATCTTAGTAAACCGAGTATCCAGCTGGTCGATAGTTTCGCCAGCTTTCATCCGAAATGATTCAAATCTTTGGACAGCTGTGGAGAGCTTGCTCTCTTTGATTAGGGATGTCCCTTCACAAATGATAGCCAGCCTATCCCACATCTCCTTGGCAGTTTTACATTTCAACACCTTCCCTAGATACTCGTTAGGGAGTGTGTGTAAGATGTAATTCTTTGCCAGACTATCCAAATTGTTTTGACGCATTTCTTCTGAGGTTAGATCTGACCTGGGTTTCTTGACGAGAGTGCCAATTGGTTTGCTTGGATCAAGAACAGCAGTATTTGGAACCATTGTGACAATAGGTCCTTCGGTGACAACAGAGATCATTAAGTCGTGAGTGGAACTGAAGATGGCTTCCATCCTCAACTTCCAGTAGTCATAGTCCTGAACCTGGAACTTCGGTAACTTGTTAGCACTTATTTCAAGAGACATGTTTTATCAAATAGATCAGTGGAAAAACAGAGTTATGATCAAGAAAACAGATAAGTCAAGAACAGAGACAGTAAAACAGATATAGCAAGAATTGATCAAGAATCACGTAAACAAATACAGATACGAACCAAGACTTGTGAAGTCTTTAAGTTGGTTATCAAGAAACAGCAGTTCGTAAACTACTGCTCTGATACCACTTGTTGGTCCCAAGTTGAGTTGAATATCGAGTAAGCTAGTGAAAACGTCTAGAGGGGAGGGGTGAATAGACTTTTCAAAAATCTTTCGATATATCAGAATACGTAATGCGGAATATCAGAATAACAATGAGCCCAAGTAATTTTATACTCAACTTAATATCGTGAACTTCTGTATGAACACTCAACTAGTCTTGTTCAGTTCAGTATTTAACAATTAAGCAATTAATCAAACAATAAAGCAGTAAATCAACACACAAAGATTTATAGTGGTTCGACAACTTGTCTACGTCCACTCTCACAAACCCAGTTGTGATATTTTCCACTAAACTCTTCAACACGAGTATACAGTGTAATTCCTGTCTTTTAAGTCCCAAGAAGAAGACTTAGATCTTCTAAGACTATACCACCAGATATGTCTTCGATCCAACTAGCTATTTAACAAGCAACTAGCAACTTGATACAAAACAACAAAAATAAAACTTCTCTTCAGTAGTAGCCTTCTGAATATGTCTTCGTCTTCTGGCTTCTTTCTGAAGTTAACTCTGTGAGTTCTTTCTTCTTTTATTTCTTCTTTGAATGTTCAGCAACAATATACCAACGATCAGTAGTTTTGTAATCAGTAGTCTTCAATCAGTAAATACTCCAAAGTATTTATAGACTTCGAACTTCAAGAACTTAGTTAGTTGTAACCAACCTTTCTTGATAACTGATTTCTAACTGAATCTTCTTATCCATAAACGCGTTTCTGTTATGAATTAGTTATTCCAACTAACTTCTTTAATCTTTATCTTCTGTACGCGCTTTTGTAACTAACTTCCAGTTGACTTCGTCTTGTGTAGTCCAGTCGATGCACTTGTCTTGTAGTCCGCTTGTCTTGAGTAGTAGACTTGTCTTCTCTTCTTGTGCAGTAGACTATAATAGAACTAATCTAGTCCTAATCAAGACTATTACATTACATTAAGCTTTTACAATACAAGCTTAGTCAACTTATAAACTATACAAACAATCTAATCTATTACATAGAAATATCAATGAGCTCTATACATCAATTATAGCTCAATAACAAACTAATAAGAACATATATGAAGTACTTATATTTCCGTACTTATCTTTTTATGTAAACTTCTAACTTGTCTTTTGAACTCTACTGATCTGTTCAAGATGACTCAACTCAACTAGACTAGTTCAGTCAATACTTAGAAAATATTCAAACCACTTTTGGCTTATCAAAACTTCATCTTTTCTTTTCATCATTTAGGACTTGTCTAGGATTCATATCCCAACAGTATATTATATATATATATATTGTAGTTTAAAGTAGTTTTTATGTTTTATTTTATTAAAATAACAAATAAAAAAACAGGTTTGTGATGGCGGGGCGGGTTGGGTTTACCCGCCGGGTTCGTGGGATGGGACGGGACGGGTTTAGGCGGGTATTGAGGCGGGACGGGGCGGGTAACGGATCTAAAAAAATTGGCGGGGCGGGTCCTGGGATAGGCCATACCCGTTCCATATCCGCCCCATTGCCAACCCTAGCCTAGACCACGTGAATCTCCTGTCCACCAATTGAACATCGAACAACCCAACATCATTGATGAATTCTTTAAAGAATCTGCTACTTGCGATCGGTTGGTATACCAATCTTCCTTTTCTCTCGTTCTGATATCGTACCTCGTTGAAATCCCCGATAACACACCAACTCAAAATGTTGTTGTTCAGAATTTTCTCACGTAGGGAGTTCCACGAGGCACGCTTCCCCCTAGAATCACACGGACTATAAATATTAACCACCACCTGAGGTTTGCCGCTAGCTGTCCATACTCCTTCAATATCCAACGCACCAACAACAGCCCACGAGTTTGATACTTCAAATTTATCTCTGTTCCACATACTTAATATTCTGCCCTCCGCGTTAACAGCGATCCACCCTACCTCTGGCCTTCCCCAAACTGAACTGATATGAAGCTTGCTATGATCTGTATACTTAGATTCCTGAATGCACACCACATCAGGATCGAATTTCCCAATAATCTCCCTCACCTCTTGTTTCTTTAGCCTTCCTCCTAAACCCCTTATATTATAGGAGATAATCTTCATTAATTACCAGATTGCAGTTATTGCTCTTCTCACCCTCATCTCTTTGATGTAAATCTTTGAGCCTTTGAAGAATTTCCCCTACGTTACTATTGTTGATGACCCCCAATTGTTTCCCTAAATTCCAAACCTCTTCTGGTCCCATTGTTGTCTGCAAAGGGTTCGGATTCGGCTGCTCTCCTGTATGATTAACATAAGTATGTTCAGGCCTTCTATCATACAACTTCCGCTTTTCACCGCCGAGTCAGCAAGACCTCTAGTAAAGGAGAGCCATTGGCACTGCTTTCTTTTATCTCTTTTTCTTTGCAATTTTCTCATCCTCTTCCTCCTAGCCTTCTTACTTCTCCTAATTCGGCCGCTAAGAGCATCGTCAGTGACTGCTATGTCTGAATCGTTGTCACTCTTAGAGCTCTGTTCTTGGGGATATACTCTCCTCTCGAAGCTGGTATGTCTCCCGCACCAGATGATCTTCTTCCCACCGTATCACTTACGAGGTTATTCATGAAGCTCATTTGGAAGTTAAGCTCCTTGATGCCGAAATCCTCCCTTTCTCCCCTCCGTGCTTCCCCTACCTTACTAGGGGGACTATGGGCCATTCTAATAGGTCACCCTGGTCGGTTCCCCCTTCTTTATTCTTTGAAGCCCTAATCTCCTCTTCATGAAAATTTTGCCGGGCGCGGTTAAACACACCCACCAGTCAATTACTGGATTTTTAAAATAAGTTGCGTTAAAATAAATTTTTTATAGTCAGATTTTTTTTTTAAAAATAAGTTGGCTTATAAATTTTGAAAATAAATTTGATTTAAAAATACGTTTTTATAAAAGTGAAAATATTAGAGGTAATATTAACTCAACTTATTTTTCTTAGTATGGTAAATAATACATATATTAACACTCTAAAAAATTTAATATTTTTTAACACTCTGTACTGAATGAACAAGCCTCGCATCGTTCTGGCTACATTTACGTCAACAACGTTCAAACTGAGAACGTGTTGACGCTCTCTAAAAGGAGCTAGATACATCCTCGCAAACCGTGTAAAAGACTCTTCTGGCATATGGGTCTTTTGTTATTTTTATTTTTTTAGAGGCTAGGGTGGCACCCAGGCCTTTGTCTAAATTGAAAATTTCTCCCATTCTTATTACATTTTAGAAAACACTCCTAAAAAATGTTATATTTAAAAAAAATTGCCAATTTATTTTATTTTATTTTAGTTCCCCTCCCCCCCCCCACATTAAAATTCTTACATATTGATAGGTTTGAGGTATATACCCCTCCACCTTTGTTTAATGCACTCCCCCGATACTTACACTCCCCACTTTATATCGAAAGGATACATGCACTCCCCCCAAATTACCTTTTATACCCTTTTCTCATAAAATTTCTAAGATAAATACACTCCCCCACAAAAACCCTAATTTTACTAAACCCTAATTTTTTCCTTTAATTTCTCCCCCAACTCATTCTTTCTCCTCTCTTCTTCATCCTCAACTTGCCGCCGCCATCCGCCCACCGTCGCCGCCCTTCATCCGTCGCCCCCTTTCCTCCATCGGCGCACGAAGATGCAGCAGGTAAGCTTTTTTTTTTAAATCTTTTATCTCCGTTGCACAAGGCATCGGCGGCGGCCGATCTCCCGCTAACTAGCACCGCCGCTGCTCTTCGCCCCACCCCCATGAAGCGCCGCTCGTCCTCCCCCTTCGTCCAGACTCCGCCGCTCGTCATACCAGGTAAGTTTTTTTTTTCTAGCTTTTCTCCCGTCTCTAGCTTTTTTTTTTTTAATTTTCGATAATACTGAGTCTACCAAAAACACTCCCGTCGATAAATTATTGTCGATGGGAGTCTTTTTGGTCGACTCAATATTGTCGAAAATTTCAATTTTTAATTTAAAAAAAAAAAAATTCTTTCGAAAAAATCTTATTGACCGGAGTGTTTGTGGTCGACCAACCAGAGTCGACCGGAGTGTTTTTGGTCGATAAACCACTGTCGACGGGACAAATTTTGGTCGACTCTGGTTTGTCGAAAATAAGATTTTTTTTTTTATTTCTAAAATTTTATTTGGGGCGGCCGTAGGTGCCGGAGGTTGGACGGTGGCCGGAGGTTTAGCGGCGGCGGTGGCAGCGAAGGTTTGGCGGCAGCAGTGTCAGCCGGAGCTTGGGCGGTGGCGGTGGCGGCGGCGTTCGATGGGTGATGGCTGGCTAATAACTCTCAATTTAGGGTTAGGGTTATAATTAGGATTATGGTTAGTTTAATTTGTAGAGAGTGTATGTATCTTTTGTCTTTTATAAAAATGACAAAATAGACATTTTATATGAATATTTAATTAATAAAAGTTGAGGGGAGTGTATTAAACAAAGTTGGAGGGGTATATACCTCAACCCATATTGATATCATTCATTTCCGCAATAGTCACGAACTCACAATCACAAGTTTGCTGTTTTTAACTTTTGTTTATATAGTTATTTAATTTGCTTTATTTCATTATTTATTAATTTATTATTTTAATTATTCCCACAGATTTGGTTCATAATTGACATTTAGAATTAATTATTCAATTAACAATTATAGTATTTTTAGAATTTGGTTGGTAGGTAAAAGAAAAAAAACATAAAACTAATTGTTGTTGTATATTGAAAAGGATATTGTGAGGAGGTTTAACATAGATTCACTTATAAATAATTTTTATGACATGAAAAAAAAATGTTCTAAATTTTAAATTTTAAAGTTTAATGTTATAATTTTAAAAAATTATTATAATATATTGTGTACTCCTCTTGTTTATTAAAAATGTGCTCACTTTTTTTAAACATGTTTTAAAGTTCATTCATATTTTAATTATAAAGAAGAAATGTGGGGTAACGAGTAGAGGGTACAGTTGGTAGATCAACAATTTTATTAATAAAGTAGAATATATACTTAACCAGTTAACTAGTTAAATAGAATGAACATATGTATACTATATATATTTACAAACCTCTAAAATATATATTTACAAACCTCTAAAGTGACACATGTCACCACCACACACCTTCTACCTTAAATCCTCTTCTAAAATCTCTCCATTTCAAAAATCTTCAACTCTCATTCATTTACAATTTTTTCTTTTAATCTCAACACTCAATTTTAATTTTTCATCTCCACCCTTCATTCTTAATCATACTCCTATATAAATCTCATTTCTTTCATTTTAATCACATCATCTTTTATTTGTTCAAATCTTTATTTGTCATTAGAAATGAGAAATATTTTAGGTTTGTTCGTGGATACCATTACTTTAGGTAAATTATGAATTTCATATTCAAATCATTAGTATTAAGAATGTTACATGTATTATTTATGTTGAACTTTTTTTTTTACTGTTAATATTGCTTTGATCTTGAACTCAAATGGAGGGAGCATTATCACCACCCGATGTTTACTCATACTACTCCAAAAGGGTTTTATATGAATGCGATTGAGTTGATGACATAAGATGTCATATCTTTGTTCCTCATGATCTGATGTACCAAACTCGACTTTTAACTTCTTATTCGTTAATAAGAAGTATCTTTGTTCCTCATCTGATGCACTAAACTTGGCTTTTGACTTTTTATTTTCCATTGACGATGTAAATTGTTGAGAAATTATTTTAGAATCCAGTGGGTATATAACATGTTTTTACCTTTCATTATAATCATTGGTATATTTATTGTATATTCTTATATGTATACTATATACTAGTGTAAGACCCGCGTTTTATGCGGGGTTGAAATAAATTTTATAATATATTTAAATGTACTAATTAAAAGAAAATTAAAACTTGTATAGATTTGTAATTTAGTTATTCTATTAAAAGATAAAAATGAAATATTGTAGCAATATAAATTACATTTATAAATTTACTTATAAAAAAAATTAATATAATAAATTAAGTATAAATTGCGGAAAACTTCCTTGTAGACAACATTCGTTATACGTACGTTTACCTATTTTTTTCATTTGAACACTTTTGTTCTTTACTCTAGAGGCTGCAATATATAATTGTTCGTGTGTGTGAACACAGATTTCATAGGTTATAGACGCCTACCATGGAAAAAGACTGACATAGACAATGAAATATGAAATTGCATTCTTCAAAATTTTGCGGGAGTCGTGTCATCTGAAACACTCAATGTCATTTTTGGGATAAAAACTTTACTACCAACATTCATTCCAAAAATAATTTGTCCTTCAATAATGTGATTTAAAGTCTTGTAATAATCATCTAGTTTCATTACACAAACCAGAATTCAGATAATTGTTAATAACCAGCGTTATAGGGACAACTATTTTAAGAACCAATCGATCATTTTACAGATCAGAACACTTAAAATTAAAGTTGAAACATATATAGATTTGTAAATTTGTTAGTCTGTTAAAAAAAGATACCAATATAGATTACATTATATATATATAATATAACAAATAATTATAACTTATTTATTAAAAAAAAATCAATATACGAAATTACAAATTGCGGAAACTTCCTTGTAGACAACATTTGTTGTATGCTTACATACTTTTTTCATTTGAATATAGGAAAAAAAAAAATCAATCTACTCTTAATCTTGACTCTAAAGGCTGCAACATACAGTGGTTTCGGAAGGTAGACACCTACCATGAAAGAGATTGACCTTAACTTCTATTTATATATTGCAAAATGTAACACCCCGTCCCAAAATTAATATGGAATAAAAGAAATATATGATTTAAGAGTATTTTGATTATATTAACAATGTTATTTGTTATCAAAGATTTGATTTTCAGGAAGACAGACGAGTAATCTGATCGGGAGCACTCCTAGTACATAATAGAAAAAGAAATAAATAAAGAATAAGGTTTGATTAATATTAATAAGTGTCGAAAATGAATGGAGTCTAATTTATAACCTTACAGTTTATTTTAAAGGTAGCTTATGATAAACTACTTAACAAAGCATAATATATTTAAATAAATAATATTGTCGATCATGTTATCTTAATTTTAAATATAAAGATTTGATACAATTGCTTGCTTGATAATGATAAATAATAGTATCACATGTATAATAGATTCATATTCATGAAAATTACATTTTCTTGGTTGTCGTGTTTTTCGTGTCTATGTGATATAATGCTTTCCTTATCTGATTTTATATTATGACTTATTCTGATAATTTGCTATTAAATAAATATTAGAATTAAAACGAACATAATATAAGCCAATCTCGAGTCAATGTTATAATTAAATAATTTTCGTCTCGAAGCGCGACGATTTCATCACCATAAATCCTGGATAAATATTTATAGCTCTTGCATAATTTTCCACGACAAACCAACATGAAAATAACGACTGTGTAGTAAATTACGAGTACTAATGAGTACCACCGTAAATAAAAATATCTAGACCCTTAACTAGTAACCACATGCAAATAAAAGGTCAAAAATTGTCCACACCTCTCTTCAATACTTGGAGTCGGTCATATGCCAGCAAAGGATTAATTCATCCCCTCCTTCAATAATTAAAATTAACAATTAGCCCCTTGAGATATTTTACCAACTTGTGTAAATAATTGCAGCTAGGCCCCTTACCCTATACTACCAAGTGAACGATGACCTACATCCTTCCCAACTGTGGTTATAGTTCATCTCCAAATTGCTAACTCCATCATCTTCTATATATACCCTCCACCACAGCAACTTCTTACTCATTGGTCCCTTTCAAAAACACTCCCAAACTCTGCCAAAATCATTCTCCTTTCCAGCTGGAGAATCGATCAAGATTAAGGAGAACACTCCACTTCCTTTTCCTTTTGCCTCTTCGATCGGTCTTTCTAATCCGTAGGAAGAACCGATTCATGTCTAAAATTCCAGCTCGTCTTGAAGCTTTTCCATCCATCAGAAACGACTCCCAGCTGGTGTTTGAGTTGGAGAATCAGTCATCTCTAACTCGTTCATTTTCATCGTGTTCATCTTCACAGATTACATCGTGTTGGGAATAAAATGAGATATGTTTTGATTAAATACCAAAACCCCCTAAGACATGCCTAATTTATGATTGAATATGTTCTAGAGATGTTAGAACATATAATGTAAAGGCTAGATGAAGAGCTAATATGTTAGGTAGCTCTTAGATGATTAGATGCACAAATTGAGGGGGAACGCATGCTTTTAAGTTCATTAAGATCAAGTCCCCTCAAGGCTCAAAATCTGGAATCATGATCAAGACTGCTGAAGGACAAGTATGCTGATCAGATGAGTTGTCCAGATGAGTTGTCTCAACACAATTAATCAAGATCAAGTGCTCTGAAAAGCCTAAGGTCAACTATGCTGAAAGATAAGAGACAACCACACCCTAAAGATCTTCAAAGGAACAAGCTAAGATCATCTTCAAGAGAAGTAAAGGAAAGAGCCAAGTCATCTGAAGAAGAGCAAGTCAACCTTGCTGATAAGCAAGACTGCTGATAGTGATAAGGAGAGTTGTCCAAATGATGAGGAATGTTGTCCTATCATTGGAACAACTTTCAGAAGCCATGTCCAAGTCCTAACAAGAAGATCTGAATGTCAGACATTGGGAAGAGTGCTGCAGAATGAAGACAAAGCTTAAACAGCCGTTTATTTCCCAAAATGAGGACATGTCACTATCAAGATTCTGTCTTCTAAGTTGAAGAACCAAAAGAAGACATTTATGGACATTGAAGGCTGCCTCTCCAACGGGCAAATCCTTCATTTGTCTATAAATACAGAAGTGTGAAGACCATTTGAAAGCACCTCAACACAATCAAACTAAGCTCAAATTCTTACAAGCTAGTGTGCTTTCAAAGATTTCAAAGACTATCTTAGTCTTCAAACACTTCATCTAAGCTGAACTCCACTGTATAACCATACACAAGCTTAGAGAGATATCCTATCCTTATACACTGATCTCCATTGTAAAAGATATCTCATTAGTTGGAACCTTACTTCAACCCTTATACCTTTCAAGAGTGAAAGTGAGAAGGTTGTAGTAGTAGAAGTGGTAGGAGCTGACTGTTGAGAGAAGAACAGTTCAGTTCTGAGTTGAGAAGAGGGTACTAGGACTCTAGACATCCTAGGGATCAATTCACCAAGGAGTGGTGTTCTTGATCAAGTGCACCTTGGCACTATAAAACAAGTTAATTCCAAGAGTGAAGGAATTATCCTGTTCAATCAGGGAAAGTGGATGTAGGAGCTTGAGTCTCTGAACCACTATAAACTCTTGTGTTGATTTACATTTCAAGTATTTACATTACATCAACACTGCACTCAAAACTGATCTTTCAAGGATAAACATTCAAAGACTGTGCAAAAACCTATTTGGACAAGTTCCCTGAAAACTGGACTGTATTGCATTGACTAAGTGATTTCAGAATCTAAAGGAGTCTAAACTAAAGAGCCAACCACTATTCCGCACATATAACTCCCCTAGATAGTTATTCAACTAAGTACTCAATAATACTTAGTAGTTTGATTATCTTAGAAGAGTTAATCATCTTCAGCAGAGTTGTCCAAGACAACCTTGCTGAGCTCTGGTTGATTAAGTTAGAAAAGAAATCCCATACAAGTGTATTCCCCCCCCCATACACTTGTTATATACTCCTTTCAGGACCAACAAGTGGTATCAGAGCAGGGGTTCAAAGACCACTGTTTCTGAAAAGCCATCTTGGTTTTCAAAATCACATATTTGGTGTGGTCACTGAACTGATCTATCTGAAATCCTATTTGATTATTGACTGACTGCTTATCTTGAGATATGGCCAACAACAATGCTGCTGTTCCATCTCCTGCTTTTCAAGGATTGGACAATATGGCCACAAATCCAGTCAATCACATCTCACATCACAAATTACCAATGTTCTCCATAGACAACTATGATTTCTGGAAAATTAGAATGAGGGCTCATCTTGCATCTGTTCATACTGATATGTTAAGAGTGATCACAAGAGGTCCTTTTGTGTTCACATTTGTTAATCCCAGAGTTACTGAAGCTCAAAGGGAAGATTTAAGGGAATTGATTCCCAAGGATGAGGATGACTTCACTGCTGATGAAAAGAGGAAAGATAATCTAAATTATCTTGCCATGAATACCCTCTACCAAACAATTCCAGATGCAATCATGGGAAGAGTCTACCACTGCACAACAGCCAAAGAAATTTGGGATACTCTTGCTGAAATGTGTGAGGGTACTGATAAGATCAAGGAGAATAAGCTCCAAGTGGCTGTGCAGAAGTTTGAACAATTCACAATGGAATCTGAGGAGTCCATTGATAAATTTGCTGGTAGATTCACTGATGTGATGAATGAGATCAACTCATTAGGCAAGGTCTACACAAAGAGAGAAGTTGGATTGAAGATATTGAGGAGTCTCACTCAAAAGTGGGATGTCTATGCTGTAATGATGCAAAACACCAAAGATCTCTCCTCAATGCCCATGCAACAAATCTTCTCAGAACTCAAAACTTATGAGTTTGACCTCAATAGAAGAAAGCCTGTTGAGGAACCTTCAAATCCTACTAAGGGAGTGGCATTCAAAGCCAAAGCTGCTGAACCAGAAATGCAGCCCACTCCAAGATCATCAAAGTCAGTCTCAAAGACTGAAATGAAGGAAGAACTAGCCTTGATGGCTAGAAGGTTTGAAAAGCTAAATTCAAGGTTTGGTAGATACAAGAAATTCTACCAAGACAACAAATTCAGGAGAAGATACAACTCTCCTAAAGATCAGGCTGAAGCCAAAAAGCCTGAAGAGAAAAGATCAGAGGACAAGTACTCTGATAGGAGAAGGTCCAGTAGAGCTGAACCTTCATCATCAAAAAGAAGAGAAGAATCAAAGAAAGAAGATGATGAAGACCTGTGCTATAATTGCAAGAAGAAAGGGCACTTCCAATATGACTGCCCTGAACTAAGCTCTAAAGAGAGAAGAGAAAGACAAGCCAAAAGAGACAGAAAGTTCACCAACAGAAAAGCCATGATGGCTGGTGAAGAATCTGATAGTGCTGAAAGCTTCAACTCCTCTGATGGACTGTTCTCTAACAGTGATGATGATGATGATGTCTGCAACATGGCTCTTGAGGATGATGAGGTATCAAAGACCTATGGCTCAAAGAAGTGGATTAGGTTTTGATCCATTTGAATCTTCACCTTGTCTTAGTGTTGCTTCTGTGAGTAACACTAAGAGAATCTTTGTTAAATCAGCGGCACAAACTGAAAATGAAGTAATTCAGCCACTGAACAAAGGAAAAGGCAAAATGGATGATGTGCCTACTCAAGTGCTTCAGGAGATTAGGCCAAAACCTAAGGAAATGACCAAAGCTCCTGAACATAAGAGGGATGTTGGTCAGAAGAGTAGACCCAATGGTAGGGCAACTCTCCTGAACAATGTTCAGAGGAATTGTCCAAGGTATAATCAGCCTAGGCCAACTCATCTGAGAAAGCCTCAGCTGACTAGACCTAAGAACAATTATCCTCAAAGGCAAAATAAAATGAGACAACCAAAACCCTTCATGCCAAAGGGTAATGGTCATAAGAAAGCCTTTCCTCAAAGATTCCCTCAAGTAGCACAAAGAACTCATAAGTTCAGGAGATTTGACAACTCCCCTGAAACTTACAGAGTTAACAAACTCACACACACTTTCCCAAAGGAATTTAAGGGAAAGACAGTGTATATAGATGCTAGAGGAAGACAACTTAGCCACCTTGAATCAATCAGGGTTATTAGGCAAGTCTGGGTTCCTAAAGGTACAGCTAACCTCTCAGGACCCAAAACACAAAGGGTACCTAAACCAATCTAATTGCAGGTACCAATGGGCCACAAGATGAGGAGCATGAGCAAAAAGTCAGCATGGTACCTTGACAGTGGATGTTCAAGGCACATGACTGGAAACAAGGAACTCCTCACTGATTTTATTGAAAAAGAAGGCCCAAATGTCACTTTTGGAGACAGTTCACAAGCTACAACAAAAGGTTATGGTACTTTGATGATTGGTAACATCAAAGTATCCAATGTATCATATGTGGCTGGTCTCAAATATAATCTTCTTAGTATCAGTCAATTCTGTGATAAAGATTTCAATGTTGAGTTTTCTAGTGGAAAATGCTTAATCAAAGACAAGACTCAACAAATTCTACTGACTGGAACTAGGAAAGGAAATGTGTACTTTGCAGACTGGGACAAGTCTACTGATGCTGCATGCTTCATTGCAAAGAGTTCTAGTGAACAAAGTTGGTTATGGCATAAAAGATTAAACCACTTGAACTTCAAAACAATGAATAAAATTGCTAGAAATGCATTAGTTAAAGGACTACCTAATGAGGTTTTCATTAAAGAGCATGTTTGCAAACCATGCCAAGAAGGGAAACAGATCAAAGCCTCATTTAAAGGAAAACCAGTCATCTCTACTGAAAGGGTGCTTGAACTACTACATATGGACCTTTTTGGACCAATTACCCCTGCAAGCATAAATGGTAGAAAGTACACATTGGTTGTAGTAGATGACTTCTCTAGGTTCACATGGGTGGTATTTCTCCTTAATAAGAAGGAAACACAAGTCAAACTGCCTGAACTTCTAAAGAGACTGTCAAATGAGAAAAGCCTTAGCATTATCAAGATAAGATCTGATAAAGGCACTGAGTTCATTAATTCATACATCAATGAGTATTGCACATCTAATGGAATAGCTCATGAAACCTCAGCAGCTAGAACTCCCCAACAAAATGGAGTTGCAGAGAGAAGAAACAGAACTTTAAAAGAAGCTGCTAGAACCTTAATTGCTGATTCAAATTTACCTAAGAGGTTTTGGGCTGAAGCTATAAACACTGCATGCCATACTCAAAATAGATGTTTGATAACTAAGGGGCAAGGCAAAACCCCCTATGAACTCTGGAAAGGAAGATTGCCTAAAGTGTCATATTTTCACATTTTTGGTTGTAAGTGTTTCATACACAATAATGGGAAAGAACAGTTGAAAGCCTTTGATAGCAAAGCTGATGAGGGTGTATTCCTTGGATACTCTCAAATCAGTAGAGCTTTCAGAGTCTACAACAAGAAAACCCTTATTGTGGAGGAAACACCTCATGTTCTGTTTGATGAATCTATTTTTGAGTTCAGGAATGAGAACTTGGAATCAGAAGAAATCACACAGAGGACAACCAGACTGAGTCTAAAAGACAAAGACACTGAATTCATAGATGTTGTCCAAGCCAACCTACCTGAAAAACTCACTTTGGACAACAATCCTGAAGGCAACCTTCCTGAAGCAAACCCCACTGAAGGAAATGGTGAACTGAATGATCCAATCCCAGTTCACAACCAGGTAACAACTACCAATGAAGAAGCAGTTCCTGCTGAGGTAGTTAATGGATCAAATAATCAAGGGGGAACTCAAAATGTTGAAAATACCAATGTCCCTGACATTGAGGACAACACCCCTGATTATGATCCTGAATTAGATCCTGCATTTAATTATCCTGAATTCTATGATCAAAATGACTCAACTTTAGTAGATGACAACTCTACTGAAGAGATCAGAAAAAGGAGGACTTGGTTGTCTGACCATCCTACTGATCTAATACTTGGTGACCCAAGTATAGGAGTCAAAACAAGGAGATTTCATGGTGAAAGTGCTCTTTTCTGTTGTTTCTTGTCAGAACAAGAACCAAGTGACATTGAGGAAGCACTTCAAGATGCCAATTGGATCACAACCATGCAGGAAGAACTGAACCAATTCACCAGAAATGAAGTATGGGAGCTGGTGGATAGACCTTCACATCAAGATGTAATTGGAACAAAATGGGTGTTCAAGAACAAGAAAAATGAAAATGATGTGATTGTCAGAAATAAAGCAAGACTAGTGGCAAAAGGATATTGTCAACATGAAGGCATTGACTATGATGAGACTTTTGCACCTGTGGCAAGGCTAGAAGCAATAAGGCTCTTTCTAGCATATGCAGCCCACAAGAGGTTCAAAGTATACCAAATGGATGTCAAAAGTGCCTTCTTGAATGGAGTCTTGAAGGAAGAAGTCTATGTGGAGCAACCACCAGGTTTTGAGGTTGGAAACCAAGTCTACAGACTAAAGAAGGCTCTATATGGACTCAAGCAAGCCCCTAGGGCTTGGTATGATACACTGTCACAATTTCTCTTGGATCATGGATTCACCAAGGGAACTGTGGACAGAACTCTCTTCAGAATCTCTGAAGGAGAGGACATCTTGCTTGTCCAAATCTATGTGGATGACATAATATTTGGATCCCCGAATGAAAAGCTGTGTGAGAAGTTCTCCAAGCTAATGCAAAGCAAGTTTGAGATGTCCATGATGGGGTTGATGAACTTCTTTTTGGGTCTACAAGTCAAGCAAACAAAAGAAGGAATCTTCATCAACCAAGCTAAGTACACCAGAGAAATGATCAAAAAATTTGGATGTACTACTAGCAAGCTAGTAAGGATCCCAATGAACACAAATTGGAAGATGGATCCTGATGAGAGTGGTATTCCAACCAACTCTACTGAGTATAGAGGAATCATTGGATCTCTCCTCTATCTCACTGCCAGCAGACCTGACATCACCTTTGCAGTAGGTGTTTGTGCAAGGTTCCAAGCAAATCCTAAGAAAAGCCATCTTGAGGCTGCAAAGAGGATTTTGAGGTATCTCAAAGGCACTGAAAACCTAGGCCTTTGGTACCCTGCTGATGACAACATTGAGCTAACTGGATACTCAGATGCTGACTATGGAGGTTGCAGAATTGACAGAAAGTCCACTTCAGGAACTTGTCAATTCTTAGGCAACAAGCTCATATCTTGGTTCTCCAAGAAGCAGAACACAGTGGCTACTTCCACCACTGAAGCTGAATATGTTGCAGCTGGAAGTTGTTGTGCTCAAATTCTTTGGTTGAAACAACAACTAAGAGACTACAAAGTCAACTCTACTGAAGTGCCAATATTTTGTGATAACAATAGTGCTATTGCTATATCACAAAATCCTGTCCTGCACACAAGATGCAAACATGTGGACATCAAGCATCACTTCATTAGAGATCATGTGGAGAAGAAGGACATAAAGTTGGTCAAGATCCACACAGATCATCAAAAAGCTGATATTCTAACAAAGCCACTTGCAGAGGCAAGGTTTCTGGAGCTATCAGCAGAGTTGGGACTACTTGATCCAGGGAAGTTGGACAAGTAAATCAAATTAAAGTTAATGGGAGTAAAAGAGCTGAATTGGTCTTCAGCAGACTTGGTCAAGTCCACTGAAATTCAGAAGAGATGGCTACATCTGTTCAGGACACTTGTCCATTGGAATTCAGGACTGTTGTCCACATCTCTTCAGGGCACTTGTCCAAGTGGGGTCAGATAAGTTGTCTTGGCTATCAAACTATTTCCTTGGTTTGATAAGCACCTATTTTTGGTAATCATTGGCTACCTTAATATCTGTCCCAAATTACAGATATCTTCTCTGTGGGATTTAATTTGTCTCCCACTCAAAAGGTCACTTTCCATGCATTAAATGCCAAGATTTAACTCTTGTTTGCATTGCACTTTTCAAGCCATGATCTATCTCGAAAACTCCCCAACCATTAACTAATATTAAATACCTTCCACGTTTTTTAATACAACCAACAAGTCACTGTTACATTAGTTATTAACCATTGGATCGTAAATGACCAACTCCTCTGAAATTCATCCTAGCCGTCCAAGTGTATGTTTCCACTTTTGATACCCGTTGAAACTACACAAATCTCACCAACTCATTGACAAACATTCTTTTTAGAATATCCCCAAGTCTTAAGACTCCCCCACAAACACTTCTTCTCAAACATTCAAACCCTAGCTCGTTTTTCTTCAAACTCTCTCCATACTCTTTCATTTTCATCTCTGTAAACTTCTATGGCTCCCAAAATCAGACCAGAGATGGTTGTTGATTTCTCCAACAAGGCTCTAGACCTTGATTTTGGATACCTTAGCAACAAAAACAATCTTCACTTTGAGCCAATAGTCTCTTTTGAGAGTGAGGATTCTGAAATTACACCAACCCTTAGATGGTTGAGAAGAGCAGGCCTACAAAAGTTCATGGAAGAAAGACCAAGCTCTTGCTTGGAAAGCTACATGGCTGAGTTCTTTGCCTTTCTCAAATGGAAAGGTAAGCCTGAAGATGGTGAAATTTCCACAAGATTGTCATATGTTGCAGAAGGTGAAGAGGAAGAGAGATTTCATAGAGTGAAATTCTCTTCAGAAGATATTGAAGGAGCTTTTGGATTGCCTTTTGAGGGAAGAAATCCAGAAGTCTATGGAACTGGACATGAAGATGAAATAGCTCAAGAATGGCTATTGGTTCCAGGCCCTCTCTCCTCCACACAAAACAAGAAAACTCTCAAGCCAGAATTTCTTAACCTCTTTGAGGTAGTTGCTAAGAGTCTCTTGAGCAATACTGGAAGCTTGGAGCAGGTCAGCCATCCAAGAATCAGAATCATGGCTGCAATCATTGATGCTAGTGACAAAGGCATCAAGTTTGATTGGAGGACTTTCATCATATCTGAGATGATGAAGGAGAAGGCCAAGTTCAAAGTCAGAGTTCAAAACAAGGTTGTGCTAGAAGGGAAACTCAAGTATTGCACAAGGGCAAGCTTGTTGATTGAGAGATTTTCCCACTATTCTCAAATGCAAACATTTGCAAAGCCTCTTCCAGCCCAAAAGATTCTGTTCAGGAAGCTCAGCAAGAAGACTGAGCAAAGGAGGATGTTAATGGCCAAGCCTGCTGAAGCAAGGGTGGAAGAGAAGCCTCAGATGAAGAAAAGGACAAAGGCCAGAATGGTGAAAACAAGAAAGATATCTCAAATTCCCTCAGAGGAGAAATCAGATGCTTCAACTGAGATTGAAGAAGTTGCCAAAGAGGGAGTGGGTGTGCCTTCTGATCATTCAGAAGAGTTGAGACAAAAATACAATGAGACTAGACAAAAGTCTAGGGGTGATAAAAGGATCAGGGAGATTGTCCCTGAGATAGATGGTGAAGGTAGTGGGAGCAGTAGGGCAAGCAAGAGAAGGGTCAAGCCTACAGACAAGGTGTTGGAGCTCCAAGAGGAAAGGTCTCTACAACTTGCTCTTAGAGAAAGCAGAGCTGAAAGCAGGACCAAATCCAAATCAAGGACCAACTCATCTGATGCTGGTACTCCAGAATCCAAGGTCCCTGAAGGTCAACAAATAGAGGCCAACATCCCTGAGGATCAGAATCCTGAGCCCAACTCCCCTGAAACTCACTTAACCCCAACCAACCAACCAACCTATCACTCCCATCAATCTCACAAAGAGGTACTCTCCTGAAGGGAATGAGCAAAGAAGTGGCATAGATGTGCTAGCAGATATAGCAGTAGATGAGACAAGATTACATTCTCCCCTTGACTCATCTATGCTCAATTATTCAAAGCTTTTAGAAGCTGCACTCTTTGAGCCAACCCCCATAAGTAAGGCCCCTTCAGAACCATTGCTCTCAAAAGCAACTGAAGCCCCTTTTACAGCACCCAACCTATCTGAAGCCAACATCCCTGAACTTAATCTGCCTAAAGCCACACTAGGAGAACCCAGAGCCAACTCCCCTATAACCCAGAGTCCCCATTCAAGTGGAGATGAGGAGGAGTATACTTATGAAAGTATGCTCAGAGGAGGAGCCAAGGCTACTGTGGACAGTCTGTATCCACAACTTGCTGAATTTCCAAGAATTCAGAAGGCCTTTCATGATCTAAGGATGCTTGTTGATGTAAAAGACAAATCTTTGATGGAGATATCACAAGTCATTCTTGATAAAGGTGCAAACTGGTGGCAGGTAGAGGAGAATAGGTTATTGCACTTTGCTGGAGTTTCAAAGACAAGATTTCTAATTGATGAAGAAATGTTTGCAAAGCTGGTTGCTGATAAGATTAAGGAGGAGAAAGAAAGAAAAGCTAAGGGCATCAGACACCCTGAAAGTAGCTCTGATGATGATACCCCTGATGATCCCTCAAACCCCTCCAATCCCAACCCTCCTGAAACCCCTCAAGCCAATCTCCCTAAACCTTCTGTTTCAGACAGACTTTCCAACCCCCCTAGAACCTATCATAGGAAAGGCTCTGTGCATTCAGAGGTGTTGACCAAGGGTGGTAACACAACCAAGGACACATCTGCCAATGAAGGTTCTTCTGAACCCAAGGCACAGCCTAAAGATGTGGAGGTTCCTGATTTAGAGGCTAGTTTGATTAAGGCCTCTTCAATGTCAGGAGTGATGGACATTGATCAGCCCTTAATCATTCAGGATGACTCAGTGGCTGCTGATATAAGCACTGTGATCTCCCCTCAACTGCCATCTTTGAACCTTGATGAAGGTGGAGATGCTGCAGGTTTAGGAGAAGGAGTTGAAAAGGAAAGTAGTCTTGAAAAATCAGAGGGAGGTATGGATGAAAGAGAGGTAGTTATCACTAAGATTGTGAGTGTACCAACATATGAGGGTGGTATAAGTGAGGAAGGACAGGTTATTCTTGAAGTCAAATCTGAACTTCAAGAATCCCTTGATGAGAGGAGGCCTGTTCCTTTAAGTGAGGACATTATTATTGAAGGGAGAAAAGAACAAGTTGAAAATGAGAAGAAGACTGCTGATGTATCAGAGTCTTATGAAAAAGAAAATGAGGGTGAAAAGTGTGTTTTTACTGACTCTTTTGATTTGTCTGATATTGCAGGTATAACCTTTGATCAAATTTTTGCAGATGAACTCTTAACAGATGCACCCATCCAAGTTGATAGTGGATCAGCACAAGCCTTGCTTGGGATGCAATCAGATAAACTGGATTCCTTGGCTCATCAAGTCCAAACAGCTCATGCAGAAACCTCTGGAGCTTTGGATGAGCATGGAAGAACCTTAGCATCTGTAGAAATGAGGTTAACTGGCTCAGAAGATGTGGTGTTACCTACCTTAGAGGCAAGAATCAGTGGAGTTGAGGCTGGTTTGCAAACCATCTCCACTGAAGTTATCAAAGCTAAAAACACCATGAAGTCAGTGTCAAAGGATGTTAGGAAGGAGCAATCTTTGCTAAGAATCAACCACAATAACAATGTAAAGACATTGAGGTCAGTGGTGAAGAAAGCTCTTGGAAGGAAGACTGCCCTGCAGAGACAAAGAGCTGAAGAGCAAAGGCTGGCTATGGTGAAAGCAGCCTCAGAAAAATTTTCCCAAGAGGTATTGGCCAACATTGCTGAAGGTGCAGTGGCCAACCTCACTGAACTCCTGAAAGCCCAACTGGATGCATCTCTTAAGGCAACCATGGAGGAGGTTGTCCAACAGAAAATGAAGCCTGTTCTTGCCTTTCTTAGCTTGAGCAGTGACAAGATGCAAAATATACATGATGAGAATGTATATTTGTTGGAGGAAATGAAGTCTCTGACCCAAGCCCAGTCCTTATTGGCATCCACTATGAGTGAGCTGAAGCCTGAATGTTTTGATGCTGCCAAAAAGGGGGAAAGGGAAAGAGCAAGGGCAAAAGGTGCCTTAGTGATTGGGAGTCCAGTGAAAGGGAAGGACAAAGTCCATGAAGGAAAAGGAAAAGAGCCAGCAGTGCTGAACTTGGAAGAATTGAATGAAGAAGAGCAGTTAACACTGGCATTGAAGAACTCTATGGCCTCAGCTCAAGAGGAAAGAGTGAGGTTACAGCAAAGGCCAGGTGGTGAAGTGTCTGGTTTGGATAAGGATGCTGAAGGTGTCCAAACTAGAGGAAAGATCAAGAGGGCAAAAGGAAAGAAAAGACAAGTTGAGACATTCACTGATTTTCCCAACAACCTTGATTTGCCACATGAGTTCAGAATTATTGATGATGAGCCTAGCTCAAAGAAGGCCAAAACTGCTGAAGAGCCCAAGACTGCTGAAACAGACAAGTCTTCTGAATTTGCCAAAAATGCTGAAGGTCCCAAGTCCACTGAAGATATTGAAGAATTGTTTGCTGAAGGATTTGGACCTGAACCCAAGAAGAAGACAACTGTTTTAGCTGATGATCCATCAAAGCTGTTTCATGAAGGGTTTGGCAAAGACCCTGAAACTCAACAAAAACTGGCCATGATAAGGGCCCAAGAAAGGATGGACTTGTTAGATGAAGCACAGAGAGCAAGAGACAAGAGAAGAGCAGACTTCCAGAAGCCAAGAAGAAAGAGAGCAACATACAACAAGATGAAGCCACAGCTATTGATCCCAATGGACACCAAATATCCTCACTTGGATAAATGGGTGCCAATTCAGCTGAATGACTTATGGGAGGAAGCCAAAAGGGAGTATGTCTATGATCAATATGTCATAGACAGATGGAATGGAAGAGATGCCAACTCCACTTTTTCTGAGTTCATGATAGAATACTACAGAGATCTCTATCAACAATTGCTTGCAGCTGCTGACATTGCAAGAATTGAACTCACAGCTCCCAAGCCAATCATATACATGCCTCCAAAGCTTGAAGGATGGATTGATCAAGCAAGAATTCTAAGAGAATTCACTGAGATCCTCAAGCTGAACAAGATGGTTCTTGGACCTAAGGGAACCAACCAAGAAGCCATGGCATTGAAAAGAAGAGTGTGGGCACAGTATGGGATGCTGCCACCTCCTGAGGATGATCTTTGAAATGGCTAAGTCTTCTGACCCTTCTTGATAGATCTATGGTCAAGATTGCTGATGTGGTGTGCTATGAAAATCTGTTTGCTCTGATATGCCTTGGATTGCTCTGATACAATCATGACATCTGAATGCTTGAATAGTTTTTGCTCTGATACAAGACTGATGCTCTAATACAAGTTCTGTGCTCTGATGATTGAAGAATCTTGTATATGCTTAGTATTATTAGATCTTAATGCTCTGATGTATTTAGTGTTGTTGATTCATGCTCTGATATGTTAATTTCAACTATCAACATGCTTGTAATGATCTTTTGATGAATGATAGTTGAACTTATTTTGAATCAAGAAACACTCATCTCTATATGCCTGTCTATGAAACCTATTTGCAATATGAATGGTGATTACACTAACACATTTGCCTTTCAGGATAACTGACCTCAGTCATGTCTTCTGAAGATAAATGTAATAGGTGTAGCTAAGTCACTTTTGCATGAAATGTATAGGTTTTGGCATCATCAAAAAGGGGGAAATTGTTGGGAATAAAATGAGATATGTTTTGATTAAATACCAAAACCCCCTAAGACATGCCTAATTTATGATTGAATATGTTCTAGAGATGTTAGAACATATAATGTAAAGGCTAGATGAAGAGCTAATATGTTAGGTAGCTCTTAGATGATTAGATGCACAAATTGAGGGGGAACACATGCTTTTAAGTTCATTAAGATCAAGTCCCCTCAAGGCTCAAAATCTGGAATCATGATCAAGACTGCTGAAGGACAAGTATGCTGATCACATGAGTTATCCAGATGAGTTGTCTCAACACAATTAATCAAGATCAAGTGCTCTGAAAAGCCTAAGGTCAACTATGCTGAAAGATAAGAGACAACCACACCCTAAAGATCTTCAAAGGAACAAGTTAAGATCATCTTCAAGAGAAGTAAAGGAAAGAGCCAAGTCATCTGAAGAAGAGCAAGTCAACCTTGCTGATAAGCAAGACTGCTGATAGTGATAAGGAGAGTTGTCCAAATGATGAGGAATGTTGTCCTATCATTGGAACAACTTTCAGAAGCCATGTCCAAGTCCTAACAAGAAGATCTGAATGTCAGACATTGGGAAGAGTGCTGCAGAATGAAGACAAAGCTTAAACAGCCGTTTATTTCCCAAAATGAGGACATGTCACTATCAAGATTCTGTCTTCTAAGTTGAAGAACCAAAAGAAGACATTTATGGACATTGAAGGCTGCCTCTCCAACGGGCAAATCCTTCATTTGTCTATAAATACAGAAGTGTGAAGACCATTTGAAAGCACCTCAACACAATCAAACTAAGCTCAAATTCTTACAAGCTAGTGTGCTTTCAAAGATTTCAAAGACTATCTTAGTCTTCAAACACTTCATCTAAGCTAAACTCCACTGTATAACCATACACAAGCTTAGAGAGATATCCTATCCTTATACACTGATCTCCATTGTAAAGGATATCTCATTAGTTGGAACCTTACTTCAACCCTTATACCTTTCAAGAGTGAAAGTGAGAAGGTTGTAGTAGTAGAAGTGGTAGGAGCTGACTGTTGAGAGAAGAACAGTTCAGTTCTGAGTTGAGAAGAGGGTACTAGGACTCTAGACATCCTAGGGATCAATTCACCAAGGAGTGGTGTTCTTGATCAAGTGCACCTTGGCACTATAAAACAAGTTAATTCCAAGAGTGAAGGAATTATCCTGTTCAATCAGGGAAAGTGGATGTAGGAGCTTGAGTCTCTGAACCACTATAAACTCTTGTGTTGATTTACATTTCAAGTATTTACATTACATCAACACTGCACTCAAAACTGATCTTTCAAGGATAAACATTCAAAGACTGTGCAAAAACCTATTTGGACAAGTTCCCTGAAAACTGGACTGTATTGCATTGACTAAGTGATTTCAGAATCTAAAGGAGTCTAAACTAAAGGGCCAACCACTATTCCGCACATATAACTCCCCTAGATAGTTATTCAACTAAGTACTCAATAATACTTAGTAGTTTGATTATCTTAGAAGAGTTAATCATCTTCAGCAGAGTTGTCCAAGACAACCTTGCTGAGCTCTGGTTGATTAAGTTAGAAAAGAAATCCCATACAAGTGTATTCCCCCCCCCCCCCATACACTTGTTATATACTCCTTTCAGGACCAACACATCGCTAACTCGTTCTTCAAGTTTCTTGCTCAATCCTTGACGAACCAAGCCCCTGTTGTTCTTTTGTCCTCCCTCGGGCCCTAATCACGAAAACGATCGAGCTCTTTCAAAGCCTAAATCGAGTAAACTACACAGGTTTTAACACACAAACATTTATATGCTATTTGCGTAAATTTCGATTTCCGTTTATGATTTTCGGTACTCGATTCTTTTGGAAATTGTGATATATATGTTGTATAACAAGTATGTTATATGTTATGTGTGTTTAATTGGTTGAAAACGTGAGTTAAGTGTATAAAATGATTTTTCAAAGTTTACAATACAAGCTGGAATTTTGTGTTGACTGCAGTGACTTTATGAGTCCATATCTTTCAATAGAAAAATGATTTTGACTCAAAACCAAAGAGAGTATGATCTCCATATGGTAGAGATTTTGAATCTAAAAAATGACACAAATTGACCGAGTATATTGAGAGTTATTCAATTTTTAAAATGGGGCAGTGCCCTGGGAAAATCTGGGAAAACAGAGCATTTCGTTTCAGGTTCAATACTTCAGAGTCATTTTTACTCAATATCAAGATGCGTTTTTGACAAACCAATTTATTGCCAGTAAACTTAACATAATGTAGTTTAAATTTGTTGAATAAAAATATTATTTGGGTTATTCATTTGACGGGAATTAATTCACGAATATAGTAGAAAATTCATTTATTTTATGCCTTGTAAACTACTTATCAAGGACCATTTCTGAAATTGCAAAATAATAATTCCTGTTTGATTTCCATACATTTAAACCTAATTTCTTTGGCATTCTAATGTATGTTAAGATGTTTTCAATAGTTGCAATATTTTCATAAGCGACTAGGACTGAAATCGATAAAAATATATGATGCTTTTATGTGATTGAAGTTAAGTTTAGACTTAATAATCTTATTTTATATTTTGCTTCTTTTAAATTATTAAATGAAGCATGTTTAAATTATATATAAGTTGTTTCCAAATTGTTATTATTTTCTAAAGCGCTTCAATTAATATATGTTAAAAGTTTATTGTTTATGATATTACTTGTCATGTGATTGAAGATTTTCATGAAGATAAATTGTTAGGTAAATTTAAGAATCGAGATTTCTGATAATAAATAAATATTCAAGAAATCGTGCTAGGCGAAGTGCGGCCTAATCGGAGCTCGGACGGTCCCTGCGTTACGCTTGCTAAAATCATTCAAGAAGTTTGTAACTATTCTTAAAAGTTAACCAGGTGGGTGTCACTACTGTATTGCCGATGTAAATGTTATATGGACTGTTGGTGTATTCTGAATTGAACTAAACAAACATCGACATATAACTAAGAATACAAGAATAAATTATGATGCACTTATTTTATGGTATTATGATATGTGATATATGAATTTCGATTTCACGAAGGAGGTGGGAAGTGTTTATGGGGATTGCACGTGGTAAGTCGTTGCCAGTGTGGTCCCACTATGATAAAAGACTTTTATAGTCAACAGACTTTTGTAGTCAAGGGAGATGATGGGGATTGCACGTGGTAAGTCGTTGCCAGTGTGGTCCCACTATGATAAAAGACTTTTATAGTCAACAGACTTTTGTAGTCAAGGGAGATGATGGGGATTGCACGTGGTAAGTCGTTGCCAGTGTGGTCCCACTATGATAAAAGACTTTCGTAGTCAACAGACTTTTGTAGTCAAAATATGTGATGGGGATTGCACGTGGTAAGTTGTTGCCAGTGTTGTCCCCCCTATGATAAATGAGATGAGATGATGGGGATTGCACGTGGTAAGTTGTTGTCAGTGTTGTCCCCCCTATGATAAATGAGATGAGATGATAGGGATTGCACGTGGTAAGTTGTTGCCAGTGTTGTCCCCCCTATGATAAATGAGATGAGATGATGGGGATTGCACGTGGTAAGTTGTTGCCAGTGTTGTCCCCCCTATGATAAAGGAGATGATAATATAATGGTGATATAAAAGGAGATGATTGGGATTGCACGTGATAAGTCGTTATCAGTGTCGTCCCACAATGGTGAAGGAAATGATGAGAATTATTATCAATGATATGAATTTGAATGAAATATGAATAAGAATTATTTACGATAAAATACTAATAATTATTATTTCGGCGTACTGCCAATCTGTGTAGCAGCGTACAAGGATATCCACTGAGATTTTTATCTCACACCCCAAAACTAATATTTTTCAGGTTATGATCGAGAGGGGCCGGCGTTGTAGCAGGGATGACACAGAGTTCCCCCATATTAAGATGTTATAATATATCTATTTGAGACTTATGATAATAAATTGAAATATGTTGTGAAAGACGATATTTATTATTATGTCGAGTGACAAATATTTCTTAAGCAACTCGATGATCATTATGTAAGGTATCTTCAAACCAAATACTGCTTATCATATTCTAAATTTTCAAATAAATGGACCCACACTGCTTCTATTACAACTTATAACTATCTTTAAATTATTTCCGCTGCAAAACTCTTATCGATTCACTTGTGTTATTATATTTTTAAAGAAATTTTCAAGTTCGGATTTTCAGTCACTAAGTGGCGACTCGAATTTAGAGTGTTCGAGCCTTAAAGACTGCATTCCGGATTCGGGGCGTTACACAAAAAATAATAAAATTGGAAATTGTCACCTTCAAAATTTTATGGGAGTCGGTGTCATCCGAAAAATAAATGTCATTTTCGAGATAAAAACTTTACTATCAATATTTATTCCCGAAAGAATTTGTGCTTTGATGATATGATTTTCAAATATTGTAACAATCAGTTTAGTTCTACTGCACAAACCAGACTTCATATCAATGTTCAGTCGATTAAATAAATGTAAATAAATGTCCTTATTGATAGTCGATTAATTTTCAATCGATTGAATATAAGAAATTTTGTTACCATTAATTAAATTTTTTTGTATTAATCAACAATCTTTATTTAAAATTTATTTTCATATAATTTGAAATTTGAATTTAAGAATATGTTAGATGGATAGATGAAATTCGGTATTCGATTTTCTAAATTAAGTGTAATTTGAATTTAAGTAAATATTAATATAAATCTTTATAAATTGAATGTCAATAAATTTATTGATTGATTAAATTCAATTTTTAATTGAGTGAATATTACGAATTTAGTTTACCATTAAATTTTTGTGTATTAATTAGTCAATAATTTATATTTAAAATTTATTTTCATATAATTTTAAATTCAAATTAAAAAATATGTTAATATATGTAGATTGATCGATGAAATTCGATTTTCTAAATTAAGTGAAATTCAAATTATAAGTAAAGATTCATATAAATCTTTATGAATTGAAATGAATATACTTGTTGAAGGGAGAGATTGAGATAATACATATTAATTTGCAAATATATAATACTACTAAGAATTTAAGAAGAGATAGCGGATAGCATTAAACTTAATTTTTGGAAAGGGTTGAAGGCACACAAAGTTATAAACTCTCCTCGTATTGACTGAAAAAGGGGACCATGGATGTGTATCCCTGATTAAATCTTTGAACAGTATCTATTCAGTTATTTCTCAACATCCCTTGTAATCGTCTCCGGTAGTTGTATTACCCCTGTATCAATACTTATATACAAAGCAACATCTTTACTTTAAAAAAAATAAAAAATACTACTAAGAATTAAGCACTAAATGTCAATTTCTTAGTTAGTTCAATTTAATTAATTCATATTTTAATTAAGTTGCGTTAATTTTGCAACCTTCCTATTTCCTAACAATGGTTCCATCATCGGTTCCATCATGTGATCATATTATTACATTTAGTATGAGGAACTTGACATTTGTAATTTAATTTAATGCATATTGAATTAAATGACAATAAAAATCTGCAACTAATTACAATCAAATTTCATTCCTATGTCAATCTTAATTGCGATTAATTAGTATTTTACAAAATAAAAAAAATATACCATAATTACAATTAAGCAATAAATATTTTTAATCAATATTAGATGTTAAATAAATATCCCCATATAATAGAAAATAATTATATAATTATATATGTACTTAATGTGTTGATGAAACTATTCATTTACAATTTATAATAATATATTATGGTATTTAGATTTGATTGATTTTTAATTATAATCTAAAATTGCAAATTCAAAATTTCAAAATTCTTACATGTATATTTGATTGCATTATAATTTAAATTACTCTTTCCAATATTATGAAAGTTATTAAAATCGAGTCAATTAAAATTTATCATGCTACATATTTGTTAAAATTATATAAAAAAATAAATAATATTGTATTGTAATAATTCTGTTTATTTGATTTAAAGGATTTTTAACATAAATTTCAAAGCTTATCAATTTAACGTTATTTGTGACATAAATGGCAGGTCATATATAAAATTTTAAAATATGTGTTGGTCCCAAGTTGAGTTAATAACGAGTAAGCTAGTGAAAACGTCTAGAGGGGGGGTGAATAGACTTTTCAAAAATCTTTCGAAATATCAAAGTACTATATGCGGAATACGAAATTAAACAATGAGCCCAAGTAGTTTATACTCAACTTATATTCAAGAACTCTGTTCTATACTCAACTTATCTAGTTCAGTTCAGTAGTTAAACAATTAATCAATTAAACAAACTAAAACAGTAAAGTAAATCAACACACAAAGATTTATAGTGGTTCGACAACTTGTCTACATCCACTCTCACAAACCCAGTTGTGATGTTTCCACTAAACTCTTCCAATCGAGTACAAAGTGTAAATTCCTGTCTTTTAAGTCCCAAGAAGAAGACTTAGATCTTCAAAGAACCACCAGATATATTTATGATCTAACTAGCTATTTAACAAGCAACTAACAACTAGCAACTTGAAACAAAACAATAAAACTTCTCTGTCTTCAGTAGTAGCCTTCTTAATTCTTCACTTGTCTTCTGGCTTCTTTCTGAAGTTCAACTCTGTGAGTGTTTGCCTTTGAATACTTTCGTAGAATCGCCTTTTTAGTGCTTAGAATATCAGTATGTAGTCAATATCTCAGTTGTCTTCAAATGATAAACTCCTTCAAGTATTTATAGACTTTGATCTTCAAGAACTCAGGTAGTTGTAACCAACCTTTCTTGAAAACTGACTTCAACTGAATCTTCTTATCCATAAACGTGTTTCTTGTTATGAATTAGTTATTCCATAACTAACTTCTTCATCCTTATCTTTACACACGTTTGTAACTAACTTCAAGTTATCTTGTTTACTTGTCTTGTAACTTTGTCGCGCACCTGCCTTGCAGTCCACCTGTCTTGTGTAGTAGTAGACTTCACCTTCTCCTTCTTGCGCAGTCTTCATTAGTAGTAGAGCTAATCTAGTCCTATCAACTAATCCTAACAAGACTATTACATTACATTAAGCTTTTCCTTTTATAAAGCTTAGTCAACTTATAAACTATACAATGAATCTATCTATTACATAGAAAACAAATGAGCTTCTATACAATGATTAATATAGCTCAATAACAACCTAATCAATCAATGTAAACAGATATGAAGTACTCATACATCGTACTTATCTTTTAAACATAAAACAATACTTTTTCTTTCTCATGTGAACTCTACTGATCTGTTCAAGATGACTTCAACTCAACTAGACTAGATTAGTCAACACTTAGAAAATATTCAAACTATTTTTGGCTTATCAAAACTTCATCTTATCTTTATCTTTTCATCATGTAGGACTTGTTCTAGGATTCATATCCCAACAATTTCCCCCTTTTTGATGAAGCCAAAACTACTTGAATCTTTTCTCAATAGTAAGCTAGTTAAGTAGTTATCTTGTCTTTAACACCAAATAGTACTTAATTTTTCATTCATTCAAATAAGAATCAGTAGATATTACACATATTCCAAAACAAAAAAATATCAGAACAATCATACTAGTCTGAAAGAGTACCTCCTTCTACATTTGGAACGCAGAAAGCATCTAGGAGCCTTCTGTCTATTAACCCAATATGATCATCATCTTCAATCTTCTCTTTCTCTAGTAGTTCTTCTTCGAACTTCTTGATCTGATTCATATCGACTCGCTTTCCAGAACTAGTCATGGGACACTTCCATTTCGGAAAACTAGGAATAAGAATGTTAAAATTAGCACCAGCTGAAATCCTTATGATCAAATTCCATAGCATCCTATGCTGTCCTTCCATGAATTTATCAAATATAGCATAAAGATCGTCAGAGTTATCAGAATCTCCAAACTTCCTGATAATCCAGTGATCTAGTTCCCATTGCCTCTTCACCTTCATCCATTCTTGACGATGTTCTTTGTCAATGAAGTGGTCAATGAGCTTGTCTTCGATTAGATCTTCATCAGACTTTTGCTTCAACAAACTTTCAATGTGTTTCTCAATTTTCTTCTTCTTAGCATAATGAGCTTCATCACTTGGATCATCAATCTTTTGTTTCTTCATAGTTGTTGTCTCAGGAGTGGGTTCTTCTATATGAATAGATTTCCTTTTTGATACTAGTCGAGTCTGAACTTTGGCTTCTGGAGATGCAATAGCCTTGCCCTTCTCCTTCCTCTTCAACTCATCTGCTTCAGCCCTAGCTTGTTCACGTTCAGCAGTTTTAACTAACCTGCCTTTGCCTCTCTTAGGCCTCTTAAGATCTTGCATAGCTTCAGCAACATCTTTAGCCTCTGGTTCAGCACTAGACTTATCTTTCTCACCTTCAGCAACGATTTCAACTCGACTTGTCTCTTTCCCCTTTTTGGCTTCATCAGATGCCTTGAGAGAGAAAAGAGAAGTAAACCGAGTCATCTCTTCAAACATAGCTTGCTTCATAAGGTTCGTAGCTTTTTCAATCTGCCTTTGATGAGAACCATCTTGACTCAACTTATCTAGCTTGGTCGCCACCAACTCCAGCTTCTGAGTAGATAAGTTCAACTCATTCTTAAAATGTGTTGCAGTCAGACGTAGCATCCGGTTCTCCTCAGTCATAGCACGAATAATCTCACTTGCTTGTGCTAACTGATCATAGGCTTCTTTCCTCTGAACATCAACAATTTCGATTTTGGCTCTATAGACTCTTTCCATCTTCCTGGATTCAGTAGCTAATACACGAGCAAAATCGACTGAACTCTTCTCCGAATATTCAACTTGATTCTGGAGAAATCCTTCAATCTGGTTGAACATTTCTTGCCTGAAGTCATTGTCCAGCTGATTGACTTCGTTCATGATCATCTCCTTTGAACTTGTCACAAGGACACTGTTTTGTTCAACAAGCGTTTTCTTTACTTCAGACTTTAGAAACTCATCGATAGATGACTTAATGACAGCTTTCAAGTCATCTTTCAACTTATCTATTGAAGCGGCTGGGATAGCTTGAGACGATTGGCCAACTTCAACATGAGCAGCGTCTATCATAACCTCATCGACTGGAATTGTCGATACTTCCACCAACTGATCTTCTGGAGCAGTAGTCAAGACCTCGTCTTCGACTAGTTCAGCCTCTGGAAGCACACTTCCAGCAATAGCTTTTAAACTTAGTTGGGGAGAGTAAGAAATAATAGCTAACCTTGCTTCACGAGCCTTCCTTTCAGCAATGGCTAAGTCCTTCTTCAATAAAGCGTGCAGCTTTTCCATGTATCCACATAACTCAATGGGAAGAAGAATATCAGAGTATCGATTAATAAAATTGAAATCTGACCTTGGACTATCAGCATGATCCATTTGGAATTTGAACACAATGCCTCTCAACTGGTCTGAGACATTGTCTAGCTCTATAACCGGATCAGAAGACTGAATTAACTCAGCTCGTTCAGTTTCAACCATCTCAAAATCTTGCACAAAATCAGATTCTGAAACCTGAACAGCCACATCAAATTGGAATTCTGAACGCATCAAATCATCAGAAATACCCAACAGCCTTTTAGCAAGAGCAGTGATAGCATGATTTGGAAAAAGTTCTGAGTGGTCACGAACACCACTGTTCTCCTTCTGCTCCATTTCCCAATCCATGAAGTTAGAAATACCACCTTTCCCTAAGATGACTTCGAAGAGATCATCTGTACCAGGCTTCTTCAAGGCCACCCAAGTGCATATTCTAACCAGTTTCTCAAACTGTTCTGAAGAATAGTCGACTTCGACAGACGAGAGCTGCTTCTTCAAATTCTTGCTCATCTTCGAACGGATTCGCTTCTTTCTCAAACACATGGGGTAGTAGACCAAGGATTCGAATCTAACTTCAGATGGGTTCTGAGTAGATGGAGTCTCTACCTCAGTTGTTGCAGTGGCAACTATCGTCTTATCTGAAGTAGATGGGATAATGGGTTCAACATATTCTGTTGAGGGTGTGGATAAAATTTGGTCTGTGGTTTCTTGGGGCTTTGACGTGTCTAGGTTTGGTGTGACAACTGTCGGAGTATCAGTTGTATCCAATTTGGGAGTGTTTTCAGGTAGGCTGACCCTCAGCGGATATGCTGGCAGCACTTGAGAGGTTGGGGTAAAAGGTCTAGGCCTAGATCGACGTGATCTTGCCTTGGTTCGAACAGAAGAGGGAAGAACGGGAATAGAAACATCTTGAGAAGAAGTACTAACCTTGGAACTTGACTCTTCTGGAGGGGAATGAGTTCCAATCTTCACTAGCGTATACAGCTCAGGAACTTGAGAACCTGAATCTTTCTCCTCCTCGGACTGAGTCTTCTCAGAGTCTTCCGCACTAGACGAGTCTTGTGCAGCTTCCATCGATTTTTCTTCAGCAGACTCACCTTCTGAAGAACCAGACGCACCAGCATAAGGCAAGGCTTCCATGGGATCGATTCTGGCTTGCCTAGGTGCAGCTGGCCTAGCAGCAACTTGTTTCCTCACTGCCTCCTTCTTCAAGTAAAACTTCAACGGATGGAATGGCTTTCCTTTACTCCAATCCGTCTTGTTTGGCATTAAGAGAGGGAGTAGGACACTTAACTTATTTCCATACCCAACGGCAGTAGACACCACCCAATTCCGAGTATTGTCATCTACTCGAACACTTCGCTCGAAATACATCATTCGATCGGCAATTAGCTTGAACCAATTACCTTCGGTAATACCATCATAAATCGCAGCCATAACCCTTGCCTTCCCAAAGGTCACAGAGTCATGCGAACCAGTCGAACTCAGCAAAATTTTGCTGGCAATATCCAATAACGTGCGATATTTTTTGAGGAGGTCTGCCTTCTTGACTGGAGCATATTTGCCATCTGGTTTCGGCTTCAACTTCTTGCCACAGAAAATGCTCAAATATCGAATTTCTTGCCCAAGAGCGTAATTCTCAACATCAATTGTTCTGATGGGCAGCTTCAGATGTTTGAACATAGCTGTTCGAGTGATTTGCACACGATCTTCACCAATGAAGGACTCAAGTGTATCGCCTTGTCTGATGACGTTGGCATAGAACTCTAGCACCTCCTCCTCCAAGACGACTTGAGGAAATGCTTCCAGATAAGGTTTGAGCCCACATCGGGTGCATTTGGTCAGGATCTCGGCATTGTCATCTGAGTGATTGCCTTTGAAGAACACAGACGGTTCAACATTCACTTTATTGTCGGAGATGTACCGGCCTAGGTCGAATGTGACCTGCATGTTGGTTCTTAGATCGAAAATAGATCGAATAGACATAGTGATGAAATGAGTAAACAGTTTGCTTGAGAATAGAGAGAAAAAAAACTTCTTGAGAGATTAAGGGATTAAGAAAATGTGGAGTAAGTCGTGTGAGAATTTGGGGTTTTGATCAAAACTGTTGAGACTTTTGGTATTCGGTTACGGAACCGAGATTATTATGTAATTTGATATTGTAAACTTTGAAATCCGCCTCTTCTTAGTTAGACTAGAGGAGTGAACTCATCTGACCTAGGGTAGACGAGTGAGAACTGGATGTATACACCACAGAGAGTGTATAAATCTAATTCAAGGGTTTTCAAATTTTATCAATACCTAATTACTATGATATTCTTAATCCGTTTTGATTAAACACTTAGCATTGTAGAATCAAAAGAACACTTAGCTTGTCTGTTCGAGTCCATCCAGAACAGACTAGTAGACTTAAGCTTCACAAGACGAGTTGGCTTAAGCACACAAGACGAGTTCCCCCTTCGCCTGTGCATGTCTATTCTTGAACATCGAACGACCTTTTGTACCTATCTTATGATTTGCAATATGTAATCTTTGGTACAAGTAGAGTGGTATAAATAAGATGAATATCAATCTAAAGCAGTGATCAAGGTTTCGAACAGGATGACTTTTGACAAACATAAGAGTCAACGTAAGGATATTTAAGAAATCAAAGATTCCCCCTTAATTGTTTATTCCCTTAGTATTACCCTCAGCTTTACCAGCTTCCTCATCGGGTTGTCTGGTCATCTAGTCTAGCCTTGTATACCTGGCTGTTGCGTGAGTAGTCGAGTGCTTCTGGTCTAGTAATCTTGTCTCCTTTTCTTTGATGTACCTGTCTAGTTAATACATAGCTATAGGCAAGTAGGGTCTAAATCAATTAGCCCTAAACTAATGCATAACTCACGAAATCGAGCTTCAGCTAATGGTTTAGTAAAATATCAGCTCTTTGAAAATCAGTATGAATCTTTTCCATGCGTATATCCTTCTTTTCTACATGATCACGTATGAAATGATGCTTCACATCAACATGTTTACAACGTGTGTGCAATACAGGATTCTGTGTAATGGCAATGGCACTATTACTATCACAGAAAATAGGAACATTCGATTCATATATGTTGTAATCTCTAAGCTGTTGCATGAGCCAGAGTAGTTGACTACAACAGCTACCAGCAGCCATGTACTCGGCTTCGGTAGTAGAGGTAGCAACACTAGTCTGCTTTTTCGAAAACCATGAAATGAGTTTTGTGCCTAAGAATTGACAAGAACCAGATGTAGATTTCCTATCTATTCTACAGCCACCAAAATCAGAATCTGAGTAGCCACTTAGAGATAAATCATCATTTGAAGGATACCATATACCTCGATTGATGGTTCCTTTCAAATATTTCAATATCCTTTTAGTGGTTTCCATATGACTCTCTTTTGGATTAGCTTGAAAACGAGCACATACGCCAACAGAGAATGCAATATCAGGTCTACTAGCAGTCAAGTACAGTAACGAACCAATTAGACCACGATAATATGTTTGATCAGCACACTTACCTTGTTCGTCTGGGTCCATTCTGTATGTAGGTAGCATAGGTACGCCAGCAGACTTGCATGTCTTAATACCATACTTGTCTAGAAGATTTCTAGTATACTTTGCTTGATTTATGAAAATCCCATCAGGGGTCTGTTTTACTTGAAGACCAAGAAAGTAATTCGTTTCTCCCATCATGGACATCTCAAATTTACTTTGCATGAGTGTTGAGAAACTTTCACTCAGCCTTTTGTTAGGTGACCCAAAAATGATGTCATCTACGTAAATTTGGACGAGTAAAATGTCTTTCCCTTCTTGTCTTCTGAACAGGGTTCGATCGACCTTGCCCTTAGTAAAACCATTTTCTAACAGAAAGAGAGAGAGAGTATCATACCATGCTCTTGGAGCTTGCTTCAGTCCGTATAAGGCTTTCTTCAATCTGTACACCTGGTTGCCTTTGACTTCGAAACCTGGGGGTTGTTCAACACACACTTCTTCCGCAAGAATACCGTTAAGAAATGCACTTTTAACATCCATTTGATATACAGTAAACTTCATGTGAGCAGCATATGCAAGGAACAATCGAATGGCTTCTAGTCTAGGAACAGGAGCATATGTTTCGTCATAGTCTATGCCTTCAGCTTGGGAGTAGCCTTGGGCAACTAGTCTAGCCTTATTCCTAACGACTACATCATTCTCATCTTTCTTGTTTTTGAAAATCCATCGAGTGCCAACTACATTATGATGTTTAGGCCTATCGACAAGTTCCCAGACGTCGTTTCGAACAAACTGGTTCAACTCGTCTTGCATAGCGATGATCCAATTACTATCAGCCAATGCCTCTTTAACAGTGGTAGGCTCGATAGATGAGAGGAAACAACACCAGCAAAACATAGTTGGACTAGGCTGTTCTTGCGACTCAAAGAGTTGTCGTCTAGTCTTTACACCAACAGTAGAGTCACCAATAATGTTTTCAGTATCATGCACAGATTTCCATGTTTTTCTATTCTTAACAGTAGTATTATCATCATCTATATCATGTATAGCATCATGCATGTCAATATCATTTGTATCAACAATTTTCATAGGAGTAGTAGAGTCAACTAGAGCAGGCATGTCTACTGGTCTAGAAGACTTACCTTGAGCACTTACTTTCACTTTATCATCAGAGTCGAGAGCTTTCATGAATGGATTGTAGGCTTGAACGGATTCATATACCTCTGAGTCTTTGTCAGATTCGATCGTTAGATCAGTCACCTTTTCACTGATCTTTTCGGCAGACGAGTCTTGTCGAGATTCATCGAAAACCACATGTGGTGTTTCTTCCACACAAAGAGTTGAGTAGTTGAATACCCTAAATGCCTTGCTAGTCGAGGAGTATCCTAAGAATATCCCCTCGTCTGCTTTGGCATCGAAAGCATTCAACTTGCTCTTTCCGTTGTTATGGATGAAACACTTACAACCAAATATATGGATATATGAAATACGGGGTTTTCTACCTTTCCAAACCTCATAAGGTGTCTTGCCTAAAGCTTTGTTGATCGCGCTTCTGTTCTGTGAGTGGCATGCAGTGTTGATAGCTTCAACCCAAAACTTTTGAGGTGTGTTGAACTCAGCTAGCATGGTTCTACAGGCTTCTTTGAGAGTTCGATTCCTTCTTTCTGCTACACCGTTCTGTTGTGGTGTTCTAGCTGCACTAGTAAGATGCTGGATACCACGTTTAGCACAAAAATCTTTGATATAGCAATTAATGAACTCAGTTCCCTTGTCACTATGAATTTTGACAATGGACTGGTTCTTCTCAACTTGTAACTTCTTCAACAGATCAGGTAAAAGGGTTTGTGTATCACTCTTCTTGTGTAGGAAGACTACCCAAGTAAACTTAGAATAGTCGTCTACCACAACAAGTGTGTACCTTCTACCATTCAAGGTTGGAGGAGTTATTGGACCATGAAGATCCATATGTAGAAGTTCTAGGACTCTACTAGTTGAGAGAGTAGGAATTGACTTGAATGAACTTTTAACCTGTTTACCCTGTTGACAAGCCGTGCATACATGTGACTTGTAGTAGACCTCATTGGGAATACCTTCTACAAGGTAATCTCTGGCTATCTTATTAAGAACCTTAAAGTTTAAGTGACAGAGGCGTCTATGCCAGAGCCACCCAAGTTCTTTTGGATTCTTAGTAAGTAGACAGGTGTCCCTCGGACAACTGTTCCAATTCACTATATACACACTACCTTGTCTTACGCCGACTAGTAGGACCGTGTGTGTCCTTTTGTCAATGATCTGATATTTGCGGCTTTTGAACTGCACTTTGTATCCACGATCACAAAACTGTGAGACAGAGAGTAAATTGTATTTCAGGCCTTCAACATATGAGACATCTTGGATCTCTACGTCTCCATTCCGAATGTAACCAAATCCTTTAGTGACAGCAGTGGAACTATCACCAAATATCACTTTTGGTCCTTCTTGCTCATGATAGCTTGATAAGAGAGCCTTGGTACTAGTCATGTGGTGCGAACAACCACTGTCAATGTACCAAGTTTCTCCTACTGAGCCACCCTTCTTATACAAGTCAAGTCGACCCTGCAATGAAGATATTCAATAATTTAGGTACCCACTAGTTTATTGGGGTCCTGGGGGGTTAGTTGAGTTCACAGGAATCCAAATATACATTGGAGTCTTGAACAAGTTTGATCTCTTAAGCTTTCGCCCATATTTGTTACAGAATAAGACCTTGTTGTCCTTAACTGGCCTATCAGTCGAGTTCGGGTCTACTCTTTGGAGATAGCCTTTCGACTTAATCTCTACTTGAGCAGGCACTGGTCTATGATAGTCAGAGTAGGGCTTGTAAGCATTAGGTTCATACGGTTTGTAGACGCGTTTGGGTCTTTCCTCACTAATGATATCATATGACAAAGGTGGAGGATATAGGACAGCTTGTGTACGATATTTTGGAGCAACTTGTCTAGGTCTAGACGAGTAGAGCTGAGACTGCCTTATGAAAGGAGGTCTAGGCTCTTGTCGTCTAGTCTGTACCTGTCTAGTACTTGTCTTCTCAGGATACCAATCCTCGTATCTGACCTGGTTGGGTCGTCCACGATTAGTGGTCCTTTGAAGATTAGTTCTAGGTGGAACAGGCTTGTTGTTGACATTCTTTCTACCTCCCTTGGTAGTCGGAATGTTAACTCGAGCTTGCTTAGGTACAGTACCTTGAGAGGGAGTACCAATATCGTATATCATAGGTCCTTTTCCTTTATCATTTGGCAAAAGTCTTGAGTTAGTAGTAGTAGGGTTCTTATCGACTCGAGTAGACGAGTTAGATGACTCAGCACCTATACCTGTCTTGTCAGCTGGATCTCTATACCTATCTGACAATTCAAGGTTAATCTTAGAAGAGTTAACCAGGTCAGTAAGTTTGAGATCTAGTGTGACAACCTCGGTCTCTAAGAACTTATTACGTTCCTCAAGCTTTTTGCATTTGCTTTTTAAAACATTGAACTCATTTCTCTCAGTTGCATGTGTTTTAAGTAGGTCTTGATATAACCTGTCCGTCAATGCACACTTTTCTTTGAGTTGTCTTAACTCTTCAGTCAAGCGTTCATTTAGAACTGTTACATTAGGATCTACTTTAGACTGAGCTTCCTTAAGATCAATGATTTCTTGTTTTAATGCAATGTTCTCATCACTGACTTCAATGAAAGCTTGGTTAGCAAGTAGAAGGTTGTCCTCAACTGCACTAGTCGAGTGTTGAAGACTACTTCCTACTTCACTACTAGCAGTGTCACTTTCATCAGTGTCAGAATCATCACAAGATTGAAAAGAAGTGTTTGATGATACCTCTTGATCGATTTTAGCCATACAGCATAAGCCATCGTCAACTATAAATGCTTCGTCGTGGTCTGGATCGGATGGGTAGCTGGATAGGGATGATGGTAACTCGTCTGAGTCAGACTCAGATTCATCATTGGCCATCATGACCTTTTTCCCATGGTTATATCTTCTATCTCTTCTTGCCTTCCGCTCCTCTCGATCATCAGTACTCAGGTCTGGGCATTCATATATATAATGACCTGGCTTTTCGCAGTTGTAACACAAGAGATCATTAGTAGTCCTTTTGATAGGTGATTTATCTCTATGTTTATTATGTCTATCAGGACGCTGACTCTTCCTATCATCCGACTTTCTATCTCGTCTATCAGACGAGTTCTTCGATGTAGACGCTCTATGATCCTTGTAAAATTTCTTGTATCTACCGAAACGTTTATTCAGTCTATCAAACTTTCTAACCATGAGGTTTACCTGATCCTTCAGACTAAGATCAGTATCTAACTCGTCTTTTACAGAAGCAGACTTAGTCTTAGACTTAGACTTAGACCTATCTACTCTAGAAGACTTAGAAGAGCTAGACTTAAAGGTAACGTTCTTAGATACAACATGTTCTCTATCACTACTGGCTAGTGGTTCATCTTCGTCTAGATCAAACTCATGGGCTTTAAGAGTTTGGAACATTGTTTCAGCAGTCCACACATCTATATCTTGAGTGTTCTTAACAAGCATCTTTACCATTCTCCACCTGGCATCAAGACTCTTAAGAATCCTAAGATTAATTTCTCGAGCAGTATATGTCTTACCAAGGACTTCCAAATCATTCATGATCTTAGTAAACCGAGTATCTAGCTGGTCGATAGTTTCGCCAGCTTTCATCCGAAATGATTCAAATCTTTGGACAGCTGTGGAGAGCTTGCTTTCTTTGATTAGGGATGTCCCTTCACAAATGATAGCCAGCCTATCCCACATCTCCTTGGCAGTTTTACATTTTAACACTTTTCCTAGATACTCGTTAGGAAGAGTGTGTAAGATGTAATTCTTTGTCAAACTATCCAAATTATTTTGACGCATTTCTTCTGAGGTTAGATCTGACCTGGGTTTCTTGACGAGAGTGGCAATTGGTTTGTCTTTGTCGAGGGTAGCAGTATTTGGAACCATTGTAACGATAGGACCCTCGGTGACAACAGAGATCATTAGGTCGTGAGTGGAACTGAAGATGGCTTCCATCCTCAACTTCCAGTAATCATAGTCCTGAACCTGGAACTTCGGTAGCTTGTTAGCGCTGATTTCAAGAGACATGCTTATACGAGTAGATTAGTGCTAATCAGTTATATGATCAAGAAGCAGATAGATCAAGAACAGAAAACAGGAAACAGATATAGCAAGAATATTGATCAAGAACACGAGAGGAAATACAGATATGAACCAAGACTTCACCCTAAGTCTTTAAGTTGGTTATCAAGAAACAGCAGTTCGTAAACTACCGCTCTGATACCACTTGTTGGTCCCAAGTTGAGTTAATAACGAGTAAGCTAGTGAAAACTTCTAGAGGGGGGGTGAATAGACTTTTCAAAAATCTTTCGAAATATCAAAGTACAATATGCGGAATACGAAATTAAACAATGAGCCCAAGTAGTTTATACTCAACTTATATTCAAGAACTCTGTTCTATACTCAACTTATCTAGTTCAGTTCAGTAGTTAAACAATTAATCAATTAAACAAACTAAAACAGTAAAGTAAATCAACACACAAAGATTTATAGTGGTTCGACAACTTGTCTACATCCACTCTCACAAACCCAGTTGTGATGTTTCCACTAAACTCTTCCAATCGAGTACAAAATGTAAATTCCTGTCTTTTAAGTCCCAAGAAGAAGACTTAGATCTTCAAAGAATATACCACCAGATATATCTATGATCTAACTAGCTATTTAACAAGCAACTAGCAACTAGCAACTTGAAACAAAACAATAAAACTTCTCTGTCTTCAGTAGTAGCCTTCTTAATTCTTCACTTGTCTTCTGGCTTCTTTCTGAAGTTCAACTCTGTGAGTGTTTGCCTTTGAATACTTTCATAGAATCGCCTTTTTAGTGCTTAGAATATCAGTATGTAGTCAATATCTCAGTTTTCTTCAAATGATAAACTCCTTCAAGTATTTATAGACTTTGATCTTCAAGAACTCAGGTAGTTGTAACCAACCTTTCTTGAAAACTGACTTCAACTGAATCTTCTTATCCATAAACGTGTTTCTTGTTATGAATTAGTTATTCCATAACTAACTTCTTCATCCTTATCTTTACACACGTTTGTAACTAACTTCAAGTTATCTTGTTTACTTGTCTTGTAACTTTGTCGCGCACCTGCCTTGCAGTCCACCTGTCTTGTGTAGTAGTAGACTTCACCTTCTCCTTCTTGCGCAGTCTTCATTAGTAGTAGAGCTAATCTAGTCCTATCAACTAATCCTAACAAGACTATTACATTACATTAAGCTTTTCCTTTTATAAAGCTTAGTCAACTTATAAACTATACAATGAATCTATCTATTACATAGAAAACAAATGAGCTTCTATACAATGATTAATATAGCTCAATAACAACCTAATCAATCAATGTAAACAGATATGAAGTACTCATACATCGTACTTATCTTTTAAACATAAAACAATACTTTTTCTTTCTCATGTGAACTCTACTGATCTGTTCAAGATGACTTCAACTCAACTAGACTAGATTAGTCAACACTTAGAAAATATTCAAACTATTTTTGGCTTATCAAAACTTCATCTTATCTTTATCTTTTCATCATGTAGGACTTGTTCTAGGATTCATATCCCAACAATATGAATGTATTAATTAACGTGAATAATGACAAATATTCTTTTGTAATATATTTTGTAATATTTTAAAATGCATGTATAATTGCAAATTATTAGTATTTTCTAATTAACATAAATTGTGGCATAACTGGTAAATCCTGTGAATTAATTAATCAACGTCATATGTGGCCAATATTTTTTGTAACATTTTAAAATGTATATATAAATTGCACGGGGTATAATTTTTTTTATTAATTACGATAAATTGGATCATAAATGCACGCCAATATAATCATGGGTTAATTAATGCAAACAAATTGACATCAAAAATAAATTCTAAATCATCCAAAAAATTAATTACATCAATTCGAATATAAAGTAAACTTCCTGTACATTTCCGATGACAAAAAAATTGAAAATATGTACATTTTTCGTGTATTTCAAATGACTTTAGACACTATTATACATAGATCGTGAATAGAGAATAAGGAGCGAATCGGATCGTTGCTTTTGGAACGGGCATTTTCAACTTGAATGGAACCATATGACTGAATGTTGGAGTAGTAGGTGAGGAAAATTTATGCATGTAAATTCAAATCAATATTAGAGATCTATAACATAAATCATACTTGTTGATATTGAAGGATCATAATAGATTTTACAATCATCAAAAAACAAAAGTTAACAAAAATTATGTCAAAACTAAAAGTTAAAGATAAAATCAAATCAATATTAGAGATCTACAAAATAAAAAAAAAAACTAAAATCCATGTTCCATAAGATACCAAAACTAACCATTGAAAGTGGAGAATACACCATTAAAATGAAGGGAGAATGAGACTTGCCTATATGAGATGAGATTAAATTACAAATTAGAAAAAAACGTGAAAGATTGAGGGGATGAAATGAAAGAATGAGATGTGATATTATATAGGAAATGAGATTAAGATTGAACAGTCAAGATAAATTCGTTTAAATGAACGGTGAAGATTAAAATAAAAAAGTGAAATGAATTAGAAGGGAGAGATTTTGAAATGGGATGTTTTGAGAAGAGAGAGGTTAAGATAAGAGAATAATATTGTGACATGTGGCACTTTAAGAGTTTGCAAATATATAGATATATATATATAGATTTTGAAATGGGATGTATTTACAAACCTCTAAAGTGACACACGTCACCACCACACACCTTCTACCTTAAATCCTCTTCTAAAATCTCTCCATTTCAAAAATCTTCAACTCTCATCCATTTACAATTTTTTCTTTTAATCTCAACCCTCAATTTTAATTTTTCATCTCCACCCTTCATTCTTAATCATAGTCCTATATATAAATCTCATTTCTTTCATTTTAATTACATCATCTTTTATTTGTTCAAATCTTTATTTGTCATTAGAAATGAGAAATATTTTAGGTTTGTTCGTGGATACCACTACTTTAGGTAAATTATGAATTTCATACATATATTCAAATCATTAGTATTAAGAAGGGATTAAATTTTTTTTAGTCCATTAAGTTGGCATGATTTTAAATTTAGTCCACTTTATTACCATTTTTTTAATTTAGTCCATTAAGTTTCGTATTATTTTGAAATCAGTCATTTGACAGGTTATTGAAGGTAATTCATCCGGTTATGTCCACGTGTCATATTTATTTTCTTTTTTTGAATTATTTTTTTCAAATTTCAAATCTTGAAATTTATCAAGATGTACTGAAAGTGCTTAACACATAGGTGTAAAAGTGCTACTTCCTTTTACACTTCTTTTATCTTTAGAGTAGTTATAACTGTAAAGTGGTTTTTAGTAGTTAATTAGTTTTAGTAATTTTGGCTTAGTATATTAGGGAAAAGTCTGTAATTCAACATCATCTTTTTCAGTTGGTGTATTCTCATTTTCCCAGAAATTCAATTCATGTATTTCCTTTTATTTCTCCATATGGTATCAGTTTTTTTTTCCACACATTCTTGATCGATTAGTAGATACGCTCAAGGTTCAATCTTCAATCATGTTTCCGCCATCCTCCTGGGATATCTGATTTCTTCTTTGCTGTCTATCAAGAAGATTTTTCATTTTTAGGGATTTCACTTTTGATTCCTCTTCTTTGCTTCAAATTTTCCAAATTCCTTCTGTAATTGAAGGGCCCTCTCTGAGTTCTATACTCCTTAGCTTTGAAATATCGGATTCTTTGCTCCTGATTTTATTTTCTTGGGCCTTCCCCTCAAATTTCTCTATCGCAATTTTTCTTCCATCGCGATTTTTTGTTTTCTTGATATTCAATGGCACCTGATCCCAAAAATTTAGACCCTGCCAAAAATTCTCTATCGCCTCTTGCTCTACATCACAATGACAATCCGGTTGTTGCGATTGTGCTTGACCCTTTAATTGGGTCGAATTTTGTCTCTTGGAGTCATACTGTGAAACGAGGGCTCAGTGTCAAAAACAAATTGCCCTTGATTGATGGTTCCTTACCTCAACCGGTTGAAGACGATGATCCTGCCATTTTCGCTGCTTGGGTTCGTGCCAATGATTTGGTCCTAATGTGGATCCTCAACTCCATTTCCCCAGATATCAAACACACTCTGGAATATTTTTCGTCGGCTAAAGAGGTATGGGATGAACTTCATATTCGATATACTCGTTCTGATGGAACTAGAGTATATCATCTTGAGAAGAGTTTAAGTACCATAGTTCAGGGTAGTCAATCTTTAGTTACATATTATAATCAATTCAAGAGTTTATGGGATGAATACTTAAGTTTCAGGCCAATTTTATCTTGTTCTTGTACTGCTTTAAAGACCTGTGTGTGTGATCTCCCTAAGAAAATTTCTCAAACTCAAGAACAAGATGCTGTCATAAAGTTCTTAATAGGTCTTGATGATTCTTACTCTGCTCTTCGAAGTCAATTCCTCTTGGCATCCCCTTTTCCCCCATTAGCCAAAGTGTTTTCCTTATTACTGCAAGAGGAGTCTCAAAGAACCTTGAACAATCCTCCTTCAATTAACCCTGAATCTATAGCTATGCTTGCTAGACAACCTAACCCTAAATTCTTTAAAGATAGGAGGAAGCCTCTTTTATGCAGTCATTGTGGTGGTCCTGGGCATACTATGGATAGATGTTTTCAATTGATTGGCTATCCTCCTGGTTGGAAAGGACCTAGAGGCCCTAGGATTAAAACTGAGAATAATTCTTCTACTAATATGGCTAAGCCTTCTCCCAAAGAAGAGGCACCTACTGCTTCTAACCCCTTGTTCAATCAAGAATTTTTTGAACAATTCTTGAATTATACCAAGACACAGCAAGGCCAAGAAGCTTCCCCTACTCCTGCTGCAGCTGGGGCCTTTGTATCCCAACCAGATCAGATTCACAATACAGGTATGAAATTCTGCTCAAATACTCTAGGCCCTAGAATCTCAACTTGGATTTTAGATACAGGTGCTACAGATCATATGACATCAGATTTCACCTTATTTACCTCTCCACCATCTAAATCAAACATAAAGATTAGTTTACCTAATAATGCCATCTCTACAGCTACATATATTGGAAACATAGCTATAAGCGATTCTTTAACATTATACAATGTCTTGTATGTCCCTGATTTCAATCATAACCTGTTATCCATATCTCATCTAACTAGATACTCTAGTTGTTCAGTGAATTTCTTGTCCTCACACTGTGTTTTGCAGGACATCAACACCAAGAGGGTGATTGGTACTGCTGAACAAACGGGAGGCCTCTATATCTTAAAGATTGCTACACATTCAGTACACTCTGCATCTCTTTTGAGCAATTTTGATTTGTGGCATTTTAGATTAGGCCATATTTCTGATAAATGCATGTCTACCATAAGCCAATTACATGTAAAAGCTAAAGACATGAATACAGTTTGTAATATCTGTCCTATGGCTAAACAAAAGAAAAGGCCTTTTCCTATTAGTAAATCTGTTTCTCCTTGTGCCTTTCATTTGATCCATTGTGATGTATGGGGACCTTTTTCTATTGTTTCTCACTCAGGTCATAAATACTTCTTAACAATAGTAGATGACTACACTAGGTGTACTTGGATTTATTTGTTGAAAGCCAAGTCTGATGTTAAACTCTCTTTACAAAATTTCTCTACCATGATACACACTCAATTTGATGCGAAAATAAAAATTCTAAGAAGTGATAATGGTACGGAATTCATTCTCCAAAATTTCTATCATGATTTAGGCATCATTCATCAAACTTCTTGTGTAGAGACACCTCAACAAAATGGTTTAGTAGAAAGAAAACATCAACATTTGCTTCAAGTTGCTAGATCACTTTTATTTCAATCTAGTTTGCCCCTTAAATATTGGAGTGATTGTGTGCTCACTACTGCACATCTAATAAATAGAATTCCTTCACCCATATTGCTTAATAAATCACCCTTTCAATTATTGCATAACAAAGAGGTGGATTATTCTTATATGAGAGTTTTTGGATGTCTTTGCTTTGCCAACACACTAACAGCTCATAGGCATAAATTTCAACCTAGAGCCACTAAGTGTGTGTTTTTGGGCTATCCATTTGGAACAAAAGGTTATAAATTGCTTGAATTAGACACTGGAAAAATAATCATTTCGAGAAATGTCAAATTTTTTGAACACATATTCCCTTTTTCTAACAAAACTGAAACTGCTCCCTTAATTCCAGATTTGCATGTTAGAAATAATCATATGGAATCTTGTTGTGATGCAATGACCAGTGATACCAATTCTTGTTCAGATGCTTGTGATACTCCTATATTACCTACTGATTTTGAGCACACACCTATTCAGAATTTCACAAATATAAATGATAATCATGATCCTGAATTTTTTGAAAATGTACATGATGAGTTTTCTGACCCTATCACTCATGATCAAATCAATGATAATCAGTCCATTAGAAAGTCTGATAGGACTAAACACCCACCTGCCTACCTTGATGTTTATCATACCACTTTGCCTCCTTCTGTTGATCATAAAAGACCTAATGCTAATACCTTTACTAGAATGGGTAAACAATATCCCATTTCAGATTTTTTGACTACCAGTAGACTTTCTAAGCCTTTTCTCTCTTTCACTTCAAACATTTCTCAAATTATAGAACCTACTACTTACAAACAAGCTATGAAAGATGTCCATTGGCAAAAGGCCATGGATATAGAACTCCAAGCTTTGGAAAAGACCAATACTTGGACACTTGTACCACTGCCTCCAAATAAACACGCTATTGGTTGCAGATGGATATATAAAGTTAAATATAACTCTGATGGTTCTATAGAGAGATATAAGGCTAGATTAGTAGCTAAGGGTTACACCCAACAAGAAGGTATTGATTACTTTGACACATTTTCACCAGTAGCTAAGATCACCACAGTCAGAATTTTACTTGCTTTAGCTGTTGCTAAAGAGTGGCACCTACATCAACTTGATGTAAATAATGCTTTCTTACACGGGGATTTAAGTGAAGAAGTTTATATGTCACCACCACCAGGGTATAACACTGACAATATGGTTTGCAAACTGAATAAAAGTTTATATGGATTAAAACAAGCCTCAAAGCAATGGTTTAACAAACTCTCTGATTCTCTTCTTTCTGTTGGTTATATTCAATCTGCGGCTGATACTTCTTTATTTACTAAAACCACTACCACTTCTTTTACTGTCGTTCTTTGTTATGTGGATGATTTAATTGTTACTGGAAATTCTTTAAAAGATATCATTTTTATAAAGGATTATCTTCACAAAAAATTCACAATAAAGGATCTTGGTCCCTTGAAATATATTTTGGGTATTGAGGTAGCCAGAAATAAAGAAGGTATACATTTGTGTCAACGAAAATACACTTTAGATTTATTACATGAGTGTGGCTATTTGGGATCCAAACCATGTTCTACCCCTATGGATCAAAAACAATCTTTTATTAATAATGATGCTCCACTACTTACTGACCCTTCTTCTTATAGAAGCATCGTTGGTAAGTTATTATATCTTACAGTCACAAGGCCAGACATATCCTATTCTGTCCATGTGCTTACCCAGTTCATGAGTAAGCCAAATACAGCTCACATGTCAGCTGTACACCGATTACTTAGATACCTTAAGGGCAGCCCAGGTCAAGGTATCTTCTACTCTTCTAATAATGATTTTAAACTACACTCTTTTACTGATTCAGATTGGGCGAGATGCCAAGATACTAGACGAAGCGTCACAGGCTATGCCATCTACCTAGGCAACTCCCTCATCTCCTGGAAGAGCAAAAAGCAAAAGACTGTGGCAAGATCTTCAGCCGAAGCTGAGTACCGGGCTATGGCGACAACCGCTTGTGAAACTCAATGGATCATTTATATCTTAAATGATCTTCATATCAAGCTTCCTCAAATAGCCACCATGTACACTGATAGTAAATCTGCTCATGCAATGGCTCACAATCCGTGTTTCCATGATAAAACTAAACACATTTCAATAGACGTCCACTTCACAAGGGAGAAGATCCAACAAGGTGTGCTCAAACTAATTCACATCCCTACTGCGGAGAATCTGGCTGATATAATGACTAAGCCTATGGCTCCGTCTCCTTTCAACATTCTTAAGATCAAAATGGGGTTTTTAAACATACATGCCCATTTTGAGGAGGGGGTATCAAGATGTACTGAAAGTGCTTAACACATAGGTGTAAAAGTGCTACTTCCTTTTACACTTCTTTTATCTTTAGAGTAGTTATAACTGTAAAGTGGTTTTTAGTAGTTAATTAGTTTTAGTAATTTTGGCTTAGTATATTAGGGAAAAGTCTGTAATTCAACATCATCTTTTTCAGTTGTTGTATTCTCATTTTCCCAGAAATTCAATTCATGTATTTCCTTTTATTTCTCCATAAAATTAAATGGAGTGGGGCGGGTAAAAAAACACGGGTTGGGTAATTTAAACGGGCCGGGTCATTCTCCTTCATCTTCTTCCCGAAAAAATTGCAGGTCTTCCCCAAATCCAAAATTTGTAGGTCCGGTGCCAAAAAAATTCCATTCTCACTCACTATCTAGAAAGATGCATCCTCATTTTCTGTTCTAATTTTTTCATTTTTACCACCCTCATATCTTCTTCATCCCTCGTGTCTCTAAAAATTGCATTGAGTTCTGGTATTGTTAGCTACCTATTTTAATACACTTGCTGATTTTGAGGTTGAAACAAAATTACTGGAATAGTTGCTTGTTAGTCTAACATTGACTTTGGGAAATTTGAGGGTTCTGATATGTGGGAAGAGATGTCTTATTTAGAGAGAGGGTGGAAGGATGCTTCAGGCGTGAAGAAACAAACATTCATCAATTTAGTGCACAATGGACCGTTGGAATAGATGGTAAAAATTAAAAAATTAGGGCAAAAAATGAGAAGAAGATGAAGGTGTACGTGATTTTTATAGATAATGAGTGAGAATGAAAAAATTTAGGCATCAGACCTGCAAATTTTGGATTTGGGGAAGGCCTGGTGCAATTTTTTGGGAAGAAGAAGAAGGAGAATGACCCAGTCCATTTAAATTACACAACCCGTGTATTTTACCCGCCCCGCTACATTTTCTTTTAAGATTTGAAAAAAAAATTACATGTGTATAAAAGAATAAATAGAAAAATGAAAATAAATATGCCATGTGACATAACCGGATGAATTACCTTCAATAGCCGGTCAGAGGACTGATTTCAAAATAATACGAAATTTAATGGACTAAATTTAAAAAATGGTAACTAAGTGGACTAAAATCAAAATCATGACAACTTAATGGACTAAAAAAAATTTAATCCCTATTAAGAATGTTACATGTATTATTTATGTTGATATATTTTTTTTCTGTTAATATTGCTTTGATCTTGAACTCAAATGGAGGGAGCATTATCACCACCCGATGTTTACTCATACTACTCCAAAAGGGTTTTATATGAATGCGATTGAGTTGATGACATAAGATATCATATCTTTGTTCCTCATGATCTGATGTACCAAACTCGACTTTTAACTTCTTATTCGTCAGTAAAAAGTATCTTTGTTCCTCATCTGATGCACTAAACTTGGCTTTTGACTTTTTATTTTCCATTGACGATGTAAATTGTTGAGAAATTATTTTAGAATCCAGTGGGTATATAACATGTTTTTACCTTTCATTATAAATATTGGTATATTTATTGTATATTCTTATAAATTGCAATTCACGTTTAATAGAATTGCATCAAATTGCTATAAATTTATTCATAAGAAAAAGACACTTAAAAAGATAAAAATTATAAATTTTCAAACTGTTAACAAAATATTTCAAGCAGCCAAACAATAATTCTACTTAATTATCAACAATGTTAAATAATAATATTTTAAAACTCAATAACTATGAGTTTAATATATTGAAACAATTTAAATTTGACATTGTATGGAAAAAATCTTTAAATTGTTAACTTAATTATATAAAAATTAACCTTAAATTTGAATTAAACTTTTGTCCTAATTATGTGAAAATTAAACTTAAAACATATTGTTGGGATATGAATCCTATAAACAATGTTCTAATTGATGATTATATGTTTTGATGGCCAAAAGCAACTTTGAAGTTAATGGTATATGTGATTATATGTGAAGTTATATGATATAAGATTACTGATCTTAATGTGATATGAAGTCTAAGTTTACTGATCTTATGTTTTAGTGATCTGATATATGAATTGTTTAAGAACTAAGCTGATGAATGAATTGTATAGACAACGTATAGTATAGTACTTAGTTATACTCATCTGTATGTAGTTAAGTTGATGTATAGATAGGTTTTATATATGTAAAGTTGTATTCTATTGTATTCAGCATTGTAAAAGTTTAGAACAGTAAGATAGATTAAAGTCAGAAGACTAAAGAAGACTAAGAGAGTAAGAAGACTAAAAGAAGTTTTTGAAGGAAGCTGAACAGTTTTGAAGAACTGTGCTGATTGACCAAGAGCAGTAAAACTAAGAAGAGTAGTTTACTGTGCTGAGTTGGTTTATTTGAAGAATAAGTTTGGATGACTTATTTGAAGCGTAACTGAAGATGTATATGAAGATATGCTGACTTGGAAAGATAAGATAAGTTGGTTACAAAAAGAAAGAAGTTACAACAAGAAACGGTTATGAGTTAGTTGAGAGTTAGTTCACAAACTGCTAACTGTCTTACTATTACTTATAAATACCGTGTGATCTTCTACTTGAAAAGACTACTGCTACTCAAAGTATTCAAGAGCAATCAAGAAGCATTCAAGTATTCAAGCACTCACAGAGTCAAGAAGATCGAACTGAAGAGAAGCCACAGATCTGATTTGAAGAATCAAAGGCTACTGCAAAGAGAAGTTTTACTTTTCATTTTAAGTTTGTATTGTGTAAACAAGTGTGCTAGTTACTTGTAAAATTACTAGTAGATCGAAGATATACCTGGAGGTATAATCGACAAGATCAAAGTCTTAATCTTGGGACTATAAGCTACAAGTACTCAAGAAGATAAGAGTAATAAAACATCGCAACTGGAGTTGTGAGAGTGGATGTAGACATTTGTCGAACCACTATAAAATCTTGTGTTCTTTACTTTCTGTTTTGATTAACTGTTGATATATTTGTTGAACCAAGAACAGTAAGTTTTCTAAGAAAAGATTTAAAGAAAAGTTGAGTATAAAAGCTAACTGTTGAGTACTGATCTGATTCTAAGAACAGTACTGTACAGAACACATTTCCGCACTTAAAACTCTGATATTTTGATAGAATTTGAAAAGTCTATTCACCCCTCCCCTCTAGACTTTTTCTTAGCTTACTCAATCTTAACTCAACTTTTGGGCCCAACAAGTGGTATCAGAGCAGTAGTTCTTTGGACTGTTGTTTCTAGATAACCTTGTAGACGTTGGGGAAAGTCTAATTGTTCCTCATTACTAATATTTTTTCTTGATATTACTTGACTATCTTGACCTATTTGCCATACTACTGATCTTAACTGTCTGTTCTATCATGGAAGAAACTAACATCAATAAACTTCCAAAGTTCAAGGTTGCAGATTACAATTACTGGAAATTGAGGATGGAGGCCATCTTTAGTTCAACCCATGATCTAATGATGTCTGTGATCAAAGAAGGGCCTATTACTACCATGATACCCAACACTGCAACTCTGGAGCCTTCAAAAGCCATTGGTGTTCTCGTGCCAAAACCCAGGTTAGATTTAACTACTGAGGAAATGAGGCAGAACAACCTAGACAGCTTGGCCAAGAATTACATTTTGCATACCCTTCCCAACGAGTATCTTGGGAAAGTTGTTAAATGTAAATCAGCCAAAGAGATGTGGGACAAGTTAGCTATCATTTGTGAGGGAACTTCTCTTATAAAGGAAAGCAAACTATCCACTGCTGTCCAGCGGTTCGAATCATTCAAAATCAAGACTGGTGAAACAATAGACCAGCTCGATACTCGTTTTACAAAGATTATGAATGACTTGGATGTTTTAGGTAAGACTTACACCAATAGGGAGATCAATTTACGTATCCTTAAGGCCTTAGATGAAAGGTGGAAAATGGTCACATTGATCATTAAAAACACACAGGATATAGATAACTGGTCTGTTGAAACCACTTTCCAAACCCTACAGGCACATGAGTTTGAATTGGATGAAGAAGATCCAATAGTAAGCAATGATAGTGTTAAGGAAATCTCTAAGAGTATTGCACTTAAGGCATCTACCTCTAAGAAGTCTAGATCATCTATGTCTAAGTCCTCAAACATAAAAGATGAACTAGAGAGTACTGATCTTGATCTTAAGGATCAGTTGAACTTAATGATTAAGAGGTTTGATAAACTTAACAAGAGGTATGGTAGATACAAAAGATTCTATAAGGACACTCAGGGCTCTAATAACAGGGACTCTTCTAGGACCAGAAGGGATCACAAATCTTCTGAAAGGAGAGATGAGATCTCTAATGAGAAAAGAAGAGATAGGAACTCTGCTGATAGGAAGGATAGAAACTCTACTGATAGAAAGGACAGGAACTGATATCATTCTCCTTCTAAACATACTACTAATGAACCTCTATGTTATAACTGTGAAAAGCCAGGTCATTGCATCCATGAATGTCCTGATCTGAGTGCTGAAGACAGAAGAGAAAGGAAAGCAAGGAGAGATCGCAAATATGCAAAGGGTAAGAGGGCAATGATGGCCAACAATCAATCTGATACGGATTCAGATGAGTTGCCATCGTCTTCTTCTGATTACCCTTCTAGCAGTGAGAAAGAAGTCTTTATTGCAGATGATGGACTAGTCATGATGGCAAAAATAGATCAAGAGGTATCATCTGTCACATCTTTTCAATCTTGTGATGAATCTGATTCTGATTCTGATTTATGTGACACTGCTGATAGTAGTGTAGGGAGTAGTCTTCATCATTCCAATGGAGTGAATGAAGAAGACCTCCTACCAGCTAACAAAGCATTCATGGAAATCAGTGATGAGAACATATCTCTAAGACAAGAAATCATGAGTCTTAGAGAAGCTCAAATGAAAATAGATCCTAATATAACTGTTCTAAATGCACGGCTATTAGAAGAGTTGGCACAACTCAAAGATAAGTATGCATCTATGGACAAGCTATATCAGGGTATGCTTCATACACAAGCTAAAGAGACAAATGAGTTCAATGACTTAAAGACTAAATGTGAAAAACTTGAAGAGCGCAATAGATTCTTAGAATCTGAAGTACTGAGCTTGGATCTAAAGATATCTGATATGATTAACTCTTCTAAGATTAATCAAACATTATCAAACATATACAGAGCTCCTTATGATAAAAGTGGAATAGGTACTGATCTGCCTAGTCCCTCTACTTCAGGCATTAAGAATACTACTGGAGCTAGTTCAAGTTCTTTGCAATTAGATAAAGGAAAAGAACCTATGACTTATGATAATGATCCAAAACCTAAAGTACAGTCTAAATACATTCCTCCTACTACCAAAAATGGTAAACAGAAGAATGGATCTAGACCAGTACAGTCAAGACCATACCAGAAGAGTTCTACTCCTCTGACCAGAGCTGAAAAGTCCTGGAATCAGAAGAGGCAGACTCAGAACAGTAGGTCAAGACAAACACAGGCAAGTTGGAAACAGCCTAGACCTCCTTTTATAAGGCAGTCTCAACTGTACTCAACTAAACCTAGGAAATTTATGCCTCATTATCATAACAAACCTATTCTTTATCCTCCACCTTTATCTTATGATATCATTGGAGAGGAAAGACCAAAACGCATCTATAAGCCGTATGGTCCACAGGCTTTTAGGCCATATGCAAACTATTATAGACATACTGATCTTCCTGAAAAAGGGATAGAACCAAGGAAAGGCTATCTCAAAAAAATAGATCCTAAGTCTGCTGATAATTTGGATAAGGTCAATAAAGTACTGTTCTGTGATAAGCATGGTAGAAAACTTAAGAGGTCTCAATTATTCAAATCTTCAATGTTTATTTGGATACCTCTTACTACTAACCCCCAAGGACCCCAGTAAAGAAAGGGTACCTAAATTATTAAGATCACTACTTGCAGGGTCGACTGGATCTTTACAAGAAAGGTGGTTCAGTTGGAGAAACTTGGTACATAGACAGTGGGTGTTCTCACCACATGACTGGTACCAAGACTCTTCTTTCTGACTATCATGAGAAGGAAGGACCAAAGGTGATCTTTGGAGATAGTTCCATGGCAATCACAAAAGGATTTTGATACATCAAGAATGGAGATGTAGAGATTCAAGATGTCTCATATGTTGAAGGTCTGAAATATAATTTATTATCTGTCTCTCAATTTTGTGACAGGGGCTATAAAGTCTACTTCAAAAGCACCAAATGTGAAATCTGGGATAAAAGAACACATACAATTCTACTAGTTGGAGTTAGACAGGGCAGTGTCTACATTGTAAATTGGAATAGTTGTCCTAGGGATGCTTGCCTTCTTTCTAAGAGTCCTAAAGAAATCAGTTGGCTATGGCACAGACGCCTATGCCATATGAACTTTAAGATTATTAACAAGATTGCAAGAAACTACCTTGTTGAAGGTATCCCTAATGAAATCTATTTCAAATCACAAGTGTGTGATGCTTGCCAAAAAGGTAAACAGGTAAAGGTTTCCTTTAAGTCAATTCCCACTCTTTCTACTTGTAGAGTCTTAGAACTCTTGCACATGGATCTACATGGTCCAATAAAACCCCCTACACTGAATGGTAGAAGGTACACTTTGGTTGTGGTAGATGATTATTCAAAATTCACTTGGACAATCTTCTTACACAAAAAGAGTGATACACAAACCCAACTACCAGATCTGTTAAAGAGGTTGCAAGTAGAAAAAGGTCAGCCCATTGTCAAGATCAGGAGTGACAAGGGGACTGAATTTATAAACTGCTATATTAAAGAATTTTGTTCTAAGTCTGGAATTCAGCATTTGACAAGTGCAGCCAGGACACCCCAACAAAATGGTGTAGCTGAGAGAAGAAACAGAACACTAAAGGAAGCATGCAGAACAATGCTTGCAGAATACAACACACCACAGAAGTTCTGGGCTGAGGCAATCAACACTGCCTGTCACACTCAGAACAGATGTGCATTCAACAAGGTACATGGTAAAACTCCTTATGAGGTATGGAAAGGAAGAAAGCCTAAAGTTTCATATTTTCATATCTTTGGATGTAAGTGCTTTATTCATAACAATGGAAAGAGCAAATTAAATGCTTTTGATGCTAAAGCTGATCAGGGAATATTCTTAGGATATTCTTCTACAAGCAAGGCATTTAGAGTGTTTAATTACTCTACTCTATGTGTAGAAGAAACACCCCATGTTGTCTTTGATGAAGTTGTACAGGACTCTGCTGATCATCAGATCAGTAAGAAAATTGATGATCTGACCATTCAAACTAATAAAGACAATGAAGAGACTGAAGTCTATGAATCTGTACAAGCCTACAATCCATTTCTGAATGTTCTAAACAAAGATGATGATGTAGAAAAGGTAAAAGACAAAGGTAAGTCTTCTAGACCAATTGACATGCCTGAATTGGTTGACTGTTCTCCTGTCAATAAACCTGCTGAAAATGATGATATTGATATTGATGATTCTGTTATACATGATGTGGATGATGAAAGTATTCCTGTTAAAACTAGAAAAACATGGAAATCTGCTCATTCTACTGATCTGATTATTGGTGAATCCAATAAAGGTGTTAAGACCAGAAGACAATTGTTTGATTCTAAGCCTGAACCCAGTAATTCTCTATTTTGTTGGTGTTGCTTCTTATCTACTATTGAGCCTGCTAATGTGAAAGAAGCCTTATCTGACAGTAACTGGATTATGGCTATGCAAGAAGAATTAAATCAGTTTACTCGAAATGATGTATGGGAACTCGTAGAGAGACCTACTGATCACAATGTAGTAGGTACAAAGTGGATTTTCAAAAACAAGAAAGATGAAAATGATCTTGTTGTGAGAAACAAAGCCAGATTAGTGGCTCAGGGCTACTCTCAAGCAGAGGATATTGATTATGATGAAACATTTGCCCTTGTAGCTAGATTAGAAGCTATAAGATTGTTTCTTGCTTATGCTGCGTATATAAAATTCACTGTGTATCAAATGGATGTGAAAAGTGCATTTTTTAATGGTATACTTGTTGAAGAAGTTTATGTAGAACAACCTCCTGGTTTTGAGGTAAATGGTAATCAAGTATACAGGTTAAAGAAAACACTATATGGTCTGAAGCAAGCTCCAAGAGCCTGGTATGACACTCTTTCACTATTCTTAGTTGAAAATGGATTTACTAAATGCAAAGTGGATCGAACTTTGTTCAGAAGACAAGAAGGTACAAACATTTTATTAGTCCAAATTTATGTTGATGATATAATATTTGGATCTCCTAACAAAAGCATGAGTGAAAGCTTTTCAAAGCTCATGCAAAGCAAGTTTGAAATGTCAATGATGGGAGAAATGACTTATTTTCTTGGTCTTCAAGTAAAACAATCATCTGAAGGAATCTTTATCAATCAAGCAAAATATACAAGAAATTTGTTAGATAAATTTGGTATTAAGACCTGTAAAACAGTTGGAGTACCAATGCTGCCAACATACAAAATGGATCCAGATGATCAAGGTAAGTGTGCCGATCAATCCTATTATAGAGCTTTAATTGGTTCTTTACTCTATTTGACTGCTAGTAGGCCAGATATTGCATTTGCAGTAGGTGTATGTGCTAGATTTCAGGCCAATCCCAAGGAAAGTCATGTGGAGACTGCTAAAAGGATATTGAAATATCTAAAGGGTACCATTAATCGAGGTTTGTGGTATTCTGCAGATGATGATTTATCCCTAAGTGGTTATTCAGATTCTGACTTTGGTGGTTGCAGGATAGATAGAAAATCAACTTCTGGTTCATGCCAATTTTTAGGTTCTAAGCTCATATCTTGGTTTTCAAAGAAACAAACAAGTGTGGCAACATCTACCACTGAAGCAGAATATATGGCTGCAGGAAGTTGTTGTAGTCAGCTTCTTTGGCTAATGCAACAAATTAGAGACTACAACATTGTGGAATCTAATGTTCCTATATTCTGTGACAGCAATATTGCAATTGCCATCACTCAAAATCATGTTTTACATACTAGATGCAAGCATGTAGATGTTAGGCATCATTTTATTAGGGATCATGTTGAAAAGAAAAACATAAGAATGGAAAAGATCCATACTGATATCCAGAGAGCTGACATTTTCACAAAACCTTTGGCTGAAACTAGATTTGGAGAGCTTTGCATAAGTTTAGGATTGATAGACATGGATCCTGCATGTATATAGAACTGTATTCTAACATTTCAGGTACTGAGCTGATATCAAGAACAGTACACCAAGAAGGGTAATTCTGAAGAACAGACCATATCAAGACCTCTACATTCATCACAATCAGGTAAAAAGGTTACTAAGGTGCCTAAATCCCGATGAGGAAGCTGGTAAAGCTGAGGGAATTGAGAATATACATTTAAGGGGGAATCTATGATTTCTGAAAATTCCTGTATGTTGACTCAGAGCACAAGTCACCTTAGAACAAACCTTATAAAGCCCTATTTTAATTATTCTTTACTATTCTGTACTGTATTTCACCATCTATGCTTGAACTTACACTTCTACCAAGGTGAAACAGGCACAGAAGAGGAGTTCTCCACTGGAGGGGGAACTGATCTGATTACAGATTTGATCTGTCTACAAATCTGATCTGATTACAGCACATATCTGTCTACAGACATGTTCTGATTATTGAATTGATTTGTCTACAGGACTGTTCTGATTACAAAGTTAATTTGACTACAGAACTATTCTGACTACAATATCATTCTATCTACAGAACTGATCTGATTACTGATTAAACTGTCTACAGAGCTTATTTGATTACAGGGAAATCTGTCTACAGAATTCTTACAGTACTAATCTGAGAAAGTACAGTGCTGGTATCAAAAAGGTGAAAATCAGAAGAGTTGGGGAACGGATCTGAGGATTACTAAGCTGACCCAACTACTGAGCTGATCTTCAAAGAGAGTACTCAGCTGATCACAGTACTCAGCTGAAGTCAGATAAGTAAATTTCAAATATATTTTAAGTAAGAAATTGAAGTAAAGTGTGCATGGAAACAACTGTGCTGATACACATCAGAACAGTATTATTGCCTTAGAATTTTTCTAAGTCAAGATCTGTTCAAAAATTAGCTTATTTATAGAGAAGATGAATACACTCCTCTATTTCTGACCTAATTTTAAAAGGTGTATTTATCAACACAAGTTGCCTCCAAATTGGAATTGAGTTTGTATGAATCTGGAACGTTTTTTTTTCTTTTCAAATCACTTTTTACTAAAACTCAATCCAAACAACACAACGTGGGAATCTAAATCAATCCAAGCCCTAGATTTTCTTTGATTAAGATTAACACGATCACATTTACTTCTTCTTCTTCCTCACTTGAAATCTTTCTGCAAAATATTTCTCTAAGCTCAAGTTTTCTCGATTCTCCTTACTCTTGCAACTACACTCCTACATTTCTACTCCATGGCGATTATTGATATTCTTAACGAAGAAAACGAAGTCGTAGGTACGTTTGATGCACCCAGATGTATTCGTGAGAAAGGAATTTTCGTAGAAAACTCTGTTTACTTCACCGGACGGCAAAAGGACGAGAACCAAGCCATTCTCACCATGTGTGAAGAATGTGGGCTAAGGAAGTACCTAGAATCATTCCCCAAGAAGGTTTTTGAACCTGAGGCAATGGAATTCTTTCTACAGGTACAAGGTGATTCGAATAACATCCGTTCGATAGTTTCGGGTCACAGGGTTGTCATTTCCAGAGAAACCCTTGGTATCGCGTTCGATTTACCAGACGGGCCGATAGACATTCTGAGCTATATGGCAGGGCAAGAAAAGGCACGCGTGGGTAGATGGTTGAATGTTGACCCAGCAACTCTCACCAATTTGAAAAAGGAAATTCTTCCAGAAGGTCTTCAATTGTTGATGGAAATTGCTGGAAAATGCATGATAGGTCAACACTTTAGTCAAGATGCCCTCACCAATCTCAAGATTCGTATTATGGCCGCAATCACTGATCGAGTTGATGGTGACTGGCAAGGTTTTATTTTGGGCAGATTATTGGTTGAAAGAGAAAAAGTGTTGTTTGATGAAGACACTAGAGAATTTTCCATTAAATCCTGGATGGGTTTTGGAAATAAGTTGAGCATCTTGTTGCCTCAATTAGCTGAGAAGAAGGTGGATTGGAGTCCTCCGAAAAGATTTCATCAGGGCAAGTTCTTTTTCAAGAAAGAGTCTGTCAAATTTGAACAAGAACAGAGGAATCGTCCTCAACCTCAAGAATCTGGTGGTTCTATGTTCCGTTCTGACAATGATGAGCCGGAGTTGAGAACGAAGGCTAGGCATGACCCTCACAGAGCTGGATTAAGAAGAGGCAGATCAGCTAGGGTTGCTTCTGAAAAATCAGAAGAGTCAGTTGCTGCTGAGAAGGAGCTATCTGTGGAACAAGAGGTAAGTTCTTCGAGCCTCATTATTTCACATAAGAGATCAAAAGTTTCTGGTGTGCTGAGACCCAGAAGAGTCCTCATGAGCACTACTCCCTCTCCCTCAACCTCTGATTCTATCCAAGCCAAACCCCTTGAAACCGAGCCTACCTGTTCTGAGGAGTCAGTACACTACTCTCCTATTAGACAGAACACTCCTCCCTCACCTCCTCAGACCACTTCTTTTCATCCCACTCCCCAATCAAGTCCTCAACACAATCCCACTCCTCATTTCTCCTCTGAACCTGAACCAGTTCATGATCACTCTACTGAGCATGAACATATACCTTCCTCTGAACCAATTGAGATAACCTCTTCTCCTGAAACTGAAATCATCCAACCAAATTCAGTATTTCTGATGGATTATCCTATATGTGATAAGGAAGAGAGGATAAGATTCAAATTGAGAAATGCTCTTCTTAAAAGCTTTCATGGTTTAGATGACAGTTCCATGACCTTTGAGCAACTTCTAAGGATAGGAACTTGGGTGTATCTTAGAGGTATAGGTATAAATGAACTGATGATTGTAGCTGAAGGTATGGGTGGTTTGTCTGTGTTCCATGACTGGGAACAAGAACAGAGAGAAGCTGCAGATGTTAAGTCCTTTACAAAATTATTTACTCTTGAGTCAGTTATTCAGTTGATTGAAAGGATAACTGGTTGCAAGTATTATATGGTAAAGTCTACTGATGTCAACATGGAAGCTGAGGATGTTGGTGCTGATGGTGAAAATTGTGAAAATCAATCTGAAGCTGATATGGAAGCTGACTATGAAGCTGATACCAATGCAACTGAGATGTTTCAGAACACAGTTGTAGTTGAAGAATCTGAAATTTTGAAGGAACAAGCTTTGGGTGCTGATGAGTTGGAAAGCACACCAATTGTTGCTGGAAATACTGTGCTTGATGGTGATCAAGAGACAGTAAGAACAGTTCCTTCTGACAAAGCTCAAGATAACTCTGACTTTGAATTGTTGAAAAGGCACAATGAAGACCTACAAGTCAAGCTTGAAGCTACTTTGAAACAGTTTCAAGAAGCCATTGAGAAGTTAGAGAGATTGACTGCTACCAACTCATATGAGCAAGTGTTGGAACACACAATGTCTAAAATCTATGATCTGCATAGATTGCAAGAGAAGAAACTTTTTTTTGAGTTGCAAAAGAAAGTTGAGCTGCTTGTGACACCCTTGAAAGATTGGCAGGATGAAGCCAAAAAGGGGGAAGATAAAGTGATGAAAGTGATGGAGCAGACTCAAACTCAACAAGCTCAGTTGGTTGTAAGTCAAGATGAGTTGAAAGCAAGTATTGATGATTTGAAAGAAGAAATCATTAGTTTGAAACTGAAAAGAGATCTCAGAAGACAACAAAAGGCTTCTGAACCTCAAGAGATAACAATTCTTCAGAAAAACATTGCTGAATCTTCTTCTGGAAAGCTGAAAAGGAAATTCATTATTGATGATGAAGTAGCTGAACAGACTGGAAGGATTACCAGGTCAAAAAGTAAGCTGAAGCATGTTGTTGAAAGTAATCAGCCAAGTGAAGAAGAGATGGCTGAAGCTGCTAGAAAGAACAATGAATTGCTTGCTAAGAAGAAAGCTGAATTAGCTGAGAAAAGGAAAGCTGATGAACAGATTAGAAAGCAAAAACTGAAAGATGCAGAAGCTGGAAGGAAAAAGTTTGATAATCGTGTTGCTGCATTGAAAATAAAAATGAAGTCTAAATCTGTTGGATTAGTTCTTGATGAAGAATACATGGAATTTATTGTTGATGAAGAATCTATGGAATACTGGAATGATCTAAAGAAGAAATGGCAGATTGCTAATTTCATTGTGAAGAAATTTGGTGATCATTCAAGTAAAGAAGATGAGTATTCTGACTTTGATGCATTCATGATGAACATTGCAAGGAACTTCTGGGAACACATATTGTTATTAGCTGCTGGTGCAGGGATCCAGATTATTTGTCCAGAAGAACCTGTTTGGGATCCTCCAAGATTAGAGAATGGAGAACCTAATCTAAATGAAGTTGGAAACATTATTTCACAAATTATTCAAGATGAAGGAATCACTGATCATAAGCACATGATGGATATCAAGAACAGGATGTACTTGGCATTTAGAATTCCCAATGAAGATTGAAGATGAAGGACTATGCTGAAGAAGATAACATTTCTTAACCTTATCTTTATTTTCTTTATTTGGTATTTCTGTGATTATGTGACTTAGTTGAAGTATGTGAATTATCTGATCTTATTTTGAATATGAATCTGATTTTGAATTGATGAACTATATGATTAACTATATATCTTAACTACTGATCTGTTAATGTTTAAGTAGTTTTGGCTTCATCAAATAGGGGGAAATTGTTGGGATATGAATCCTATAAACAATGTTCTAATTGATGATTATATGTTTTGATGGCCAAAAGCAACTTTGAAGTTAATGGTATATGTGATTATATGTGAAGTTATATGATATAAGATTACTGATCTTAATGTGATATGAAGTCTAAGTTTACTGATCTTATGTTTTAGTGATCTGATATATGAACTGTTTAAGAACTAAGCTGATGAATGAATTGTATAGACAGCTTATAGTATAGGACTTAGTTATACTCATCTGTATGTAGTTCAGTTGATGTATATATAGGTTTTATATATGTAAAGTTGTATTCTATTGTATTCAGCATTGTAAAAGTTTAGAACAGTAAGATAGATTAAAGTCAGAAGACTAAAGAAGACTAAGAGAGTAAGAAGACTAAAAGAAGTTTTTGAAGGAAGCTGAACAGTTTTGAAGAACTGTGCTGATTGACCAAGTGCAGTAAAACTAAGAAGAGTAGTTTACTGTGCTGAGTTGGTTTATTTGAAGAATAAGTTTGAATGACTTATTTGAAGCGTAACTGAAGATGTATATGAAGATATGCTGACTTGGAAAGATAAGATAAGTTGGTTACAAAAAGAAAGAAGTTACAACAAGAAACGGTTATGAGTTAGTTGAGAGTTAGTTCACAAACTGCTAACTGTCTTACTATTACTTATAAATACCGTGTGATCTTCTACTTGAAAAGACTACTGCTACTCAAAGTATTCAAGAGCAATCAAGAAGCATTCAAGTATTCAAGCACTCACAGAGTCAAGAAGATCGAACTGAAGAGAAGCCACAGATCTGATTTGAAGAATCAAAGGCTACTGCAAAGAGAAGTTTTACTTTTCATTTTAAGTTTGTATTGTGTAAACAAGTGTGCTAGTTACTTGTAAAATTACTAGTAGATCGAAGATATACCTGGAGATATAATCGACAAGATCAAAGTCTTAATCTTGGGACTATAAGCTACAAGTACTCAAGAAGATAAGAGTAATAAAACATCGCAACTGGAGTTGTGAGAGTGGATGTAGACATTTGTCGAAACACTATAAAATCTTGTGTTCTTTACTTTCTGTTTTGATTAACTGTTGATATATTTGTTGAACCAAGAACATTAAGTTTTCTAAGAAAAGATTTAAAGAAAAGTTGAGTATAAAAGCTAACTGTTGAGTACTGATCTGATTCTAAGAACAGTACTGTACAGAACACATTTCCGCACTTAAAACTCTGATATTTTGATAGAATTTGAAAAGTCTATTCACCCCTCCCCCTAGACTTTTTCTTAGCTTACTCAATCTTAACTCAACTTTTGGGACCAACACATATTATAATGAAACTATTGGATATTAATGTGCATTGAAGTAGTAGTTTGAAAATTTGACAATACTTAACTAAAATATGATTTTTTTTCACTATTAAAAAAATTGGCTTTATATAATATTTATTTTAGTAACAGTTCTTTATATTCCTTAAATTATGTCAAATTAAGCATACAATCCACAACCACATGAACTGCTAAAGGTGAGAGAAAAAGGGAGTTGAATTTAAATGCAGTGAGATACATTTTGTTGATTTGGTTTACTGAATAATAATTATTATTTTACCTTGGGTAATAATAATCATAAAAAATAAGGGATTTAGTGGGGAAGGTCTTGGGTGAGACCGTCTCACGGATCTCATTTCGTGAGACGGATCCTTTTTTAACCCACAAATCTTAAATACATTACCGACCGCCGCACTTTTTTAATCCACTTTCAGGTGTCCAACCCCACAGTAGCAACAATGGGGTTGTCAAGCCCAGGCCCACACGATAACAAAAATGTGGTTATCAAGCCCACAGGCCCACACGTGGATATTTAAAAAAATGTTAAGACTTATTTTTTTTCAATAAATTAAAATATTCATGAATCAAATAAAATAACTTGTCAAAAAAAAATCAAATAAAATAAAGTATTTTCTACAAAAATAAAATGCTTATAATATAAATAATATTTTTGTGTACTTATTAATTGAATTTATGCAAAATATAAATGATATATTATCAATTAAACAGGAGTTATCACTTTTTACTTATATTTATTAATTTTAACTTAGACATTATCACTTTTTAAAAATATTGATAATTCTATCAAGTAAAAGGTGACAATAATTAACTCTGAAAACTAAAACAATTAGTAAATATAATTTCACTTATTAACTCATAACTAAAAAGTGATAATGTTTTTTCAAAAAGTGATATTGTTTAAATAAAAAGTGATAGATATTTTTGATAAAATTATTACCACTTTTTGAATAGGAATAATTATATCAAGTAAAAAGTGACAACAATTAACTCTGAAAACTAAAACAATTAGCAAAGATACTCATGCATTCTAACATATAATCTCATTCATTAACTCATAACTAAAAAGTGATAATATTTTTTCAAAAAGTGATATTATTTAAATTAAAAGTGATAGTCACTTTTCATAAAATTATTATCACTTTTTTAATAGAAATAATTATATCAAGTAAAAAGTTACAACAAAATAACTCTTAAAACTAACACAATTACTCCATCCGTTCACAAAAAATGTGTTTATTCCTTACTTTTTTGTCCACAAAGAATATGTTCTATTTAAGTACTTAACTTTTAAGTATATTTTTTACTTTATAACAAAGTTGATAATCTAACAATAAGATCATTTACTCTTTACTCCACATATTTTTTTTATAATTAAAATATTATTATTTTTAAAACATATGAGAAAAAAAAAACTCACTTTTTGTGAACGAATTGAGTAATAATCATGTCAAAAAATCTCATTTAGTAACTTAGATCTGAAAAGTGACAATGTTTATACACAAAGTGATAATGTTTAAGTAAAAAATGATAGTCACTCTTCATAAAAATATTATCACTATTTCACTAAACTGTTATCACTTTTTTCAATAATGATATTTTTTCAAGTAAAAATGACAATGAAGTCTAATCGATGTAATTAGTAAAAATAATCATGACCACTAAAAAATTAGTCATAAATGCGTTGTCGATCGTGTATCATTTTTTTTAATAAGTTCTTAATAAAAAGTCCACCCTTTATTGGTTTGTACATATCGTTTTTCTTTAAATATTTTTGGGGAAAAAAAATACTTTTTAATTAATTTATTAAAAAATAATGGTATAAATTTATAGTTTTTTTTTCCACAGTGGTATAAATTTATGGTTAATAATGGGCTTAGAAAGTGAAGCTACGTGTCTAATGTTGCCGGGCTGTGTGTGTTGAAGGGAGTGGGATGGGCTGGAGTAAAATGAGGAAAGATGGCTGGGCCCAACTTATATATAAATGGGTTAATGAAAGATCCGTCTCACAGAATGAGATCCGTGAGACGGTCTCACACAAGTTTTTGCCGATTTAGTGTTCCCTTTGTTTACCATAATTCCTATTTAGAGCAAGTTATTTTCCTCACTAAAAGACGTACACATAAATTTTTTATGGTACAATTTTAATTTATAATTATTAATATTGCATTTTATATTTTTAAATACGGAGTATATATTTTATTTGTCACTTCGACAAAATCTCTCTTACAGCCTAAATCTCTATTCTTTCCGTTTGTGTTTGGATTGAGGGATTTGATTTGAGAAGTTATTTCAAATTAAATGATTTTAAAATACATGTATTTCAAATGACATGATTTTAGTGAGGATTTAAAATTCTCTCAATTTTAACTAGAAAGTGAGTGAGAAAAAAATGTAAGTATTTAAAATTCATTCATAATCCAAACAAGTAAAGTGGATTTGGATGATGAATTTAAAATCCATAGATCAAATCCATCCATTCAAATGGATGATGAATTTAAAATCCATTCATAATTCTTTAATTTTTTTATTTCTTCCATTCTCATTCACCTTTATTTTAAACTAGTGTAAGACCCGCGTTTTACGCGGGATTTAAATAAATTTATAATATATTTTAATTTATTAATTAAACAAATAATCTTCAAATGTGTATAGATTGATAAATTTGTTATTTTATTATAATATAAAAAATAATTATGGCAATTAAAATAGATTATATATATATATATAATTTTATTGATAAAAAAATTAATATAAAAAATTATAAATTACGAAAAAAAATTGTTGTACATTTACATTTTTTTTTAATTGAACTCATGCAAAAAAATGCAATCCACTCTTGCTCTTGACTTTAAAAGCTACAACATATATACAATTATCTGTGTGTAAACACGGGTTTTGAAAGGTATACAACTACTGTGGAAAGGGACTGGCATTGACTTTTATTTATCGTCATTCATTTAATAAAATCATTCAAAAATAAAAATATAATTCTTACCCAATAAATTCAACAATCAACTTCTTTTTAAAAGTACATCATTTTACATTGTCTCGCATGTCTTTTGAAAAACCTAGTCTGGACAATTCATACTTCATGATGATATAAGTAGAATTGAAAATAAATTTATCAAATAATGAATTGATGCCCAAAAACTTGCCTCCATTGTTGTATCAACATATCACCTAAAAATCTCATTGCATAGCAAACATCTTTGAATTAAGGGTATACTACATTTTCAATCGTTCTAATACTTTCGTGTGTCTTTGAGCCCTTATTGTGAGGTATTAAAAAATCTAAGTAATGTTGTTCATCAGCTCCTAGTGGAACATAATTCAATCTTCCCAATGAAAATCTAGTGCCCTTTCTAGGAACCTACCTACAATCTTAATTATTTCAAACATGCCTAAAGGAAAATTCAATATACGTAAGATCTTTTGCATATTCATTTCCCCTATTGAATTATATCCAGGCTGAAAACATTGAATGTTGTGTAGAAGGTCTTTCTAGAACATTCTCGATGTATTCCTATAAAAAAATTATATCGCGAAAGAAAAATATAAAAAGCAATAATAGGTGTCCTTCCACGTTTTTTTCAAAAGTATCAATCTTCTAACCATTCTAGCATGCTTAGAAGTATTTACTGAAAATTCAGTCGAGATATAAAACTCATATATATATATATAAATTAAACGAATGTGTGCATCTTTAGCTAATTGAAGATAAAAAAATACCAAAAAATAAAAGAAAATATAAATTTACATATATAAAGTTAAATAAAATATATGGTACCATTACTAACCCTTTCATATTACACTATAAATTAATTAAAATAATAGCAATTAATACATAATAAAATATAATTATGGAATAAAATAAATTTATAATAATATGTCCATCTTTAGACATATAATCACCTTTTACCTATCCATTACTAACAATAGTTCTGAAAGCTTTATTAGAACATTTGTTGATATACTTGAATAGATATTTGATTTATTTGTGTTTGTTGCACTGCTCGACTTTTATATGGACTTGATACCTACCCAATAAGTTGTTCAAATTCAAACCCCCTATACTAATTGTACCATCGTCGTTTCTTATTCTAAAAAAAGGTATCCGTCCTCATCAAATGTAGTTGCTTATTTGTATTTATTTGAGAATCTTTTACTACAACTGTTATTTACTATGCAAGAATTGTTCTGATTGACAGTTCCACATGGTCCATGCATTGTAAACTCTGCAACTAAATCATGTAATTTAAAATCAATGTCATTGCCTAATATTTATACAAATATGATACGGGCAATATTCCCAAATTTATGAATTTTGTTGTTGCTATGCAATAACAATAAAATGGTGGCATGGTATAGTCATCTCTATGAAAATTCAATTATGTGAAATTATTAAAATTAAACTAAGTTAAAGATTGCAATATAAATAATAATAAAAAAATTATTTGCATTCTTCAATTTTACCAAAAAAATATATTTTCCTTAAAACTCTTCCTAATTCCTAACTATAAGCTTTAACTGTAAAACTAAATAATAGGGAGTAACATTTGATATTATTTACAAATAATTTAGTAATTAATATATATTTATAAAAAATGATTAATAACAATGGATATGAACGTAATTGTTGGGTCGAAATTATAGGTCAACATATTTCATAAAACTACAAATATTATACATTAATTAAGACATGTTATAATTATATATAAATAGTAGTAACATATTTGAAGTATAATCAAACCATTTTTAATAATGAAAAAAACATATGAGACATTCTTATATATTAGACGAATCTCATTTATTCTAAAATGGAGCGTCATGTCACGTATTAGACCGTCTCAGGTAAGACCCACTCTTAAGATTAACTAAAACTTTTATAAAGTTAACATTTTATCATTAATTAGTGTTATTCAAAATATAAATTAATAAACTTAATTTAAAAAAAGAATGATCGTAACAGTGCTTTAGGAGGAAAAATAAAGATGTGTACAATTGTTAATTAGATTTTTTCAAAGGAAAGCTTATATAGCAAATACATATTTTTCTTTATCAATAAAAATTATAATACATATAATTTAAGTTTTATTTAAATATAAAACATACCAAAACAATTAAATAGATATGAGTTTTATAAGAAAGATTTACACAATAATCTTGCCTTCTAATCTTTTTACTCCTACATCATTCAACATAATTGAAAAAAATTATGTTTAAAAAATATAATTCTTATCTTACTATTTAAAATATTTGACTAATTTTTAATGAAATGATATTGGCATGCTATGTGTTTTAGGAAAAAAGTAAATACATTTTGAATTGTATGATAAAATCATAATGATATATTTTCCTTAAATTTTGCTAATTCATTATTAATCAACAACTATTTCCTTAACCTGTAAAATTAAATATTGATTTGGTCAACATAAATTAATTATTTTCTTGTGCATTCTTTAATTCCACTTGACTAAATTTTAGGAGAATCCCAAATTATAGGAAATTATACCTAATTAGCCGAATTTATAGTTTTAAATAAAGGAATTTTAGTAATGACAAATTACGTTCTAGTTTGAAATATTGTTAAATTAATTCTCTACCCACATTAATTCTTAAATCAAGGAATTTTAGTAATGACAAATTACGTTCTAGTTTAAAATATTGTTTTATAGTCAAATTTACTAACTGTGTTAAAATCATGTAATTATTTCCAAAATATATTCATATAAGATATTTAAAATCTTATTGATTTGATTTTAAATTATACCATACTTTGCGTTATTGTGTAATAAATTATAGTATTAATTAATGAATTTTTCTACAAATTATACATTTAATACTCTGTAAAATTATACACCACAATTTCTTGTATTGATACAGTGGTACTTACAAATCTTAATACTCTATATTTGTGAGAATATAATGGGACACGTGTCACAATTCTATCACTCTACACAATCTCTCTCTTCATCAAAATCGTCTATTTCAAAATTCCTGCATTCTCAGGCATTCTGATTAAAAAAATTCATTTTTCCTATTTTAATCTCAAAATTATAATTCAAAATTTTAAATTATAATTATTATTTATAATCACCCTCCTCTTCAAATTCTTCTATTTCAAATCTTAATCTTAATACTCTATATTTGTGAGAATATAATGGGACACGTGTCACAATTCTATCCCTCTACACAATCTCTCTCTTCACCAAAATCGTCTATTTCAAAATCCCTGCATTCTCAGCCATTCTGATTTAAAAAATCTATTTTTTTTATTTTAATCTCAAAATTTTAAATTATAATTATTAATTTATATTAAATATTAAATTAAATAGATTTGCAACGAATGATTTTAAAAAAAATCCTATTAATAAATTCAATTTTGAATATTCAATTTAAAGTTTTGAATATTCAAATTTAAGTTTATCATTAATTTTTCTCAACTTTCTACCTTAATTATCGTACATTTAAATTATAATTCCAATTATATAAAGTATAAGCATAAACCATTTGTTTGCTTCTGTTAGTCTATATGAGACTATGATGTTTTAGCTTGACATTAAATTTCTACTCTCGGAACATCTGCAACCACTTCTTAAATGAATGTATAGGATAGATTTTAAATTTTTCTTCAATTATTTTTTTGTGTTCTCTCACCTTTTTTCTCCATTTCTACCATTATTTTTATTTACTGCTTCTTAATTTTTTTTTCTGTCTTTGTCTTTGTTTTTAATTAATTATTTTTTGTCATCTTCTCTTCTGTGTCAAGAACTACATTTACATTTGATGATATTTTTCTCTCCATTTTTTTTTTCGTTTCTTTTAAAGTTTCTCTTTAAATTTTTATTTTTTTTGCAGAATTTTATCTAATTAATATATATATTATTTTTTGTTTTGCAGAATTTTGTTCTCTATAAAGTTTTGCAAAATTTTCTCTAATCAATATATTATTTTTTTTGTTTTGCAGAATTTTGTTCTCTCCAATCAATATATTGTTTTCATTTTGCATAATTTTTTTTTCTAATCAATATTAACGTTTTCGTTTTTCAAAATTTTCTCTAATCAATATGTTATTTTTTGTTTTGTAGATTTTTTTTCTCTAATCAATATTAATGTTTTCGTTTTGCATTATTTTTTTCTCTAATCAAATATCAGTGTTTCGTTTTACAGATTTTTCTCTAATCTCTAATCAATATCAATGTTTTCGTTTTGCATTATTTTTTTCTCTAATCAAATATCAGTGTTTCGTTTTAAAGATTTTTCTCTAATCTATAGTTTTTTGTTTTGTAGATTTTTTTTTCTCTAATCAATATCAACGCTTTAGTTTTGCATAATTTTTTCAATGTTTTCGTTTTATTTGCAAAATTCTCATTTACGTGTTGATTATAATTTATTTTTTTTGTAAAATTATCATTAAATTATCCATTAATGTAAAATTAGGATGATTTTTGGCAATTTTTTTTAGGAGAACTCATCACTGTTGAATTCTTCCTTCTATAATTTTATTTGGATCGAAATTTTCCTTTAAAAAAAAAATCGGTCTCGCTCCATTTATGTGCATTGAATTTGAATATCTGAAAGGTCTCTCTGTTTTTTTTTTTTTGGATTATGATTTTGTCTATTTTGTTGCTTCTTTCAACAGTGAGCCTTGCGCGGCTGCTGCCCACGTACACCAAAATCTTATAATCTCTTAGTAATTTACATCTCCATGTAAATTACAATATCCAATTTTTTCTAATCAATAATTATATTTTATTTTACATAAATTTTTATTATATATTTACGTAGTAGATGTGTTTAATGATTTTCAAATGTTCGAATGTCAACAAATTTCATATGATTAATGTTTTCATATCTTTTTTAAGGAAAAGTCTCATATGCACCATACACACCAATTTGATTTTGGTGCACCCTATTTTTACCCATACCCGCTTTTGACCCGTATCCTACCCAAAATCTGAATTCGGACTTAGTATATAAAGGTAAAAAAAAATTCAGACTTTTAGCCTTCCCGCGTCTCTCTCTCTTCACGTTTCCTTCATTCTCTTCTTCGATTGTTTTCAATGTTTTTTCTCGGTGGTGTTACGGCGGTTTTACAACTGATTTAGCATTCCCGCGTCTCTCTCTCTTCACGTTTCCTTCGATTATGTTCTTCGATTGTTTTCGTGGTTTTAATCGGTGATGTATGGAGGTTTTACGACTGTTTTAGCCTTATCGCGTCTCTCTTCACGATTCCTTCGATTCTGTTCTTCGATTGTTTTCGTGGTTTTTCTCGGTGGTGTTACGGCGGTTTTAAAATTGTTTTACGGTGGTTTTTCGGCGGTTGTACGGAGCTTCTTCGGCGGTCTTACTGAGGTAACCTCACTCTTGTTTTATTGTTGTTAGTTGATAAGTTTACTTTCCCTTGTGCGATTAAGGCTTGTTCGAATATTGAAGATTTGAGAAATATTCACAGATTGTTGTTTAAGTTTAGGCTGATTTTTGATTTGTTTATAGGCAGTGCTTTGGTGCATTTTTACTTAAAGTTTGATCTGATGGATGATGCACTGAAGGTGTTTGAAAGATTGCCTGAGAAAGATGATATTGTTCTTTGGAATGTGTTGCATGTGTTACTGAAAAATGCTACATATATTAATGAAATTTGGTGTATGTTACATAAACTCTAGCTATAATTGGTCTGAAAAGTGTATGCTACATATATTGGATATTTCTTATTCTGAACTGAATGATCATTTATTGAAAGTTGTTTGATTCATATTATTGAAAAGTTGGGAGTACTTACTGAAAAGTGTTGTTTCATTCTACTGAAAAGTGTTGTTTCATTCTACTGAAAAGTGTTGTTTCATTCTACTGAAAAGTGTTGCTATATTTTTGCAGCAAATCTTATAAAGTGTTGCTATGAAGACAAAGGAGTTTGCATCAAAATCAAGTGCTAAGAGGAAATGTCCCGATGTAGTTTATTCCCGAAGGAAAATTAGTAAAATTAGTAATTCTGATCAGGATGTTCCTTCTTTACCCTCTGTTCCTTTACCCTCTGTTCCTTTACCCTCTGTTCCTAAACCTTCCGTTCCTTTACTTGAATCCAATACTGTTTCTAAGAAACAGAAGTGCAGCTCAAAGGGTTCTATGAAAATGTATGAGAAAGTGAAAAATGAGCCATGGTAATTAGTTAATTTATTTTTATTCTTGTTTAATTATTTTCAATTTGTATATATTTTAGTTTTTTTAACTAACATATATTCTTTCTTTATTTTTTCAGTTCTGAATTTGACTTTACGTGTAGGCCAAAGGGAATTGTTATGTTAGTGCATAAGTTCAATGATAAACAAAAGACTGATATTAAACGGGTTGGTTTTGGAGGGTTATTGGAGTTGGCCAATTGTTGTATGGATAAGAGGATTTTGTTGTGGTTAATTCAGAATTTTAATACAACTAGCCGGATGGTTGAGTTAGATAACTTTCGGTCTTTCCCTATCACAGTTGAGGACATTTATGATGTATTTTGTTTACCCCGTGTACCTTGTTGTTCAGTTCCTTTTTTTAAGAGGAATGAAGACAATGCTTATTTGGAACGTTTTAGAACTTCTTACAATATCTGTCCGGGGTCTTCTCTTGCATCCATGGAAAAGTTATTGAATAATAATTTTCCAAATGGGGGTGATGATTTTGTTAGGATTTTTGTGCTTTATTCTTTATTAACCTTTCTTTCTCCTACCCCAAATCGTAGGGCTAGTACGAAATATTTGAAGGCTGTAGAGGTTATTGATGATATTAGGAAGTTTGATTGGTGTACCTTTGTGCTGGAAAAACTTTGTGAAGGAGTTGAATCGTATAAGAACGGGAACACGGTTACTAATGGGTGTTTAATGGTCTTGAAAATCGTCTATTTTCATAGAGTTAAGTGGCAGGGGGTGGCTCCAGCCTATAAAATTCCCTTGATTCAACATTGGTTAACCTCTATTGTAGAAAAGAGATGTAATGAGGAGTTCAGAGCTGGAAAGTATGGATCGGGGGAAATGATTCTAGGTTTGTATCCTACTTTATCCTCAAAACTTTTTTTATGTGAAAGATGTACCACCTAGAGCTAAAACCTTTGATTTTTCTGTTGAAGATCATTCAAAAGATAAGGGAACTGCTGATTTTTCTGTTGAAGATCATTCAAAAGATAAGGGAACTGCTGATTTTTCTGTTGAAGATCATTCAAAAGATAAGGGAACTGCTGAAGAGTTGTTGAAATCGTCAAAAGTAGGAGGTGGACAGTTTAAGGTATGTTTTATTACTGTTGAAATCATTCGAATTACCTTTCATTCTACTTAAAATTTCTTGTTATTCTATTCAAAAGTGTTGTTTCATTTTTGTTGAAAAGTGGTATTTGTTATTACTGAAAAGTGGTATCTTATATTACTGAAAAGTGGTATATGCTATTACTGAAAAGTGGTATCTTTTATTACTGAAAAGTGGTATATGCTATTACTGAAAAGTGTAACTATGTGAAGTGGTTTTTTTAATTGCTGAAAAGTGGTAAATGTTTATTTCTGAAAAATGTGGTTTCATTCTATTGAAAAGTTGTAATATTAATATTGAAAATTCTTAATTTTTTTTCTTTTTTCTGTGTTTGTAGAATTTACATGATTTCCTAACATCTTTCAAGAAAGATGCGAATGAATTTAGTGACAAGTATCTCTCTGGATTTGTTGATTTAAGTGAAGAGAATCCTGTGAAAAAGGATAATCCAGAAACTCCCTCACCACCAATGGATGATGAGTTTTTTAAAGCTATTGACCAAATAGTTGCCAATTTTTTATCCAATAAATAATTGGCAGAAAAAATGGAGAATTGTAAAAGAACATCTCCTTTGTCCTTTGACACTTCTAGATATGGATGGGATACGTCAACTCTTGAAGATGTTGTTAACGAAGATTTTTTGCAGATTTTTATCCCATTTTGCTTGAATAATCACTATGCTGCTGTAGTAATAAATTTCACTGATCAAAAAATTCAGTTTTTAGACAGTAGGTTGTATGAAGATGAAGATGCAGAACTTCTGAACTCTTTCACTGATTGTGTTAAATTACTTGTAAGTTATGATCTCACTATATTTTTTTGTTTAAATTTTTTGTAACTTATGATATCACTATATTTAAAGTTTTATTTTTATTTTTGTAGGTTTGTGAAATGTCTTCCTTTTTAAAGTTAAGGAAGCATTATCAAGCAGATAACATAAAGAATTTTTTGTTTGAAGAAGTTAAATTTGAATGGAAAGGTTCAAAGGTGAAAAATGATTGTGGAGTTTTTTTGATGGACTACTTGAAGAATTTCAATGGTGAACCTTACAAATCCACTTCTTTGAAAAAGGTATTTTTTTTTTTTTTTTAAATCTGATGTTCTTTTTTCAATTTGTTTTTCTTTGTTTAATATATATATTTTTTAAATATAGGCAAGTTTAAGAAGATTCTTAAGGGCAGAGTTATGTGCTAGCATTCTGCTGTCAGACCTGAACCATTATAAATTTGAGGTCATTGAAAAAACCAAGGTGTTTTATGAGATGAAGCCTAAGTTGGTTAAAGGAAAAGGAAAAGTTTAGACAAGAGAAGCTGGTGATGAATTTTTATGTTTTATTGTATAATATTTTTAAGGTGGATATGTGCTTCTGTATTAATGAAATGTTGTTTTAATGATACTTTTGGTAATCTCTATTAGTGAAAAGTGGTAATTTTTATTAGTGAAAAGTGGTAATCTCTATTAGTGAAAAGTGGTAATCTATATTAGTGAAAAGTGGTAATCTCTATTAGTGAAAAGTGGTAATCTATATTACTGAAAAGTGGTAATCTCTATTAGTGAAAAGTGGTAAATACTGAAAAGTGGTAATCTGTATTAGTGAAAAGTGGTAATCTCTATTAGTGAAAAGTGGTAATCTATATTAATGAAAAGTGGTAATCTCTATTAGTGAAAAGTGGTAATCTCTATTAGTGAAAAGTGGTAATCTATATTAATGAAAAGTGGTAATTTATATTAATGAAAAGTGGTAATCTTTAATAGTGAAAATTGTTAATCTTTAATAGTGAAAAAAATTGTAATTTGCTGAAAAAATACAAAAGTGGAAATTCTATTACAAAAGTGGAATTTCTGAAAAGTAGTAAAAAAAATTTGCTGAAAAAATACAAAAGTGGAAATTCTGAAAAGTAATTTTTATTAGTGAAAAGTGGTAATCTCTATTAGTGAAAAGTGGTAATCTATATTAGTGAAAAGTGGTAATCTCTATTACTGAAAAGTGGTAATCTCTATTAGTGAAAAGTGGTAAATACTGAAAAGTGGTAATCTGTATTAGTGAAAAGTGGTAATCTCTATTAGTGAAAAGTGGTAATCTATATTAATGAAAAGTGGTAATCTATATTAATGAAAAGTGGTAATTTATATTAATGAAAAGTGGTAATCTTTAATAGTGAAAATTGTTAATCTTTAATAGTGAAAAAAATTGTAATTTGCTGAAAAAATACAAAAGTGGAAATTCTATTACAAAAGTGGAATTTCTGAAAAGTAGTAAAAAAAATTTGCTGAAAAAATACAAAAGTGGAAATTCTGAAAAGTAGTAAAAAAATGTTGTTACAGACAGGTTTCGAACCTGTGACTTCGTACTCCCAAATACAACATTGTAACCGCTCAAGCAGCAGTTATTTTGTTTAAGTTCTTCTCCCTTAAATATAATAAGGGTTGATTGGTGGCATAGTGTGCACGGTGCACACTGTGCGCAGGAGACCAACTCCTTTTTTAATATTTTGTTATATTTCCACGCTCTATTCAAATATTCAAATGTTCAAATGTCAATATTGAAATTCAAATTTCATATGATTAATTTTTTCATATCATTTTTAATATTTTGTTATATTTTCACGCCCTATATTTTTCTCTCCGCGGGTACCCACTCCACCCCGCGAGCTTTGGGTTAGATCGGATCTGCCCCGTACGCATTGGGTATGAGTCAGGTTTGGATCTTATGTCCGACCCGCGGGTATCCGACCCGACCCGAATTAATATATAAACTTTATATAGTATATATATATATAATATTAATTTTAAAAAAAAAACTCTTCGCATGAATATCGGAGCTTATGAAAATATATGTAAATTCCACAATTCATTCAAATCTATCAAAATCCATATAAATCAATAAATTCTATTCTTAGGGGGTGTATTCAATTGAGATTCTGTTGGATTTTTTTGGACTTTTAAAATCTGGGGGTATTCAATCCGGATTTTTAAAAGTCTTTCAAAATTTTGAGGTATTCAATACGGATTTTAAAAAGTCTTTAGACATCTTTAGGTATTCAACAATGTATGGATTTTAATACTTGAATTTCGTTGGATTCTCTTTCAAAAATATAAATAAATTTCACTAATCAAAATCTCTTCTAAAAAGTAGAGATTTCAACGGATTCTCTTAGAAGACTTAAAACAGAAGAAAAAAAAAAGTGTTAATTATGTTCTTTGATAAGCATCACAAATTCTTCACCACCATTATTATGGTGAAAAAATCGTGAAGATTTTGATGGTCAAGGTCGTCACCCAGAAATGCAATTATTCAATCGAATTTTTGGTATTTTCAAATTGCAATGGAATTGCTTTCTCATTCTCAAAGACAACTACAGACCAAGGTATAACTGTGATAAAAATGAAGATGAGAATAATAATGATAAATAATAAATTTTTTTTTGAACTAGGTTTTAGGGGCGTAGTTTATGAAAATTCATGTAAATCAATAAAAAAATGTGTATTTCAAAATCCCGTCAAATCTATAAAAATCCATATAAATCAATAAAAAAACCAGTCAAACTCTGCATAGAGTCTATGGATTTTCTAAATCCACTGACTTTTTAAAGTCCAAAAAAATTCAACAAAATCTCAATTGAATACACCCTCCTAGAACTCTATTCAAATCGAAAAAGACGTTTGAATTATGAATTATTTTATTTTATATAAGATACTTTATTCTCTTCTGTCAATTGACTACAACCACCATAATTTAAATTATATATGAATTATTTTATTTTATATTATTTCATAATAAATTTAACGGTTGTATGATACAAAGATACATATCTAGATCGGATCTGTCCCGTATGAGTCGGGTTTGGATCTTATGTCCGATCCGCGGGTATCCCACCCGACCCGAATTAATATATAAACTTTATATAGTATATATATATATAATAATAATTTTTTTAAAAAAAACTCTCCGCATGAATATCGGAGTTTATGAAAATATATGTAAATCAATAAAAAAAATGTATATTCCACATTTATTCAAGTCTATCAAAATCCATATAAATCAATAAATTCTATTTTTAATAGAACTCTATTCAAATCGAAAAAGACGTTTGAATTATGAATTATGATTTGAATTATGAATTATTTTATTTTATAGAAGATACTTTATTCTCTTCTCAATTGACTACAACGCCATAATTATATATGAATTATTTTATTTTATATTATTTCATAATAAATTTAATTATAAATTTTTATCTTGAATCTATTCTATCCAAGATATCATATTCTATCCGAGATAACATATCGGCTGTATGATACAAAGATACATATCTATTCAAAGTACGGGTCACTTAGAGGTATGTATAATTTAAATTATAAATTATAAGTTTTTAGAAATTTGTAATTTTATATATTTTTTTATTAATAATATTATTTTATAATTTTCTTACTTATTAAAAATATTTTCTTAATTTTACGATTAAAATTATAATTTTATTAATGCATATGTTATTAATATATTAAAAAAATATTATAATATATAAAAATATAAATACAATAATAATAATATAGATTCAAATTTGTAAAAATGTACTCCGTATATGTTATAAATATATTAGAATAAAAAAAAGTTTAAGATTATATAAAAATTAATATAGTATTTAAAGTTATTATTTTAATAAATCGATCCTAATATAATATTTAATGTTAGTATTATTTTAATAAGGGCTAGTCTTGGGTGAGACCGTCTCACAGAAAGAGATTCATGAGACGGGCCTCATATATAAAAAGTGATTGTGTTTAAGTAAAAAGTGATAGTCACTTTTGTTAAAAATATTATCACTTTTTACTTAAACATTATCACTTTTATACCAACCAAAATCTGAAAAAAAAAATATGGATTATCCTACTCAAAATTTTGAAATATGGGTTAACAGAGATCCGTCTCACAGAAAAAGATCCGTGAGACGGTCTCACACAAGTTTTGGCCTTTTAATAAATCGATTCCGCGTTTTACGCGGGTATAGGGCTAGTAATTATATATATACGGCTATGAGTCATTCTAATGGTTTTTATTTTAGTAGGTTTAATATTATATTCATTGAAAATTTGGAATACAATAATTAGAAGTCCAATCTCAAAATTAAAGGGAATTCAAGAAGTAATGCAAAAAAAAAAAAAAAAAGTGGGGCTAATAACACCCCATAAAATGTTATACACACCCCAAATGTTAAACACACCCCATTAAAATTTAAAATTCAATTTTTATTACTATACACACCCCCATTAAAATTTAAAATTCAATTTTTATTACTATACACACCCCAATTATTTCCTATTTACCCTTCAACTCTCCTAACTAATAAAAATTAAATAAATCTTTAAAAACATATTAAATTTAAAATTTAATTAACAAAAAAAAATCAATAATACAATAAAATTAAATTGAAAATATTTAAAAAAATCAGCTAAATTCTAAAAAATATTTAAAAATGGAACAAATAATTAAAAAATTAAGAAAATAAAAAAATGAAAAATAATAATTAAATCTAAATAAAATCTGAAAAATAAATCAAATAAAATAAAAAATTAATGATTAACGATTATTTTTAAAAAAAAAAAGTAAAAAGAAAAATCAACTCAATATTTAATTAAAAAATAAAATAAAGCTAAATAAAATTTAAAAATTTTAACTAAATTTTAAAAAATAATTTAATCAATTATATTTTTAATATTTATAATTAATTTAATTAATTCTTAAGATTTAGGAGATTTTTTATTTTTTAGATTTTATTTATCATTATTCGAATTCTTAATTTTAATTAATTATATTTTACGATTTATTAAAAAGAATTACAAATTTATTTATTTTTAAATTGATTTTTGAATTTTTTATTTGAATAATTTATTTTTTTCTTTTTAAAAAATATTTAATTTTTTCTGATTATTTTTTAAAAAATATTTGATTTATTTAAATTAATTGTTTTTTAAGATTTTTTCAATTTTTCAAAAAAAATATCTTTAATTTGTATAAGGGTTATTTAGTCATTTTACAATTATCTATTTTTATTTTTAAAATGATGGGGTGTGTATAACATGTTTTGGGGTGTTAGTAGCGGTACCCAAAAAAAAACTCGCCAACCATGGTAAAATAATAAAAATGATTTAAAAATGATTTGTCATTCAATCTAACAAAATTCTTCTTGTCAATGTGAACAATGAAGAAGCAAGAGAAAGATACATAATATACACGGAGATGATATACACGGAGATGGGTGACTAAATTCTTGACATGCACTACAAAATTATTTTTTGCTCAAATAACGAGGGGAGTTAAAGAGGGGATTTAACCCTTGCTATTTGGCCAGGAATTTAAAGAGGGACACAAATAAAGAGGGAATTGGCGAGGGGCGGTATCACACGAGGGTACCAAAATCCCTCGCGAAATGGCTAGCAGGGTGGCGAGGGATTGGTGTTTTGGAAGTTGGCGAGGGCCGGAATGCAAGGGAGTATATATACTAATGGTTACTATATATTACTGTAATTGTTAGATATGGTCAATAATTAGGTTAATAGTTAATTATCATTATTTGATTAATTAAATAATTAAATATTGTTAATTATATATATATATATATATATATATATATATATATATATAGGGAACAAATTAATTAAATATAATTATTGAATAAAATTAAAATCGTGATCAGATTAATAAGGTGTTTATATCTATAAATTTTATAATTGTTATAAGTTGAAAATTCAGCTGAGTTATTTTTGTACAATTATAATAATTATAAACTATTGTTTTAATATTTTTTTAAAGTAACAGGTTTCTTTAGTTTCCAAATTTAATTTAGTATAGTCTTTTAATTTCTGATAATGTTTTAATTTGAATGTTGTACTTTTTTTAAATGTATGAATCAATATTTTATTTTAATTTTCATGTTTTATTTCTATTAATTAATTATTTAATAATGGATTACTATTTTAATTTAATTACATTCAGATCTAGGGAAAATACGATAGATGTAACTCTGCCGAAATTTAGGGAAAATATATAAACTTAGGAATGTTAAAACAAAATAAGCATGTTTAATCACGAGAGAAAATAACCACGGTTGTCAGTTAATTTACTATCACATGTCGTTTAGTTCAATTTAACCACATATGTTTAGTTAAATTATTTTAATTAATGTTTTTAAATAATAAAATAAAATCAAAGTATTAAAGACTTAAGTGCAATAATTAATTATATGGATAATTTATAGACAATATTATGAATAAATTTCATTTATGTATTTTCATTTATAATATTTTTATAGCGAGTCAAACAATTAGTAAAATGTATGTAAAAGTTTAAAATTGTTCTTACATTATTAATTCGCTCAATTAGTTATGAGATTTGTATGTCATTTTTTATATTATCGCAAACTATTTTTTTTCTATATAAATATAAAATATGTTATTGAATTAGTTTATTTATTATGTTCCTTCATTATGTACCATTTTTTATGTTCAAATTCATTATGTACTATTCTTTCAGTTCAAATTCATTATGTTCATTTCTTCGAATACAAAGTACGAATAATTATTTTAGAATAGAGTTATACATGCTCCAACACATGAAGAAATTGAAAGTATTAACGAGACAGTATTGATGATGATACCTAGTGATGCAAGAGATATTTGAGTTCAAACAATGTAAGTCCATCAGAGTTTAGACCAAGTGGTATGAGACATGTGTTTTAAATTGATTTTCTCAATTCTCTAAGTGTTCAGATCTACCAAACCACTGGTCTACCAAACTATCAATTGTTTCTCAAAATATGTGTCATTATAATGCTTCTTAGGAACATTGTTATGAAGTTCGGTTTGTGCAATGGAACTAGACTGATTGTTGAAAATCACATCATCAAAGTACAAATTCTTTCAAGAAGAAATGTTGGCATTAAAATTTTTATTGCGAGAATGAAATTGAGTGTTTCGAATTAAACGGTTCCCGTAAAGTTTCGAATGAGACAATCTTCTATTTTATTGTCTTTTGCGATGACTATAAATAAAAGTTAAGACCAACCTATTTCTATGCTAGGTGTCTATCTTCCGAAACCTATGGAAAAATTTGTAATCGTACCACAAATGTTGTTTGATTTCTTTTAATTTTAATTATTTATTCTATGGTTATTTTATATATATATAATAATTAAATCTATATTACTACAACTTTTTATTTATTTTTTATCTTTTAATAGAATAGTAAATTTATAAATCGATCTATACATGTTTTAAAAATTATTTTTTTAAATCAATAAATTAAAATATATTATAAATTTATTTCAATTCCGCGTATGGACACAAAAATAGATTTGAGCACATTTTTTGTGGAAGAAGGAAATATTATATATAAATTTGATAATATATAATTTAAATTTGATTACTTTAAAATTGTACTTTTACTTTTGACCCACTTAACTATTCATCCGGGTCCGCCCCTGCTAGCTATTAGATACCTTGCCACATAATAGAACAATTACGGAGTAAAACCCACCTTATATTTTTCTTGTCGGAACAAAAGTAGACAAATTGTGCTAGGATATGGAGTACTAATTTTACCTTTCGGCTTTAACATGGTGAAGAGTTTAAACTTTAAATGGTATAGGGAAACACAATTTTGCATAAATTCGAAGCGTTACAAATAACTAAAATACTTTAATTTAAAAAATGAAAACGCATGGGAGGAAATTTATGGCTCAGTAATTGAAATGAAACGTTTACAATTGTATTAATGTATACACATAAGACAATTGTATTAATGACATAATAAGTTATGCATTTATTAAAATAATTTTTATTATTATCATTATTAAATTTTTGCATATTACAATCAAAATCACCTACATTACAAAAATAATAGGGTAAAAAACCAAAAATACCCTTCATTAAAATACAGCATACTAAATGTACCCTCTCTACTGAATGCACCCTCTACTATCATTTCTTCCACCTTATCCTTAAACTGAATTTCCGGCCGCCGTCACCATTTTTTCCGGTAACAAGAAATCAAAAAAATTCAAATATTTCAACAAATCAACCATATTCATCCATAAAACACCATTATCAAACCCATTAACAAACACCATTATCAAAACTTAGAAAACTAACAATTTTTTTAAAAAAAATTCGTCAAACCAGTGCCGATCATATATCCTCCCGTCGACAAACTGTTGTCGACGGGAGGATATATGGTCGACCAACAAAGGTCGATCGACACTGTAATGTCGACCATATACACTCTCGTCGACAACATTTTGTCGACGAAATTGTACATGGTCGAAATAAAAAAAACCTTGGTGTTTAACGCCGGCGAATCGGGGTGGGCTAACGCCGTGGGCCCACGTCGACGAAGAGAAGAGAGAGGTAAGGGGCGGCCGCTCTGAAAGCCGTTTTTTTTTTTACAGATCGGGGCGGGGGCGCCATGGCAGAGGGTGGGTGGGGGAAATGGAGATGAAGAGAGGGAGAGAAGAGAGAGGTAGGGGGCGGCCGTTGGAAGCATTTTTATTTTTTTTTACATAAAACGCGGCGGGAGAGGGTGGGGGGGAAATGGGGAAGGGAGGGGCGAGCGAGGGTGCCGCCGACGGCGGGGGCAGCGACTGTTTTTTTTTTTTTTTTTGCAGAAATGCGAAGGGTGGGGGCGAGGGCGGCGGAGGCTGCGAGGGCGATGGCGGACGCGGTGGCAGGGCCTGCGAGGGTGGTAGGGGCAAGGGAGGGCGGCGGCCGGTGGTGGAGTGGTTTGGGGTGAGAAGAAGAGAATGGAGAAATTAGGGTTTGTGGGTGTGTGGGTAGTAATATGATTTTTATGAGAGAAGGGTATTTTGGACAATTCGAAGGGAGGGTGCATTTTTTTAGACAATTTTTTTTTTTTTGGGGGGGCATCTATCGGGGGCGTGCATCTCTCCAAAATGGAGGTGCATATAGTCAAACCCAACCAACACGATGGTGTATTTGGGTTGAACCCGTACTTATAATTGGGCCTACACATAATTCACACGACTACGGCAAAATGCCCCCTTTCTTTTATAACTTCACCCATTAGATGTTTTCACCTGTTGAGTTCACACCCTCTTATTTTTCAAAACTACACTCCCCTCATAAACCCTAACCCTATTTTCTCAATTTTCTTCAGCCTCCCTCCTCAACTTCCTTTCCCCACTGTCGATCACGCACTACGCAGCCCTAGCTTTGTCGTCACGTGCAGCGCAACTGCCAACCCCGCCTTGTCGTCGCATGGGCCGACCCGGCTAACCCGGAGTCTAGTATAAACTGGGCTCCAAAATTATAGGTCCATATAGAACCGAGCCTATTTGGCCCGTCCCAATGGGCCTAATGGGCAAGACTAAATTTGGCCCACTGGTTCATGGGCGACCCGTTTGGCTCGATAATTTTTTTTTTTTTTAGACAAATAAATAATTAAAATACAAGTAAAGTACCTTATATTTAAATATTATTGTATTTTGACTTTGAAACTTGAACTTATGAATTATTTAAACTTGTTATATAGTATAATGTTATAATTATGAATTATGTATAGTTAATACATTAATAATGTATATTTTTAATCATAATTATTTGTATAAATAAAAATGATATGTGACCACTCCATAACAAAGTTTATATATATCATTTTTGCTAAAAATATTTAAAAAAAAAATATCTCATAGGCTGGCTTGCCCGCTAGGCTAGGATGTGCTCCAATTTTATAGCCCAACTAATTCATGGACCGGACCGATCCAACCCACGAACTTCAGTTGGCTGGTTTGGGCAACCCAATTTACCAACTCTAGTTGCGCCTAGCCTCACCATGACCAACTCGTCTAGACGTGTGCAAATCGAAATCGTAATCGGATGAACTAGACAGTTTGTAACTGCCGGTTACTGTTAAAAAATCGAACTGTAACCTTAAAATGACGGTTCAATTTCGGTTTGTGATTTTCAAAACCAGCGATTACGGTTTGCCGGAATCACTTATCATAACCGAACCATAATCGAGCTGGTTACGGTTTGGTTTTTGAATCGACGGTTATGGTTCGGTTACGGTTAGTGATTCCGGCAAACCGTAACTGCCGATTTTTAACCGAAATCGGTGGTTACAACTGTTTACACATGTCTACCTTCGCCTCCATATGTTCCCGCTTCCATAGCTGCAAACCACAACCTCGTCGTCGCCTGCCTCACTCCTAACCTCGCAGTCGCCGCAAGAAATAGGTACAAAATCGAGTTTGATTTCTTTTTTTTGATTTTTTTGTAAATTTTCGAAATATTTTTCTGATATTAAACTGCTTTTTTTTAATTTTATTTCTGCTTTTTTTATACGGACTACGGAGTATATTTTTTCCAAACAATTTTTCGAAATCATGTTCTTTCTCGAGATTGGTGTTTGATTTCAATATTTTTTTTTCGAAAAATATACTTTTTCAAAAAAAAAAATTCAAAAAATATGGACGACTCGACAATGTTCAGTAGCGGGTGGTGGGGTGGAGTGGAGTGGAGTATAGAATTAGAATTTTGATGAGTTATATTGAATTGATAAAAGGGTAATTCAGTCTTTTTACATGTAATTTATTTTCAAATGTTTTTTTGGGGTGAAGTCATAAATAAGAGGGGGCATTTAGACATGGCCAAATCAGAAGGGCTTAATTCCAACATCAAAGATACGGAGTACCATTTTGGACTGCAAATTCAACGCAAAAAAAAAAAAAAAACTCTCCACTCCAACTTCCAAAACCCTAGCAACTACTTTCCGGCAGCGGCGCGGCGGCGATAATCCATCCATGGACGACGTTTGCGAAGGCAAGGACTTCTCATTTCCAGCTCAAGAAGAAAAGATCCTCTCATGGTGGGACGAAACCGACGCCTTCAAAACCCAGCTTGAGCGTACCAAACAATTCCCCGAGTACATCTTCTACGATGGGCCGCCGTTCGCCACCGGCCTCCCTCACTACGGCCACATTTTGGCCGGAACAATCAAAGACATCGTAACTCGGTATCAGTCGATGACAGGTCATCACGTGACCCGCAGGTTCGGATGGGATTGCCATGGATTACCCGTGGAGCATGAGATAGATGTGAAATTAGGGATTAAGAGCAGAGAGGATGTGATCAAGATGGGAATCGATAACTATAATGAAGAGTGTAGGGGGATTGTGCAGAGGTATGTGGGTGAGTGGGAGAAGACTGTTATTAGAATGGGAAGGTGGATTGATTTCAGAAACGATTATAAGACTATGGATTTGAATTTCATGGAATCTGTCTGGTGGGTGTTCGCTCAGTTGTTTCAGAAAGGTCTTGTGTATAGAGGCTTCAAGGTATGAAATACTTTTATCATTATCAATAAGCTATAAAATTCAGTGCGATTTAGGCTCATTTTATGTTTTCAATTTGATTATTGCATACTGAATACTTATATGTGAGTGATGATGATATGGAATTTGGTATTGGTTTTAGGCTTTTAGCTATTGTTCTTGAAATATTTTATACATGTTACTTTTGTAGGTTATGCCGTACAGTACTGGTTGTAAAACCCCGTTGTCGAATTTTGAAGCCAATTCTAACTACAGGGAGGTTCCTGACCCGGAAATAATGGTTGCGTTTCCTGTTATTGATGATTCTGATGGTGCATCTCTTATTGCATGGACCACTACACCTTGGACTTTGCCTAGTAATCTTGCACTATGTGTCAATGCTAAGTTTGTATATGTTAAAGTTCGAAACAAGTTCAACGGGAAAGTCTATATTGTTGCTGAATCTCGTTTATCGGAGCTTCCTGTTGAGAAGGCAAAGAAACCTGATGGAGCTGTTGGAGGAACTGATATTTCAAAATCAAAGCCCAAGTCATCTGGTGGCAAAACTAAGAATGTTGAAACATATGAGATTTTGGATAAGTTCAGTGGTGCATCACTCGTGGGAAAGAAGTATGTTCCCTTGTTTGATTACTTCAAGGACTTCTCTGATGTGGCATTTAAAGTTGTGGCAGATGACTATGTAACTGACGACAGTGGTACTGGAGTTGTTCACTGTGCTCCTGCATTTGGTGAAGATGATTACCGTGTTTGTATGGAGAATGGCATAATTAGCAAGGGGGAAAACCTGGTTGTAGCAGTGGATGATGATGGATGCTTCACTGACAGAGTTGTTGAATTCAAGGGGCGCTATGTTAAGGAAGCAGATAAAGATATTATCCTGGCAGTTAAAGAGAAAGGCAGGCTGGTCAAAACTGGGAGTTTTACGCATAATTATCCTTTTTGTTGGAGATCTGATACTCCCCTCATCTACAGAGCAGTACCCAGTTGGTTTGTGGCTGTTGAAAAGATCAAAGATCAATTACTAGAGAACAACAAGAAGACACACTGGGTTCCCGACTTTGTGAAGGAAAAACGCTTTCATAATTGGCTTGAGAATGCTCGAGATTGGGCTGTCAGTCGAAGCAGGTTTTGGGGCACCCCACTTCCATTATGGATCAGTGAAGATGGTGTAGAGATTGTGGTTATGGATTCCATCGAGAAGCTAGAAAAACTTTCTGGTGAAAAGGTAACAGACTTGCACCGTCATAAAATTGATCATATTACAATCCCTTCAAGTCGTGGGCCAGAGTTTGGTGTTCTTAAACGAGTTGAGGATGTATTTGATTGCTGGTTTGAGAGTGGATCAATGCCTTATGCTTATATCCACTATCCATTCGAGAATGTTGAGCTATTTGAGAACAATTTTCCTGGACATTTCGTTGCTGAGGGTCTCGATCAGACCCGTGGATGGTTCTATACTCTCATGGTTCTTTCAACTGCTCTGTTTGGAAAACCGGCTTTCAGGAATCTCATCTGTAATGGGCTTGTTCTTGCTGAAGATGGGAAGAAGATGAGTAAGAGATTGAAGAATTATCCTCCACCTTCTGAAGTGATAGATGATTATGGAGCTGATGCTTTACGATTGTACATCATCAACTCTCCAGTTGTTCGTGCTGAGCCCTTGCGTTTTAAGAAGGATGGTGTTTATGGGGTGGTAAAGGATGTTTTCTTGCCTTGGTATAATGCTTATAGATTCCTTGTGCAAAATGCTAAAAGACTTGAAGTTGAGGGGCTTGCTCCTTTTACACCAATCGATCAATCGATTCTTCAGAATTCCTCAAATGTTCTTGACCAATGGATTAACTCAGCAACTCAGAGTTTAGTCCATTTTGTGCGGCAGGAAATGGATGCTTATAGGCTGTACACTGTGGTTCCTTATCTGTTGAAGTTTTTGGACAATTTGACGAATATATACGTTCGTTTCAATCGTAAGAGACTAAAGGGTCGAACTGGAGAAGAAGATTGCAGAATTGCTCTTTCAACTCTCTATTACGTGCTTCTAACAGCGTGTAAATCCATGGCACCATTCACACCATTCTTTACAGAAATTCTTTATCAGAATTTGAGAAAAGCTAGTCATAATTCAGAAGAAAGCATTCACTATTGCAGTTTCCCTACAGTCGAAGGAAAGATGGGAGACCGTATTGAAGAAAGTGTGACCCGAATGACAACAATCATCGATCTTGCACGCAATATCCGTGAGCGCCACAACAAACCTCTTAAAACACCATTGAAGGAGATGGTCATTGTTCATCCTGATGCAGATTTCTTGGATGACATTGCTGGGAAGCTAAGGGAATATGTGCTCGAAGAACTCAACGTGAAATCTTTAATCCCGTGCAACGATACCTTGAAATATGCAACCTTGCGTGCAGAGCCCAATTTCATTGCGCTTGGGAAAAGGCTCGGGAAATCAATGGGAGCTGTTTCGAAAGAAGTTAAAGCAATGTCAACTGAAGCAATCATGGCTTTTGAGAAATCAGGAGAGATTACTATAGCAGGACATGTTCTGAAGCTAAGTGATATCAAGATTAACCGGGATTTCAAGCCCCCAGGTGATGCAAAGATCGAAGATATAGATGCTAAAGGAGACGGTGATGTTTTGGTGATATTGGATTTGCGTGGAGATGATTCTTTGCACGAAGCTGGAGTTGCTCGTGAGATTGTGAATCGTATTCAGAAACTAAGGAAGAAAGCTGCCCTTGAACCCACTGATTTGGTGGAAGTATACTTCAAATCACTGGATAAAGATGCAAAGGAAATTGTGGAATCACAAGGACAATACATTAGAGACGCACTCGGGTCTCCATTGCTTCCCCATGATTCCATTCCTCCCCATGCTGTTGCAGTTGCTGAGGAAAGCTTTTCTGGTATTTCAAAACTCTCGTTTACCATCACTTTAGCTCGACCAGCTTTAGTGTTCGACTCAGATGCTATTGCTTCTCTTTATGGTGGGAATATCAAGTTTGGTCATGGATTACAGAGCTATTTGTTGATGAGAGATCACCATAATTTGAAGGCGGAATTCCAGCTTGGAAAGGGTAAGATCCAGGTTAGTTGCATTGAAAATCAACCGCCAGTGAGTGTGGTGTTGGGTGAACATGTGTTCTTGACTGTTGGTGATTATTTCTCAAGCAACAAGGGTAGCCTCTGATTTTTTATTGGTATTTTTGTGACATTTTATTTTCTTGCAAGGAACTTTAAGCTTTACCGATAGTGATATAACTAAATGTTAGTTTGCTTAAATTTGTTTGAAATTTAACATGTACTTTTATTTTTTCTGAAACATTGTCATCAAAATTGAGGTAATTGAATGCCCTAATTTTTGTTAGAGGAGATGTTGTAACTTGATCAATTTCTTGCGATAATACTATTTTGGTAATAATTGAGGCAGATGTGTGAAACATGTTATCGTTTTCATTCCTCTGTGCCATTTTTCTATGTTCCATTATGTGTTTTACTATTTGAATTAGTGGACGGTGATTTTCTTTTTTTACTTTATATGGGTCAATAATTTAAATAGTGGAGGAAGCTCATTCCTAAATGAAACGGTGGTCAAGTATTTAAATTATATTCCACTTTATAATATACTCAGTTTGGTAGGAGTCTCATGGGTGAGAGTTTTTTGTTTTAATATTACAGAGGGAATTGCAAACTAAAAATATGGTCAAATTATCCATTCTTGAAAAGAAATATCTTCTAGCTTCGTATCCTTAATCGTAAACCAGCTCCAAAGTCGTAAACCAGCTCCAAAGTTGGGATTTAAACTCGTCAACAATGTAGAATTTATATTGTTTCAGAAGATATAGTCATTTCTACATATTAACCACACAATGCCCTTCAAAAAAATGTCATTCCATTTATTCAACACCTAGGCTACTGTCTATATGACAATAGATTCAGTATCGAATTCGGATTTGAAGTTCTCCATCCACACTTAATGAGATACATGTCGTTCAAAAAATAAATGCATCATCAATTCCTCTTGTATTCCACATAAATTGCATGTTACATCCTTGTTTGGAATTGAAATACTTCCATCTTTGTAGATTGATTTTTGTGGTAGTCTTTCCTTCAACACCCCCACGCATGAGATACAACTTTCCTGAGGGTAAACTGTTCCAAATCTGTCTGTATCCCTCCCTTCTATCCTTCTCAATAGCTTTGCTCAAAATTTGTTTATGCAACTATTCATAGCCAGTCGGGCTAAACGTGTCAGTCCACCAGTTCGAGTTGTTATACATTTTTTAATTTTTTTATAATGTGTGTATACATTTAAATTTTGGCTCAATGAATGACCCATGATTTTTTTTTAAAAAAAAATCTAATACAAACATTATCCCTACTCCCAAGCCCCAAGTTCCCCAACCTATTCGCGCCAACTCATTATGTAATAATCAACAACAACAATCCACCCAATACTTTTGTTCTCTCATTTATCTATCATTAACTAATTAATTATTTATAGGGTCACGGACTAAACGGGGTAGGGTCTTAACCTGTTCATTTTGTAACTAGATCATCAATAGTTGAGACCTAACCCCAACCCTAACGGGTCACTTAAAATTCAATTATTTATAGTGGTTATGTTGGAGAAATTGGTTAGAAATTGATTAATTTTAATTAATTAATTGATTTTAAAATGAGAGTGGAGAACACTCGTCTTTGACCAATTTATTGAGGGCTATAAATGTAATTTCAAGGAAATTAAATGACATAAAATCGTTCTACTCTCGGAGTAGATGATCGTAGTGTATTTAAAATCTCAAAACCGAATTTCATTGAATGAGAAATTAATTCACGAAGTTGAAACGTCAAATGTTACACCTTATGGGATAAGGCGTTACATTGTGATATTCAATTGTCCCACATTGAAACTTTGATGTTTAATGAGACTAATTACTCCTTATAAATAGGAGGATGTTACAATAGTTCAAATAATAATAGCTAAGGAGCAATCCAATAGTCTATATGGATGCACATGTGTGCTCGTCCGATTGAGCTTAAGCCTAGCTTTGGGCTTGTTGCTCGTGGGCTTGTTTGTTTCCTTTTGAATTTGAACGAAATGAATCTGAACGTGGGGAGTGTCTAGATACGTTGACATTCATGTGGGAGTTACAAATTTGAAAGTTACAAAGTTTGGATTGAATGACATCCATAATTGTTATTATCTGCCATTAATAGCCCGTAGGCTCCTCACATGGGAACACACCTATAAATAGGTGCTCATATTTTGGAAACAAACACGCACAACACTTGAGATTTTCTAGAAAAATTATAGCATCATACATTTTGCATCAAGCATATAGAGTGTAGTCCAGTTTTCGTGTCGATTCAGTTCATTGGAACTCTATACGTTGTGGTGCTGCTCGTACAGAGGTGAAAGTCGTTTTACCTTTGAAAACGTTACGTCAAACTGTGAGCACTAGCCGGGACATATTCATTTTGCGGGAAAAGGGTTTTTTTGACTCGACTTTAACTTTGTTCCTATTGTTCGTGAGATGGGGTCGTTGCTGCTGATTTCGAGAACCTGCTTGTTTTGGAAAGCTGCTTAAAGAGGAAAAATCGAAGACTTTGCGTAAATATTAATTTAACTGTATTTACAATTTTGTTATTTATTTCTGTCAATTTTGTAAAGCCATTGTTGGGTGCTCAAAATTCCAACATTTTAAATGTAAATGCTTTCTTCATGTATACTCCCGTGTTGCGACAAGTTTCACAATTGTATACTTATACGATACTATTTGATTTGTTTCAAGAAGAGTTTGACTTAAGCCTGGTAGCATGTGTGAAGAGTAAAAATGAAAAATTTCCATTACTTGAGTACATCATTTCAATTGTTGGTCGAGTAGGAGAATGGAGAGTTTCATTTAATCATTGCTACAAATCCATTTCTTGTAGTTGTATTGAGACATTTGGAATACTATTTTTCCATGCTTTGAAGGTGTTCGATATCATGGATATTAAAGTAGTACCTGATGTGGTTGTGTCTATGATGCTAAAGGAAATGACAACGATATAGAGAAATTTGCCCTTTGCTTGTAAGGATAACATCTGGAAGTCGAGAAGCGTTCACATTTCTACATGAAGTTGTTAAGTTGAGCAAACAAATAACAACGATTTGTACTGGGCAAATAAATGTGAATGCTGACACAAATAATATCATAGTGAGTGAAAGCCAAATCAAATTGCAATCGGTTGGATTCAAGAAGAAAGATGGTAAAAAAGGCAAGAAATGCCTAAAAAGTTAGGTTGAAACACAAAAGAAGAGAAAAAGAAAGAAAACAACTACTAGTAATTCACAAAGTCGGCAAGAACGAATTGTAATAAAAATTTATACTTATATTTGGGTTTAGTTTATCTACTTCATTTATATCTTGTTTTGTTACTAATATTTTTAGCTTTATCGCAGGGTAATGAAGCTTGTTTAAGCCAAATTCAATATGGATTTCAACCAGGATATGTTGGAGGAATAAATGCACCTCAAAGTCAATTTAGCTTTACTAGACTATTATTGGTAAGATCAATTTCTTGTTCCGGAATCAAATCACTGTTTTCTTATATGTTTTGGGTTAGTTGACGATCAATCATCATATTCTAATGACTGTTTTGTCTAATATATGACCCATTTGATCAATCACTTAACGGTGAATGAAACAAAGAAGATGTGATTTTCAGAGCTGAGACATAAAGCAACAAGATTGATGATCAACAAATTTTATTGCATTGTTATTGTACAACCTTCCTCAACGGACTATTTGTCTAATTTTGTTATACTAAACATTTGAAATTTCATCACAACTCTAAATCTGGAATTTATTGTTGCGTTAACCCGAATTGCGTTTGAAAATTCTGGCCTTTGATTGTAGCATTGATGTCTTTATTTTGGGTATTGAATTCATTGTTTTAATCCTGCATAGTTTGGGACTTTGAATTCTTTCGTATCTTGCCATAAAATTAATTCATCATCATGATCCTGCATTGTCGAGGTAATTTTGAAATCCACCTACAATTTTTTTTTAAAAAATGTCATTCAGGATTTTTGTCAAACACTTGGTAGGCATAAAAGTTTCAACTGCGTTACTAATTAATTATATTTAAGAAACCAATCACTAGTTATATATTTCATATCAGGAAAAAAATTGAACATGGATTAGAGAACTCAATTGCATTTGCAAATTATAGAGAAATATTGAAAAATGAGAAGTGGAATGGTGCGAAGAAGAAATGCAAGCGGGGGAATGAATTATTTCGCGGTTAATTTTTATTTATTTTTTTATCATTTTATTTTATGGAGAGAGAATTGTTAATTTGTTAGTAAGGTTTACTCAAGGAAGGGTGGAGATTGAAAGAAATTTACCAATATTGAAATGGAGAGTAAATTATTTCCATCCATTTTATTAAGCCAAGTAAATTTAAGTCATTTGGCTACCAAAATCCTTAAGGACCAAATCATTAACAATGTTTCTGAATTTGTGAATAAGGTTTTTGCACCCCCTTGTTTCTCAGCCAAAGCCAAAGACAATCACTACAAAAAACGCAAAGATTTGTGATGACAGTGACAGCCACAAAACCGTCATATATTGCGATGTAATTGTCAAAATGACGGAGTCAACAAAATTTACGATAAAAATAAAGGTCGTCACAATTTACAACAGAATTTGGGCAGTTTTTACAAGTCGTCTCAAATTTGCTATTGATTTTGGGACGTTTTTTTCTGCCACAGAAATTCAATTTGTCTCAAATTTGCTACGTATTTTGCAACGAAAATTTGATTGGTCTAAAAATTTTGCGACGGTTTTATTTTTGCGACGGAAATATTATTCGTATCAAATTTGCGACAGATTTGCCAAAGATTTTCTTTAATATGAATTAAAAGAACTTTTTTTCACTAAATATTCTCACATCATTGTCATCAAATCAAACCCTGTCTGGTGGATTACATAAATTTAAAGGAAATGAAAAAAATCATGTATTTTGTTATTTCTTTTGTTTATGGGCTTTCCTTATGTAACTTTTGATTGGCTTCATTTTTTACTTAATGGAAATTTGTGCTTTCTTCAAAAAAAAAAAAAAAAAAAAAACTTCAAAACTCACATGACAAAGGGGATTTTGACCAGATTGTATTTTGCAACAGACTTTGAGCAGTTTTGCAACAGATTTTGCAGGCATAATAGGGGTAACATAGTCTAAAAAAATCTCCTTGTTATACTGGCAATAAGCATACAAAACCACTTATCCATGATACTGAAGCTGCAGCAGGAATTTATATATGTTGAAGGCTGAGGCTGCACAACATGAATTTAGTTACATGTCTTAATGCCAAAATTAAATTAAATGAATTATATTAATCACAAAAATATAGATACCTATATGCATTCCGGATTTCTTCATCATCAGAATCCAAGTCGAAAGCCGTTTTAAATGCATCATAGGCCATCCTATAGTTGTTGAGTAGATTCCATGCACAGCCGAGTCTGTAGTGAGCCGTGGCCCAAGTTGGATCCATTATAGCACATAACTCAGCATCATGTAAAGCCAACGCACCTTCGCCCAAACGCTCCCAGCATAAGCTCCGATTCGCCAGAACTAGTTCATTACATGGATCTACATATATAACCTCGTTGTACCATTTGACTGCACTAGGGTAATCCTTCTTATCTAAAGCATTGTCGGCTGCCTTATTAATACCCATACACCTCGAAAGCCGAAATTCCTTTCTCTGCCATACCATACTGTTATTCAAAATCATAAATGAAAAAAAACATTACTAATTCAATTGAGGCTAGGTGTTCAAACCCATTGTTTTTCATCTTTAGAATGAATATCCTTCGTTATGTAATCAACGCTCCATTCACGATAAGTATTTGTATTCCTAGTCAATGGAAACAGTATTGCAACAGCTTCGTGATTTTTCGCCCAAACAGCATGCTCAACAGCTCTCCAACCAAACTGATCAAAATTTGAAAACAGAATCAAGATTCAATTGTATGTATAAAATTAGAAAATAAAAGAGGTCGAAACTAACCCTGTTGATTAAATTCACGTCTGCATTCTTATTAAGCAAAGACTCGATGCATTTAATTTTTCTTATTGCTGCGAGTGCCAAAGGACTCAACTCATGTACTCTGTGGTTTGGATCAGCCTCAGCCTAGATGCATTGAAATTAAGGAGGAGAGCTAGTACTATTAAAAAGACGAGTGATCGAGAAAGGACGACTAGTTACATACCTCCAGCAGCAGTTCCGCACATTCAGCTGAGCCACAGGAGATAGCAAATGTAAGAGGGGAGGACTCGTTTCGTTTACAAATTGCATTTGGCTGCAAAACAGATCCAAATAAATAGTACAACATTATTTTAAATAAATAAATATTCGCCCAAAATTAATCTTATTTAACCTTTGCTTGATTCTTCAACAGGATCCTCATAATCTCAACTTTTCCAAGTTTTGCAGCATAATGCAGTGGAGTTCCGCCGATAGAATCAGCTTCGATATCAGCTCCATTCATCAGCAACAACTCCATTAGCTCTAAGTCTCCTGAAATTAATCAACAGTAAAGTTTGTTTAGAATGAAGAAAATTAATAACAAGTATGTATTGTATAGAGTGACAACCATGTATAACAGCCCAATGCAATGCAGTGTGTCCCTTGGAAGTACTTTTCGCTACATCAGCACCATTTTCGATTAGATACTTTGCCAAAACGAGTTGTTCGGTTTTCATAGCAACTAGCAGAGGTGTATCCCCTGAAGAAAGATTCAACTATCAGTACAAGAAAATCAATCTTTAATGACAAAAATCCCGTTATAAGAAAGAGAGAGACCTTTGAAAGTTTGTACATCAATGTTGACTCCCACTTGGTTAACCAAGAAAGTGCACATGTCGATTAGGCCATGTGCAGTGACGTAATGCAAGACCGTAACCCCATCCACATCAGTTTCTTCATCACACCTTCGGCGAAACTCTACATCATCACCGATGTCCACCATTATATCTGCAAAAATTAATAACAAACCCAAAATTAAATTAGTGTGACGAAATAACAACATATATGATTATTGAGTACTTTACTTTTCAGATTTTCAATGTTTCGAGAAACAGCAGCCTGAATTACTGAACTACCTGTCAAAACACACGATTCTTTTCATATTTGAACGGATAATAATCATGTAAAAAGAAAAAATTCAAAATAACAAGAAGAAAATATATATATGAACGTTTTTTTGAATACCTTCAACAGAAGAAGAAGAAGACGATGAAGACGAAGTGTAAGAATAACAAGAACGAGTAGGAGAAGAAACAGCATAAGACGAAGGAGGAGGAGAAGAAGACGGCGAAGGAGGAGAAGACGACGAAGGAGGATGAGAAGAAGCCATGGCGTTGAGTTGTTGAAAATACAAAGAAACTAATTAAGTAAACATATATATATATTATGTATATTAGCGGTTATCAATAATTAATTAGTTAGTTACTTTACTAACGAACAATATATGAATTCACTTTTGGTTTCCAATTTTAGTCCTTTAAGAAAAAACTTACATAATACAATACACCCTAAATTACAGGACGGTCCTTGGTATTAAGTCAATGATAAATATAGAATATTTTTGGGATGTTTTTAAAAAAAAGTGAAAGTTACAGGGGCGTAGATAATTTTCCCTCTGTATAAGTTGTATATATGGTGCAGAGAGATGAGATGGATGCTTACGCAGAAGAACAAACAGGAAATTAAGAACACAAGATTACAAATATCAACTTGTAAAATAGAGCTAACAAACAGGTTATAAACCTTTAAAGCCAAGTATGTACTCAATACACCATGTACTTGAGTAGAATTTTACTAGTTAAATGTTGACCGTTGACCACCGTTGACCGGTCAACGGTCAAACTTTGACTTTTTTTTTTATAAAATAAATCGATTTTTTTTTCGATTTTTTTTTTTGAAAAAGTGTATGTTATTATGACTAAAAAGTGTATTTTTGTTTTTTTAATGAAAAGTGTATGTTACTATATTAAAAAGTGCAACATTATTTTTAATGAAAAGTGTATGTTATTATAACTGAAAAGTGTATGATATTATAACTGAAAAGTGTATGATATTATAACCAGTGTTTTCATAACCGGACCGGAGATCAAACCGGATTAGGCACCGGTTCACGGTCCAACCGGTTGGACCGGTTGGATCGGCGGTCCAACCGGTAAAATGATTTTATATGTATTTTTTTATATTTTTATTACATTAAAAAATACATTTATAAAATTATATTAAATTAAAATATTCCTAGCATGAACAATTTTTTTTAGGCATTTATAATTATATATTTTGTTTAAAATATTGTTGAAATAATAATTTTTTATTCTTTGAAATAATGGAATTCATTATTAATTCCCACATCTAATAAAAAGTATAAGAAATATAGGAGGAAGCAAATAAACATAAGAAATTTGCATTACATATCAAAAAAGGAGTAAATAGAATATGAGAGAAAATCATTATAAAAATAATAGTGTTAGTAACAAATAAACATGCGAATTTTATTATATCACACATCGAAAAAGTGAAAGAAGTGTGAGAAAAAAATATTATAAAAGAAGTAGTGTTATAGTAACAAACAAGCATAAAACTTTATGTCCCACGTCGAATAAAAAGTAAAAGAAATATAGGAGGAAACAAATAAACATAGGATTTTCTTATCCCACATCGTAAAAGGAATAAATGAAATATGAGAAGAAATCATTATAAATGTAATAGTGTTAGTAACAAACATATGAATTTTATTATGTCCCACATCGAAAAAGTGGAAGAAGTGTGTGGAACAAATATTATATAAGTAGTAGTGTTATTGTAACACACAAGCTTAAATTTTTTTTGTCCCACATCGAATAAATAGAAAAAGTGTGTGGAACAAATATTATAAAATTAGTAGTTTGTCCCACATCGAATAAGGAGTGGAAGAAACATGAGAGGAAAATGTTATAAAAGGGAGTCGGTTACCTAATATCAAAATATAAAAAGAAGTTAAAAAAAAAAAAGTTGAACCGGTCGGACCGATTTTTAGTCGGTTTTCCCGGTTTTGACCGGTTTTGACCGGTTAAACCAGTAAAACGGTTTTTGGGGCTCTTCCGGACCGGTACCGTGACCGGTTCACGGTTGAACCGGTCGAACCGGCCGGTCCGGTCCGGTTTTAAAATCATTGATTATAACTGAAAAGTGTAAGTTATATATTAATGAAAAGTGTATGTTATTATAACTGCAAAGTGTAAAGTGTATGATCTATTAATGAAAAGTGTATGTTTATTTAATGAAAATTGTATGTTATTATAACTGCAAAGTGTATGATCTATTTAATGAAAAGTGTATGTTATTATAACTAAAAAGTGTATGTTCTATTAATGAAAAGTGTAAGTTATATATTAATGAAAAGTGTATGGTATTATAATTGAAAAGTGTATGATATTATAACTGAAAAGTGTATGCTCATGATACACCTTTTGTTTATTTGTACTTGCACTTTCATAATCTAGAAAAACTAGTGCTAAATATTTTTTAAAAAATTATTATTAATTTTACGCGTTTTATTATTTTTTTTACTATTAGTAAGTGCAATTAATGATATTAATTACTAGTACTTACACTTTTTTTTTTTGATTATTATTAATTTTACAAATTTTATTATTTATTAAGTGCACTTTTAATGTATAAAGTTGGACATGATGTTAAGGTAATCCAAAGACAACCACTAGGCCACAATAAGTTTTGTTAAGTATTTTATTATTTATCCTATATATAATTGATATTTCCTATATAGCTGGATGACTTGAACGAAATTTTTAGGTCAATATGTTTTGACTAACTACTTCCCCTCAAGCATAAGGGATCGTAGTAGTATACACGTAAGTATTTCGACCAAGTAGTATCGAACCACGGGAGGTGGACTAGTGTAATGGATCCCTAGAGTTGTATGTTGGCAAAACTAATGTAGCTACGGTTTCGGGAGCAATTTGAACTAAAGCTAAGAGCAATCAAAGGAATTTAATTAAACTAATCACAATCCTAATAAGTAAATTAACTACTAACCAAGAAAACAAGAAAATGACAATTAAAAGCAAATAACAACTACGAATGAAATTCGAAGAAGTGCAAGTGTGTGAATGCTTCGGGTGTTCTCTACCTAGTGAAATCGAGTGGAATTGCTTATACCGTTTTTATGCTTCAATTTGGATTTGCTAAGAGCATCAAGATGCTAGGATGAAAATCGTTTCCCTTCGGGTACTATAGCCTTACGTCTAAGGTGTTCCCAAACCCGGTAATAAGACATCTTCATAATCCTCATCAACTACCCAAATAACCATTCAAGTAATTAATGTCTCCTAATGGGGTTCTAATACCATTAACTCTCTCTCGACGAATTAAAAGTATAATAAACGCATTTGTATATCAACAACTCACACCATAAATTTAAACATGTTCATGTAACTCTCGTCTACGCTAAACATGCCTCAAAATACGGATTAATAGAAGCTAATACACAAAGCACCAATAAAACCCAATAAGAGAAGCAACAATCCAAATATTAACAATAATCAAAGCATAAACAATTTCAACACTAAATATTCACATGGTTTCAAACACCCAAAACATAAAAATCTTAGCCCATGGTGTTTGATGAAACACCCATGGCTAAAATAACAAGAGAACTAGAAATAGACATAAAAATATCAATAATATAACAAAATAGAGTTTGGGTGGAAGTCACCTTGATGATTCTTCAACAATCTAAAATATTACAAGTGAATGTAGCCAAAATCTTCAAGAACCCAACCTAAATACTAAATTTGAAGCTAATCTATGGAATTAAACTTGCAAACTATGTTAAAAATCTACCTAAGAGTGAAACTAGGGCTTGAGTGTGTGAAAGTGAGGCCAAGCCTCCCAATAATCTGATTTGGGGAGGTATTTATAGCTTGGAAGAGTGTTGGAGACGAAATTTGCACTTAGGCCCTTGAAATCCTTTAAAATTCTCGAATTTCAGCGCAGAAACGGGCTCAAACGGTCGACCGAGTGACCTCAAACGGTCGACCGAGTGAGATGGAAGTCCAGAAACTGATCTGGAAGCAGATTTGACTCGGCTGCCCGAGTGGAATCTGTTTCAGATTCACACTTTCTTGTTTCGATCATATCTTGAGCTCCCGACCTCCGATTGACTTGATTCTTTTTTCATTCCATTCAGTTTTTCGAGACGCATCCAATGGTGCAATTGTCTTCTTGACTTCATGAATTCTCAGACACGTATTTTGCTTCCAAATAAGTTCAATTTACCTAAAAAAATAGCAAAACACATACCTTTCTCATTTCAAGTGTAATTAGTCAATTTAGTGTGAATAATGCAACAAAATCCTCAAAATTATGCAAAATAAATACATGAATTTCAAGCAATTTTCACACTAATCACTGGACTCAAGTACACCGTGTACTTGAGTACACAGCAGCCCTACCCACCTTTAAATGGTGCGAAAAACACTAAATCAAGAGTTACAAACTCCTAAATATATCAAGAATCAACTACAAGTTGTCAAGAACAAATTTGATCTGAATAAATTCCTAGCCGTACAACATACGTAAATAGCCGTATAAAAATACGTATATCAAATTCAAAAAGGTATTTCTACCGATTAAAACCTATAATGAGTAAGATCGGACGTCGATCGTTCGATGATCGGTCAATCTCGGTGAAGAACACGTAAAGGGTCCTGTTATACCTAGTCAAAGAAGTCAATCTTTGACAAGTCAATCCTAGTCACCAGCTTACGTGGCGAGGATCAGTCAACAAGTCGTGCGACGACTAGTCAACAAGATGAAGAAAATGTAATAGATTTAATGTATTTAATATATTTAAGTGCTCGCCCAAAGATGTTGGCGAGCACATGTTTTAGTTAGCTGCTCGCCCAGATGTGTGGGCGAGCACTCGCCTATTCTAGCTAGAGAAGTCTAAGTATTGAAGTCTTGAGAGACAACAAGGAGCGTGCCGACCACCTTCCTCGAAGGTATTTCGGCGACGACCTACTTAGACGACCAGGTCCTCCGGCGACCACCAGAGGCGGTTTAGGTCCTCGGCATCTCGGCGAGGACGACCACCAGTGGCGGTTTAGCAATAAATGCGCCATCAAATCACATTTTCGAGCAGAAGACTGGTCCAGTAAGGGTATGCCACGTGTAAAGGGCGGGCAGCCCCCAAAAACCACTATATAATGCCTAAAAGGCTCATTTGTAAACACAGGTTACATTTTCCACCAAATCACCCTACCTAAAGCAATAAACTCTCCCAAAGCTCTCAAGCTTTTAGCTTCTCCAAGAAGCTACATCTTTGTTCTTCATTGTTCTTGCTTTGTTCTTCATATAATCTTCATTAATCATCATAATAACCCCGCATAAACACGTAATAAACCCCCGATCATTATACATGTTTATTTAGTGCTTACGAAAACCCACTTCCAGATCATCCACTCAAAAGCACGTACAACATTTGGCGCTAGAAGGAGGGGTTCTTTTACGTGTTCATCATCTCAGTTTCGACCGATCATCGAGCGATCGGTTTACAAACTCCGTTTCTCAGGTTTTAATCGGTAGTTCCACCGTTTAAAGCTTTATTTACGTATTTTAGTGTTCTTCGTGTTCTTGAATATTTGCGATATTCGAGACATATTTTGGAGTTTGATCTCTTTGTAACTTTGTTTTCAAGCTTTAGTTGTTGTTACTTTGCTAGAAAGTAGTTGTAATAGCACGTTCTTCTGCGTAAGAACTCTAATCTTTTGTTTTTAAGCGTCGAAAGCTTAAAGAACAGTCATATCTTTGTAATAATCCCCAGGAGACACTCTTTAAACGATGTCTCATCATACTCCTCAAGACGGATTTGTAGCTCCCGGAGGGAACGATCCCCCTCCGCCGCCGGCAAATCCTTTTGCAAATCTGAATATGGGGGACATTTTGAAAGATCCCCAGCATCTAAAGGACTTTTCTGACTTCCTCTTGGAGAAGAGGAGGCAGAACGAAAAAGAAGAGCTTGAGAAGGCCAAAGATCAGGCCTTCGACAAAGCCCAAAAAGAGAAGGCGAAGGCCAGAGGAAATGATGGGGATGACGACCGCTCCTATCACTCATATTCTGTTCGTCCCCAGGACAGAGGAAAAAACAAGGCCGCAGATCAATCCCACAACAGCCACACGGGGGACTCGCGAGGCCGAAATTCGGTCTTTAATCGCATGCATGAAAAAGATGGGAGGGCTCCTCGTCGAGTGCCTTTCAATCTGGGTGGCCGATCAGAGAGGTCCGACCACGGAGATCGCGCTGACAAAAGAGGTCAGGGCGACAGAGTCTCAGCTCTCGAGCGAGTGGGACCAGGGCAGGGCTCGCGAGCTCCGACGAAGAGTTATTGCAGCCATCATTCGGAGAAACATTCTCCCAGGCGACCAAGCCTGGCATGTCAAGTCGAAAGAGGGAGTTTTGAAGCCGTGAAGGCCAAGGGGGAACCACACATACCATCGGGCCAAATGTAGAGCCCATTAACACGAGGACTGCGTAGACGGACAAAATTTCCGGAAACACACCAACATCATCCAACAAAAATACTTGTGATACTTAATAAGGCAATTCCAAAAATTACTTTATAAGTTAGTACATAATAATGCTCTTGATGCATTGTGCACCCACCATCAAAATAACACAACAATTATGAATCAATTTACTAACATTTTCCCTTCTCATTTGTTGTTGCATAAACACACATTTTCAAACACAATTCTCGTTTTGATACCACTTACTAACAATTTTCTAATGGAGACAATTTTAATTAGGTACAATATAGTCCATAAAATTATGCAGCCCAGCCCCACAGCTCATTAAAAATCCTAGTTATTTTTCTTTTCTTTTGCCTTTTATTACAAAAAAAAAAAAAAAATTCTTTTATTCCATAAGTTTCCCACAAAATCCTGAATATGTTGATGTTATTGTAGTATCATCTAAATACTAATTTAACAAATTTTCTTGCTTAATTAGAAAAGTGTAATTTAATTTTAACGGTAATAATATCGATATAAACCTCTATTATCTTATAATATCATTACCGATATTTATACTCTCTCCGTCCCATATTAATCTTCATAGGTAGATGGACACGAAAATTAAGAAAGTGTAATAATGAGTGAAGTTTTGAGGAGTAATTTTGTAAAACTTTATGTATAAAATAAAGAAATGACTTGACTTTTGTGTATGTGTGGAGATAAATAATGACATTTGTGTAAAATTGAGGTTATTGTGAGGGTGGAGTTTATAAATGATTTTCCATTTTAAGAGTGTGAAAGTTATTGTGGGACGGAGGGAGTAATAAATGTGCCAACCCTCTCGCCTCCTCATTCCTGGCTTGGGACAGGCAGGGATAACTCCCCGGCGAAGTTACAAGATTTTTTTTTAATTCTATTATTGACTATGCTAAAGGTATACAGAGGTTACAGTTGATCGTGACTATGCTAAAGGCAATGAGATCCTGATTAACTATGGAAATTTGCCGACTGCTGGTTTCCTATATATTGTTTTTGGGGTTTACTGTTCCTAACAACGATCATGATTTCGTTTTATTCTCTGTTAGTCTAGATCAACAGGACAAACTTTTTGCTCGGAAATCTGTTATCTAAAGCAACAACGCGTAGACAAGGACGATAGGTCCACTTGGGATTCATTCTGGGTCAAACAAGTAGAGATTGGCTCTAAACATGGAGAGGGAATCCCAGTACAACTACAAGCATTTCTTCTTCGAGTTCATGTTTGCGATTCTGAGGAAGAATTAGAGGAGTTGAAAGAAGCTGCAGCAATTGATGGACAGGTGGGTAGTCATCCATTAAAGAAGCTGGAAAAGGAGATTAAAGCCCATGTGCATTTGTTGGATGAAATATAAAGAAGTGGTAAAAACTAGTGAGGTATGTGAAGAGGATATACGGAGGCGATTAGCTAAAGATCTCCAAATTAGAAGAAGATTTGCAGATGCAAGACTTGTAAAACAATTACATACTCCCTAGCTCTCTGCTGCTGCACTACCCATTTATATACAGTTTGCTGTGATTGCCACATGTTTCTCAGTTTTGGAATAAATTTGGAATTCCTATATACTAGTAGCAAATTTAGTTGTGGTTGGTTTTTTTTTAAAAAAAAAAAAGCATAAAAGGCTTAGCTTCTACTATTGCAACCTTCCTTGAGAATTAATCGTGTCTAGCTAGATAGAATCGTGCCAACAAATATCACTTTTACACTAACCCTTTCTTGTGGGATCGACCTCGTACTTACTTCGCTACAATATACACCGTATACTTGCGGTCGTGTATTTTGATGTTGTGAAATGCGTGAACACTGCCTCAACACAAGACATGCAAGAAGAAAAGTTATTCTCGATTACTAGTCTATTGAACACTCTTACGCTTCTAGTTAGAAAAACTATTTTTCTTCTTGTAGATCTTCACATTATTGTAAACCCGAATAATAATGTGTTGATCATGGTCTTATTTACTAGGTTATATGCATAGATCTATGAGGGAGATAGTTTCGTAGGATCTAGTAAATTTTATACACTCATCGAAGTGTTATTATACACCTCTAAGAGGTTGTAATTCGTTTCACATATTTTATAATCTACGCAAATTTTGAATACTTCCATTTTACAAAGTGCATTTTAATTTCCGCTGCTTAATGTTGTCAGGACAGTGCCAACACGACTAACAACACCTCTGATTTCGCACGCACACACACTTTCAGTACCAAAACGCAGCAAGAACATCAACTCATGAAGATCTCGAACCAAAAATAGAAGATATGTTGCAACGTCTAGTTCTCACCAACGGCTAGTTTCGAGCACATTTCTCATATAAATACAACATTTGTTCTTTGGAACACGTTACGGAAACTCCAAGCAAAAACTCTCAAGAAATCAGCAGTACTCAAGAACACCAAGTTTTCTAAAAAGCAATATCGAGTTCTTTAGAGCCAGAAAAGAAATTCTATCCTTAGCTCTAAGTTTCCGATCCTAAGCCAAATTTAAAAATCTTATCTTTAGTGCTTAGAAAATCAGTTGTGAATCTTTCACACTGAAGTTGGTTATACACATACTTTACATTTTCAGCTTAGAAATCATTTGTAAAGGGTACTTGTTCTCTAACCAATAAGTAGATTCGTATACACAAAAGGTTGTGTATCTTGATAAAAAATCTTCTCTTAGAACTATAAAGTTAGCAAGGAATATAATTTCACGATTGAGATCGTGAGAGTGGACATAGAACAAGTTGTTCAAACCACTATAAATGTTGTGTTCATTTACAACTTTATCTACATTTTATATATTGTTTATACTTTATAGTATTCATACTTTGATAAAATCATAAGTTTATAAAAGAGTCAAAATCCACGTATAGTTTTATAAATCAGCAGATATCGAATATAAGCTGATATCATTCATTGTTTTAAAGTCATTCTTTAAAAAGGTTTTCATTCAACACACGAGTATAAACATTTAGGGCCTACACAATTCCGCACCTATAGTTGTTAAGATAGTTTTCCAACTGACAAGCTGATTTAAGAAATCAATAGGTTCGTTATCTTGATCTGCTATACTCACTATCACTCTAAATCAGATCATATTATTTGCATCCGACGATAGAGCATATAATTCTTCTGATCGTCTCATCTGATCAACACACAAAAAGTTTAAAATATAGAAAGTTTATTCCCCCTAGACCTTCTCAACATTAATACTTGTTTTGGGACCAACAGCGTCGTCGCCCACCTTCGCTGACCGTGTCGCGCCGCCTCCCTTTTTTTTCTAATTTTTCTGCAACTCAGTCGCCGCCGTTGAGCCGTCCACCCACTGCACCCACCCTCGTTGGTCGCGTCGCCGCCCCCACTCCCGCTGGCCGCATCGCCCATTTCCTTTCCTCTTCTTTTTTTTATTTTTTTTTATTTTCTGCAACATGAAACTACTCCTTCCCCCAAACCCCAAAACCGCCTCCGCCTCGCTGAGCCCAAGTCAAGCCACCCACATGACGTGACCAGCCTTCCGTCGCCATTTTTTTATTTTATTTTATTTTCGACCATAATGTGTCGATAAAAAAAGTCTCGTCGTCAAATTATTGTTGACGAGAGTATTTTTGGTCGACAAATCAAAGTCGTTCGAAGTATTTTGGGTCGACAAACCAGTGTTGACGAAACTGTTTTTAGTCAACTCTGGTTTGTCGAACATAACGTTTTTTTAATTTTTTTTTTTTTTTTGAGTTGTGGCTGTTGGAGGTGGGACGGCGGTGGCTGCCGAAAGAGGGGCTACGACGACGACCGAAATTGTGGACAGTGGCGACTGCCTCTCCCCAATTAGTCGCCTCTCTCCAATTAGGGTTATGTTTTAGTTTGAATTTAGGGGGTGCATCTATCTTTCTGTGTTTTATTAAAAGGACAAAACAAATATTTACATGAATATTTAATTAATAAAAAAGAAGGGGTAGTGTATCTAACAAAGCTTGAGGGGTATATACCCGACGCCCAAATAAAGTTTGTAATTGGGCCTGGCCCAAAATATGGAAAAAAATCCTGTGTAAACCCTTTTCTTGGGGATTTTACTAAAATGCGCCGCCATGAAGTTGAGAACCCAAAACAATAGCTATAAGTAGAAGCCTCGCCAATCCATTCATATCTCAATTGACACACACACTTCAATTTCATTTTGATTTATTCATCACATTTGATTAAATCTTCGATCGTCACCTGATACCACCACCCTAGTTTCATTTTTACTCAATTCAGGTAAATTTATTTCTACTATGAATTATTTTGACAATTGATATGATGGCCAATGATATATTGTAAATTGACAAGCATATGTCTGAAATTCCGTGTGTGGAAGTACCTAATCTTCTCTATGAGGCCTGCTTGTTTGTTTATTAGTACATCTTTTGGAGTTTTTTTTTATTGCAGAATAATTTTTTTGGGGTCATGTGATGAGTATAAGCATAGTTCAAATGATTAATCATGTGATTATAAAATCGTTATAGTCTTTCGCTCCTATCTGATGACCCGAATCACATTCAATTTTTCATGTAATTACTGTTTTTAATCTTACAATGATGACGTTACTTAATTATTCTGACACCTCTTGTATGAGAAGAGCCTTCACGTCTCTTCCTTGAGCACATTATGCAACCCTCTGAGTCTATTATTAATTTTGCTTTAAAAAGGATGGATTTGGAGAAAGGCTTCTTTATCTGGTGACTTGATTTTTGGTATCTTGTCAACTCGTTCCCTAGAAGCAACATTAATCGTCCATTGCTTCTCACTTGCAATTGGATTAGCTATATTTTATTTTTAGTTTAATTTAACGATGATGAGACCTACAGACCTGTAATGATTGCGGAAATGATCGCAATTATAAAACATCTAAGGGACTGAGTTTCTTTTTCTTCCAATTCTGTATTTTTAATAGTATTTGTATATAATTGTTGTAGCTTTACTTGCTTTAATTTAGTCATGCTGATGCTAGTGGGTGTGTCTTGAGTTGAAGTTTAGCTTAAAGTAATGTTCTCCTCGCTATCCTGTGTAACTCTTTTAGTGCATATGGACGTTGGAGTACTACATAATTTTTCTATTTTCTGCCTAATTTATTTGAAATTTATGTTTTGAACATTGCTATCGAAATCTATATTTAAATTTGCAAATGAGTTGGTCTAGTGGTGTAGAAATTTGCAAATTATAGAATACATCGAGCTACCTAGCTTATGGAACTTTGGAAATATACTCATTTTCCTTTGGTAGACACTTAGGAGGTGTGAAAGCAATAGACAAATCAGTATCTACAAATTGCAACACTTATAATATTTTTCTGAATTTAATCATTTTGTTTTAAATTCTATCTCTATTTTCAACTTTAAGTGTTTGGCTTGTTTCATGTTGCTATCTCTGTTGTAGTCATAAAACATCTTCAGAGATTGCTTAGGCTCATATATGCACTTCTTCATCTTACAAACACACACTCTTTTCAATCATTTGGTTGTGTCATGTATAGGGATCTCTCCTTGATTTCTCAAGGCCCGTAAGGAATCAAGAAAAGTGGTTGGGAAATTCCCTACCATTTTCTAAGAGCTACTAGGAGCTAACTAGCTATCACCCCTTCTCTTCTCCTTTCAAAGCAGTTGAGCATTCTGGAGATGGATTCCAACCTGCGTCATCAACTCTATGTAGAAATTTATATTTACATTGAGTAGTTGTTCAGGTTCCAAGTTTTGATATGAAACCTTGTTGTAGCAGCACTGTAATAGAATTTTGTTTGACAATGGGTTAGAAAATCTAATTGTTGTCCATTTTCTTCAGTTCCCTTATAACCATGCTAGTCATGACCTCGTCATCAAATATAAAATTCATTTCTCACTCCTCGACCTACACATTTTACATCACAATCCAAACTCATTTTTTTCACACTTTAACCATAATCACCACAACCAACATTTAATAAATTATTTCTTTCTTGTCAAAATAAAATAAATTATTTCTTTTATAATATAATAATTATATATATTATTAATTTTTTATAATATTTACACAATATTTAAGAAATATATACAATTATTTAATATTAACAAATTTATAACTATAATAAAAAATTACCATACACTTAAAAAAAATTTAAACAAAAATTGAATTACAATTGAAAATAAATAACAAACCACCCTGAATTGGTTCAAAGATAGGAACTTGGTTCAAATTTGGAGAAAATTGAGAATTTTGATAATACTAAGAAAATTGAGAATTATCAATATTAAAAAATCGATGTATGAAATTGTGATCCAAATTGAGATCATTTGAATCCATGATTCATGTTAGAAGAGAAAAGAGAATGTACCATTGTGATACAAAACATATCAAAACTGGTCTCTATTTATAGAGAATTTAATTTTATAAATTTTGGTTTTTTTTTTTTTTTAATAAGTAGATAAGTGTAAATAAGAAATTATCTAAATAAAATATTACGGACGAGTAAAAACTGGACACGTGCCATGCTTAGATTTTTTTGGGATAAAAATACTCCACCCAATACTTGGGTTGTTCTCGGTCATGCCACCACTGTGGTCATCAAATAATATCCAATTTCCCTTTTTTTTTTTTTGTTCTATATGGGCAACCCGATTGTCGGGCAACGATAAACATAGTCTTACTCCCACGGCTAACTACCTAATTATTTGTACTTGCACTAGAAGCTTTATGACACACTTCTCTTATATGCAAAAGATGATCTCACCTCTTCTATAGACACAATATTTTTCTCAACAATAATAGACTACATAAAATTCTCATACGGCTAATGTATATAAACTAAATGAATCAGAGTGGTCTTGACCATTTGGACATTTCACTTCTTTGATACCTTGTGTTGTCTAAAAGTCGTGTATTGTCTATGCATGTATATGTAGACACATACTCGATCAATTGAACTTGTCGGTGTGTAAGGATTGTATATTGTGAAATTGTATATATGTGCAACTAATTCTATTTTTTGTATATTTTTTCAATTTAAATTATGTGAGTTGTATTATGTGATTAAATTGCTTTATAATGACATGCTTACATTGTTTAGGAGTGTGTAAAACTTACAGTTTTTTTATTTGCCAAACACTACATAATTAGAGAGCAAATGTTGTTTAGAAGTAAATTTGATTTTAAAGAGAAGTTCCACAAGGTTGTTTTTCACTAAACTAAACCGTAAACAATAAGACGAAAGGATTTAAACTAGGAAAGCAATGGTCTCCACCATTTTTTTTTTTTTTTTTTTTTAAGGGTTACAAAAAAATAGAGCAAAATCAGTACATCATAATCCACAAGATCATCTTCAATCTAGAAGAATCAAAGCGACAGCTGCTCCATTCCAATCGTGAGGAAGTGGAGAGACGAGTGCAACCAATGCCCACAAATACGATCAGATCTCCATTCTCAAACGAAAAAAAATACCCCACACTAAGGTATATCCGTATCAAGAAATATAGAGAAAAAAGAAAAGACATAGGTCCACTAAAGTACCAAAGGCAAGACCAATCCAAAACAAAAAACCCAGAAAACAAAAAAGGACCCATGCAGGGAGGAAAAAACGCATTAGACGAGGAGAGACCACTCAAAGTGGAGGAACCAACAAAAACTAAAAAAGCTAAAATACTAGAAATTAAACCGCTAAAAAACTAGAAAAAAACAATAAATTGGGATCAATGTGTGACTGAACACCCATTGATCCCACCTAAACCTTAAAGAGACTCATTGAGCTTGTAGATTTAAGGAGACGAAACTGGTTAGCTGACGAACGAACGCGGTGATTCGGTGGAGTAACTTAACAACACGGACTTGTGCAGGCAATTATGACCTCTTAACTCTTACACCGTAAACCAGCGACGGCTGAGGCGGCGTGCACGGCAGCGCAGATGTATGGTGATAGGCGGTGCACGGCAGCGTAGATATATGGTGATAGGCGGTGGTGGATTGATGGCTTATTTTCTAAACTATTATTCTAGAGAGAGGGGGGAGCATTTTTAGAGAGAGGCATATATTGTACTACTTCCGTCCCAAGATTACTTGCACGGTTTGACCGACACGTTGTTTAAGAAAAGTGGATTTAGTGGTTGATGATGTAAGATAAAGGAGGGGTATTTTAGGTAATTTGATGATGTGTAAAGTGAATTTGATGATGTGTAAAGTGAAATGTATGGAAAAAAAGAGTGACACATTTGAAAATAAAATGATGTTGTGAGGTTATTAATTTTTTGGGATATTTTCATATTAAGAGTGTGCAAATAATTTTGAGACGTTCCAATAAAAAAAGTGTGCAAGTAATCACGGGACGGAGGGAGTATATTATTTTAAATTCAATTACGTACCACTTACTCTAATATATGGTCTCCACCTATTATAAAAGGCTTACACTTAAATACACTTGAAATCGACTTTTTTTTTTCTTTTGCAATGGTCTCCACCTATTATTAAAGGCTTACATTTAAATACACTGTACATGAAAGGCTTACACTTAAATACACTCGAGTTGAATTTGACTTTTTTTTTTTTTTGCAATGTTCTCCACCTAGTATGAAAGGTTTACATGGACAACGTGGGATAGCTCAAGTGTTAGAGCACCACTACCTAATCCTTAGACCCTGGGTTCGAGTCATGGGAAGGGGAAAAGGGATGGGTATTTAATTTGTAAACAATGAAAGGTTTACATTTAAATACATTCGAGTGTACCGTGTGCACTCGAGTTGACTACATTTTTTTTCTTCTTTTGTGCGCTAGTTTTTCTTTTGCCCCTTTTATGTTTTTTTTTTTTTTTTGTTAATTAAAATTTGCACTTTTTTTTTCATTTAATTTGTATTTTAAAATATACATATTCTCCATTTAGGTTTAAATTTTTAAGGGAAATTTTTTATTCAGTAAAAGTGCAATACAATATTACTAAAAAAATGTAAGTTAGTTAGTGTTCATTACATGCAATATTGTACAGCTCCTCAATAAAGTCTCATGACTCTCCTTACTCAAGTAGTCAATAGGAATATAGGATGCTAGGCTGGAAAAATGCCCTAGCAGGGGTGACGGTTGGAACCCTTCGCTCTATTGGCGACCTTCTGGACTGTAGAGACCAAAGGTGGAACCACCCGTGTAACCTGAATCGAGGAAGTCGACCCTCAATTAGAGTCTAGATGACGCTCCTTATTGGGGTCCAGATGACCCTCTTCCTCATTTAAATCATCCTTCAATTGTCCCTCAAAGATTGGTCACTCTATCAAGTGATGTGTCTAAGTTCTTCACGGAAAGAGCCCCTAAAGAGTTATCCAACTGAACTGAGTAGGTTAGCACCATATTCGGATCCAGCCGATCCTCCATAACGTGGTCCCCACCTTCCAAGTGTTCCTCAAAAGGCGAGGTAGTAGCCACCAGTGCGGAGGTGGGGTCAATAGTGCATGTAGGGAAAAGAGAGGCCCCATGGCCCACCCTGCCCTAGCGACAGCGACGAGACCGAGAATGGCCCTATACAACCTGGTCCTGACAACACTACCATGCTGGTCCTGTCGACCCTTTTGTCTATCGGGGTCTTGTCGACCCATCAAATTCCTGCAAACTGACAGAGAATGGCCAATGAATATATATATGGTCAATACAAAAAAAAAAAAAAAAAGTGTTTCAATTTGCAAAGGTAAATCATGATTTATTTTTAATGACATCCAAACGATCTACCATTAAAAAATTATTCATTTTCTAAACTTATTTTTGTTTAGAGAATTTGAAATAAGCTTCTGATAATTCTATAAATTATATTAAAATATATATATATATATATTACAACAAGACTGTATTAGCAAAGTTTATCCAGATCCTTCTAGATAAATCTCCGCTTATGTATATCGTAGCTTTAGGGAGTTTGTTAGACACCTTATCTCCTATCTTTAAGAGTATTATATAATACAACTTGTAAATCAAATGCATATATACGTCCCTCTGTAATCACATTTAATTCAATGAAACACAGACTATAAATTCTATATGATATCAGATACGGTTCGATCTAAATTCTAAATTAGGTCTTCTTTTTCTCTCCTTGCCGTCATCATGTCATCAGACTCCACCACCACACCGACAACTACCACCACCGAGCGGGACTCGTCACCTCCCCTTGTTCCCATCTATGTTCGTCACGACCTTCCGATCAAACTCTCTCATAAGAATTACCCATCCTGGAGAGCGCACCTTCTTGCGCTTCTCAAAGGCCATAACTTGCTCGGTTTTGTTGATGGATCAAAACGTTGCCCTGCTCGCAGATCGGATGACTCTAATGCTGCCACTATTGCTCTTTAGGTGCAGCAAGATCAACTCCTTCTTGCTGCCATTTTTGGTTCTCTTGCCCCGGATGTGTTGCCGATTGTGTCCTCTACCGCTACATCTGCTGAAGCTTGGGGAATCCTCACACGGCTGTTCGCTGGACGTTCCAGGTTTCGTGTTAATCAACTCAAGAGTGAATTGTATCGTGTCACCATTGATGATCGCTCTATCACCGAGTTCCTTCACTATGTCAAATCAAAGGCCGATGAATTGGCTATTATCGATCAACCTGTATCTCAGGATGATCTTACCCTCTTCGTGATCAATGGTCTTGGTCCCGAGTATTGAAGTATTTTGGTCCAATTCGAACTCGCGAGTCTTCTCTTCGCTTTGAAGAGTTGCATGATTTATTGTTTGAGCATGAGTTAACACTCAAACGACAGGATGCTGCATCTAAACAATTAGCGGCTTCGGCGAATTCTGCTCAATCTCGCCATGGCCCCAGTCGCATAAAGGTCGCAACAATCAGAATTTTTGAGGTGATCGTGGTCCTACCTCATCTCACTATTCTTCTTCTCCACATTCACACCAGTCTTCTGCTCAAAATAGAGGCCAGTCACAACGTTCATTTCAGCACCGTGGCTCCAATTCCACATTCAATTGTGCACCAGTTGTGTGTCAATTATGCGGATTCAAAGGTCATTCGGCTCTCACCTGTCGTAGGCCTCCTCTTCAGGATAACCTTGCATCTTCTCCGATGGCGTCTTCCACTAATAGTCACTGGCTCGTTGACTCAGGTGCTTTCCATAACCTAACTTCAGATCTCTCAAATCTTTCCATCCATTCTGAATATGATGGCACTGATGAGGTTCATATTGCGGATGGTACGAGTCTCCCCATTTCTCACACGGGTACTTCATTTTTAAATTACCCTACTCGTACTTTTCACCTTTCTTATATTTTATGTGTTCTGAGTGCTCGGAAGAACCTCCCATCAGTCAGTAAATTTACTCGTGATAACAATATTACTATGGAATTTTTTCCGTCCCATTTTCTTGTGAAGGATCGAGTTACGGGGGCGCCTCTTGTTAAAGGCGCATGTCGTGAAGGAGTTTACCACCTTCGTTCTGGCATTCCTTAGCTTTCTTGTGGTCCCAAGGTGGCAAATCTGGGTGTTCGGGCATCTCATCCGGATTGGCATGCGCGGTTAGGTCATCCGTTTGTGGATACCAACCGTTTTATTATTAGGCATTTTCAATTACCCGTTTTGAACAAATCCCAGGTTTTGGGCAATGATAGTGTTTCTTGTCGCTTGAGTAAATCAAATAAATTACCTTTTGCAACTAGTTCATTTTGTGCTACACATCCTTTACATTACATTTATGCGAATGTTTGGGGCCCCTCCACTACTCCCTCATTTGATGGTTCTAAGTATTTCCTGCTACTTGTTGATTTATATTCCTGATACTGTTGGCTTTTTCCAATGCGTGCAAAATCTCAAGTACACTCTATATTCATGAATTTTATGCCTTTAGCAGAGAGGAAATTTGGCTATAAAATTAGAAACCTTTATTCTGACAATGGTGGTGAATTTCTGGCTCTTCGTCCATCTCTGATTCGATTAGGTATCAGGGTATCAGTTGGTTAACTACCGCTCCACATACACCACAACAAAATAGAATTTCAGAACGTCGAAATCGTCTTATATTGGAAATTGGACGTGCCTTATTGCATTATGCTAACCTTCCAATGCAATTCTGGGATTTTACTTTACAAACTGCTATTTATCTCATCAACCGAATGCCGACTGTGGTTCTCAATAATCACGCCCCCTTTGTCCGTTTGTTTGGAGTACAACCGAATTATAATAAATTAAGGGTTTTTGGTTGTCTTTGCTTCCCCTGGTTACGACCTTATTTGCTGGGAAAGCTCACTCCGCCGTCCAAACCTTGCATATTTGTTGGATATAGTCCCTCGCAAAGTGCCTATCGTTGTTTGGATATTGCTACTGTGCGCATATATATCTCATGTCATGTTCAATTTATTGAGTCGAAATTTACTGGATTCTCGCCACCCCAAATGCCTTCATCTTCTCCCTTGCCAAGTACTATTACGCTGCCTATAGCCTCGCTAGATCCGCCCTCTCAACCTCCCGCTGAGCAATCTCATGTTCTTCCGTCCACTTCGGCACAACAAGTTGTGCCGACTCCTGCTGCTGCCCCATTGGTTGAACAACCCCCTCCAGTTGCTGCTCCCCAACCTACTCGTTCTCACTCCATGAGAACTCGAAGCCTCAATAACATTAGCAAGCCTAAGCTTCTTTATGTTGCGACAAAACATCCTCTTCCACGTGATGTTGAGCCATCCACAACAGATCAAGCTCTCTCTATCCCTAAGTGGCGTGAAGCAATGGCCGAAGAATTTACTGCTCTTCAACAACACGGTACTTGGGATCTCGTTCCCCCTCCCTCTACTGGAAATATAATTGGCTGCAAATGGGTGTTTCAGGTAAAACGCAAGCCCGATGGCTCGATGGATAAATACAAAGCTAGGCTAGTCGCTAAGGATTTAATCAACGCCCTGTAATTGATTTTAAAGAGACGTTCAGTCCCGTTGTTAAACCAGCAACTATCCGCACTGTTCTTACATTGGCATTTACTTCTAATTGACCTCTTAGGCAACTTGACGTTAGCAATGCATTTTTACACGGTCACCTTGATTTGCCCGTGTATATGAAGCAGCCTCCCGGCTTCAAAGATCCCTCTCGCCGACTCACGTCTACTTGCTTCGTCGCTCTCTTTATGGGCTTCGTCAGGCCCCTCGATCCTGGTACGAGGCTCTCTTCTTGGCCCTCCGCAGCTTCGGCCTCATCTGCTCCGAGGCTGATTCCTCCCTTTTCGCATTTCACAAAGGGACTAACCGCTTATATGTTCTTGCTTATGTTGACGATTTAATTCTTACAGACTCGTCTCCTTCCTTGGTCGCTGCTCTCACCAAACATCTCCAATCCATATTTGTAGTAAAGGACCTTGGTTATTTGTCATATTTTCTAGGTGTTGAAGTTGCTCAATGCAAGCAGGGCCTCTTTCTATCTCAAAATAAATATCTCGTCGATCTCCTTTGGCGTCACAAAATGGATGGGGTTAGACTCGTTGGCACCCCAGCTGCTACAAAGCCTCCGCTAAATTCTGGGACAGTTGATGCCACTGAGTACCGAAACGCTATTGGGGGGTTGGAATATTTGACGATCACTCGGCCGGACATTTCATTCACCGTTAATCGCCTTGCTCAATATATGTCTTGCCCTACGTCTACTGCATGGAATTTTGCCAAACGATTATTTCGATATCTCAAAGACATGTTGCATCATGGCATCCTTCTTCGACGGACTAATCGTTTAGTTATTACAGCCTACTCCGATTCAGATTTTACCGGAGACCTGTCGGACTGCAAGTCTACCTCGGCCTACATTGTGTTCCTTGGTACCACTCCGATCTCGTGGCGTTCTCGCAAGCAAAGGGGTGTTGCTCGGTCCTCTATTGAGGCCGAGTATCGAGCTTTAGCCACTGCAGCTTCTGAAATATGTTGGCTTCAACATCTTCTCCGTGATCTGCATGTTTCGCTCAGCGCCCCACCTCGCCTTTTGTGTGATAACATGTGTGCCACTCGTCTTGCGTTGAATCCAATCCAACATTCACGCATGAAACATATTGCCATCGACCTCCATTTCGTGCGGGATTTGGATTCAAAGGGTGTTCTTTCGGTTGCATATGTGATGCGGCCTAAAAATGTCATCTAATAAGAAATCGACACGTGTATAAAGGATAAGATAAAAGAGAAGATATGGGATTATGGAAGGGGCTCTGGATAAGGAATCCCTTCTGAAAGTCCCTCCGGAGGGAGCTCCTCACGGAGAGACTTATCTGGAGGACTCAATCTTGATATGAATTGGTAAACCGAAAATGTAGGTGATCTCCACATAAATCGGACTGAGACTGACCAAAGAAAGATTCTTCTCTCCTTCATTGTAGTGGAAGGAGTCCACTAGGGGGAGTGGCCCCGGTCTTTCTGGAAGTAGAGGAGCTGAAGACCTTGTCACCCAGCAAGGCTGGGTCCAAGAGGTGGCTCCGAAACAGAAGGAAGCCTTGACTTCCTCTTAAGAGGGAGTCTCTATAAATAGGTAAATTCAAGGATGTTTTCAGGTTAGATACTCTTACTTTTACTAAATTTGATATACTTCGTGCAAAACATATTTCTGATATTCTTTGAGAGCCTGATTTGATAAATCAAGGATCTCGAGATCCTTGTGATATATTGAAAAGCCCTATACTGACTTAGGCATCGGAGTGTCCGCGCCGGACCCCCCTCCGGCGTGTTCTTTGCAGGTTCTCGAGGATTCTATCGAAGGCAGCAGCATCATTGGATTTTTTCTACGTGTTTGGGAAATCAGATATCCAACTCCGAGGATATCCAATCCCTTTGTGCAAATTTTAGCACATCAACTGGCGCCGTATGTGGAAAAGAGTTGAAAGTTTTTCTCACGAATTTCTACCTATTCGAGTAATGGGTGGCGGAAACAAAACGACCACGTCTACTTCGGGAAAGAAACCCCTTACAGGGGAAAATCCTCCTTTGCCGAATGACCCCACGCCAAAGGGAGGCCGAGGGAAGATCCAGTTCATACCCTTTCCGGATTAAATCCGCCAATGACGCCTAACACCGGCCTGGGGGAGGAAAACCACCCCCTCCCAATCGAAGAGGGGATAACAGTGAACATTGAAGCCCCAGAGTCCCGGACTGCGGATCCCCAACGGGAGGATATTCCAAATTCGGAGCCATGCCTGGTTTCTCCCGATCAGTTGAACGCCCTCATCAAGCAGGCTGTAGAGAGAGCTTTCGCGGCTCAAGGAGATCGAGCCCCCAGAGCTACACCAGGGAACCTGGAGATACCTACCCCGAGACCCCAGGAAGAGGCACTAGGAGCCTCCCAAGTGCTATCCAAGGAAGTAGGGATGCGGGTAGAAGGAGATGATAAGGTGCCCTCCCGAGCGAAAAGAAGCATTCCCCCTCGGAATACAAGAAGGAATGCAGATTTGGCACCCCGAGAGACAGAACTCCCTGAAGCAGAAGAAAGCACTGATGATACCTATGGAGGGCCAGTCAGCGACCAAATACAGGCCCTACAGAAGGAGATGAGGGATATGAGGAGACAAATGAACAATCGAGCGAGTAGATCCGCTTATGTTTCTGGATGTCAGTTCTCTCCTAATATATTACAGGATGAACTACCATTCAATTTTAAGCCCCTCAATTTTGAATACGATGGTACGGCAGACCCATATGAACACCTAGTAAGGTTCGAGAACGCTGCGTTATTACACCGCTACGGAGAGGGAATCAAATGCAGGGTGTTCCTGACCACCCTGGCAAAAGCGGCGCATCAGTGGTTCACTCAATTGGAACCTAATACAATCCGATCCTGGGAGGAATTCAGTGAGTTATTTCTCCATCAATTTGCAAGTGCCCGGAGACAGCCGCGGGCCACTCTGACCCTCTTCCATCTGAGACAGGGGGAGAGCGAGAGTCTAAGAGCTTTTCTCCGGAGATTCAATCAAGCAGCTCTGGAGGTCCCTACAGCCTCTCCGGAGGTGAAGATCAACGCTCTTACTAACGGATTGCGGGATGGAGACTTCTTCTCCTCCTTAGCTAAGAAGCCGGTTAAGAACTTTGATGAGTTGCTACATAGAGCAGAGAAGTACCTCACCCTGGAGGAGGTTCGAAAAGCCAAGAGATTGGAGACTAGGCCACAAGATCGAGATAGAAGAAGAGAGGGCCCCTCTAGGCGTTCCAGTCCAGAGGTCCCTCGGACTTCCGGGTCAACAAGAGACAGTAATCCATCTGGAGGTTCCCGGTTCAGCCCTCGCGGAAGGTTTGAGAAGTACACACCCTTGAGAATCGAACCTGCCGAAGTACTAGAGGTAGCAGGAGATCATCCTGACTTGAAATTCCCGTATTCCAGAAATCGAGGACCTCAGAAGCCCAAGTCCGATCGATTTTGCAGATTTCACAATGAGTATGGACATGACACGAATCAATGTTATCACCTGAAAGACGAGATTGAAAGGATGATCCAAGCGGGGCATCTGAAAGAGTTTATATTTAGAGACAGGCAGGGCCCTCGGGGACAGAAGCGGAAGGAACACGAAAGGAAACCGGAAGAGAAGGAAACCAAGGAGGCGGCCGAGGATATGCCCCCTCCACCACCAAAGAGAGGAGTAATCCACATGATTGTGGGAGGACCAGAAGATGGAGATTCCTTCCGAAAGAGAAAGCAAAGTGTTCGAGCTCTAAAAGCGGAGCAAGGAGGCCAATTGAAAGAAGTAGGACGTATGACAGAGACGCCCAATATCAGATTTGGGCCGGAAGATGTGAAGGGAGTTAAAGAAGATCACAATGACGCCTTGGTGATCACTACCGATATAGCTGGGTTCGACGTGGCCCGAATTTTTGTAGATACGGGAAGCTCAGCGGATATTATGTTTTTTGAATACTTCAAGAGGATGGAACTGAGTGTGAAGCTGCGACCTGTGGATACCTCCCTGTATGGTTTCTCCGGAGGTGCCATCCAACCCTTAGGATCGGTAATGTTACAGGTAGGATTGGGGGATGCTCCAGCTCGAAAGGTCCACCTGGTGGAGTTTCTCATTGTGGATATCCCCTCATCATACAATGTAGTAATGGGACGACCTAGCCTGAACCTCTTTCAGACAATCATCTCCACATTTCATATGAAAATGAAATTCCCTACAGCTACGAGAGTGGGAGAAGTAAAAGGAGATCAATACCAAGCACGGAAGTGCTACGCAGAGTCTGTGAAGATGGCGGACAGGGCTTTAACCAAGGGCCTGGAGAGAACAAGAGGAGATGACCCTGAGGTAAAGAGAAAGAAAGTGGAAGGAATGACACCTGAGCAAGTAAGTGTTAAAACAGATGAGGAGCTGATGAATGAGGAGCTCTTCCCAGGGAAACTTGGCTTTGCTACTAAGATAGGTACCCAACTGGGGCCTGAACTCACAGAGAAGGTAATCTCTACATTACGTCGAAATTCCGATATATTTGCATTCTCTCCAGCGAAACAAAAGTTACGAAACTTTGGAGTGGAGAAGAATAGTATAGTGAAAGAAGAAGTAGAGAAGCTATTGAAAGCAGGACACGTGGTGAAAGTACAATTTCCGGAATGTCTCTCCAATGCAGTGTTAGTATTTAAAGGGGGAGGGAAATGGAGAATGTGTATCGACTTCAGGGACCTCAACAAAGCATGTCCCAAAGACCACTACCCATTGCCAAGGATAGACCAGTTAGTGGATGCGACTTCTGGATTCGAGCTACTTAGCATGATGGATGCATACTAAGGATACCACCAGATCCAGCTGAACCCCTCATATGTCCCCAAAGTGTGCTTCATAGCAGCATGCAGAACGTTTGGCTATGTCCGAACGCCATTCGGATTAATTAATGCTGGAGCAACATATCAAAGGATGGTCGATGTTGTCTTCCGAAGCCAACTAGGAAGAAACATGGAAATATATGTGGATGATATGCTGGCCAAGAGTGTGAAAGCAGATCAACATGTGGAGGACCTGGAGGAAATTTTCCAGATAATTCGAGAGAACGGCATCAAGTTGAACCCAGCCAAGTGCTCTTTTGGAGTGAAATCGGGGAAGTTCCTCGGATACATGGTTACTCAAAGAGGGATAGAAGTGAATCCAGCTAAGGTGAAGGCTGTACTGGACATGCAGCCACCGAGGAACGTGAAAGAGCTCCAGACGCTCAACGGGAGGATCACAGCATTGAGCAGATTCATAGCCAGATCTGCCGAAAAAAGCCACCCCTTCTTCAAAATTCTCAAGAAAGGGGCCAAGATCGAGTGGAGTGAAACATGCCAGAAGGCCTTTGAAGATCTGAAGCATCATTTGTCCCAGCTGCCGAAGCTGACAAAACCTTCTCCCGGAGATACTCTCATCCTGTATCTCTCTGTAGGGGAATTCTCATTGAGCACAACCTTGGTCAAAGAAGAGGGACCTCTCCAACATCCTATCTATTACGTCAGTAAGGTCATTCAAGGAGCTGAAGCTCGATACTCGGAAATCGAGAAGGTCGCTCTGGCCGTGGTATATACGGCGCGAAGATTGCGCCCATATTTCCTCTCTTATAAAATACTGGTCCGCACTAATTACTTGTTGAAACAGGTTATTGGTCGAGCAGACCTCTCGGGAAGGATGGTGAGATGGGCAATAGAGCTCCAAGAATATGATGTGGACTTCGAGCCACGGAAGGCCATAAAAGCCCAAGCTTTGTCCGATTTCATCCAAGAATCTACCAAACCAGAAGAAGTCGAGGGATGGAAGGTATATGTAGATGGCTCAGTGACTCTGAGCGGATGCGGAGCAGGGATAATGCTAGTGGGCCCTCAAGGAGAGGACCTACAATTTGCAGTGAGGTTTCAATTCATGACCTCAAACAATGGAGCAGAGTACGAAGCTTTGATCAGAGGAATGGAGATGGCATTGGAATTGGGAGCTCTAAAGGTAAATCTATACTCCGATTCCCAATTAGTTGTTCAACAGGTGAATGGAGAATATGCAGCCAAAGATAGCAGAATGGCTGTTTATCTCGAACGAGCCCAAGAAGTGATGGGCAAATTCCAAAATTGTGAGGTGGTCCAGGTACCTCGAGAGAAAAACATGCAGGCGGATAGCCTCTCCAAACTCGCCAGCTCCACAGAGTTTGAGGGACAAGGAACAGTGACCTTGGTGGTAGCAGAAAGAGAGACCCTCGGGAACCCCATCGGTTCCATTGAGGAAGGAGATGATTGGAGGAAAGATATATGGGCGGAACTCACTAAGGAAATAGGGGCCCCTACCACCAGAGAGACTCGAGCTCTTAGGATCAAATACTGTATTATTGGAGGACACTTATATAAGAAGTCGTTTACCCAACCATACTTGAGGTGCATATCCACCCGAGAAGCGATGTACACACTCAAAGAAATTCATGAAGGAGATGCGGCTAGTAATGAGGGATATAAGACAGTGGTGAAGAAAACCTTAAGGGCCGGGTTATATTGGCCCTCCATGACGAAGGATGCCAAAGAGTTCGTGAAAAAATGTGTCAAGTGTCAGAAAAATGGTCCCTTGATAAGAACTCCTGCGGAAGAGATGGGAGCTATGCACTCTCCATATCCCTTTGCTAAGTGGGGAATTGATTTGGTGGGGCCTTTCCCTCCAGCCTCTGGAGGAAGGAAATTTCTGATAGTAGCAGTGGATTATTTTAGCAAATGGGTTGAAGCTGCCCCTCTGGCTACAATAGATGAAGAGAATGTGATCAAATTCTTGAGAAAACAGATTTGCTGCAGATTCGGGGTACCCAGAATATTGGTCTCTGATAACGGAACACAGTTCAACGGAGAAAACGTACGAGGATGGTGTGCAAGACTAAACATAATACAGAGATTCACCTCCGTAGCTCATCCTCAAGCTAATGGACAAGTGGAGGTTACTAATCGAACGATAGTAGACGGTATTCGAACAAGGCTGACGAAAATAGGAGGAGGATGGGTGAATGAGTTAGACAATGTCCTATGGTCATACAGGACTAGCCCAAAGACAGCAACTGGATAATCTCCCTTTCAGCTGGTCTATGGAGCTGCAACGGTGATACCTCCAGAGGCCGTGCTGCAGTCCCACCGAATTGCCCAATTTGAAGAACATCAAAATGAGAGGCTAATGAGAGAGGCCCTAGATTTAATGGAAGAAGAAAGGGAGATGGTTAGAGTACGTGCGGAGAGATACAAGAGCAGAATTAAAGCTGCGTATGACCGAAGGGTGATCCCAAGGTCCTTTAGAGTGGGGGACCTGGTGTTAAGGAGAGCTGATGCCCTAAAGAATACGGGAAAGTTGGAGCCCAACTGGGAGGGGCCTTACAAAATCACACAGGTATTGAAGGGAGGAGCCTATAGACTACAAAGTATGGAGGGAGTCGATATAGCCAGGCCCTGGAACGTTTGCCATTTGAAGAGGTTCTTTGTTTGAAGAGAATGTAAGGTCTTGAGACCGTTTCCGATTTTTTGCTTTAATATTTTTGCATTGATTCATATTCTTGTTTGATGTACTTAGTGGCTTCACCGGAGCTCTTTTTCCCTCTTTACGGGTTTCCCCGTTGGAGTTTTTCCGTAAAGAGGTTTTTAATGAGACCGGCGTAGGTTATCTATGGCCTATGTTGAAAACTGACAATAAATCAATGAAGCTTTATCCCTTTTTGAAAAAGATTTATACAGAATTATCATGTCTTGATTATCTTTCTCATATTTGAATATACGATGTATGAATATAAAAATTGCGAAAGTGAGAAACACTCAGAGGCCTAGAGGCCGAGGTGCTCCAGAGAGCCCTCACCACAATTGAGACCTAGGAGGGTTAATCAATGAAATGAGAAGATTTTATGAATTAAAATCTTTTAAGAATAAGAGTGAGAAACACTCGGAGGCCTAGAGGCCGAGGTGCTCCAGAGAGCCCTCACCACAATTGAGACCCAAGAGGGTTAATCAATGAAATGAGAAGATTTTATGAATTAAAATCTTTTAAGAATAAGAGTGAGAAACACTCAGAGGCCGAGGTGCTCCAGAGAGCCCTCACCATACTTGAGAACCACAAAGACTAGTTAAGGAAAAGACAGGTTTTATGATTCAAGACCTTCTAAAAGAGAGAGACAAATAGAAGTTCAGAAGTCAAGAATAGATGGAGGATGTCTCCCCATAACCAAGCCACCTGAAATCAAAAGACCGTACAACCAAGAGACGATTACGATATAACCTACAAGACCAACAAAAGGGGGGAAAAGAGCACACCTCCAACATATTCTTTACTGGTCTTGTAGGTTACTCATGCAAGCAGAAAAGAAAAGGCACGCCAACAAACAAGCAATACGAAGCTAACACGATTACTACAAAAAGCCCCCATATATCCAGGAGTGTGGGGTCCCCTACAAAGTATGAGAACAAGTATTACGAGCAGAAAATAAAGAGTGTAGCGAAACAAAAGAAAGGTAAATTGTTCGTTGTGACCATGAAAATATGAAATTTAAACTGCTTTTTCAACAGCAGCCTCCTCAGCAACAGCCCCCTCGACCTCAGCCCCCTCGACCTCAGCTCCCTCGACCACAGCTCCTTCAACGGCACCCTCCTCCACAGCAGCATGGTTGCTAGATCCTCCGCCCTCCTCTGGGCCCTCCTCACCTCTCAAGGTATCCTCAACGCCCGTCTCCCCATCTACCCCTGTTACCATATTTGGAGCGGAGACATAAGGATAAACCAGCTGCTCCAGAGGCTTTAGCTCAGCCATACCCACCTTGGCTGCCTGTAACTTGGTGATGGCCTGACCCATTCCGGGTAGCCACCAAGGACTGTCGGGGCTTTCCTTAGGATCCCCTAAGAATTTTGGAGGAGTAGCGAGCTGATCCAGGCGAAATTCACGGGAGTAGGTCCCATCGAACCCCGGGGCTGAGTGCTCGGCCACGGCATTGCTGAAGCCATGGTCGATGAAGTGAGGAATATGGGGCCCCATAGCGCATAGGAAACTTGAGCTCTTTAGAAAACTGGACAACCACTGAGTATGAAGAGTCCCCAAGAATTCTTGACCCAAGGAGGAGGTGAACAGAGATTTAATGCAAGCCTGCACCCCGACATCCGGCAGCTCGCGTTCCATCCGTCCCACTTCCTCTTCCAGATGTTTTATCCGGGCTGCATCCTGCTTGCCTTGACCCCGTAGAAGAGGCAACTCCTCAGCCAGAGCTTGAGCTCGTTTATGAGCTTTGTCTTTCTCCGCAGTGATACCCTTGAGGGTTGATTGGAAAGAGGATGCTTCAGCTCGAAGAAGTTCAAGCTCAGCCACCATCTCAACACCTTGGTCGAATATCTTAGTATAGGCAAGACCAAACTACATAAAAAAAAGGAACAATGTTTAAGATGTAAAGAAGGTAGAAGTCATGAAAGTAATGAAAAATACCTCTGAAAAAATATGAGCACCACGAAGCAGTTGATCTTCAGGACGGGGCTTGTCGGATAAATCAGTATTGGTAGGAGGAGGACATTGTCTGATAAGGCGATGGAGAGGTTCGTACACAGCAGAAGGGGGAGCTTCTTTCTCAGCAAGAGCTCGGGCGGTTTTTCCCTTCTTCTTTTTAGAAGTGCCACAGTCGGAGAAGAAGGCATTGGTAGCCGAGCGAGTTCTCCTGGCAACAGAACCTGGGACTTGAGTAGAAGAGCTGGGGAGAGGAGGAACTTTTGAAGGACTCTCTGGAGCCGGGGTCTTTGCTGAGCTTCCTAGAGCAGGAGACTGAGGAGCTTTCGGGAGATCTTCAGGAGCAGATAACACAGGGGCCTTCACTATGCCGAGAGCAGGGGCATCCCGTGAGATATGAGTTAACCAACTCATTGCTGCAAATAACCAAGGAAATTCTCAGAATTCAGAAAAATAACCACATGCAAGAAACGAAATACAAGAACAGAGGATTTTTTACCATCTCGAGGTTCTAAAGGGGAATCTTGAGGACAAAAGCCAAAGTGGGAAAGGATGCGAGGATTTTTGCAAATACCAAGAACATCAAAATAATCGTGCAGACAGACGTGGGTATTAAGGTTAGTCATAACAGTGTGATTTGAAACAGAGTAAGCTTTCAGAGAAGGAGGAAGTACTCCTGGATTGTGGAATATCCAATTTTCATGAGGAAACGGCCAATCAGTGGGGCTAGTAACGAAGAAATAGTAATCTCTCCAAGATGACTCTTCTTCGTGGAGTTTTTTTATGAACTTGCAAACACGAGACCCCCTCCCACAAACATAGAAGAAGCCATCGTTCACTTTACAAGAGTGTTGGCTCAGAAACAGTTCGGTAGAAGGTTCACCGCCATTTCCTTTCACCAAAATAAAAAACCCTATCATGGTACGGATAGCATTGGGAGTGAACTGATTAAGAGGGATCTGCATGCGGGTGGATATGGCGGCCAAGTAAGGGTGAATCGGAAATCGAAGTCCTGCCCTAATTTGAGCCTCGAAGAAGGCCAGAGTTCGGGGTTCAGAGAGATTGGGGCGTTCATGTGAGCGAGGAATTCGAAAAGTATATTCTGGCGGAAAGATGTAGGCTTGAATAAGGCTGGCTAGGTGAGTCTGGTTGATTAGAGAAGAAGTGGAAATTCTATTTTCTGGGCTCCCCATCGGAAATGGAGTGGACTCAGAAGGGTTCTGACCAAAAGCTTCAGGCGGAGAAAGAGGGCTAGACATCGACTAACAGTGCTAATAAAAGGAGAAAGAAAGGATAGTTAGGTTACCTTGATTAGGAGAACTACGAAATCAGTCGGGGCGACCGGCGACGGTGAAACTCAGGAGGAAGAACGCCTGAGAAGAGAGGTCGAAACAACAAGGAACTTTCGGAGGAAATGAAATTCAAAAAGGGAGAAAAGGAAAGGAAAAGATGGGATGAAGTAAATGAGAAAAGGGGGAAATCGAGGTTTTTCCTCGGGAAGACAGTCAGAGAGAGAAAAAGGCGACTGCGTGGGACCCGGGCACGGAAGTCGAAACGTCCTCAGAGCTGGAGGCGGGAAAATTTGTGGAAGAAAGTATTTTCGAAATTTCTCTCTGGAGCTGGAATCATACATGTCTCTCCAGAAATGCCTCTGCACTAGACTCACTTGAATTTTCTACTCTCACAAAAGGCATACTCCTTTTACGAGAGTAGGGGGGAGTAGATGATGTGGCCTAAAAATGTCATCTAATAAGAAATCGACACGTGTATAAAGGATAAGATAAAAGAGAAGATATGGGATTATGGAAGGGGCTCTGGATAAGGAATCCCTTCTGGAAGTCCCTCCGGAGGGAGCTCCTCACGGAGAGACTTATCCGGAGGACTCGATCTTGATATGAATTGGTAAACCGAAAATGTAGGATATCTCCACATAAATCGGACTGAGACTGACCAAAGAAAGATTTTTCTCTCCTTCATTGTAGTGGAAGGAGTCCATTAGGGGGAGTGGCCCCGGTCTTTCCGGAAGTAGAGGAGCTGAAGACCTTGTCACCCAGCAAGGCTGGGTCCAAGAGGTGGCTCTGAAACAGAAGGAAGCCTTGACTTCCTCTTAAGAGGGAGTCTCTATAAATAGGTAAATCCAAGGATGTTTTCAGGTTAGATACTCTTACTTTTACTAAATTTGATATACTTCGTGCAAAACATATTTCTGATATTCTTTGAGAGCCTGATTTGATAAATCAAGGATCTCGAGATCCTTGTGATATATTGAAAAGCCCTATACTGACTTAGGCATCGGAGTGTCCGCGCCGGACTCCCCTCCGGCGTGTTCTTTGCAGGTTCTCGAGGATTCTATCGAAGGCAGCAGCATCATTGGATTGTTTCTACGTGTTTGGGAAATCAGATATCCAACTCGGAGGATATCCAATCCCCTTGTGCAAATTTTGGCACATCAATATGTTAACACCGTTGATCAGCGTGCAGACCTACTCACAAAGCCACTCTCTCGTGCTCGTTTTCAGGACCTTCGATCCAAAATCTCCGTGGCTGATGGCACGTCGATTTTGCAGGAGCGTATTAGCAAAGCTTATTTAGATCCTTCTAGATAAATCTCCGCTGATGTATATCGTAGTTTTAGGGAGTTTGTTAGACACCTTATCTCCTATCTTTAAGAGTTTGTTACAACAATATAGCTTGTAAATCAAATGTATAAATAAGTCCCTCTGTAAATCACATTTAATTCAATGAAACACAGATTATAAATTCTATAGACTGTGACGGGCAAAAAAATATCGTCATGAGAACAATTTTTTGATAGTATGTAAAAATATAGTCATTTTGAAGATTGTATTAAATTAAATTGCATTTTTATTTATTTCTAATTGATGAATTTTAATTTGTTAATACTACCTTTTAGTATGAGTAGTTCAGTTCGGTTTAAAAAAAAATTTGTTGTAATTTAAATATTATATTTCGGAGTATAATATTATCGGTTTCTGATTTTGGTTTAGGTTGGTTTGTTTGTTCTACTAGTTGTTTCCACGTAGACTAGTTGCACATTTGATATGTGTAAATGTGTAATGATTAAAATACATACGAAGGCATATTTTGATGGAAAAGATACCCCGAGTACTATTACTCCCCACGTCTATTTTTTTTTTTAACCACATGCTCAAATCCTTTGAGCTACTACAGGCACTGCTCTGTTTCCATTGGATCGGTTCCCGGGAGTATTTTTAAAATAGTTACTTTTTCTCTTTCCAGTCATTTCAAGTTAAAAAGATGTGAAATTGTATTTATCTCGATACGTTTTGTAGTGTGAAGTAGAAGAGAGGGATGTCATAATTGAGATTTTGAATAGGACAACTTTTTTCTTTGAGTTGAGTACAAATTTTTAAAAAAAAATTTATATAGAAAGTGAAAGTTTAATAATGGAGATAAAATAATATGTGAGTAATATTTCTAATTTAAAAATAAGAATTAGTATGAAATTGAAAAAAAAATGAAAATTATAAAAATAACTGAAAGAGTATCAATTTGAAAAAAAAAATTAAAAAAATACTGCAGTATGAAACAGAGCGTTCTTGTTGTATTAAAAAAAAAAAAACTCAATTATTGTAAAAGTTGCCCATCAATCTTGATTTGATCTCATTTACAATATTTTTAAATAAAAAAACTACTTATTTGATCATATTTTTTAATCAACTATTTATTTGATCATATTTTTTAATTTTTATGTCCAAAATTTATAAGTAATTTTCACCGAAACAAAAGAAGTAGTTAATAGTTTCTCAATTAAGATGGAGTATACTATAACCAATGATAAAGTGGGATAACTCAAGTGGTTAGAGCACCACTACCTAGACCTTAGGTCTCCTGGGTTAGAGTCGTGGGGAGGGAAAAAAAGGATGAGTATTTAACTTCCATAAAAAAAAAAAAGTATACTATAACCAATTGTGCGCACACAAATTACACCACATCATATATTTTTTCTTATCTTATATAATATATATTTGCAAACCTTTCTTAGGACACATGTCACAACCTCCTTAACCTATTTCAATCCTCTCTCCTCTAAATTTCTCCATTTCAAAAATTCTCCACTCTCATTCATTTACAATTTTATCTTTTAATCTCCATCTTTCATTTTAATTTTTCATCTCCACCCTTCATTCTTAATCTTACCCCTATATAAATTTCACCTCCTTTCATTCCAACCACTCAACCTTTCACACTTTTCTATAATCAAACATATTTTTCATTTATGGTGTATTCATTGTCAATCAATGAATTTTGTATGTATTTTATTCATAGAGTTATTTAGATTGTATAACTCTAATATTTCATTTTTTTTCTTTCTATATATTGTTTGTTTATGGTGTAGGTATGGTATATTTTACCTCTCCATGTGCACTCATGCTACTCCAAAAGTCATTCTATGATCCCGTCGACGTTCAAATTGTGCGTCTCAAATTCAAAAGCAACTATCATGACCCTAAAGATCATTGGAGTATTATATTTTGACAATTTTTCCTAATGTAAATGTTTTGAGGAATGTACTTTATATTCGAAAATGATGTAATTAATTTTTTTTGATGACTTTCTTAAGATAATTTGTATGGATATAAATAGTCTTTCATAGAAAAACATGTCTTATGATCAAATATATCAAATAAATAAAGATCTGTAATATATTTTAAAAATACCGCACTAAGCTTGATTTATGTAAGGGTTTACAATAAGAAATGTATGTACAATAAAAGTTAAATTAGAATGTAAAAAATAATTGTTGAGAATTTATTTTAGAATTCAATGGGTATGTAACATGTATGTTTGTAGTTTTCATTATATTATAATTATTTGTATATTTATTGTATATTCTTTTAAATTGTAAATCAAGTTTAATAGAATTAAATTAAATTATTATAAATTTATTCAAAAGATAAAATACTAAAAAGGTGAAAATGGGATATTGATTATTGAGTTTACCTATATTTAAATTAATCAAATTTTACAATAAAACTGACCATATAAATTATTTAATTCATGTCATAATTTTCTCATGTTCATAAGGAAATACACTAATTAGAAGAAAATTATATAGAAGTAAGCTAATCCTAATTAAGTTTTCGTTTTTTTTTTTTGAATAATCTCAAAATTAAAGGAAAATCAGCAAATGATTTATGCACATTTATTTTTATATATAGTTACTAATATTAATATTTGAATATATGATAGTTACAGAATATATATATATAGAGAGAGAGAGTAAACTATTCATAAATTTAGAATTGCAGCGTGTATATATATGTGTATGTATGTCTTATATCTAAATATATAACAGTGTCTAACTGTATTTATATATGTTAAATTTATAATTCGAGTGTATATATTTTAAATAATTTTTTTTTTGAGAGGTTGAATAATTAATTGATACATCTAATATCTAATTGATTATCAATTACTATATATGTTAAATTTATAATTCGAGTGTATATATTTTAAATAATTTTTTTTTTGAGAGGTTGAATAATTAATTGATACATCTAATATCTAATTGATTATCAATTACTAAATAAGTGCATGATGAATTAATAAAGATAGATGTTTCCGATGAAATTTGGTTTCCTTAAAATTAATTTAGGTTTGAATTTGAATTTACAATTGATTTGTTCATCAAAGCATTAAAAATAAACCATATGTGTGATTTCAGAAGGAATGTTGGTAGAAATATTTTTATTCCGAGAATGATATTGTGTATTTCGGATGACACTGCTCCCGTAAAGTTTTAAAATAAAAGTTAAGGTCAGTCTCATTATTATATGGTAGGTGTATACCTTCCGAAATCTGTGTTGATCAAACACGGACAATGTATGTTACAGCCTCTAAAGTGAAGAGCAAGAGTGATTTTTTTTTTTTTTTTTTGTCTAGATTCAAAAATGTAAATGTACCATGAATGTTGTCTACGAGGAAGATTTTCGAAATTTGTAATTTATTACATTAATTTATTTTATAAATACATTTATAATTTTCTTTTTAGTTATTATTTTTTATATGAATGACGTAACCTATATTGCTACAACACTAGCCCTAAACCCGCGTTTTACGCGGGGTCGATTTATTAAAATAATAGTAACTTTAAATATTATATTAATTTTTATATCTTTAAATATCATATTAATTTGTATATCTTTTTCACGGTTAAGTGAGTTAAACCTTTTTTTGTATTCTAATATATTTATAATATATATATTTCTACAAATTTGAACCTATATTATTATATTTATAATAAAAAATATATATAAGATTACAAATTTCTAAAAACTTTACAAAGTTTGTAGTATGCAATAAAATAGAAGATGATTTTGAAATCTGAATTTTGAAATTTTAATGATTTGTATGTTTTAGAATTTAAATAGGATATGATTTAACTTTATAGTATATAAATTATATGTATTTATATAGGTATCTATATAGAGTTTGTAAATATTTATAGGGTTAACTTTTGTAGGGTTTATATGGGTTTGTAGGATAAGATTTTAAAATTCTAAATCTAAATTCTAGAGTAGAATATGAGTGAAATTTTAAAATCTCAAATCCGAATTTTCTATTCCAGAATAAACATCCCCTCAAAGAACCAGTGACATCTCTTTAGTAACCTATTTTCATAACACAAATTAGTAATAACATAATCGGTTTAGTAACCTATTTTCATAACACAAATTAGTAATAACATAATTAAAATGTGTGTTACTTTTTTTTTTTAGACTTGATAAAACCACTTACGACAAATACAATGATATCTTTAAATATAATAAATTAATATTATATAAACAATAATAAAATATAAAAAAATTTATAAAATATAAATAAATTATTAAAAACGATTATATTATAATAAATAATTGCATTTTTTTAGGGTGATCACTATTCATATTTATTAGAAAATTCAATTAACTAATCAAACTTAGTTGAAAGATTTTAACTTTTTTTATTAACAATTACTAAAACTTTTCTAAATAAAGTTTCTTAAATTATTCTAAAATACACTCATATGATTTTTTTTTTATTGACAATTACTAAACATTCTCTAAAATTTTCCACAATACTATATACATCTTACAAAGTTTTTAAAATTATTTTAAAATATATTCACAGCCTATATCTCAAAAAAATTATATATATATATATAGTTTACCTTTATAAATTTTTATTTTTTAAATGATTCATATTTTCTTAAATGAATCGTTCCATAAAATCCAGAGCAGTTGCCTGTTTCAATTGCACTCTAAATGTCATATAAAATCCTGTAAGATAAGATGTTTCAGTTGCACTGTCTAAGTCGGTGTTTGTTTTGGGATTGGACCCAATCCAATCTCTCTCAATCCATCTCAATCCAAATATAAATTCAAATACCAATCCACCCCTATAATACATTTATACACCTATTTTTATACAATCAAATCACACACTCATTCAAATACCAAATCTCTCTTAAATGAATCGTTCCATAAAATCCAGAGCAGTTGCTTGTTTCAATTGCACTCTAAATGTCATATAAAATCCTGTAAGATAAGATAGAATCGTTCCATAAAATTCAGAGCTGCTTGTTTCAATTGCACTCTAAATGTCATATAAAATCCTGTAAGATAAGATGTTTCAGTTGCACTGTCTAAGTCGGTGTTTGTTTTGGGATTAGACCCAATCCAATCTCTCTCAATCCAAATATAAATTCAAATATCAATCCACCCCTATAATACATATATACACCTATTTTTAACAATCAAATCACACACTCATTCAAATACCAAATCTCTCATACTTTCTTCACTCTTTTATTTTTCTTTCACACACTCATTCTCTCTCCCATTTTCTTCTCTTTAACTACTAACCATAATAAAATATTATAACATCACTTTTTGATGTGACATAAGGTACTTCTCAATCCTTAACCAAACACAACTTACACACAATTACTATGGATTACCCAAATCTCAATCAAATCTACCACAATCCAAATCAAATCAAAATCAATCCCAAACCAAACACCACCTAAATGTTGTCAAATGTTAGATAATAAGATGTTTCTATTCTTATTTGATATATAATATGAACTATAACTAAGATTTGCATTAAATGTTTTTAAAAAATCAACAAAAGCATTAAAAAATATATTTTAATGAAAAAAAAACAATTAAAAATATATAAAACGTTCAACAATCAACTAAAATTTTAAAATAATTAAATTTAAAATATTCATTTGAAAAAAATAAAAATCAACTAAATTTAAATAAAATCGAAAAACTATTAAATAAATCAAATCAAATTAAAAAAATTATAAAATAAAAAAATTATAAAATAAAAAATATGGATTCAAAATTTATAAAAAATTAAATAAAATAATCAATGAGAGAATCTATACCTTAACGAAGAAAAATATTCAATAATACGAAAAAAATAAATAAATATTTAATAATATTTTTAAAAAAACAACAAAGCATTAAAAAACATTTTAATGAAAAAAACAATTAAAAAAATATATATAAAACGTTCCAAAATCAACTAAAATTTTAAAATAATTAAATTAAAAAAAATCATTTAAAAAAATAAAAATCAACTAAATCTAAATAAAATCGAAAAACTATTAAATAAATAAAATTTAAAAAATTATAAAATTAAAAATATGGATTCAAAGTTTATAAAAACTAAATAAAATAATCAAGGAGAGAATCTATACTTTAACACTGAATTTAAGATCCATGAAAATCTAAACAAAAAAAAAATTCAATAATACGAAAAAAATAATTTAAGAATATTTTTAAAAATAACAAAGCTTTAAAAACATTTTAATGAAAAAAAAACAATTAAAAATATATAAAACTTTCAAAAATCAACTAAAATTTTAAAATAATTAAAATTACAAAAAGTCATTTAAAAAATAAAAATCAACTAAATATAAATAAAATCGGAAAACTACTAAATAAATCAAATCAAATTTAAAAAATTATAAAATTAAAAACATGGATTCAAAACTTATAAAAACTAAATAAAATAATCAAATGAGAGAATCTATAATACCTTAACACGATAATGGATTTAAATCCATGAAAATCTGAACAAAGAAAAAAAAGGATGGTAGTCAAGGAAGGAGAGAAAACAATGAACCAAAATAATAAAGGTTAGCAATATAAAATTTAAAATTATTTTTTGAGAGTGACGTAAGACTGACATTTATACATTTATATAGTGAAGAAAACTTGAGGATGAAAATGAAAACCATGAAATATACTTACAAATACCTTATGATGAAAGGCAATGCGTAGAATGAAGATATAAGATTACAAATATATTTCTGTACCATGAGAGTAATCGAAACGTTGTTTTTCTGTACCGGAGAGGGTGACGGGAGATAAGATAATGAGTTGGGTATAAAAAGATTAGAGATCTAATTTAGTTGAGAAAATCATGTAATTATTTAAAATTTAAATAATTAAAAGAGATAAAATTGTCAAGTGATTGTTTAAATCGTGACATTTAATTTTATTAATATTATTGGTAAATTTATAAATTTTATAAATTATAAAAATTAATATTATGAATAAATAATCTGGTATTAAAAATATAATACGGTGATTACATTTAAAAAGAAAAATTGTGTTGTGATTAAAGTTAAAAAAATAAATTAAAAGAGATAAAATTTTCATGTGATTGTTTAAATCGTGACACTTAATTTTATTAATTTGAAATTAAAATAGGGAAAATGGATATTTTTTTTATAATATGTAAATTATTATTTTGAAATTAAAATAGAAAAAATAGTTTTTTTTAATCAGAATGCCTGAGAATGCAGGGATTTTGAGTAATAGAATTGTGACACGTGTCCATTATATTCTCACAAATATAGAGTACTAGTGTAGAACCCGTGTATTACACGGAATTTTAAATATATTTTTAAATATTTAATAATAAATTTTTATTTATTTACTTAATTTAATTTTTCATATTTTTATAATTATATTTAAAAAAAATGATTTCGCATAATTATAATTATTTTGTTAAAAAAATTTAACATTTTTTGAATTATATTTATTATAACGTTGTATTATAATATAAAAGTTTAATTAACATAATATTTTGAATTATACAAAATAATTACACTTAGACAAAGTGGGATAGCTCAAGTGGTTAGAGCACCACTACCTAGGCCTTGGGTCCTGGGTTCGAGTCATGGGGAGGGGAAAAAAGGAATGGGTATTTAACTTCCATCAAAATAATTACACTTATGTTAGTTAATTTTATAAAGCAAATTTCAAAGAAAATTTGTGAGAATCAAACGAAATGTGACGTTGACATTTAATAAATATGAAAACAACTTTTAAAAAAATTATAAAATTTCGGAAACAAACAATTTAATTAATATTAAAATAGCTTTTAATAAATTGTAAGTTAACCTTCAATATCAACCACAACACCTTACATTTAATAAATATGAAAATAACTTTTTAAAAAATTATAAAAGTTCGAAAAAAATAATTTAAATAATATTAAAATAACTCTTAATAAATTGTAAGTAAAACTTCAATATCAACCACAACACAATTAAATAAATAAATATTTTAGTAAATTGCAAATTAAATCGTAACATTTTCCACATTTGCAATCTAATCTAAACTTTAAGGTAATTGCAAATACATCAAAAACTTTAAATATAGTTGCAATTTAGTCTTTTTGACAATTTTAATTGTGTTCAAATCTAACATAATTTAGACTTTTTAATGACATAACAACACCTTAATAAAACAATATTATTTTTCAATCAAACCAAATATCAAAAGGTATGATTTAGGGACAAAGTTAACTTGTAAGAAGTCTAATTTGCAATAATATTTAAAGTTTGTGATTTATTTGCAATTCTTTTAAGGTTTAGATTAGATTGCAAATGACCGAAAGGTCGTGATTTAATTTGCAATAACCTCTTTTTAAAATTTACAACTTCATTAAATTATGACACATAAGCCAAATCAACCACAAAATGACACATAAGCCAAATCAACCACAAAATGACACATCATCAATTTAAACTCCCTATTAGTATATAAGGGGATTATATTCTATAGATGTAGTGTGTATTATGTATATATAACAAATTTGTTAATCTTGTAAAATAATTTAATAATTATATAATAAATATTATGTATAAAATTATATAATAAGTTTTACATATATATTTTCGAGCTCTATTTTTTAAATGCATTAAACTTATAATAAATTTAAAATAGTTGCAGAAAAAATTAATTACTTGAGATATAGTAAGATAAAAGTAATTATAAAATACAATTTAATAACTAATTAAATAAAGAATTGTACACCCCAATAAAAATAAATTTTAGATTGTATTTTACTCAGAAGAACGTTAAATAGTTGTAAAATAAATTAAACTAAAGAATAAAATGAATAAAGTTAAGTAAATAAAATAAAAATTAATTTAATTAGTTAATGTTAAAATAATAAAAATATAATATTTGGAAAGAGTTTATGAATCATATCTTACTCAACCAATAACTTAATTACGTACACATCATACTTTTTAAAATTTACAACTTCATTAAATTATGACACATAAGCCAAATCAACCACAAAATGACACATAAGCCAAATCAACCACAAAATGACACATCATCAATTTAAACTCCCTATTAGTATATAAGGGGATTATATTCTATAGATGTAGTGTGTATTATGTATATATAACAAATTTGTTAATCTTGTAAAATAATATAATTATTTATATAATAAATATTATGTATAAAATTATATAATAAGTTTTACATATATATTTTTGAGCTCTATTTTTTAAATGCATTAAACTTATAATAAATTTAAAATAGTTGCAGAAAAAATTAATTACTTGAGATATAGTAAAATAAAAGTAATTATAAAATAAAATTTAATAATTAATTAAATAAAGAATTGTACACTCCAATAAAAATAAATTTTAGATTGTATTTTACTCAGAAGAACGTTAAATAGTTGTAAAATAAATTAAACTAAAGAATAAAATGAATAAAGTTAAGTAAATAAAATAAAAATTAATTTAATTAGTTAATGTTAAAATAATAAGAATATAATATTTGGAAAGAGTTTATGAATCATATCTTACTCAACCAATAACTTAATTACGTACACATCATACTTTTTAAAATTTACAACTCCATTAAATTATGACACATAAGCCAAATCAACCACAAAATGACACATAAGCCAAATCAACCACAAAATGACACATCATCAATTTAAACTCCCTATTAGTATATAAGGGGATTATATTCTATAGATGTAGTGTGTATTATGTATATATAACAAATTTGTTAATCTTGTAAAATAATATAATTATTTATATAATAAATATTATGTATAAAATTATATAATAAGTTTTACATATATATTTTCGAGCTCTATTTTTTAAATGCATTAAACTTATAATAAATTTAAAATAGTTGCAGAAAAAATTAATTACTTGAGATATAGTAAGATAAAAGTAATTATAAAATACAATTTAATAACTAATTAAATAAAGAATTGTACACCCCAATAAAAATAAATTTTAGATTGTATTTTACTCAGAAGAACGTTAAATAGTTGTAAAATAAATTAAACTAAAGAATAAAATGAATAAAGTTAAGTAAATAAAATAAAAATTAATTTAATTAGTTAATGTTAAAATAATAAGAATATAATATTTGGAAAGAGTTTATGAATCATATCTTACTCAACCAATAACTTAATTACACATCATACTTTTTAAAATTTACAACTTCATTAAATTATGACACATAAGCCAAATCAACCACAAAATGACACATAAGCCAAATCAACCACAAAATGACACATCATCAATTTAAACTCCCTATTAGTATATAAGGGGATTATATTCTATAGATGTAGTGTGTATTATGTATATATAACAAATTTGTTAATCTTGTAAAATAATATAATTATTTATATAATAAATATTATGTATAAAATTATATAATAAGTTTTACATATATATTTTCGAGCTCTATTTTTTAAATGCATTAAACTTATAATAAATTTAAAATAGTTGCAGAAAAAATTAATTACTTGAGATATAGTAAGATAAAAGTAATTATAAAATACAATTTAATAACTAATTAAATAAAGAATTGTACACCCCAATAAAAATAAATTTTAGATTGTATTTTACTCAGAAGAACGTTAAATAGTTGTAAAATAAATTAAACTAAAGAATAAAATGAATAAAGTTAAGTAAATAAAATAAAAATTAATTTAATTAGTTAATGTTAAAATAATAAGAATATAATATTTGGAAAGAGTTTATGAATCATATCTTACTCAACCAATAACTTAATTACACATCATACTTTTTAAAATTTACAACTTCATTAAATTATGACACATAAGCCAAATCAACCACAAAATGACACATAAGCCAAATCAACCACAAAATGACACATCATCAATTTAAACTCCCTATTAGTATATAAGGGGATTATATTCTATAGATGTAGTGTGTATTATGTATATATAACAAATTTGTTAATCTTGTAAAATAATATAATTATTTATATAATAAATATTATGTATAAAATTATATAATAAGTTTTACATATATATTTTCGAGCTCTATTTTTCAAATGCATTAAACTTATAATAAATTTAAAATAGTTGCAGAAAAAATTAATTACTTGAGATATAGTAAGATAAAAGTAATTATAAAATACAATTTAATAACTAATTAAATAAAGAATTGTACACCCCAATAAAAATAAATTTTAGATTGTATTTTACTCAGAAGAACGTTAAATAGTTGTAAAATAAATTAAACTAAAGAATAAAATGAATAAAGTTAAGTAAATAAAATAAAAATTAATTTAATTAGTTAATGTTAAAATAATAAGAATATAATATTTGGAAAGAGTTTATGAATCATATCTTACTCAACCAATAATTTAATTACACATCATACTTTTTAAAATTTACAACTTCATTAAATTATGACACATAAGCCAAATCAACCACAAAATGACACATAAGCCAAATCAACCACAAAATGACACATCATCAATTTAAACTCCCTATTAGTATATAAGGGGATTATATTCTATAGATGTAGTGTGTATTATGTATATATAACAAATTTGTTAATCTTGTAAAATAATATAATTATTTATATAATAAATATTATGTATAAAATTATATAATAAGTTTTACATATATATTTTCGAGCTCTATTTTTTAAATGCATTAAACTTATAATAAATTTAAAATAGTTGCAGAAAAAATTAATTACTTGAGATATAGTAAGATAAAAGTAATTATAAAATACAATTTAATAACTAATTAAATAAAGAATTGTACACCCCAATAAAAATAAATTTTAGATTGTATTTTACTCAGAAGAACGTTAAATAGTTGTAAAATAAATTAAACTAAAGAATAAAATGAATAAAGTTAAGTAAATAAAATAAAAATTAATTTAATTAGTTAATGTTAAAATAATAAGAATATAATATTTGGAAAGAGTTTATGAATCATATCTTACTCAACCAATAACTTAATTACGTACATATCATACTTTTTAAAATTTACAACTTCATTAAATTATGACATATAAGCCAAATCAACCACAAAATGACACATAAGCCAAATCAACCACAAAATGACACATCATCAATTTAAACTCCCTATTAGTATATAAGGGGATTATATTCTATAGATGTAGTGTGTATTATGTATATATAACAAATTTGTTAATCTTGTAAAATAATATAATTATTTATATAATAAATATTATGTATAAAATTATATAATAAGTTTTACATATATATTTTCGAGCTCTGTTTTTTAAATGCATTAAACTTATAATAAATTTAAAATAGTTGCAGAAAAAATTAATTACTTGAGATATAGTAAAATAAAAGTAATTATAAAATAAAATTTAATAATTAATTAAATAAAGAATTGTACACTCCAATAAAAATAAATTTTAGATTGTATTTTACTCAGAAGAACGTTAAATAGTTGTAAAATAAATTAAACTAAAGAATAAAATGAATAAAGTTAAGTAAATAAAATAAAAATTAATTTAATTAGTTAATGTTAAAATAATAAGAATATAATATTTGGAAAGAGTTTATGAATCATATCTTACTCAACCAATAACTTAATTACGTACACATCATACTTTTTAAAATTTACAACTCCATTAAATTATGACACATAAGCCAAATCAACCACAAAATGACACATAAGCCAAATCAACCACAAAATGACACATCATCAATTTAAACTCCCTATTAGTATATAAGGGGATTATATTCTATAGATGTAGTGTGTATAATATTTGGAAAGAGTTTATGAATCATATCTTACTCAACCAATAACTTAATTACGTACACATCATACTTTTTAAAATTTACAACTTCATTAAATTATGACACATAAGCCAAATCAACCACAAAATGACACATAAGCCAAATCAACCACAAAATGACACATCATCAATTTAAACTCCCTATTAGTATATAAGGGGATTATATTCTATAGATGTAGTGTGTATTATGTATATATAACAAATTTGTTAATCTTGTAAAATAATATAATTATTTATATAATAAATATTATGTATAAAATTATATAATAAGTTTTACATATATATTTTCGAGCTCTATTTTTTAAATGCATTAAACTTATAATAAATTTAAAATAGTTGCAGAAAAAATTAATTACTTGAGATATAGTAAGATAAAAGTAATTATAAAATACAATTTAATAACTAATTAAATAAAGAATTGTACACCCCAATAAAAATAAATTTTAGATTGTATTTTACTCAGAAGAACGTTAAATAGTTGTAAAATAAATTAAACTAAAGAATAAAATGAATAAAGTTAAGTAAATAAAATAAAAATTAATTTAATTAGTTAATGTTAAAATAATAAGAATATAATATTTGGAAAGAGTTTATGAATCATATCTTACTCAACCAATAACTTAATTACGTACACATCATACTTTTTAAAATTTACAACTTCATTAAATTATGACACATAAGCCAAATCAACCACAAAATGACACATAAGCCAAATCAACCACAAAATGACACATCATCAATTTAAACTCCCTATTAGTATATAAGGGGATTATATTCTATAGATGTAGTGTGTATTATGTATATATAACAAATTTGTTAATCTTGTAAAATAATATAATTATTTATATAATAAATATTATGTATAAAATTATATAATAAGTTTTACATATATATTTTCGAGCTCTATTTTTTAAATGCATTAAACTTATAATAAATTTAAAATAGTTGCAGAAAAAATTAATTACTTGAGATATAGTAAAATAAAAGTAATTATAAAATAAAATTTAATAATTAATTAAATAAAGAATTGTACACTCCAATAAAAATAAATTTTAGATTGTATTTTACTCAGAAGAACGTTAAATATTTGTAAAATAAATTAAACTAAAGAATAAAATGAATAAAGTTAAGTAAATAAAATAAAAATTAATTTAATTAGTTAATGTTAAAATAATAAGAATATAATATTTGGAAAGAGTTTATGAATCATATCTTACTCAACCAATAACTTAATTACGTACACATCATACTTTTTAAAATTTACAACTCCATTAAATTATGACACATAAGCCAAATCAACCACAAAATGACACATAAGCCAAATCAACCACAAAATGACACATCATCAATTTAAACTCCCTATTAGTATATAAGGGGATTATATTCTATAGATGTAGTGTGTATTATGTATATATAACAAATTTGTTAATCTTGTAAAATAATATAATTATTTATATAATAAATATTATGTATAAAATTATATAATAAGTTTTACATATATATTTTCGAGCTCTATTTTTCAAATGCATTAAACTTATAATAAATTTAAAATAGTTGCAGAAAAAATTAATTACTTGAGATATAGTAAGATAAAAGTAATTATAAAATACAATTTAATAACTAATTAAATAAAGAATTGTACACCCCAATAAAAATAAATTTTAGATTGTATTTTACTCAGAAGAACGTTAAATAGTTGTAAAATAAATTAAACTAATGAATAAAATGAATAAAGTTAAGTAAATAAAATAAAAATTAATTTAATTAGTTAATGTTAAAATAATAAGAATATAATATTTGGAAAGAGTTTATGAATCATATCTTACTCAACCAATAACTTAATTACACATCATACTTTTTAAAATTTACAACTTCATTAAATTATGACACATAAGCCAAATCAACCACAAAATGACACATAAGCCAAATCAACCACAAAATGACACATCATCAATTTAAACTCCCTATTAGTATATAAGGGGATTATATTCTATAGATGTAGTGTGTATTATGTATATATAACAAATTTGTTAATCTTGTAAAATAATATAATAATTATATAATAAATATTATGTATAAAATTATATAATAAGTTTTACATATATATTTTCGAGCTCTATTTTTTAAATGCATTAAACTTATAATAAATTTAAAATAGTTGCAGAAAAAATTAATTACTTGAGATATAGTAAGATAAAAGTAATTATAAAATACAATTTAATAACTAATTAAATAAAGAATTGTACACCCCAATAAAAATAAATTTTAGATTGTATTTTACTCAGAAGAACGTTAAATAGTTGTAAAATAAATTAAACTAAAGAATAAAATGAATAAAGTTAAGTAAATAAAATAAAAATTAATTTAATTAGTTAATGTTAAAATAATAAGAATATAATATTTGGAAAGAGTTTATGAATCATATCTTACTCAACCAATAACTTAATTACGTACACATCATACTTTTTAAAATTTACAACTTCATTAAATTATGACACATAAGCCAAATCAACCACAAAATGACACATAAGCCAAATCAACCACAAAATGACACATCATCAATTTAAACTCCCTATTAGTATATAAGGGGATTATATTCTATAGATGTAGTGTGTATTATGTATATATAACAAATTTGTTAATCTTGTAAAATAATATAATTATTTATATAATAAATATTATGTATAAAATTATATAATAAGTTTTACATATATATTTTCGAGCTCTATTTTTTAAATGCATTAAACTTATAATAAATTTAAAATAGTTGCAGAAAAAATTAATTACTTGAGATATAGTAAGATAAAAGTAATTATAAAATACAATTTAATAACTAATTAAATAAAGAATTGTACACCCCAATAAAAATAAATTTTAGATTGTATTTTACTCAGAAGAACGTTAAATAGTTGTAAAATAAATTAAACTAAAGAATAAAATGAATAAAGTTAAGTAAATAAAATAAAAATTAATTTAATTAGTTAATGTTAAAATAATAAGAATATAATATTTGGAAAGAGTTTATGAATCATATCTTACTCAACCAATAACTTAATTACACATCATACTTTTTAAAATTTACAACTTCATTAAATTATGACACATAAGCCAAATCAACCACAAAATGACACATAAGCCAAATCAACCACAAAATGACACATCATCAATTTAAACTCCCTATTAGTATATAAGGGGATATTAAGATTTTAATTTGTTTTATCTTTTAATAAAATAAATAAATTTAAAATTGTATGTATGTTTAAAAAATTAAAATCAAACTATATTATAAGTTTATTTCAACTCCGCGTAGGTCTTACACTAGTTCAAAATATATGTAAACAAGTAACTTCTCATTTTATCCATAATCAATGCTTGTAATTTTCATTAAAAAAATACATGTATATAAATATTTATTGATTTTAAGGGTAAATTTGGAATAAATGCAATTAATTTGCATTGTAAAGTACAAAACGACTTATATTTTGCAAAAAAAATAAAAGGTCAAAACGACTCTTTTGTTAACTTAGTTTTCTTTTTTTAAGAGCTAGCCACAACTACATCAGATATCACGAAAAGTGCTCCTCAAGTTCGTCCAGAATAACTAATGAGAAGTTAAACTAAGTCAATCCAACCATGAGAATAACCTGTGTTTCGGAAGCCACTCCCTTGCCAATTCACAACATACTCTCCCATTCTGCATTCTCAGAATGTGCATGAACTAACACACTGTGAGTTAGTTGCTTGTAAAATCTCTGCTTGGGCACATAAAATCTCTGTTTCTCACAAAAGATTCAAGGCATGTAAAATCCAGTATCACTACAACCCATATAAAAAAAACACAAGTTTAAAAATAAAAATAAACCCAACCAAATAGTAAACGAGAGGAGATATCTTTGAACTGAGAAATCAAAGCCTAGTTCTACAGCCTTTGACAAAAAAAAAACATTATACCATATCCATTTACAACATGGTATTTAATTTAAACTCTCTCTCTCCATCAGGAATTCCTGGAGTTCATAATTCTCCTAGCAGCATCCAATGTCAATTCTTCATAAACCTGAAACATTGTACCATAAAAGAGCACTCAATCAGAGATTATTTGGGACATTTCAAGGTAGTAATAGCAAACAACAATCAACTCAATACGCTTACTAGTTTCTTATACACTTGTTGAAATGCCTTGCAAAATCTCTCCGCATCAGCTGCTCCCACCTAATATGTGTGGATAACCCAAAATAATTAGCTTAAATAAATTTGCAGAAGATCCACAAAAAATACCCAAGTCAAAACAACTCAAGATTTGGTCATATTTACAAGGCCTGGTTCCAAAATACAAACGTACCTTTCGTTCAGCAGCTGATTTTAGTTTCCCCCAAAATGCTTCTGTTGCAAATTAACATAAGTATGATCAGCCACCATTTTACAACAAAGAAAACTCTGTTGTTGATAGTAACTCCACTTGCTTATTTTTACATATAGTTGTTTTACAACGTGAAATTATTAATAGGAAAAATAGGAGGAGATTGAACTCCAACTAGTTTCTTATGAGTTCTAACATCATCGAAAGAGAGAAGAAAATTTGTGAGGCATATACAGCGAAGTTCAGAGAAAACGGACAGCAATGAGATAAACAAAGTATTACAGACTATTAGAGCAGGTTGAAAACTACCTCAGGTATCTTGTAGGGTATGTGAGTCAAAAACTGGTGAATAGCTTAAGCCACATACAAACTTGCAGGTAAAGATCAACAACTGAAAAACAGAATTTCATAGGAAGTTTCTAGGTCTTCATGATGGTACAAAAGTGACAAATTTTCTGAGCATCCTGCTGTGTGTTGGTTAAGAGAATAGGGGGTGGGGGTTGGGGGGGGAGGGGAAGGTTACATCTAAGACCTTTAACTATTACTTCAGGTACAGATAAGCGCTTATTAATGTTTTTCTGAGTTCAACTAAACCATTTATCTTTAATGATGAGTCCAAATAAACTCTTCTGTTATGAAAAATTAAACAGATGTTTGAGCAAGAAACTTCAAGGTGAGAAACAGGTTTTTCTTCACCTTCAAATTAATTATAGCCAACATACTCAAAGTCCTAATTAGACCAGGCCTGCAACCAAGGGTCCTCATTATAGTGTAGAAACAAATAATGTTTTCTCTGCAACTGCTACTGCTATGATTCTATTTCTATGAAAGATGCTATGGATAAAGTAGAGACTAAATTCAGACATGCTAATTGCTAAGGAGAACAAAGAATCTGATAAACTACAAGGTATGCATGAGAGAGAATTTAGGGGAAACCGAGAGATATTAAAGCACAAAAGAAACAGAAGGAAGAGGAAGAAAGGGAGCTGAAAAGACTTCAGAGGGAATAAGATATAAGAAACATCCGTTTATTTTTCTTAACAGAAGAGCCTCTTTGCTCTTATCGTAAAAGTTAAAGGGTTTATTTGAACCCAAAAACACATTAGGGCAATGTTTACTTTGGGTTTTTAAAAATCCAGTTTTGAAAAACCACCCCTACCAATAACCTATAAAATCTATCTATCAATCCAACTAACTTTCACTCCACCCAAGTTTACGCTTAGCAATAATATAATAACACAACTTCAATCACTCTTACACATTGATTAGACATAAAGTTAATCCTCCCCTACTAAAAAACCCAAAACAAGGACATACATTACTATTTATCAGGATTTCAAAATCCCCTAAATTTCAAAAACCGGTTTTTAAAAGTCACTTAAAACCCAAAGTAAACATTGCCTAGGGGATTATCTGTACCTTGAGAAATAGTTGAGTGTCCTAAATGTACATTGTTCCAAAAAAAAAAAAAAAGAGTTGAAGCATGCAGTTCAAGCTTGGAAATGATAACAAGTATCTCATATCACTAAAAGCATAAAAATGGTGAAGCTAAAAACAATATTCCATGACCATTATGACACACAATTTTGGTTGCAAAGATATCCATACCTTTTCTATCATCAGTACTCCATGCATCTTGCCACTTCGTTGCCTGACAGCAGCAGATATTAATGTTAGAGCAGATAAGCGGTAAGAAAACACGAGAGCATTGTGCAGAAAAAATATGCAGTACCTCCTCACTTGGTCCAGATCTAGATGACTGTCTTGAAAAGTCCAAGGGCGCCTGAAAATAAAACTCGATTAAGCATTTACATGTCCAAATAATAATAATATAAAAATAACAGGGCAAAATAAGTGTGCATATTGTCCTTAGCAACCAACACAATGAACACTGCACCTAAATCAATCATACAAGGCTGCCCCTTGCACACTATATCCTTGTTTCATCAAAAGAACTATTGTAATCAATAATTTTTTTTTTTTCTCAATCAATTCTCTCATATAGATCTCATCGAGAATTAATCACCAACGAAAGTTCAAATCAGAAGAAGTTGCAATTTCCATCATCAATCACAACAGCAGAGTTCACATCCATAATTTTTTTGTTGTTGTTTCCTTTACGCCACTTGTAAAATCGTAAATACTCATAAACATACAATTCTCTATTCTGATTTTTCTGAAAATAAAGATTGAGCAGTGTTCATTTTCCATTACAGTTTTTTTCCTCTTTGTTCTTTGCTATGTGGAAACTGCATAAGATTAGCAGATTTCTACAAAATCAGAGTTTCTTTGAAAAAACCAAAAAAAAAAAAAAAAAGAATTAAATCAAAATATTTAGACATTTACAATACCAAAAGATAAATACCCTAATTTACAGATAGTAAATGATAAGTCCCTATTGATCTCTCTATTAAAGAAATCTACAAATCCAACCTAATAAAATAAATATCAAATCCTCAACGCCCTATACCGCCAGAACAAGAAATAGAGGGCGAAATGTATAAAATAGCACGAGAAAACCCAGAATCATACTTTTTATTTTCTTGATTGCCAAAATCAATCAAGAAATTCAAGAGCGTGTGGGAGGCTTACGCGATAATCGCGAGATCGGACGACGGGGAAAAGCTCCAGCACGCGTCGAAATTCATTTTCATCCATGGAAATTTCTTTTACTGCTCGGGAGATTTGGAAGCCAAATAAGCTCTTCTCAGTTTGCCTTGCTTTTTGCAGTCTTAAATTTAAATGATATGAAGATATGAAATGGTACAGTACAATTCACATCTTCTTTGTTGTTCAATCTCATACCATTTTTTTTAATAATACTATTCATACTAATTTGGGCAATTCTTACAACAGTCACATTTTAGGAATTCACTACATAGTCACTTTATCAAATTGCCACTTTATCAAATCGCGCCACGTGACGTCATAAACTTTGTAACTTGTTATACAAGAAGTTATTTATATCATTTTTTAAATTGTATTTTGTTATTTACTATATTACCCTTCTTTTATTTAAATTATTTTTAATATATATATATATTAAGTAAAATTACTGTTCTACCCTTTCTTTTTAAATTTTATTTATATTTTACCTGCACCCACTAATTTAATGAGTGCATCCCCTAATCATATTTTTACTACAATTATCTGCACTCACTAATTTAATGAAGAGATTATTAATTAATAAGGTTATTTCTATAGCCTATTAAACAACTAAAACATACAACTTTTAAAATTTCCTAATAAGGTCAATTTAGTGTCAAAAAACCGTATTTACCCTTAATATTCATATACTCCTTTAATTTATATAGAGATTATTACCTAATAAGTCCACTATTATAACCCATTAATCTAATAGAGTCACCAATATGAATAATTTTCTAATAGAGTCAAATCAAAGCCAAAATACCCATGTTACCCTCTAAAACATTAATTTAAAAATCTTCTTATAATCTAATTTATTCCTATAATTTAGCTTTTTAGGAAATTTTGACTTTCCAAATTCGAAATTTTAAACAAAGATTTCTTGTTTATGGCCATAACCAACCAAATTTAGGAAATTTCCCAAATTCAACCATCAATTTCATTTTTCCAGATTTTGATTATCAATTTCGAATCAATAGTATTTTTCTTGACTCGGTTTTTGAAATTCGAATTCAATTTTGCCATTTTCGATTATGCACTGAATTCTGAATTTGGATCGCCATTTTGATTATATATCCAGATTTTGGTACGTATTCAATTCTTGTCTATTTAATCATATGCAGTCATTGTTGTTATGAAATTCGATTTCAATTTTGCCATTTTCGATTATGCACTGAATTCTGAATTTGTATCGACATTTTGATTATATATCCAGATTCTGGTACGTATTCACTTCTTGTCTATTGAATCATATGCAGTCATTGTTGTTAATCTAAATTTAAAATCGCATCTCACCTTGTAAAATTTTTATTCTGTTTTGTCGTTATTGCATTTTATGTTCCGTATTTTGGTACATCAATTAATCGTTTTTTGAATGTTTTTGCATTGTACATGCCGTCTATATCGTGCTTTGACAATGGAGTACATAATTTTCTACAAGGTTGATTTCAATGGGAAGAACAAGTTGATTCGATTGACAGAATCATCATCATTTGCAGATTTGTTGGCTGAAATAACAAATATGCGTCCTGTAACTTCTCCAGGTAATCTATCGATTGCCTATTCGGTTTCCAGCCTCAATAACATATGTATAGAATCTGATTCCGACTTGAATGGTATGGTAGAATTTTGTCTGGCTACTTCCGAAAAAATAGTTAATATATCAATTATCGGTAGTAACGAAGTCCCATTGTCCAGTGAAATGGTTGAGTCTTCAAATGCCAATGACTATCTAGTAACTGAACAATTACATGTCAGTCTCTCCTTCGTAGTACAGAATACCTTATCAAATCATTCAAGAAATTCTGATGAAGAATACCATCATAGAATAGATTTTGAGGGAATTGGTAGTATACCTAGTTTTGATATATGTTCAGTTGAAAAAAAAAAGTCATATTTATCTGATCATTGGGTTAATATAATGGAAGGTGGTGTGGGTACATTTTTTGTTGGGGGCGCCCCTGAATTTAGGAAATAGTTGATTAAATACTCTACTAAACTCAACTTTAAGTACAAGTATAAAAAGAATTCCCCTAGGTATGTATATGTTGTGTGCAATGAGACATCAACACTCAACTGCACATGGTTCATCAAGGCCAAGAAAACTCCTATGAATAGTTGCTTTGTCATTGATAAAGCGAATCTAGTACATAATTGTGTTGGCAACCTACTTCGTGAAAAAAGGAACAGGTTTGGACCGAAAATAGTTAAGGAACTTGTTATCGATTCTGTCAAAGCCAATCCTACTGTGTCTGTGAAGGATGTAACCCACCATTTAAATGAGGGATACGGTTTTGCACTGCCTTACTGGAAGGTGTGGCGTGGAATAGAAGCAGCAAGAGATGATATATTTGGTAGTTATGATGAATCTTATGACCAATTGCGTTGGTATTGTGAGGCGGTGAAGCGTACGAACCCCGGAAGTATAGTAGACCTAGAGAAGAATGACACAACCAACCGATTTGAGCGTATTTTTGTTTCATTTAATGCATGCAAGGAGGGTTTTAAAAAATGCAGGCCAATGTTATTCATAGATGGAACATTTATGAAGGGTAGGTCAAAGGGGGTGTTGCTTGCTGCCACTGCAAAGGATGGAAATAACGGTAACATATTCCTTCTGATTTCATTTCAACTATCTATTGTTTCATTTCAAATGATCGGGTTAATACTCTTTTTCCAGAATTATAGTTGTCAAACGAATCACAGTTTTCATTGCATTTCCTTATATTATAATTTCAGTTTTATATATCTTCCATTATGCTGTTCTTTATCCAGGCCTTTTCCCCGTTGCATTTGCTGTAGTATCTGCTGAGAATAGGAACAACTGGGCATGGTTCTTAACCAAGTTGCGTGATCTTATCATTCATGAAAAGAAGATCATTTACATATCAGACAGGAATCTGGGTTTGATGTCAGCTTTTATTGATGTCTGGAATGATCCTGCCCACTTCTACTGCTTGTATCATCTACTTTTAAATCTCAGAGGCAGATTTGGTGGAGGTTGGAACACCCAACACCGTGATAACATGGCTGATCTATTCAAGCAATGTGCATATGCTCCAACCATCACTGTTTTTAAAGAGAAACTTGATGTTTTTAAAACAGTAGGTGGTCAGATTGCAGAGCAATGGCTTGAAGACATGCCCTACAAACAGTGGGCAGTTGCATATTCACCTCACATCAAGCGATATGGTGAAATGACGTCTAATGCAGCTGAGTCTTTTAACATGTGGATTAGGGAGGCTAGAGGTCTTCCAATTACCTATATGTTAAACTCTATTAGGAAAAAGATATCACATTGGTTTGTAGACAGACGTGAAAAATCTAATAAATGGACCGGGTTGCTTGTTCCTAGCAAGGAAGATCGGTGGAACGAGCTTGGAAACATCAGTGCAACGTGGGGTGTTTCAATTTATCCTAATGGTCAGTTTGAGGTTCGGTCAAGGACGTCTGTCACAGTTGATTTGGAGTGCAAAATATGTACTTGTTTTCAATGGCAGATCACTGGATTTCCGTGCGCACATGCTGTTGCTGTTATTAAGAAGCATTGTAATTCCGTGTCCAACCTCATTGAGGACTGTTTCTTTACATCCACATACAAGCAATGTTATGAAGAAGATTTAATTCCTGTGCCAGAGACAGAACGTTTTGAATTTGCTACTGAGTCCAGCCCTGAAAAAATACTACCACCCATATTAAACAAACCCCCTGGCAGACCCAAACAAAAGAGAATCACTTCATACGGAGAATTTCGTAAGGTCAAGGCTACCACTTGCAAGCGATGTGGAAGGACAGGTCGACATGATCCATTAACATGTGCTGCTGTTTTTGGAACGGACAAGACAAACATTCAAAGTTAGTCAAACACAATATTTCATTGTGTAATTTGATTTGTAATTCTGTGTTTTTTTCCAAGTCCTTTACGATATATTAATTCCACTACATTAAGTCGATGTGTACTGAGTTTTATAATCTGACATGCTTTATGAACATAAGATTTCTATAATTATCTATTTTTATTCTATTTGCTTATTTTTCCCTCATATTTACAGGATTTGCAATATTGTCCAATTTTCTGTTTTTCTGGATTTGTGTAGTAGAATATCAAAACTTAATAAAATGTACGGTTCGGATCATATGCCATATTGCATGTATAATGCAATTACCTGTTAGTATTCACCACACAGTGCATACTGAACACTTAAGCATATATTACAATCCTAGGTTCTGTTCTACTACCCATCATGCATATACTACTTTTAAACTCAACCTGCTCCTGTGTTCAGTATTCAACACCATATAAATTTGCATGATCCAATGAATTTTTATATGTTATTATCCTAATCGCCATATGTATCTTCATCAGCATGATGTGTATTTCCATGCATATGGCCCATCTGCATAGTGTGTTGAATGCATTCCCACCCATGCTTACCCTATCTATGCACTTCGTAGTCCATATACGTATTACTTCTCCTATGCCTGACTTTTTCTCGATAACTAATCCGTTTACACCAATATTACTAATTTTTATTATTTTATGATCCAATTAATTTTAATATGTTATTAAAATAATATACATATGTTACTTCAACAGCATAATGTGCCTTTCCATGCATATGGCCCATCTGCATAGTTCCAGCATGCATTATCAAACATGCACTTCGTAGTTCATATATTGAGTACTTCTCATATGCATTAACCGTTCCCAATCAGTGATCGGTTTACAACAATATTAATGTTAATTGTTGAAATGTCCAATGAAAGGTCCATAGGAAATAAATAATATTAGTTAATACGGTTAATTATTAATATACCCCATACGTTTCCAAAAACCATTATGTGTAAAAATAATGGGCAGTTAAAAACCCTAAAAAAACTGCCCTCCATTGTTCCCACTATGAACGTGTCCACTATACTTTTAACGTTTCTCCCCCAATTATTAACATTTATAATCTTTAAATTTCAGTTTAACTATTAATAGACACTACAATCATTTTAATTCACTACATCTCATTGACAAAAAACACAGCATACCAATATGCAGAATTCTAGAATGATAGAATTTCTTCCTGACGAAATCACTATTAATATTCTTTTGTTCCTTTTTCCACAAGTCCTATGTAGATATAAAACTATATCTACAGTATGGAACTCAGTAATATGTTCTAAGTGGTTTGTAGAAGCACATCTCTTCAATATGAAAGCGGGTAATCATTTTCGTTTTATACACAAGTACCATGTTTCTAGCCCACCCATATCTTATGAATTAAAAATTAGTAAGGGATCTAGTTACGTTTGTAGGAAAATAGCAAAGAACGATGAAGAATTCGAGGTATTGAGTAGCTATAATGGTCTAGTATTATTCTGCAATACTAATGACCAATATACTATTAATAACTCCACTACTAAACAATATATAATTGTTCCAAATATGCTGATATCATTTCCCAAGGGACATTATGTGGCTTGGGTTTATTTTGGGTTTGGGTATGAAAAAAATTCCGATGATTACATCATAATGAGAATTGCATATCTTTGGGCTGAAACTGGTGGGTTGACCGAGGTTAGTATTTTCTCACTTAATTCTAAATTGTGGTCAAAACTTTCTTCATTCCCTTTTGATCATTACCCATCTGGAAATGCCTATTTTGTATGTAATCTCTTTCATTGGTATTTAAATTTTGGCCGTGGTGTTCATAAATTGGCCACATTTGATATAAATAGTGGTATTTATTCATTAATTGTCATTCCAAAGTTTAATTTTCACTCATTTAATGTACAAGTCCAAGGTTTGGATGACAATACAATTGGAGTCTACTATAGTAGTGTGAAATCAGTGGAAGGTCGTTTTTATAGTAAATTCGTGTTTCAGATGCATATACTACATTACTCACAAGAAATTCCTACATGGACTAGTATTATGATCTTCAGAAGAACCCTAGTACCAAACAAATATCATATAACCCCAATCTCATTCATGAACTCCGATAGAACAAAAATACTCTTCCCCGCTCTACCATGGGGAGACTATTATTGCTATGATACGATTGCCAAGACGTTTCAACTCAGTGAAGAATATGAAATGACATACAGCGTTCAACATGCATATAAGTATATCCAGAGTCTTGTAGATCCAAGAATGTGTTAATTATATTAAAATAGTTGCACGTTTTTGAAGATGTTTTTGACTATTTTTGTGTTATTTATTGTAATAGTGGACTTATTAAGCAATAGTCTCATTATTAATTTTAGTTGTTAGTTTCCATTTAATTTTAAATTTATTTCTTTACACCATCAGTTTTTATAATTTATATTGATTTGCAAAACATATGCTCTGTACCACATGCATAAAAACAACAAAACACTAAACATTACATGAGTTTATAAAATTAACATAAATAAAAAAAAATAAAAATAAACGAATTAATGCACCGAATTGTTTTAATTTGTTATTCATACAAATGTATTATATTATATTGTATATTACAACATAAAACATATGATAAATAAAAAAACATATATATAGTTGATGGATAGATTTCCTTAATTTATTTCAAATTAATGTATTGCATGGCCTCGTAAACCGCTTCCATTAAATCCAGATTAGACACCTCCATTTAAATAAGCAATGATGGAAGTTGAAAGGTTTTGATTTTGTATTGTGCCTCTTCACATTGTATTTATTAGTTATCTCTCTCAAATCTATACATTTTCTCAATCTTCTTCATTAAGTTATCAAAACTTAAATTCTCATCCATAAACAATGAACAGCCAGGCAACCGACATGTTCATCCCCTCTGAAATCAAAGACAAATTTCTTGAATCACTAGATCCAAAACCACTTTCCCGTTTTAAATGTGTTGACAGGTACTGGAATCAGTTAATATCCTCCAAAGCTTTCGTCGATTCTCAACTGATTCGTGCAAAAAATAAGCAAAGCTACTCATTTTTACACAAGAATCAGGTGTCTAACCCACCAGTGTGTTACCTGCCTGTGGGGTATGGAAGGTCTGGTACGAGGCGATATATTAAGCAAGAGTCAGACGATTTTGAGATTCTCGGATCGTATAACGGGTTAGTTCTCATCTGTAATATTGATGATGATTTTATTTTGTCAAACCCATGTACGAATCAACAAATCGTTTTACCCCCTGTTCCAGAAATCCTAAGACTTAATTTAGGAGAAGAGTGTGCTTTTTTTGGTCTTGGATATGATGACATGCAAGATGATTTTTTGATTATGCGAGTTTCTCGTTTTTTGCAATTAGAAGGGTACACTTCGTTAGTTATGTTGTTCTCTCGAAATCTTAATACCTGGTTTTCACTACCCCCATTTCCAAGTGTAAACCCTCCTTCTGAAAATGCTTTTTATGTTGGGGGTCTTTTTCATTGGAAAGTACAAACCTGGAATGGTCATGCAATTGTTACTTTTGATTGCAAATCTCAACTCTATGATCAATTTGATGTGCCTGCTTTTATTCTTCAACCCTGGACTTGTAAGATGGAGGGGCTTGACGACAACACCGTAGCTATATATGCTGATCGACTTTCTGTGGATGAGTTTGGTGTCTGTCGTTATTTTAATGAAGTGCATCTTCTGCATTATTCCAATGGTGCTAGAACTTGGTCTAGGTTTACAATCTTCAAGGAAGAAAATTTGCCAGCTGGTTTTGCACTAGAGCCAATCTGTTTCTTGAACACCGCTAGGACCCAATTAATGTTTAGTGTTAAGCCCTATGGTACGTTTTTCTCGTATGACATTAGCTCAAGGAACTTTGAAAGTATGGAGGGCATTGAATCGTGGCCAGGGTGTGCGAAATCATACAAGTATATAGAGACTCTTGTATCACCTCAACGCAATTAAATTGCATAGTGTTGATCATAGTACATATATTTTAGTTTATGGTATGCTGATGTATCTTGAATATACTTATATTTATTGGGTATGTAAATTAACTTTGCTTTTGTTCTTCCCAAGTTGAGATACATGATGTGATGTTTCTAGTTTTTATTTTTGTAATACATCTAATCTAAATCATTTTGATATTCTAATCTTGTGTTATTTTATCTTTATTTTTTATCGTATTTTAGAATAGAAACGAATCGATGTAATGTTATGTATTAACTGTGCATATGACTATTACACCATAGTGCAAAACGAATGTATATTGAATCGTGCAGATCATAGTACATATATTCTAGTTTATGGTATCTTGAGTATACTTATATTTATTGGGTATGTAAATTCACTGTTTTTTTTATCTTCACAAGTTGAGATACATGATGTGATGTTGTTAGTTTTTATGTTTGTAATACATCTAAACTAAATCATTTTGATAGAATAATCTTGTATTATTTTATTTATACTTTTGACCGTATATTAGAATAGAAACGAATCGATGCAATATTATGTATTAACTGTTCATATGACAACCTCATGCAATAGGAATGCATATTGCATATTGTAGATTATAGTACATATATTTTAGTTTATGGTATCTTGATTTATCTTCAATATATTTATATTTATTGGGTATGTAAATTCATTGTTTTTTTGTTCTTCCCAAGTTTAGATACACGATGTGATGTTGTTATTTTCTATTTTTGTAATACATCTAATCTAAATCATTTTGATATGCTAATCTTGTGTTATTTTATTTTTAGTTTTGACCGTATATTAGAATAGAAACCAATCGATTCAATGTTATGTATTAACCGTGCATCTGACTTGATCGTGCAAAACGAATGCATATTGCATAGTGTAGATCATAGTACATATATCTTAGTTTATTGTATCTTGATGTATCTTCAATATACTTATATTTATTGGGTATGTAAATTCACAGTTTTTTTGTTCTTCCCAAGTTGAGATGCATGATGTGATTTTGTTCGTTTTTATTTTTGTAATACATCTAATCTAAATCATTTTGATATGCTGATCTTGTGTTATTTTATTTGTAGTTTTGACCGTATATTAGAATAGAAACCAATCGATTCAATGTTATATATTAACTGTGCATATTACTTGATCGTGCAAAACGAATGCATATGGTATACTGCCATAACTAATGTATATGTTACATTGAGCTCTAACTTAATTTACATCAATTAATTGTTCATTATAGTAGTTTACAAACTTATTTATGGTAGTTCTTTAAATGGATTTTGTTGAGTATAATGATAATAATTTGATTTATGAAAGTTCATTACAAACGTATTTTTTATGTATGTGAATCTCAGTAATCAAAATCTATACTAGTGACCCTATCTTTATAACAAATACAATCATATATTTGTTACAAATGTCACATTTAGGAAAAAGGACCTATTCTCACAAAGTACATAAAATATAAATCCCAAAAAACATATTATATCTCAAAAGAAAGCTGCCAATTCATGAGTAATGAAGATGGCTAATAGTTTAACTAGTTTCCAAAAATAACATCTTAGTCTTTATCCAAAAGAAACATAAATACGTAAACAGTTTAGCAAAATGCGATTTGTAGTAAGTAGGAAAGCTTAAATAGTCTAAACTTCCACACATGTAGTTAATCAAAACTCATATGCATTGGGTCAACGAAAGATTCTACGATTCTAGCTCGCATTGTGCTTGACGCCAGTTTGCCAAATTCACCCGACTGCGGATCTTCACTTTCATAAATATATTCGATTTCCTTGCAAACTATTACACCACAGTCTACTGACTCCGATCCCTGTCTCCAGGGACGGGATCTCCTGTTACACAATGGTGTTACATCTTCTGTTACACCCTTTAAATGAATGACACTTGTCCTAGTAATTAATTTAGATTAACTATGGTCAAACAAAATTCCTTAATTCTCTCCCTCAAAACTACATAAACCTTATCAAATATTTAAAGAAAAAAAATCACAGAAAATATTTTTTAACACATATTATAAAAATATATATATATATACTCAATTTTTTAAATAATTTTATATAGAAAAAACACTTTTCAAAAGATATTACAAACGGTTTGTTCAAATATAACTAAATACTTTTAAATAATGTAATAATTTTTGGCATTTTATTTAAATATAATTAAATGCAAAACTCAATATAAACGTAATTAAAAAATATAATTTAATAATTTTTAACATTTAAAATATAATTAAATAAAAAATTCAATATAAAATTTTATAAAAAAGTATTGAGTAAATATAATTTATACAAAACTAACTAATTAAATGGAATATAATTATAAATAAATTTACGATCAAACCTAAATTTTTTTTTGAAACCTTTGTATTTTTTTTTATAAATGCTTTTATATTCAGTTTTATATTTAACTATATTACTTAACATTTTTTATCTTAAATTTATACTCCGTATTAATTTATCATAATAATTCTCATGTTTTGTTGTTTCATAATACTTCAATAAAATAAATACTTAATTTTTTTGTAATTTTCATATTTTAATTTTTTTCTTTAATTTGACCATTTTTATTTAATTGTTAAAGTATATTTTTTAAATACTTTTATATTTAAACAAAATGCCAAAAATATTAAACTAATTAAACGTGTTTATTATATTTAAGCAAACTGATTGCAATTTTTTTTTTTGAAATTGTTTAAGATTTTTCTATATAAATTATTTAAACAAATTGAGTATAATTTTTTTTTTTTATAATTTTTGTTAAAAAATATTTCCTGTGATTTTTTTTTTTAAATATTTGATAAGGTTGATGTAGATTTGAGGGAGATAATTAAGGAATTTTATTTGACCATAGTTAATCTAAATTAATTACTAGGACAAGTGTCATTCATCTAAAGGGTGTAACAGAAGATGTAACACCATTGTGTAACAGGAGATCCCGTCCCCTGTCTCCAAGTATCAGCTGGAATTGGGTATTTGAACGACATTTTTAAGAAGGGATGGTTATGCTGCTTTGCTTTGAACAGGCTGACCAATTTTGCATCTACATACTTCACCTATAATTATTTTACAAAATAAATAAAATCAACAATCCTTACAATTATTATCAATGATAAATTAAGTAATTCCAAAAAAAAACAATGTCATATTCGATGAACTTACCACATTTAAGGACTCCATCAAGCATGTATCCTCATGCGCCTTTGTTCTTGGGGGAAGTGAGTTGTAAAATGTCCATTCCCTCGTTGTCAGATCAAGTTTGAGAAGTGTCCAATGGTCCACTGCTTTTGAACCACTCGATGAACCCATTGCACATACATTGATTGGGAATAAAAAGATGCTTCTGTCTAAGCTATCCTCAATAACTTTGTCTACAAGGGTGTAGAAAGACTTCTGTTTTGAAATGTTTCGATTGGTGATCATTGCCTACAAAATAAGAGATCACAACAAAATTATATATAATTCTTCACTTAACAGAACAAATAAATAATCTTCATAAAATAGTCAGAGGATTTTATAAAATACCCAGCACGTAGAAGTAAACACCCTCACTCGTCTAGATTCTGGCCTTGATGTGAATAGAACAGATCGCAATATATCAGCCCATGCATTGATTACCTAAATATATGCACAGTGTTATCATATAAATATATACAATCAATAAAACACATATATATATTATGTAGTATACCTGACTTGTAATGAGACCATTATTTAAAATGTCAATCAGCATCTGTACTGACACATCAGCTAGTGGTATATCAGCGTGCCAAACAATGCAACTACACCATTCACAAAATTCCCAAATCAATATATATATATATATACTAAATCATATTAGAAAAGAATTACGTAATATAAACTATTTACTTACTGTGGACCATTGGTCTTTAGCACTTCGAATATCTGGTCTCTAACATACTTAGAACACTTCCTCACAGTTGACAATTTATTGTTGAACGGATACTTGACCACTCCTTTAGGTTTGTTATCCAACTCTACATTCTTTGATGCATCATCATCGTCATCGTTGATTTCATGGAACACAACAAGCTCTTTTGTCATTGGTTGAGGAGATATCATCATTGGTTTACGATCATCTGTTATCGTTCGACCCTTAATTCTCTCAACTAATGAACTTGGTGATATATACGTGGTCTTCTTCTTCACTGGCCGTTTAGGTGTCTTTAACACTTCCTCATTTAATTCTTCCACAGGCATATTTTCCTTATCAACAGATTGTTCAATGATCGTTTGCTCTGCGTTACTGTCAAAATCCCCTTGAAAAACATCCTCATCAATCAATGTTTTTGAACAAAATTCAGATGTAATTTCTAGGTTCCTACTTAATCTTTGATTCTCAGCTTTCAGGCTTATGATGACATCGTCCTTAATTTGTGATTGTTTTTCGAACCTTGCAGCCACATCTTCAAATTCCTTCTTCATCTTATTCAACTCAGAAGCAGATTCCTCAATCCTTTTAGCATACCGATCATTTTCTGTCTTCAGCTTTTGAATTTCTACATCATTTTCCATCAGTTCTTTATCACAGCGTACTCTCACATCTAGTATCTTTTTCTGCAGAATTCCTATTTCAACCACATAATTATCAACTCTTGTAGGCTGATTAACATCACTGACAGGTGCATCGATCTTATCTTCTGAATTAACTGTCTTGTCTAAAGCAATATTGCCTTCTTCCGTATCCTTCAGATTACAATCTACATCGGCTGCTTTCAGATCACCAACATTCACAGTTTCACCATTGATTTCCTTACAAACCTTCATAACTAGCTCTTCTTTGCTCCTGAACTGGATCCAACTTCGAACACTTTTGATGATGAATTCTGGAAAATATCACTCTGCCCGACCGCCACATTCATCTCTGTCTGCAATTCATTTGTTGACTTTGCCATACCAGACGACAGCTTTCCATCAGTAGCAGGCGTTCTAGTTCCTCCTAACCCTGAGATGGTTTCTTCACATCTAAAACGACGAACTTCTGAGAGCTGTTCCTTTTCATCAGTCGTAGGTTTAGGCTCCTCCGTGAAAACCTTATATTCCATAAAAGAACAATAAAAAATCAAGTATATGATCATAGTATAATAACAATTTAAGTATATGATGAAATCTTTACCCTTGTTCTGCGAGTCAGTTTATCATTTACGATTGCACCATGCACTTTAGTGGTATCCCATTTGAGGAACCGAGGAAAAGCAGATGGATTGTGTGGTTTAACAATCCTTGTATGCTCGCATAACCAGAACTAAAAAACATAACCAATTAATTTAAACAATGTATAAATACATTAAACTAACATAAACCAAACAATAGTTTTAAGAATTAATAATTGAAATAATTTTACCGGCAACAACATAGCACAACCACCGGACTTTAGATGTTTGCTTCTTTTTAGTTGACTTTTCAATTGATCAACTATGAATGTACTCCAGTCGTATCTGCAAACCTCTGAGATGTTTTCCAGATAATGTGTCAAATGCCATGGTACAGCTGAGCTCCTAACTGGACAGAGAAGAGCAACCAGCAGATAACAACAAAGTAATCTAGCCACATCGCGATTGGCTTCATCGTACTGTTGTATCACAACCTCCTTTAACTTTAAAAGGATAGGCTGTTTATACAGAGAGTTATATTGTCTTAGTCTTGCTAGCATATCATTTCCGAAACATCGCATTACCCATGGAGGATGCTGATAATCATCTACTCGGTGCCTGATCTCATCAGTTCCACAACTAATTCCGAAAATAAGTTATGCATCATGCCTTGACAATGCTACCCTGGTTCCTCCAATTACAAAACTCTCCGTTTCAAAGTCAAACCTTCTAACAATTTCCACGATGTCACTCTCGAATTTGAAACATCTCTTCTTTAGTGAGGGACTAACATTTAGGCAAACAGAGTTAAACAAAAGCCAGAATGGAGTTTTCTTCAGATGTAATATATGCTGGTTTGTAAATGGAATTCCCTTCAAGTCATTGATAGTTGTCCTCAAATTTGACCTATAATAGGTCTCACTAAAGTCTACTTCCACACCAGCTGAAATTTTTTGAATGATTTTTATATAAAATATTTCTTCATATATCTAGTCTACTAGCAAGCCAAATGTTTACAAAATATTACCAAAACAGTTTTCAGGCTTTATTTCTGGTACTTCTTTCTCCTTCCTAGCATGCTTTCGAACCCTTTCGTCCCTTGATGTATCACTTTCTGCAATTTAAAAAACAATTACTATAAGCAAGCCCATAATCATATGGGTTATTTAAGAAACTATAAAATTACCTTCCGAATCAGACGTTGTGTATTTACTTCCGTCATCACTTTCAAAATCTATTTATTCAGGAAATAATATTGTTATTATTAAAATTCATCAACTACTAAATACTAAAATAATCACAATCTCTGACAAAGGCAAATGACAATTGCATAACCTGAATCCGATTCTACACGGGACACCTTTGATGGCCTTTTATCTGCAGAATATCTATATTATGTAAGCTATGATTTCACTACACAGTACAACGTAAGCAATGCATTAGTACATAAACCTTTTCGTTTTTCAGCTCTCTTTTCCTCCCTCCTACGCTTTTCAGAAGATCCTGTTAATAAACAATAATAGTAATATGTTATGAATCACTGTTTCCAAATACCTCATTCGTATTGATCTTAATTGACTTAAATGTATAATTTGTTAAATTACCTCTTGTTTCTACACGCCGGACGGTCTCTTCAGTAGCCTTCTTTTGTTTTCCACTTCCCCTGCTTGATCCCTCACCCAATCGATAACCCGATTTTTTTGTTCTAGCCATCTGTAACATATATATCTAAATTCAATGTAACAATACATATAATTCTTCTATGCTCCTCATCATACATATGCGAAAAAATTGCAACCAGTCTTTTAGAAAAGTATGCATCCCAGACCCATTCTATACTTTTTTCATAAAAACCGAAGCTGATTGACACTATCATCAAAACAATATAGTAAAACATAGATTATTAGGGTTTACATCCGTCGTAAGTAAATGTTATATACTTATTTGATCAAAGATTAAAAAAAAAAACTACGAAACAACACATGCAGTTTACCTAGAGAAGCCCTCTGTTCCTGTATGTTATACAACACATCTTTTTAACTGGTTTTTGATTATAAATATGTTCCCAAACTGATTAAAGTATTTTGCTGTACAGAAATCGTTCACAATTACACATGCATATGATATTATTACCTGATTTTGGTAATGGTCAAACTCGCCGCCGGAAAATGGTGTTAAAACTCAAACAATCGGCGCCGGAAAGTTGCAGATGCGTAAAACCCCAAAGCTCAAACAACTAAAACGATTTAATGTGCTTACCTACTATTTAGGAAAGTTTTGAAATTTGAAAATCCTAAAATTACGCGAAAATCAATATCAATGTTTAAATGTATAATTACGGAAATTATTTGTTTTGTTTATTTGAATTCATAATTTCGAATTTTTAAAATGAATGAAAGGGTACAATTGTCTTGTATTTTCCAATTTGACTCTATTAGACAAGAAACAATATTAGTGGTTTTATTAGACTAATCTTATAGTGAAATGACCCTATTAATAACTAACCCTTAATAATATTTACAATCGTATTTTAGTATAAATTTATATTTGAATATTATTAAAATTAAATTTGTTTAGATATTATTAACTTTTTTTTTTTCAATGTTTATCTGTTTTATGAATATATATTCTCATTCCCATATAATATAAATTTATTAATTTATATAAAGTTTATATTTAAATATTATTATTTTAGTTGGATTTTAAAAAAATTATTTTAAGAAATTCATAACCACGTTAAAATAAGATTAAATTTGTTTATAGATATTATTAAAATAAGATTAAATTTAAGTTGAATTTAAAAAAAATATGAAATATTTTTTATATTATTAAGAGAGTAAAATTTTACAAAAATGTTAATCGAACAGCCTCCTCCGATGTGTGTCTACTTAATCAAACAGGTGCCTCCTCCGATGTGTGTCTCCTTAATCAAACAGGTGTATCAACAGGAGCAGATGCCGCCCTTAAATTCCCTACCCTCCCTTATATGATTAATTAATTTTATATGAATCTAGAGAGATTATAATCTTTAAAATTATGATCTAAAATTATAGATGAGAAATTTATATGGATTGGTCTTAAGTTGACTTGGTCAACTTAAATCTTAAAATTAAATCTTAAATATTTAAGAATATTGGGAACCCTATATATTCAAGATTATTGTGAATAAAATTTTTAATTTTGTTAATTTTTTTTTATTATTATTTTTTTTTGTAATTTTTTTTTATTGATAATTTTTTTTTCGAAATTGTGTGTGTTGAAAAGTGTAAGTTAATATTACTAAAAATTGTAACACAATATTACTAAAAAGTGTAACACATTTTTTATTAAAAAGTGTAAGTCACTATAATTGAAAAGTGCAACACAATTTTTAATGAAAAGTATAAGTCATTATAACTAGAAAATGCAAGTTAGTATAACTATAAAGTGCAACACAATGTTATTAAAAAGTGCATGTCAATATACTTGAAAAGTGCAACACAATATTTTAATGAAAAGTGTAAGTTATTATAACTAAAAAGTGTAACAAAATACGAGTAAAAAGTGTAACATAACATTACTAAAAAGTGTAAGTCAAACATATTGTTGAAAATTGTAAGTCACTACAACTGAAAAGTGCAACAAAATATGACTAAAAGGTGTAGCATAACATTACTAAAAAGTGCAAGTCAATATAACTAAAAAATATTGTTGAAAATAGTAAGTCACTACAACTGAAAAGTGCAACAAAATATGTGTAACATAACATACCTCAACATAAAAAAGACTATTCTCAACCGTTTAATTTAAGCTACGTAAATTATCATACGTGGATTTCGCGTATTTTATTTTTATTATTAATCCTACCAATTTTTTAAAATTTACTCAATTCCTTACCTACCCAATTTATATAGGAAATAAGATTAAAAATGTAGGGTCAAAATTAAGTTTTAAAATGAATGGATGAGATTAAAAGAAAAGTGTAGATTTAATGAGAATTCAGGATTTTAAAATAGGGTGATTTGAGAAGAGATATAGAGATAGACCAATGAATGAGTGTCACGTGGATTTTAAAAATGTTTGTAAATTTCTCATGACTTCCCTACAACATTATCAATTAATTAATTTTATATGAATATAGGGGGATTATCAAAATTATGATCTAAAATTATAGATGAAGGATTTATATAGGAAATAAGATTAAGAAATTTTTTTGTAAATAATATATATTCTTCTAATAGTTATCTCTTAGAATATTTTAGAAAAAAATGATCAAATGAATCAAGAATAATGTAAAGTGTAGTATGCACTCGAGTGCATGTTATGCACCCTAGTCCATGTTGCACTTTTCAGTTTTACTGACTTACACTTTTTGGTAATGGTGTTGCACTTTTCAATTATTACTAAAAATATTATTATACATTTTAATAATTGAAAAGTGCAACACCATTTACCAAAAAATGTAAATCAGTAAAACTGAAAAGTGCAACATTGAATTGACTAGAGTGCATAACATGCACTCCACAACAGACCAACCCTATAAGGTAAATAACGATTTTAAAAGAATTTTCTTTTAACAATAATCTCATTCGCAATTAAATGTATGGGGTAACCCATCAACATCAATGGATGATTGAAGTTGAAGATGCAAACGACACAAGATTTTGAATAGATTACTTTGTTTCTCAAATATCGATCTTACAAACCACTTGATAGAAATTGATCAAGAACGCCAGATATCTGTATGCGGGGTGTTGTAGATTAAAATTAATAAAAAATTGAAAATTACTTATATAATAATTTGTATACATAAATTAATAATAATACATCTTAAAAATAATAAAAATCACAATATATATATATATATATATATATATATTTTGAGACGTGAAAATTTAAAAAAATGAAAGAAAAATAAGTTAACTGATAATGTTAATAAAAATATTGTTTTTATATTATAAAATTATATAATTATACAAAAATATTATTTTTTAGTAAAAAATGAAATTGTAATAAAAACATTAACTAAATTTACCTTAATTTTAAACTAATTCTCATTATACATGTTCTTTTCAAGAGAATATAGCTTATCTAATAAAACGACGGCAGTGTACTTAATTTCCAATCTTATCTTAATATATATATATATATATATATATATGAAAGTGTGCTGGTATTAAGTGTTTAAGTAAAAGTAGAATAATGTTGTACTAAATGTTGTGATAAATTGTACAACACTGACTCTAACAGAATATCAGAAATTAAGATACACAGCGAAAGATTTGAAACACTAAAAACAAACGAGACACAATGAAAATATTTTTCACATAGATTTTATAAATAAAAATCTATGCGAGCCTTAAGGCGAAATATCAATACCTATCTTCAAGTACAAATGTTGTGTGAAATGTTACAACAATAACCTTCACAACTGAAACTACAAACGAGGCAGGTGCCTTGTTCTAAAAACGAATTAAGTGTATAAGAGATTACACACTGTCGAAATGCCTAGTCTATCTATGATTACACCCTCAATAGATAAAAAGACACACAACCATACGGGTGGGATACTTCGTATGATCTAAAAGGTAAAACTACTGGCCACAATTCCTAACAGGGATGAACGCTCGGTCTAGGAGATTGATCGAATAGAATACACTGAATTGTGGAGCCTTCCTTCGGTATTTATAGAGTGGGGGTCGAATTCCAGAGGCTTCCAACATTGAGGTCCTATTTTTTAGGATCTCAACTTCCATGATCTTTCTAGATCCTTCTTGCACGTTCCAGGTCATTCTAGATTGCTTCCAGTCTCTTCTAGCTCTTGTAGGACGTTCTCCAATATTCTGGAATCTTCCAGGTTCCAGATCCTTGTAGAAGCTTCTAGACTCTGCCAGAAATGCTGTTGTTGGGATATGAATCCTAGAACAAGTCCTACATGTTGATGAAAGATGAAGTTTTGATAAGCCAAAAATAGTTTGAATATTTTCTAAGTGTTGATTAATCTAGTCTAGTTGAGTTGAAGTCATCTTGAACAGATCAGTAGAGTTCACATGAAAAGATAAGTACTTATAATTCGTATAGTGTTTGTTTATATTAACTGTTTAGTTTGTTATTGAGCTATGAATAATCATTATATAGAGCTCATTATTTTCTATGTAATAGACAGGTTGATTGTATAGTTTTAAGTTGACTAAGCTATGTTATAAAGCTTAAAGTAATGTAATAGTCTTGTTAAGATTAGATGATAGGACTAGTTTAGTTCTATTGTAAACTGCTGAAGAAGTCTACTGCGTAAAACAAGAAGACCAGACTAGACAAGAAGAGAAGACAAGTCTACTGAAGACTAGTGCGCAACAAAGACTCAACAAAATCAACAAGATTACTTGAAGAAGTTAGTTATTCAAAACACGTGGAAAAATAAAGATTAAAGAGGTTAGTTAGAAATAACTAAATCGTAACAAGAAACGCGTGGATGGATAAGAAGATTCAGTTGAAGTTAGTTTTCAAGAAAGGTTGGTTACAACTACCTAAGTTCTTGAAGTTGGAAGTCTATAAATATCTCAAGGTGATCATTGATTCAAGACTACTGAAGATACGACTGATTACTGCAACTACGCATACTGAAGCTACGTACTGAAGAATTATTTGAAGATTACTCTCAGAGTTATTTTGAAGTTCAGAAAGCAAGTCTACGCAAGACAAGTGAAGAACAAAGAAGACTGCTACTGAATAAGTTTTCTTTTCCGTTTTTGTTATCAAGTTGCTAGATACTTGTAAATTTCTAGTTAGATCGTAGACATATCTGGTGGTATAGTCTTAGAAGATCTAAGTCTTCTTCTTGGGACTTAAAATCACAGGAATACACACTTTGTACTCGATTGGAAGAGTTTAGTGGAAACATCACAACTGGGTTTGTGAGAGTGGACGTAGACAAGTTGTCGAACCACTATAAATTGTTTGTGTTGTTTACTTTACTTTATTGTTTGTTTGTTTGATTGCTTAATTGTTTAACTACTTAACTGAACTAGAGAAGTTGAGTATAGAACAGAGTTCTCGAATTAAGAAGTTGAGTATAAACTTGAATTGGGCTCATTGTTAATTTCGTATTCCGCATACTGTATTCTGATATATCGAAAGATTTTAGAAAAGTCTATTCACCCCCCTCTAGACATTTTCTTTAGCTTCCCTCGATATTAACTCAACTTTCGGGACCTACAAGTGGTATCAGAGCAGTAGTTTACGAACTGCTGTTTCTTGATAACCGACTTAAGACTTAGGGTGAAGTCTTGGTCCTCGTTTGTATTTGCTTACGTGTTCTTGATCAACTCTTGATATATCTGTTTCGTGCTACCTGTTCTTGATCTATCTGCTTCTTGATCATATAACTGATTAGCACCAATCTACTTGTGTAAACATGTCTCTTGAAATCAGCGGTAACAAGTTGCCGAAGTTCCAGGTTCAGGACTATGATTACTGGAAGTTGAGGATGGAAGCCATCTTCAGTTCCACTCACGACCTAATGATCTCTGTTGTCACCGAGGGTCCTATCGTGACAATGATTCCAAATACTGCTACCCTCGACAAAGACAAACCAATTGGTACACTCGTCAAGAAACCCAGGTCAGATCTAACCTCAGAAGAAATGCGTCAAAATAATTTGGATAGCTTGGCTAAGAATTACATCTTACACACTCTACCTAACGAGTATCTAGGAAAAGTGTTAAAATGTAAAACTCCTAAGGAAATGTGGGATAGGCTAGCAATCATTTGTGAAGGGACATCCCTAATCAAAGAGAGCAAACTCTCCACAGCTGTCCAAAGATTTGAATCATTTCGGATGAAAGCTGGCGAAACTATCGACCAGCTGGATACTCGTTTTACTAAGATCATGAATGATTTGGAAGTCCTTGGTAGGACATATACTGCTCGTGAAATTAATCTTAGGATTCTTAAGAGTCTTGATGCCAGATGGAAAATGGTAAAAATGCTTGTTAAGAACACTCAAGATATAGATGTGTGGACTGCTGAAACCATGTTTCAAACTCTTAAAGCCCATGAGTTTGATTTAGACGAAGATGAACCCGTAGTCAGTAGTGATAGAGACAATGCTGTGTCTAAGAACGTTGCCTTTAAGTCTAATTCGTCTAAGTCTTCTAAGGTAGACAGGTCCAAGTCTAGAACTAAGTCTGCCTCTGTAAAAGACGAGTTAGATACTGATCTTAGTCTGAAGGATCAGGTGAGCCTCATGGTTAGAAAATTTGATAGGCTTAACAAACGTTTTGGTAGATACAAGAAGTTCTATAGAGATCATATAGCGTCTACTTCTAAGAACTCGTCTGAGACCAGACGAGACCGAAACTCGTCCGAAAGGAGAGACGAAGTCTCGAAAGGTAATAGGCGAGATAGAGAGTCTGACGATAGGAAGATTCAGCGTTCTGATAGACGTGATAAACGTAGGGATAAATCTCCTATTAAAAAGGCTACTAATGATCTCCTGTGCTATAACTGTGAAAAGCCAGGTCACTACATATATGAATGTCCAGACCTGAGCACTGATGATCGATAAGAACGCAAGGCACGAAGGGAAAGAAGATACAACCGTGGCAAGAAGGTAATGATGGCCAATAATGACTCTGAATCTGATTCAGACGAGTTGCCATCGTCCTTATCTAGCTACCCATCTGATCCAGATCACGACGAAGCATTCATAGTAGATGATGGCCTATGCTGCATGGCTAAAATCGATCAAGAGGTATCATCTGCTACTTCTTTTCAATCTTGTGATGATTCTGATACTGATGAAAGTGACACTGCTAGTAGTGAAGAAGGAAGTAGTCTGCAGCACTCTACTAGTGCAGTTGAAGACGACCTTCTACTTGCTAATCAAGCATTCATCGAAGTCAGTGATGAGAACATTGCATTAAAACAAGAAATCATTGATCTTAAGGAAGCTCAGTCTAAAGTAGATCCTAATGTAACAGTCCTAAATGAACGCCTGACTGAAGAGTTACGGCAACTCAAAGAAAAGTGTGCATTGACAGACATGTTATATCAAGACCTACTTAAGACACATGCAACTGAGAGAAATGAGTTCAATGTTTTAAAGAACAAGTGCAAAAAGCTTGAAGAACGTAATAAGTTCTTAGAGACCGAGGTTGTCACACTAGATCTCAAACTTACTGACCTGGTTAACTCTTCTAAGATTAACCTTGAACTGTCAGATAGGTATAGAGATCCAGCTGACAAGACAGGTATAGGTGCTGAGTCATCTAGCTCGTCTACTCGAGTCAATAAGAACCCTACTACTACTAACTCAAGACTTTTGCCAAATGATAAAGGAAAAGGACCTATGATATACGATATTGGTACTCCATCTCAAGGTACTGTACCTAAGCAAGCTCGAGTTAACATTCCGACTACCAAGGGTGGTAAAAAGAATGTCAACAACAAGCCTGTTCCACCTAGAACAAATCTTCAAAGGACCACTAATCGTGGACGACCCAACCAGGTCAGATACGAGGATTGGTATCCTAAGGAGACAAGTACTAGACAGGTACAGACTAGACGACAAGAGCCTAGACCTCCTTTCATAAGGCAGTCTCAGCTCTACTCGTCTAGACCTAGACAGGTTGCTCCAAAATATCGTACACAAGCTGTCCTATATCCTCCACCTTTATCATATGATATCATTAATGAGGAAAGACCCAAACGCGTCTATAAACCGTATGGACCTAATGCTTACAAGCCCTACTCTGACTATCATAGACCAATGCCTGCTCAAGTAGAGATTAAGTCAAAAGGCTATCTCCAAAGAGTAGACCCGAACTCGACTGATAGGCCAGTTAAGGACAACAAGGTCTTATTCTGTAACAAATATGGGCGAAAGCTTAAAATATCGAACTTGTTCAAGACTCCAATGTATATTTGGATTCCTTTGAACTCGATTAACCCCCCAGGACCCCAATAAACTAGTGGGTACCTAAATTATTGAATATCTTTACTGCAGGGTCGACTTGACTTGTATAAGAAGGGTGGCTCAGTAGGGGAAACTTGGTACATTGACAGTGGTTGTTCGCACCACATGACTGGTACCAAGGCTCTCTTATCAAGCTACCATGAGCAAGAAGGACCAAAAGTGATATTTGGTGATAGTTCCACTGCTGTCACTAAAGGATTTGGTTACATTCAGAATGGAGATGTAGAAATCCAAGATGTCTCATATGTTGAAGGCCTGAAATACAATTTACTCTCTGTCTCACAGTTCTGTGATCGTGGATACAAGGTGCAGTTCAAAAGCCGCAAATGTCAGATCATTGACAAAAGGACACACACAGTCCTACTAGTCGGCGTAAGACAAGGTAGTGTGTATATAGTGAATTGGAACAGTTGTCCGAGGGACACCTGTCTACTTACTAAGAATCCAAAATAACTTGGTTGGCTCTGGCATAGACGCCTCTGCCATCTAAACTTTAAGGTTCTTAATAAGATAGCCAGAGATTACCTTGTAGAAGGTATTCCCAATGAAGTCTACTACAAGTCACATGTATGCACGGCTTGTCAACAGGGTAAACAGGTTAAAGGTTCTTTTAAGTCAATTCATACTCTCTCAACTAGTAGAGTCCTAGAACTCCTACATATGGATCTCCATGGTCCAATAACTCCTCCAACCTTGAATGGTAGAAGGTACACACTTGTTGTGGTAGACGACTATTCTAAGTTTACTTGGGTAGTCTTTCTACACAAGAAGAGTGATACACAAACACTTCTGCCTGATCTGTTGAAGAAGTTACAAGTTGAGAAGAACCAGTCCATTGTCAAAATTCGTAGTGACAAGGGAACTGAGTTCATTAATTGCTATATCAAAGACTTTTGTGCTAAACGTGGTATCCAGCATCTTACTAGTGCAGCTAGGACACCACAACAGAACGGTGTAGCAGAAAGAAGGAATCGAACTCTAAAAGAAGCCTGTAGGACCATGCTAGCTGAGTACAACACGCCTCAAAAGTTTTGGGCTGAAGCTATCAATACTGCATGCCATTCACAAAACAGAAGCGCGATCAACAAAGATCTAGGCAAGACACCTTATGAGGTTTGGAAAGGTAGAAAACCCCACATTTCATATTTCCATATATTTGGCTGTAAGTGTTTCATCCATAACAACGGAAAGAGCAAGTTGAATGCTTTCGATGCCAAAGCAGACGAGGGAATATTCTTAGGATACTCCTCGACTAGCAAGGCATTTAGGGTATTGAACTACTCAACTCTTTGTGTGGAAGAAACACCACATGTGGTTTTCGATGAATCTCGACAGGACTCATCTGCCGATAAGATCAGTGAAAAGGTGACTGATCTAACGATCGAATCTGACAAAGACTCAGAGGTATATGAATCCGTTCAAGCCTACAATCCATTCATGAAAGCTCTCGACTCTGATGACAAAGTGAAAGTAAGTGCTCAAGGTAAGTCTTCTAGACCAGTTGACATGCCTGCTCTAGTTGACTCTACTACTCCTGTTAAATCTATTAATGATACAAATGATGTTGATATGCATGATACTGTACATGATATAGATGATGATAGTGCTACTGTTAAAAATAGAAAAACATGGAAATCTGCGCATGATACTGAAAACATTATTGGTGACTCTACTGTTGGTGTGAAGACTAGACGACAACTCTTTGAGTCGCAAGAACAGCCTAGTCCAACTATGTTTTGCTGGTGTTGTTTCCTCTCATCTATCGAGCCTACCACTGTTAAAGAGGCATTGGCTGATAGTAATTGGATCATCGCTATGCAAGACGAGTTGAACCAGTTTATTCGAAACGACGTCTGGGAACTTGTCGATAGGCCTAAACATCATAATGTAGTTGGCACTCGATGGATTTTCAAAAACAAGAAAGATGAGAATGATGTAGTCGTTAGGAATAAGGCTAGACTAGTTGCTCAAGGCTATTCACAAGCTGAAGGCATAGACTATGACAAAACATATGCTCCTGTTGCTAGACTAGAAGCCATTCGCTAGACTAGAAGCCATTCCATTGTTCCTTGCATATGCTGCTCACATGAAGTTTACTGTATATCAAATGGATGTTAAAAGTGCATTTCTTAACGGTATTCTTGCGGAAGAAGTGTATGTTGAACAACCTCCAGGTTTCGAAGTCAAAGGCGATCAGGTGTACAAATTGAAGAAAGCCTTATACGGACTAAAGCAAGCTCCAAGAGCATGGTATGACACTCTCTCTCTCTTTCTGTTAGAAAATGGTTTTACTAAGGGCAAGGTCGATCGAACCTTGTTCAGAAGACAAGAAGGGAAAGACATTTTACTCGTCCAAATTTACGTAGATGACATCATTTTTGGTTCACCTAACAAAAAGCTGAGTGAAAGTTTCTCAACACTCATGCAAAGTAAATTTGAGATGTCCATGATGGGTGAAATGAATTACTTTCTTGGTCTTCAAGTAAAACAAACTCCAGAAGGTATTTTCATAAATCAGGCAAAGTACACTAGAAATCTTCTAGACAAGTATGGGATTAAGACTTGTAAGTCTACTGGCGTACCAATGCAACCAACTTACAGAATGGATTCAGATGAACGCGGTAAAAGTGCTGACCAATCTTATTATCGTGGATTAATTGGTTCTCTATTGTATCTAACTGCTAGTAGACCAGACATTGCATTCCCTGTTGGTGTATGTGCTCGTTTTCAAGCTAATCCAAAAGAGAGTCATATGGAAACCACAAAACGGATTTTGAAATATTTGAAAGGGACCATCAATCGTGGTATATGGTATCCCACAAATGATGATCTATCCTTAAGTGGCTACTCAGACTCTGACTTTGGAGGCTGTAGAATAGATAGGAAATCTACATCTGGTTCTTGTCAATTTTTAGGCACAAAACTCATTTCATGGTTTTCGAAAAAGCAGACTAGTGTTGCTACTTCTACTACCGAAGCCGAGTACATGGCTGCTGGTAGCTGTTGTAGTCAACTACTCTGACTTATGCAACAGCTTAGAGATTACAATATACATGAATCAAATGTTCCTATTTTCTGTGATAGTAATAGTGCAATTGCAATTACTCAAAATCCTGTTTTGCATACACGTTGCAAGCATGTTGATGTGAAGCATCATTTCATACGTGTTCATGTAGAAAAGAAGGATATTAGCATGGAAAAGATTCATACTGATTTTCAAAGAGCTGATATTTTCACAAAACCATTAGCTGAAGCTCGATTTCGTGAGTTATGCATTAGTTTAGGGCTAATTGATTTAGACCCTACTTGCCTATAGCTATGTACTAACCAGACAGGTACATCAAAGAAAAGGAGACAAGATCACTAGACCAGAGCACTCGACTACTCACGCAAAAGACAGGTATACAAGGCTAGACTAGATGACCAAACAACCCGATGAGGAAGCTGGTAAAGCTGAGGGTAATACTAAGGGAATAAACAATTAAGGGGGAATCTTTGATTTCTTAAATATCCTTATGTTGACTCTTATGTGTGTTAAAGGTCACCTTGTTCGAAACCTTGATCATTGCTTTAAATTGATATTCATCGTATTTATTTTACTCTACTTGTACCGTTGATTACACATTGAAAATCATAAGATAGGTACATAAAGTCGTTCGACGTTCAGAATAGACAAGCACAGGCGAAGGGGGAACTCGTCCTGTGTGCTTAAGTCAACTCGTCTTATGAAGCTTAAGTCTACTCGTCTGTTCTGGATGGACTCGAACAGACAAGCTAAGTGTTTCTCTTGATTGAAATATGCTAAGTGTTTAATCACATAGAATTAAGGGTATTATAGTAATTAGATAATGTTAAAATCTGAAAACCCCTGAATTGGATTTATACACTCCCACTTTAATGAGGTGTATACACCCAGTTCGCACTCAACTACACTAGGTCAGATGAGTTCACTCCCCTGTCCTAATAAAGAAGAGCCAGATTTCAAATTTTACAATATCAAATCACATAATATTCTCGATTCCGTAACTGAATTTCAAAAGCCACAACCGTTGGATCTAATCGACCAATATTGTCCGTTGGATCTAAATTCAAGTTCTAACAAAACCATCTTCCACACTCAACTTGCCTCACATTTTCTTAACTCTTCTACTCTGACTTATAATTCCGTGCAAATTACTCAAACCCCTGTTCTTACTCTACCTATTAATCATGTCGATTGTCTCTCTGTTTGATGTGAGAACTAACATGCAAGCTAGGTTTAATCTTGGCCAGTACACCACTGAAGGGAAGGTGCATGTAGAACCCTCGGTGTTCTTCAAGGGCCTACACACTGAAGACAACCTAGAGATCCTCACCAAATGCAATCGATGCGGTTTGAAGCCATATTTGGAGGCATTTCCTCAAGTTGTATTGGAAGAAGAGGTGTTGCTATTCTATGCCAACGCCACCAGACGAGGTGATATGATCGAGTCATTCATTGGAACGAGTCGAGTCGAACTCACTCGCGAGGTTTTGTTCAGACATCTGAAGTTACCCATCGGAACGATTGATGTGGAAAACTATGCTGCTGGTCAGGAGCTGAGGTTTTTAAGCGTCTTTTGTGGTAAGAAGTTGAGACTCAAACCCGACGGTAAAATGCCATCTGTCAAGAAGGGGGAACTTCTTACGAAATATCGCACTCTACTGGACATAGCTAGCAAGATGTTGCTATGTGTCACTGGTTCTTATGATTCAGTCACTCCAGTCAAGACAAGAGTGATGGCTGCGATATATGACGGAATCACAGAAGGCAATTGGTTCAAGCTGATAGCTGATCGGATGATGTATTTTGAGAGAAGTGTTAGGGTCAATTCTGACACAGCTAACTGGGTGGTGTCGAATGCTGTTGGTTATGGCAACAAACTCAGTATTCTCCTACCAATACTGTTATCAGACAAAGCTGATTGGAGCAAAGGAAAGCCCTTTCACCCGTTGAAGTTCTATCTGAAGAAAGAGGCGCTAAGGAAGCAAGTTGCTGCAAGACCATCTGCCCCGAGACGAGTTCAGATTGATGAATCTGCAGCGTTGCCGTATGGTGACTCGTCTAGTTCTTCAGAAGACAGGTCCGATGATGGAGAATCGGAGGACATTGCGAAAACTGAGTCTAGTAAAGTTGACTCAGAGAAAACGCAATCGGATGAGGAGTTGGAACAAGTGAAGGAGCCGAGTGCTCAAGTTCCAGAAGTATACACTCTCGTGAGAGTTGGTTCGCCTACTCAACCAGATGAGTTGAGTCCCCAGGTTGGTACTTCTTCACAAGCTTTGTCAATTCCTCTTCTCCCCCACTCTTCTGTTCAAACCAAGGCTAGATCACATCGATCTAGGCCACGACCTGTACCCTCAACCTCTCAAGTACTGGCGGCATTACCGCTTAGAGCCAGTCTACCCCAAAACACTCCCATACATGATACAACTGATACTCAGACAGTTGTCACACCAGACCAAGCCACATTAAAGCTCCCAGAAACCACAGTCCAAATTTCATCCTTACCCTCAACAGAAAATGTTGAACCCTCTAACCCATCTACTTCAGACAAGACAACAGTTGCCACTGCAACAGCTGAGTTAGGGACCCCACCTACTCAGAACCCGTCTGATGTTAGATTCGAATCCCTGGTATACTATCCGATGTGTCTAAGGGAGAAGAGAGTTCGTGCTAGAGTGTCGAAGAATCTGAAGAAGCAGCTCTCAACCCTCGACATCGACACTGCTTCAGAACAGTTTGAGAAGCTCGTCAGGATATGCACATGGTTTGCTTTAAAGAAATCTTCTACAGATGATCTTTTCGAGGTCATTCAAGGAATGGGCGGTATCTCCAATTTTATGGATTGGGAGATGGAACAAAAGGAGAACAGTGGTGTTAAAGACCACTCTGAACTATTTCCGCGCAAGGCCTTAGTTGATCTTGTCAAACGTCTTCTAAATATTCCTGATGGCGTTCTGGTTGAAGAGTTCTCTTTTGATGTTAGAACTCAGACTGATCTGGTAGAAGACGAGGTCAAGCCAGAAGTTGCTGATGTCGCTGTTCAGACTTCAGAACCCGTTTTGGAGATAGAAGGTGGTCCTGATGAAGACGAAGCTGAATGTTCTGAAGGAACTAACTCTTTTGACTTTGGAAAAGAAGATGATGAATTCATGGATGCTGTAATGTTTGATGAAGATGAGCTGGTTGAAAAAGTTCAAAAAGATGTTGCTGCTGAGACTCAGTCATCTATTCAAGCATTTCCTGAAGGATTTTTAGAAGGATTAAAGACGGATTTGAAGGAAGTTGTTCAATCGTCCATTGAAACATTCTTGGAATCAAAGTTAAAAGATGTCCTTGTGAAACAGAATCAATCGCTTGTTGACAGCTCAAGAGAACTGATAGTTGGTGAAGTCAACAAGATGGACTCATCTTTTCGAGAAGAGATGTATGCTGAAATTGAGACTTTCTTGAAGAAACAAGTTGATTTTTCGGAAAAGAGGTCGATTGATTTTGCTAGATCTTTAGCTGAAGAGTCAAGTAAGATGGAGAGACTATACAGAGTAAAGATTGAAATTGCTGATGAACAGAGACAAGAAGCACAAGATCAGTTGGTGCGTTCTCGAGCTATTCTCACTGAGCTAACTGAACAGAATACACTTCTTCGTCAGACAGCTACTCATTTCAAGGATGAACTGATTTCAAGCTCAAGGAAGCTAGAACTGACTACTGATCGTCTAGATAAGATAAGTCATGAGAAGACGCATCAGAAACAAATTGAGATGGCTGCTGAGGCGATGAAAGAAGCTGTAAAGGAAGAGATGACTCGCTTTACAAGTCTTTTCACTCTTAGGGCGAATGATGAAGCCAAAAAGGGGGAAGAGGCGAGTAGAGTTGAAAATGTTGGAAATAAGTCTGCTGAACCGGAAGAAACAGAAGCTGCTACTGCTATGCAAGAACTAAGAAGGCCTAAAAGAGGTAAGTTAGTTAAGACTGCAGAACTAGAGCATGCTAAAGCTGAAGAACAGAAAAGATTGGAGAAAGGCAAAGGTATTGCATCTTCAGAAGCTGAGGTTCAGACTAGACAAGTCAAAAGGAAGTTAGCTATTGAAGATGAAGAACCTGCTGCAATAGTTGAGAAGAAGCAAAGGATTGCTGATCCAAGTGATGAAAGTCACTATGCAAGCAAGAAGAAGATTAGAAGCCATATTGAAAGATTGTTGAAACTGAAGGCAGATGAAGATCAGATGGAAGATCAGTTCGTTGACTACTTCATTGACAGAGAACATCGTGCTGAATGGATGCAAGTGAAGAGTCAATGGGAACTTGATCACTCGATTATTCGTAAGTATGGTGATTCTGAAAGTCCAGACGAGTTGTATGCCTTGTTTGACAAGTTTATGGAAGGTCAGAACAAGAAGCTATGGAACCTGATCATTAGGATATCTGCTGGAGCAAATTTCAACATTCTAGTTCCTGAATTTCTGACATGGAAATGTCCCATGACTAGCTCGGGTAAAAGAGTTGATTTTAATCAAATCAAGAAATTTGAAGAAGAGCTACTGGACAAAGAGCAGATTGATGATGAAGACCATATCAGAGTTATTCACAGAAGACTCCTAGATGCATTCTGTGTTCCTAACGTAGAAGGAGGTACTCTTTTAGATTAGTTATGCTTTGATACTTAGTTGTTTTGCTTATTGATTAAGTATGTGTAATATCTACTGTTCTTATTTGAATGAATGAAAAATTAAGTACTATTTGATGTTAAGACAAGATAACTACTTAACTAGTCTACTAATGAGAAAAGATTCAAGTAGTTTTGGCTTCATCAAAAAGGGGGAAATTGTTGGGATATGAATCCTAGAACAAGTCCTACATGTTGATGAAAGATGAAGTTTTGATAAGCCAAAAATAGTTTGAATATTTTCTAAGTGTTGACTAATCTAGTCTAGTTGAGTTGAAGTCATCTTGAACAGATCAGTAGAGTTCACATGAAAAGATAAGTACTTATAATTCGTATAGTGTTTGTACTTCATGTTTGTTTATATTAACTGTTTAGTTTGTTATTGAGCTATGAATAATCATTGTATAGAGCTCATTATTTTCTATGTAATAGACAGGTTGATTGTATAGTTTTAAGTTGACTAAGCTATGTTATAAAGCTTAAAGTAATGTAATAGTCTTGTTAAGATTAGATGATAGGACTAGTTTAGTTCTATTGTAAACTGCTGAAGAAGTCTACTGCGTAAAACAAGAAGACCAGACTAGACAAGAAGAGAAGACAAGTCTACTGAAGACTAGTGCGCAACAAAGACTCAACAAAATCAACAAGATTACTTGAAGAAGTTAGTTATTCAAAACACGTGGAAAAATAAAGATTAAAGAGGTTAGTTAGAAATAACTAAATCGTAACAAGAAACGCGTGGATGGATAAGAAGATTCAGTTGAAGTTAGTTTTCAAGAAAGGTTGGTTACAACTACCTAAGTTCTTGAAGTTGGAAGTCTATAAATATCTCAAGGTGATCATTGATTCAAGACTACTGAAGATACGACTTATTACTGCAACTACGCATACTGAAGCTACGTACTGAAGAATTATTTGAAGATTACTCTCAGAGTTATTTTGAAGTTCAGAAAGCAAGTCTACGCAAGACAAGTGAAGAACAAAGAAGACTGCTACTGAATAAGTTTTCTTTTCCGTTTTTGTTATCAAGTTGCTAGATACTTGTAAATTTCTAGTTAGATCGTAGACATATCTGGTGGTATAGTCTTAGAAGATCTAAGTCTTCTTCTTGGGACTTAAAATCACAGGAATACACACTTTGTACTCGATTGGAAGAGTTTAGTGGAAACATCACAACTGGGTTTGTGAGAGTGGACGTAGACAAGTTGTCGAACCACTATAAATTGTTTGTGTTGTTTACTTTACTTTATTGTTTGTTTGTTTGATTGCTTAATTGTTTAACTACTTAACTGAACTAGAGAAGTTGAGTATAGAACAGAGTTCTCGAATTAAGAAGTTGAGTATAAACTTGAATTGGGCTCATTGTTAATTTTGTATTCCGCATACTGTATTCTGATATATCGAATGATTTTAGAAAAGTCTATTCACCCCCTCTAGGCATTTTCTTTAGCTTCCCTCGATATTAACTCAACTTTCGGGACCTACAGCTGTAACAATTAACTCAACATTTAATGCAACATTTCAGAAAGGACTTAGAAAAAATCTCGGAAGGTCAAATTAAGACGTTGTTGAGAATGTTGATATATTTAAGAATTCACAACATCTACAATCTCCCCCAATTTGACCTTTCAACTACAACACACCTGATGCACATATATTTCTATACATACTCAGTATTATGTACTTAGTTGAGGTTGACATCATTGCTAAGCACTAGTCAAGACAATACCTGTTGTAATCGTCAGATCAAATCAAATGAAGATCAAAGATAATCTTACAATGATCCGTGCCATAAGATCAAGATAATTTTATCCAAAACAGAACAAGTATAAACAATACACTTATTCACAACATAAGTAACTTTACTGAAATCCTAAGTTAAGTTTTGTAAGAACTACTTAAGATTTAAGTAAGACACAAAGACAAAATCAAAGCAAACAAACAGAATAGCTAAAGCAACAGAGCAAAAGCATAACAACTATGGACAAAAAACTAAGACTAAGCAACCTGCAGTAGACACATGATAACCTGTAAACAATTTAAGCAAAAGCAGTAAACAAATATTATCAAGTGGAACCATAATTAAGCAAGTTGTAAAACAATAGACATCCTATCATCTAGAAAATAAATAACAAGTGTATCAGAATTTCAGAATTCAAACTTAAACATTAATTACAGAGATTGAAACTGAATAAATGACATATATTGTTGTGGTAACAGCTGCAGCATCAGATTCCTGCACAGTAGCCATTATGAATTCAGATCTCCCCCTGTCAAGCAGCTTCCTCAATGGAGATCACCATACAAGGTCTCCATGTCAGCATCATCATCATCTCCTTCATCAACAAAGTAGGTAGATGCAAGGTGTGCAACTACATCAGTCACCGCAGCATCTCCAGCATCAGGTCCATCACCAGCAGTTGGAACTCCCTCATCAGTCATCTCTTCAATCACCACATTGGAGTTCGATGGTGGTGGTACTCCCCCTGTTGTAGGTGAAAGCATATTGGTCCATCTGTCCTTCAGGAACTGGAGCTCTTCAATTGTTTCCTGCAAGTGTTGGTGTTGGAGTTTGATGAAATCCTGTGAAAGATACACATTACCAGAAATGTTGATACATATGTTCTCAACATTTGGGGGTGCATTTCTCTGTCTTGATCTGGAAGATTCTGGATGATCAGAAGTTGAGGGTCTGGAAGTTCTCTGTGGACTAGCAGTACCAGGAGCAACTAAGGGCAGATCAATCACTCTATCCCCAATCAATAAGGCAGGAGCAACAGCAAGCAGTGTCACTCTCCCCCTCAAAACATCAGTCTTCTTAGCAGTGAAGCCATAGTGCTTCAAATAGTTTGAAATCAAGACTGGATAGGGCAGATTTCCTTTCCCAGTAGTTTTCCCAGTAAACTTTCTCATATGGTGAAAAATTGTGTGGCCTAGATTGAACTTCTTAAGTATGGAAATCCTATACATAAGAATGGCTTGATCTCTAGTAATTTTAGTGGTGTTGGTAGTGGGGATCCAATTGTAAATAATCAGCTTATACAAAACAGAATGTAAGGAGGTTAAGTGTCTAGCTAACATTTTCCTAGCCCACTTAGTCTTTCTACCCCCTGTGATTGCAGTAATCACAACATCCATATCTGGATCATCATCCTCATCAACATTAAGGGTGTGCAAGAATTTATTAATAAGTACTAGAGTGAATGACACATCCCTCCCCCTAAAATTAACAATACCATAAGATCTAGAGCTTCTCCTACCAGTTCTTTTCTTCATACAGACATAGAATTCATAGGACCAATTAGTCAGAAAAGCTTTACCAAATGTAACAGCATTCAACAGATTTCTATCCTCTAAAAACTTAATCATTCCCTTACTATCAAAATCAGGCACATTAATTCTTTTCTCAATCAACAGCTTCCTCTTAGAGTAAATTTCTAACCTTTTCTCAACATAATTAGAGTGATCAGAGATACCTTCACTTTCTTCCTCAGAAGGTAGTTCCTCATCAGGATCAGAATCTCCATCTTGTTCAGAGGAGCTTTTGGATGAGCTCTTTGCCTCAGCAGATGAGCTCTTTGCCTCAGAAGATGAGTTGTCTCCACTTCCACCATCATCAGGTTCTGATGTGGACTCCTTTGCAGCAGCAAACGACTCAGCATTCTTCTTAAGAGATTCTTGCATATCTCTTAGGCAAACATTGAAATTAGAATCAGAGTCTGATTCAGCAGGTTCTTCTTCAGGGATCATCTTGGCTTTCTCTTTCCCTTTAGGTTCAGCAACAACCTTCTTCTTCTTTGTTTTCTCAATAGCAGCAACAACAGGTTCAGTTTCCTCTTCGGATTCAGTGAACACTTGGATGGGTTCAGTAGCATCATGTCCAACTTTCTTCTTTTTCCTCATGGATTCAGAGTAATCCACTCGGGTAAAGACACGGTTTGACCTCCTCCTTTGAACAGGGCTTCTTATTCTTTTCCCTTTCTGCACCAGTTTCTTAAGAGGAACAGGGGCAGACTCATTAGAGGGTGAGAGAGAGGAGTTTGTACCATCATCAGAAGCTTCGACATCCTCAGAATCAGATGCATCAACAGTAGCTTCTCCTTCAACAACAGATTCCACATCCCGTTCCGGTGCAGCAGGCTTAGTAGGGTTCGATGAATTGGGGGTTTTTGCAGTAGCAGCTATTTGAGCAGTTTGTTCGGCCAAATAGCTCGAGATATCCATAGTGATATCTCTGAATGTCATCACAGGTAGATGACCAGTAGCCCGAAGAGTATTGGATACCTCTTCAACAGCCCTAGTAAGCTGTTCAACGGTCGAGTCTTGTGGGATGTGGGTAGTTGGTGGAGTAGTTTGTGGAATAGGAGCGGTTGTTGATGGGGTTGTAGAGACATTAGTGTCGGCATTTGATTGTTGCGAGGCCATTGAAGCAAAAAGATCGAGAGAGTTTTGGGCAGTTTGTTCGGAAGATTCAGAAGCAGAGTGTGATTGACGGTGGTTTCCAGCCATTAAGAAGGGTCAGTTGGATTTCCAAGGCAGGTTTGAGAGTGTATGCAGCAAAATTGGGAAATACACGGCCATAACAATTTCTACAAATGAAGTACTTAACAAAGCTCGACAAAAACAATTAGCAACATAAATCACAATTAATTTTATTGAGTTTTATAGAGAGAATGTGTGTAGTTGGAGGTTAACACGATTGATCCCAGAAATAATTTGATAGTGCTCCACATTTTTAGCCACAACCTAGATCATGGTTAATTAGTGGGAAAAATCAAATTTATTAATTAATTAAGTAATTAAGAAGTTTCTAGAATTTTTACTTAGTCCAAGCATAATCTGAAGAAATAAAACGTGGGTCAGTATATAATTAAATAAATAAAATAAATCTCAATAAATAATTAAATAATTACAACTTATAAAAATAAATTCGAATCAGGCAATGTTGTGCTCAAAACTGTTACAAACACCTCAACACGGTTTTTACATGAATTTGCTTCATTTGTGTTGCACCATATTTTTTCTTTTTGTGTTATAGCATCTAATTTGTATTGATCCATTGTTCCTGTAGAGTACATCGTAGTAGTGAACTCCGTGCCCCATACTTACTTAATGGATTACAAATACTGTATGTTGATGTTTTTACCAAATATCACCTTTTGAAAAGAAGGCATCGTAGTAGTGAACTCCGTGCTCCATAGTTACTCAGTGATTTGATACATCTTTTAGTATGCTAATAACATTCTATTTTTATGCATTTGAGAGGTGTAAGACGTTTATTTTTGCACTCCAAGGTTCTTAGATTCGTAGATATTTTACAAAGGAATTATTTAACTAAGTAAGAAATAAATTCAACTTATAAAATTTATACAACCCATGATGTTGTCCCAAATGCTGACGCATTTGTGATAACATCCATCCGAATTTTTCAGATAGTGCTCATACCAAGAGATTTCCTCAAGATTGAGAATCTCTCATGGTCTAATGCCTTAGTAAATATGTCAGCATTTTGTTTTTCAGTAGGTATATACTCCAACTCTACAATATTCTTCTCTACTAAATCTCTCATAAAGTGATGTCTTATGCTAATGTTCTTAGTGAGTGAGTGTTGTACATGATTCTTAGAAATGTTAATGGCACTAGTATTATCACAAAAGATTGTAAGTATACCATTCTCAATACCATAGTCATGGAACATCTTGCTCAGCCACAAGAGTTGTGTACAGCAGCTTCCAGCAGCTATGTACTCAGATTCTGCAGTAGATTGTGAAACACAATTCTGTTTCTTGCTGTGCCAAGATACAAGATTGTTTCCCATGTAGAAACATCCTCCACTCGTACTCTTTCTATCATCTATATCTCCAGCCCAATCAGCATCACTGTAGCCTATCAGAATGTTGTTGGTGTCCTTAGTGTACCAGATTCCAAGTTCACTTGTTCCTGAAACATACTTGATAATCCTCTTCATAGCATTCAGGTGAGATTCCTTTGGATTAGCTTGGTACCTAGCACAAACACACACACACTGTATATAATATCTGGTCTACTAGAGGTTAAATACAGTAAACTACCTATTATGGATCTATAAAGTGTTGGATCAACATCTGTTCCAGCACTGTCTTTGCAAAGTTTCAAAGAAGATCCCATAGGAGTTTTCATTAGTTTTGAATTCTCAAGACCAAATCTTTTAACCAAGTTCTTAGCATACTTACTTTGGGAGAAGAAAATACCATCACTGCATTGTTTGATTTGAAGACCTAGAAAATAGTTCAAGTCTCCAACCATACTTATTTCAAATGTTGCAGTCATTGCCTCAACAAAGTTACTCAACATTTTATCACAAGTAGAACCAAACACAATGTCATCAACATATATTTGAGTAATAAGTAAATCTCCTTCAGTGTGCTTAATGAACAAAGTTCTATCAGCCTCTCCTCTAATAAATCCACATTCCAAAAGAAAGTCAGTAAGCCTACCATACCATGCTCTAGGAGCTTGTTTAAGACCATACAAAGCTTTCTTAAGTTTATATACATGATCAGGATATTGTGGATCTTCAAATCCTTTAGGCTGTTCAACATATGTTTCTTCATTCAAAATGCCATTTAGAAATGCAGCTTTTACATCCATTTGATGAAGTTTAATATTAATAAAACATGCAATTGCTAGTAATAATCTAATAGATTCTATCCTAGCAACAGGTGCAAAAGTCTCATCAAAATCAACTCCTTCAACTTGGGTGTACCCTTGAGCTACTAACCTAGCCTTGTTCCTAACAATATTACCAGATGTAGGTCCCCAAAGTTGAGTTAATATCGAGTAAGCTAGTGAAAATGTCTAGAGGGGGGTGAATAGACTTTTCAAAAATCTTTCGATATATCAGAATACAATATGCGGAATACGAAATTAACAATGAGCCCAATACAAGTTTATATTCAACTTATTAAATTCGAGAACTCTGTTCTATACTCAACAAGTCTTGTTCAGTTATGTATGTAACAATTAAGCAATTAAACAAAACAGTAAAGTAAATAACACAAACAATTTATAGTGGTTCGACAACTTGTCTACATCCACTCTCACAACCCAGTTGTGATGTTTCCACTAACTCTTCCAATCGAGTACAAAGTGTGAGTTCTTGTGATTTTAAGTCCCAAGAAAAAGACTTAGATCTTCTAAGACTATACTACCAAGTATGTCTACGATCTTACTAGAAATTTAACAAGTATCTAGCAACTTGATAAAAACAACAAACAAAACTAAAAACTTATTCAGTAGCAGTCTTCTGGTTTCTTCACTTGACTAGCAGACTTGCTTTCTGAACTTCAGTGAACTCTGTGAGTAATCTTCTTTGAATGCTTCAGTATATAGCTTCAGTATATGTACTTGCAGTTGTATCAGTAGTCTTCAAACGATGAATACCTTGAGGTATTTATAGACTTCAGAAATCAAGAACTTAGTTAGTTGTAACCAACTCTTCTTGAAAACTAATTTTTGTAACTGAATCTTCTTATCCATCCACGCGTTTCTTGTTAAGTAGTTATTCCATAACTAACTTCTTCATCCTTATCTTTATACGCGCTTCACTTAAACTTCTCTTCAAGTTGACTTCTAGTTGACTTGTCTTGTGGAGTCTTACTTGTCTTGTAGTCCACCTGTCTTGTGTAGTAGACTTCAACTCTTCTTGTCTGGTCTCCTTGTGCGACTTACAATAGTAGACTATTCTATCCTAACAAGACTATTACATTACTTTAAGCTCTTTTGTTATAAAGCTTAGTCAACTTATAATCTATACAATCAACCTATCTATTACATTCAAAACACGAGCTCTATACAATGATTATTCATAGCTCAACAACAATCTAACTTATATGAAGTACTTATAAATCGTACTTATCTTTTAAATATAAACAACACTTATCTTTTCATGTGAACTCTACTGATCTTGTTCAAGATGACTCTTCTCAACTAGACTAGATTAGTCAACACTTAGAAAATATTCAAACTACTTTTGGCTTATCAAAACTTCATCTTTTATCTTTTAATCATCAATTAGGATTTGTTCTAGGATTCATATCCCAACACCAGATTCATCAGTTTTATTCTTGAATATCCACTTTGTTCCAATGACATTAGTATGACTAGGTCTTGGAACAAGTGTCCACACTTCATTTCTTTCAAACTGACCAAGTTCTTCATGCATGGCATTAATCCAGTTTTCATCAGTTAAGGCTTCTTTAGCACTCTTAGGTTCAATTTCAGATAAATAACATTCAACATTTACAACATTACACATAGAAGACATGCATATTGTTCTTACCACATCTACCTTATTTGATCTTACTCTTCCTCTTGTTTGCACTCCAACTGTAGCATCGCCTATGATCTGGTCAGAAGGATGAATTTTACCAATTCTTGAAGAAGGATTTGTTTTGGGAACATACTGGTCATTCTGGGAAGGTACAACTAACTGTTCTGTAGATGTTGACCCAGATGTGTTAACATTCGGTACAACATTTTCAGACTTCAGTGTATTCTCAGAATTGTCAGTGACCTGTGATACATCTTCTTCATCTTTGTCATTTGTAAGACCTTTATCATCATCAAACACAACATTAACAGATTCTTAAACAGTGTTAGTTCTAAGGTTATATACTCTATAAGCTTTACTATTTCTAGAATAGCCTAAAAAGAAACCTTCATCACTTTTAGAATCAAAATTATGAAGTTGATCCCTATCATTCAGAATATAACACACACAACCAAATACATGAAAATATTTCACACTTGGTTTTCTATTGTTCAAAATCTCATAAGGTGTTTGGCTTGTGTCAGAACGAATAAAAACCCTATTAATAATATGACATGCAGTATTCAAAGCTTCTCCCCAAAATTTCTTAGCAAGAAATTTGGATGTAAGCATGACTCTAGCCATTTCTTGTAAAGTTCTATTCTTTCTTTCAACAATTCCATTTTGTTGTGGAGTTTTAGGAGATGAATATTCTTGTAAGATACCCTTTTTATCACAGAAGTCATTAAACATGTTGTTTTCAAATTCCCTACCATGATTAGTTCTAATACGACCAACTTTCAAGTTAAACACATTTTTGAGCCTCTTATAAAGAATTTTAAATGCAACAAATGCTTCAGATTTGTCTCTCAAAGACTCTACCCAGGTAAATCTAGAAAAATCATCTACCACAACTAAGGAATACCTCTTTCCTCCAATGCTTTCAGTTTCCATAGGACCCATCAAATCCATGTGCAGTAATTCAAAGCATCGACGTGTAGAACAATGTGACAGCATTCTGTGCGGCATTCTTACCTGCTTACCTTTTTGGCATGGTCCACATATAGTGGTATTGTGAAACCTCAGTTTTGAAATTCCTTTTACTGCATCTGCTTTGATTAGCTTTCTCATTGCTCTGTAATTTGCATGACCCAATATTTGATGCCATAAAACATTTTCATCATGTTTTGACAAGTTACACATATTTGTTCCAATAAGATAACAATTATCAGCTGACCTAGTACCAGTCATGACACAAACTTCATCTTTATTAAGAACATAACATGAATCTTTGTCAAATTTCACATGAAAATTACCATCACAAAGTTGACTAATGCTAATCAGATTTGCAAGTAAGACATCAACATGTAAGACATTTTTAAGCTTAGGAAAACCTTCAACATTCAAAGTTCCTTTACCAACAATCTTTCCTTTAGAACCGCCACCATATGTAACACTACCACTATTCAAGGTCACATAATCAGATAAGAAATCAATACGACCTGTCATATGTCTAGAACAACCACTATCAAAATACCATAAACCAGGTAGACATGCTTTTAAGGAGGTATGAACAACATTACAGGTAGCTTTTGGTTTCCATGCAGATTTCAGAAACTGTTTACCAGGATGTGATAGTTTTTTATGCAGCATTTTCAAATTTTTCTGTTCTTCAAACAATAATGGCAGATATACTTCCTCTTAACCTTGTGAGGATCTGGTTGTGCAGATGTTACACCAGATGTGTTAACATTTGCCTTCACAAATTTCACAGGTTTTCTAAAATTTTCAGAAATAGAAGCAGTTACATCATCATAACCTAAACCATGATTATTAGACTTACCAGTAGCTATAGCATTATTTACCTTAGAAGCACTTTTGGAATATTTCTTGAAACATAAGGTGGAATTTATCAATTTCTCCTTTAAGTTACAGATTTCCAGATCTCTTTTGGTAAGTATAACCTCTAGCTTGGTGATTGTGTCTTTCAGATCCTCATTCTCTTTATTCAAGGAATTAAGAGTGAGTTTCTGATTGTTCCAATCATCTAATAGCTTTTGGTATTCATTGTCATCAGTCTTTTTTCCTGCATCATCAACCAAACCATTAAAACAGTTCAAATCTGGGTGACTCTGTTCTGATGTTGATGTTGATGTAGATGTTGAAGCATCAGGTACATCATCAGAATTTGTTTCATCCAGATCATCATCCGAGGAATCATTATAATCAATTCTGGTAAAATTAGAATATTCATTCTCATTTAACTCATCAAGATCATCATCATCAGATTCATCACTCAAGGTAGCACTAAAATTCAGTTTTTGCTTAAGTCTAGTATTGACACATTCATTTGCATAATGGCCATATCCAGAACAAGCATTGCATTGAACTGATTTTCGAAATTCAGGATCATACCTTGGTTTACCTTCACTCTTTGATGGTCTTGGTGTGAATTGACTTTTCCTCCTTTCTGGTTGAGGTGTTGATGTGTTGATTTGAATCTTAGGCTGAATGTTTCTAGATTTGTTCACAGATTTTTTAAGAAACTTATTAAAGTGCTTAGTGAGCAAGGCAATGTTGTTAGGATTGTTGAGGCATTCATCAAGCAACTCTTCATCCGAATTAACTTCAGTATTGATAGGTTGAATCTCAGATTTGTTTGATGTTTCCCCTCTAAAAACAACAACTTTCTTAGCATCATTAGTTTCATCAACTTGATTAGTGTTTATCTCATAAGTTCTAAGAATACTCACTAATTCATTTTGACTTAACTTATCCGTATCTTTTGCCTCTTCAATAACACAAATTTTAGCAACAAATCTTTTAGGAACAGATCTTAATATCTTATGAACTACTCTAACATTAGAAATAGGGTCACCAAGAGAATGTGATTCATTGATAATCTCACTTAACCTTTCATTGTAGGATGAAATTGTTTCATCTTCCTTCATCCGGAGATTCTCAAATTTTGTCCCCAACATTCGAAGCTTAGTTCTTCGAACACTGTCTGAACCCTCACAATGCTCTTGCAACCTGTCCCATGCATCTTTAGAAGTAGAACAGTTAGATATAATTTTAAACATTGAAACATCAACAGAAGTAAAAATAGCATTTAAAGCTTTAGAATTGTAGTTTGCTGTTGTTATTTCATCAACCGTCCAGTCAACTTCTCTCTTGAGTTGAACTTCACCATCTGCATCTGCTGGTCTCTTTGGAGCTTCCCAACCTATAAGTACAGTCATCCAAGCACCTTCATCAATTAACTTGATGTACATACGCATCTTAGGCTTCCAATAAGCATAATTCGAACCATCTAAAACAGGTGGCCTATGTGTCGTGGATATGTGATGTGTTTCCATTGCTAATATAAACTAAAAACACACTTGACCAAAGATCTAACCTAGTGTCGTCAGGTATCAACTCTGATACCAACTGAAAGTGTGCTGGTATTAAGTGTTTAAGTAAAAGTAGAATAATGATGTACTAAATGTTGTGACAAATTGTACAACACTAACTCTAACAGAATATCAGAAATTAACGAGACACTAAAAACAAACGAGACACTCCGGAAGACTTGAAACACTAAAAACAAACGAGACACAATGGAAATATTTTTCACATAGATTTTATAAATAAAAATCTATGCGGGCTTTTCGGCGAAATATCAATACTTATCTTCAAGTACAAATGTTGTGTGAAATGTTACAACAATAACCTTCACAACTGAAACTACAAGCGAGGTAGGTGCCTTGTTCTAAAAACGAACTAAGTGTATAAGAGATTACACACTGTCGAAATGCCTAGTCTATCTATGATTACACTCTCAATAGACAAAAAGACACACAACCATACGGGTGGGATACTTCGTATGATCTAAAAGGTAAAACTACTGGCCACAATTCCTAACAGGGATGAACGCTCGGTCTAGGAGATTGATCGAATAGAATACACTGAATTGTGGAGCCTTCCTTCGGTATTTATAGAGTGGGGGTCGAATTCTAGAGGCTTCCAACATTGAGGTCCTATTTTTTAGGATCTCAACTTCCATGATCTTTCTAGATCCTTCTTGCACGTTCCAGGTCATTCTAGATTGCTTCCAGCCTCTTCTAGCTCTTCTAGGACGTTCTCCAATATTCTAGAATCTTCCAGGTTCCAGATCCTTGTAGAAGCTTCTAGACTCTGCCAGAAATGCTGTAACAATTAACTTAACATTTAATGCAACATTTCAGAAAGTGTTGGGAATAAAATGATTTTGATTTAGATACCAAAACCCCTGATTGATGATGTTCAGATTAGTTGAGATATGCTCAAGTCTAGTTCAGGCAAGTTGTCTCAGTACACTTGAGTATGTAGATTACTTAAGTGAAAAATCTCAGGAATGTTATGAGATTTTAGTAATTCAGGATAGTTGTCCAAAGCTGGTATGTTAGGCAGCTTGATAAGTCTATAGGACAAAGTTGCTGATCTATTCAAGACAGACTGACCAAGGGGACAACTGAGCTGAAGAGGTCAAGAGTTGTAAAGAAATGCTCATAAATACAAATGATCAAGACAGTTGAAGTACAAATGATCAAGAGCATTGAATGTCAAAAGCTCACAGAAGACACATTCAATGAAGCATTTATTGCCAATCATGCCTGAACCAAGCATTGAAGACTTAGAGCATTAAAGAGTGAAGCATTGAATGAATGGTGGAACATTCTAAATTGCAGCAGGAATGTTCAGGGAGCTTGTCCCATCTGACTATTGATTAAGTGTAGAGTTTGCTACAAATCAACCTAGGACAATGTGCAAATTTGGAAACTGACACAAGTCTTCTCAGCCGCATTTTTCAGAAGTCAACACATTCATTCAAGCAACCATTGAAGAGCCCTTTTACACAGTGGATAAAAGGATGACAAGCTTCATAGCCGTTTCAATGGTGCTGCAAATAGACATATTTGAATTGCTATCCCTCCAACAGTTAGTTGTTCAAATTTGTCTATAAATACAGAAGTGATCAAAGGGATTCATTATCCAACAACAAGCTATCAAACTACTATCAAGCTTTCAAAGGAAACCAAGCTGTTCTTCAGAATCCCAAGTTTCCTGAATCACTTCAAGTAGCTAAGCCAATCTTTGTAATCATCCAAAGCTTAGCATTGAGATATCCTAAGCCTTTACACTGTTCTTATTGTAAAGGATATCTCTACTAGTTGGAACCAAACCTCAAACCCTATCTCATTTAGTGAAGAGAGTGTTTGTTGTAGAAGTGAGGAGTTAAGGACTGTTAGAGTGAAAACACAGTCTTAACTCAGAGAGATTGAGCACTAGGACTCAGATTATCCTAGGGATCAAAGCACTAAGAGAGTGTTGTTGATCAGTGCACCTTGGCACTATAAAACAAGCTAATTCCATTGTGAAGGAATTATCCTGTTCAATCAGGGAAAGTGGATGTAGGAGCTTGAGTCTCTGAACCACTATAAACTTGTGTGTTTCTTACTTACTGCACTCTTTATTGCATTCATATTCAAACATATTTCAAAGAGTAAAACTTGTAAGTTTAAGGAAAACTGTTTTGGACAAAGTCCCTGATAACTGTCTTTTCAGAAATTAATCTTGGAGTATTTCTTTGAGTCAAAGGCCAACCACATTCCGCACTTAGCAACTCTTTTAGATATTTAGCCAACTGATCACTTTATAGTAATCAGTAGGACAAATATCTATCAAAGTTCACACTCAGGCCAGTTGTGAGACAACCTGCCTGATAAGACCAGTTTTGTCAAAAAGAAAAGAATTTGCATACACAAGTGCATTCCCCCCCCATACACTTGTGTTATACTCCACCAAGGACCAACAAGTGGTATCAGAGCAGGGGTTCATAGACCACTGCCTCTGAAAATCATTGATTTTCAAAATCTCATTTACTGTGGTCACTGAACTGATCCAAATTTCTGAAAAACCTATATGTGTTCATCTTATATTATTTCTGTTGAAATGGCTAACAATGCAGTTCCAGGAGATGCTGTCAACACCATCAACAACATGGGTCCAAATCAAGTCAATCATATTTCTCATCACAAACTGCCAATGTTCTCAATTGAGAACTATGATTTCTGGAAAATCAGGATGAGAGCTCATCTTGCTTGCCAACATGATGAGATGCTTAAAGTCATCACTAGAGGGCCTTTCACATTCACTAAGGCAAATCCCAAGATCACTGATGCTCAGAAAGCAGATCCAAGGGAGTTGCTGCCAAAAGATGAAGATGACTTTACAACTGAGGAAAGAAAAAGGCACAACCTGAACTACATTGCCATGAACACATTGTACCAGACAATTCCAGATGCAGTGATGGGAAGAGTGTACCACTGCACATCAGCTAAAGAGATTTGGGATACCTTAGCACTTATGTGTGAAGGTACCCAAAAGATCAAGGAGAACAAGCTTCAAGTGGCTATCCAAAAATATGAACAATTCTCTATGGAAGCCAATGAAACTATTGATCATCTTGATGGCAGGTTCACTGACATCATGAATGAGATAAACTCTCTTGGCAAGTTCTATGCCAAAAGAGAGGTTGCTTTGAAAATTCTGAGAAGTCTCACCTCCAAGTGGGACATATATTCTGTCATGATGCAAAATACCAGCAATCTTGACAACATGCCAATGCAGCAAGTATTCTCTGAACTCAAAGCATATGAGTTTGATCTCAACAGAAAGAAGGTGCATGAAGAACCATCCTCCTCAAACAAAGGTGTTGCCTTCAAAGCTGCTGAAACAGAAAAGAAGAATACTCAAAGATCCTCTCAATCTGTTTCAAAATCTGAAATAAAGGAGGAGCTGGCACTCATGGCTAGGAGATTTGAGAAGCTCAACTCCAGATTTGGTAGATACAAGAAGTTCTACCAAGACAACAGAACCAGAAGGAGATTCAGTTCTCCTGACAATAAATCAGAGGACAAAGTCTCTGATGAAAAGAAAGAAGACAAATATGCTGATAGGAAGAAATTCAGCAAAGGTGAACCATCATCATCAAGGAGGAAGGAGTCCTCAAGCAAGAAGAATGATGATGAAGATGTGTGTTACAACTGCCAGAAAAAGGGTCACTTTCAGTATGATTGTCCTGACCTTAGTGCCAAAGAAAGAAAGGAAAGGCAGAACAAAAGAGACTAGAGGATGAACAACAGGAAGGCCATGTTAGCTGGAGATTCAGCAAGTGAAGAGAGTGTCTACTCTTCTGATGATGGACTATTCTCCAACAGTGACAGTGATGATGACTGTCAAATGGCATTTGAAAATAATGAGGTATGTTCATCTTCTAGTTCTTCCAGTTCTTCAAATAACACACATGAGTCCAGTAAAATCCCCTTAAAACTCAACTTTGTAAAGTTATTTGAGGATTTCACCAGACTAAGAGAAGTATGCAATATGGCACTTAGAGAAAATGAGCTACTGAATTCGAAAGCTCAAACTCCCAACCTTCCTGAACCAGAGTGTGACTTTAAATCAACTGAGTTGTATCAGCAGATCATGAGAGAATATGAGGAGATGTCTCTCAAGGTCTCTGAACAACAAAAGTTGATTGATGATCAAGAACTGGCCTTGAGGAAAAAGGATTTTGATCTTAGAATTCTGAAAGCAAAATTTGACAATCTCTCAAGTGAATTTGATACTCTAAAATTAAGTGAGGGGAGCTTAAAAATGAAAATGTCTGCCTTGAATAAATCTGCTAAGGCAATAGAGGAGATTCAAGGATTCCAAAGACCATTTGCTCAAAAGGGTGGATTAGGCTATAATCCATTTGAACCCTCACCTGGTCTTAGTATTGCTTCATCCAGCAATTCTAAGATGACTTTTGTAAGATCAGTGGCACAACAAAATGAAATGGAAGTAAATCAACCACTGATCAAGGATAAGGGTAAAGGAATTTTTATACCAACTCAAGTAAACAATGTACCTAAACCCATACCTATGGAAAAGGTTAAAGGCATTGCTTATAAGAGGAATGAGGTTCAGAAAGGTAGAACCAATGGAAGGCCAACCTATCTGAATCCTCATCAGAGAAGTTGTCCAAAATCTGTTCAGAAAAGGCCAACTCAAATGAGGCAACCTCAACTGAATGGATTAAGGCCAATCCCTTCTGACAGGTATAAAACATTCAGGAAGCCTGGACCTTACTTGCCAAATGGAAAAGGCCATCCAAAACCTTACTCTCAAAAGTCTTACCAAGCTGCACCTAAGCCTAGTAACTTCAGGAGAAATGTCCCAAAGAAATTCACCAACTCTCCTGAAACTTACAAGGCTAACACTTATACACAGAGATCACCCAAGGCATTTAAGGGTCAAACTGTGTATGTAGATGTAAATGGAAACCAAGTCAGTCACTTTGAGTCAATCAGAGTTATCAGGCAGATTTGGGTTCCAAAAGGTACAGCTAACCCTCTAGGACCCAACAATCAAAGGGTACCTAAATTTTGACTTTGCAGGGCTGCAAGGACCACAAGAAGAAGAGAAGCATCAACAAGAAAACAGCATGGTACTTGGACAGTGGATGTTCAAGACACATGACTGGGAATAAAGAGCTTCTCTCAGACTTCATAGAAAAGGATGGTCCTTCAGTAACCTTTGGAGACAGCTCTCAAGGGATCACAAGAGGTTATGGTACATTAAACATTGGTAGTGTTAAAATTACTAATGTCTCATATGTCCTAGGCCTAAAATATAACTTGCTGTCTATAAGTCAAATCTGTGATAAAGGATACTGTGTTGAATTTGCACCAAATGAATGTACTATCAAGAACAAATTAACACAACAGGTGCTACTAACAGGGGTGAGAAAGGGAAATGTCTATTTTGCAGATTGGAGCAAAACCCCTGAAGCAGTTTGTCTTGTTGCCAAAAGCACAAGTGAGCAAAGTTGGCTGTGGCACAAGAGGCTAAACCACCTGAACTTCAAAACCATCAACAAGATTGCAAGAAACTCTCTAGTAAAAGGGCTGCCAAATCAAGTGTTCACAAAAGAACATATATGCCAGCCATGTCAGGAAGGAAAGCAGATCAAAGCTTCATTCAAAGGAAAGCCTGTCATCTCAACTGAGAGAGTTCTCCAACTATTGCATATGGATCTATTTGGGCCAATTATCCCAGTAAGTATAAATGGAAGAAAATATGCTTTAGTTGTTGTTGATGATTTTTCCAGGTACACTTGGGTAGTATTCTTGCTGAACAAAAAGGAGACCCAAGTCAAGCTACCTGAATTGATGATGAGATTGAGCAATGAAAAGGGCCTAAGCATTGTCAAGATCAGATCAGACAAAGGCACTGAATTCATAAACTCATACATCAATGAGTATTGCAGCAAGAATGGCATCACTCATAAACTTCAGCAGCAAGAACACCTCAACAAAATGGGGTTGCTGAAAGAAGGAACAGGACCTTGAAAGAAGCAGCAAGAACTTTGATTGCTGAATCCAAACTGCCTAAAAGGTTCTGGGCTGAAGCCATTAGCACTGCATGTCACACACAAAACAGGTCCTTAATCACCAAAGGACAAGGTAAAACCCCATATCAAATATGGAAAGGTAGATTGCCCACTGTTGCTTATTTTCACATATTTGGTTGTAAGTGTTTCATTCACAATAATGGGAAAGAGCAATTGAAAGCTTTTGACAGCAAAGCTGATGAAGGAATATTTGTTGGATATTCACAAATCAGCAAGGCTTACAGAGTTTACAATTGCAAAACTCTTATTGTGGAAGAAACACCTCATGTTGTGTTTGATGAATCTATTGATGAGTTCAGGGATAGAGACCTGAATATTGATGAGATAACACAAAGAACAACCAGACTAAGGCTTCAAAGCAAGGAAACAGTGTTTGTAGATGTTGCCCAGCCTGAATTACATGATAATCAAAAACTGGACAACCTACCTGATGGAAATCAACCTGAAGTCAACCAACCTGAAGGTGAAATTGAACTGACTGATCCCATCCCAGTTCAAAACCAGGTAACAACTACCAATGAAGAAGCAGGCAATGCTGAGGTAGTAAATGGATCCAATATTCAAGGGGGAACCAATGAAAATGTCAACTCATCTGACAATGAGGACAATACCCCTGAATATGATCCTGAACTTGATCCTTCAATTAAATTTCCTGAATTTAATGAGTCTAGTGATCCAACTTCAGATGAGGACAATCCTCCTGAAGGGATCAGGTCTAGAAGGACTTGGTTGCAAGACCACCCATCTAGCCTGATACTTGGTAATCCAAGTGAAGGGATCAAAACTAGAAGATTTCATGGAGAAAGTGCTTTGTTTTGTTGTTTCCTTTCTGAACAGGAACCAAAAGACATTAAGGAAGCTCTACAAGACACCAACTGGATCATAGCCATGCAAGAAGAGCTGAACCAGTTCACCAGAAATGAAGTATGGGAGCTGGTGGATAGGCCAACTCATCAAGATGTCATTGGAACCAAATGGGTGTTCAAAAATAAGAAAAATGAAAATGACATCATTGTGAGGAACAAAGCAAGACTGGTGGCCAAAGGATACTGTCAATCTGAAGGGATTGATTATGATGAGACCTTTGCTCCAGTGGCCAGACTTGAGGCAATCAGACTCTTCTTAGCATATGCAGCTCAAATGAGGTTCAAAGTTTATCAAATGGATGTGAAGAGTGCATTTCTCAATGGGGTGCTCAAAGAAGAAGTATATGTTGAACAGCCCCCAGGCTTTGAAGAAGGAGACAAGGTGTACAGATTGAAGAAAGCTCTCTATGGCTTAAAGCAAGCTCCAAGAGCTTGGTATGACACCTTATCACAGTTTCTTCTAGATCATGGTTTTGTCAAAGGCACTGTTGACAGAACCCTGTTCAGAATCTGTGAAGGAGATGATATCTTGTTAGTCCAAATCTATGTGGATGACATTATATTTGGATCTCCAAATGAGAAGTTGTGTGAGAAGTTCTCCAAACTCATGCAGAGCAAATTTGAGATGTCCATGATGGGATTGATGAATTTCTTCTTAGGACTTCAAGTCTCACAATCAAAGAAGGGAATATTCATCAATCAGGCCAAGTATACAAGGGACATGATCAAGAAATTTGGATGTGCTTCAAGCAAACCAGTCAGAATTCCTATGAATACTAACTGGAAAATGGATCCTGATGAAAGTGGAGAGCCAACAAACTCCACTAACTATAGGGGGATCATAGGATCCTTGCTATATCTCACTGCAAGCAGGCCTGATATCACATTTGCAGTTGGAGTCTGTGCAAGATTCCAAGCCAATCCAAAGAAAAGTCATCTTGATGCTGCCAAGAGAATCCTAAGATATCTCAAGGGATCTGAGAATCTTGGATTATGGTATCCAGCTGATGACAACATTGAGCTCACTGGATATTCAGATGCAGATTATGGAGGATGTAGAATTGACAGAAAATCCACCTCTGGAACATGTCAATTCTTGGGCAGCAAGCTTATCTCATGGTTCTCCAAGAAGCAAAATACAGTTGCAACTTCAACAACTGAAGCAGAATATGTAGCAGCTGGAAGTTGCTGTGCTCAGATACTTTGGCTCAGGCAGCAACTTAGAGACTACAAAGTAATCTCAAATGAAGTGCCAATATTCTGTGACAACAACAGTGCAATTGCCATCTCACAGAATCCAGTACTCCACACCAGATGCAAGCATGTGGATATCAAGCATCACTTCATAAGGGATCATGTGGAGAAGAAAGATATCAAGCTTGTCAAAATTCACACTGATAAGCAAAAAGCTGATATCTTGACTAAACCTCTAGCTGAAGCAAGGTTCTTGGAATTATCAGCTGAATTGGGCTTACTTGATCCAGGCAAGGTGGAGAAATGAGGAAAGAAAGCTCATATGAAGGGGGAAGTTCATTAAAATGAACTTCAGCAATGTTGACCAACCTCACTGATGCAGTCAGCCAAAAAGGGAAACTCAGCAAAGTTGTCCCTATGGTATTCAGCAATGCTGGTCAGGAGCTTTGTCCAAGTGGGACCCAGTCAGCAACTTTGGGACCCACTCAGGCAAGTTCGTCAGGCAGTTTGACCTTCACAGAAACCAAAGCACATCTCAGGATGTTTGTCCGAGTTAATTGGATAATCATTGCTATTTTTAGCATTGATTAGACATTTATGAGGTTTCTTGGTCTAAGAGTAGGCCATTTTAGGATGGAGTGTGCTTTAAAGATTTTTACCACCAAAAAGGCAAATCAGCATTTAATGCAAAAAAATCTTAATTGGGATTTCATGAATTCTTGAGCCATCATCAAAACCATTGATTTGCATTAAACTCCCATCAAACCGCCTCAATCCCACTACCCTACTTTATTCAATTGGTTTTTACAATTACCCACTGCCATTACCTATTAAACAACGGTTAATAAACTCCCCACATATATAAACTCCTCAGTTTTTACTTCCATCCTTACGCACTCATAATTCCATACTCTCAAGCTTTTGAAAACCCTCAAAACCTGCAACTTATCTCCAAACCTTTCTATCCTTCAAATTTATCCATGGCACCCAAGATCAAGAGGGAAGAGCTTGTAGACTTCAATGACTCCTCTCTGGACATTGATTTCTCTTACCTTAGCAACCCAAACTCCTTATGGTTTGAAAAGCTGGTTGCCTTTGACAGTCCAGACAAGGAGGTTGAGCCAGTACTCCATTGGCTTAGGGAAGCAGGCCTGGAAAAGTTTCTTTGCACCAAGCCTGATTCATGCCTGAATCCATTCATGGCTGAATTCTTTGCCCATCTAAGATGGAAGGGCAAGAAGGGTGATGTGTGCACTAAGCTCACATATGCTGAGGAAGATGAAGAAGGAGAAAGCCAACACACAATCATCTTCACTGCAGAAGACTTGGATGCTAGCTTTGGGCTACCATCAGAAGGCCAGAATCCAGAAACATACAAGGAAGGAGATGATCAGGAGTTCTACTTTCCATGGCTGCTTTCTCCCAAAAAGCTTGTAAGTGCTCAGAACAAGAACACTTTAAAACTTGTTTATAGGCACTTGTTTGATTGTGTGGTGAAGAGTTTATTAAGCCACTCTGGGAGTGTTGAACAAATCAGTATGCCTAAGTTGAGAGTAATGGCTGCTGTGATTGACTCTGCTGAAAAGAGAGTCAAATTTGACTGGAAAAGCTTTATCTTGGACAAGATGATGAATGAGAAGTTCAAGTTTAAGGAGGTGAAACACCACAAGGTGGTGGTTGATGGAAGACTCCAGTTCTGCACAAGAGCCAGCCTGCTCTTGGAAAGATTTGCTCATTACACTCATCTACAAGCAAAGCCAAAGCCTTTTCCTGCACAAAAGGTGATGTTCAGAAAGCTGTCTTCAATGACAGAAAAGAGGAAGCAAGATGCAGCTTCCAAGAAAGCTGTTGCAGTTGTTCCAGTAACAAGAGCCTCTCCAAGAAAGAGGAAAGCCCAACCACCAAAAGCTCAGCCTAAGATGAAGAAAATGAAGAAGATTCTGAGTGAATCTTCCCCTGAAAGCCAGTCAAGAAGTGGAGGAGCCACTTCTGAGGAGATTGAGAAGGCTGCTGATGAATGAGTCAACCCCCCTGAAGAGGGTGAAGAATTCAGAGAGGTTGTCCCCTTACAGCCTGAGAGTGTAACAGAATTCAGGGATCTTGATCAGCCCACAAGATCTGAAAGGAGGAAAAGGATAATTAAAACTTCTGAGAAGCAGAAGTTGATGGAAGAGGAGAAGAAGAAGAAAGAATTCTTCAAGGAGATTAGGCAAGCCAGTAAGTCTAACTCCAAGACCAACAGTCCTGAAGCCAAGTCTCCTGATATTCAATCTGAAAGAATATCTCCATCAAGGCATGAAGAAGAGGAGTGCAAGACTCCTGAGGATGCCCCAATCATTTCCAAGAAAGTTTACTCCCCTGAAGGTGCCCCTGACAGATCAGGTATTGATGTGCTAGCAGATTTAGTTAATCTTGAGGATAGACCTTTCTCCCCACTTGATCCAAGACTTCTTTCTTATACCAAACTTCTTGAAACTGTTCTTCAAGAAGGTGATCAAGTTGTTCTCCCACCCATTCCAGCCATTCCAATTACCTCTTCAGGCACATTGCTCTCAAAAGCACCTGAATCCCAACTTGTTTTAAGCTTCTATGAACCCAAACCTTCTGAACCCAACCTACCTGAAATCCAGCCAAGCCTACCTGAATCCCAATCCAACCCTCCTGAATCCCAAGCCAACTCTTCTGAAGATGAAAGTGGTGAAGAATACACTTATGAGGGGATGCTGAGGCAAATTGCCAAGGCTAATGTGGATGAGTTGTATCCTGGATTGAAGGAGTATCCTAGGCTGCAACAACAATTCTATGATCTAAGAGCTCTTGTGGAGATCAAGGATAGAACTATGGTGGAAATAGCTCAGGCTATTCAGGATAAAGGAGCAAGTTGGTGGCGGGTTGAAGAGAACAGGCTCTTGCACTTTGCAAATGTGAAGAAGTCCAGTGTGTTGACCACTGAGGCCTTGTTCTGCACCATTGTTCATGAGAATGTGCTTGCTGAGAGAGAAAGAATTACACAGGGACTCAGGCACCCTGAAAGTCCATTTGATGATGACAATGATGATGATGATGATAACACCAATCCCAACCCTCCTGGCCTCAACTCTGCTCAGGTACATTACTTGACCTATCATTCTGAAAAGGACTCTGATCATTCAGAGGAGTTGACCAAAGATGGTGACTCAGTCCAAGATGCATTGGCCAAGGATGGTTCTCTTGAACTTGAGGCACAGCTTGACAATGCTGAGACTTCCATGGGAGAAGCTAGTTTGGCTAAAGCCTCATCAATGTCAGGACAGTTGGACATTGACCAGCCTTTAGTCATTTAGGATGACTCAGTGGCCTTGGGATGCCCAAGCACTGTGATCTCCCAACAACTGCCCTCTGTGGATCCTGTTGAGGATATAGAGGTGTCAGGTTTAGGAATGGAAGGAGTTGAAAAGGCTAATAGTGGTGAAAACTCAGAGGGAGATGATGGTGAGGATTGTGTGATTACAGGTTCCCTGAGTGCACCACAAATAGAGGGAGATGAGGTAGAAATATTGGGTGCAGCCCAATATGAGAGTCAGGCAATTCTTCAAGTCAAATCTGAACTTGATGAATCCCTTGGTGAAAGGAGGCCTGATTCTCCAATGAATGTGAGTCCATCTGTTCTGAATGAAGAAGAAAAGAATTTAGTTGAAAAAGAGAGAGAAGGTGCTGATGTATCAGGCCTTATGGGAGAAAGAAAAAATGAGGGTGTTGAGGGAGATTTCACTAACACTCTTAGTTTTGCAGATTTTGTTGCTGTCACAATTGAGCAAATTTTTGCAGATGCCTCCCTTACAGATATTCAAGTTGATGCTGATATTGATCTTGAAGCAGTTTCAGCCAATGTGTCCACACTGAACAAGATGTACTTTGAGCAAGCCAACACCACTGAAGCTGGTTTTCAGATTGCTACTCAAACTGCATCTATTATTGAAGAACAATCAGAGAAGTTGGATACTTTGGTCAGGGAAGTTGGTAAGACACATGCAGCAACAATTGACACTCTAGATGGCCAAGGAAAGACTTTAGCCTCTGTAGAGATGAGGCTAACTGGCTCAGAAGAGGTGATCCTACCCACATTGGATGCAAGAATATGTGGAGTTGAAACTGGACTGCAAACAGTTTCAACTGAGGTAACAAAGGCAAAAGATGAGATGGTGAAATTCACACAATCTGTGAAGAAGGAGCATCTAGGCCTCAAGAATCTCTGCAAAGACAATGTGAGAGCTCTTAGGAGGACAATCAGGGATGCATTAAGGCAAAGAACTGCAGCTCAAAGAAAGAAGGCTGCAGAATTGAAAGCTGCAATGGTGAAGGAGGCTGCTGAGAAGTTCACTGTTGAACTTATGGCCAAAGTGTCTGATCAAGTTGTGGCCAACCTCACTGAACAACTTCAGGCCAAACTTGATCAATCACTGAAAGCTACATTGGATGCCATTGTTACTCAGAAGATGAAGCCTGTACACACATTCTTAAGCATGGCAGATGATAAAATGCAAAACATTCATGATGAGAATGTTTATCTACTGCAGGAGCTGAAGTCCCTCACTCAGGCCCACTCACATCTCTCAGTCTCTATGAGTGAATTAAAGCCCCAGTGTTTTGATGATTGGTGAACCTAAGGGGAAAGAGAGAGAGCAAGGGCAAAGGGAACCTTGATGATTGGTGAACCTAAGGGAAAGGAGAAGGTCCCTGAGTTTGAGGAGGAGTCAGTAGAAAACATTGGAAAAGGAAAAGGCCCAATGGATATTGAAAGCTTAACTGAGGAAGAGCAGATTCAAATTGCAGTTAAAGAGTCAATGATGTCTGCAATGGAGAGTCAGGCAAGGAAGCAACAAAGGCCTGGTGGTGAGTCAGCTGGACTTGACCCCAAAGAAAAGGTTGCTGAAGTAAGGGGGAAGGTGACAAGGTCATCTGAAAGAAAGAGGAAGGAATTAGAAGCCTTCAATGAATTCCCAACCAGCCTGACTTTGCCATCAGAATTTCAGTCTGAAGAATCCACTCCAGTAAAGCAATCAAAGAGAATGAAGAAAGCAGCCAAGCTGCCTGTCATTGAAGAAGAAAGTGTTGAAGAGGATGTACAGGACAAAGAGCCTGAAGTTGGTGTGCCCAAGCTTGCTGATGATCCTTCTAAGTTGTTTGAAGAAGGATTTGGCAAGGATCCAAAGACTCAGGAGAAGTTAGCTCTTCAAAGAGCTAAGGAGAGAATGGATCAATTGGTTGAGGCCAACAAGGCAAGGGATGAAAGAAGAGCAAACTTTAGAGCTCCAAGAAGGAGGGCTTCATACAGAAGGCTCAAACCTCAAATGCTGCAAAGATGGGACACTCAGTACCCTCACCATGATAAGTGGGTTCCAATCTCACTGAATGATGCATGGGAGGAGGCCAAGAGAAGTTTTGTATATGACTTTTATGTCATTGGAAAGTGGCTTGAAGAGAGTGTAGATGAAGTCTTTGTCCAGTTCATGTTTGAGAACCATAGGGACCTCTACCAAAAGCTGTTTGCAGCAACTGAGATGGCAAGAGTTGAATTCAAGGCCCCTGGTCCAATTCTGTACATGCCTCCTAAGTTCAATGGGAACTTAATTGATGAGGGAAAGATTCTGGAAGAGTTCATCAACATCATGAAGATGGAGAAGATGAAGATTGGGCCTAAAGGCTCCAATAAGGATGTTTGGGAGCTGAAGAAAAGGGTCTGGGCTCAATATGGCATTGCTCCTCCAGATGATGGAACTCTTTGATGGATAAGTTCATTTCCCTCCCTATCTTTGTTTTATGATTGTTTATGATGTTGTTATTTTGTTTTCTCTGAATCAGTTATGTTGTCCTTATTTTTCTGATCTGTAATGCTTGATGATATATAGAAAAGGACCACTGATTTTCTATCAAGAGATAACAACACATTATCTCAACTAACCTGACATTACATATATACTTGATTTATTGTGCTAACAGTTTCTTTCAGGAAAGTTGACCAGGTCATTCATCCTAAAGGTACAATATAGTATAAGTCAAGGTTCCTTTGTAATAGGTTTTGGCATCATCAAAAAGGGGGAAATTGTTGGGAATAAAATGATTTTGATTTAGATACCAAAACCCCTTATTGATGATGTTCAGATTAGTTGAGATATGCTCAAGTCTAGTTCAGGCAAGTTGTCTCAGTACACTTAAGTGAAAAATCTCAGGAATGTTATGAGATTTTAGTAATTCAGGATAGTTGTCCAAAGCTGGTATGTTAGGCAGCTTGATAAGTCTATAGGACAAAGTTGCTGATCTATTCAAGACAGACTGACCAAGGGGACAACTGAGCTGAAGAGGTCAAGAGTTGTAAAGAAATGCTCATAAATACAAATGATCAAGACAGTTGAAGTACAAATGATCAAGAGCATTGAATGTCAAAAGCTCACAGAAGACACATTCAATGAAGCATTTATTGCCAATAGTGCCTGAACCAAGCATTGAAGACTTAGAGAATTAAAGAGTGAAGCATTGAATGAATGGTGGAACATTCAAAATTGCAGCAGGAATGTTCAGGGAGCTTGTCCCATCTGACTATTGATTAAGTGTAGAGTTTGCTACAAATCAACCTAGGACAATGTGCAAATTTGGAAACTGACACAAGTCTTCTCAGCCGCATTTGTCAGAAGTCAACACATTCATTCAAGCAACCATTGAAGAGCCCTTTTACACAGTGGATAAAAGGATGCCAAGCTTCATAGCCGTTTCAATGGTGCTGCAAATAGACATATTTGAATTGCTATCCCTCCAACGGTTAGTTGTTCAAATTTGTCTATAAATACAGAAGTGATCAAAGGGATTCATTATCCAACAACAAGCTATCAAACTACTATCAAGCTTTCAAAGGAAACCAAGTTGTTCTTCAGAATCCCAAGTTTCCTGAATCACTTCAAGTAGCTAAGCCAATCTTTGTAATCATCCAAAGCTTAGCATTGAGATATCCTAAGCCTTTACACTGTTCTTATTGTAAAGGATATCTCTACTAGTTGGAACCAAACCTCAAACCCTATCTCATTTAGTGAAGAGAGTGTTTGTTGTAGAAGTGAGGAGTTAAGGACTGTTAGAGTGAAAACACAGTCTTAACTCAGAGAGATTGAGCACTAGGACTCAGATTATCCTAGGGATCAAAGCACTAAGAGAGTGTTGTTGATCAGTGCACCTTGGCACTATAAAACAAGCTAATTCCATTGTGAAGGAATTATCCTGTTCAATCAGGGAAAGTGGATGTAGGAGCTTGAGTCTCTGAACCACTATAAACTTGTGTGTTTCTTACTTACTGCACTCTTTATTGCATTCATATTCAAACATATTTCAAAGAGTAAAACTTGTAAGTTTAAGGAAAACTGTTTTGGACAAAGTCCCTGATAACTGTCTTTTCAGAAATTAATCTTGGAGTATTTCTTTGAGTCAAAGGCCAACCACATTCCGCACTTAGCAACTCTTTTAGATATTTAGCCAACTGATCACTTTATAGTAATCAGTAGGACAAGTATCTATCAAAGTTCACACTCAGGCCAGTTGTGAGACAACCTGCCTGATAAGACCAGTTTTGTCAAAAAGAAAAGAATTTGCATACACAAGTGCATTCCCCCCCCCCCATACACTTGTGTTATACTCCACCAAGGACCAACAGAAAGGACTTAGAAAAAATCTTGGAAGGTCAAATTAAGATGTTGTTGAGAATGTTAATAGATTTTAGAATTCACAACATCTACAATATATATATATATATATATATATATATATATATATATATATATACTTGCAAACATTTCAACAAGCCATATGTTGCAAAATGATTAATGATGCGTCAAAAAAGAGCACGCAACGGTTGAGGCAGTTACTAACCTTGCGTCAAAATTATGTAAGCACCTCGTCTTTAAAGGATGCATTTCTTCGTCTCCAAAAGACCTCGAAGAACATGCAAAAACCCTGCCGGAGAGGTCCCCGGCGTTGGGCCTCCAACGCTCAAGTCAGTAAAGTGGCCGGAAAACGGCGGTGAGAATAGCTCGATTATGGCTTAAAGTGATAGTGGTCGGAGAAAGTAGGCTTTCAAGGTAAGTAAGCTCAGATTTAGCTCTTGCAGCCTCGCCGAAAAGAATGTCAGACACTTTTCCGGTGAGAGACTGTATTTTTAGGTGGTTTTAGTGTGTAAGTTATTGTTGTGTTTGAAAATAGTAAGTAAAAGCGTATAAATAATACCTCTTAGGGGAAAGGTTATCCACTTCCCCTTTTCTCTCAACTTGTGGGTTAAGCCCATAACTTCTTTCCTCCTCTCCACGCTTGGAAACCATGAAGATAGGGATAGTGGGCGAGATAATCTCGTCTGTAAGTCACTTGTGCCACCCAGTCAAAGCAAGAAGCGCAAGTTTCGGGATTTCTGACCTCGAGGCCCTGGAGGTCCCCGAGCTCCTCAGCTCCCAATAGCGAGGATTCAGGCTTTGACCCAACTGTTTCGCTGTGAAAGTGGAAGGGTTCTTGACTCCTTCTTTGTGGGACTGATCCAGCCCATTTGACCTGTCTCTTGTATAATTTGGGCCTACTTTGGGCCTAATTCAATATTTTAAAAGCCCAACATCAATATAATAATAAAGGATAAATATATGGTTAGTTTAAATACAATTCGAATAGGGGCCACGTGTCAATATGTGATTAGACGACACATTTTATCCACATCAACCACTCCCCCTACTCTAATGAAGTGGGTTACACTCGTGAGAGTAGGAAAAAAATGTGTCGAATAGTTTTCATACCGCCCATACCTGCAGGGTCTGGGGGCCTGGGGCTTTCTTTCCAACCTACTGATGAGGAGAACCTGTTTCAAATTTTCAAGCATATATTTCAAGAAATATCGTAATAATAAGGATTCTACCGTTTCCAAGAGCTCTACGTGGGTGTGAGAATTATATTCAATCACGGTTAATGAGATGATAAGAGTGGTCCACTATATATAGAGATTACAAGTGAGATGCACAAGGAAATAAATATAAACCATAAATAAAAGATTGCTGCTACCTATAATATATTATAGCATTCCTAGAGTATATTATTCTATAATATTCTCTAATACTAGCTATAATATATTATAGGATTCTCTAATACCCCCGGTCAAGCGAAGATGGGAATGTAAATGAACACGAGTTTGGTACGCAACAATCTGAAGCGAGATTGAAATAGAAGCTTTGTGAAGACATCCGTAAAACAATGCACTTTTGTTGTCATAGAGCAGGAGAAATAACGGAAATTCAGAATCACCAAATAGGACATGCCAAGGCGCAAAAAAGCGGGAAGCAAATGGATCGAAACACCGAAGCCCTTTGAAGGACAAACGATGACAAAAAAATAGGCAAGAAACACTTGCAAGTGTGTCGAAAATAGTTGATTCGAGCACAAACAAGATAGATCGAAGGGGCGAGCAACCAATGATATTAATCATGGGCTCTTCGAATAGAGAGAAAAGTAGAAGAAAAAAGATGCAGCGTGAGGCTATATATAAAATTAGAGTGTAGGTGAAAGTTAGAGTGTAGGTGAGTGTGACTAACACTATATGAGTGAAAACAGTCATGGAGATAGCATGATCGACCATGATAGGGAATGAGGAGACTTGCTCACTCAAGAAGAAGTAGAGGGCGAGAAGACTTGATCGCTCGAGAAGAAGGGAGGACGAGGAGACTTGCTCGCTCGAGAAGAAGAAAAAAGGGGGGACGAGGAGACTTGCTCGCTTGAGAAGAAGAGGGAGGACGAGGAATACCAGCTCGTCAGTGGCGGCTAAAAGCGGCCAAGAGAGGGAACGAGGGAGACCAGCTCGTTTGAGATAAAAAAAAAACAAGGCGGCGACGAGGGATACCTGCTCGTCGAGGACGCCGAAAAATTGAGAAGAAGGGGGAAGGGGCAAGGCGGCGACGGGGGTTACCAGCCCGTCGGAGACGCCGAAAAAATAGGGAGGGGGGGTAGAGAGAGAAGGGTTTCAGTGTATAGGCTGATACCATGTGAGAATTATATTCAATCACCGTTAATGAGATGATAAGAGTGGTCCACTATATATAGGGATTACAAGTGAGATACACAAGGAAATAAATATAAACCATAAATAAAATATTGCTACCTATAATATATTATAGTATTCCTACAATATATTATTCTATAATATTCTCTAATACTACCTATAATATATTATTCTATTATATTCTCTAATAGTGGGGCTCTTCGTGTTTGGGGACCGAGGGATCCTTGGAGAATCTCAGGTTTGAACCTGGACAAAATGATTTTCTTCCTTTTTTTTTAGGTGCGGGGTGAGTGCGGCATGATCTCTGGGGCTCCGATAACTTGAAGTGCTGGAACGCCATTCAGATTTGACTCCAACATTAAATCGATTTTGTTCTTCCACGCGGGTGACGCTTCGGCTTCCGTGCGAATCTCTGCACGCCAGCCATCAAATCACATTTTCTCGAGAACTGGCGTCTTCATTAAATACGCGTCTCCCCTCCTTAAGGCTCCGATTCTAGAAAATTCTCTACCTCTGGGCTACCACCATTTTAATTTAATCCAGGATCATTTTTTTAGGCCCATTAAGCCCATGCCCCAAATATCTGAACCGTCCCTTGGACTTAGGCCATTATACATATCTTTCCTCTTCACAACTCCCCACTTTCTTTTTCGAATTTTCTCATTTCCGCTCTGAAGCTCAAGGGTTGCACGCCACCGGAGTCCCTGATCCAAGCATCCAACCTCCCAGCATCAATAGCTCCTCCTCTTAGAGTGTCTAACCCCAGTTATAACTTCCTCGTACTTTTTATTTTTACCTTCGTAGATTATAGAAGTTCATACACCCATGTCGACTCATTCCGACTCTATAGAGTTAGGCTCCAATAGCGATCCCTCTATCCTGTCTAGTTCTCATAGTAGCCCGGAATCTCCGCGTGTCTTACTTTTTCCGGTGACAAACCCTAACTTGGCTGATAAAATAAAGGGTAGTTCCTTCATAACTCAAGCCATTGTAGAATCTTACCGCCGAGCCCAAATTTTTCCTCCTGAATTTTCCATTAGGATTCGTCACGGGGATGAGAGACCAAACTTCTTCCGCTCCCCTGCCTTAGCGTTTTGGGACGCCCAAATATAGGCCGGGCTTAGGTTTTCGATACCTGACTACTTATGCCAAATCTCCCACGCTTTTAGGGTTCCTTTAAACCAGTTTACCCCTAACTCCCTTAGGATGATGATAGGATTTTATGCATTGGTTAAGGGAAATGGGGGGAGCCTACAACCGACCTTTTCCTTAGCCAGTTTAGTTGTAAGTTGTTGGAAGGATTCTTTTACACTTGTGGTAGGGTAGGGCGTGCATGTACTTTTTTAGGAAAGCTTACTGACGGGAGTTCTGATTGGAGGGCCTACTGGTTTCCGTAACCCCTCCTCTTGCCTGGGGATTTCCTCATCAGTGGTGGGCCTATGAGAACCCCCGGGTTAGAGGATCTCTCCTTCCTCGAAGCCTTTCTCTCAACATGCCTGTCTTTGACAATCTTAATGAACATGTCCGCCTCCATAGTCCTTTTGATGTCTCCACAATCTGTAGTAATCGTTGAGCCCTCTCTCATTTTGATTTCAGCACCCAAGAACTTCTTCTCGAACCTTCCGATGGTAATTCAAACTTTTTAGGGCCTCACATGTTTATGCGTATAATGATATGGGTATTTTCTAACCTTCTAGTATTCTTTGTTTCAGAGATGGATTGGCTATCCCACGTAACCCGAGATCCTTCTCCAGCTCCAGCCAGCTCTACTCAGACTTGTCCTGCTCCTGTTCATGAAAGTTCCTCTAGGGCCCTAGTCCCGCAAAGGCCAATAGCTGCTACTCCCGGTTCGATATCCAAGAAAACCCGATCCTCCTCGGGCAAGGCCGTCAGTGCTGGGGGCTCAGCCCCTTCCGAAGCGGGTGTCCCCAGGAAAAGGAGTAAGGGGAAGCACGTCCCCTTTCTACCTGCTCCGATCGATATAGACCCCGAGATAGATGTTAGTTCTGACGTGGTCTCCCGCTTCATATACCGTCATCTCCCTCCTGGTACTATCAGGTCGTTGATGAGCTTGCCTATTTAGGATAAGATGGTCCAAACCGCTCACTCCTTTGCTCAGGTATGGCTTGGTCCTTTAAATGTTGTTCTTCAATTCACATTACCCTTTTCTGACTTCTGTTATGTTTCGCAGTTCGGCATTCTCTTTTCCGGTCTCTTTGAGCACAACCTCTCGGTTGTTCAGCATATCGAGGTGTACAAAGCTCAGGTGGGACAGGAACGGGAACGGGCTGATGACCTCCTAGCCAAGCTAGAGACCACAAAAAATGATGCTGATTGATCGAGTATATTTAGAGTTATTCAATTTTTAATATTGGGCAGTGAGCTGGGAAATCTGGGAAAACAGAGCATTTCGTTTTAGGTTCAATACTTCAGAGTCATTTTTACCCAACATCGGGACGTGTTTTTCACAAACCAATTTATTGCCAGTAAACTTAACATCATGTAGTTTAATTAACTCGGAGAAAAATGTTAATTGGGTTATCCGTTTGACGGGAATAAAATCACGAACATAGGAGAAAATTCAGTTATTCTATGTTTTATAACTAGCTAGCAGTGACCAGTTTTGAAATATGCATAAACACACCTTCTGGTCAATTGCCATACATTTAAACATAATTCTTTTAATATTCTACTGCATGTTCAGATGTATTCAATATTTGTAATATTTCCATAAGTGGCTAGGACTGGAATTGATAAAAAGTGATGCTTTTTGAATGATTGGAAGTTTAATAATCTTGTTTTATATGTTACTTCTTTTAAAATTATTAAGTAAAGTATGTGTTTATAGTATTGTTGATCAATTGTTCCATAAATTGTTATTATTTGTTCAAACACACCAATTGATACATGTTAAAATGTGTTTGGTTAATTTATTGTTTAATATTACTTTTCATGTGATTAAGAGTTATTCATGAATGAAAATTGTTATGAAATTTTAAAGAATCAAGAGTTCTTATAATAAATATAATAAACCCTGTGTTACGCTTGCTAAAATTATTCAAGAAGTTTGTAGCTTTTCTTAAAAGTTAAAGAGGTGGGTGTCATTACTGTATTACCGTAATGTTATATGCACTGTTGGTGTATTCTGAACTGAACTAAACAAACATCAACATATAACTAAGAACACAAGAATACATGAATAATTTATGATATATTATTTTATGATATTATGATCTGTGATATATTAATCACAAGGAGGAGGTGGAAGAGTTTAGGGGATTGCATGTGATAGAGTCGCTATCAGTGTCCCGTATGATTAACATACTTGAAGGAGGTGGAAGCGTTTAGGGGATTGCATGCGATAGAGTCGCTATCAGTGTCCCGTATGATTAACATACTTGAAGGAGGTGGAAGCGTTTAGGGGGTAGCATGTGGTAGAGTCGCTACCAGTGTCCCATATGATAATTATATATTTTATGATGATTATGAATAATGATGTACTATGAATCCAAGTCATGAATAAGAATGTATTATGAATCCTCAGTGAACGAAAAATTCACTACGCAAAATAATAAGAAATGATTTACGATAAAATGTTAAGATAAACTATTTTCGGCGTACTGCCAATCTGTATATAGCAGCGTATAGGATATACACTGAGATTTTTATCTCACACCCCAAAACTGATATTTTCAGGTTATGATCGAAAGGGACCGGTGTTGCAGCAGGGATGACACCGAGTTTCCCCACATTAAGATGTTATAATATTACATATATTTAAGACATATTATAATAAACGAAATGTCTTATGATAGACGATGTTATTCTTATGCCAAGTGACAACTTTCCTAAAGTTACGTACTCGATAACCATATGTATGTTATCTTTAAAACGACTGCTACTTATCATGTTCTAAGTTTTAATAAATGGGCCCACAATGATTTTATTGCAACTTATAATTGTCTTTAATTATTTCCGCTGTAAAATCTTATCATATTCCTTGTGTTATTGTATTTTTAAAAGAAATTTTTAGGTTCTGTTTTTCGGTAACTAAGTGGCGACTCGAATTTAAAGTGTTTGAGCCTCAAGGGTTGCATTCCGGATTCGGGGCGTTACATGTTGTCACAAATCATTCGCAAATTTGCGACGACTTACTTTTGTCACAAATAATTTTAATATTATTTTAAATATCTAATTTTTGGGACGAAAAAAGTTTCATCGCTAGCCGTCGCAATCATATACATTAAAAAAAATGCTGAACTGGGTTCGAACACATGCGGGTCGACCGCTTGGGCGGGTATCGAACTGCTGGGCCACAGACGGGCTAGCAACCCCATTCAGGCGTTGTATTGTATATAAAAATGAAATGTCCTTGCAAGTAATTCACGAAAATTCGCTGAGAGTTGGACATGCCCCCTCAAGGCGATGGCCACTCATACAAGTGCTTCTTTTGTTTATTATTGTAATATAAATTATATAGGTAAACATTTGACTCATTTTTATAAAAGATCATTTAATTAATTTATTTCAAATTGAAAAATAAATTTACCACGACAATTTTCAACGTAAATCACGTTTTTTCTTAATTTAATATTTTAATATTTATCCCTTGAAAGTTATCAATTTTTTTAATTTTGAAGGGTCTCTTTGAAAGTTACCAATTTCCTTTTTTTTCGATCACTCACCATCTTTCTCTACCTTTTTTTCTTTCATATATCTATTTACATTTTCTATTTTCTACCTCTATCTACCTTTTTCTTTTACTATTTCTCTACCTCAACAATCTACAACACATATAATAGAGAAAATTTCATTTTACATCCACCAACTTAGGCCTAATATATATCCTTTAAGTTTTCACTTTTTTGTTTTACGTCATTTTCAATCCACTTCACATCCTTTTGGCCGGAAAATTAAAATTCCGGTAAAATAGTCCAAGTTTGAAAATTAGAAATTAATAATTAAACAAATTCTGAAAATCACATTAAAAAATCTAAAAATTTCATTAAATTTTATAAATTGTGTAAAATAAAAATTAAAAATTCTAATATTTAAAAAATTAAAAATGTGTAATTTTTTTTTTTAAATCTCATAAAAATAAAAAATTTTAAAATTTTTTAGGAGTTCGAGGAAAACTTTAATAGTAGACGAGTCCGAATCAGGTCTGCTTTTATTTAAAAAAAATTTAAAATTTTAATGAGATTTTAGAATTTCTTAATTTTTAAATTACACTTTTTTTAATTTTTTTGAAAAGCATAATTTTTTTTATTTTACAAATTTTATCATTTTAAAAAAGATTTTTAGAAATTTTAATGAGATATTTTTAATTTAATTTTACACATTTATAGTTTTTAATTTTAATGGAATTTTTGGATTTTTAATGATATTTTAAGATTTTTAATGGAATTTTTTAAATAAATAAAATTTTAAATTTTAAATTTAAATGACTTAAATTGGACTATTTGACCGGAATCCCAATTTATTCCTCACATTTCGGTGAGTTTGATAATTTTCCGGCCAAAAGGATGTAAATTGGACCAAATAAATAAAGTCTAACAAATAAATAAATAAACTAATCCAAAGTGAATTTACAAAGTGATAATTGTTTTGTCATCCACCGTCCGTCCTCGCCACCAGCTCCTTAATCTGAAAATGTTAAATAAAGGGTGAGCAAACCACAGCTCAGTGGGGATAAGTTTGTCAAAACTAAATACAACGAGTAATCAATTCGATAAATCACATTAAATATGTATAACTCAATATGTAATAGTTCAATATCATCACCTCGTTTATAAAGGTCAAAAGACCTATCCTCGTTTATGAAGGTCAGAAGACCTATCCTCGTTTATAAAGGTCAGAAGACCTATCCTCGTTTATAAAGGTCAAAAGACCTATCCTCGTTTATAAAGGTCAAATGACCTATCCTCGTACATCTTTCACGTGAACATGAAAATAATCACATATGACATTTAGTAGTGGCAAACATAATAAATTAGAAATCATATTTTACATGAATGTCGAAAATAATCACACATTGCATTTAATAATGACAAATAGAATGGTAGAAATCCCCACCTCAAAGCCGAGAATACAAACTCGTTGCAATAACAAGCTTTTATCTTCAATCTCCTCGTTGCCTAGAAAATAAGACCGGTACCTCTTAGATAAATGTTCTCTAACTGCAACTCAAATATATATATATATATATATATATATATATATAATTAAACATATAATGACTAGACTTTAAAAGAATTTTAATTAATCTAGTAAAAATCATATCAACTTACAAAATAATAATTGACAAGTGAACCCCAAAAATTCTCACAGTACAGATTCAATCATAAAAATAAACTTTTATTTTAATTTCAACTTAATTAACTAATCTAATGGAATTATCAAATAAACAATTATACTAAAAAAATCACCTAGTATAATTAAATATATTCAGATTACAATCTCTAAAATCGAAAGAATAATATAAATTCTAATTGAAATCCTTATGACCTAAATTAGTAAATCTAAACTCACGCTGATATATCTGTGATACCAATTGAATAACTTAAATTATTTCAAATCCTAAATATACTCTAACTGTAAGAATCATTCCTAACAATTAATTGAGTTTGAATACTATAATATATACGCACTGATGAGTATACAAAAAAGCCATTGATGATCAAATGTTTAAACTTCAAGAACCTATATATTAATAAAATAAAAATATAAAATTCACGCATATAGTCAAAAAGATAATTTAACCCTTGCAAATGTGAGAGAGAGAAATTGTACTGTAGTTTATGCTTCAACAAAAATAGAGATTGGAACTCGCAACACCGATGTTAAGTTGTGTATTTATATTGAAATCGGGATCGGGCTTGGGCACAAGATAAGAATTAGGTTTTAAAATCTTATAGGCCTATTTAAATGGGCTTTGAACAAAAATATCTAATTATACTAAAAATTTAAATAACCTTAAAACAAATTTAATAAATAATTATATATATTATAAAATTTAGGGATATTACACAAAAGGATGTAAATTGGACCAAATATGATGTAAATTGAAAAAATGAAAACTTAAAGGATATAAATTGGAATAGGTCTAAGTTACAGGACGTAAAATGAAATTTTCTCCATATAATACTATATTTTTAATCATTGAACAAAAAAAAAAAAAAAGCAAATAAGCAATATTTCGGATGGACGGAGGGAGTACAACTTTAATAGCGCGTTAAACAAGGTATCTTTGAACCGTTTCGAAATCAGGTCAATTTGCAACGGTTTTTATCTGTCGCAAATTAATTTTTCTTACAATTTGCGTTAAACAAGCACTAACAATATTTCTACACTTTTTAGATTTTTCTTCAATGTAAATTAAGGGGGTGTATTGGTTGTGAATTTTATATGATTTTTTTGGACTTTTAAAGTCTGGGGGTATTCAATTCGGATTTTAAAAAGTCTTTCAAAATTCTGAGGTATTCTATACGGATTTTAAAAAGTCTTTAAAAATCTTTAGGTATTCAATAGTCTATGGATTTTAATAGTCTATGGATTGGGAGAATTACACTATAGACCATTTCACCCTAAGTCTTTGTAAATCAAAGAAAATTTGTCTGCAGTTACAAATCAAGCCAAAATAACAAATTGAAGTACAATTATACCCCTAATGTTAATACGAATTTAAATTTTGGAATAATTAGATTTCAATAATATCATTATTCGAAAGTCAACTAATTTAAAAGAATCAATACAAATCTGGAAGATATTTTCCTCGAAAATCGCGCTCTCTTATTAATTCAAAACACATTCCTAATATATCAACTCCACATTAATTTCTCAATTCCTCCCAACTTTGAAATTCTCTCTCACCATTGAAGCTGAAAGAAGATAACACAAATCAAGAAAAAACCTTGTGCGAAGAATACTTGAAGGTATTTAGTGGAAAAATCGTCTCTTGCATGTCATTATTTTTCGATTGTTATTATTTTTGGATTCTACGAATATATGATTCTGTTTTCATGAAAAATTTACAAGTTTTAGGGCTGATTAAGATGTTTCCTTCGTTGATTTTAGGGATGATTAAAAAAAAATTCGACTACATGCATTTTATAAGATGTTTCCTTCGTTGATTATACTGACTTTGCATAAGATGTTTCCTTCTCTGTTTTCTTAGTTCTAACTTCTATCGATCTCTGTTTTTTGCATTTTAGAGAAACATAATAAATAGCATATAAGGTATATTCGATTCGATGATTAGATCATTTTATAAAATCATAGAAACGTATTTTACTATAATTTTTCTGTATTTATAAGAAAATCTTTGTACTCCCTCCGTCCCACAACTGTTTGCCCACTTTATTTATTCGTCCGTCCCACAATTGTTTGCACACCCTAAAAAAGAAACTCCTTCATAAACCTCACCCTCACAATATTCACATATTTACACAAAATGTCATTACTTTTACTCTCTTTCCAATCACTTTTTACTTTATTCATTTAACTTTACAAAATTACCCCTCAACACTCCACTCATTACACTTTTTTCTTAATAAGTGTGCCCACTTTGTGGTGCAAACACTTCCTGGACGGAGGGAGTATTTAGTATGGACGGGGTATATTCGTTTAAGATGTGTTTGCATGTGGCTAAAGATTTTAATTTTCATACAATTTGGTAATATATTTTTTGCAGATGACTAGACGGAAGAGATCCGATATTCAGATTAATGAAGGAGGAAGAAAAATTATGAAATAACGCCTAAATAAAATAGATAGCAGACTTAGTGAGTAAAGAAAGATGCATACATATAGTGTTATTCTGTTCAAGTAGTACATATTGACAAGTTGTTTGGGTAAAGTTTTTAATTTATCATATGACACTAAGAAAGCATGATCTGCATTTGATTACATTTGGTTTCATCATATGATACAATACATATAAATTATATTTTATTGGTTTATTTTATCATTGGTTTTTGCTTGTGGTTGAATTAGAGGTATTTATTAATAATCATATGCATAAAATAAATCATATATTAAAGAACATGCACAAATATAATACATATAATATAGTATATGCATACATCAATACATATAAATTATATAATACATAAATTATTCATATTAATATTCAGTATACACAATCATAAGGATAAATACAAAATTATTATTCAGATTGAAATTCATATATAGTTCCCTTTTAGTTCAAAAGTTTCTGTTTATTTGAATATATATTTCTTTTAATTAAAATTAATTAGAAACATAAAAATGAACCTACAAAAGGTATAAACACTATTTTTTTTTAAAATATAATTACTATACAACAAATATGCATAGCAAACTAAATGTAGTATAATATATGCACAAAGTAGTTCATATATAAGTTAATATGCGAAAATTTAATACATATAATAGCATATATGCATTAAAAATACATATAACATATAATATGCATAACTATAATACATAACAAGATCGAATATATATCCTTTAATTTAATATTTTTGTTATTGTTATTTGGAAATATAAACAATAATAATATAAATGATATAATAAAGGATATTTGACTATTTTAAAAATTGATATATTAAGTTATATGACAAAAAAGTATTAGAATTTATTTATAAAATGATACAAAAATTATTAGAGATATATGTTAAAATTATTAAAAATAATACATATTAAAAATTATTTGTTTAATAATTTATAGATACTGAGGTTATTTTATTAAATTACGTGTAATTGTTGTTAGAAGCTTTGAAAAATTAATTAATTGAATAAGAATAAATAAAATATTAAAAACACATTTATAACTATTAAAAGAGAATTTATAATTAATTTATTCGAACAACATTGCAGCAGTTAAAAAGCTTTTAAATATGATAAATGTTATTTAATTATATAATTAATGTTGAATAATTTAAAGAGATGTTGCATTAATTGAGGGCGTAATGAAAACAATGAATTGAATGAATAAATTCGGTTTCAACCGTAAATGGAAAGTTCAACTACAAATAAGGGAAACTTATTCAAATTGTAACCTCCAGAATTGAGTTGAGGGCATATTAGGAATGTCAAATATGGATTTGTCTTAAGTTGTAATATCAAGAATTTTTGTCTTGAATTAAAAGATGGGCTTGAATCTTGGTCTATAATGTCAATAAACTCCTATGGATTTTATTGGATTCTCCTAAAAAAAATACAAATAAATTTCACTATCCAAAATCTCTTCTAAAAATTAGAGATTTCAACGGATTCTCTCAGAGAACTCTAAAGACAAAAGATCAGAAGTAGGGATGACAATATTGACCCGACCCGTGGATACCCACCCCACCCCGCGAGCTTTGGGTCAGGTCGGATTCGCCCCATATTGAGTATGAGTTAGGTCTGAGTCTTATGTTCGATCCGCGGGTATCCGCCCCGCCCCGAATGAATATATAAACTTTATATAGTGTATATATATTTTTATATGGGTAAAATATTATATATATATATTTTTTATTGGTAAAATATTTATATTTATATATATCTATAATATTAATTTAAAAAAAAAAAAAAAAAACTCTTCACATGAATACCGAAGTTTATGAAAATCTATGTAAATCAATAAAAAAAAGTATATTCCAGCCTCCATTCAAGTCTATTAAAATTCATATAAATCAATAAAAGAAGTCAGTCAAACTTTATACGGACCCTATGAATTTTATAAATTCACGTACTTTTTAAAGTCAAAAAAATTCAATAGAATCACAATTGAATACACCCCCTAAGTTTCATTAACATGATTATTCAGTGTCCTCTTTTGTGATTCAACGAATTGTTGTATTTGTTTCTTTTTAACTACTAATTTTTTGCTCGTGGTCTTTTTGTAGTTTTAATTTTTTGTAATTTATTAAACTATAAGTGAATGTCTTTATATGAAGAGAGATATATTTTTTAAATTCTTTTAATAAATTTTTTTTTGGCATTCAAAATTGGACCAGCCGATTCAACCGGTCCAACCATGAATCGATCCCTAAACCAGTTCAAAAAGTTTTAAAATACAAATTTAGGTGCACATTAGGCCCCTTTTATAATATTTTTCTCTCATGTTTCTTGTACTCCTTATTCGATGTGGGACAAAAAATTTATGTTTGTTGGTTACTAACTTACTAATACTATTACTTTTATATTATTTTTTCTCTTATGTTTTTTCTACTCTTTCGATATGGGACATAATAAAGTGCATATGTTTATTTGTTTTAGTAACATTATTGCTTTTCTAAGTTCCTATATAATTTTGTAGGTAATACAATTAGATAATTTATACATATGAATAGCTAGAAAAAATTTTGTTGGTAAATTAAATAAAAAAAAAATCACCTACAACCATTTCGGTAGGAAAATGCGGTTTTGCCTACGGATTATTTTGTAGGTAAATAAATATTTTTTAAGTTCCTATCTAATTTTGCAGGTAATACAATTAGATAATTTATACATATAAATAACTAGGAAAATTTCCGTTGGTAAATAAAATAAAAAATCACCTACAACCATTTCGATAGGGAAATGCAGTTTTGCTTACAGATTATTTTGTAGGTAATACAATTAGATAATTTATACATATAAATACCTAGGAAAGTTTTCGTTGGTAAATAAAAAAAAATCACCTACAACCGTTTCGGTAGGAAAATGCGGTTTTACCTACGGATTATTTTGTAGGTAAATCACCATCAGATTTTTCCTTGGTAATTTCGTGAGTGAAAATGTGTAAAAATTTATAAAGATCCGTATGGAATCTGTAGGCAATTCTCTATATTTAAAGACGAAATTATTTTTGTTGGAAAATTTTGTAGGCAATTCAACAATTTCTTGTAGTGTATTGTTTTTATAAACGTGAACAAGATAGTCCTATTTGTTTTTATGGAAATATTTTTAACATAGATTTTATAAATAAAAATCTATGTTAGCCTTATGGCGAAAATAAATACTTATATTCAAGTACAAATGTTGTGTGAAATGTTACAACAATAGCCTTCACAACGGAAACTACAAACGAGGCAGGTGCCTTGTTCTAAAAACGATATAAGTGTATGAATTATATACCGCCGAAATGCTAGTCCTATCTATGATTACACTCTCGATAGATAAAGAAAAGCGCACAGTCATACGGGTGGGATACTTCGTATGAACTAAAGCGTATAACTATTGACTACAATTCCTAACAGGATGAACGCTAGTCTAGGATATTTTTCGAATAGAATACACCGAATTATGGAGCCTTCCTTCGGTATTTATAAAGTGAGGTACAAATTCTAGAGGCTTCCATCTTTGAGATCCTATCTTTTAGGAACTCAACTTCCATGATCTTTCTAGATCCTTCTTGCATGTTCCAGGTCGATCTATAAAGTTCCAAGCTGGTCTAGCACGTTCTGCAATGTTCTGGAATCTTCCAGGTTCCAGATCCTTGTAGAAGCTTCTAGATCCTGCCAGAAATGCGACAACATTTAGATCAACATTTAATGTAGCATTTCAGAAATGACTTAAAAAAATCTCGAAATGTCAAATTAAGATGTTGTTGAGAATGTTGATACATTTAAGAGTTAACAACATCTACAATCTCCCCCAATTTGACCTTTCGACTACAACACACCTGATGCACATATATTTCTATACATACCCAGTATTATGTATTTAGTTGAGGTTAACATTGTTGGGAATAAAATGAGAAGTGTTTTGATTTAATACTAAAACCCCCTGAGACATGCCTAAGTCAAGAGGCTCAAGTCAAATGTGTCCCAAGTTTGCTGAAAGGAGAAGTATGCTGATCAAGAGTGAATGGATTGTGGGACAATCTCTATGAAGATCAAGCATGATAAAGGGATCATCTAGACAGAACCTACTAAGGCTTTCTTGCTCAGGAGGTTTGTCCAGAAGAGTTGTCTCAGCACACTTGTACCAGAACCATGTCAAGGAGATCCCAACCTTGCTGATATGATCAAGGACACTAATCCAATGGTATGAATACAAAAAGCTCATCAATCATGCATAGAGACATCCATGCAAAAGGAAAGAGCCAAGTCATCTGAAGAGAGCAAACCAACCTTGTTGATAAGCAAAGTCCACTGATAGTGATAAGCAGAGTTGTCCAAATGATAAGGAATGTTGTCTTTATCCAAGGACTAATCATCAGAAGCCATGTCCATGCTTGATCAAGTGAATCTTGAAGTCGGACTTTGGGAAGAGTGCTGCAGAATGAAGACAAAGTGTTTACAGCCGTTTATTTCCCAAATGAGGACATGTCACTATCAAGAATCTGTCTTCTAGTTTGAAGAAGCTAAATGAAGACTTTTATGGACAATTGGGACTGCCTCTCTAATGGGCAAATCCTTCATTTGTCTATAAATACAGAAGTGTGAAGACCATTTGAAAGCATCCAACTACATCATCTATTCTGAAGCTCAAAGCTTATAGAACCTTTCAAGCTTTCAAGAGACTATCTTAGTCTTCATACACTTCATCTAAGCTGAACGCAATTGAATATCCATACAAAGCTTAGAGAGATATCCTATCCTTATACACTGATCTTCATTGTAAAGGAAATCTCATTAGTTGGAACCTTACTTCAACCCTTATACCTTTCAAGTGAGAAAGTGAGAAGGTTGTAGTAGTAGAAGTGGTAGGAGCTGACTGTTGAGAGAAGAACAATTCAGTTCTAAGTTGAGAAAGGGTACTAGGACTCTAGACATCCTAGGGATCAATTCACCAAGGAGTGGTGTTATTGATCAAGTGCACCTTGGCACTATAAAACAAGTTAATTCCAAGAGTGAAGGAATTATCCTGTTAAATCAGGGAAAATGGATGTAGGAGCTTGAGTCTCTGAACCACTATAAACTCTTGTGTTGATTTACTTTCAAGTACTTTCATACATTCAACTAAGTACTTAATAGTGGTTAGTAGTTTGATTATATTTAAGAAGTTATACATTTCAGCAGAGTTATCCAGGACAACCTTGCTAGAGTCATAGTTGATCAAAGTTTGAAAAGAAATTGCATACAAGTGTATTCCCCCCCCCATACACTTGTTATATACTCCTTCCAGGACCAACAAGTGGTATCAGAGCCGGGGTTCAAAGACCACTGCTTCTGAAAATCCATCTTGATTTTCAAAATCACATATTTGGTGTGGTCACTGAACTGATCTATCTGAAATCTTATAGATTGTTGACTAACTGTTTCTGTCTGAGATATGGCCAACAACAATGCTGCTGTTCCACCTCCTGCTGTTCAAGGACAAGACAACATGACCACAAATCCAGTCAACCACATCTCACATCATAAATTGCCCATGTTCTCAATTGACAATTATGATTTCTGGAAAATCTGAATGAGAGCTCATCTTGCATCTCTTCACACTGACATGCTAAGAGTGATCACAAGAGGACCCTTTGTGTTCACTCAAGTCAACCCCAGAATCAATGAAGCTCAAAGAGCTGATTTAAGGGAAATAATCCCCAAAGATGAAGATGACTTCACTTTTGATGAAAAGAGGAAAGATAACCTGAATTATCTTGCTATGAATACCCTATATCAAACCATTCCAAATGCAATCATGGGAAGGGTCTACCACTGCACAACTGCCAAAGAAATTTGGGATACCCTTGAAGAGATGTGTGAGGGTACTGAAAAGATCTAGGACAACAAGCTCCAAGTGGCAGTGCAAAAGTTTGAACAATTCACAATGGATTCAGAAGAGTCCATTGACAAGTTTGCTGGTAGATTCACTGATGTGATGAATGAAATCAACTCCTTGGGCAAGGTGTACTCCAAGAGAGAAGTTGGACTAAAAATCTTGAGAAGTCTCACCCAAAAGTGGGATGTTTATGCTGTAATGATGCAAAACACCAAGGATCTCTCCACCATGCCCATGCAACAAATCTTCTCTGAACTCAAAGCTTATGAGTTTGATCTCAATAGAAGAAAGCCTGTTGAGGAACCTTCAATTCCAACCAAAGGAGTGGCATTCAAAGCCAAAGCTGCTGAACCAGAAATGCAGTCCACTCCCAGATCATCAAAGTCAGTCTCCAAGACTGAAATGAAGGAAGAACTAGCCTTAATGGCTAGGAGGTTTGAAAAGCTGAACTCAAGGTTTGGTAGATAAAATAAATTCTACCAAGATAACAAATTCAGGAGAAGGTACAACTCTCCTGAAGCTCAGGCTGAAGTCAAGAAACCTGAAGAGAAAAGATCAGAGGACAAATACTCTGATAGGAGAAGGTCCAACAGAGCTGAACCTTCATCATCTAGAAGGAGAGATGAGCCTAAGAAAGATGATGATGAAGACCTATGCTATAATTGCAAGAACAAAGGGCACTTTCAGTATGACTGCCCTGAACTCAGTTCTAAGGAGAGAAGAGAAAGGCAAGCTAAGAGAGATAGAAAGTTCACCAACAGAAAAGCCATGATGGCTGGTGAAGAATCTGAAAGTGCTGAAAGCTTTAACTCTTCTGATGGACTGTTCTCAAACAGTGAAGATGATGATGATGTGTGCAACATGGCCATTGAGGATGATGAGGTATCCTCTACTTCTAGCTCACCATCATTCATTTCACAAAACACTAGTGAAGTCAACCTGAAACTTTCTCTTGGAAAGTTAATGGAAGATTTCACTATGTTACAAGAATTTCATGACAACTGTGTGAGAGAGAATGAAAGGTTGTCAATTGAACTTGCTAAAAACTCTGAGTCAGTAGTTGATGTCAAGTCTACTGAGTTGTATCAACAAGTCTTGAGAGAGCTTGAGGAAGCAAATCTCAGGACAGTTGACCAACAAAAGAAGATTGATGATCAACTGCTCTCTCAGAAAAGAAAAGACTTTGAACTAAAAATTCTTCAAGCAAAATTTGAAAACCTCTCACATGAGTATGACATTCTTAAATCGAGTGAAGAGAGCCTGGAATTAAAGATGTCTGCTCTGAAGAAATCCTCTAGAGCAATAGAGGAAATTCAGAGTTATCAAAGACCTATGGCTCAAAGAAGTGGATTAGGTTTTGATCCATTTGAATCTTCACCTTGTCTTAGTGTTGCTTCTACAAGTAACACTAAGAGAATCTTTGTAAAGTCAGTGGCTCAACAAGCTGAAAAAGAAATAATTCAGCCACTGAACAAAGGAAAGGGCAAAATGCATGAATTACCTACTCAAGTGATTCAGGAAACTAGGCCCAAACCTAAGGAAAAGGCCAAAGTCCCCGAACATAAGAGGAATGTTGGTCAGCAGAGTAGACCCAATGGAAGGGCAACTCTCCTGAACAATGTTCAGAGGAGTTATCCAAGGTTTGATCAGCCTATGCCAACTCTACTGAGAAAGCCTCAGCTGAACAAACCTAAGGACAACTATCCTCAAAGGCAAAATAAAATGAGACAACTAAAACCCTTCATGCCAAAGGGTAATGGTCACAAAAATACCTTTCCTCAAAGATTCCCTCAAGTAGCACAAAGAACTCATAAGTTCAGGAGGTTTGACAACTCTCCTGAAACTTATAGAGTCAACACTTTCACACACACTTTTCCAAAGGCATTTAAGGGAAAGACAGTGTATGTTGATGCTAGAGGAAAACAACTTAGCCACCTTGAATCAATCAGGGTTATTAGGCAAGTATGGGTTCCTAAAGGTACTGCTAACCTCTCAGGACCCAAAACTCAAAGGGTACCTAAACCTATCTAATTGCAGGTACCTAAGGGCCACAAGAAGAGGAGTATGAGCAAAAAGTCAGCATGGTACCTTGACAGTGGATGCTCAAGGCACATGACTGGAAACAAGGACCTCCTCACTGATTTCATAGAAAAAGAAGGCCCAAATGTCACATTTGGAGACAGCTCACAAGCAACAACAAAAGGTTATTGTACCTTGATAATTGGTAATATCAAGGTATCCAATGTGTCTTATGTGGCTGGTCTCAAATATAACCTCCTAAGTATAAGTCAGTTCTGTGCTAATGGTTTTAGTGTTGAGTTTTCAAGTGGAAAATGCTTAATTAAAGATAAGACTCAACAAACTCTACTGACTGGTACTAGGAAAGGAAATATGTACTTTATAGACTGGGACAAGTCTACTGATGCTGCATGTTTCATTGCTAAGAGCTCTAGTGAACAAAGTTGGTTATGGCATAAAAGGCTAAACCATCTGAACTTTAAGTCAATGAACAAACTTGCCAGAAATGCATTAGTAAAAGGACTACCTAATGAGGTTTTCATTAAAGAACATGTTTGTAAGCCATGTCAAGAAGGAAAACAGATCAAAGCCTCATTCAAAGGAAAACCAGTCATTTCTACTGAAAGGGTACTTGAACTGTTACATATGGACTTATTTGGACCAATTACCCCAGCAAGCATGAATGGTAGAAAATACACATTGGTAGTATTTGATGACTTCTCTAGGTTCACATGGGTAGTATTTCTCCTTAATAAGAAGGAAACACAAGTGAAACTCCCTGAACTTCTAAAGAGATTGTCAAATGAGAAAAGCCTTAGCATTGTCAAGATAAGATCTGATAAAGGCACTGAGTTCATAAATTCGTACATCAATGAGTATTGCACACTAAATGGTATAGCTCATGAAACCTCAGCAGCTAGAACTCCTCAACAGAATGGAGTTGCAGAAAGAAGAAATAGAACTTTAAAAGAAGCTGCTAGAACCGTAATTGTTGATTCTAATCTACCTAAGAGGTTTTGGGCTGAAGCTATAAACATTGCATGCCATACTCAGAATAGATGTTTAATAACTAAGGGGCAAGGCAAAACCCCCTATGAACTCTGGAAAGGAAGAATGCCTAAAGTGTCATATTTCCATATATTTGGTTGTAAGTGTTTCATTCACAACAATGGGAAAGAACAGTTGAAAGCCTTTGATAGCAAGGCTGATGAGGGGATATTTCTTGGATATTCCCAAATCAGTAGAGCTTTCAGAGTCTACAACTGTAAAACCCTTATTGTGGAAGAAACACCCCGTGTTGTGTTTGATGAATCTACTCATGAGTTCAGGAACAAGAACTTGGATACAGAGGAAATCACACAAAGAACAACCAGATTGAGTCTGAAAGACAAAGGCACTGAATTCTTAAATGTTGTCCAAGCCAATCTCCCTGAAAATATTACACTGGACAACAATCCTGAAGTCAATCTTCCTGAGGCAAACCCCACTGAAGGAAATGGTGAACTGAATGAACCAATCCCAGTTCACACTCAGGTAACAACTACCAATGAAGAAGCAGATCCTGCTGAGGTAGTTAATGGATTAAATAATCAAGGGGGAATCAATAATGTTGAAAATACCAATGTCCCTGACATTGAGGACAACACCCCTGATTATGATCCTGAATAAGATCCTGCATTAAACTTTCCTGAATTCTATGATCAAAATGACTCAACTTCAGTAGAGGACAACTCTACTGAAGAGATCAGAAAAAGAAGGACTTGGTTGTCTGACCATCCTACTAATCTGATACTTGGTGATCCAAGTATAGGAGTCAAAACTAGAAGGTTTCATGGTGAAAGTGCTCTATTTTGTTGTTTCTTGTCAGAACAAGAACCAAGTGACATTGAGGAAGCACTTCAAGATGCCAATTGGATCACAGCAATTCAGGAAGAGCTGAATCAATTCACCCGAAATGATGTATGGGAGCTAGTGGATAGACCTTCACATCAAGATGTTATTGGAACAAAGTGGGTGTTCAAGAACAAGAAGAATGAAAATGATGTGATTGTCAGAAACAAAGCAAGACTAGTGGCAAAGGGCTATTGCCAATTTGAAGGCATTGACTATGATGAGACATTTGCACCTGTGGCAAGGCTAGAAGCAATAAGGCTCTTTTTAGCCTACGCAGCCCACAAGAGGTTCAAAGTATACCAAATGGATGTCAAAAGTGCCTTTCTGAATGGAGTCTTGAAAGAAGAAGTCTATGTGGAGCAACCACCTGGCTTTGAGGCTGGAAACCAAGTCTACAGACTAAAGAAAACTCTATATGAACTCAAGCAAGCCCCTAGGGCTTGGTATGATACTCTGTCACAATTCCTCCTGGATCATGGTTTTATCAAGGGAACTGTGGACAGAACTCTCTTCAGAATCTCTGAAGGAGAGGACATCTTGCTTGTCCAAATTTATGTTGATGACATAATTTTTGGATCCCCCAATGAGAAGCTTTGTGAAAAGTTCTCAAAGCTTATGCAAAGCTGTTGGTCCTTGGTGGAGTATGACAAAAGTGTATGGGGGGGGGGGGGGGAATGCACTTGTGTATGCAAATTCTTTCTTTTTAAACAGTTTAGTCTTATCAGGAAGGTTGTCTCACAACAAGCCTGAGTGTGAACTTTGATAGATACTTGTCCTACTGATTACTATTAAGTGATCAGTTGGCTAAATATCTAAAAGAGTTGCTAAGTGCGGAATGTGGTTGGCCTTTTACTCAAAGAAATACTCCAAGTTGATTTCTGAAAAACACAGTTATCAGGGACTTTGTCCAAAACAGTTTTTCTTAACTTACTGAGTTTTGCTCTTTGAAATATGATTGAATGTAAGTGCAATAATAAAGGCAGTAAGTAAATGACACACAATTTATAGTGGTTCAGAGACTCAAGCTCCTACATCCACTTTCCCTGATTGAACAGGATAATTCCTTAACAATGGAATTAACTTGTTTTATAGTGTCAAGGTGCACTGATCAACAACACTATCTTAGTGTTTTGATCCCTAGGATAATCTGAGTCCTAGTGCTCAATCTCTCTGAGTTAAGACTGTGTTTCTCAATAACAGTCCTTAACTCCTCACTTCTACAACAAACACTACTTCACTCAATGAGGTAAGGGTTTGAGGTTTGGTTCCAACTAGTAGAGATATCCTTTACAATAAGAACAGTGTAAAGGCTTAGGATATCTCAATGCTAAGCTTTGGATGTTTACAAAGATTGGCTTAGCTATTTGAAGTGATCAGGAAACTTGGGATTCTGAAGAACAGCTTTGGTTTCCTTTGATTGCTTGATGATAGTTTGATAGCAAGTAGTTGGATACATGAATCCTTTGATCACTTCTGTATTTATAGGCAAATTTGAACAACTAACCGTTGGAGGGATAGCAATTCAAACTTGTCTATTTGCAGCACCATTGAAACGGTTATGAAGCTTGGCATCCTTTTATCCACTGTGTAAAAGCTTCTTCAATGGTTGCTTGAATGAATGTGTTGACTTCTGAAAAATGCGGCTGAGATGACTTGTGTCAGATTCCAAATATGCACATTTCCCAAGGTTGATTTGTGGCAGAATCTACACTCAACCAACGGTCAGATGGGACAACTCCCCTGAACATTCCTGCTGCAATTTAGAATGTTCCAACATTCATTCAATGTTTCAATCTTTAATGCTCTCAAGTCTTCAATGCTTAGTTCAGGTTGGATGTTAATAATTGCTTCAATAAATGTATCTTCTGTGAGCCTAGGATTCAATGCTCTTGATCATTTGCACTTCAACTGATCTAATCATTTGCATTTATGAGCATTGCCTTCACACTCTTGATCTTTTCAGCCATGTTGTCCTCTTAGTCAGCTTGTCTTGTATACTTCAGCAAGTTTGACCTAAAGTACTTAACACTTATCAAGCTGCCTAAACATTTCAGCTTTCACTATGCCAAATTTAGCTTTCTACAGCAGTTGAATAACAGCGGTTTTGAAAAAAACCGCTGTTAAAACTTTAAAAACCGCTGTTATTTTTAGAACCGCTGTCATATGTTTATGTTTTGCGCTGATAGACAGCAGTTTTGGGTAACCGCTGTAATATGTTTTAATTTCAGCGCTGTAATAACTACTTCTGGTACGTGTATAGATAATCCAGATTAATCTTTAAAAATAAATAAATTAAAAAAATTCTGATAGAATTATTTTTTAAAATCAAATAAATTCTCTAGAATAAATATATTTAAAAAATTAATTAAGATAATATATATTTTTTAAATCAATTAAAACTAAATAATATTTAAAAAACTAAATAAATATTCAAAATTTTATTTGATTATTTGATATTTTTAAGATTTTATTTTGGTTTAATTTATTTTTACAGAATTTTATATTTTTAAATTTGATTAATTTTTTAGTTTAGTTGGTGTTCTTGATATTGTTCAGGTTCTATTTAAATTTTTCAGTCTTCTTAACTAATGCTAGCGTATCTAATTGACAACCGCTCATTTGCGGAAAAAAAAATTGACAACCGCCACTTCGTTCAGAGAACCGTCGCCCCAAATTCCAGCGTCGTCGTGAGAGGCAGGCAGTGCCGCCGGCGTGGCACGGTCCACAGTTTCCATCCACCCGCCCCGACCATACCACACGCAATGCGAGCACATCCCTCTGCCACCGACATTGAGAGGTAAGAAAACTGATGATTCCTTATACACTCCGATATATTGCGATTATGCTTCTTCTCTTAGTCATTGTGTTAATCATGGTTTTCTAATTATTTGTCCTAATGATACCTTGATTCCTTAATCTAAACAAGTCATTAGTCTTATGTATGTGTATCTGATCTTTGCTAAATTAAGTTAAAACAAGAATCTCTCCAGAAGATTTGATTGTAGAGTGGTAAAACTTATGGGGAATGTTGAGTTGCAGAAAGAAGATAGCATGCATTCGAGGTGTTTGATAGAATTACTGAAAGACCAAAATGAGTTGAAAGAAGACAAAGTAAATTTACTGCAATTGCCAATGGCTTACAAGGTACTCGTAATTCCTTGTAAAATTCTCTACAATGTCATTTGAAATCCTAAATCCTAAATCATCATCCCTCAACTTTCACTCACTCACAGACATCATCATTGTTCTTCTTCTTTTGCTTTTGTTCACAATTGAGAAATTTGATTGGAAGATTTAAAATTGTAGTGTTCTCTTCCATCCACACAGATATTAAAATTTCTCTATGTTCTCTTTTACTCTTTCTATAAATAAAAAGCAGAGGTGGGTGAGAATAAGAGGGTAAAGAAAAAACAGTGGCTATAAAGATAAATTATAAACCAACAATTGAATTAGTCATTAAGTAATAGTGCAATGAATTATTTGCAGCTAACCTAAATATTTTTGTAGTTTCTTTGTTGATTATAGAAATTTATCCATGTTGTTCAATGTGCAATAATAAATTTGTAGAAGTTATACTAGTGAATCAATATGAATTTGGTCTTGACACGTTAGTGATTACATATTAATGTGTGTTTAGACTTGTTAATTCTAAAACATAATTTATGTTTGATGAAAGGCACACACCAACTGTTTGATGAAAAGCCGCATAGAAAATAAAAAAACTGGAATGAGAGTAACACTAAGAAGGTTTGAGGAGTATCAAGCACGACGAGCATAGTTTATTTAATTCTATTGATATTCTATAGCTTTAAATTCAACCTTAGGATATTTATCATCAGAGGAATAATTTAGTAGAAATAATATGATTCTGATCTCGATTTTTGTTTTGATATTTGGTGCCATTGAGAATGGAGAATTTAAATTCTGATCTAATCTATCTCGATTGCATTATGTGTATATAATTACGCATATGTGGGAAAAGGAAACAAGTTTCGCTAATGTTTTGAAATTGGGTTTTCAATTTCTCCTTTTTATTTATTGTTTGCATATCTGACATGTTGCTATGTATATATGTATTTTCCCATTTTTATTTTAAGATTGAAACTTTGTGGTTCACTTGCTTAGAAATTCAAAGTTCCTTTGGCCTCCTATGGATTAATTTATTTATAGCACATATATATCTGTAGGTTCATTTTGAGTGGGGATATGAAGCTCATGAAGGTGTCTGGTACACTGCTTTCCTGGGTTATGAGTTCTGTAAATTACAAATTTGAGCTGGCAAGTGTATAGACTATATATTAAAGAATGACTCATGTGCAGGATCCTTTTGAATCCATTGTGTATTCTAAAAAATGAAACTAACTAGTGTTTTTATATTATTTTCAGATACATTCCATGAAGTAAAAAAGAAAACGCGATAGGAGAAAAGAGGTACTGCTATTACCCAGTGAAATCTCTCACTTGTCTAGTAGATTGTTGAGTTTTTTTCCCCTTCGAATTTTGTAAAGTTTCTACTGAGCTGACCCATAAGCTGGATGTGATTGAGTTTAAAATTCAAATGAGCCTGCATAACCGAAGTGAAAACTAGTCTCGAGCAAATAGAGTGGGTCGTGGGAACTATCCATCAAGATATGTGTCTCATGGTGAGCCTACATTTGGTAATGTTATCTATGTACAATCACCTTTATACGTGCCTTCTATTATCAAACTGTTCATGTTATGGCACATGCACATTCTTGTTAAGTACCCTTCAATCATGTGTAATACAAGGAATTTGGGAACATGAGGGAAATTTAAATGTGTCGCATAAATTGTTATTGTAATTTAGTTGCTATATAAAGGTAATGTATGTATGTAATGGTTAGATGTAGCATGAATTTAATATAACAAAATTCAATTGGGGGAACAATTTGTCACCTCATTAAAATATACTAGTAAGCAAACATATTTTCAACCCTAGGATGAGAAATGGACTTTGGAAATGAAACTAAGCATAGTGATACAGTGGCCTGCTTATTATCTTTGTACAACCTGCTTCACCAACAAGCAATAAGAAAAAAAAATGATGGATGACTTGCCCTTAAACTTATGAACTGGGAAGCAATGGTTTCTCACTCCATGCATTTTTATTGATTCTATGTGTTTTCTTCGGCTGCCACAAAGGAAAATGCAACTAGACAACTTACTGAGAAAACTTACTGGCAAGGTTCCCTTGACTACTTCACAAGATATGAAAAAGAATGAAACTTCTTCTGTTGCATAAAGAAGGAAAATTCAACTAGCCAACTTACTGAGAAAACTTCTTCCCTTGATCGACTAGCTTCTGTTGAGGCCATAAAGGCCGCTTTTAGTAAAGAGTTTGGAGATGATTATCAAGTACATTTTTTTTACTTTCTTAAATGATTATTGAGTACCTGTATATCCTTTGCCTAGTGCCTCTAAGTTAGGTAGATGTAATGAATAACCATTTAAAGAATAACCACGCTGGATTTCGTGCTATCAGAATTAAGTTTATATTGTGTAATGCATTTACTTGTTGAAAATGTTTCTGGTGTTAAAGAATTTCTTCTACATGTATAATCACTGACTTGAGGGCAGATCATACACCATGGCCCTTTAATCAGTTACCAAAGAGTTATAACTTTCTTGTGAAACATGGAACTCAAAACTTTTCTGCAACCTCAGCATTCATAGCTCGGTTAGACATCTTCTCAAACTTATCTGATACACTATGGTGTTGTATTTATCCTTCCTTGTTCTATTGAGAATTCAATTTCTAATAGGATGCTACAGTTTGTTCCATGGAAGACTTTTTGATGTGTTAAAAAATTATTCGTTGCTCTTCTCTAGAGCATTGCTTTTTAATGGATAACGATGAGTTTAATTTATTTATGCATTAAAAGAGCAATTTTCTAGTTACATTCCAATTGGTATTGATGCTCTAGAGATTTTATACTGCATTGCTTGTATAACAACTATCTATCTCAACTAGATCTAACCACGCCCTTCCCCTCCCCTAACAAAAACAGGGTGATGATCCATATTTCCATTAACTGATTTTCATTTTGGCAACAAGATGCATGACACAGGTATATACTTACCTCAGTTGAGATTTTGCATAAATTCTTGTGTGTTAGGAACTTCTGAGTGATTATCTGTGTCACATACATTTTCAGGCAGTATACATCTACAGTGGAGATTTAAGCCCTCCAGAGTTCTTTAATTATGGTCTTGTTGCTCTTATGTACACACATTTCACTTCTCCAATTAGAAGATACGCATGTATCTTATAACATTTGCCATTTTTTCATCATTTTTTGCTTTGATGTAAACCTTGTTGTCTTTATGGGTATATCTGATGAGCATATCCTTGTCCTATTCATTTTCCGTTCCTCATTTGATGTAAACCTTGTTGTCTTTATGCTTTGATGTAAACCTTGTTGTCTTTATGCTTATGTAACTCACTCAATATTGTTGTAGGTGTGGTTGTGCAAAGATTGCTTGCTGCATCCTCGGGAATATGCAGGCTCCCAGATGTATTTCAGGACAGACCCCGCCTTACTAGCATTGCTGACAGTAAGGATTTGCCACCTACATTAATGGATATTTTGGTGTAATATATATGATAGTTCAGTAATTCTTTTAAATATGATAATTTTGGGTATATCTGATGAGCATATCCTTGTCCTATTCATTTTCCGTTCCTCATTTGTTTATTTTACTATTAACAATCATGTCAGATACTCCACCATTGCTCTTCTATAGAATGACCTTCGCTATTGTTTAAAAGAAAACCTTTGTAAATAGAGATTAGCTAGTTTACACTGTGTACATTGCGTAATTAGTAATTTGGCTTCTATTCTCACAAAGTATAAGAGTTTATGTGCTGTTATTGCTAGCAAACAATGTGAATTTGGTTTTATTCTCTGCGAATGAATATGACCTCACCAAGTATCTTATGCTCAACGTGCTCTAGGAGATTCTACTTTCATGCCTTAAATTGCTATTATCTAATGGGGATAAAAGAATATTTTCCTGCAAATGTCTCTCTTTCTAGAAAATGACTGGAATCTTTCAATGACAATACTCTTTGTTTGTGCCTCTATGTTTCCATGTGCTGTTATTTGATCACCATATTTTGTTAATTTTGATTATGAATAAATTCCTAATCATGTATGTGTTCTCCCTACAAATTCACTATATTCTTTGTGATGAACAGGAAAGAAAAGCACGTGTGTTGAGAGAGATTGTTATAGAAAGAAAAGCAAGATGAGTTTAAAACTCAATGTCCACAACAAACTTTTGGATCTATGTATGTTTGACATTATTGTTAATTAATTTTATTGTATAGTTTAGTTTAATTTATATATACATGGATGTGTCGTGCATTGAACATTAATTATGATGATTGGTTGATGATATAGGGACTTTTAATGTCATTTTCAATTAATAAATTATTCTCTTTTTTTTTTTTTTTTATTAATTTAGCAAATAAAAAATTCAGGATTTTTTTTAAAATATTGAATATTTAAGACAGCGGTTAATAACTGCTGTCGTAGCTAACAAAATCGCTGTCATAAGTATTAATACAACATCGGGTTGGAAGTAATAATAACAGTTAAAAACCGCTGTAGTAAATACAAACAACAGCGGTTTATAACTGCTGTCGTAACTAATAAAACCGTTGTCGTAGATATTGTAAGGGGTTAAAATTGAGAACATACAACAGCGGTTTTTAAGGAATAACAGCGATTAATAAACGCTGTTGTATATAGATACGACAGCGGTTAATAACCGATGTCTATCAGCGCCCCCTTTCTACAGCGCTTATTACCACAGCGGTTGCTGATTCCAATTTACAGCGGTTAAAGACCGCTGTCTATCAGCTTATTTGGCATAGTGTTTGGACAACTATCCTGAACTATGAATCTCACAACATTTCTGAGATTTTAGACTTAAGCATTTCTACTTACTCAAGTATCCTGAGACAACTTATCTGATCTATACTTGAGCATATCTCAACTAATCTGAACATCATCAATTAGGGGTTTTGGTATCTAAATCAAAATCATTTTATTCCCAATAATTTCCCCCTTTTTGATGATGCCAAAACCTATTACAAAGGGAACTTGACTTATACTAGACTTTACCTTCAGAATGAGTGACCTGGTCATCTTTCCTGAAAGAAATTGTTAGCACAATAATAAATCAAGTAAATATGTCATGTCAGGTTAGTTGAGATAATGAGTTGTTATCTCTTGATAGAAACATAGTGATCCTTTCATATAAGTCAAAGAACATTACAGATCAGAAAATTAAAAGGACTCACTAAGCTGATACAAGTAAAACAAGATAATAACAAGAACATAAATCAAAGAAAGATAGGGAAGGAGTGAACTTATGCTTCAAAGAGTTCCATCATCTTGAGGAGCAATGCCATACTGAGCCCAGACCCTCTTCTTCAACTCCCAAATATCCTTGTTGGATCCTTTAGGGCCATGCTTCATCTTCTCCATCCTCATGATTGAGATGAACTCCTCCAGAATCTTTCCCTCATCAATTAAGTTCCCATTGAACTTTGGAGGCATGTACAGAATAGGACCAGGAGCCTTGAACTCAACTCTGGCCATCTCAGCTGCTGCAAACAGCTTCTGGTACAGATCCCTGTGGTTTTCAAACATGAACTGCACAAAGACTTCATCAACACTCTCTTCAAGCCATTTCCCTATGACATAAAAGTCATACACAAAGCTTCTCTTGGCCTCCTCCCATGCATCATTCAGTGAGATTGGAACCCACTTATCATGGTGAGGGTACTGAGTGTCCCATCTTTGCAGCATCTGTGGCTTGAGTCTTCTGTAAGAAACCCTTCTCCTTGGAGCTTTGAAGTTTGCCCTTCTCTCATCCCTTGCTTTGTTGGCCTCAACCAACTGATCCATCCTTTCCTTAGCTCTCTGAAGAGCTAGCTTCTCCTGAGTCTCAGGATCCTTTCCAAATCCTTCTTCAAACTGCTTTGAAGGATCATCAGCAAGCTTGGGCAATTTAACTTCAGGCTCTTTGTCCTGTACTTCTTCTTCATCGTCTTCTTCTTCAATATCAGGCAACTTGGCCGCTTTCTTCAACCTCTTAGACTGCCTCAGTGGAGTTGACTCTTCAGATTGGAATTCAGATGGAAGAGTCAGGCTGGTTGGGAATTCATTGAAGGCTTATTCCTTCCTCTTTCTCTCAGAGGCCCTGGTCACCTTCCCCCTTACTTCAACAACCTTCTCCTTGGGGTCAAGGCCTGCAGACTCACCACCAGGTCTCTGTTGCTTCCTTGCCTGATTTTCCATTGCAGAAATCATAGATTCTTTGACTGCAATCTGGATTTGCTCTTCTTCAGTCAAATTTTCAATATTCATTGGGCCTTTGCCTTTCCCAATGTCTTTTTCTTCCTCCTCCTCAACCTCAGGGACCTTCTCCTTTCCTTTGGATTCACCAATCCTCAAGGTTCCCTTTGCTCTAGCTCTCTCTCTTTCCCCCTTTTTGGAATTATCAAAACATTGGGGCTTCAACTCACTCATAGAGATAGAGAGATGTGAGTGAGCATGAGTGGGGGATTTCAACTCCTGCAGCAGATACACATTCTCATCATGAATGTTCTGCATCTTGTCATCAGCCATGCTCAAGAAGGTGTGGACTGGCTTCATTTTCTGAGCAACAATGGCATCCAGAGTGGCTTTTGTCACAAATAATTTCCAATTCTCATCACGACTTACTTTTGTCACAAATAATTTTAATATTATTTTAAATATCTAATTGTTGGGACGAAAAAAGTTTCATCGCTAGCCGTCGCAATCATATACATTAAAAAAAATGTTGAACTGGGTTCGAACACATGCGGGCCGACCGCTTGGGCGGGTATCGAACTGCTGGGCCACAGACGGGCTAGCAACCCCATTCAGGCGTTGAATTGTATATAAAGATGAAATGTCCTTGCAAGTAATTCACGAAAATTCGCTGAGAGTTGGACATGCCCCCTCAAGGCGATGGCCACTCATACAAGAACTTATTTTGTTTATTATTGTAATATAAATTGTATATGTAAACATTTGACTCATTTTTATAAAATATCATTTAATTAATTTCTTTCAAATTGAAAATAAATTTACCACGACAATTTTCAACGTAAATCACGTTTTTTCTTAATTTAATATTTTAATATTTATCCCTTCGAAAGTTATCAATTTTTTTAATTTTGAAGGGTCTCTTTGAAAGTTACCAATTTCCTTTTTTTTCCATCACTTACCATTTTTCTCTACCTTTTTTTCTTTCATATATATCTATTTACATTTTCTCTTTTCTACCTCTATCTACCTTTTTCTTTTACATATAATAGAGAAAATTTCATTGTAAATTTCATTGTACATCCACCAACTTAGGCCTAATATATATCCTTTAAGTTTTCACTTTTTCGATTTACGTCATTTTCAATCCACTTCACATCCTTTTGGCCGGAAAATTAAAATTCCGGTAAAATAGTCCAAGTTTGAAAATTAGAAATTAATAATTAAACAAATTCTGAAAATCACATTAAAAAATCTAAAAATCTAATTAAAAATCTAAAAATTTCATTAAATTTTATAAATTGTGTAAAATAAAAAATAAAAATTCTAATATTTAAAAAATTGAAAAAATGTGTAATTTTTTTTTAAATCTCATAAAAATACAAAATTTTAAAATTTTTTAGGAGTTCGAGGAAAACTTTAATAGTAGACGAGTCTGCTTTTATTAAAAAAAAAATTAAAATTTTAATGAGATTTTAGAATTTCTTAATTTTTAAATTACACATTTTTTAATTTTTTTGAAAAGCATAATTTTTTTTTATTTTACACATTTCATCATTTTTAAAAAGATTTTTAGAAATTTTAATGAGATATTTTAAATTTAATTTTACACATTTTATAGTTTTTAATTTTAATGGGATTTTCGGATTTTTAATGATATTTTAAGATTTTTAATGGAATTTTTAAAATTTAAATTTAAAGGACTTAAATTGGACTATTTGACCGGAATACCAATTTATTCCTCACATTTCGGTGAGTTTGATAATTTTCCGGCCAAAATGTCACGCCCCAATTTTTATAAGTCGATTTTATAAAAATACTTGACAATTTCAAAATACACGCCCCAATTTTTTTATATAAGTCGATTTTATAAAAATACTTGACAATTTCAAAATAGAGGGGCATGAACTGAAATTTTGACGTAAAGAAATGAGATTTGTGAACTTATTTAATAATAAACTTACTTTATAAGCAACGGAAGATTCAAAAGAATTTTAAGTTTAAAATAGCAATCATAACAATCTCTACTATCTCATGAAAAAGTCTAACAAATAAATAAATAAACTAATCCAAAGTGAATTTACAAAGTGATAATTGTTTTGTCATCCACCGTCCGTCCTCGCCACCAGCTCCTTAATCTGAAAATGTTAAATAAAGGGTGAGCAAACCACAGCTCAGTGGGGATAAGTTTGTCAAAACTAAATACAACGAGTAATCAATTCGATAAATCACATTAAATATGTATAACTCAATATGTAATAGTTCAATATCATCACCTCGTTTATAAAGGTCAAAAGACCTATCCTCGTTTATGAAGGTCAGAAGACCTATCCTCGTTTATAAAGGTCAGAAGACCTATCCTCGTTTATAAAGGTCAAAAGACCTATCCTCGTTTATAAAGGTCAAATGACCTATCCTCGTACATCTTTCACGTGAACATGAAAATAATCACATATGACATTTAGTAGTGGCAAACATAATAAATTAGAAATCATATTTTACATGAATGTCGAAAATAATCACACATTGCATTTAATAATGACAAATAGAATGGTAGAAATCCCCACCTCAAAGCCGAGAATACAAACTCGTTGCAATAACAAGCTTTTATCTTCAATCTCCTCGTTGCCTAGAAAATAAGACCGGTACCTCTTAGATAAATGTTCTCTAACTGCAACTCAAATATATATATATATATATATATATATATATATATATAATTAAACATATAATGACTAGACTTTAAAAGAATTTTAATTAATCTAGTAAAAATCATATCAACTTACAAAATAATAATTGACAAGTGAACCCCAAAAATTCTCACAGTACAGATTCAATCATAAAAATAAACTTTTATTTTAATTTCAACTTAATTAACTAATCTAATGGAATTATCAAATAAACAATTATACTAAAAAAATCACCTAGTATAATTAAATATATTCAGATTACAATCTCTAAAATCGAAAGAATAATATAAATTCTAATTGAAATCCTTATGACCTAAATTAGTAAATCTAAACTCACGCTGATATATCTGTGATACCAATTGAATAACTTAAATTATTTCAAATCCTAAATATACTCTAACTGTAAGAATCATTCCTAACAATTAATTGAGTTTGAATACTATAATATATACGCACTGATGAGTATACAAAAAAGCCATTGATGATCAAATGTTTAAACTTCAAGAACCTATATATTAATAAAATAAAAATATAAAATTCACGCATATAGTCAAAAAGATAATTTAACCCTTGCAAATGTGAGAGAGAGAAATTGTACTGTAGTTTATGCTTCAACAAAAATAGAGATTGGAACTCGCAACACCGATGTTAAGTTGTGTATTTATATTGAAATCGGGATCGGGCTTGGGCACAAGATAAGAATTAGGTTTTAAAATCTTATAGGCCTATTTAAATGGGCTTTGAACAAAAATATCTAATTATACTAAAAATTTAAATAACCTTAAAACAAATTTAATAAATAATTATATATATTATAAAATTTAGGGATATTACACAAAAGGATGTAAATTGGACCAAATATGATGTAAATTGAAAAAATGAAAACTTAAAGGATATAAATTGGAATAGGTCTAAGTTACAGGACGTAAAATGAAATTTTCTCCATATAATACTATATTTTTAATCATTGAAAAAAAAAAACAAATGGGCAAATTTCGAAGGGCGGAGGGAGTACAACTTTAATAGCGCGTTAAATAAGATATCTTTGAACCATTTCGAAATCAGGTCAATTTGCAACGGTTTTTATCTGTCGCAAATTAATTTTTCTTACAATTTGCGTTAAACAAGCACTAACAATATTTCTACACTTTTTAGATTTTTCTTCAATGTAAATTAAGGGGGTGTATTGGTTGTGGATTTTGTAACTTCTTCACATAACCACATAATTCTGCAGGAAAATATTTCTCAGCATATCTATTGATCTGTCCAACATCTGTCCTTGGACTATGAGAGTGTTCCACTTGGAATTTGAATACAAGACCTCTCATCTGGTCTGAAACGTTCTCAAGATCAATGATTGGATCAGTAGACATTACCTCATCTACTGGCTCAACTTCTTGCATCAACTCGTCTTCAGCAAGATCAGTTTCTGGAACTTGAACACCAACATTCAACTTTGCTTCCGAAGACAGCAAATCATCAGAAACATTGAGCATCCTTTTGACAAGAGCAGTCAAGGCATGCGCTGTGAGTAGTTCTTAACTCCGCTATTTTCTTGTTGCTCCATCTCCCAGTCTTGGAAATTCGCAATTCCACCCATTCTAAGAATTACTTCAAACATGTCCTCAGTCGGACCTTTCTTCAATGCAACCCACGTGCATATTCTGATCAATTTATCATATACTTCTGAAGTTGTGTCAATCTCGACTGACGGCAGCATCTTCTTCAAGTTTCTGGTCATCTGTGCACGCAGCCTCTTCTCTCGCATACACATAGGATAATCAACCAGAGCTTCAAATCTGTTTTTGGGAGGGGTCTGAGTAAGTGGGGTCCTTAACTCAGTTGCTGAAGTGTCATCTAGTAGAGTTCCCGAAACAGATGGGTTAATGGGGTCAACATTTTCTATTGTGGGAATGGGAATAATTTGGATTATGGTTTATTGGGGTTGTGATGTGGCTAGGTTTGGTATGTCAGCTGTACGAGTATCAACTGTAGCATATATAGTAGTGTCTTGGCTAATGTTTGATCTCAACGGTTGAACGATCAACGGAGTGGTTCGAGAAATAGGTCTGGCACGAGATCGAAGTGATCTTGCCTTGGTTTTCACAGGAATATTAAGATGAATAGGAATAGCACGAGAAGAAGTACTAACCAATTCAGTCGACTCTTCTGGTGGTGAACTCGTCTCAACTCTCACCAGCCTGTATGCTTCCGCACCCTCAACTTCCTTTTTCCGAATCTTCATCCGATTGAGTTTCCTCAGAATCATCAGTTGGCTCGATCATAGCCTCATCTGACACATAGTTTACAAAAGCTCCACTGGTTCCAGCCTCAGCCTCGTCTTCTTCAGCACTAGACGAGTTGGCTTCTATCATAGAATCTTTTGGGTTAATTTGAACTTGCCCACGCTCAATAGCCCTTTGCTCGGCCTGTCTATCGAGTGCATCCTTCTTCAGATAATGTTTCAACACGTGAAACAACTTACCCTTGCTCCAATTCGTCTTGTTTGGGAGTAAGACAGGTAGAAGAATACTCAGCTTGTTACCAAAACTTACAGTAGCAGACACCACCCATTCTCTAGCATCGGTGTCTACCCTTACATTCTTCTCAAAGTACATCAACCTATCCAATAATAGTTTGTACCAATTTCCATCAGTAATTCCATCATAGATTGCAGTCATCACCCTTGCCTTTTGAAGAGTTACAGAACCATAACTCCTAGTTACTCCAAGCAACATTTTGCTTGCAATGTCGAGTAGGGTCTTGTACTTGGGCAGCAACTCCTTCTTCTTGACTGACGGAATCTTACCATCTTGCCCTAACTTCAGCTTCTTTCCACAGAAAATGCTTAAATACCTCAATTCTTACCCTGAACCATAAGTTTCCACATTAATTGAACCCGAAGGCAAGTGGAGTGTGTTGAATAGAACTTCTCGAGTGATCTCCACTCGACTACCACCAACAAAAGCTTCGATGGAGTCTCCTCGACAAATAGCAGTGGCGAAGAACTCCAAAACTTCTTCTTCATAGACAACCTCTTGGAATGCTTCCAAATAAGGTCTCAAACCACACCTGAAGCATTTGATTAGAATCTCTTTGTTCTCGTCGGTGTGCCTTCCATTGAAGAACACAGAGCTTTCAACATGCACCTTGCCTTCCGAGGCGTACCTGCCTAGGTCAAACTTCGCTTGCATGTTAGTGGAAATATCAAACATGGATACAATCGACATGACGAATGAGATGTATGGATTAACACACAGATAGTGATAATAGCAAGAGAGATCGATTGCTTGAGAGTTAGGAAAGTAGAGTGAATAGTGAGGAGAGTTTTCAGGAAAAAATCAGTTTTGATGCAACTCAAATTTTGAATGAACGGCCAAGATTGATTTGTTTGATCTAACGGCAGAAACCCTTGGTATTCAGTTGCGTAATCGAGAATATTATACCAATTTGGTATTGTAAATTTTGGAATCCGCCTTTTCTATTGGTTAGAACAGAGGAGTGTACTCATCTGACCTAGTCCAGTAGATTTTAGGCGCGAACTGGGTGTATACACCTCATTAAATGGAGTGTATAAATCCAGTTTTAGGTTTTCCAAAATTTCGCACTATCAAATTACATTAATACCCTTAATAACTTTTAAACACTTAGTGGATTTAAGATCAAGATAGAGCTTATCTGGTCTGTTCGAGTTCATCAGAACAAATTAGTAGACTTCATCTGCACTAGATGCGTTCCCCCTTCGACTGTGCTTGTCTGTCTGATTGTCGAACATCATCAAGTACCTGTTGTTAGGGTTATACTGGCAAGTATGCTTTTAGTGCTACTTATGTATACAAACTGATTTTTGCACTTATTAATGAGAATAAATTTTTGTCACTGGTTGCTTTAAATATAATGAATGATAATTATTTATTGCATAAACGTTCAGATGTACTTTACATTGTAGACAATGTGGTGTGTAGAAGATCACAGAAGATCACATTGTCAGTTCCTTGTATATAAGTACAATTGATTCACAACTTAGATGGAATTGAACAATCCATTGGTAGAAGTTGAGGTGTAAGGCTCAGATTGGTTTGTCTTGACCAAGAGATTACACTAGTGCATTATGATGTGTTGAATAGGACCTACAGAGAGGTAATTCTTCTAGACTGGCTTAAGGAATGAAGAATTAGACCTCAGTGGTTGTTGATTTCTTAATCTCTGTCACTTAAATGGAATTGTCTGTGGTTAAGAAGTATTGCTTTGATTTATTATGGGTAAAGAATCAATGTGATTCAATACTTTATATTTTGGGCAATATTATTAATTATAGGACATATTGCCAAAATTAATACAGAGAATCGTGTCTTGGAGTGTCAAGTTGATTATGTCCCCTTGGTGGGCTCAAAAGGTTTATCATATCAAATCTGATCAGTGAAATTTATTTCCGGTATGATAATAATGTTGAGTTGTCCTTACTCCGAGGAATAAAAGATATTAATTAATTAAAGCATTCAGTAGCTTAAATTAATTGATGGACATTGAATCTTAAACACGGGAAATAATAACCGGGAGCCATATTTCGTAATATGGGTTAGGATGGATAGTGCAATATTAATTCTATAGTGGAATGAATTAATATTAATGGGCTGGAAAAATATTGTGGCTCAATATTGATTTCTGGGCCCATTGGGAGGTCCAATCCTAATTCTCCTAAAGGCCCCTCAAGTAGCCCAATAAAAGTCTATTAACTAAGGTAATTAAAAAGATAAGAATCAATCTTGTTGCAAGAAAAAGAGGAAAGTAGCGCTTATTTTGGGGAGAGAATATTATGGAGAAAGATATGAAAATAATATAATATCTCTTGGAGAATAAAATATTTCTAGATCTCCTATATTTTCTAATAAATAAAGTGACTATTCTCTCTCTTATAAATAGAGGAAAAACCGCTTGTTTAAGAGTTGAACAAAGAAATCGGTTTTCTCTACAAAAGAAAAAAGAGAGATCTATAATTTTCGAAATTACAGTGTGTGCAACAAGAGAAAATTAATTCTTCCTTGAGAGTTAATAGTTCGTGAGATCTCCCACCGGATCAACGGGCTAGGACTTAGGGAATACTTGAGAAGGCAATTGGGTTGAAGTTGTTATTCTTCTCAACGGTATCTCTCCGATTCAAAGGTAAACACGTAATCCCTTAGTTCCGCATGTTTAGGGATTTAATTATTTACCGTACATTCATTACATGAATTAGTTGATTTAATTTGTTTAAATTATGAAATTAGATTTATGATAATTCATATTTAAATTATGTCCCAAATAGATCCGGGTAATTTTAAAGGAGTCTCAAAGGATTCCCGAGAGTCTCGAGAGACCCTAGGCACATCTCATTCTCAGGAGTAAAAGATTCTCAGGAGTCTCAAAGGATCCCTAGCGTGATGGTCCATAACCCACAAGTGCCAATAATTCTCCACAAAGGAGATGGGGAATGTGGTCCCATAATAATTTCCCACAAAGGAGTTGGGGACCACATTGTTGGGGGACTATTATTGGGTATTGGGATAATTCCCAACACCTGTCTCATCTTATGCGACACATGAGAGTAGATACGAGTAGTAGAGTAGAATAATTAGCTCGAATATCATTCGAATGCAGTAGTCAAGGTTTCAATCAAGATGACTTTTAACAAACTTAAGAGTCAACATAAGGATATTTAAGAAATCATAGATTCCCCCTTAAATGTTTATTCCCTTTAGTATTACCCTCAGCTTTACCAGCTTCCTCATCGGGTTGTTAGGTCATCTCGCTGACCTTGTATACCTGTCTTGTTGACGAGTAGACGAGTGCTCTGTTTCTGTAGTCTGGTCTCCTTATTTCTTTGTGATGTACCTGTCTGGTTAGTACAAAGCTATATGCAAGTAGGGTCTAGATCAATTAGTCCTAGACTAATGCATAACTCTCTAAAGCGAACTTCAGCCAATGGTTTCGTAAAAATGTCAGCTCTTTGAATATCAGTATGAATCTTTTCCATGCGAATGTTTTTCTTTTCTACATGATCACGTATAAAATGATGCTTCACATCAACATGCTTACAACGTGTGTGTAAAATAAGATTTTGTGTAATTGCAATAACACTGTTACTGTCACAAAATATGGAAACATTTGATTCACATATATTATAATCTCTAAGCTGTTGAATGAGCCAAAGTAATTGACTATAGCAGCTACCAGCAGCCATGTACTCGGCTTCAGTAGTAGAGGTAGCCACACTAGTTTGCTTTTTCGAAAACCATGAAATGAGTTTTGTGCCTAAGAATTGACAAGAACCAGAAGTAGATTTCCTATCTATTCTACAACCACCAAAATCAGAATCAGAGTAGCACTTAAAGATAAATCATCATTCGAAGGATACCATATACCACGATTGATGATTTCTTTCAAATATTTCAGTATCCGTTTAGTGGTTTTCATATGACTCTCTTTTGGATTAGCTTGGAATCGAGCACATACACCAACTGAGAATGCAATATCAGGTCTACTAGCAGTCAAGTACAATAATGAACCAATAAGACCACGATAATATGTTTGATCAACACACTTACCATGTTCGTCTGGATCCATCCTGTAGGTAGGTAGCATAGGTACTCTAGTCGATTTGCATGTTTTAATACCATACTTGTCTAAAAGATTTCTAGTATACTTTGCCTGATTTATGAAAATCCCATCGGGAGTTTGTTTTACTTGAAGACCAAGAAAGTAATTCATTTCACCCATCATCGACATCTCAAACTTACTTTGCATGAGTGTTGAAAAACTTTCACTCAGCTTTTTGTTGGGTGAACCAAAAATGATATCATCCACGTAAATTTGGACGAGTAAAATGTCATTCCCTTCTTGTCTTCTGAACAAAGTACGATCTACTTTGCCCTTAGTAAAACCATTTTCTAATAGAAAGAGGGATAGAGTGTCGTACCATGCTCATGGAGCTTGCTTTAGTCCATATAAGGCTTTCTTCAATCTGTATACTTGGTTGCCTTTGACTTCGAAACCTGGAGGTTGTTCAACATACACTTCTTCCGCAAGAATACCGTTAAGAAATGCACTTTTAACATCCATTTGATATACAGTAAACTTCATATAAGCAGCATATGCAAGAAACAATCGAATGGCTTCTTGTCTAGCAACAGGAGTATACGTTTCATCATAGTCTATGCCTTCAGCTTGTGAATAGCCTTGGGCTACTATTCTAACCTTATTCCTAACGACTACATCATTCTCATCTTTCTTTTTTTTGAAAATCCATCGAGTGCCAACTACATTATGATGTTCTGGCCTATCGACAAGTTCCCAGACGTCGTTTCGAACAAACTAGTTCAACTCGTCTTGCATAGCGATAATCCAATTACTATCAGCCAATGCCTCTTTAACGGTCTTAGGTTCGATAGAAGAAAGGAAACAACACCAGCAAAACATAGATGGACTCGGCTGTTCTTGCGACTCAAAGAGTTGTCGTCTAGTTCTTCACACCAATAGTAGAGTCACCAATGATATTTTCAGTATCATGAGTAGATTTCCATGTTTTTCTAGATTTAGCAGGCATGTTATCATCATCTAAATCAACTATAACATCATGCATTTCAACATCATTTGTATCAGGAGTTTTAGTAGGAGTAGACGAGTCAACTAGAGCAGGCATGTCAACTGGTCTAGTAGACTTACCTTGAGCACTTACCTTCTCATTGTCATTTGACTCGAGAGCTTTCATAAATGGATTGTAGGCTTGAACATATTCGTACACTTCTGATTCCTTCTCAGATTCGATCGATAGATCAGACACTTTCTTATTGATCTGGTCGGCAGACGAGTCCTGTCGAGATTCATCGAAAATAACATGTGGTGTTTCTTCCACACAGAGAGTCGAGTAGTTGAATACTCTAAATGCTTTCCTAGTCGAGGAGTATCCTAAGAATATCCCCTCGCCTGCTTTAGCATCGAACACATTTAACTTACTTTTCCCATTGTTATGGATGAAACACTTGCATCCGAATATATGGAAATATGAAATTCTGGGTTTTCTACCTTTCCAAATCTTGTAGGGTGTCTTACCTAGTACCTTATTGATTGCGCTTCTGTTCTGGGAGTGGCATGCAGTATTGATCGCTTTTGCCCAAAACTTTTGAGGAGTATTATACTCGGCCAGCATGGTTCTACAGGCTTCCTTGAGAGTTCTATTCCTTCGCTCGGCTACACCGTTTTGTTGTGGTGTCCTGGCTGCAGTAGTAAGGTGTTGGATACCACGTTTAGAACAAAAATCTTTGATATAGAAGTTAATGAATTCAGTCCCCTTGTCACTACGAATCTTGAAAATTGATTGATTCTTCTCAACTTGTAACTTCTTCAACAGATTAGGTAGAAGAGTTTGTGTATCACTCTTCTTGTGTAGAAAGACTACCCAAGTGAACTTAGAATAGTCGTCTACAACAACAAGTGTGTACCTTCTACCATTCAAGGTTGGAGGAGTTATCGGACCATGAAGATCCATGTGTAGTAGTTATAGGACTCTACTTGTTGAGAGAGTAAGAATTGACTTAAAGGAACCTTTTACCTGTTTACCTTTCTGACAAGCATTGCATACATGTGACTTGTAATAGATTTCGTTGGGTATACCTTCCACAAGGTAATCTCTTGCAATCTTATTAATCACCTTAAAGTTCATATGACATAGGCGTCTATGCCATAGCCAACTGATCTCTTTAGGGTTCTTACTAAAAAGACAAGCATCCCTCGGACAGATATTCCAATTCACAATATATACGCTGCCTTGTCTTATGCCGACGAGTAGTACAGTATGAGTCCTCTTGTCTATGATCTCGCACTTTCGGCTTTTAAACTGTACCTTATAACCACGATCACAAAATTGAGAAACTGTTGGGATATAAATTCACCCTAAACCCCATCTGATGTTAGGATAGTTTTGATGGCCAAAACACTTAGAGTTTATAAATGTAATAGGATCAGCTGACTTTTGTATAGAACAACTTAGACTAGTTTTGTGTGATCAGTTGTATAGATCTCAGCTGATCAGCACAGTATTTTCTTACATGCACAACCTCAAGATATGAAGAGTAGAAGGCATGAAGACTAGAAGATCCTTGAAGACCAGATAAGTAAGGTGCTTGTATACCTACTTAGCTGATGGAGTCCAAGTCGAAGATGGCCTAAGTCAGCACAAACATTTTCCAGATCAGAAGAGTGATACTCATCTGATATCAGAAGACAGAAGACATCAGGCCAGACGAGTTAACCAGAAGATTAGGAATGAAGATCAGAAGACTAGTTGCTCGTCAAGGACTCGGCTGATTCCAAAGTCATCTTGCAATTCAAACGAAGACTTACCATAATTAGAAGATTGACACGATCCCAGATTTGAAGCAATCAAGCGGCTGGAATCAAGGAATCAACCAAACATGGAAAGATTGCCAAACGGCTAGTTGCAGCAATCCTCCCTATAAATACAAGAGGATGATGAATAACAACACACGGAAATACAACGCAAAAATTCAAAAAGCTAATCAAGCAAGCAAGCCAAAAGCAATATTTTGTCAAGAATTCTCAAGAGCCCAGAAAAGCATTAGAACATCATTTCTAGCTCATAATTTATTTCCCATCCAACCAAAGAACCTGAATCCTACTCATATTGTATATCCATTTATTTAGGCATAGTGGTTAAGCGATTTATAAGATTGAACCATTAGTTGGATACATTCAAAAACCCCAAAACCCCCACCTTAAGGTTAAGTTTTTGAACCTCTGTAAGAGTGAAAGTGCTCCCAATCACTTGTGGAGACCGCAACAGTTTGGAACTGCTCAGATCTCAAAGTCCTACCCTTGGGACTATAAAGGACAAGCCCTTGTAATTTTTGGGAAATTAAAGGGATTAAACATCACGTTAGGACGTGAGAGTGGACGTAGGAACGTATATCCGAACTGTTGGGAATAAAATGAGAAGTGTTTTGATTTAATACCAAAACCCCCTGAGACATGCCTAAGTCTAAGATGATTATGTTCTAAGAATGTTAGAACATATAGCATAAGGCTAGATGAGAAGCTGAAATGTTAGGCAACTCTTAGTATAATAGATGCACAATTTGAGGGAGAACATATGCCTTTAAGACTAACAAGAACAAGTCCCCTCAAGGCTCAAATTCTGGAATGTTTACCAAACCTACTTAAGGACAAGTATGCTGATCAGAAGAGTTGTCCAGAAGAGTTGTCTCAGCATAATTAAACAAGAACAAGTATTCTGAAGCTTAAGATCAACTATGCTGAAGAGATTCAAGACAACTATACCCTAAAGATCTTCAAAGAATTATGCTAAGATCACATCCAAAAGAAGCAAAGGGAAAGAGCAAAGTCATCTGAAAAGGGCAAGCCAACTATGCTGATAAGCAAAGACTGCTGATAGTGATAAGGGGGGTTGTCTATTGATAAGGAATGTTGACCTTATCTTAAAACTAACCTTCAGAAGCCATATCCATGTTTGAACAAGTGAATCTTGAAGTCAGACATTGGGAAGAGTGCTGCAGAATGAAGACAAAGTCTATACAACCGTTTATTTCCTAAATGAGGACATGTCACTATCAAGAATCTGTCTTCTAAGTTGAAGAACTCAAAGAAGACATTTATGGACATTTGAGGCTGCCTCTCCAACGGGCAAATCCTTCATTTGTCTATAAATACAGAAGTGTGGAGGCCATTTGAAAGTATCTCAAGAGAATCCATTATCTATCCAACTATCCTACAAGCAAGAGTGCTTTCAAGCTTTCGAAGAGACTATCTTAGTCTTCAAACACTTCATCTAAGCTGAACTCCATTGTATATCCATACAAAGCTTAGAGAGATATCCTATCCTTATACACTGATCTTCATTGTAAAGGATAACTCATTAGTTGGAACCTTACTTCAACCCTTACCCCTTTCAAGTGAGAAAGTGAGAAGGTTGTAGTAGTAGAAGTGGTAGGAGCTGACTGTTGAGAGAAGAACAGTCCAGTTCTGAGTTGAGAAGAGGGTACTAGGACTCTAGACATCCTAGGGATCAATTCACCAAGGAGTGGTGTTCTTGATCAAGTGCACCTTGGCACTATAAAATAAGTTAATTCCAAGAGTGAAGGAATTATCCTGTTAAATCAGGGAAAGTGGATGTAGGAGCTTGAGTCTCTGAACCACTATAAACTCTTGTGTTGATTTACTTTCAAAGTACTTTCATACATTCAACACTGCACAGAAAACTGATCAGGACATACATTCAAAGACTGTGCAAAACCAATTTGGACAAGTTCCCTGAAAACTGGATTGATTGACTAAGTGATTTCAGTACTTAAAAGGAGTTTAAACTAAAGGGCCAACCACTAATTCCGCACTTATAACTAACTTAGATAGTCATTCAACTAAGTACTCAATAGTACTTAGTAGCTTGGTTATCTTTGAGAAGTTATACATCTTCAGCAGAGTTGTCCAAGACAATCTTGCTGAACTTTGGTTTGATCAAGTTTGAAAAGAATTTGCATACAAGTGTATTCCCCCCCCATACACTTGTTATATACTCCTTTCAGGACCAACAAGTGGTATCAGAGCAGGGGTTCAAAGACCACTGCTTCTGAAAATCCATCTTGATTTTCAAAATAACATATCTGGTGTGGTCACTGAACTGATCTATCTGAAATCTTATAGATTGTTGACTAACTGTTTCTTTCTTGAGATATGGCCAACAATAATGCTGCTGTTCCACCTCCCGCTGTTCAAGGATTGGACAACATGGCCACAAATCCAGTCAACCACATCTCACATCATAAATTGCCCATATTTTCAATAGACAATTATGATTTCTGGAAAATCAGAATGAGGGCTCATCTTGCATCTCTACACACTGACATGTTGAGGGTGATCACAAGAGGTCCTTTTGTGTTCACTCAAGTCAATCCCAGGGTTACTGGAGCTCAAAGAGCAGACACAAGAGATGTGCTCCTCAAGGACGAAGATGACTTCACCTCTGAAGAAAAGAGGAAAGATAATTTGAATTATCTTGCCATGAACACCCTCTACCAATTAATTCCAGATGCAATCATGGGGAGAGTCTACCAGTGCACAACTGCCAAAGAAATTTGGGATACTCTTGCAGAAATGTGTGAGGGTACTGAAAAGATAAAGGAGAATAAGCTCCAAGTGGCAGTGCAGAAGTTTGAACAATTCACAATGGAATTTGAGGAGTCCATTGACAAATTTGCTGGTAGATTTACTGATGTGATGAATGAAATCAATTCATTGGGCAAGGTGTACTCCAAGAGAGAGGTTGGATTGAAGATTTTGAGGAGTGTCACTCAAAAGTGGGATGTCTATGCTGTTATGAAGCAGAACACCAAGGATCTCTCCACCATGCCCAGGCAAAAAATCTTCTCTGAACTCAAAGCTTATGAGTTCGATCTCAACAGAAGAAAGCCTGTTGAGGAACCTTCAAATCCTACAAAGGGAGTGGCATTCAAAGCCAAAACTGCTGAACCAGAAATGCAGTCCACTCCTAGATCATCAAAGTCAGTCTCCAAGACTGAAATGAAGGAGGAACTAGCTTTGATGGCTAGAAGGTTTGAAAAGTTAAACTCAAGGTTTGGTAGATACAAGAAATTCTACCAGGACAACAAATTCAGGAGAAGATACAACCCTCCTGAAGCTCAGGCTAAGGTCAAGAAGCCTGAAGAGAAAAGATCAGAGGACAAGTACTCTGATAGGAGAAGGTCCAGTAGAGTTGAACCTTCATCATCAAGAAGAAGAGATGAACCCAAGAAGGATGATGATGAAGACCTGTGCTATAACTGCAAAAAGAAAGGGCACTTCCAGTATGACTGCCCTGAATTGACCTCTAAGGAAAGAAGAGAAAGGCAAGCAAAAAGAGATAAAAAGTTCACCAATAGAAAAGCCATGATGGCTGGTGAAGAATCTGAAAGTGCTGAAAGCTTCAACTCTTCTGATGGACTATTCTCCAACAGTGAAGATGATGATGATGTATGCAACATGGCTCTTGAGGATGATGAGGTATCCTCTACTTCCAGCTCACCATCATTCACTTCACAAAACACTAGTGAAGTCAACTTGAAACTTTCCCTTGGGAAGTTGATGGAAGATTTCACTATGTTACAAGAATTTCATGACAATTGTGTGAGAGAAAATGAAAGATTGTCAATAGAGCTTGCTAAAAACTATGAGCTAGTTGTTGATGTCAAGTCTACTGAGTTGTATCAACAAGTCTTGAGAGAGCTTGAGGAAGCAAATCTCAGGATAGTTGACCAACAAAAGGAGATTGATGATCAACTCCTATCTCAGAAGAGAAAAGATTTTGAACTAAAAATTCTTCAAGCTAAATTTGAAAACCTCTCACATGAGTATGATATTCTAAAATCAAGTGAAGAGAGCCTGAAATTAAAGATGTCTGCTCTGAGAAGATCCACTAAAGCAATAGAGGAAATTCAGAGTTACCAAAGATCTATGGCTCAAAGAAGTGGATTAGGTTTTGATCCATTTGAATCTTCACCTTGTCTTAGTGTGGCTTCTACAAGTAACACTAAGAGAATCTTTGTCAAATCAGTGGCACAACAAGCTGAAAATGAAATAATTCAGCCACTGAACAAAGGAAAGGGCAAAATGGATGACTTGCCAACTCAAGTGCTTCAGGAGACTAGGCCCAAACCTAAGGAAATGGCCAAAGTCCATGAACACAAGAGGAATGTTGGTCAGCAGAGTAGACCCAATGGTAGGGCAACTCTCCTGAACAATGTTCAAAGGAGTTTGTAGATGTTGTTAATCCTTAAATGCCTTAACATTATCAACAACATCTTAATTTGACCTTCCGAGATTTTTTCTAAGTCTTTTCTGAAATGCTACATTAAATGTTGATCTAAATGTTGTCGCATTTCTGGCAGGATCTAGAAGCTTCTACAAGGATCTGGAACCTGGAAGATTCCAGAACATTGGAGAACATACAAGAGCGGTCTGGAACCATTTAGAACGACCTGGAGCATTCAAGAAGGATCTAGAAAGATCATGGAAGTTGAGTTCCTAAAAAATAGGATCTCATTGTGGAAACCTCTAGAATCAGCACCCCACTTCTATAAATACCGATTGAAGGCTTCTCAAATCAGTGTATTCTATTCGATCAATTTCCTAGACCGAGCGTCGATCCCTGTTAGGAATTGTGGCCAGTAGTTTTACCTTTTAGTTCATACGTTCGTATCCCACCCGTATGGCTGTGTGTCTTCTTATCTATTGAGAGTGTAATCATTAGATAGACTAGGCATTTCGACAGTGTATACCTTATACACTTAGTTCGTTTTTAGAACAAGGCACCTGCCTCGTTTGTAGTTTCTGTTGTGAATGTTAATGCTGTAACATTTCACACAACATTTGTACTTGAAGATAAGTATTGAATTTCGCCGTAAGGCTAGCATAGATTTTTATTTATAAAATCTATGTTAAAAATTATTTCCATTGTGTCACGTTTGTTTTTAGTGTTTCAAGTCTTCCGCTGTGAATCATAATTTCTGATATTCTGTTAGAGTCAGTGTTGTACCAATTGTCACAACATTTAGTACAACATTATTCTATTAAACTTAAACACTTCATATACAACACACTTTCAGTTGGTATCAGAGCTGATACCTGACGACACTAGGTTAGATCTTTGGTCAAGTGTGTTTTTAGTGTAGGTTAGCAATGGAAACACATCACATATCCACGGCACTTAGGCCACCCGTTTTAGATGGATCGAATTATGCTTATTGGAAGCCTAAGATGCGTATGTACATCAAGTCAGTTGATGAACGTGCTTGGAGGACTGTACTTACAGGTTGGGAAGCTCCAAAAAGACCAGCAGACGCAGATGGTGAAATACAACTCAAGAGAGAAGTTGACTGGACGGCTGATGAAATAACAACAGCAAGCTACAATTCTAAAGCTTTAAATGCTATTTTTACTTCTGTTGATATTTCAATGTTTAAAATTATATCTAACTGTTCTACTTCTAAAGATGCATGGGACAGGTTGCAAGAGCATTGTGAGGGTTCAGAAAGTGTTTTAAGGACTAAGCTTCGAATGTTGGGAACAAAATTTGAGAATCTCCAAATGAAGGAAGATGAAACAATTACAGCCTACAATGAAAGGTTAAGTGAGATTATCAATGAATCACATTCTCTTGGTGACCCTATTTCTAATGTTAGAGTAGTTCATAAGATATTAAGATATGTTCCTAAAAGATTTGATGCTAAAATTTGTGCTATTGAAGAGGCAAAAGATACGGATAAGTTAAGTCAAAATGAGTTAGTGAGTATTCTTGGAACATATGAAATAAACACTAATCAAGATGATGAAGCTAATGCTGATAAGAAAGTTGTGGTTTTTAAAGGGGAAACATCAAACACTTCTGAAGCTCAACCCATCATTACTAAAGTTGACTCTGATGAAGAATTGCTTGATGAATGCCTCAAAAATCCTAACAACATTGCCTTGCTCACTAAGCACTTTAATAAGTTTCTTAAGAAATCTTTGAACAAATCTAGAAACATCCAGCCTAAGATTCAAATCAACACATCAACACCTCAACCAGAAAGGAGGAAAAGTAAATTCACACCAAGACCATCAAAGAGTGAAGGTAAACCAAGGTATGATCCTGAATTTCGAAAATCAGTTCAATGCAATGCTTGTTCTGGTTATGGCCATTATGCAAGTGAATGTGCCAACACTAGACTTAAGCAAAAGCTGAACTTTAGTGCTACCTTGAGTGATGAATCTGAAGATGATGATCTTGATGAATTAAATCAGAATGAATATTCTAATTTTACCAGAATTGATTATAATGATTCCTTAGGTGATGATCTGGATGAAACAGATTCTGATGCTGTACCTGATGCTTTAACATCTACGGCAACATCAGAACAGAGTCACCCAGATTTGAACTGTTTTAATGGTTTGGTTGATGATGCAGGAAAAAGGACTGATGACAATGAACACCAAAAGCTGTTAGATGATTGGAACAATCAGAAACTCACTCTTAATTCCTTGAATAAAGAGAATGAGGATCTGAAAGACACAATCACCAAGCTAGAAGTTATACTTACCAAAAGAGATCTGGAAATTTGTAACTTAAAGGAGAAATTGATAAATTCCACCTTATGTTTCAAGAAATATTCCAAGAGTGCTTCTGAGGTAAATAATGATATAGCTACTGGTAAGTCTAATAATCATGGTTTAGGTTATGATGGTACTACTGCTTCTATTTTTGATAAATTTAGAAAACCTGTGAAATTTGTGAAGGCAAATGTTGTCACATCTGATGCAACATCTGCACAATCAGATCCTCACAAGGTTAAAAGAAAGTATATCTGTCATTACTGTTTCAAAGTTGGTCATATTCGTCCTTACTGTATAAAATTGTTTGTAGAACAAAAAACTTTGAAAATGCTGCATAAAAAACTGTTTATGAAATCTGCATGGAAACCAAAAACTACCTGTAATGTTGCTCATACCTCCTTAAAAGCATGTCTACCTGATTCATGGTATTTTGATAGTGGTTGTTCTAGACATATGACAGGTCGTACTGATTTCTTATCTGATTATGTGACCTTGAATAGTGGTAGTGTTACATATGGTGGAGGTTCTAAAGGAAATATTCTTGGTAAAGGAACTTTGAATGTTAAAGGTTTTCCTAAGCTTAAAAATGTCTTACATGTTGATGGCTTACTTGCAAATCTGATTAGCATTAGTCAACTTTGTGATGATAATTTGCATATGAAATTTGATAAAGACTCATGTTATGTTCTTAATAAAGATGAAGTTTGTGTCATGACTGGTACAAGGTCAGCTGATAATTGCTATCTTATTGGAACAAATATGTGTAACTTGTCAAAGTATGATGAAAATATTTTATGGCATCAAAGATTGGGTCATGCAAATTACAGAGCAATGCAAAAACTAATCAAAGCAGATGCAGTAAAAGGAATTCCAAAACTGAGGTTTCACAATATCAATGTATGTGGACCATGCCAAAAAGGTAAGCAGGTAAGAATGTCGCACAAAATGCTGTCACATTGTACTACACATCGATGTTTTGAATTACTGCACATGGACTTGATGGGTCCTATGGAAACTGAAAGCATTGGAGGAAAGAGGTATTCCTTAGTTGTGGTAGATGATTTTTCTAGATACACCTGGGTAGAGTCTTTAAGAGACAAATCTGAAGCATTTGCTGCATTTAAAATTCTTTATAAGAGGTTCAAAAATGTGTTTAACTTGAAAGTTGGCCGTATTAGAACTGATCATGGTAGGGAATTTGAAAACAGCATGTTTAATGATTTTTGTGATAAAAAGGGTATCTTGCAAGAATATTCATCTCCTAAAACTCCACAACAAAATGGAATTTTTGAAAGAAAGAATAGAACTTTACAAGAAATGGCTAGAGTCATGCTTACATCCAAATGTCTTGCTAAGAAATTTTGGGGAGAAGCATTGAATACTGCATGTCATATTATTAATAGGGTTTTTATTCGTTCTGGCACAAGTCAAACACCTTATGAGATTTTGAACAACAGAAAACCAAGTGTGAAATATTTTCATGTATTTGGTTGTGTGTGTTATATTTTGAATGATAGGGATCAACTTCATAAGTTTGATTCTAAAAGTGATAAAGGTTTTTTTTAGGCTATTCTAGAAATAGTAAAGCTTATAGAGTTTATAACCTTAGAACTAACACTGTTCAAGAATCTGTTAATGTTGTGTTTGATGATGATAAAGGTCTGACAGATGACAAAGATGAAGAAGATGTATCACAGGTTACTGATAGTTCTGAGAATACACTGAAGTCTGAAAATGTTGCACCAAATATTAACACATCTGGGTCAACATCTACAGAACAGTCAGTTGTAACTTCACAGAATGACCAGTACATTCCCAAAACGAATCCTTCTTCAAGAACAGGTAAAATTCATCCTTCTGACCAGATCATAGGTGATGCTACAGTTGGAGTGCAAACAAGAGGAAGAGTAAGATCAAACAAGGTAGATGTGGTAAGAACAGTATGCATGTCTTCTATGTGTAATGTTGTAAATGCTGAATGCTATTTATCTGAAATTGAACCTAAGAGTGCTAAAGAAGCCTTAACTGATGAAAACTGGATTAATGCTATGCATGAAGAACTTGGTCAGTTTGAAAGAAATGAAGTGTGGACACTTGCTCCAAGACCTACTCATACTAATGTCATTGGAACAAAGTGGATATTCAAGAATAAAACTGATGAATCTGGTAATATTGTTAGAAACAAGGCTAGGTTAGTAGCACAAGGTTACACCCAGGTTGAAGGAGTTGATTTTGATGAGACTTTTGCACCTGTTGCTAGGATAGAATCTATTAGATTACTGCTAGCTATTGCATGTTTTATTGATATTAAACTTCATCAAATGGATGTAAAGGCTGCATTTCTAAATGACATATTGAATGAAGAAGCATATGTTGAACAACCTATAGGATTTGAAGATCCACAATATCCTGATCATGTATATAAACTTAAGAAAGCATTGTATGGTCTTAAACAAGCTCCTAGAGCATGGTATGGTAGACTTACTGACTTTCTTTTGGAATATGGATTTATTAGAGGAGAAGCTGATAGAACTTTGTTCATTAAGCACACTGAAGGAGATTTACTTATTGCACAAATATATGTTGATGACATTGTGTTTGGTTCTACTTGTGATAAAATGTTGAGTAACTTTGTTGAGGCAATGACTGCAACATTTGAAATGAGTATGGTTGGAGACTTGAACTATTTTTTAGGTCTTCAAATCAAACAGTGCAGTGATGGTATTTTCTTCTCCCAGAGTAAGTATGCTAAGAACTTGGTTAAAAGAATTGGTCTTGAGAATTCAAAACCAATGAAAACTCATATGGGATCTACTTTGAAATTTGCAAAGACAGTGCTGGAACAGATGTTGATCCAACGCTTTTCAGATCCATGATAGGTAGTTTACTGTATTTAACCTCTAGTAGACCAGATATTATGTACAGTGTGTGTGTTTGTGCTAGGTACCAAGCAAATCCAAAGGAATCACACCTGAATGCTGTGAAGAGAATCATCAAGTATGTTTCAGGAACAAGTGACCTTGGAATCTGGTATACTAAGGACACCAACAACATATTGATTGGCTATAGTGATGCTAATTGGGCTGGATACATAGATGATAGAAAGAGTACGAGTGGAGGATGTTTCTACATGGGAAACAATCTTGTATCATGGCACAGCAAGAAACAGAATTGTGTTTCACAATCCACTGCAGAATTTGAGTATATTGCTGCTGGAAGCTGCTGCACACAACTCTTGTGGCTGAGCAAGATGTTCCATGACTATGGTATTGAGAATGGTATACTTACTATCTTTTGTGATAATACTAGTGCCATTAACATCTCTAAAAATCCTGTACAACACTCACTCACAAAGCACATTAGCATAAGACACCATTTTATGAGAGATCTAGTAGAAAATGTTGGTCCCAAGTTGAGTTAATAACGAGTAAGCTAGTGAAAATGTCTAGAGGGGGGTGAATAGACTTTTCAAAATTCTTTCGAAATATCAAAGTACAATATGCGGAATACGAAATTAACAATGAGCCCAATACAAGTTTATACTCAACTTATATTCAAAATCCGAATTTCTGTTATGAATACTCTACTAGTTTAGATAAGCAATTAAACAATTAAGTAATTAAACAAATAGTAAAGTAAATCAACACACAACGATTTATAGTGGTTCGACAACTTGTCTACATCCACTCTCACAAACCCAGTTGTGATGTTTCCACTAAACTCTTCCAATCGAGTACAAAGTGTATTCCTGTGATTTCAAGTCCCAAGAAGAAGACTTAGATCTTCTCGACAACACTACCAAGTGTTTCTTCGATCTTACTAGAGATTTACAAGTATCTAGCAACTTGATAACAAAAACTAAAAAGAAAACTTATTCAGTAGCAGTCTTCTGATTTCTCCACTTGTCTTGCGTAGACTTGCTTTCTGAACTTCAAACTCTGTGAGTGTTTTGCTTTAGTAAGTATTTGCAGTAATATCAGTAGTCTCAGTAGTCTTGAATCGAATAATACCATGGGGTATTTATAGACTTCTGAATCATCAAGAACTTTCAGTTGTAACTAACTTTTCTTGAAAACTGATTTCTAACTTCTCCAGCTTATCCATCAACGCGTTTCTGTTGTTAATTAGTTATTTCTAACCAACTCTTCAAAGTTTATCTTCTCACGCGTTTTGAATAACTAACTTCACGTTTTAACTTTATCTTGTTGACTTTGTCTTGTAGCTTTGCGCACCTGTCTTGTGTAGTAGACTTCATCCTTCTTCTTGTCTGGTCTTTGCGCAGTCTTCAGTAGTAGATTTCATAGAACTAAACTAATCTAGTCCTATCATCCAATCTAACAAGACTATTACATTACTTTAAGCTTTATAACACAGCTTAGTCAACTTAGAATCTATACAACGAATATTTACATATGAAAATCAATGAGCTTCTATACAATGTTTCATATAGCTCAACAACATCCTAACAGTTCATATACATAGTACTTATAATTCGTACTTGTCTTTTCTTTTATAATCAATACTTATCTTATGTGAACTTGTACTGGTCTGTACAAGATGACTTCTCTTAACTAGACTAGATCAGTCAACACTTAGAAAATATTCAAGTCTACCTTTGGCTTATTAAAACTTCATCTTTTAATCATCATGTAGGACTTGTTCTAGGATTCATATCCCAACAGAAAAGAATATTGTTAAGTTGCAGTATGTATCTACTGAAAAACAAAATGCTGACATCTTTACTAAGGAAATCTCTTGGCATGAGCACTATCTGAAAAGAATTCGGATGGATGTTGTATAAATTTTATAAGTTGAATTTATTTCTTACTTAGTTAAATAATTCCTTTGTAAAATATCAACGAATCTAAGAACCTTGAAGTGCAAAAATAAACATGTCTTACACCTCTCAAATGCATAAAAATGAGAATGTTATTAGCATACTAAAAGATGTACCAAATCACTGAGTAACTATGGAGCACGGAGTTCACTACTACGATGTCTTCTTTTCAAAAGGTGATATTTGGTAAAAACATCAACATATTTGTAATCCATTAAGTAGGTATGGGGCACGGAGTTCGCTACTAGGATGTACTCTACAGGAACAATGGATCAATACAAATTAGATGCTATAACACAAAAAGAAAAAAAAATATGGTGCAACACAAATGAAGCAAATTCATGTAAAAACCGTGTCGAGGTGTTTGTAACAGTTTTGAGCACAACATTGCCTGATTCGAATTTATTTTTATCTGTTGTAATTATTTAATTATTTATTGAGATTCATTTCATTTATTTAATTAATTACTGACCCACATCTATTTTTTTTCAGATTATGCGAATTTTATTCTGGAAGCTTCTTAATTATTTAATTAATTTAATTAATTGATTTTTCCCACTAATTAACCATGATCAAGGTTGTGGCTAAAAATGTGGAGCACTATCGAAATTTCTAGATTAAATCTTCTGTGTTATTTTCTTAACCTCCAACTACATTATTCTCTCTATAAATATCGAACATAAGATGCCATTTATTTGCTAATTGTGATTTCTGAATTTGTTGAGTACTAAGATTGCAGAATTGTTTTTTTTTGGTTGTGTATATCTCAAAGAAGTGTATGCAAATTCCCATCCTATACCTTGAAATTCCAACCGCCTAACTTAAATGGCTGGAACAAACTCGAATTCCTCACAATCTCTCTCTGATTCGAAAACCTCATCCCACTCTCGCACAAATCCTCTCGAAATTCTTGCTTCCATGGCTTCACAAAACTCTACTGCATCAAATGCTGACTCGAATGTCTCTACAACACCATCAACAACCATTCCCACTCCTCAAACCACTCCTCAAACTGCTCCTCAAACAAACTTTCCTCAAGATGCAACTGTCGAACATGTCACTAGGGCTATCGAAGAGGTGTCTGATACTCTTCGAACTACAGGTCATCTGCCTGTGATGACTTTTGGAGATATCACTGTGGATATCTCGAGCTATTTGGCTGATCAAACCGCCCAGATGGCTTCTGCTTCAAAAAGCCCCAAATCACCCTCTGTTCACGAAACGCAAACTGAGAATGTTGAAGCTTCTGTTGAAGAAGAAGCTACTGCCACGTCTGACCCTGAAGACGTTGAAATGGAGGACGCAAACATCTTTGAAGGTACAAACTCTTCACTCTCTGTTTCAGATGAGTCTGCCCCCATTCCTCTCAAGAAGAATGCACAAAAAGGGAAAAGACAGAGAAGCCCTGTACAAAGAAGGAGGAGATCAAACCGTGTTTTCACTCGTGTGGATTATTCTGAATCCATGAGGAAGAAGAAGAAAGCTGGAGCTGATGCTGGTGAACCCATCCAAGTGTTCACAGACTCTGAAGATGAAACTCCTGTTGTTGCTGAGAAACCTAAGAAAGCTAAGACTGTTGTTGCTAAGAAGTCCAAGAAGAAAGCTGTTGATGATCCCAAAGGAAAAGGAAAGGCCAAGATGATTGCTGAAGATGAACCTGCTGAGTCAGAATCCAATTCTGATTCTGAAAGATGCTTGAGAGACATTCTGAAGTCTCTAAAGAAAAATGTTGAGCACTATGCTGCTGCAAAGGAAGCTGCACCAGAACCTGAAGATGGTGGCAGTGGGGATAGCTCTTCCAGTGCAGCAAGCAACCCTGAACAGAGCTCTGCTAAAAGCTATACACCAAGCTCAAATGACCTTGCTTCTGAAGAGGAAGGTATTTCTGATTCTCTTGAAACTCTAGAGAATAGATTGGCCATTTATTCTAAGAGAAAATTGCTGATAGAGAAGAGGATCAATATACCTGATTTTGATAGTAAAGGCATGGTTAGGTTCTTAGAAGAAAGGAATTTGATGCATGCTGTGAATTTTGGTGAATCTTTCTTATTGGGCATATGAATTTTATGCATGTATGAAAAAGAGCACTGGTAGGAGATCTTCTAAGTGGTATGGGACTGTTAATTTTAGGGGGAGGGATGTACCTTTTACTCCTGAATTGATAAATGAGTTTTTGGAAATTCCCAATGTTGAGGTTGATGAAGAACCTGACATGGATGTGGTCATTTCTGCTATAACTGGTGGTAGGGTAGTTAAATGGACTAGACAGATGCTAGCCAAAGACCTCACTTCCCTACATTCTGTGTTATACAAACTCATTATCTACAATTGGATTCCCACCACAAACACTACCAAGATCACAAAGGATCAAGCTGTTTTGATGTATAGGATTTCTGTGCTTAAGAGATTCAATTTAGGTCTTACAATTTTCCAACATATGATGAGATTTACTGGGAGAGTTTCTGAGAAAGGCAATTTACCCTATCCTGTACTGATTTCCAACTACTTAAGGCATCATGGATTTGTTTCCAAGAACACTGATGTGTTGAGGGGGAGAGTTCCACTGTTGGCCATAGCTCCTGCCTTACTCACTGGGGATAGAGTTATTGATTTACCTTTGATTGCTCCTGGTACTGAACATCAGCAAAGACCCTCTACATCTGCTCAACCAGAACCTTCTAGACCCTCTACTACTGATCATCCTGAATCATCCAGATCAAGACAGAGAAATGCAACCCCAAATGTTGAGAACATTCGTATCAACATTTCTGGTAATGTATATCTTTCACAGGAATTCATCAAACTCCAACTCCAACACTTGCAGGAAACCATTGATGAGCTCCAGTCCCTGAAGGACAGGTGGACTAAACTGCTTTCACCTACAACAGGGGGAGTACCACCACCATCCAACTCCAATGTGGTCATTGAAGAGATAAATGATGAAGGAGTTCCAGCTGCTGGACATGCTGGTGATGGACATGATGCTGCTGGAGATGCTGCTGTTACTGATGTAGTTGCACACCTTGCATCTACTTACTTTGTTGATGAAGGAGATGATAATGATGCTGCTGAGATGGACACCTTGTATGGTGATCTACATGGAGGAAGTTGCTAGACAGGGGGAGATCTGAATTCCATAATGGCTATGGTGCAGGAAGATGATGCTGCAGCTGTTACCACAACAATATAAGCCATTTATTCAGTTCAACCTTTGTATTAATGTTTAAGTTTGAATTCTGAAATTCAGATACACTTGTTATTTATTTTTCTAGATGATAGGATGTTTATTGCAACTTGCTTAATTATGATTCCACTTGATATTTGTTTACTGCCCTTGCTTAATTTGTTTACAGGATATCATGTGTTCTACTATTGCAGGTTGTGCATAGTGTTAGTAGTGTTAGTTTCTGTTTTGTTTGTTTCTTAGTTTGTTGCTCTGATTTTTGTTTTGTTTTTGTTTTGTTCTTACTTAGTTCCTAAGTTAATTCTTCCAGTGTAACTTATGATCTTAGTAAAAGTTACTTATGTTGTGAATAAGTGTAGTGTTTATACTTGTTCTATTTTGGATAAAATTTATCTTGATCTTGTGGCATAGATCATTGTAAAATTATCCTTGATCTTCATTTGATTTGATCCAACGATTACAACAGGTATTGTCTTGACTAGTGCTAAGCAATGATGTTGACCTCAACTAAGTACATAATACTGAGTATGTATAGAAATATATGTGCATCAGGTGTGTTGTAGTCGAAAGGTCAAATTGGGAGAGATTGTAGATGTTGTTAATCCTTAAATGCCTTAACATTATCAACAACATCTTAATTTGACCTTCCGAGATTTTTTCTAAGTCTTTTCTACATTAAATGTTGATCTAAATGTTGTCACATTTCTGGCATGATCTAGAAGCTTCTACAAGGATCTGGAACCTGGAAGATTCCAGAACATTGGAGAACATACTAGAGCGGCCTGGAACCATTTAGAACGACCTGGAGCATTCAAGAAGGATCTAGAAAGATCATGGAAGTTGAGTTCCTAAAAAATAGGATCTTATTGTGGAAGCCTCTAGAATCAGCACCCTACTTCTATAAATACCGATTGAAGGCTTCTCAAATCAGTGTATTCTATTCGATCAATTTCCTAGACCGAGCGTCGATCCCTGTTAGGAATTGTGGTTTTCATTAAGGAGTTAAAGGACTACCTAATGAGGTTTTCATTAAGGAGCATGTTTGTAAACCATGCCAAGAAGGAAAACAGATTAAAGCCTCATTCAAGGGAAAACCAGTCATTTCTACTGAAAGGGTACTTGAACTTTTGCATATGGACTTATTTGGACCAATTACCCCTGCAAGTATTAATGGTAGAAAATACACATTGGTGGTAGTAGATGACTTCTCTAGGTTCACATGGGTAGTATTTCTCCTTAATAAGAAGGAAACACAAGTCAAACTGCCTGAACTTTTAAAGAGACTGTCAAATGAGAAAAGCCTTAACATTATCAAGATAAGATCTGATAAAGGCACTGAGTTCATAAACTCTTACATCAATGAGTATTGCACATAAAATGGAATAGCTCATGAAACCTCAGCAGCTAGAACTCCTCAACGAAATGGAGTTGCAGAGAGAAGGAATAGAATCTTAAAAGAAGCTGCTAGAACCTTAATTGCTGATTCAAATCTACCTAAGAGCTTTTGGGCTGAAGCTATAAACACTGCATGCCATACTCAAAATAGGTGTTTGATTACTAAGGGGCAATGCAAAACCCCCTATGAACTCTGGAAAGGAAGAATGCCTAAAGTGTCATATTTTCACATATTTGGTTGTAAGTGTTTCATTCACAACAATGGGAAAGAACATTTGAAAGCATTTGATAGCAAACCTGATGAGGGAGTATTTCTTGGATACTCTCAAATCAGTAGAGCTTTCTAAGTCTACAACAAGAAAACCCTTGTTGTGGAGGAAACACCTCATGTTGTGTTTGATGAATCTACTCATGAGTTCAGGAACAAAGACTTAGAGATAGAAGAAATCACACAAAGAACAACCAGACTGAGCGTAAAAGACAAAGACACTGAATTTGGTGCAAATCTTTGTTCAGTAGTAGCTTCTTCAAAAATTCTTCACTTGTCTTGTACAACTTCACTTTCTGAACTTCAAACTCTGTGAGTAATTTGCTTCTTTGAATGCTTCGTTTAACGCTTCAGTAATCAGTATTGCAGTAGTATGTCAGTAGTCATAACCGTCAAATACCTTGGGGTATTTATAGAATTCCAACTTCAAGAACTTTCAGTTGTGTAACCAACTTTTCTTGAAAACTAACTTGCAACTGTTACTATTTATCCATCCACGCGTTTCTTCATTTAATTAGTTATTTCTAACTAACTCTTCAATCCTTATCTCTTCACACGCTTTGAATAACTAACTTCATGTTGACTTGTCTTGTCTTGTCTTCCGCGCACCTGTCTTGTGTAGACTTCTTCTTCTTCTTCTTCTTGTGCTGTCTTCTTCAGTAGTAGACTTAGTAACAACTAATCTAATCCTAACAAGACTATTACATTACTTTAAGCTCTGTTTTATAAAGCTTAGTCAACTTAATAATCTATACAATGTTATACACAATTACATACGAAAATCATGAGCTTCTATACAATGTTAATATAACTCAATAACAACCTAAACAATTAATACAAAGTACTAACATATTATAAGTACTTGTCTTTTAAACTTTTCTTTTCTTTTATACTTGCGCACTCTACTGATCTACTCAAGATGACTTCTTTAAATAGACTAGATCAGTCAACACTTAGAAAATATTCAAGTCTACTTTTGGCTTATCAAAACTTCATCTTATCTTTTCATCATTTAGGACTTGTATTAGGATCCATATCCCAACAATTTCCCCCTTTTTGATGAAGCCAAAACTACTTGAATCTTTTCTCAATAGTAGACTAGTTAAGTAGTTATCTTGTCTTTAACATCAAAATAGTATTTATCTTTTCATTCATTCATAACAAGATCAGTAGATATTACACATACTTAATCAAAAATTGTTGGGAATAAAATGAGATATGTTTTGATTGAATACCAAAACCCCCTGAGACATGCCTAACTTATGTTTGAATATGTTCTAGAAATGTTAGAACATATAATATAAAGGCTAGATGAGGAGCTAATATGTTAGGTAGCTCTTAGATGATTAGATGCACAATCTGAGGGGGAACACATGCCTTGAAGTCCATCAAGAACAAGTCCCCTCAAGGCTCAAATTCTGGAATCATGATCAAGGTTGCTGAAAGACAAGTATGCTGATCAGAAGAGTTGTCCAGATGAGTTGTCTCAGCTCAAGATCAAGTGCTCTGATAAGCCTAAGGTCAACTATGCTGAAGAGAAAGAGACAACCACACCCTAAAAGATCTTCAAAGAAACAAGCTAAGATCATCTACAAAGAAATAAAGGGAAAGAGCCAAGTCATCTGAAGAAGAGCAAGCCAACCTTGCTGATAAGCAAGACTGCTGATAGTGATAAGGAGAGTTGTCCATTTGATAAGGAATGTTGTCCTATCATTGGAACAACTTTCAGAAGCCATGTCCAAGTCCTAACAAGAAGATCTGAATGTCAGACATTGGGAAAAGTGCTGCAGAATGAAGACAAAGCTTATACATCCGTTTATTTCCCAAATGAGGACATGTCACTATCTAGATTCTGTCTTCTAAGTTGAAGAACCAAAAGAAGACATTTATGGACATTGGAGGCTGCCTCTCCAACGGGCAAATCCTTCATTTGTCTATAAATACAGAAGTGTGAAGACCATTTGAAAGCACCTACCTCAACACAATCCAACTAAGCTCAAGTTCTTACAAGCTAGAGTGCTTTCTAGATTTCAAAGACTATCTTAGTCTTCAAACACTTCATCTAAGCTGAACTTCATTGTATAACCATACACAAGCTTAGAGAGATATCCTATCCTTATACACTGATCTCCATTGTAAAGGATATCTCATTAGTTGGAACCTTACTTCAACCCTTATACCTTTCAAGAGTGAAAGTGAGAAGGTTGTAGTAGTAGAAGTGGTAGGAGCTGACTGTTGAGAGAAGAACAGTTCAGTTCTGAGTTGAGAAGAGGGTACTAGGACTCTAGACATCCTAGGGATCAATTCACCAAGGAGTGGTGTTCTTGATCAAGTGCACCTTGGCACTATAAAACAAGTTAATTCCAAGAGTGAAGGAATTATCCTGTTAAATCAGGGAAAGTGGATGTAGGAGCTTGAGTCTCTGAACCACTATAAATTCTTGTGTTGATTTACATTTCAAGTACTTTCATACATTCAACATTGCACACAAAACTGATCTTTCAAAGGATTGATATTCAAAGACTGTGCAAAACTGATTTGGACAAGTTCCCTGAAACCTGACTGTATTGAATTAACTAAGTGATTTCAGAATCTAAAGGAGTCTAAACTAAAAGGGACAACCACTATTCCGCACATATAACTCCCCTAGATAGTTATCCAACTAAGTACTCAATAGTACTTAGTAGTTTGATTATCTTAGAAGAGTTAATCATCTTCAGCAGAGTTGTCCAAGACAACCTTGCTGAGCTCTGGTTGATAAAGTTAGAAAACAAATTGCAAACAAGTGTATTCCCCCCCCCCCCATACACTTGTTATATACTCCTTTCAGGACCAACAAGTGGTATCAGAGCAGGGGTTCAAAGACCACTGCTTCTGAAAAGCCATCTTGGTTTTCAAAAATCACATATTTAGTGTGGTCACTGAACTGATCTATCTGAAATCCTATTTGATTATTGACTGACTGATTATCTTGAAATATGGCCAACAACAATGCTGCTGTTCCACCTCCTGCTGTTCAAGGATTGGACAATATGGCCACAAATCCAGTCAACCACATCTCACATCACAAATTGCCAATGTTCTCTATAGACAACTATGATTTCTGGAAAATCAGAATGAGGGCTCATCTTGCATCTGTACACACTGACATGCTGAGAGTAATCACAAGAGGTCCTTTTGTGTTCACTCAAGTGAATCCCAGAGTTACTGAAGCTCAAAGGGAAGATATAAGGGAATTGATTCCCAAGGATGAGGATGACTTCACTGCAGATGAAAAGAGGAAAGATAATCTAAATTATCTTGCCATGAATACCCTCTACCAAACAATTCCAGATGCAATCATGGGAAGAGTCTACCACTGCACAACAGCCAAAGAAATTTGGGATACTCTTGCTGAAATGTGTGAGAGTACTGATAAGATCAAGGAGAATAAGCTCCAAGTGGCTGTGCAGAAGTTTGAACAATTCACAATGGAGTCTGAGGAGTCCATTGATAAATTTGCTGGTAGATTCACTGATGTGATGAATGAGATCAACTCATTGGGCAAGGTCTACACAAAGAGAGAAGTTGGATTGAAGATCTTGAGGAGTCTCACTCAAAAGTGGGATGTCTATGCTGTAATGATGCAAAACACCAAAGATCTCTCCTCAATGCCCATGCAACAAATCTTCTCTGAACTCAAAGCTTATGAGTTCGACCTCAATAGAAGAAAGCCTATTGAGGAACCTTCAAATCCTACTAAAGGAGTGGCATTCAAAGCCAAAGCTGCTGAACCAGAAATGCAGTCCACTCCAAGACCATCAAAGTCAGTCTCAAAGACTGAAATGAAGGAAGAACTAGCCTTGATGGCTAGAAGGTTTGAAAAGCTAAATTCAAGGTTTGGTAGATACAAGAAATTCTACCAGGACAACAAATTCAGGAGAAGGTACAACACTCCTGAAGATCAGGCTGAAGACAAAAAATCTGAACAGAAAAGATCAGAGGACAAGTACTCTGATAGGAGAAGGTCCAGTAGAGCTGAACCTTCATCATCAAAAAGAAGAGAAGAATCAAAGAAAGAAGATGATGAAGACCTGTGTTATAATTGCAAAAAGAAAGGGCACTTCCAATATGACTGCCCTGAACTAAGCTCTAAAGAGAGAAGAGAAAGGCAAGCCAAAAGAGACAGAAAGTTCACCAACAGAAAAGCCATGATGGCTGGTGAAGAATCTGATAGTGCTGAAAGCCTCAACTCTTCTGATGGACTGTTCTCAAACAGTGATGATGATGATGATGTCTGCAACATGGCTCTTGAGGATGATGAGGTATCCTCTACTTCTAGTTCACCATCACTCATCTCACAAAACACTAGTGAGGTCAACTTGAAGCTTTCCTTTGGAAAGTTGATGGAAGATTTCACTATGTTACAAGAATTTCATGATAACTGTGTGAGAGAAAATGAAAGATTGGCTATTGAACTTGCCAAAAACTCTGAGGCAGTTGTTGATGTCAAGTCTACTGAGTTGTATCAACAAGTCTTGAGAAAGCTTGAGGAAGCAAATCTCAGGATAGTTGACCAACAAAAGGAGATTGATGATCAACTTCTCTCTCAGAAGAGAAAAGATTTTGAACTTAAAATTCTCAATGCCAAGTTTGAAAACCTCTCACATGAATATGATATTCTTAAATCAAGTGAAGAGAGCCTGAAATTAAAGATGTCTGCTTTGAAGAAATCCTCTAGAGCAATAGAGGAAATTCAAAGTTATCAAAGACCTATGGCTCAAAGAAGTGGATTAGGTTTTGATCCATTTGAATCTTCACCTTGTCTTAGTGTTGCTTCTGTGAGTAACACTAAGAGAATCTTTGTTAAATCAGTGGCACAAACTGAAAATGAAGTGATTCAGCCACTGAACAAAGGAAAAGGCAAAATGGATGATATGCCTACTCAAGTGCTTCAGGAGATTAGGCCAAAACCTAAGGAAATGGCCAAAGCTACTGAACATAAGAGGAATGTTGGTCAGCAGAGTAGACCCAATGGAAGGGCAACTCTCCTGAACAATGTTCAGAGGAATTGTCCAAGGTATAATCAACCTAGGCCAACTCTTCTGAGAAAGCCTCAGCTGACTAAACCTAAGAACAATTATCCTCAAAGGCAAAATAAAATGAGACAACCAAAACCCTTCATGCCAAAGGGTAATGGTCATAAGAAAGCCTTTCCTCAAAGATTCCCTCAAGTAGCACAAAGAACTCAAAAGTTCAGGAGATTTGACAACTCTCCTGAAACTTACAGAGTTAACACATTCACACATACTTTCCCAAAGGCATTTAAGGGAAAGACAGTGTATGTAGATGCTAGAGGAAGACAACTTAGCCACCTTGAATCAATCAGGGTTATTAGGCAAGTTTGGGTTCCTAAAGGTACAGCTAACCTCTCAGGACCCAACACACAAAGGGTACCTAAACCAATCTAATTGCAGGTACCAATGGGCCACAAGAAGAGGAGCATGAGCAAAAAGTCAGCATGGTACCTTGACAGTGGATGTTCAAGGCACATGACTGGAAACAAGGAACTCCTCACTGATTTTATTGAAAAAGAAGGCCCAAATGTCACCTTTGGAGACAACTCACAAGCTACAACAAAAGGTTATGGTACTTTGATGATTGGTAACATCAAAGTATCCAATGTATCTTATGTGGCTGGTCTCAAATATAATCTCCTAAGTATCAGTCAATTCTGTGATAAAGATTTCAATGTTGAGTTTTCTAGTGGAAAATGCTTAATCAAAGACAAGACTCAACAAATTCTATTGACTGGAACTAGGAAAGGAAATGTGTACTTTGCAGACTGGGACAAGTCTACTGATGCTGCATGCTTCATTGCTAAGAGTTCTAGTGAACAAAGTTGGTTATGGCATAAAAGATTAAACCACTTGAACTTCAAAACAATGAATAAAATTGCTAGAAATGCATTAGTTAAAGGACTACCTAATAAGGTTTTCATTAAAGAGCATGTTTGCAAACCATGCCAAGAAGGAAAACAGATCAAAGCCTCATTTAAAGGAAAACCAGTCATCTCTACTGAAAGGGTGCTTGAACTATTACATATTGTTGGGAATAAAATGATTTTGATCTAGATACCAAAACCCCTGATTGATGATGTACAAATTAGTTGAGATATGCTCAAGTTATTGTTCAGGCAAGTTGTCCCAGAACACTTTAGTATGTAGAATCCTTAAGTTAAAAATCTCAGAAATGTTGTGAGATTTTAGAGTTCAGGATAGTTGTCCAATGCTATATGATAGAAAGCTTGATATGTATTAAGTCTTGAGGACAAAGTTGCTGAAGCATCAGGACAGCTGAACAAGTGGACAACCAGGCTGAAGAGATCAATAACACTGAAGCTGTGCTCTTAATTGCAAAAGATCAAGACAGTTGAAGTACAAATGATCAAGAGAATTGAATGTCAAAAGCTTACAGAAGACACATTCAATGAAGCATTTATTGCCAATCATGCTTGAACCAAGCATTGAAGACTTAGAGCATTAAAGAATGAAGCATTGAATGAATGTTGGAACATTCTAAAACAGCAGCAAGAATGTTCAGGGAGCTTGTCCCATCTGACCGTTGGTTGAGTGTAGATTCTGCCACAAATCAACCTTGGAAAGTGTGCTTATTTGGAAACTGTCACAAGTCATCTCAGCCGCATTTTTCAGAAGTCAACACATTCATTCAAGCAACCATTGAAGACCTCTTTTACACAGTGGATAAAAGGAAGTCAAGCTTCTTAGCCGTTTCAATGGTGCTGAAAATAGACATGTTTGAATTGCTATCTCTCCAACGGATAGTTGTTCAAATATGCCTATATAAACAGAAGTGATCAAAGGGATTCATCATCCAACTACAAGCTATCAAACTCATACTAAGCTTTCAAAGGAAACCAAGCTATTCTCAAGAATCCCAAGTTTCCTGAATCACTTCAAGTAGCTAAGCCAATCTTTGTAAACATCCTAGCTTAGCATTGAGATATCCTAAGCCTTTACATCTGTTCTCATTGTAAAGGATATCTCAAATAGTTGGAACCAAACCTCAAACCTTATCTCATTTAGTGAAGAGAGTGTTTGTTGTAGAAGTGAGGAGTTAAGGACTGTTAGAGTGAAACACAGTCTTAACTCAGAGAGATTGAGCACTAGGACTCAGATTATCCTAGGGATCAAAGCACTAAGAGAGTGTTGTTGATCAGTGCACCTTGGCACTATAAAACAAGCTAATTCCATTGTGAAGGAATTATCCTGTTCAATCAGGGAAAGTGGATGTAGGAGCTTGAGTCTCTGAACCACTATAAACTTGTGTGTCCTTTACTTACTGCACTCTTTATTGCATTCATATACAAACATATTTCAAAGAGTAAAACTTGTAAGTTTAAGAAAAACTGGTTTTGGACAAAGTCCCTGATAACTAACAGTCTTTTCAGAAATTGATTTGGAGTATTTCTATAGTCAAGAGGCCAACCACATTCCGCACTTAGCAACTCTTTTAGATATTTAGCCAACTGATCACTTTATAGTAATCAGTAGGACAAGTATCTATCAAAGTTCACACTCAGGCCTGTTGTGAGACAACCTGCCTGATAAGACCAGTTTTGTCAAAAAGAAAGAATTTGCATACACAAGTGCATTCCCCCCCCCCCCATACACTTGTGTTATACTCCACCAAGGACCAACACATATGGACCTTTTTGGACCAATTACCCCTGCAAGCATAAATGGTAGAAAGTACACATTGGTTGTAGTAGATGACTTCTCTAGGTTCACATGGGTAGTATTTCTCCTTAATAAGAAGGAAACACAAGTCAAACTGCCTGAACTTCTAAAGAGATTGTCAAATGAGAAAAGCCTTAGCATTATCAAGATAAGATCTGATAAAGGGACTGAGTTCATTAATTCATACATCAATGAGTATTGCACATCTAATGGAATAGCTCATGAAACCTCAGCAGCTAGAACTCCCCAACAAAATGGAGTTGCAGAAAGAAGGAATAGGACTTTAAAAGAAGCTGCTAGGACCTTAATTGCTGACTCAAAATTACCTAAGAGGTTTTGGGCTGAAGCTATAAACACTGCATGCCATACTCAAAATAGATGTTTGATAACTAAGGGGCAAGACAAAACCCCCTATGAACTCTGGAAAGGAAGATTGCCCAAAGTGTCATACTTTCACATTTTTGGTTGTAAGTGTTTCATACACAATAATGGGAAAGAACAGTTGAAAGCCTTTGATAGCAAAGCTGATGAGGGTGTATTCCTTGGATACTCTCAAATCAGTAGAGCTTTCAGAGTCTACAACAAGAAAACCCTTATTGTAGAGGAAACACCTAATGTTGTGTTTGATGAATCTATTCATGAGTTCAGGAATGAGAACCTGGAATCAGAGGAAATCACACAAAGGACAACCAGACTGAGTCTAAAAGATAAAGACACTGAATTCATAGATGTTGTCCAAGCCAACCTACCTGAAAATCCCACTTTGGACAACAATCCTGAAGGCAACCTTCCTGAGGCAAATCCCACTGAAGAAAATGGTGAACTGAATGATCCAATCCCAGTTCACAACCAGGTACAAACTACCAATGAAGAAGCAGTTCCTGCTGAGGTAGTTAATGGATCAAATAATCAAGGGGGAACTCAAAATGTTGAAAATGCCAATGTCCCTGACATTGAGGACAACACCCCTGATTATGATCCTGAATTAGATCCTGCATTTAATTATCCTGAATTCTATGATCAAAATGACGCAACTTCAGTAGAGGACAACTCTACTGAAGAGATCAGAAGAAGAAGGACTTGGTTGTCTGACCATCCTACTGATCTAATACTTGGTGATCCAAGTATAGGAATCAAAACAAGGAGATTTCATGGTGAAAGTGCTCTTTTCTGTTGTTTCTTGTCAGAACAAGAACCAAGTGACATTGAGGAAGCACTTCAAGATGCCAATTGGATCACAGCCATGCAGGAAGAACTGAATCAATTCACCAGAAATGAAGTATGGGAGCTGGTGGATAGACCTTCACATCAAGATGTTATTGGAACAAAGTGGGTGTTCAAGAACAAGAAAAATGAGAATGATGTGATTGTCAGAAACAAAGAAAGACTTGTGGCAAAAGGCTATTGCCAACATGAAGGCATTGACTATGATGAGACTTTTGCACCTGCGGCAAGGCTAGAAGCAATAAGGCTCTTTCTAGCCTATGCAGCCCACAAGAGGTTCAAAGTGTACCAAATGGATGTCAAGAGTGCATTTCTGAATGGAGTCTTGAAAGAAGAAGTCTATGTGGAGCAACCACCAGGTTTTGAGTTTGGAAACCAAGTCTACAAACTAAAGAAGGCTCTATATGGACTCAAGCAAGCCCCTAGGGCTTGGTATGATACACTGTCACAATTTCTCTTGGATCATGGATTCACCAAGGGAACTGTGGACAAAACTCTCTTCAGAATCTCTGAAGGAGAGGACATCTTGCTTGTCCAAATTTATGTGGATGACATAATATTTGGATCCCCCAATGAAAAGCTGTGTGAGAAGTTCTCCAAGCTGATGCAAAGCAAGTTTGAGATGTCCATGATGGGGTTGATGAACTTCTTTTTGGGTCTACAAGTCAAGCAAACAAAAGAAGGAATCTTCATCAACCAAGCTAAGTACACCAGTGAAATGATCAAGAAATTTGGGTGTACTACTAGCAAGCCAGTAAGGATCCCAATGAACACAAATTGGAAGATGGATCCTGATGAGAGTGGTATTCCAACCAACTCTACTGAGTATAGAGAAATCATTGGATCTCTTCTCTATCTCACTGCCAGCAGACCTGACATCACCTTTGCAGTAGGTGTTTGTGCAAGGTTCCAAGCAAATCCTAAGAAAAGCCATCTTGAGGCTGCAAAGAGGATTTTGAGGTATCTCAAAGGCACTGAAAACCTAGGCCTTTGGTACCCTGCTGATGACAACATTGAGCTAACTGGCTACTCAGATGCTGACTATGGAGGTTGTAGAATTGACAGAAAGTCCACTTCAGGGACTTGTCAATTCTTGGGCAACAAGCTTATATCTTGGTTCTCCAAGAAGCAGAACACAGTGGCTACTTCCACCACTGAAGCTGAATATGTTGCAGCTGGAAGTTGTTGTGCTCAAATCCTTTGGTTGAGACAACAACTAAGAGACTACAAAGTCAACTCTACTGAAGTGCCAATATTTTGTGATAACAATAGTGCTATTGCTATATCACAAAATCCTGTATTGCACACAAGATGCAAGCATGTGGACATCAAGCATCACTTCATTAGAGATCATGTGGAAAAGAAGGATATAAAGTTGGTCAAGATCCACACAGATCATCAAAAAGCTGATATTCTAACAAAGCCACTTGCAGAGACAAGATTTCTGGAGCTATCAGCAGAGTTGGGTTTACTTGATCCAGGGAAGTTGGAAAAGTAAAACTCATTGAAGTTAATGGGGTAAAAGAGCTGAATTAATCCTCAGCAGACTTGGTCAAGTCTACTGAAATTCAGAAGAGATGGTCACATTTGTTCAGGACACTTGTCCATTGGAATTCAGGACCTTTGTCCACATCTCTTCAGGACACTTGTCTAAGTGGGGTCAGATAAGTTTTCTTGGCTATCAAACTATTTCCTTGGTTTGATAAGCACCTATTTTAGGTAATCATTGGCTACCTTAATATCTGTCCCAATTACAGATATCATCTCTGTGGGATTTAATTTGTCTCCCACTCAAAAGGTCACTTTCCATGCATTAAATGCCAAGATTTAACTCTTGTTTGCATTGCACCTTTTCAAGCCATGATCTATCTCGAAAACTCCCCAACCATTAACTAATATTTAATAACTTCCACGTTTTGAATAAAACCAATAACTCACTGTTACATTGGTTTTTAACCATTGGATCAAAACTGGCCAACTCCCCTGAAATTCATCCTGGCCGTCCAAGTGTATGTTTCCATTTTTTACACCCTTTGAAAATACACAAACCTCACCAACTCATTGACAAACATTCTTTTTAGAATATCCCCAAGTCTTAAGATCCCCCACAAACACTTCTCCCCCAAACATTCAAACCCTAGCTCATTTTTCTTCAAACTCTCTCTACACTCTCTCAACTTCATCTCTGTAAATTGTCAATGGCTCCCAAAGTTAGACCTGAGATGGTTGTTGATTTTTCTAACAAGGCTCTAGACCTTGATTTTGGCTACCTGAGCAATAAGAACAGCCTTCACTTTGAGCCCATAATATCATTTGAGAGTGAGGATCCTGAGATTACTCCAACCCTGAGATGGTTGAGAAGGGCTGGTCTTCAAAAGTTCTTGGAAGAAAGACCAAGCTCATGCTTAGAAAGTTACATGGCTGAATTCTTTGCCTTTCTCAAATGGAGAGGCAAGCCTGAAGATGGTGAAGTTTCCACCAGATTATCATATGTTGCTGAAGGAGAAGAGGAAGAGAGATTTCATAGAGTGAAATTCTCTTTAGAAGATCTTGAAGGAGCTTTTGGATTGCCTTCTGAGGGAAGGAATCCAGAAATCTATGGCACTGGTCATGAAGATGAAATAGCTCAAGAATGGCTATTGACACCAGGCCCTCTCTCCTCCACACAAAACAAAAAGACTCTCAAGCCAGAATTTCTTAACCTCTTTGAGGTAGTAGCTAAAAGTCTCTTGAGCAATACTGGAAGCTTGGAGCAGGTCAGCCATCCAAGGATCAGAATCATGGCTGCAGTCATTGATGCCAGTGACAAAGGCATCAAGTTTGATTGGAGGACCTTCATCATATCTGAGATGTTGAAGGAGAAGGCCAAGTTCAAAGTGTGAACTCAAAACAAGGTTGTGCTAGAAGGGAAACTCAAGTATTGCACAAGGGCAAACTTGTTGATTGAGAGATTTTCCCACTACTCCCAGATGCAAACCTTTGCAAAGCCCCTCCCAGCCCAAAAGATACTCTTCAGAAAGCTCAGCAAGAAAACTGAGCAAAGGAGGATGCTAATGGCCAAGCCTGCTGAAGCTAAGGTGGAGGAAACGCCCAAGTTGAAGAAGAGGACAAAGGCCAGAATGGTGAAAACAAGGAAAATGTCTCAAATCCCCTCAGAGGAGAAATCAGATGCTTCAACTGGTGGCAAGTAGAGGAAAACAGATTACTACACTTTGCTGGAGTTTCAAAGACAAGATTCCTCACTGATGAGGAAGTATTTGCAAAGTTGGTGGATGACAAGATCAATGAGGAAAGGGAAAGGAAAGCTAAGGGCATCAAACACCCTGATAGTAGCTCAAATGATGATGATTCCCCTGATGATCCCTCAAACCCCTCAAAACCCAACCCTCCTGAAACCCCTCAAGCCAATCTTCCCAAGCCTTCTGTCTCAGACAGACTTTCCAACCCCCCTAGAACCTATCATAGGAAAGGCTCTGTATCTTCAGAGGTGTTGACCAAGGGTGGTAACACAACCAAAGACACATCTGCCAATGAAGGTTCTTCTGAACCCAAGGCACAGCCTAAAGATGTGGAGGTTCCTAATTTAGAGGCTGGTTTGATTAAGGCCTATTCAATGTCAGGAGTGTTGGACATTGATCAGCCCTTAATCATTCAGGATGACTCAGTGGCTGTTGACATAAGCACTGTGATCTCCCCACAACTGCCATCTTTGGACCTTGTTGAAGGTGGAGATGCTGCAGGTTTAGGAGAAGGAGTTGAAAAGGAAAGTAGTTTTGAAAAATCAGAGGGAGTTATGGATGAAAGAGAGGTAGTTATCACTAAGATTGTGAGTGTACCAACATATGAGGGTGGTATAAGTGAGGAAGGACAGGTTATTCTTGAAGTCAAATCTGAACTTCAAGAATCCCTTGATGAGAGGAGGCCTGTTCCTTTAAGTGAGGACATTTTTAATGAAGGGAGAAAAGAAATAGTTGAAAATGAGGAGAAGACTGCTGATGTATCAGAGTCTTATGAAAAAGAAAATGAGGGAGAAAAGTGTGTTTTTACTGACTCTTTTGATTTGTCTGATATTGCAGGTATAACCTTTGATCAAATTTTTGCAGATGAACTCTTAACAGATGCACCCATCCAAGTTGATAGTGGATCAGCACAAGCCTTGCTTGGGATGCAATCAGATAAATTGGATTCCCTGGCTCATCAGGTCCAAACAGCTCATGCAGAAACCTCTGGAGCTTTGGATGAGCATGGAAGAACCTTGGCATCTGTAGAAATGAGGTTAACTGGCTCAGAGGATGTGGTGTTACCTACCTTGGAAGCAAGAATCAGTGGAGTTGAGACTGGTTTGCAAACCATCTCCACTGAAGTTATCAAAGCTAAAAACACCATGAAGTCAGTGTCAAAGGATGTTAAGAAGGAGCAATCATTGCTAAGAATCAACCACAACAACAATGTGAAGATATTAAGGTCAGTGGTGAGAAAAGCTCTTGGAAGAAAGACTGCTCTGCAAAGACAAAGAGCTGAAGAGCAAAGGCTGGCTATGGTGAAAGCAGCCTCAGAAAAGTTTTCCCAAGAGGTACTGGCCAACATTGCTGAAGGTGCAGTGGCCAACCTCACTGAGCTCCTTAAAGCCCAATTGGATGCATCTCTTAAGGCTACCATGGAGGAGGTTGTCCAACAGAAAATGAAGCCTGTTCTTGCCTTTCTCAGCTTGAGCAATGACAAGATGCAGAATATACATGATGAAAATGTATATCTATTGGAGGAAATGAAGTCCCTAACCCAAGCCCAGTCCTTATTGGCATCTACTATGAGTGAACTGAAGCCAGAATGTTTTGATGCTGCCAAAAAGGGGGAAAGGGAAAGAGCAAGGGCAAAAGGTGCCTTAGTAATTGGGAGTCCAGAGAAAGGGAAGGACAAAGTCCCTGAAGGAAAGGGAAAAGAGCCAGCAGTGCTGAACTTGGAAGAATTGAATGAGGAAGAGCAGTTAGCACTGGCATTAAAGAACTCTATGGCCTCAGCTCAAGAGGAAAGAGTGAGGTTGCAACAAAGACCAGGTGGTGAAGTGTCTGGTTTGGACAAAGACACCGAAGGTGTCCAAACTAGAGGAAAGATCAAGAAGACCCATGGAAAGAAGAGACAAGTTGAGAAATTCACTGACTTTCCCAATAGCCTTGATCTTCCACCTGAATTCAGAGTTATTGATGATGAGCCTATGACAAAGAAGTCCAAAACTGCTGAAGAGCCTAAGGATACTGGAAAGGACAAATTCTCTGACTTTGCCAGAAGTGCTGAAGATTCCAAGTCCACTGAAGGTGCCAAAGCTTCTGAAGATATGGAGGAACTTTATGAAGAAGGCTTTGGACCTGGACCAAAGAAGACAAAGATTGTGGTACTCAATGATCCATCAAAGTTGTTTCATGAAGGGTACGGCAAAGACCCTGAAACACAACAAAAATTGGCTATGATGAGAGCTCAAGAGAAGATGGATTTGATGGATGAGGCCAACAAAGCTAGAGACAAGAGAAGAGCAGACTTCCAGAAGCCAAGAAGGAAGAGAGCAACTTACAACAAGATGAAGCCACAGCTATTGATCCCAATGGACACCAAATATCCTCACATGGATAAATGGGTGCCAATTCAGCTGAATGACTTATGGGAGGAAGCCAAAAGGGAGTATGTCTATGATTAGTATGTCATTGACAGATGGAATGGAAGAGATGCCAACTCCACTTTTGCTGAGTTCATGATAGAATACTACAGAGAACTCTATCAACAATTGCTTGCAGCTGCTGACATTGCAAGAATTGAACTCACAGCTCCCAAGCCAATCATATACATGCCTCCAAAGCTTGAAGGATGGATTGATCAAGCAAGAATTCTTAGAGAATTCACTGAAATCCTCAAGCTGAACAAGATGGTTCTTGGACCTAAGGGAACCAACCAAGAAGCCATGGCATTGAAAAGAAGAGTGTGGGCACAGTATGGGATGCTGCCACCTCCTGAGGATGATCTTTAAAATGGCTAAGTCTTTTGACCTATCTTGATTGATCAACTATGCTAAAATATGGTCAAGATTGCTGATGTGGTGTGCTATGAAAATCTGTTTGCTCTAATATGCCTTGGACTGCTATGATATAAGCATGATATCTAATGTTTTGCTCTGATACAAGATTAGTGCTCTGTTCTATGCTCTGATGATTGAAGAATCTTGTATATGCTTAGTATTGTTAGAATATAATGCTCTGATGTATTTAGTAGTGTTGATTCATGCTCTGATATGTTTATTTCAACTATCAACATGCTTGTAATGATCTTTTAATGAATGATAGTTGAACTTATCTTGAATCAAGAAACACTCATCTCTCTATGCCTATCTATGAAACCTACTTGCAACATGAATGGTGATTACACTAACACATTGTTTTTCAGGATAACTGACCTTAGTCATGTCTTCTGAAGAAAAATGTAATAGGTGTAGCTAAGTCACTTTTGCATAGAATGTATAGGTTTTGGCATCATCAAAAAGGGGGAAATTGTTGGGAATAAAATGAGATATATTTTGATTGAATACCAAAACCCCCTGAGACATGCCTAACTTATGTTTGAATATGTTCTAGAAATGTTAGAACATATAATATAAAGGCTAGATGAGGAGCTAATATGTTAGGTAGCTCTTAGATGATTAGATGCACAATCTGAGGGGGAACACATGCCTTGAAGTCCATCAAGAACAAGTCCCCTCAAGGCTCAAATTCTGGAATCATGATCAAGGTTGCTGAAAGACAAGTATGCTGATCAGAAGAGTTGTCCAGATGAGTTGTCTCAGCTCAAGATCAAGTGCTCTGATAAGCCTAAGGTCAACTATGCTGAAGAGAAAGAGACAACCACACCCTAAAAGATCTTCAAAGAAACAAGCTAAGATCATCTACAAAGAAATAAAGGGAAAGAGCCAAGTCATCTGAAGAAGAGCAAGCCAACCTTGCTGATAAGCAAGACTGCTGATAGTGATAAGGAGAGTTGTCCATTTGATAAGGAATGTTGTCCTATCATTGGAACAACTTTCAGAAGCCATGTCCAAGTCCTAACAAGAAGATCTGAATGTCAGACATTGGGAAGAGTGCTGCAGAATGAAGACAAAGCTTATACAGCCGTTTATTTCCCAAATGAGGACATGTCACTATCAAGATTCTGTCTTCTAAGTTGAAGAACCAAAAGAAGACATTTATGGACATTGGAGGCTGCCTCTCCAACGGGCAAATCCTTCATTTGTCTATAAATACAGAAGTGTGAAGACCATTTGAAAGCACCTACCTCAACACAATCCAACTAAGCTCAAGTTCTTACAAGCTAGAGTGCTTTCTAGATTTCAAAGACTATCTTAGTCTTCAAACACTTCATCTAAGCTGAACTTCATTGTATAACCATACACAAGCTTAGAGAGATATCCTATCCTTACACACTGATCTCCATTGTAAAGGATATCTCATTAGTTGGAACCTTACTTCAACCCTTATACCTTTCTGATGTGCCAAAATTTGCACGAGAGGATTGCGTATCCTCGGGATTAAATGTCCTACTTTTCGAACACGTATGATCGCTTCGAACGTGCTGCCTTCACTCGAAATCTTCAAGAACCTGCAAAGAACACGCCGGAGGGGGGTCCGGCGTGGACACTCCGATGCCTAAGTCAGTATAGGGCTTATCAATATCTCATAGGGATCTCAAGATCCTTTATGTATCAAATCAGTTCTCAAAGAATCTCAAAAGTGTATTTCGTTTAAAGTATATCAAGTTCAGTAATGTAAAATTGTCTAACCTGGAAATCTCCCCGAATTTACCTATTTATAGAGATATTTTCTGGAGAGGAAGTCAAGCCTTCCTCTTATTTCGGAGCTGCCCATAAGACTCGGCCCTGCAGAGTGGACGAAGTCCTCTTTTCTCTCCACTCCCTGAAGACTCGGCCCTGTAGAGTGGACGAAGTCCTTTTTTCTCTCCACTCCCTGAAGACTCGGCGACACTCCTTCTTAGTGGACTTTGTTCCCTAAGATAAAGGAGGATAAGGTCTTCCTTTTATCGAGTCTAGACCGAAAATGGCGGGATTCCCCTATATTTACGGCCCATAAATTCATATCAAGACTGATTCTTCTCGCTGCCCTTCTCCAGACGAAGCTCTCTCCAGAGGGACCTCTAGAGAGGATTCCCTATCCAGGGAGTATTACACAATCCAATCATTTCACTTTGACCTTATCTTTTATACACGTGTCGACTCCTTATTAGGTGACATTTTTAGGCCGCATCATCTACTCCCCCTACTCTCGTAAAAGGGAGATATCTTTTGTGAGAGTAGAAAATTCAAGTAATTCCAGCACAGAGACATTTCTGGAGAGACGTGTATGATTCCAGCTCTAGAGGGAAATTTCGAAAATATTTTCCTCCATGAGTGTTAAGTAGATCGGGGGGTTTTCCTCGGCCTCTAGGCCTCTGCATATCTTTTCCTTTCGCTCCCCAGAGATCTTAGTTCTTGGGAAGTAATTCTCTTGGGTTTCGGGCTAGAGGAATAACCCTCCAGCTTTTCTTGGCAAAAGATTTTGGTTCATAAACTCTTTCTTTCATTTTTAAGTGACCCACTTGGGTCTCAAGTATGGTGAGGAGCTCTCCAGCTCTCTTCGGCCTCTAGGCCTCCGAGTGTCTTTCACTCTTATTCTCAGAAGATTTTGATTCATAAAATCTTTTTTTTTTATTGAATAACCCTTTTGGGTCTCAAGCATGATGAGGGCTCTCCGGAGCTCCTCGGCCTCTAGGCCTCTGAGTGTCTCTCACTCTTATTCTTAAAAGATTTTAATTCATAAAATCTTCTCATTTCATTGATTAACCCTTCTGGGTCTCAAATATGGTGAGGGCTTCTCTGGAGCACCTCGGCCTCTAGGCCTCTGAGTGTTTCTCACTCTTATTCTTAAAAGATTTTAATTCAAAAAATCTTCTCATTTCAGTAACGCACTTGGGTCTCGAGTAGGATGAGGGCTCTCTGGAGCACCTCGGCCTCTAGGCCTCTGAGTGTTTCTCACTCTTATTCTTAAAAGATTTTAATTCATAAAATCTTCTCATTTCAGTAACCCACTTGGGTCTCAAGTAAGATGAGGGCTCTCTGGAGCACCTCGGCCTCTAGGCCTCTGAGTGTTTCTCACCCTTATTCTTAAAAGATTTTAATTCAAAAAATCTTCTCATTTCAGTAACCCACTTGGGTCTCGAGTAGGATGAGGGCTCTCTGGAGCACCTCGGCCTCTAGGCCTCTGAGTGTTTCTCACTCTTATTCTTAAAAGATTTTAATTCATAAAATCTTCTTATTTCAGTAACCCACTTGGGTCTCGAGTAGGATGAGGGCTCTCTGGAGCACCTCGGCCTCTAGGCCTCTGAGTGTTTCTCACTCTTATTCTTAAAAGGTTTTAATTCATAAAATCTTCTCATTTCAGTAACCCACTCGGGTCTCAAGTAAGATGAGGGCTCTCTGGAGCACCTCGGCCTCTAGGCCTCTGAGTGTTTCTCACCCTTTTGAATTCTCATATCTCATATATGCTCAGTGATCTACAGATCCTTCATCATTTCATCACTCCTAACTTTCAAACTTAGCCATCCGGCTACCCAGGGTGGTTAGCCCTCACGCATTTCAGGATGCTCAAAGTATGCTTATGAATCATATCTTAAATTATTAGGAAATATGTGCTCATACAAGTTTCCAAAAATCTCCAAATGTTTTCATCACATCTAGGTAACTCATATCATTTTACAAAGTAAAATCTAAAGTAAAAAAGTAAAATATACACTTTTCACTTACGTGGCTTCATATCAGCATCTCGGAGGTAATAGGCCTAGACTCTTCATCACCCCCTTTAAGCATCGAAGTGTAAGGCATTTGCAAGGTCCGTCATCATGCTCGTCTCCGAATATCGCATCTCAACACCCTAGATGATCTTAATCACCTAATAGATCGACTCTTGGGTATATCCTTCTTTACAGTAGCCTTGTAGCCCTCATGACTACCTACTCATCCTTCATGGGTTTCTTTTATCACGTAATCTCCTTCGGGAGACATCTTAGATAGGGATGGGTCAACGATCGTTTGTATAATTGGCCACCCAAGATGTAGTATCTTAACCGCAAAGCTCGAGCTTCTCCAGAAGCTGCAGGGGCTGGTCCTTTATTCAGCTCTTCTCAACTTTTGAATATCAAATTTCAGCACCCTGAGGAGGGTTTGGTCAGCTTCAGCAGCTAGGCTCAGTGGAGCTTCAATCATACAAGCTTAATCTGAAATCTGAAGTCACATCTAGAATATCGAGGCATGTCAATCATACAAAATTCATAGATAAGTATGTTAGCCCCACATTCTGAAGTCACGAATCATTATTAGTCCTTAGTCATGGATTCTAGAGCATATAGTAACCACATAAACTCAACGTGCTACTCATGCTCTCTAGTATCTCAAGTCAATTTTCAAATTTTAACATCACATCTAGAGCGTCTAGACATAATAATCATGTAAAAGTAGGAGGGTCGTACTTGATTTAGGAAAAACAAAGTATGATACGCATATCAATCTCATAATGACATACTTATAACAATATCGAATCAACGAATATCATAGCTTATTCATGTCACACTCATCATGACATACTCATTATAAAATCACGTTAGCATAAAAGATCTAACCTTTTTTAGCTTTATCAAATTTTGTACTAACCGGTGGTATCGATATTTGGGAGTCAGCACCATAGCAGGCTGAGTATCATAATCCAGCTACTCGTTTGGTTCTCCATAGTTCCCTGCTCTTTCGGGCTCCTCCAGGACCTCTAGGTTCTCCAGGTTTACTCGTATATCAATCCCGAATTGATCCTGTAAAGATACACCAAAAAAGGGGCCTCCCACACAGGCTCTCAAGTGCTCAGATAAGCTCCATAAGCCTCAATTATATAATTTAAATATGAAATAAGGGAATTTCAGATCTGGATGATCTCCAGCAACCTCCAAGACCTCTGTAGGTTCCAATCTCAGTTGGGTATATTTCTAAAACCTCCCTCGAGGCCCAGATCGGTATCCTCCCGCAGCATTGCGGTTTCCTGTTCCTCCAGAGTTGCGGGGAGCTTCTGGGCTGGACCTCCCTGCTGTAGATTCTCTCTTCCTCTCTCCACTAGCTGGTTTTACCTCCAGCTTCTTGGATTGCCTCACCTCTTCGAGGGTGAGATATTTTTCGGCTCTGAAGATTCTCAAATTCTCTACCCGCTTCAGGTAATCAATCCTCCTCTCACCCACTCTAGTTTTCAGACTTATCATTTTGTCTGTTTAGGGCTATTGGCCTTAATCTCAGGGACCTAAATAGGCTTAATCTTCACTTTCCATTTCCGAGCTTATCCCGAAATCCTCCAGGACTTGGATAGAATCAACCTATAATCTGAAATCTTCTGAACCTATCCAGAGATCCTCCAGAGCTTGGATAGACTTAATCTGTAATCTGAAATCTTCTGAACCTATCCAGAGATCCTCCAGAGCTTGGATAGATTTAATCTGTAATCTGAAATCTTCTGAACCTACCCAGAGGTCCTCCAGAACTTGGGTAGACTTAATCTGTAATCTGAAATCTTCTGAACCTACCCAGAGGTCCTCTAGAACTTGGGTAGACTTAATCTGTAATCTGAAATCTTCTGAACCTACTCAGAGGTCCTCCAGAACTTGGGTAGACTTAATCTGTAATCTGAAATCTTCTGAACCTACCCAGAGGTCCTCCAGAACTTGGGTAGACTTAATCTGTAATCTGAAATCTTCTGAACCTACCCAGAGGTCCTCCAGAACTTGGATAGGTTCGGTCTGTAATATGAAATTATATCTAAAATATGGAAACATGTTAATCGTGTGCAAAATCATAATCATCGTCCGCATCTAATCATTAATCATCATCAACGTCTAATCGTTAATTCTACCACATAAAGTAATCAAAAGACTCAACATGTGAATTGCTTACCCATGCTTCTACGATTTCAAGTAATTCTCAATTCTAAAATTGTTTCTAGAGTATCAATCATGTAAGCTTAGGAGAATCATGCTTAATTCATTGGAAAAGTTTATGTCATATATGTCAATATCATTAAAATATGCTCATAGCAATATCAAATTACTATAAAAGATCTAATACTTTAGACTCTATCAAACACATGTACTAACCTGTAGTACCAATGCATTTATCATATCTCTGCTTCGTACTCCCACGTTTAGATTTTGGACCTCGAGGCCCTAAATACTCTTCCTCATACCTCCAAGTTCTGATTCTGGACCTCGGGGTCCTGAATACTCTGCCTCGTACCTCCAAGTTCTGATTCTGGACCTCGGGGTCCTGAATACTCTGCCTCGTACCTCCAGATGGATTACTATCTCTTGGTGACCCGGAGGTCTGAGAGACCTCTGGACTGGAACGTCTGGAGGGGCCCTCTCTTCTTCTCTCTCGATCTGGGGGCCTAGTCTCCAATCTCTTGGCTTTCCGAACCTCCTCCAGGGTGAGGTACTTCTCTGCTCTATGTAGCAACTCATCAAAGTTCTTAACCGGCTTCTTAGCTAGGGAGGAGAAGAAGTCTCCATCCCTTAATCCGTTAGTAAGAGCGTTGGTCTTCATCTCCGGAGAGGCTGTAGGGACCTCCAGAGCTGCCTGATCGAACCTCCGGAGAAAAGCTCTTAAACTTTCGTTCTCCCCCTGCCTCAGATTGAAGAGGGTCAAAGTGGTCCGCGGCTACCTCCGAGCACTTGCAAATTAATGGAGAAATAACTCACTGAATTCCTCCCAGGATCGGATTGTATTGGGTTCCAATTGAGTGAACCACTGCTGTGCCGCTTATGCTAGGGTGGTCAGGAACACCCTGCACTTGACTCCCTCTCCGTAGCGGTGTAATAACGCGGCGCTCTCGAACCTTATTAGGTGTTCATAGGGGTCTGCCGTACCATCGTACTCAAAACTGAGGGGCTTAAAATTGAATGGTAGTTCATCCTGTTATATGTTAGGAGAGAAATGACATCCAGAAACATAAGAGGATCTACTCGCTCGATTATTCATTTGTTTTCTCATATCTCTCATCTCCTTCTCTAGGGCTAGTATTTGGTCGCTAACTGGCCCTCCGTAGGTATCGTCGGTGCTTTCTTCTGCTTCAGGGAGCTCTGTCTCTCGGGGTGCCAAATCTGCATTCCTTCTTGTATTCCGAAGGGGAATGCTTCTTTCCGCTCGGGAGGGCACCTTATCGTCTTCTTCTGCCCGCATCCCCATTTCTTTGGACAGTGGGAGGCTCCAGGTGCCTCTTCCTGGAGTCTCGGGGTAGGTATCTCCAGATTCCCTGGTGCAGCTCTGGGAACTCGATCTCTTTGAGCCACGAAGGCTCTCTCTACAGCTTGCTTGATGAGGGCATTCAATTGATCGGAAGAGATCAGGAGTGCCCCTGAATCTGGAATATCCTCTCGCTGAGGATCCGCGGTCTGGGACTCTGGGGCTTCAATGTTCCCTGTGGTTCCCTCTTCGATTGGGAGGGGATGGTTTTCCTCTCCCAAGCCTGTATTAGGCGTCACTGGTGGATTTGCTCCAGAAGGAGTATGAACTGGATCCTTCCCTCGGGCTCCCCTCGGTGAGGGATCAGTTGGCAAAGGGGAATTTTCCCCCGGAAGATTCTTCTTTCCAGAAGTAGATGTTTTATTTCCGCCACCCATTTGCTCGAACGGATAGAAATTCGTGAGAAAATCTTTCAACTCTTTCCCACAGACGGCGCCAGTTGATGTGCCAAAATTTGCACGAGAGGATTGCGTATCCTCGGGATTAAATGTCCTACTTTTCGAACACGTATGATCGCTTCGAACGTGCTGCCTTCACTCGAAATCTTCAAGAACCTGCAAAGAACACGCCGGAGGGGGGTCCGGCGTGGACACTCCGATGCCTAAGTCAGTATAGGGCTTATCAATATCTCATAGGGATCTCAAGATCCTTTATGTATCAAATCAGTTCTCAAAGAATCTCAAAAGTGTATTTCGTTTAAAGTATATCAAGTTCAGTAATGTAAAATTGTCTAACCTGGAAATCTCCCCGAATTTACCTATTTATAGAGATATTTTCTGGAGAGGAAGTCAAGCCTTCCTCTTATTTCGGAGCTGCCCATAAGACTCGGCCCTGCAGAGTGGACGAAGTCCTCTTTTCTCTCCACTCCCTGAAGACTCGGCCCTGTAGAGTGGACGAAGTCCTTTTTTCTCTCCACTCCCTGAAGACTCGGCGACACTCCTTCTTAGTGGACTTTGTTCCCTAAGATAAAGGAGGATAAGGTCTTCCTTTTATCGAGTCTAGACCGAAAATGGCGGGATTCCCCTATATTTACGGCCCATAAATTCATATCAAGACTGATTCTTCTCGCTGCCCTTCTCCAGACGAAGCTCTCTCCAGAGGGACCTCTAGAGAGGATTCCCTATCCAGGGAGTATTACACAATCCAATCATTTCACTTTGACCTTATCTTTTATACACGTGTCGACTCCTTATTAGGTGACATTTTTAGGCCGCATCACTTTCAAGAGTGAAAGTGAGAAGGTTGTAGTAGTAGAAGTGGTAGGAGCTGACTGTTGAGAGAAGAACAGTTCAGTTCTGAGTTGAGAAGAGGGTACTAGGACTCTTGACATCCTAGGGATCAATTCACCAAGGAGTGGTGTTCTTGATCAAGTGCACCTTGGCACTATAAAACAAGTTAATTCCAAGAGTGAAGGAATTATCCTGTTAAATCAGGGAAAGTGGATGTAGGAGCTTGAGTCTCTGAACCACTATAAATTCTTGTGTTGATTTACATTTCAAGTACTTTCATACATTCAACACTGCACACAAAACTGATCTTTCAAAGGATTGATATTCAAAGACTGTGCAAAACTGATTTGGACAAGTTCCCTGAAACCTGACTGTATTGAATTAACTAAGTGATTTCAGAATCTAAAGAAGTCTAAACTAAAAGGGCCAACCACTATTCCGCACATATAACTCCCCTAGATAGTTATCCAACTAAGTACTCAATAGTACTTAGTAGTTTGATTATCTTAGAAGAGTTAATCATCTTCAGCAGAGTTGTCCAAGACAACCTTGCTGAGCTCTGGTTGATAAAGTTAGAAAACAAATTGCAAACAAGTGTATTCCCCCCCCCCCCCCATACACTTGTTATATACTCCTTTCAGGACCAACAAAAATCAAAATAAGTAAAGAAATACAACTAATCAGTAAGATTACCTCCTTCTGGATTAGGAACACAAAACACATCTAGGAGTCTTCTGTGTATCACTCCAACATGCTCTTCATCATCAATCTTCTCCTTCTCTAGTAGCTCTTCTTCAAACTTCTTGATATGGTTGAAATCAATCCTCTTTCCTGAGCTAAGTATCGGAGTAGTCCATTTCGGATAGGTAGGAACCAAGATGTTAAAGTTTACAGCAACAGATATTCTCATAATCAAATTCCAAAGCATCTGGTTTTGACCTTCCATGAACTTGTCAAAAATAGCATATAGTTCATCAGAATTTTCAGTATCACCAAATTTTCTGATTATCCAGTGATGCAACTCCCATTGCAACTTGACTTTGAACCAATCTGCACGATGTTCTTTGTCAATGAATGCATCTTTGACTTCATCTGGATTAGCTTTCATCTTCTGCAGCCTTCTAATGTGTTTTCCAATCTTCTTCTGGCTTCATCATCAGCATCAATAACTACCTTCTGCTTTTTGATGATTACAGTCTGGTCTTCAGGTTCTTCAGTAACCAGCTTTCTCTTGATCTGTCTTGTCTGAACCTCAGCTTCAGGAGTAGCAACACCTTTACCTTTCTCCTTTCTCTTCAGCTCTAGCTCGCTCAAGATCTGCCGTCTTCACTAACTTGCCTCTCTTAGGCCTCTTCAGATCTTGCATAGCTATCGCAGCTTCTTTCACTTCTGGTTCAGCAGACTTAGATTTTTCAACTTCAGCTTCGACAGCTCCAACTCTACTCGTCTCTTCCCCCTTTTTGGCTTCATCATTCGTCTTGAGAGTGAAAAGAGAAGTAAAGCGAGTCATTTCTTCTAACATAGCTTGCTTCAAAAGATTAGTAGCTTTCTCGATTTGCCTTTCGTGAGAACCATCTTGACTCAACTTGTCTAGCTTAGAAGCAACTAACTCCAACTTCTGAGTAGACAGGTTCAACTCATTCTTAAAATGTGTTGCAGTCAAGCGTAGCTTCCTGTTCTCTTCAGTCATAGCACTGATAATCTCTCTTGCTTGTGCTAACTGATCATAGGCTTCTTTTCTTTGCACATCTGCAATATCAATCTTCACTCGATAAACTCTTTCCATCTTCTTAGATTCTCTGGCCAAGACACGAGCGAAATCGATTGAACTCTTCTCCGAGTATTCGACTTGATTTTGCAGAAAAGCTTCTAACTGATTAAACATCTCTTGCCTGTAATCAGTATCCAACTGATTTACTTCATTCATGATCATCTCTTTTGAACTAGTCACAAGAGCACTATTTTGTTCAACAAGAGTCTTCTTAAGTTCAGACTTGAGAAACTCATCAATAGACGACTTGATCACACCTTTCAGCTCATTCTTTAATTCATCTATTGAAGCAGTTGGGATTGCTTGAGATGACTGACCAGCTTCCTCATGAACAGCTTCTTCCATGGTCTCATCTTCTGGAACAGATAGAACTTCCACCAACTTGTCTTCCAGATCAGTAGTTAAGACCTTGTCTTCTACTACTTCATCTTCCAGAATGACACTTCCACCTATGGCTTTTAAGTTCAACTGTGGACAATAAGGAACAATAGCCATCTTTGCTTCCTTAAACCTTCTTTCAGCATCATCCAAGTCTTTCTTCACCATGGCATGCAACTTCTTCACATAGCCACAAAGCTCGGCTGGAAAATACTTATCAGTGTAACGATTGATAAAACTAGAATCTGACCTTGGACTATCAACATGATCCACCTGGAATTTGAACACAATGCCGGTCAACTGGTCTGAGACATTATCAAGATCCACCAAAGGATCAGTAGCATTCACCTCTTCCACTGGTGCAACATCAACCATTATCTCATCTTCCACAAGATCAGTCTCTGATACTTGAACACCGACATCTAACTTGTCTTCTGAAGACAACAAATCATCAGATAGATTCAGCATCCTCTTCACTAAGGCAGTTAGGGCATGAGCAGGGAACAATTCTGAGTGATCTTTAAAGCCACTATTCTCCTTCTGTTCCGTCTCTCAATCCTGAAAATTGGAGATTCCGCCCATTCCTAAAATGACTTCGAACAAGTCTTCCGTCGGGCCCTTCTTCAATGCAACCCATGTGCATATCCTTAGAAGTTTTTCAAACTACTCTAAAGATGTGTCGACTTCAATAGACGAGAGCTGCTTCCTTAGATGATTGTTGACTTTAGCTCTCAACCTATTCTCCCTTAGACACATAGGATAATAGACAAGGGATTCAAATCTAATTTCAGAAGGGTCTGAGCAAGTGGGGTCCTTGCTTCAGTTGTTGCAGTGGCAACTAATGGAGTTTCTAAAATAGACGGGTTGATGGGTTCAACATTTTCTGTTGAGGGTAAGGAAAGAATTTGGATTGTGGTTTCTGGGGGCGTTGATGTGGCTAGGTTTGGTTCGACAACTGTAGGAGTATCAGTTGTATCGAATATAGTAGTGTGTTGGGTTATGTTGGTTCTCAGTGGTTGTACTGCCAACACTTGCGAGGATTTGGGTGCAGGTCTGGCACTAGATCGATGTGATCTTGCCTTGGTTTTGACTGGGGGAGAGAGAGAGGAATTGAAAGAGATTGAGAAGAAGAACCAACCTGTGGAGTCGACTTGTCTGGTGAAGGACTCGACTCTACTCTCACAAGTTGATACAACTCAGGAACTTCAGCACTTGTCTCCTCATTCTTCTCAGACTCTTTATCGGATCGAGTCTCCTCCGAGTCCTCTACAGGCTCGAATGCAGCCTCCTCTGGCACGTAGTAAACAAGTATTCCACTCGTTCCGACTTCTGCCACATCTTTGGATTCTTCACCATCCAACTCGTCTTCCTCTGAACTAGACGAGGCGGCCTCAATCATGGCATCTAAAGGATTAAATTGCAGCAACTTGCTTCCTCAATGCCTCCTTCTTCAAATAAAATTTCAAGGCATGGAACGGCTTGCCTTTGCTCCATTCCGTCTTGTTCGGCAACAAGATGGGTAGAAGGATACTCAACTTGTTTCCGAAACCAACCACAGCGGACACCACCCAATTTACCGTATCAGTGTCAACACGAACACTTCTTTCAAAGTACATCAATCAGTCAGAAAATAATTTGAACCAGTTACCTTCAATGATTCCGTCATAAATTGCGGCCATCACTCTCGATTTCTGTAGAGTGACCGAATCATACGAACCAGTGACACATAGCAACATTTTGCTTGCTATGTCAAGGAGAGTCTTGTACTTGTCAAGCAACTCCTTCTTCTTCACGGCTGGAATCTTTCCATCTCGATTCAACTTCAGTTTCTTGCCACAGAAAATACTGAGATATCTTAACTCTTGACCAATCACATAATTTTCCACATCAATCGATCCAATCGGCAGCTTCAAATGTTCAAACACATTTTCTCGAGTAATCTCTACTCGACTACCTCCAACGAATGATTCTACTGAGTCGCCTCTTCTGGTTGCGTTGGCATAAAATTCCAACACCTCCTCCTCCAAGATGACTTCTGGAAAAGCCTCTAAATATGGTTTCAATCCGCATCGGCTACACTTCATCAATATTTCGTTGTTGTCTTCTGTGTGTTTCCCTTTGAAAAACACAGATGGTTCCACATGCACCTTGTTTTCTAATATGAACTTGCCTAGGTCGAACCTAGCCTGCATGTTAGTCCTCACATCGAATAGGAAAACAGTCGACATAGTATATAGATTGAGTAAGAACAGATAGTTTGGTTTTGCAAGAAATCGAATGCTTTGTGAATAGGAGAGTTAAGAAACGTGAAAAGAGTGGAGTGTAACTGTTGGGTTTTGTTTAAAACTGATTTTGAGATTCAATGGCCAAGATTGATTGTATTGATCCAACGGTGTGTCTTTTGATATTCAGTTACGGAATCGAGAATATTACGTGATTTGATATTGTAAAATTTGGAATCCGCCTTTCCTATTGGTTAGGACAGAGGAGTGAACTCATCTGACCTAGTGTAGTAGGGTTTGGCGCGAACTGGGCGTATACACCTCATTAAAATGGGAGTGTATAAATCCAATTCTAGGGTTTTCCAATTTTCGCATTAACAAATTACAATAATTCCCTTAATCCGTTTAGTTTAAACACTTAGAATGTCTGAATCATAAGATCACTTATCTTGTCTGTTCGAGTCTATCCAGAATAGACGAGTAGACTTATGCGCACAAGACGAGTTCCCCCTTCGACTGTGCTTTTCTATTCTGAATGTCGAACGACTTCATGTACCTATCTTATCTTATGCAAGGTATGATCGTAGGTACAAGTAGAGTAAAATAATTAAGATGAATATCAATATAAAGCAATGTGTTGGTCCTGAAAGGAGTATATAACAAGTGTATGGGGGGGGGGAATACACTTGTATGCAAATTCTTTTTGACTTTGATCAAACCAGAGCTCAGCAAGGTTGTCTTGGACAACTCTGCTGAAGATGATTAACTCTTCTAAGATAATCAAACTACTAAGTACTATTGAGTACTTAGTTGAATAACTATCTAGGGGAGTTATATGTGCGGAATAGTGGCTGGCCCTTTTAGTTTAGACTCCTTTAGTTTCTGAAATCACTTAGTCAATTCAATACAGTCCGGTTTTCAGGGAGCTTGTCCAAATAGGTTTTGCACAGTCTTTGAATATGTATCCTTTGATAGATCAGTTTTGTGTGCAATGTTGAATGTATGAAAGTACTTGTAAAGCAAATCAACACAAGAGTTTATAGTGGTTCAGAGACTCAAGCTCCTACATCCAGTTTCCCTGATTGAACAGGATAATTCCTTCACTCTTGGAATTAACTTGTTTTATAGTGCCAAGGTGCACTTGATCAATAACACCACTCCTTGGTGAATTGATCCCTAGGATGTCTAGAGTCCTAGTACCCTCTCCTCAACTCAGAACTGAACTGTTCTTCTCTCAACAGTCAGCTCCTACCACTTCTACTACTACTACAACAATCTTCTCACGTTCACTCTTGAAAGAGGTAAGGATTGATGTAAGGTTCCAACTAATGAGATATCCTTTACAATGAAGATTAGTGTATAATGATTAGGATATCTTTCTAAGCTTTGTAAGGATATACAATTGAGTTCAGCTTAGAAGAAGTGTTGAAGACTAAGATAGTCTTTGAAAGCTTTGAGAGTTCTATGAGCTCCAGAATACTTGTGTAGTTGGATTCTATTGAGGTGCTTTCAAATGGTCTTCACACTTTTGTATTTATAGACAAATGAAGGATTTGCCCGTTGGAGAGGCAGCCTCAAATGTCCATAAATGTCTTCTTTCAGTTCTTCAACTTAGAAGACAGAAACTTGATAGTGACATGTCCTCATTTGGGAAATAAACGGCTGTTTAAGCTTTGTCTTCATTCTGCAGCACTCTTCCCAATATCTGACTTTAAGATTCTCTTGTTAGGACTTGGACATGGCTTCTGAAGGTTGTTCCAATGATAGGACAACATTCCTTATCACTATCAGCAGTCTTGCTTATGAGCAAGGTTGGCTTGCTCATATCAGATGACTTGGCTCTTGCCCTTTGCTTCTCTTGAAAGTGAACTTAGCATGATTCTTTGGAGATCTTTAGGGCTTTGTTGTCTTAAACTCTTCAGTATGGTTGACCTCAAGCTTTCAGAAGATTTGATCTTGCTTAATTGTGCTGAGACAACACTCCTGGACAACTCTCCTGATCAGCATACTTGGCCTTCATTAGGCTTAGTGGTTGTTCCAGAATTTGAGCCTTGAGGGGACTTGTTCTTGATAAACTTCAAAGCATAGGTTCCCCCTCAAATTGTGCATCTATTCAACTAAGAGCTGCCTAACATACCGGCTTCTCATCTAGCCTTTATTCTATATGTTCTAACATTTCTAGAACATACTCAACTTGACTTAGGCATGTCTCAGGGGGTTTTGGTATTGAATCAAAACATATCTCATTTTATTCCCAACAATTTCCCCCTTTTTGATGATGCCAAAACCTATACTTCTATGCAAAAGTGACTTAGTTACACCTATTACATTTATCTTCAGAAAACATGACTAAGGTCAATAATCCTGAAAAGCAATGTGTTAGTGTACTCACTGTTCATGTTGCACATAGGTTTCAATTATAGGCATAGAGAGATTTCTGCAATAATGTATCTTGATTCAAGGTTAGTTCAACTATCATTTTTATGAAAATCATTGCAAGCATGTTGATAGTTGAAATTAACATATCAGAGCATGAATTCAAGACATCATTACAATAGATCATTTCATTACAACTATTCAGAACAAATACTAAACATAAGATCTAGAGTATCAGAACTTTAAACATCTAATCACTTCAAACATATCTAGATCTTCAAATATTAGAGCATCTTCTAGTTTCAGATCAAACACCAAAACACTTAACAGTATTTGGATCTTCAGGAGTCAGAGCAAAAACATCAAGTATCATAGCACATGCTTAAATTAGAGCAATCATTGCATATCAGAGCAATTAGATTATCATAGCACACCACATCAGCAATCTTGACCAAATTTCAGCACAGTTGACCAATCAAAAAGGTCAGAAGACTTAGCCAATTTAGAGATCATCCTCAGGAGGTGGCACCATCCCATATTGTGCCCAAACTCTCCTCTTCAGTGCCATGGCTTCTTGGTTTCTTCCCTTAGGTCCAAGAACCATCTTGTTCAGCTTGAGGATTTTAGTAAATTCCTTCAGGATTCTTGCCTGGTCAATCCATCCTTCAAGCTATGGAGGCATGTATATGATTGTCTTGGGAGCTGTGAGTTCAAATCTTGCAATATCAGTAGCTGCAAGTAGTTGTTGATAAAGCTCTCTATAATACTCTATCATGAACTCAGCAAAAGTGGAGTTGACATCTCTTCCATTCCATCTGTCAATGACATATTGATCATAGACAAACTCCCTTTTGGCTTCCTCCCATGAGTCATTCAGCTGAATTGGCACCCATTTATCCAAGTGAGGATATTTGGTGTCCATTGGGATCAGCAGCTGTGGCTTCATCTTGTTATAAGTTGCTCTCTTTCTTCTTGGCTTCTGAAAGTTTGCTCTTCTTTTATCTCTTGCTCTTTGTGCTTCATCCATCAAATCCATCTTTTCTTGGGCCCTCATCATGGCCAGCTTCTGTTGAGTTTCAGGGTCTTTGCCATACCCTTCATGAAACAGCTTTGATGGATCATGAGCTAGGACAGTTGTCTTCTTCTTAGGTTCAGGTCCAAATCCTTCAGCAAATAGCTCTTCAACATCTTCAGTGGACTTGGGACCTTCAGCACTTCTGGCAGATTCAGAGGACTTGTCCTTTTCAGCAGTTTTGGGCTCTTCAGCAGCTTTGGCCTTCTTTGAGATAGGCTAATCATCATCAATTCTGAATTCAGGTGGTAGATCAAGGTTGTTGGGAAAATCAGTGAATGTCTCAGCTTGTCTTTTCTTTCCTTTTGCCCTCTTGATCTTTCCTCTAGTTTGGACACCTTCAACATCTTTGTCCAAACCAGACACCTCACCACCTGGCCTCTGCTGTAACCTCACTCTTTCCTCTTGAGCTGAGGCCATTGAATTTTTCAAAGCAAGTGTTAACTGTTCTTCTTCATCCAATTCTTCCAAGTTCAGCACTACTGGCTCCTTTCCTTTTCCTTCAGCAGTTTTGTCTTTCCCTTTCACTGGGCTTCCAATCACTAAGACACCTTTTGCCCTTGCTCTTTCCCTTTCCCCCTTTTTGGCAGCATCAAAACATTCAGGCCTTAGTTCACTCATTACTCAAGTAACCAAAATCAAGGGCAAAGGATGCAATGACCAAATTTACAAAAACTGTGAAAAAGGAGCATAAAGGTTTTAAAGAGAGCTACAAGAACAATGTGTTGGCCCTAAGGAGAACAATCAAGGATGCCTTGAGGCAAAGGACAGCAGCTCAAAGAAAGAAGGTTGAGGAACATAAAGCTGCAATGGCCAAGGAGGCTGTTGAAAAGTTCACAGTTGAACTCATGGCCAAGGTCTCTGATCAGGTTGTAGCCAATCTCACTGATCAGTTGCAGGCCAAATTTGATCAATCCTTGAAGGCCACATTGGATGAGATAGTTGCCCAGAAAATGAAGCCAGTTCATGCCTTTCTCAGCATGGCAGATGACAAGATGCAAAACATTCATGATGACAATGTCTATCTGCTTCAGGAACTTAAGTCCCTCACTCGTGCTCACACCCACCTCTCTGTTACAATGAGTGAATTAAAGCCCCAATGTTTTGATAATGCCAAAAAGTGGGAAAGAGAGCGAGCAAGGGCAAAGGGAACCTTGAAGATTGGTGAACCTAAGGGAAAGGAAAAACAGCCTGAAGTTGAAGAAGAAGAGGACATTAGAAAAGGCAAAGGGCCTATGAACTTTGAAGATTTGACAGAAGAGGAGCAGATACAGATATCAATGAAAAAGTCCATAGCATCTGTAATTGAGGATCAGGCCAGATGGGAGCAGAGGCCTGGAGGGGAATCTGCAGGCTTGGACCCCAAGGACAAGGAGATTGAAGTAAGGGGGAAGGTTGCTAAAGCCACTGAAAGAAAAACGAAGGAGCAAACCTTCACAGAGTTCCCAACAAGCCTGACACTGCCCTCTGAGTTCCAAGCTGAAGAGGCAACCCAAGTGAGAAATTCAAAGAGGCTAAAGAAAGCAGCCAAGTTGCCTGAAATCCAGGAAGAAGAGAATGAGGAAGAGAAAGAGGACAAGGAGCCTGAAGTGAATCAGCCCAAGCTTGCTGATGATCCCTCAAAGCTATTTGAAGAGGGATTTGGGAAAGATCCAGAGACTCAAGAGAAATTGGCTCTTCAGAGAGCTAAGGAAAGAATGGATCGGTTGGTTGAGGCCAACAAAGCAAGATATGCCAGAAGGGCAAATTTCAGAGCTCCAAGGAGAAGGGCTTCTTACAGAAGATTGAAGCCTCAATTGCTTCAGCGATGGGAAACTCAGTACCCTCACCATGACAAATGGGTGCCCATTCAACTGAATGATGCATGGGAGGAAGCAAAGAGGAGATTTGTCTATGACTTCTATGTTATAAGAAAATGGCTTGGAGAGAATGTTGAAGAAATCTTTGGCCAATTCATGTTTGACAACTATAGAGAGTTGTACCAGAAGCTGTTTGCAGCAACTGATATTGCCATAGTAGAGTTCAAAGCACCAGGCCCCATCTTATATATGCCTCCCAAGTTCAATGGGAATCTGATTGATGAAGGGAAGATCTTGGAGGAGTTCATTTTCATTATGAAGATGGAAAAGATGGAGCTGGGTCCCAAAGGCACAAATCAGGAGATTTGGGAACTTAAGAAGAGAGTCTGGGCTCAGTATGGGATTGCTCCTCAAGATGATGGTTCTTTCTGAAGAATAAGTTTTCTCTCCCTTTATCTACCTTTTACTTGTTGTTTTCTATATGCTGTTTAATGATCAGGATAGATGTGTTTCATGTCATTAAGGAATGCCTTATTTGCATTCAAAATTTAAACTATTTTCATTTTAGGAATGTTCACATCCCTTTTTTTTAACAAGTTTTGGTACTCATTAGTTGAAGTTACATTATAATATGAATTTCTTAAAAGTGTTGGAGTATTTATTTTCTGCACTGTAATGATTGATGATCTATATAAGGACTACTATTTTTTTAAGAGATAACAACTCATTATCTCAACTAGCCTGACCTAACCTATATATTTGATTTATTATTGTGCTAACAGTTTGTTTCAGGAAAATTGATCAGATCATCCATCCTGAAGACAAAACTAGTATAAGTCAAGTTCCCTTTGTAAATAGGTTTTGGCGTCATCAAAAAGGGGAAAATTGTTGGGAAATGAATTGATTTTGATTAAGATACCAAAACCTCTGATTGATGATGGTCAGCTTAGTTGAGATAGATAGACAAGTACATCAGTCTAGTTGTCTCAGGATAGTTGAGACAGTAAAAATGTCTAAGTCAAAATCTCAGAAATATTGTGAGATTTAGTATTCAGGTTAGTTGTCCAAATCTAAAAATGTTAGGCAGCTTGTTGTGTTTTAAGTCTGTTAGGACAAGTCTGCTGAATTAACAGAGACAAGTATGCTGAAGTGGACAATATGGCTGAATGATCAAGATGAAAGCCTAAACTGCATGTAGTGATAAGAGCAATATCAGATCAGTTTGAAGTCTTGAAGATCAAGAGCATTGAATGATGCTAACTCAGAAGACAGATTTAATGAAGCATTAATGCCATCAAGCCTGAACAAGCATTGAAGACTTAGAAGAATTAAAGACTAATGAGCCTTGAATGAATGAAGAAACATTCCACCTGCAGCAGGAATGATCAGAGCACTTGTCCCATCTGACCGTTGGTAGAGTACAAAGTCTGCCACAATCAACCTTGGGAAATGTGTAAATTTGGAAGCTGACACAAGTCATCTCAACCGCATTTTTCAGAAGTCAACACATTCATTCAAGCAACCATTGAAGAACCTTCTTGCACAGCGAATAATAGAAGGTTGCTCTCATAGTCGTTTTAATGGTGCTACAAATAGAAAATTTGAAAGTCTATCTCTCCAACGGATAGATGATCAAATTGTTCTATAAATTCAGAAGTGATCCAAGGATTCAAGTATCCAACTATCTGCTATCAAACTACTATCAAGCATTCAAGAAAACAAAAGCTAATTCTCAGAATCCCAAGTTTCCTGATCACTTCTAGCTAAGCCTTTCTTGTAATATCCCAAGCTTAGCATTAAGATATCCTAATCCTTTACACTGCACTTATTGTAAAGGATATCTCTGTTAGTTGGAACCAAACCTCAAACCCTTACCTCATTAAGTGCCCTTACCTCATTAAGTGAAGAAGAGTTTGTTATAGAAGTGAGTAGTTAAGAGCTGTAAAGTGTAATTACAGTCTTAACTCAGAGATATTGAGCACTAGGACTCAGATTATCCTAGGGATCAAAGCACTAAGATAGTGTTGTTGATCAGTGCACCTTGGCACTATAAAACAAGTTAATTCCAGGTGTTAAGGAATTATCATGTTCAATCAGGGAAAGTGGATGTAGGAGCTTGAGTCTCTGAACCACTATAAATTGATGTGTCATTTACTTACTGCATTATTTTCTAACTCACGTTACTTGCAAAAATCATTCTAAAAGAGTTAAACTCAGCAAAGTTAAGCAAAACGGTTTTTGGACAAAGTCCCTGATTAACTGGTTTTTCAGAAACTAACTTGGAGTAATCTTTCAAAGAAAACGCCAACCACATTCCGCACTTAGCAACTCTTTTAGATAGTTATCAAATTGATCACTTCATAGTTTTCAGTAGGTTAAGTATCTTTTAAAGTTAACACTCAGATTAGTTGCCAGACAACTTCACTGATATCAATAAATATAATAACATTCGACGGAAGATTAAATAATAAATAACAACTTGAAAGAATTTAAATATATTAAGTGAACCATTTCTCAATATTCATGAAAAGTTTACTAAAGAGTTGAACAAGGTCAATTGGTTTTATTAAATGATATTAACTTTGTCATCCACCGCTCCTCCTCGCCACCAGCTCCTAAATCTGAAAATGTTAAAATGAAGGGTGAGCAAACCACAGCTCAGTGGGGACAAGCTTGTTAAAACTAAATACAATAAGAAATCAAATTATAACAAGCGTAAACATGCATTTAAGGTATTGCCACTTCTCAACTTTTCGTTTATAAAGGTCAGAAGACCTACTTCTCAACTTCTCGTTTATAAAGGTCAAATGACCTGTTTGTCTCAACTTCTTGTTTATAAAGGTCAAATGACCTGTTTGTATCAACTTCTCGTTTATAAAGGTCAAATGACCTGTTTATCTCAACTTCTCGTTTATAAAGGTCAAATGACCTGTTTGTCTCAATTTCTCGTTTATAAAGGTCAAGTGGCTTGTTTGTCTCAACTTCTTGTTTATAAAGGTCAAATGACCTGTTTGTCTCAACTTCTCGTTTATAAAGGTCAAATGACCTGTTTGTATCAACTTCTTATACATAGTTCACATGAGTAATAATAAAATCACAAATCACATTTAATAATGACAAACAATTTAGATAGAAATCCCCACCTTAATGTCGAGTAGATAAATTCGTTGCAATAATAAACTTTCAATCTTCAATCTTCTTGTTGCCTAGAAAATAAAATGACAACTCTTAAATAAATAAAATGATCTACACTTCAATCAAAATTATGTTTTCTAACTGCAACCCAAATACTCCTAATCTACGTACTGATTTCTTCCTAACAACTTTTAATTAAATTTTAACCAACTTAATCTAATGAAATTAACAAAATAAACTTTTCCAGTCCCATTAAACTAATCTATATAAACTATTAATATCCTAATGGAGAGAAGATCAATGTAAGACATGTCACATGGGTACGTATTCTACTTACTGCCAATAACCAATTAAAATAATAATAAATATGGTAACCTTGATTTAATGGAATAATTTCGGGTGAATAATTTTGATTCATCCTTTCAAGAATCCATACAGAAAATAAAAGTTTGGAGCTTCAGAAATTTTAAGGGTTTGGCTACAAGTTCAATTACAGTTCGAAGGCTTCAAGGAAAAAGATTTTTAATAATGAAATACCATGATTACTATTTGAATAAGAAAATATTTGGTAGATGTAAAATAGACGGACGAACAAATTCATAAAACAATTGATCGAAGAAGAAGGACTTACCGCTTAGCCATGGGAGAGAAAGCACGGCTACTTTAGGGTTTCGAGAGAAAATGGTGGAAGTATTTTTCTATGATCTAGGGCTAAAATATAAATATATTTAAATTGGGCTTGGGCTTGGTCTTGGTCTTGAATTTAAAATATTAGAGATAAGAATTAGAGTTTAAAATTTCAAATATTGAACAGACTATGAATTATAATGTAACTTTAAAATAAAATAAAAGTAAATAAATATTTATATATATAAATTTATATTATAAATTTTTACGGGTGTTACAATTAACGAGTAAATAAGATGGTATCATTTGATTTGGTATCAGCTGATAAAAAACCTTCTTTAAAACTATGTTATGCAGAATGTAAACATGCATGCTAAAGCAATAAATAACACAATTATTTATAGTGGTTCGGCCTCCAGACCTACATCCACTCTCACATCCCAGCTGTGATATTAATCCCTTCCAAAGGGTCTTATAATTTTATATGCCAATAATAACATGTCTTGCTACTTTATAGTCCCGAGAGAAGACTTTGAGCTCGGTGAACTTTCAAAGTGCAATTGTCTCTACAAGTTATTGTGAGAACTTGTACTCTTACAGTGATGATTGATGTTACCTTGTGAGTCACTCAACCTATCTTCTAAGGGTTTAGGATAGAAGGTGGGTTTCGTGTATAAACTAGGTATGAGAATTTCCCTTACAATCTGATTTAGCCTCATGCTAGGATTGAGAAATTCTCTCTAAGCTTAGAATATATGTATGGCTATGCTGGCTTAGATCACATGAGATCACTCACTGGGGTAATGGTCTGCCTTTTTTATTTCTTCATTGAAGTTCTTGAGCTCTACTGATTTCTAGAAACTTAAGAACATTTGCTCGGCCTTGGCATCCCCTCACACTTGTGAGATATGAACTTGAACTCATATATATAGTGTGGATTATGAAATGTTGTTGTTGGATGATAACAATTAAATCCCACTATTTCGGAAATCATAGTCTCCTGGATTGATGTTATTGATTAGTACAGTTTGCTAGTAATAATCAATGCATCATTTACTTTCCTTTCTTGAGCTCTGTGTCGTGTCAGTTTTTAGGTGTATGCTGTCGTCTTTCTATTGGTCCACGTCAGCTCTAATTTAACTCTTCAATATTGAAACATGTGACATTTGATTCAGTTGATCTAGGGTTCTGCTCTTCTGATCTTGACACTTAGGCTTCTGATGATTGTTTCCCTAGTTGTATGAACCTTTCTGTTTAGTTAGGCATACTTGGTTCTCAACTATGTTTGGCTTCTTAGCTGATATTGATACTCAGCTGGTAGAACCTCACCTGATCATACTCAAATGCTCATCAGTCAAGTTTCCCCTCTACTGATTCTCTTTTCTGGTCTCTAGTATTCTCTTCTCTTCTCTTCTTGAGCTTGTGCGCGTTCCTCCACTATTTCAACTTACATCCAACTCAGCTAATACTGACCAGAACTTATCTATTACAAGATGAATGATGAAGTTGTCTATACAATACAACTTATCTTATTACAAACAAATTTAGTTTATCAAACCAATACATAGGTATATTAGCTGACCTGGATATCCCAACAAAGGGGGAACAACACAAGACCCATCTACCGGTTCAACAATCAACTTGTCTGATTCAGCCAAAGGGCAAAAATAGATTAATCTGTGCTAGCCAAAGTTATTTCAAAAGAGAAGCAAGCTATCTTAGCCCTTCCACCTATTCGAGAACCAGCATATGAGATAACTAATCTTATAGACGACACTCTTCTTACCCTGAAGGAAGTTACATTATCAGAAGAGGAGATATGTCTAAGACAAAGGAAAAGAAAAGATGTTGCTACAAGAAGAGCTTGAGATGTCCAATAAAGAAGAAGAGGAGGAGCCTGAGATGTCCAATAAACAGATTGATGAATTTGTCGAAGACGGGCACAATCTTAGGTGGTTGGTACTGAAGAAGAAGTGGAAAATAATTTATTATTTGGCCAACAAGTATGGTACTCTTGAAGATGAAATAGCTTTTCAATACTTTGAAAAGTTCATTCAAGAAAAAGATAATGAATTCTGGAAGATTATTATCCAAGCTGATGCGGATAATAACATAAACACCATTTTGCCTGAATTTTCTTGCTAGAAGCTACCTCAGACAAGGTTTGGAAGACCTGACACAAGAGAAGTCGAGTTGATGATCATTAACATTTCTTTCAAACAAAAGATCACAAACCCCGACTGCATTAAGGAAATGAAAGCTAGAGTTAGAAGAGCTTTCCAACTCGACTAATGAAGACACCGTCTTAGCTAATAGAAGTGTTTCCTTTTTCAGCTTCTAGACACCGTCTCCTTGTATTTGTAATAACTTCTCATCTTTTATTAATACAAGTGTTTCCTTTTTCAGCTTCTAGACAACATCTCATTGTCTTCATCAGAAGCAATATTTATTTTTATTTATTGCTACTAACACTTTTAATGATTACAAATTATCTTGTATGTTTCGATAATTTGGACAAATTTATTAGATTGTTTTGGCATCATCAAAAAGGGAGAAATTGTTGGGATATTCATCCTACCCCTAGTCAGAATAGAATAGAATTTAAGTTTTGATGGCCAAAACCAGATAATGTAATCTAGTGTTAGAATATAATTTGTAATCTAGTTTGATGGGTTACCTAAGTTGTTCTTATAAAGCTTAGTAGTGTTTATTTGTCTAAGTCATAGTCACGTGGAAACAGTTGTATGTATATCAGCTGATACTACATTTGGGTCAACATGCATATGCTCAAGACTTGAAGAGTAGAAGACTAAAGACCAGAATACAAGTAAGTCCATTAGTGAAATCAAATGACAAGGTCCTTGTATGCCTTAGTCAAATGAGATTAGCTACTTGAGATCAACTGAATGGAAGATGCTAGCTGATATGGACTCCATCAAATCTTGTCTAGAAGCCTTAAAGTTTCAAAAGAGCTACTCAGTTGATTAACTCAGCCGATAGCATGCATTTTTGAATAAGGCAACAACCTTAACTGACAAAGAGAATGTCAGACCTAGTTTGACAGCCTCATCTGAAGACAAGACTTCAAGTCTAACAAACTCAACTGGCGTGGACCAATCAAAGGATGCCAGCACAACTAATGAGTTCACTTGGACTACGGTTTCAGAGATCTTTTAGAGCCATACAGATGCATTAAATGTACATTCCTTTGTTAGGTATGATCATACCAGAATTTCCTGAAGAATCAATTCCATGAAGATCTTGACCCATACTTGGAAGATTTGATGCAACGACTAGTTTATCCAACGACTATTTTTTAGCTCAAATCTGCCTATAAATACAAGATGTTGTTCAAGTAATAACTGTAGGTCCCAAAGTTGAGTTTAATACCGAGTAAGCTAGTGAGAATGTCTAGAGGGGGGTGAATAGACTTTTCAAAATTCTTTCGATATATCAAAGTACAATGCGGAAATCAGAATATATCAATGAGCCCAATTCAAGTTTATACTCAACTTATTTCGAGAACTCTGTTTTATGTATACTCAACTAATCTTGTTCAGATATGTAGTTAAACAGTTAAGCAATTAAACAATCAAACAAAACAGTAAAGTAAACAACACACAACGATTTTATGTATACTCAACTAATCTTGTTCAGATATGTAGTTTTAAACAGTTAAGCAATTAAACAATCAAACAAAACAGTAAAGTAAACAACACACAACGATTTTATAGTGGTTCGACAACTTGTCTACGTCCACTCTCACAAACCCAGTTGTGATGTTTCTATTAACTCTTCCAATCGAGCAATATGGGTGTTCTTGTAATTTTAAGTCCCAAGAAACAAGACTTAGATCTTCTCGAATATACTACTAAGTATATCTTCGATCTTACTAGAGATTTACAAGTATCTAGAAACTTGAAAACAGTAAACTAAAACTTATTCAGTAGCAGTCTTCTTCGTTCTTCACTTGTCTTCCGGACTTGCTTTCTGAACTTCAAACTCTGTGAGTATTTGCTTCTTTGAATGCTTCAGTAATACTTCAGTATGTAGAATAACAGTAGTTCAGTAGTCTTGAATCGATGAATACCTTGGAGTATTTATAGACTTCTGAATCCAAGAACTTGTCAGTTGTAACCAACCTTTCTTGAAAACTAACTTGCAACTTGTTATTCTTATCCTTCCACGCGTTTCTTGTCGTTAATTAGTTATTTCTAACTAACTCTTCAATCCTTATCTTCACACGCGTTTGAGTAACTAACTTCATCTTGATATGTTGACTTGTCTTGTCTTCAGCGCACCTATCTTGTGTAGACTTCGTCTTCTTCTTGTGCGAACTTCTTCAGCAGTAGACTTAGTAACAACTAATCTAATCCTAACAAGACTATTACATTTACTTTAAGCTTTATAACTTCAGCTTAGCCAACTTAGAAATATATACACTAATTTATATCAATTACATATGAAAATCATGAGCTTCTATACAATCATTAATATAGCTCAATAAACAACCTAAACAATTAATAAAGTATCAACATATTATAAGTACTTGTCTTTTGTTAACTTGACAATACTTGTCTTGTGTGAACTCTACTGGTCTGTACAAGATGACTTCCATAACTAGACTAGGTCAGTCAACACTTAGAAAATATTCAAGTCTACTTTGGCTTATCAAAACTTCATCTTTATCTTTTATCATCAATTAGGACTTGTTTCAGGATTCATATCCCAACAATTTCCCCCTTTTTGATGAAGCCAAGACTACTTGAATCTTTTCATAATAGTAGACAAGTTAAGTAGTTATCTTGTCTTTAACATCGAAATAGTACTTATGTTTTCATTCATTCAGATAAGATCAGTAGATTACACATACTAAATCAAAAATAAAAACTTAACAATCAGAGCAAACAAACAAAAACAACTAATTTGTTATGTTACCTCCTTCAAGATTAGGAACGCAGAATGCATCAAGGAGTCTTCTATGTATCACTCTGATATGTTCTTCATAATCAATCTTCTCCTTGTCTAGTAGCTCTTCTTCAAACTTCTTAATCTGGTTGAAGTCGATCCTATTTCCTGAGCTAAGCATGGGAGTCTTCCACTTTGGATAAATCGGTACAAGGATATTGTAATTCACAGCAGCAGATATCTTCATGATCAAATTCCAAAGCATCCTGTTCTGGCCTTCCATGAACTTATCAAAGATTGAATACAGTTCATCCGAGCTTTCAGTATCACCAAACTTTCTGATTATCCAGTGATCTAGCTCCCATTGCAACTTCACTTTAAACCATTCTTGACGATGCTCTTTGTCAATGAAGTAGTCAATGAATGCGTCTTCAATCTGGTCTTCATTCGCTTTCAACTTCTGCAACCTTCTGATATGCTTACCAACCTTCTTCTGGCTTGCATAGTGACTTTCATCATCAGCATCAACAGCCTTCTGCTTCTTCACTATTGCAGTCGTCTCAGCTTCTTTAGGTTCATCAATAGCAATATGCTTTCTCTTCGCTACTTGTCTCTTCTGAACCTCTGCTTCAGGAGTAGCAACACCTTTACCTTTCTCCTTCTGCTTCAACTCATCTGCTCTGGCTTGCTCAAGATCTACAGTTTTCACCAACTTGCCTCTCTTAGGCCTTCTCAGATCTTGCATAGCTTTCGCAGCTTCTTTCACTTCTGGTTCAGAGCTAGACTTCAATTTTTCACCTTCAGCTTCGACTCTGACTTCGAATCTACTCGTTCCTTCCCCCTTTTTGGCTTCATCAGACGCCTTGAGAGTGAAAATAGAAGTAAAGCGAGTCATTCCTTCCAACATAGCTTGCTTCATAAGGTTAGTAGCTTTCTCGATCTGCCTTTCGTGAGAACCATCTTGACTCAATTTGTCTAGTTTAGAAGCAACCAACTCCAACTTCTGAGTAGACAGGTTCAACTCATTCTTAAAATGTGTTGCAGTCAAGCGTAGCTTCCTGTTCTCTTCAGTCATAACACTGATGATTTCTCTTGCTTGTGCTAACTGATCATAGGCTTCCTTCCTTTGCACATCTGCAATTTCAATCTTTACTCGATAAACTCATTCCATCTTTCTAGACTCTTTGGCTAAGACACGAGCGAAGTCGACAGAACTCTTCTCCGAATATTCGACTTGATTTTGCAGAAAACCTTCTATCTGGTTGAACATCTCTTGTCTGAAATCAGTATCCAACTGATTGACTTCATTCATAATCATCTCTTTTGAACTTGTCACAAGGACACTGTTCTGTTCAACAAGAGTCTTCTTAATTTCAGACTTGAGAAATTCATCAATAGACGACTTGATCACAGCTTTCAGATCATTCTTTAGCTCATCTATTGAAGCAGCTGGGATTGTTTGAGAAGATTGACCAACTTCTACATGAGCAGCTTCTTCCATGTTCTCATCTTCTGGAATAGATAGTACTTCCACCAACTTGTCTTCTGGAGCAATAGTGAAGACCTCGTCTTCTACTACTTCAGCCTCTGAAACAACACTTCCAGCAAATGCTTTCAAACTTAAACGAGGAGAGTAAGGAACGATTGCTAACCTTGCTTCCTTAGCTCGTCTTTCAGCATCATCAGAATCCTTCTTCACCATGATATGTAACTTCTTCACATAACCACAAATCTCGGCTGGAAAATATTGATCAGAATATCGATTGATAAAAGCAAAATCCGACCTTGGACTATGAGCATGTTCCACCTGAAATTTGAACACAATGCCTCTCAACTGGTCTGAGACATTGTCAAGGTCTATCAAAGGATCAGTAGACTGAACATCTTCAACTGGTTCAGCTTCAACCATCACTTCATCTTCCACTAGATCAGCTTCAGAAACTTGAACTCCGACATCGAATTAGTATTCCGAACACAATAAATCATCAGAAATACTCAGCATTCTCTTCACAAGAGCAGTGAGGGCGTGGGCTGGGAACAACTTAGAGTGGTCTTTAACTCCACTGTTCTCCTTCTGTTCCATCTCCCAATCTTGAAAGTTGGAGATTCCACCCATCCCTAAAATGACTTCAAAAAGGTCTTCTGTAGGGGCCTTCTTCAATGCAACCCATGTGCATATCCTAAGAAGTTTTTCAAACTGCCCTGTTGAATAGTCTATCTCGATAGACGAGAGCTGTTTCTTTAAGTTGTTGCTCATCTTCGAACGGGTCCTCTTCTCCCTTAAACACATAGGATAATAAACTAGGGATTCATATCTAGTTTCAGACGGGGTCTGAGCAAGTAGGGTCCTTGCTTCAGTTGTTGCAGTGGCAACTAGTGGAGTGTTTGAAATAGATGGATTAGAGGGTTCAACATATTCTGTTGAGGTAGAGGAGATTTGGACTGTGGTTTCTAGGGGCTTTGATGTGGCTAGGTCAGGTATGACAACTATTGGAGTATCAGTTGTATCATATATGGTTGTGTCTTGGGTTATGCTGGCTCTCAGTGGTTGCACTGCCAGCACTTGCGAGGATGAGGATGCAGGTCTGGCACGAGATCGATATGATCTTGCCTTGGTTGAAACGGGGAGAGAGAGAGGTAATGAAAGAGTTTGAGACGAAGAACCAACCTGTTGAGTCGACTCGTCTGGTGGAGTAATCGACTCTACTCTCATTAGGTGGTAGAGTTGAGGAACTTCAGCACTAGCTTCCTCTTCTTTCTCAGGCTCTTTGTCGGATTGAGTCTCCTCCGAGTCTTCTGCACTAGGTCCAGCCTCGGGCTCTTCCTCAGAATCTTCACTATCCGACTCGTCCTCCTCTGCACTAGACGAGACGGCCTCAGGAATTGCATCAAGAATGTTAATGTGAACTGGTCTAGGGGCAGCTGGTCTTGCAGCAACTTGCTTCCTCAAGGCCTCTTTCTTCAAATAGAACTTCAAGGCATGGAACAGCTTGCCCTTACTCCATTCCGACTTGTTCGGCAACAAGATGGGTAGAAGGATACTCAACTTATTTCCGAAACCAACCACATTGGACACCACCCAATTAGCTGTATCAGTGTCAATGCGAACGCTTCTTTCGAAGTACATTAATCGATCCGTGAACAACTTGAACCAATTCCCTTCCGTGATTCCATCATATATAGCAGTCATCACTCTTGCCTTCTGCAATGTGACCGAATCATATGAACCGGTGACACATAGCAACATCTTGCTTGCTATGTCGAGGAGAGTTCTGTACTTCTCAAGAAGTTCCTTCTTCTTGACAGTTGGGAGTTTTCCATCCGGATTCAGCCTCAATTTCCTTCCACAAAAGATACTCAGATATCTTGCTTCTTGACCAATGGCATAATTCTCCACATCAATCGATCCGATGGGCAGCTTTAAAGACTCGAACACAGTATCACGAGTGATTTCCACTCGACTGCCTCCAACAAATGATTATATGGAGTCGCCTCGTCTGGTGGCGTTGGCAAAGAATTCTAACACCTCCTCCTCCAAGACGACTTGTGGAAACGCCTCCAGATATGGTTTTAAACCACATCTGCTACACTTTGTCAAAATCTCTTGATTGCCTTCAGTGTGTTTTCCCTTGAAAAACATAGAAGGTTCCACATGCACCGGCTTTCAGATATGTACTTGCCTAGGTCGAACCTAGCCTGCATGTTAGTCCTTACATCGAAAAGAGAGATGATCGACATAGTGAATAGATTGATTGAGAACAAAGGTTTGGGTTTTGCAAGAAATCGAATGCTTGAGTAGGAGAGTTACGAAAAACGTGAGGCGAGTGTAAGTGTTGGGTTTTGTTAAAACTGAATTTGGAGAATCAATGGCCAAGATTGAAAGATATGATCCAACGGTTGGGCCTTTTGGTATTCAGTTACGGAATCGAGAATATTACGTGATTTTATATTGTAAAATTTGAAATCCGCCACTTCTATTGGTTAGGACAGAAGGGTGTACTCATCTGACCTAGGGTAGTAGGATTTGGCGCGAACTGGGTGTATACACCTCATTAAAATGGGAGTGTATAAATCCAATTCTAGGGTTTTCCAATTTTCACATTAACAAATTACAATAATACCCTTAATTCGTTTAGTTTAAACACTTAGAGTATTTGAGTCATAAGAACACTTATCTTGTCTGTTCGAGTCTATCTAGAACAGACGAGTAGACTTATGCGCACAAGACGAGTTCCCCCTTCGACTGTGCTTGTCTATTCTGAATGTCGAACGACTTCATGTACCTATCTTGTCTTATGCAACGTTTGATCGTAGGTACAAGTTGAGTAGAATAATTAAGATGAATATCATTCTAAAGCAATGGTCAAGGTTTGTACAGGATGACTTTTAACAAAATTAAGAGTCAACATAAGGATATTTAAGAAATCAAAGATTCCCCCTTAAATGTTTATTCCCTTAGTATTACCCTCAGCTTTACCAGCTTCCTCATCGGGTTGTTTGGTCATCTTGTCTGACCTTGTCTACCTGTTTGTTGAGCGAGTAGACGAGTGCTCTAATCCAGTGGTCTTGTCTACTTATTTCTTTGATGTACCTGTCTGGTTAGTACATAGTTATGTGCAAGTAGGGTCTAGATCAATTAGTCCTAGACTAATGCATAATTCACGAAAATGAGCCTCAGCTAATGGTTTTGTGAAAATATCAGCTCTTTGAAAATCAGTATGAATCTTTTCCATGCGAATATCCTTCTTTTCTACATGATCACGTATGAAATGATGCTTCAAATCAACATGCTTACAACGTGTGTGCAAAACAGGATTTTGTGTAATGGCAATGGCACTGTTACTATCACATAAAATAGGAACATTTGATTCATATATGTTGTAATCTCTAAGCTGTTGCATGAGCCAAAGTAGTTGACTACAGCAGCTACCAGCAGCCATGTACTCGGCTTCGGTAGTAGAGGTACCCACACTAGTTTGCTTTTTCGAAAACCATGAAATGAGTTTTGTGTCTAAGAATTGACAAGAACCAGATGTAGATTTCCTATCTATTCTACAGCCACCAAAATCAGAATCTGAGTAGCTACTTAGAGATAAATCATCATTTGAAGGATACCATATACCACGATTGATGGTTCCTTTCAAATATTTCAATATCCGTTTAGTGGTTTCCATGTGACTCTCTTTTGGATTAGCTTGAAAACGAGCACATACGCCAACAGAGAATGCAATATCAGGTCTACTAGCAGTCAAGTACAGTAATGAACCAATAAGACCACGATAATATGTTTGATCAGCACATTTACCATGTTCGTCTGGATCCATCCTGTATGTAGGTAGCATAGGTACTCCAGTAGACTTGCATGTCTTAATACCATACTTGTCTAGTAGATTTCTAGTATACTTTGCTTGATTTATGAAAATCCCTTCTGGGGTCTGTTTTACTTGAAGACCAAGAAAGTAATTCATTTCACCCATCATAGACATCTCAAATTTACTTTGCATGAGTGTTGAGAAACTTTCACTCAGCTTTTTGTTAGGTGACCCAAAAATGATGTCATCTACGTAAATTTGGACGAGTAAAATGTCTTTCCCTTCTTGTCTTCTGAACAAGGTTCTATCGACCTTGCCCTTAGTAAAACCATTTTCTAATAGAAAGAGAGAGAGAGTATCATACCATGCTCTTGGAGCTTGCTTTAGTCTGTACACCTGGTCGCCTTTGACTTCGAAACCTGGAGGTTGTTCAACATACACTTCTTCCGCAAGAATACCGTTAAGAAATGCACTTTTGACATCCATTTGACATACAGTAAACTTCATATAAGCAGCATAGGCAAGGAACAATCGAATGGCTTCTAGTCTAGCAACAGGAGCATATGTTTCATCATAATCAATGCCTTCAGCTTGTGAATAACCTTAGGCTACTAGTCTAGCCTTATTCCTAATGACTACATCATTCTCATCTCTCTTGTTTTTGAAAATCCATCGTGTGCCAACTACATTATGATGTTTCGGCCTATCGACAAGTTCCCAGACGTCGTTTCGAACAAACTGGTTCAACTCGTCTTGCATAGCGATGATCCAGTTACTATCAACCAATGCCTCTTTAACAGTGGTAGGCTCGATAGAAGAAAGGAAATAACACCAGGAAAATATAGTTGGACTAGGATGTTCTTGCGACTCAAAGAGTTGTCGTCTAGTCTTCACACCAATAGTAGAGTCACCAATAATATTTTAAGTATCATGCGCAGATTTCCATGTCTTTCTAGTCTTACCAGGAATACTATCATCATCTAAATCAGGTATTGCATCATGCATTTCAACATCATTTGTATCAACAGTTTTGACAGGAGTAGACGAGTCGACTAGAGCAGGCATGTCAACTGGTCTAGTAGACTTACCTTGAGCACTTACCTTTTCTTTATCATCAGATTCGAGAGCTTTCATGAATGGATTGTAGGCTTGAACGGATTCATATACCTCTGATTCTTTGTCAGATTCGATCGATAGATCAGTCACTTTCTCACTGATCTTGTCGGCAAACGAGTCCTGTCGAGATTCATCGAAAACCACATGTGGTGTTTCTTCCACACAGAGGGTTAAGTAGTTGAATACCCTAAATGCTTTGCTAGTCGAGGAGTATCCTAAGAATATCCCCTCGTCTGCTTTAGCATCGAAAGCATTCAACTTGCTCTTTCCATTATTATGGATGAAACACTTACAGCTAAATATATGGAAATATGAAATTCTGGGTTTTCTACCTTTCCAAACCTCATAGGGTGTCTTGCCTAAAACTTTGTTGATCGCGCTTCTGTTCTGTGAGTGGCATGCAGTGTTGATAGCTTCAGCCCAAAACTTTTGAGGTGTGTTGTACTCGGCTATCATGGTTCTACAGGCTTCTTTGAGAGTTCGATTCCTTCTTTCTGCTACACCATTCTGTTGTGGTGTCCTGGATGCACTAGTAAGGTGCTGGATACCACGTTTAGCACAAAAATCTTTGATATAGCAATTAATGAACTCAGTTCCCTTGTCACTACGAATCTTGACAATAGACTGGTTCTTCTCAACTTGTAACTTCTTCAACAGATCAGGTAGAAGTGTTTGTGTATCACTCTTCTTGTGTAGGAAGACTACCCAAGTAAACTTAGAATAGTCGTCTACAACAACAAGTGTGTACCTTCTACCATTCAAGGTTGGAGGAGTTATAGGACCATGAAGATCCATGTGTAGAAGTTCTAGGACTCTACTTGTTGAGAGAGTAGGAATTGACTTAAATGAAACCTTTACCTGTTTACCTTTTTCGCACTCATCACACACTTGTGATTTGTAATAGATTTCATTAGGGATACCTTCAACAAGTTAGTTTCTTGCGATCTTGTTAATTATCTTAAAGTTCATATGACATAGGCATCTGTCCCATAGCCAGCTGATCTCTTTAGGACTTTTAGTAAGAAGGCAAGCATCCCTAGGACAACTATTCCAATCACAATGTAGACGCTGCCTTGCCTTACTCCAACTAGAAGGATTGAATGAGTTCTTTTATCCCATATTTCGCATTTGGTGCTTTTGAAGTAGACTTTATAGCCCCTGTCACAAAATTGAGAGACAGATAACAAATTGTACTTCAAACCTTCTACATATGAGACATCGTGAATCTCTACATCTCCATTCCTGATGTATCCGAATCCTTTCGTGATTGCCATAGAACTATCTCCAAAGATTACTTTTGGTCCTTCTTGCTCATGGTAGTTAGAAAGAAGAGCCTTGGTACCAGTCATGTGGTGAGAGCACCCACTGTCTATGTACCAAGTTTCTCTAATTGAACCACCCTTCTTATACAAGTCAAGTCGACCCTGCAATGAAGATATTCAATAATTTAGGTACCCACTAGTTTATTGGGGTCCTGGGGGGGTTAGTCGAGTTCAAAGGAATCCAAATATACATTGGAGTCTTGAACAAGTTCGATCTCTTAAGCTTCCTGCCAAATTTGTTACAAAATAAGACCTTGTTGTCCTTATCTGTCCTATCATTCGATTTCGGGTCTACTCGTTTGAGATAGCCTTTCGACTTGATCTCTACTTGAGCAGGCACTGGTCTATGATAGTCAGAATAGGGCTTGTATGCATTTTGGTCCATACGGTTTATAGACACGTTTGGGTCTTTCCTCACTTATGATATCATATGACAAAGGTGGAGGATATAGGACTGGTTGTGTACGATATTTTGGAGCAACCTGTCTGGGCCTAGACGAGTAGAGCTGAGACTGCTTTATGAAAGGAGGTCTAGGCTCTTGTCGTCTAGTCTGTACTTGTCTAGTACTCGTCTCCTCAGGATACCAATCCTCGTATCTAACCTGATTAGGTCATCCACGATTAGTGGTCCTTTGTTGACTAGTTCTAAACGGAACAGGCTTGTTGTTAACATTCTTCTTACCTCCCTTGGTAATCGGATTGTTAAATCGAGTCTGTTTGGGTACAGTGCCTTCAGATGGCGTTCCAATATCGTATATCATTAGTCCTTTTCCTTTATCATTAGTCGAAGAGCTTGAGATGAAAGCAGTAGGGTTTTTAAGGACTCGAGTAGACGAGTTAGGTGATTCAGCACCTATACCTGTCTTGGCAGCAGGAGCCCTATACCTATCTGACAATTCAAGGTTAATCTTAGAAGAGTTAACCAGGTCAGTAAGTTTAAGGTCTAGAGTGACAACCTCGGTCTCTAAGAACTTATTACGTTCTTCAAGCTTTTTGCACTTGCTCTTTAAAACATTGAACTCATTTCTCTCAGTTGCATGTGTCTTAAGTAGGTTTTGATATAACCTGTCTGTCAATGCACACTTTTCTTTGAGTTGTCTTAACTCTTCAGTCAAGCGTTCATTTAGGACTGTTACATTAGGATCTACTTTAGACTGAGCTTCCTTAAGATCAATGATTTCTTGTTTTAAGGCGATGTTCTCGTCGCTGACTTCAATGAATGCCTAGTTAGCTAGTAGGAGGTCGTCTTCAATTGTTGGGATATGAATATCCTTAGTTCAGTTTTGATAAACCAAATCAAACATGTAATAGGATAAGTTGTATTGTATAGACAACTTTATTATACATCTTGTAATATATAGGACTCTGGTTAGAAGAGAAGACATGTCAATGCTCTAGAAGAGAAGAGAAGACCAAGACCAGAAGTCTCCTGATAAGATGAGTTGAACTCATCTTACAGGATAAGAAGAGTAAAAACAGCTGAGTAAAGACAGCAGAGTAAAGACAGCAGCTGAGAAGAAACAGCAGCTGTGTAAAGACAGCTGAGTAAAGACAGCAGATGAGAAGAAACAGCAGCTGTGTAAAGACAGCTGAGTAAAGACAGCAGAGTAAAGACAGCAGCTGAGAAGAAACAGCAGCTGTGTAAAGACAGCTGAGTAAAGACAGCAGAGTAGAAGTCTTCTTACCAGCAGAGTAGAAGTCTTCTTACCAGCAGAGTAGAAGTCTTCTTACACAATTAAAGGAAGACCAATCACAGCTGAAATCAAGGATTGACAAGATATGTGCACAAGAAAGGAAAGTCAAAGATATGATTGAAATTACATGACAATGGTAATATTCAATCATATCAAATCAAGAGATTGTCAATTCCTCAATTAGTGGAGATTTGAATTGCTATCATCCAACGGTAACATTCAAACATCAACACTATATAAATGAGCTCATACATCATTGGGAGAAGAGGTGTGAGATGCAGAGGTCGAGCAAAGTGCTTAAAGTCCAGAAATAAGAAGAGCTCAAGAAGATCATTCACGAAGATTCAACACGCATCACCTCATCCCCAGTGAGTGAACTCATACCATCTAAGCCAGTTTAACCACTCATATATATCCATAGCTTAGAGAGAATTTCCCAATCCTAGCATGAGGCTAAAACAGATTGTAAGGGAAATTCTCACCTAGTTCATATACACAAAACCCACCTTCTACCATAAAACCCTAGAAGTCAAGTTGAGTGTTCGTCACTGTAAAGAGTCCAAGTGCTCTATAATCACTTGTGGAGTGCAAGTGCAAGTGCTTACAATCACTTGTGGGCAAGTGCAAGTGCTTACAATCACTTGTGGAGACCGTAGCCGTTATGACCGCTCAGATCTCAAAGTCCTACCCTTGGGACTATAAAGGTCAAGGCCCTTGTACTTTTTGGTAAATTAAAGGGATTAAACATCACGTTAGGACGTGAGAGTGGACGTAGGAACGTATATTCGAACCACTATAAATTAATGTGTTATTTACATTTCTGCACTTTACATTTCAAGTCTTTTCATACATATTTGTGCATAAACTATTTTACACACTGTATTTATTAAATAGACGAGTATAATATTTATGGGCACACTACAATTCCGCACTTAACTCCGATAAGTAATTAATCAGTCGACTAACTAGTCCTAGGCCCCTAGTGAAATCAGCGGACTAGTTACTTTGAAGAGTTAGTTTATTTTCCACACAATCAGCAGACATCAAGTCAGCTGATCTTACACTCGTCTCAGGGACCAACATCAATAGCACTAGTGGAGTGATGAAGACTACTCCCTACTTCACTACTGGCAGTATCATTTTCATCAGAATCTGATTCATCACATGATTGAAAAGAAGTAGCAGATGATACCTCTTGGTCGATTTTAGCCATACAGCATAGGCCATCATCTACTATGAATGCTTCATCGTGATCTGGGTCAGACGGGTAGCTAGATGAGGACGATGGCAACTCGTCTGAATCAGACTCAGAGGCATCATTGGCCATCATTGCCTTCTTGCCACGATTGTATCTTCTTTCCCTTCGTGCTTTGCGTTCTTCACGATCATCGGTGCTCAGGTCTGGACATTCATAAATGTAATGACGTGGTTTCTCACAGTTATAGCACAAGAGATCATTAGTAGCCTTTTTAATAGGAGAAGTATTCCTTCGCTTATCACGTCTATCAGAACGCGTAATCTCCCTATCATCAGACTCTCTATCACGTCTATTACCTTTCGAGACTTCGTCTCTCCTTTCGGACGAGTTTCGGTCTCGTCTGGTATCGGACGAGTTCTTAGAAGCAGACTCTTTATGATTTCTATAGAACTTCTTATATCTACCGAAACGCTTATTCAGCCTATCAAACTTCCTAACCATGAGGTTCACCTGATCCTTCAGGCTAAGATCAGTATCTAACTCGTCTTTCACAGAAGCAAACTTAGTTTTAAACTTAGACTTGCTAATTCTAGAACTCTTAGACGAACTAGATTTGAAGGCAACGTTCTTAGATGCGTCTATCTCTCTATCACTGCTTGCTACGGGATCTTCTTCGTCTAAATCAAACTCATGAGCCTTCAGAGTTTGAAACATGGTTTCTGCTGTCCACACGTCTATATCTTGAGTATTCTTAACAAGCATTTTCACCATTCTCCACCTGGCATCAAGACTCTTAAGAATCCTAAGATTAATTTCACGAGCAGTATAAGATTTTCCAAGGACCTCCAAATCATTCATAATTTTGGTAAAACGAGTATCCAGTTGGTCTATTGTTTCACCAGCTTTCATTTTAAATGATTCGAATCTTTGGACAGCTGTGGAGAGCTTGCTCTCTTTGATTAGGGATGTCCCTTCACAAATGATAGCGAGACGGTCCCACATCTCTTTGGCAGTTTTACATTTTAACACTTTTCCTAGATACTCGTTAGGAAGAGTGTGTAAGATGTAATTCTTGGCCAAGCTATCCAAATTATTCTGCCTCATTTCTTCTGAGGTTAGCTCTGACCTGGGTTTCTTGACGAGAGTACCCACGGGTTTGTCCTTGTCGAGGGCAGCAGTATTTGGGATAATTGTCACGATCGGACCCTCGGTGACAACAGAGATCATTAGGTCGTGCGTGGAGCTAAAAATTGCTTCCATCCGCAGCTTCCAATAGTCGTAGTCCTGAACCTGGAACTTGGGTAACTTGTTAGCACTGATTTCTAACGACATGATTCAAGAAGACTAGTATAGCACAATATAGTATCAAGAAACGGATATATTCAAGAACAGCAATCAAGAACACGTAAGAGCACGTACAAACACGGACCAAGACTTCACCCAAGTCTTAAGTCGGTTATCAAGAAACAGCAGTTCGTAAACTACTGCTCTGATAGCACTTGTAGGTCCCAAAGTTGAGTTTAATACCGAGTAAGCTAGTGAAAATGTCTAGAGGGGGGTGAATAGACTTTTCAAAATTCTTTCGATATATCAAAGTACAATGCGGAAATTAGAATATATCAATGAGCCCAATTCAAGTTTATACTCAACTTATTTCGAGAACTTTGTTTTATGTATACTCAACTAATCTTGTTCAGATATGTAGTTAAACAGTTAAGCAATTAAACAATCAAACAAAACAGTAAAGTAAACAACACACAACGATTTTATAGTGGTTCGACAACTTGTCTACGTCCACTCTCACAAACCCAGTTGTGATGTTTATATTAACTCTTCCAATCGAGAAATATGTGTGTTCTTGTAATTTTATGTCCCAAGAAACAAGACTTAGATCTTCTCGAATATACTACCAAGTATATATTCGATCTTACTAGAGATTTACAAGTATCTAGCAACTTGAAAACAGTAAACTAAAACTTATTCAGTAGCAGTCTTCTTCGTTCTTCACTTGTGTTCCGGACTTGCTTTCTGAACTTCAAACTCTGTGAGTGTTTGCTTCGATCTTGATATGTTGACTTGTCTTGTCTTCAGCGCACCTGTCTTGTATAGACTTCGACTTCTTCTTGTGCGAACTTCTTCAGCAGTAGACTTAGTAACAACTAATCTAATCCTAACAAGACTATTACATTTACTTTAAGCTTTATAACTTCAGCTTAGTCAACTTAGAAATCTATACACTGATTTATATCAATTACATATGAAAATCATGAGCTTCTATACAATCATTAATATAGCTCAATAAACAACCTAAACAATTAATAAAGTATCAACATATTATAAGTACTTGTCTTTTGTTAACTTGACAATACTTGTCTTGTGTGAACTCTACTGGTCTGTACAAGATGACTTCCATAACTAGACTAGGTCAGTCAACACTTAGAAAATATTCAAGTCTACTTTGGCTTATCAAAACTTCATCTTTATCTTTTATCATCAATTAGGACTTGTTTCAGGATTCATATCCCAACAATAACTTATTGAAACTAAACACAAGAACTCCCACATCAGCAGAGCAAGTTCATCATTCAAGTTATCTGAAATCTTTAGAGTTCTTTAGAGCCTGCATTCGATCTTTGTATCCAATAACTCTAAGTTTCCTACATCTAAGCCTGCACTGTATTACATATCTCAAGCTTAGAAAAGTGTTGATTGAACTTCCTTGTTCATCACACTAGTTAGTACATCTCGAAAAACTCAAACCCTACCTTCTTAGAAGTTAAGTTTGATTTTGCACCCAACGTTTGTAAGAGTACTTCTCAAAATAACAAGTAGATCCAACTGCACTCAAGGGTAGTGTATCGAGATCACAAGTCTTCTCTTAGGACTATAAAATAGCAAGGACCTTATTTTATAAGGAATTAACTTCATAGTTGGAACTGTGAGAGTGGACGTAAAACGAGTTGTCCGAACCACTACAAATCTTGTGTTCTTTATTGTTTTATTATTTATTTATTTGCATATATTTTATAACATAAGTTTTTCTAAAAGAATAAAAATTTAATAAGTATTTTATCCATAATCAGAAGACATCAAGTGTGCTGATTTAGTCATCTGTTTTTATATCAAAGTCATTCTTTGTTAAAAGGTTTTCATTCAACCCACAAGTCTAAACATTTAGGGCCTGCACAATTCCGCACTAACAGTTGAGTAGACAGTTGTCCAACTAACTAGCTAACAAGCAATCAGTAGGTTACTTATCATTGTTGTTCTACACTCGCACTCTAGATCAGATCATATTTATCTGCATCAGACGACAAGAGCATATAACTCATCAGTTGCCTCATCTGATCAGCACGTAAAAAGTTTAAAAGATACAAAGTTTATTCACCCCTCCAAGACTTTTTCCAGCATTGATACTCGTTTATAGGGACCAACAATCTGACCCCTTTTATAATGTTTTTCTCTTATTTTCTTCTACTCCTTATTCGATGTGAGATATAAATTTTTATGTTTGTTTGTTACTAACTTACTAATACTACTACTTTTATACTATTGTTTTTCTCTTATATTTTTTCTACTATTTCGATGTGGGACACAATAAAGTTCATATGATTGTTCGTTAGTAACACTATTTTTTTATAATGCTCTCCTCTCATATTTATTCTATTAAAGTATTAGTAGTATTGTACATATCATTAGTCTTTGTATCCCACATCGGGAATTCTATTCATATCTCTTAGATGTACATTGTATATAATTTTTTTTTTTATCAGGATGTACTTTGTATATAATACTTAGTCAATATTAATAAAATCATCCCTTGACTTTGTAGATGTTGTTAACTCTTAAATGCTTTAACATTATCAACAACATCTTAATTTGACCTTCCTTGATTTATTATAAGTCTTTTCTGAAATGTTACATTAAATGTTGTACTAAATGCTCTCACATTCAGGAACGATTCTAGAAGCTTCTACAAGAGTCTGGAACCTGGAAGATTCCAGAAGGTTGGAGAACGTGCTAGAAGAGTTTAGAGCATTGTAGAACGACCTGGAAGATGGCAGAAGGATCTAGAAAGATCATGGAGGTTGAGGTCCTAAAAAATAGGATCTCATAATGGAAGGATCTAGAAGCTGTGTATTTCTCTATAAATACCGCTGGAGCCTCTCATTTCAAAGTATGCACTATTCGAGTAACACCTTCTTGAGCGTTCAATCCTAGTTCGGAGTTATGGTCAGTAGTTGTATCATTTAACGTACGCCGATGGATACCACACCTTCTAGTGTACTTAGTTCTAGTCTTGTATCGAGTGAGAGTGAATCATAGATCAGATTAGTTCTTTAGACAGTTTCCTTACACTTAAGTCTGTTTGCGGATTCAGGCACCTGCCTCGATCGTAGTTTCTTTTTGTGGAATGTTGAAGTAATTGCTGAGACATTTCACACGACATTTTTGTGTATAACTTAGGAACTAAGTTATTGTTTCGCCGTAAGGCTTAACATAGGTTTTGTTATTAATAAAATCTATGTTAAAAATTATTCCATTGTGTTCGTATTGTGTTTTAGTGTTTTAGACTTCCGCTGTGTACTGTGTTTACTTAATCACATTCTGTTAGAGTTAATGCTACACTAATTGTCACAACATTCAGTGTAACATTGTTCTGTTTTTACTTAAACACTAGATACCATCCCCCCACACACTTTCAGACTTAATCTCAACATGGTAACCAGAGCCTAATTGGCATCTACCTTTTTTCAATCCTTCCTTATTTCTCGAGATTACCTTTCCTTCCTTCAGTCAACGCCCAGCCATCTTGCACGCTCTTCCACAGAAGCTGAGTACGGGGCCATTGTTGTTTCCTCTGTTGAGTTATAGTGGACTCGGTCCATCCTTTCCAAGCTCTATGTTCCCTTGACGTCGACTACGCCATCTTTGTATAGTGATAACATTGGTGCTACCTACCTCTGCTTCAATCCAGTAGTTCACTTTCGCATGAACCACATTGCTATTGATTATCACTTTGTTCGAGACCTCATCAAATCCTTTCAACTTTGAGTTGCTCATGTCTCCTTTGCTGACCAACTGGTCGATGCTCTAACAAAACTTTTATCTCGCAACCGGTTATCTCTTCTTATGGACAAGAATGGTGTTGTCATTGCCCACCATCTTGAGGGATTGTATTAGAGTTTTAGAAGTATTGTACATATCATTAGTCTATGTATCCCACATCGAGAATTCTATTCATATCTCTTAGATGTTCTTTGTATATAATACTTAGTGATCAATATTAATAAAATCATTATTTGACTCAATGTCAACATATTCTACTCATTATTCGACGTGGGGTGAAAATTTCATATGTATGTTTGTTTCCTCTCAATTTTTAATTCCTAGGTAATTGTGTAGGTAATACAATATCATATTAGTTGTAACAAACTAATAACTACCAATCTAATCTAATCTAACTAATACATATCATATTGATAATTTTGTGTCACTTGGTGTTTCACCCTACTGAATCTTTAATCCGCGTCGTTGTAATATTATAGAATATTAATTATTTTTTAATATAACACATGTCAATCTTTAATATAATGGAATAAAACGTGAAATACCAAAAGTAGAACAAAAAATGATTTCACTCCGTTTGATATGGGTTAAGCAACGATTTCATTAATCATGCATTCCCTCAATTTAAGCTCGATCTTAGCGCCATTGATACTAATGTCGCAACATTCACATCTTTCCATCTGTCAATATAATGATCATATTAAATTTAAATTATACAATAATCATTTACCTATGTACAAAAGTTTTACGCAATATTATAAATTCTTAATTCAATATTATAAATTCTTGCCAAACTAAAAATGTATTCTTAATTCAAATTATCCATAACCCAATTGACAAATTTTAAAAAAGGTCCTACAAACATTTTTTTCATTAATCTTCAATATCTTTTGTAACACCCCAAAATTTAAATTCTAGATTCACCACTGATATAAATAATACACATAATACTATTAAGGTCGAATTGACAAATAAAGACAATATATTAGATGAAAAATAAAAAATATAGAATCATAAATTTACAAGTCGAACGAAAATTCTCCTCAATAAATCTATTAAGATCGAATTGGATTTATATATATATTTTTTAGAATATTTCACAAGAGACTAACTAATTCGGACTAGCTAGCAAATAAAAATTAATAAATTTATTTTAATTTATTGATTTGCTATTGCTAAGTTTTAAATATTTGTAATTACAAAATAGTTACCATATTTTTAATCATTTATTTTCTTTTAACAGAAAATGTGGATTTATTTTCAATAAGGATGGGGCAATTTGCACATAATTTTTTTGCCACATAAACAACCAGTTAGTGAACCCCTTTGAATATGTTATAATTTCGGTTTGAGTTACATTTGTGTGCAAGGGTGAGGTTGTGGTGGATTCGTGTGTAGCATGTACACTCGAGTCCAGTTTTAACTATATATAGAAAAATTTGCAAATATTTAACATGATTCAGTTATAGCCTAATGGTAGTAAAATAATAAATTAAAGTGCAAGTAGTAACTAATAAAATGTGTAAAATTAATAAAATATATATATATATATATATATATATATATTTGCACCTATTTTCCTAGATTATAAAAGTGTAAGTACTAATTGACAAAGGTGTAACATGAATAATTAACGTCTAGCTGATGAAATGACCAATTATTCATCACCGCAAGGGAGAGAACCACTCGAACAGTGGCTGATTTAACAACGGGACTGAAGTTGTGGTCATAGTCAAAGCCAGGGAGTTGAGTGAAGCCCTGAGCGACCAGGCGGGCTTTGTGGCGATCAATAGAACCGTTTGTGAGAAATTTTGTTCGAAAAACCCATTTAGAGCCCACAATATTTGCACCCAGAGGTGGAGGGACCAGGTCCCAAGTTTTGTTTTTCCGAAGAGCTTGAAGCTCATCGTCCATTGCTACTAGCCAATGCAAAGATTTTGCAGTCGAGGAGAAGCTTTTTGGTTCTATGTTAGAGTGAACAGCGACGAGGAGAGAGCTGGTGGTGATGAGGGAAGTATTAGGAGGATGCTTGATTTTGAAGATCCCATCTTGGGAGCGAGTGCGTATAGAGCGAGTGGAGGTTGATGCTGGCCAAACACGTGGTCGAGGAGGCGGTGTTACAGCTCGCGGGCGAGGAGCAGGAATGGGCCGGACGACCGGGCGAGCAATGGGAGGAAGAGGATCCTGCCGAGGAGGATCATTTTGAGGTTGTTACAGAATATCAGGTTGGAGACAAAGCGAGCAGGGGTCCGTAATGGAAGCATCAGGATGAGTGGGGTTAGTGGAGGATGGAGAGGTGTTTGGAGGACAAGAGTCAAAGGAAGAAATGTCCAATCTTGAAGGAAAAGTGTGAGTAGCATCGCCAAAGAAATGAAAGATGGTCTCGTCAAAGCGAGCATGGCGAGAAATGTAAGTGCGAGAGGTAGAGCGATCAAAACAGCAGAGTCCTCTGTGGAGCTAGCTATATCCTAAAAAGACACAAGGAATACTACGAGGATAAAAAGGTCTTGTGTGAGACCGTGTTGGGAATAAAATGTGATATGTTTTGATTGAATACCAAAACCCCCTGAGACATGCCTAATTCATGATTGAATATGTTTAAGAAATGTTAGAACATATGATATAAAAGGCTAGATGAGGAGCTAATGTGTTAGGTAGCTCTTAGATGATTAGATGCACAAATTGAGGGGGAACATATGCTTTAAAATCTATCAAGATCAAGTCCCCTCAAGGCTCAAAATCTGGAATCATGATCAAGTCTACTGAAGGACAAGTATGCTGATCAGATGAGTTGTCCAGAGAAGTTGTCTCAGCACAATCAATTCAGAAGAAGTGTACTGAAAGCTTGAGGTCAACTATGCTGAAGAGACAACTACACCCTAGAGATCCTCATTGAATCATGCTGAGTTCACCTTGAAGTAAAGCAAAGGGTAAGAGCCAAGTCATCTGAAGAAGAGCAAGCCAACCTTGCTGATAAGCAAGACTGCTGATAGTGATAAGGAGAGTTGTCCAGTTGATAAGGAATGTTGTCCTATCATTGGAACAACTTTCAGAAGCCATGTCCAAGTCCTAACAAGAGAATCTGAAGGTCAGACATTGGGAAGAGTACTGCAGAATGAAGACAAAGCTTATACAGCCGTTTATTTCCCAAATGAGGACATGTCACTATCAAGAATCTGTCTTCAAGGTTGAAGAACCAAAAGAAGACATTTATGGACTTTTGAGGCTGCCTCTCCAACGGGCAAATCCTTCAATTATCTATAAATACAGAAGTGTGAAGACCATTTGAAAGCATCCACTACCTATCCAACTATCCTACAAGCAAGAGTGCTTTCAAAGATTTCAAAGACTATCTTAGTCTTCAAACACTTCTTCTAAGCTGTACTACACTGTATTTTCATACACAAGCTTAGAGAGATATCCTATCCTTATACACTGATCTTCATTGTAAAGGATATCTCATTAGTTGGAACCTTACTTCAACCCTTATATCTTTCAAGAGTGAAAGTGAGAAGGTTGTAGTAGTAGAAGTGGTAGGAGCTGACTGTTGAGAGAAGAACGGTTCAGTTCTGAGTTGAGAAGAGGGTACTAGGACTCTAGACATCCTAGGGATCAATTCACCAAGGAGTGGTGTTCTTGATCAAGTGCACCTTGGCACTATAAAACAAGTTAATTCCAAGAGTGAAGGAATTATCCTGTTAAATCAGGGAAAGTGGATGTAGGAGCTTGAGTCTCTGAACCACTATAAACTCTTGTGTTGATTTACATTACAAGTACTTTCATACATCAACACTGCACAAAAAACTGATCTTTCAACGGATTGATACTCAAAGACTGTGCAAAACTGATTTGGATAAATTCCCTGAAACTTGACTGTATTGAATTGACTAAGTGATTTCAGAAATTAAAGGAGTCTAAACTAAAAGGGCCAACCACTATTCCGCACATATAACTCCCCTAGATAGTTATTCAACTAAGTACTCAATAGTACTTAGTAGTCTGATTATCTTAGAAGAGTTAATCATCTTCAGTAGAGTTGTCCAAGACAACCTTGCTGAGCTCTGGTTTGATCAAGTTAGAAAAGAATTTGCATACAAGTGTATTCCCCCCCCCCATACACTTGTTATATACTCCTTTCAGGACCAACAAGTGGTATCAGAGCAGGGGTTCAAAGACCACTGCTTCTGAAAAGCCATCTTGGTTTTCAAAATTCACATATTTGGTGTGGTCACTGAACTGATCTATCTGAAATCCTACAAATTATTGACTGACTGTTTGTTCTTGAGATATGGCCAACAACAATGCTGCTGTTCCACCTCCTGTTGTTCAAGGGTTGGACAATATGGCCACAAATCCAGTCAACCACATTTCTCATCACAAATTGCCCATGTACTCAATAGACAACTATGATTTCTGGAAAATCAGAATGAGGGCTCATCTTGCATCTGTACACACTGACATGCTGAGAGTGATCACAAGAGGTCCTTTTGTGTTCACTCAAGTAAATCCTAGAGTTACTGAAGCTCAAAGGGCAGATATAAGGGAATTGATTCCCAAGGATGAGGATGACTTCACTGCTGATGAAAAGAGGAAAGATAATCTGAATTATCTTGCCATGAACACCCTCTACCAAACAATTCCAGATGCAATCATGGGAAGAGTTTACCACTGCACAACTGCCAAAGAAATTTGGGATACTCTTGCAGAAATGTGTGAGGGTACTGAAAAGATCAAGGAGAATAAGCTCCAAGTTGCTGTGCAGAAGTTTGAACAATTCACAATGGAATCTGAGGAATCCATTGATAAATTTGCTGGTAGATTCACTGATGTGATGAATGAGATCAACTCATTGGGCAAGGTGTACTCCAAAAGAGAAGTTGGGTTGAAGATCTTGAGAAGTCTCACTCAAAAGTGGGATGTCTATGCTGTGATGATGCAAAACACCAAAGATCTCTCCACAATGCCCATGCAACAAATCTTCTCAGAACTCAAAGTTTATGAGTTCGACCTCAATAGAAGAAAGCCTGTTGAGGAACCTTCAAATCCTACTAAGGGAGTGGCATTCAAAGCCAAAGCTGCTGAACCAGAAATGCAGTCCACTCCAAGATCATCAAAGTCGGTCTCAAAGACTGAAATGAAGGAAGAACTAGCCTTGATGGCTAGAGGGGTTTGAAAAGCTAAATTCAAGGTTTGGTAGATACAAGAAATTCTACCAGGACAACAAATTCAGGAGAAGGTACCCAAGAAGGGCACTCCTGAAGATCAGGCTGAAGCCAAAAAGCCTGAAGAGAAAAGATCAGAGGACAAGTACTCTGATAGGAGAAGGTCCAGTAGAGCTGAACCTTCATCATCAAAAAGAAGAGAAGAACCCAAGAAGGATGATGATGAAGACTTGTGCTATAACTGCAAGAAGAAAGGGCACTTCCAATATGATTGCCCTGAATTAAGCTCTAAGGAGAGAAGAGAGAGGCAAGCCAAGAGAGACAGGAAATTCACCAATAGAAAGGCCATGATGGCTGGTGAAGAATCTGATAGTGCTGAAAGCTTCAACTCTTCTGATGGACTGTTCTCCAACAGTGATGATGATGATGATGTCTGCAACATGGCTCTTGAGGATGATGAGGTATCCTCTACTTCTAGTTCACCATCATTCATCTCACAAAACAATAGTGAGGTCAACTTGAAGCTTTCCCTTGGAAAGTTGATGGAAGATTTCACTATGTTACAAGAATTTCATGATAATTGTGTGAGAGAAAATGAATGATTGGCTATTGAGCTTGCCAAAAACTCTGAGACAGTTGTTGATGTCAAGTCTACTGAGTTGTATCAACTAGTCTTGAGAGAGCTTGAAGAAGCAAATCTCAGGATAGTTGACCAACAAAAGGAGATTGATGATCAACTTCTCTCTCAGAAGAGAAAAGATTTTGAACTTAAAATTCTAAATGCCAAGTTTGAAAACCTCTCACATGAATATGATATTCTTAAATCAAGTGAAGAGAGCCTGAAATTAAAGATGTCTGCTTTGAAGAAATCCTCTAGAGCAATAGAGGAAATTCAGAGTTATCAAAGACCTATGGCACAAAGAAGTGGATTGGGTTTTGATCCATTTGAATCTTCACCTTGTCTTAGTGTTGCTTCTGTGAGTAACACTAAGAGAATCTTTGTTAAGTCAGTGGCACAAACTGAAAATGAAGTGATTCAGCCACTGAACAAAGGAAATGGCAAAATGGATGATTTGCCTACTCAAGTGCTTCAGGAGACTAGGCCCAAACCTAAGGAAATGGCCAAAGCTCCTGAACACAAGAAGAATATTGGTCAGCAGAGTAGACCAAATGGAAGGACAACTCTTCTGAACAATGTTCAGAGGAATTATCCAAGGTATAATCAGCCTAGGCCAACTCTTCTGAGAAAGCCTCAGCTGACTAGACCTAAGGACAATTATCCTCAAAGGCAAAATAAAATGAGACAACCCAAACCCTTCATGCCAAAGGGTAATGGTCATAAGAAAGCCTTTCCTCAAAGATTCCCTCAAGTAGCACAAAGAACTCAAAAGTTCAGGAGATTTGACAACTCTCCTGAAACTTACAGAGTTAACACTTTCACACACACTTTCCCAAAGGCATTTAAAGGAAAGACAGTGTATGTAGATGCTAGAGGAAGACAACTTAGCCACCTTGAATCAATCAGGGTTATTAGGCAAGTCTGGGTTCCTAAAGGTACAGCTAACCTCTCAGGACCCAAAACTCAAAGGGTACCTAAACCAATCTAATTGCAGGTACCTTTGGGCCACAAGAAGAGGAGCATGAGCAAAAAGTCAACATGGTACCTTGACAGTGGATGTTCAAGGCACATGACTGGAAACAAGGAACTCCTCATTGATTTTATTGAAAAAGAAGGCCCAAATGTCACATTTGGAGACAGCTCACAAGCAACTACAAAAGGTTATGGTACTTTGATGATTGGTAACATCAAAGTATCCAATGTATCCTATGTGGCTGGTCTCAAATATAATCTCCTAAGTATCAGTCAATTCTGTGATAAAGATTTCAATGTTGAGTTTTCTAGTGGAAAATGCTTGATCAAAGAAAAGACTCAACAAATTCTATTGACTGGAACTAGGAAAGGAAATGTGTATTTTGCAGACTGGGACAAGTCTACTGATGCTGCATGTTTCATTGCTAAGAGTTCTAGTGAACAAAGTTGGTTATGGCATAAAAGATTAAACCACTTGAACTTCAAAACAATGAACAAGATTGCTAGAAATGCATTAGTTAAAGGGTTACCTAATGAGGTTTTCATTAAAGAGCACGTCTGCAAACCATGCCAAGAAGGAAAACAGATCAAAGCCTCATTTAAAGGAAAACCAGTCATCTCTACTGAAAGGGTACTTGAACTTTTACATATGGATCTTTTTGGACCAATTACCCCTGCAAGCATAAATGGTAGAAAATACACATTGGTAGTAGTAGATGACTTCTCTAAGTTCACATGGGTAGTATTTCTCCTTAATAAGAAGGAAACACAAGTCAAATTACCTGAACTTCTAAAGAGACTGTCAAATGAGAAAAGCCTTAGCATTATCAAGATAAGATCTGATAAAGGCACTGAGTTTATTAACTCATACATCAATGAGTATTGCACATCTAATGGAATAGCTCATGAAACCTCAGCAGCTAGAACTCCTCAACAAAATGGAGTTGCAGAGAGAAGAAATAGAACTCTAAAAGAAGCTGCTAGAACCTTAATTGCTGATTCAAATTTACCTAAGAGGTTTTGGGCTGAAGCTATAAACACTGCATGCCATACTCAGAATAGATGTTTGATCACTAAGGGGCAAGGCAAAACCCCCTATGAACTCTGGAAAGAAAGATTGCCTAAAGTGTCATACTTTCACATTTTTGGTTGCAAGTGTTTTATTCACAATAATGGGAAAGAACAGTTGAAAGCCTTTGACAGCAAAGCTGATGAGGGGGTATTTCTTGGATACTCTCAAATCAGTAGAGCTTTCAGAGTCTACAACAAGAAAACCCTTATTGTAGAGGAAACACCTCATGTTGTGTTTGATGAATCTATTCATGAGTTCAGGAATGAGAACTTGGAATCAGAAGAAATCACACAAAGGACAACCAGACTGAGCCTAAAAGACAAAGACACTGAATTCATAGATGTTGTCCAAGCTAACCTACCTGAAAAATTCACTTTGGACAACAATCCTGAAGGCAAACTTCCTGAGGCAAATCCCACTGAAGGAAATGGTGAACTGAATGATCCAATCCCAGTTCACAACCAGTTAACAACTACCAATGAAGAAGCAGTTCCTGCTGAGGTAGTTAATGGATCAAATAATCAAGGAGGAACTCAAAATGTTGAAAATGCCAATGTCCCAGACATTGAGGACAACACCCCTGATTATGATCCTGAATTAGATCCTGCATTTAATTATCCTGAATTCTATGATCAAAATGACTCAACTTCAGTAGAGGACAACTCTACTGAAGAGATCAGAAAAAGAAGGACTTGGTTGTCTGACCATCCTGCTGATCTAATACTTGGTGACCCAAGTATAGGAGTCAAAACAAGGAGATTTCATGGTGAAAGTGCTCTTTTCTGTTGTTTCTTGTCAGAGCAAGAACCAAGTGATATTGAGGAAGCACTTCAAGATGCCAATTGGATCACAGCCATGCAGGAAGAACTAAATCAATTCACCAGAAATGAAGTATGGGAGCTGGTGGATAGACCTTCACATCAAGATGTTATTGGAACAAAGTGGGTGTTCAAGAACAAGAAAAATGAGAATGATGTGATTGTCAGAAACAAAGCAAGACTAGTGGCAAAGAGTTATTGCCAACATGAAGGCATTGACTATGATGAGACTTTTGCACCTGTGGCAAGGCTAGAAGCAATAAGGCTCTTTCTAGCCTATGCAGCCCACAAGAGGTTCAAAGTGTACCAAATGGATGTCAAGAGTGCCTTTCTGAATGGAGTCTTGAAAGAAGAAGTCTATGTGGAGAAACCACCAGGTTTTGAGGTTGGAAACCAAGTCTACAGACTAAAGAAAGCTCTATATGGACTCAAGCAAGCCCCTAGGGCTTGGTATGATACACTGTCACAATTCCTCTTGGATCATGGATTCACCAAGGGAACTGTGGACAGAACTCTTTTCAGAATCTCTGAAGGAGAAGACATCTTGCTTGTCCAAATCTATGTGGATGACATAATATTTGGATCCCCCAATGAAAAGTTGTGTGAGAAGTTCTCCAAGCTAATGCAAAGCAAGTTTGAGATGTCCATGATGGGGTTGATGAACTTCTTTTTGGGTCTTCAAGTCAAGCAAACAAAAGAAGGAATCTTCATCAACCAAGCTAAGTACACCAGAGAAATGATCAAGAAATTTGGGTGTGCTACTAGCAAGCCAGTAAGGATCCCAATGAACACAAATTGGAAGATGGATCCTGATGAGAGTGGTGTTTCAACCAACTCCACTGAGTATAGAGGAATCATTGGTTCTCTTCTCTATCTCACTGCCAGCAGACCTGACATCACCTTTGCAGTAGGTGTTTGTGCAAGGTTTCAAGCAAATCCTAAGAAAAGCCATCTTGAGGCTGCAAAGAGGATTTTGAGGTATCTCAAAGGCACTGAGAATCTAGGTCTTTGGTACCCTGCTGATGACAACATTGAGTTAACTGGCTACTCAGATGCTGATTATGGAGGTTGCAGAATTGATAGAAAGTCCACCTCAGGGACTTGTCAATTCTTAGGCAACAAGCTCATATCTTGGTTTTCCAAGAAGCAGAACACAGTGGCTACCTCCACCACTGAAGCTGAGTATGTTGCAGCTGGAAGTTGTTGTGCTCAGATCCTTTGGCTGAGACAACAACTAAGAGACTACAAAGTCAACTCTACTGAAGTGCCCATATTTTGTGATAACAATAGTGCCATTGCTATATCACAAAATCCTGTCTTGCATACAAGATGCAAACATGTGGACATCAAGCATCACTTCATTAGAGATCATGTGGAAAAGAAGGATATAAAGTTGGTCAAGATCCACACAGATCATCAAAAAGCTGATATTCTAACAAAGCCACTTGCAGAGGCAAGGTTTCTGGAGCTATCAGCAGAGTTGGGTCTACTTGATTCAGGGAAGTTGGACAAGTAAAACTCATTGAAGTTAATGGGAGTAAAAGAGCTGAATTGATCTTCAGCAGACTTGGTCAAGTCTACTGAAGTTCAGAAGAGATGATCACTATTACTCAGGACACTTGTCCATTGAATCTCAGGACACTTGTCCACATCCTTTCAGGACACTTGTCCTTGTAGGGTCAGATAAGTTGTCCTGGCTATCAAACTATTTTCTTGGTTTGATAAACACCTATTTTGGGTAATCATTGTCTACCTTAATATCTGTCCCAATTACAGATATCATCTCTGTGGGATTTAATTTGTCCCCCACCCAAAAGGTCACTTTCCATGCATTAAATGTCAAGATTTAACTCTTGTTTGCATTGCACTTTTCAAGCCATGATCTATCTCGAAAACTCCCCAACCATTAACTAATATTAAATACCTTCCACGTTTTTGAATAAAACCAACAAGTCACTGTTACATTGGTTTTTAACCACTGGATCAAAACTGGCCAACTCTCCTGAAATTCATCCTGGCCGTCCAAGTGTACTTTTCCATATTTGACAACCGTTGAAAATACACAAAACTCACCAACTCATTGACAAACATTCCTTTTAGAATATTTCCAAGTCTTAAGAACTCCCCACACACTCTTCTTCCCCAAGCATTCGAAACCCTAGCTTATTTTCTTCAAACTCTCTCAAAACTCTCTCAACTTCATCTCTGTAATTTTCAATGGCTCCCAAAGTTAGACCAGAGATGATTATAGATTTCTCTAACAAGGCTCTAGACCTTGATTTTGGTTACTTGAGTAATAAGGCCTGAAATGCAGTCCACTCCAAGACCATCAAAGTCAGTCTCAAAGACTGAAATGAAGGAAGAACTAGCCTTGATGGCTAGAAGGTTTGAAAAGCTAAATTCAAGGTTTGGTAGATACAAGAAATTCTACCAGGAACAACAAATTCAGGAGAAGGTACAACACTCCTGAAGATCAGGCTGAAGACAAAAAATCTGAAGAGAAAAGATCAGAGGACAAGTACTCTGATAGGAGAAGGTCCAGTAGAGCTGAACCTTCATCATCAAAAAGAAGAGAAGAATCAAAGAAAGAAGATGATGAAGACCTGTGTTATAATTGCAAAAAGAAAGGGCACTTCCAATATGACTGCCCTGAACTAAGCTCTAAAGAGAGAAGAGAAAGGCAAGCCAAAAGAGACAGAAAGTTCACCAACAGAAAAGCCATGATGGCTGGTGAAGAATCTGATAGTGCAGAAAGCCTCAACTCTTCTGATGGACTGTTCTCAAACAGTGATGATGATGATGATGTCTGCAACATGGCTCTTGAGGATGATGAGGTATCCTCTACTTCTAGTTCACCATCACTCATCTCACAAAACACTAGTGAGGTCAACTTGAAGCTTTCCTTTGGAAAGTTGATGGAAGATTTCACTATGTTACAAGAATTTCATGATAACTGTGTGAGAGAAAATGAAAGATTGGCTATTGAACTTGCCAAAAACTCTGAGGCAGTTGTTGATGTCAAGTCTACTGAGTTGTATCAGCAAGTCTTGAGAAAGCTTGAGGAAGCAAATCTCAGGATAGTTGACCAACAAAAGGAGATTGATGATCAACTTCTCTCTCAGAAGAGAAAAGATTTTGAACTTAAAATTCTCAATGCCAAGTTTGAAAACCTCTCACATGAATATGATATTCTTAAATCAAGTGAAGAGAGCCTGAAATTAAAGATGTCTGCTTTGAAGAAATCCTCTAGAGCAATATAGGAAATTCAAAGTTATCAAAGACCTATGGCTCAAAGAAGTGGATTAGGTTTTGATCCATTTGAATCTTCACCTTGTCTTAGTGTTGCTTCTGTGAGTAACACTAAGAGAATCTTTGTTAAATCAGTGGCACAAACTGAAAATGAAGTGATTCAGCCACTGAACAAAGGAAAAGGCAAAATGGATGATATGCCTACTCAAGTGCTTCAGGAGATTAGGCCAAAACCTAAGGAAATGGCCAAAGCTCCTGAACATAAGAGGAATGTTGGTCAGCAGAGTAGACCCAATGGAAGGGCAACTCTCCTGAACAATGTTCAGAGGAATTGTCCAAGGTATAATCAGCCTAGGCCAACTCTTCTGAGAAAGCCTCAGCTGACTAAACCTAAGAACAATTATCCTCAAAGGCAAAATAAAATGAGACAACCAAAACCCTTCATGCCAAAGGGTAATGGTCATAAGAAAGCCTTTCCTCAAAGATTCCCTCAAGTAGCACAAAGAACTCAAAAGTTCAGGAGATTTGACAACTCTCCTGAAACTTACAGAGTTAACACATTCACACATACTTTCCCAAAGGCATTTAAGGGAAAGACAGTGTATGTAGATGCTAGAGGAAGACAACTTAGCCACCTTGAATCAATCAGGGTTATTAGGCAAGTTTGGGTTCCTAAAGGTACAGCTAACCTCTCAGGACCCAAAACACAAAGGGTACCTAAACCAATCTAATTGCAGGTACCAATGGGCCACAAGAAGAGGAGCATGAGCAAAAAGTCAGCATGGTACCTTGACAGTGGATGTTCAAGGCACATGACTGGAAACAAGGAACTCCTCACTGATTTTATTGAAAAAGAAGTCCCAAATGTCACCTTTGGAGACAGCTCACAAGCTACAACAAAAGGTTATGGTACTTTGATGATTGGTAACATCAAAGTATCCAATGTATCTTATGTGGCTGGTCTCAAATATAATCTCCTAAGTATCAGTCAATTCTGTGATAAAGATTTCAATGTTGAGTTTTCTAGTGGAAAATGCTTAATCAAAGACAAGACTCAACAAATTCTATTGACTGGAACTAGGAAAGGAAATGTGTACTTTGCAGACTGGGACAAGTCTACTGATGCTGCATGCTTCATTGCTAAGAGTTCTAGTGAACAAAGTTGGTTATGGCATAAAAGATTAAACCACTTGAACTTCAAAACAATGAATAAAATTGCTAGAAATGCATTAGTTAAAGGACTACCTAATAAGGTTTTCATTAAAGAGCATGTTTGCAAACCATGCCAAGAAGGAAAACAGATCAAAGCCTCATTTAAAGGAAAACCAGTCATCTCTACTGAAAGGGTGCTTGAACTATTACATATGGACCTTTTTGGACCAATTACCCCTGCAAGCATAAATGGTAGAAAGTACACATTGGTTGTAGTAGATGACTTCTCTAGGTTCACATGGGTAGTATTTCTCCTTAATAAGAAGGAAACACAAGTCAAACAGCCTGAACTTCTAAAGAGATTGTCAAATGAGAAAAGCCTTAGCATTATCAAGATAAGATCTGATAAAGGGACTGAGTTCATTAATTCATACATCAATGAGTACTGCACATCTAATGGAATAGCTCATGAAACCTCAGCAGCTAGAACTCCCCAACAAAATGGAGTTGCAGAAAGAAGGAATAGGACTTTAAAAGAAGCTGCTAGGACCTTAATTGCTGACTCAAAATTACCTAAGAGGTTTTGGGCTGAAGCTATAAACACTGCATGCCATACTCAAAATAGATGTTTGATAACTAAGGGGCAAGGCAAAACCCCCTATGAACTCTGGAAAGGAAGATTGCCCAAAGTGTCATACTTTCACATTTTTGGTTGTAAGTGTTTCATACACAATAATGGGAAAGAACAGTTGAAAGCCTTTGATAGCAAAGCTGATGAGGGTGTATTCCTTGGATACTCTCAAATCAGTAGAGCTTTCAGAGTCTACAACAAGAAAACCCTTATTGTAGAGGAAACACCTCATGTTGTGTTTGATGAATCTATTCATGAGTTCAGGAATGAGAACCTGGAATCAGAGGAAATCACACAAAGGACAACCAGACTGAGTCTAAAAGAGAAAGACACTGAATTCATAGATGTTGTCCAAGCCAACCTACCTGAAAATCCCACTTTGGACAACAATCCTGAAGGCAACCTTCCTGAGGCAAATCCCACTGAAGAAAATGGTGAACTGAATGATCCAATCCCAGTTCACAACCAGGTACAATCTACCAATGAAGAAGCAGTTCCTGCTGAGGTAGTTAATGGATCAAATAATCAAGGGGGAACTCAAAATGTTGAAAATGCCAATGTCCCTGACATTGAGGACAACACCCCTGATTATGATCCTGAATTAGATCCTGCATTTAATTATCCTGAATTCTATGATCAAAATGACTCAACTTCAGTAGAGGACAACTATACTGAAGAGATCAGAAGAAGAAGGACTTGGTTGTCTGACCATCCTACTGATCTAATACTTGGTGATCCAAGTATAGGAGTCAAAACAAGGAGATTTCATGGTGAAAGTGCTCTTTTCTGTTGTTTCTTGTCAGAACAAGAACCAAGTGACATTGAGGAAGCACTTCAAGATGCCAATTGGATCACAGCCATGCAGGAAGAACTGAATCAATTCACCAGAAATGAAGTATGGGAGCTGGTGGATAGACCTTCACATCAAGATGTTATTGGAACAAAGTGGGTGTTCAAGAACAAGAAAAATGAGAATGATGTGATTGTCAGAAACAAAGCAAGACTTGTGGCAAAAGGCTATTGCCAACATGAAGGCATTGACTATGATGAGACTTTTGCACCTGTGGCAAGGCTAGAAGCAATAAGGCTCTTTCTAGCCTATGCAGCCTACAAGAGGTTCAAAGTGTACCAAATGGATGTCAAGAGTGCATTTCTGAATGGAGTCTTGAAAGAAGAAGTCTATGTGGAGCAACCACCAGGTTTTGAGGTTGGAAACCAAGTCTACAAACTAAAGAAGGCTCTATATGGACTCAAGCAAGCCCCTAGGGCTTGGTTTGATACACTGTCACAATTTCTCTTGGATCATGGATTCACCAAGGGAACTGTGGACAGAACTCTCTTCAAAATCTCTGAAGGAGAGGACATCTTGCTTGTCCAAATTTATGTGGATGACATAATATTTGGATCCCCCAATGAAAAGCTGTGTGAGAAGTTCTCCAAGCTGATGCAAAGCAAGTTTGAGATGTCCATGATGGGGTTGATGAACTTCTTTTTGGGTCTACAAGTCAAGCAAACAAAAGAAGGAATCTTCATCAACCAAGCTAAGTACACCAGTGAAATGATCAAGAAATTTGGGTGTACTACTAGCAAGCCAGTAAGGATCCCAATGAACACAAATTGGAAGATGGATCCTGATGAGAGTGGTATTCCAACCAACTCTACTGAGTATAGAGGAATCATTGGATCTCTTCTCTATCTCACTGCCAGCAGACCTGACATCACCTTTGCAGTAGGTGTTTGTGCAAGGTTCCAAGCAAATCCTAAGAAAAGCCATCTTGAGGCTGCAAAGAGGATTTTGAGGTATCTCAAAGGCACTGAAAACCTAGGCCTTTGGTACCCTGCTGATGACAACATTGAGCTAACTGGCTACTCAGATGCTGACTATGGAGGTTGTAGAATTGACAGAAAGTCCACTTCAGGGACTTGTCAATTCTTGGGCAACAAGCTTATATCTTGGTTCTCCAAGAAGAAGAACACAGTGGCTACTTCCACCACTGAAGCTGAATATGTTGCAGCTGGAAGTTGTTGTGCTCAAATCCTTTGGTTGAGACAACAACTAAGAGACTACAAAGTCAACTCTACTGAAGTGCCAATATTTTGTGATAACAATAGTGCTATTGCTATATCACAAAATCCCGTATTGCACACAAGATGCAAGCATGTGGACATCAAGCATCACTTCATTAGAGATCATGTGGAAACGAAGGATATAAAGTTGGTCAAGATCCACACAGATCATCAAAAAGCTGATATTCTAACAAAGCCACTTGCAGAGACAAGATTTCTGGAGCTATCAGCAGAGTTGGGTTCACTTGATCCAGGGAAGTTGGACAAGTAAAACTCATTGAAGTTAATGGGGTAAAAGAGCTGAATTAATCCTCAGCAGACTTGGTCAAGTCTACTGAAATTCAGAAGAGATGGTCACATTTGTTCATGACACTTGTCCATTGGAATTCAGGACCTTTGTCCACATCTCTTCAGGACACTTGTCTAAGTGGGGTCAGATAAGTTGTCTTGGCTATCAAACTATTTCCTTGGTTTGATAAGCACCTATTTTAGGTAATCATTGGCTACCTTAATATCTGTCCCAATTACAGATATCATCTCTGTGGGATTTAATTTGTCTCCCACTCAAAAGGTCACTTTCCATGCATTAAATGCCAAGATTTAACTCTTGTTTGCATTGCACCTTTTCAAGCCATGATCTATCTCGAAAACTCCCCAACCATTAACTAATATTTAATAACTTCCACGTTTTGAATAAAACCAATAACTCACTGTTACATTGGTTTTTAACCATTGGATCAAAACTGGCCAACTCCCCTGAAATTCATCCTGGCCGTCCAAGTGTATGTTTCCATTTTTGACACCCTTTGAAAATACACAAACCTCACCAACTCATTGACAAACATTCTTTTTAGAATATCCCCAAGTCTTAAGATCCCCCACAAACACTTCTCCCCCAAACATTCAAACCCTAGCTCATTTTTCTTCAAACTCTCTCTACACTCTCTCAACTTCATCTCTGTAAATTGTCAATGGCTCCCAAAGTTAGACCTGAGATGGTTGTTGATTTTTCTAACAAGGCTCTAGACCTTGATTTTGGCTACCTGAGCAACAAGAACAGCCTTCACTCTGAGCCCATAATATCATTTGAGAGTGAGGATCCTGAGATTACTCCAACCCTGAGATGGTTGAGAAGGGCTGGTCTTCAAAAGTTCTTGGAAGAAAGACCAAGCTCATGCTTAGAAAGTTACATGGCTGAATTCTTTGCCTTTCTCAAATGGAGAGGCAAGCCTGAAGATGGTGAAGTTTCCACCAGATTATCATATGTTGCTGTAGGAGAAGAGGAAGAGAGATTTCATAGAGTGAAATTCTCTTCAGAAGATCTTGAAGGAGCTTTTGGATTGCCTTCTGAGGGAAGGAATCCAGAAATCTATGGCACTGGTCATGAAGATGAAATAGCTCAAGAATGGCTATTGACACCAGGCCCTCTCTCCTCCACACAAAACAAAAAGACTCTCAAGCCAGAATTTCTTAACCTCTTTGAGGTAGTAGCTAAAAGTCTCTTGAGCAATACTGGAAGCTTGGAGCAGGTCAGCCATCCAAGGATCAGAATCATGGCTGCAGTCATTGATGCCAGTGACAAAGGCATCAAGTTTGATTGGAGGACCTTCATCATATCTGAGATGTTGAAGGAGAAGGCCAAGTTCAAAGTGAGAACTCAAAACAAGGTTGTGCTAGAAGGGAAACTCAAGTATTGCACAAGGGCAAGCTTGTTGATTGAGAGATTTTCCCACTACTCCCAGATGCAAACCTTTGCAAAGCCCCTCCCAGCCCAAAAGATACTCTTCAGAAAGCTCAGCAAGAAAACTGAGCAAAGGAGGATGCTAATGGCCAAGCCTGCTGAAGCTAAGGTGGAGGAAACGCCCAAGTTGAAGAAGAGGACAAAGGCCAGAATGGTGAAAACAAGGAAAATGTCTCAAATCCCCTCAGAGGAGAAATCAGATGCTTCAACTGAGATTGAAGAAGTTTCTAGAGAAGGTGTACAAGTGCCCTCTGATCATTCAGATGAATTAAGGCAGAAGTACAATGAGACTAGACAAAAGTCTAAGGGAGATAAGAGGATCAGGGAGGTTGTCCCTGAAAAAGATGAGGAAGGAAGTGGGAGCAGTAGGGCTAGCAAGAGAAGGGTCAAGCCTACTGACAAAGTGTTGGAGCTCCAAGAGGAAAGGTCTCTACAACTTGCTCTTAGAGAGAGCAGAGCTGAAAGCAGGACCAAATCCAAATCAAGGACCAACTCATCTGGTTCTGGTACTCCAGAATCCAAGGTCCCTAAAGGTCAACCAATAGAGGCCAACATCCCTGAGATTCAGAATCCTGAGCCCAACTCCCCTGAAACTCACTTAACCCCAACCAACCAACCTATCACTCCCATCAATCTTACAAAGAGATATTCTCCTGAAGGGAATGTGCAAAGAAGTGGGATAGATGTGCTAGCAGATATAGCAGTAGATGAGACAAGATTACATTCTCCCCTTGACTCATCTATGCTCAATTATTCAAAGCTTTTAGAAGCTGCACTCTTTGAGCCAACCCCCATAAGTAAAGCCCCTTCAGAACCATTGCTCTCAAAAGCAACTGAAGATCCTTCTACAGCACCCAACCCATCTGAAGCCAACATTCCTGAACTTACTTTGCCTGAAGCCACATTAGGAGGACCCAGAGCCAACTCCCCTATAACCCAAAGTCCCCATTCAAGTGGAGATGAGGAGGAGTATACTTATGAAAGTATGCTCAGAGGAGGAGCCAAGGCTACTGTGGACAGTTTGTATCCACAACTTGCTGAATTTCCAAGAATTCAGAAGGCTTTTCATGATCTAAGGATGCTTGTTGATGTGAAAGACAAATCTTTGATGGAGATATCACAAGTCATCCAAGATAAGGGTGCAAACTGGTGGCAAGTAGAGTAAAATAGATTACTACACTTTGCTGGAGTTTCAAAGACAAGATTCCTCACTGATGAGGAAGTATTTTCAAAGTTGGTGGATGACAAGATCAATGAGGAAAGGGAAAGGAAAGCTAAGGGCATCAAACACCCTGATAGTAGCTCAAATGATGATGATTCCCCTGATGATCCCTCAAACCCCTCAAAACCCAACCCTCCTGAAACCCCTCAAGCCATTCTTCCCAAGCCTTCTGTCTCAGACAGACTTTCCAACCCCCCTAGAACCTATCATAGGAAAGGCTCTGTATCTTCAGAGGTGTTGACCAAGGGTGGTAACACAACCAAAGACACATCTGCCAATGAAGGTTCTTCTGAACCCAAGGCACAGCCTAAAGATGTGGAGGTTCCTAATTTAGAGGCTGGTTTGATTAAGGCCTATTCAATGTCAGGAGTGTTGGACATTGATCAGCCCTTAATCATTCAGGATGACTCAGTGGCTGTTGACATAAGCACTGTGATCTCCCCACAACTGCCATCTTTGGACCTTGTTGAAGGTGGAGATGCTGCAGGTTTAGGAGAAGGAGTTGAAAAGGAAAGTAGTTTTGAAAAATCAGAGGGAGTTATCGATGAAAGAGAGGTAGTTATCACTAAGATTGTGAGTGTACCAACATATGAGGGTGGTATAAGTGAGGAAGGACAGGTTATTCTTGAAGTCAAATCTGAACTTCAAGAATCCCTTGATGAGAGGAGGCCTGTTCCTTTAAGTGAGGACATTTTTAATGAAGGGAGAAAAGAAATAGTTGAAAATGAGGAGAAGACTGCTGATGTATCAGAGTCTTATGAAAAAGAAAATGAGGGAGAAAAGTGTGTTTTTACTGACTCTTTTGATTTGTCTGATATTGCAGGTATAACCTTTGATCAATTTTTTGCAGATGAACTCTTAACAGATGCACCCATCCAAGTTGATAGTGGATCAGCACAAGCCTTGCTTGGGATGCAATCAGATAAATTGGATTCCCTGGCTCATCAGGTCCAAACAGCTCATGCAGAAACCTCTGGAGCTTTGGATGAGCATGGAAGAACCTTGGCATCTGTAGAAATGAGGTTAACTGGCTCAGAGGATGTGGTGTTACCTACCTTGGAAGCAAGAATCAGTGGAGTTGAGACTGGTTTGCAAACCATCTCCACTGAAGTTATCAAAGCTAAAAACACCATGAAGTCAGTGTCAAAGGATGTTAAGAAGGAGCAATCATTGCTAAGAATCAACCACAACAACAATGTGAAGACATTAAGGTTAGTGGTGAGAAAAGCTCTTGGAAGAAAGACTGCTCTGCAAAGACAAAGAGCTGAAGAGCAAAGGCTGGCTATGGTGAAAGCAGCCTCAGAAAAGTTTTCCCAAGAGGTACTGGCCAACATTGCTGAAGGTGCAGTGGCCAACCTCACTGAGCTCCTTAAAGCCCAATTGGATGCATCTCTTAAGGCTACCATGGAGGAGGTTGTCCAACAGAAAATGAAGCCTGTTCTTGCCTTTCTCAGCTTGAGCAATGACAAGATGCAGAATATACATGATGAAAATGTATATCTATTGGAGGAAATGAAGTCCCTAACCCAAGCCCAGTCCTTATTAGCATCTACTATGAGTGAACTGAAGCCAGAATGTTTTGATGCTGCCAAAAAGGGGGAAAGGGAAAGAGCAAGGGAAAAAGGTGCCTTAGTAATTGGGAGTCCAGAGAAAGGGAAGGACAAAGTCCCTGAAGGAAAGGGAAAAGAGCCAGCAGTGCTGAACTTGGAAGAATTGAATGAGGAAGAGCAGTTAGCACTGGCATTAAAGAACTCTATGGCCTCAGCTCAAGAGGAAAGAGTGAGGTTGCAACAAAGACCAGGTGGTGAAGTGTCTGGTTTGGACAAAGACACTGAAGGTGTCCAAACTAGAGGAAAGATCAAGAAGACCCATGGAAAGAAGAGACAAGTTGAGAAATTCACTGACTTTCCCAATAGCCTTGATCTTCCACCTGAATTCAGAGTTATTGATGATGAGCCTATGACAAAGAAGTCCAAAACTGCTGAAGAGCCTAAGGATACTGGAAAGGACAAATTCTCTGACTTTGCCAGAAGTGCTGAAGATTCCAAGTCCACTGAAGGTGCCAAAGCTTCTGAAGATATGGAGGAACTTTATGAAGAAGGCTTTGGACCTGGACCAAAGAAGACAAAGATTGTGGTACTCAATGATCCATCAAAGTTTTTTCATGAAGGGTATGGCAAAGACCCTGAAACACAACAAAAATTGGCTATGATGAGAGCTCAAGAGAAGATGGATTTGATGGATGAGGCCAACAAAGCTAGAGACAAGAGAAGAGCAGACTTCCAGAAGCCAAGAAGGAAGAGAGCAACTTACAACAAGATGAAGCCACAGCTATTGATCCTAATGGACACCAAATATCCTCACATGGATAAATGGGTGCCAATTCAGCTGAATGACTTATGGGAGGAAGCCAAAAGGGAGTATGTCTATGATCAGTATGTCATTGACAGATGGAATGGAAGAGATGCCAACTCCACTTTTGCTGAGTTCATGATAGAATACTACAGAGAACTCTATCAACAATTGTTTGCAGCTGCTGACATTGCAAGAATTGAACTCACAGCTCCCAAGCCAATCATATACATGCCTCCAAAGCTTGAAGGATGGATTGATCAAGCAAGAATTATTAGAGAATTCACTGAAATCCTCAAGCTGAACAAGATGGTTCTTGGACCTAAGGGAACCAACCAAGAAGCCATGGCATTGAAAAGAAGAGTGTGGGCACAGTATGGGATGTTGCCACCTCCTGAGGATGATCTTTAAAATGGCTAAGTCTTTTGACCTATCTTAATTGATCAACTATGCTAAAATATGGTCAAGATTGCTGATGTGGTGTGCTATGAAAATCTGTTTGCTCTAATATGCCTTGGACTGCTATGATATAAGCATGATATCTAATGTTTTGCTCTGATACAAGATTAGTGCTCTGTTCTATGCTCTGATGATTGAAGAATCTTGTATATGCTTAGTATTGTTAGAATATAATGCTCTGATGTATTTAGTTGTGTTGATTCATGCTCTGATATGTTTATTTCAACTATCAACATGCTTGTAATGATCTTTTAATGAATGATAGTTGAACTTATCTTGAATCAAGAAACACTCATCTCTCTATGCCTATCTATGAAACCTACTTGCAACATGAATGGTGATTACACTAACACATTGTTTTTCAGGATAACTGACCTTAGTCATGTCTTCTGAAGAAAAATGTAATAGGTGTAGCTAAGTCACTTTTGCATAGAATGTATAGGTTTTGGCATCATCAAAAAGGGGGAAATTGTTGGGAATAAAATGAGATATGTTTTGATTGAATACCAAAACCCCCTGAGACATGCCTAACTTATGTTTGAATATGTTCTAGAAATGTTAGAACATATAATATAAAGGCTAGATGAGGAGCTAATATGTTAGGTAGCTCTTAGATGATTAGATGCACAATCTGAGGGGGAACACATGCCTTGAAGTCCATCAAGAACAAGTCCCCTCAAGGCTCAAATTCAGGAATCATGATCAAGGTTGCTGAAAGACAAGTATGCTGATCAGAAGAGTTGTCCAGATGAGTTGTCTCAGCTCAAGATCAAGTGCTCTGATAAGCCTAAGGTCAACTATGCTGAAGAGAAAGAGACAACCACACCCTAAAAGATCTTCAAAGAAACAAGCTAAGATCATCTACAAAGAAATAAAGGGAAAGAGCCAAGTCATCTGAAGAAGAGCAAGCCAACCTTGCTGATAAGCAAGACTGCTGATAGTGATAAGGAGAGTTGTCCATTTGATAAGGAATGTTGTCCTATGATTGGAACAACTTTCAGAAGCCATGTCCAAGTCCTAACAAGAAGATCTGAATGTCAGACATTGGGAAGAGTGCTGCAGAATGAAGACAAAGCTTATACAGCCGTTTATTTCCCAAATGAGGACATGTCACTATCAAGATTCTGTCTTCTAAGTTGAAGAACCAAAAGAAGACATTTATGGACATTGGAGGCTGCCTCTCCAACGGGCAAATCCTTCATTTGTCTATAAATACAGAAGTGTGAAGACCATTTGAAAGCACCTACCTCAACACAATCCAACTAAGCTCAAGTTCTTACAAGCTAGAGTGCTTTCTAGATTTCAAAGACTATCTTAGTCTTCAAACACTTCATTTAAGCTGAACTTCATTGTATAACCATACACAAGCTTAGAGAGATATCCTATCCTTATACACTGATCTCCATTGTAAAGGATATCTCATTAGTTGGAACCTTACTTCAACCCTTATACCTTTCAAGAGTGAAAGTGAGAAGGTTGTAGTAGTAGAAGTGGTAGGAGCTGACTGTTGAGAGAAGAACAATTCAGTTCTGAGTTGAGAAGAGGGTACTAGGACTCTAGACATCCTAGGGATCAATTCACCAAGGAGTGGTGTTCTTGATCAAGTGCACCTTGGCACTATAAAACAAGTTAATTCCAAGAGTGAAGGAATTATCCTGTTAAATCAGGGAAAGTGGATGTAGGAGCTTGAGTCTCTGAACCACTATAAATTCTTGTGTTGATTTACATTTCAAGTACTTTCATACATTCAACACTGCACACAAAACTGATCTTTCAAAGGATTGATATTCAAAGACTGTGCAAAACTGATTTGGACAAGTTCCCTGAAACCTGGCTATATTGAATTAACTAAGTGATTTCAGAATCTAAAGGAGTCTAAACTAAAAGGGCCAACCACTATTCCGCACATATAACTCCCCTAGATAGTTATCCAACTAAGTACTCAATAGTACTTAGTAGTTTGATTATCTTAGAAGAGTTAATCATCTTCAGCAGAGTTGTCCAAGACAACCTTGCTGAGCTCTGGTTGATAAAGTTAGAAAACAAATTGCAAACAAGTGTATTCCCCCCCCCCCCATACACTTGTTATATACTCCTTTCAGGACCAACAAAAATCAAAATAAGTAAAGAAATACAACTAATCAGTAAGATTACCTCCTTCTGGATTAGGAACACAAAACGCATCTAGGAGTCTTCTGTGTATCACTCCAACATGCTCTTCATCATCAATCTTCTCCTTCTCTAGTAGCTCTTCTTCAAACTTCTTGTATGGTTGAAATCAATCCTCTTTCCTGAGCTAAGTATCGGAGTAGTCCATTTCGGATAGGTAGGAACCAAGATGTTAAAGTTTACAGCAACAGATATTCTCATAATCAAATTCCAAAGCATCTGGTTTTGACCTTCCATGAACTTGTCAAAAATAGCATATAGTTCATCAGAATTTTCAGTATCACCAAATTTTCTGATTATCCAGTGATGCAACTCCCATTGCAACTTGACTTTGAACCAATCTGCACGATGTTCTTTGTCAATGAATGCATCTTTGACTTCATCTGGATTAGCTTTCATCTTCTGCAGCCTTCTAATGTGTTTTCCAATCTTCTTCTGGCTTCATCATCAGCATCAATAACTACCTTCTGCTTTTTGATGATTACAGTCTGGTCTGCAGGTTCTTCAGTAACCAGCTTTCTCTTGATCTGTCTTGTCTGAACCTCAGCTTCAGGAGTAGCAACACCTTTACCTTTCTCCTTTCTCTTCAGCTCTAGCTCGCTCAAGATCTGCCGTCTTCACTAACTTGCCTCTCTTAGGCCTCTTCAGATCTTGCATAGCTATCGCAGCTTCTTTCACTTCTGGTTCAGCAGACTTAGATTTTTCAACTTCAGCTTCGACAGCTCCAACTCTACTCGTCTCTTCCCCCTTTTTGGCTTCATCATTCGTCTTGAGAGTGAAAAGAGAAGTAAAGCGAGTCATTTCTTCTAACATAGCTTGCTTCAAAAGATTAGTAGCTTTCTCGATTTGCCTTTCGTGAGAACCATCTTGACTCAACTTGTCTAGCTTAGAAGCAACTAACTCCAACTTCTGAGTAGACAGGTTCAACTCATTCTTAAAATGTGTTGCAGTCAAGCGTAGCTTCCTGTTCTCTTCAGTCATAGCACTGATAATCTCTCTTGCTTGTGCTAACTGATCATAGGCTTCTTTTCTTTGCACATCTGCAATATCAATCTTCACTCGATAAACTCTTTCCATCTTCTTAGATTCTCTGGCCAAGACACGAGCGAAATCGATTGAACTCTTCTCCGAGTATTCGACTTGATTTTGCAGAAAAGCTTCTAACTGATTAAACATCTCTTGCCTGTAATCAGTATCCAACTGATTTACTTCATTCATGATCATCTCTTTTGAACTAGTCACAAGAGCACTATTTTGTTCAACAAGAGTCTTCTTAAGTTCAGACTTGAGAAACTCATCAATAGACGACTTGATCACACCTTTCAGCTCATTCTTTAATTCATCTATTGAAGCAGTTGGGATTGCTTGAGATGACTGACCAGCTTCCTCATGAACAGCTTCTTCCATGGTCTCATCTTCTGGAACAGATAGAACTTCCACCAACTTGTCTTCCAGATCAGTAGTTAAGACCTTGTCTTCTACTACTTCATCTTCCAGAATGACACTTCCACCTATGGCTTTTAAGTTCAACTGTGGACAATAAGGAACAATAGTCATCTTTGCTTCCTTAAACCTTCTTTCAGCATCATCCAAGTCTTTCTTCACCATGGCATGCAACTTCTTCACATAGCCACAAAGCTCGGCTGGAAAATACTTATCAGTGTAACGATTGATAAAACTAGAATCTGACCTTGGACTATCAGCATGTTCCACCTGGAATTTGAACACAATGCCTGTCAACTGGTCTGAGACATTATCAAGATCCACCAAAGGATCAGTAGCATTCACCTCTTCCACTGGTGCAGCATCAACCATTATCTCATCTTCCACAAGATCAGTCTCTGATACTTGAACACCAACATCTAACTTGTCTTCTGAAGACAACAAATCATCAGATAGATTCAGCATCCTCTTCACTAAGGCAGTTAGGGCATGAGCAGGGAACAATTCTGAGTGATCTTTAAAGCCACTATTCTCCTTCTGTTCCGTCTCTCAATCCTGAAAATTGGAGATTCCGCCCATTCCTAAAATGACTTCGAACAAGTCTTCCGTCGGGCCCTTCTTCAATGCAACCCATGTGCATATCCTTAGAAGTTTTTCAAACTACTCTAAAGATGTGTCGACTTCAATAGACGAGAGCTGCTTCCTTAGATGATTGTTGACTTTAGCTCTCAACCTATTCTCCCTTAGACACATAGGATAATAGACAAGGGATTCAAATCTAATTTCAGAAGGGGTCTGAGCAAGTGGGGTCCTTGCTTCAGTTGTTGCAGTGGCAACTAATGGAGTTTCTAAAATAGACGGGTTGATGGGTTCAACATTTTCTGTTGAGGGTAAGGAAAGAATTTGGATTGTGGTTTCTGGGGGCGTTGATGTGGCTAGGTTTGGTTCGACAACTGTAGGAGTATCAGTTGTATCGAATATAGTAGTGTGTTGGATTATGTTGGTTCTCAGTGGTTGTACTGCCAACACTTGCGAGGATTTGGGTGCAGGTCTGGCACTAGATCGATGTGATCTTGCCTTGGTTTTGACTGGGGGAGAGAGAGAGGAATTGAAAGAGATTGAGAAGAAGAACCAACCTGTGGAGTCGACTTGTCTGGTGAAGGACTCGACTCTACTCTCACAAGTTGATACAACTCAGGAACTTCAGCACTTGTCTCCTCATTCTTCTCAGACTCTTTATCGGATCGAGTCTCCTCCGAGTCCTCTACAGGCTCGAATGCAGCCTCCTCTGGCACGTAGTAAACAAGTCTTCCACTCGTTCCGACTTCTGCCACATCTTTGGATTCTTCACCATCCAACTCGTCTTCCTCTGAACTAGACGAGGCGGCCTCAATCATGGCATCTAAAGGATTAAATTGCAGCAACTTGCTTCCTCAATGCCTCCTTCTTCAAATAAAATTTCAAGGCATGGAACGGCTTGCCTTTGCTCCATTCCGTCTTGTTCGGCAACAAGATGGGTAGAAGGATACTCAACTTGTTTCCGAAACCAACCACAGCGGACACCACCCAATTTACCGTATCAGTGTCAACACGAACACTTCTTTCAAAGTACATCAATCGGTCAGAAAATAATTTGAACCAGTTACCTTCAATGATTCCGTCATAAATTGCGGCCATCACTCTCGATTTCTGTAGAGTGACCGAATCATACGAACCAGTGACACATAGCAACATCTTGCTTGCTATGTCAAGGAGAGTCTTGTACTTGTCAAGCAACTCCTTCTTCTTCACGGCTGGAATCTTTCCATCTCGATTCAACTTCAGTTTCTTGCCACAGAAAATACTGAGATATCTTAACTCTTGACCAATCACATAATTTTCCACATCAATCGATCCAATCGGCAGCTTCAAATGTTCGAACACATTTTCTCGAGTAATCTCTACTCGACTACCTCCAACGAATGATTCTACTGAGTCGCCTCTTCTGGTTGCGTTGGCATAAAATTCCAACACCTCCTCCTCCAAGATTACTTCTGGAAAAGCCTCTAAATATGGTTTCAATCCGCATCGGCTACACTTCATCAATATTTCGTTGTTGTCTTCTGTGTGTTTCCCTTTGAAAAACACAGATGGTTCCACATGCACCTTGTTTTCTGATATGAACTTGCCTAGGTCGAACCTAGCCTGCATGTTAGTCCTCACATCGAATAGGAAAACAATCGACATAGTATATAGATTGAGTAAGAACAAATAGTTTGGTTTTGCAAGAAATCGAATGCTTTGTGAATAGGAGAGTTAAGAAACGTGAAAAGAGTGGAGTTGGTTCTCAGTGGTTGTACTGCCAACACTTGCGAGGATTTGGGTGCAGGTCTGGCACTAGATCGATGTGATCTTGCCTTGGTTTTGACTGGGGGAGAGAGAGAGGAATTGAAAGAGATTGAGAAGAAGAACCAACTTGTGGAGTCGACTTGTCTGGTGAAGGACTCGACTCTACTCTCACAAGTTGATACAACTCAGGAACTTCAGCACTTGTCTCCTCATTCTTCTCAGACTCTTTATCGGATCGAGTCTCCTCCGAGTCCTCTACAGGCTCGAATGCAGCCTCCTCTGGCACGTAGTCAACAAGTCTTCCACTCGTTCCGACTTCTGCCACATCTTTGGATTCTTCACCATCCAACTCGTCTTCCTCTGAACTAGACGAGGCGGCCTCAATCATGGCATCTAAAGGATTAAATTGCAGCAACTTGCTTCCTCAATGCCTCCTTCTTCAAATAAAATTTCAAGGCATGGAACGGCTTGCCTTTGCTCCATTCCGTCTTGTTCGGCAACAAGATGGGTAGAAGGATACTCAACTTGTTTCCGAAACCAACCACAGCGGACACCACCCAATTTACCGTATCAGTGTCAACACGAACACTTCTTTCAAAGTACATCAATCGGTCAGAAAATAATTTGAACCAGTTACCTTCAATGATTCCGTCATAAATTGCGGCCATCACTCTCGATTTCTGTAGAGTGACCGAATCATACGAACCAGTGACACATAGCAACATCTTGCTTGCTATGTCAAGGAGAGTCTTGTACTTGTCAAGCAACTCCTTCTTCTTCACGGCTGGAATCTTTCCATATCGATTCAACTTCAGTTTCTTGCCACAGAAAATACTAAGATATCTTAACTCTTGACCAATCACATAATTTTCCACATCAATCGATCCAATTGGCAGCTTCAAATGTTCGAACACATTTTCTCGAGTAATCTCTACTCGACTACCTCCAACGAATGATTCTACTGAGTCGCCTCTTCTGGTTGTGTTGGCATAAAATTCCAACACCTCCTCCTCCAAGATGACTTCTGGAAAAGCCTCTAAATATGGTTTCAATCTGCATCGGCTACACTTCATCAATATTTCGTTGTTGTCTTCTGTGTGTTTCCCTTTGAAAAACACAGATGGTTCCACATGCACCTTGTTTTCTGATATGAACTTGCCTAGGTCGAACCTAGACTGCATGTTAGTCCTCACATCGAATAGGAAAACAATCGACATAGTATATAGATTGAGTAAGAACAGATAGTTTGGTTTTGCAAGAAATCGAATGCTTTGTGAATAGGAGAGTTAAGAAACGTGAAAAGAGTGGAGTTGGTTCTCAGTGGTTGTACTGCCAACACTTGTGAGGATTTGGGTGCAGGTCTGGCACTAGATCGATGTGATCTTGCCTTGGTTTTGACTGGGGGAGAGAGAGAGGAATTGAAAGAGATTGAGAAGAAGAACCAACCTGTGGAGTCGACTTGTCTGGTGAAGGACTCGACTCTACTCTCACAAGTTGATACAACTCAGGAACTTCAGCACTTGTCTCCTCATTCTTCTCAGACTCTTTATCGGATCGAGTCTCCTCTGAGTCCTCTACAGGCTCGAATGCAGCCTCCTCTGGCACGTAGTCAACAAGTCTTCCACTCGTTCCGACTTCTGCCACATCTTTGGATTCTTCACCATCCAACTCGTCTTCCTCTGAACTAGACGAGGCGGCCTCAATCATGGCATCTAAAGGATTAAATTGCAGCAACTTGCTTCCTCAATGCCTCCTTCTTCAAATAAAATTTCAAGGCATGGAACGGCTTGCCTTTGCTCCATTCCGTCTTGTTCGGCAACAAGATGGGTAGAAGGATACTCAACTTGTTTCCGAAACCAACCACAGCGGACACCACCCAATTTACCGTATCAGTGTCAACACGAACACTTCTTTCAAAGTACATCAATCGGTCAGAAAATAATTTGAACCAGTTACCTTCAATGATTCTGTCATAAATTGCGGCCATCACTCTCGATTTCTGTAGAGTGACCGAATCATACGAACCAGTGACACATAGCAACATCTTGCTTGCTATGTCAAGGAGAGTCTTGTACTTGTCAAGCAACTCCTTCTTCTTCACGGCTGGAATCTTTCCATATCGATTCAACTTCAGTTTCTTGCCACAGAAAATACTAAGATATCTTAACTCTTGACCAATCACATAATTTTCCACATCAATCGATCCAATCGGCAGCTTCAAATGTTCGAACACATTTTCTCGAGTAATCTCTACTCGACTACCTCCAACGAATGATTCTACTGAGTCGCCTCTTCTGGTTGCGTTGGCATAAAATTCCAACACCTCCTCCTCCAAGATGACTTCTGGAAAAGCCTCTAAATATGGTTTCAATCCGCATCGGCTACACTTCATCAATATTTCGTTGTTGTCTTCTGTGTGTTTCCCTTTGAAAAACACAGATGGTTCCACATGCACCTTGTTTTCTGATATGAACTTGCCTAGGTCGAACCTAGCCTGCATGTTAGTCCTCACATCGAATAGGAAAACAATCGACATAGTATATAGATTGAGTAAGAACAGATAGTTTGGTTTTGCAAGAAATCGAATGCTTTGTGAATAGGAGAGTTAAGAAACGTGAAAAGAGTGGAGTGTAACTGTTGGGTTTTGTTTAAAACTGATTTTGAGATTCAATGGCCAAGATTGATTGTATTGATCCAACGGTGTGTCTTTTGAGATTCAGTTACGGAATCGAGAATATTACGTGATTTGATATTGTAAAATTTGGAATCCGCCTTTCCTATTGGTTAGGACAGAGGAGTGAACTCATCTGACCTAGTGTAGTAGGGTTTGGCGCGAACTGGGCGTATACACCTCATTAAAATGGGAGTGTATAAATCCAATTCTAGGGTTTTCCAATTTTCGCATTAACAAATTACAATAATTCTCTTAATTCGTTTAGTTTAAACACTTAGAATGTCTGAATCATAAGATCACTTATCTTGTCTGTTCGAGTCTATCCAGAATAGACGAGTAGACTTATGCGCACAAGACGAGTTCCCCCTTCGACTGTGCTTTTCTATTCTGAATGTCGAACGACTTCATGTACCTATCTTATCTTATGCAAGGTATGATCGTAGGTACAAGTAGAGTAAAATAATTTAGATGAATATCAATATAAAGCAATGTGTTGGTCCTGAAAGGAGTATATAACAAGTGTATGGGGGGGGAATACACTTGTATGCAAATTCTTTTTGACTTTGATCAAACCAGAGCTCAGCAAGGTTGTCTTGGACAACTCTGCTGAAGATGATTAACTCTTCTAAGATAATCAAACTACTAAGTACTATTGAGTACTTAGTTGAATAACTATCTAGGGGAGTTATATGTGCGGAATAGTGGCTGGCCCTTTTAGTTTAGACTCCTTTAGTTTCTGAAATCACTTAGTCAATTCAATACAGTCCAGTTTTCAGGGAGCTTGTCCAAATAGGTTTTGCACAGTCTTTGAATATGTATCCTTTGATAGATCAGTTTTGTGTGCAATGTTGAATGTATGAAAATACTTGTAAAGCAAATCAACACAAGAGTTTATAGTGGTTCAGAGACTCAAGCTCCTACATCCAGTTTCCCTGATTGAACAGGATAATTCCTTCACTCTTGGAATTAACTTGTTTTATAGTGCCAAGGTGCACTTGATCAATAACACCACTCCTTGGTGAATTGATCCCTAGGATGTCTAGAGTCCTAGTACCCTCTCCTCAACTCAGAACTGAAATGTTCTTCTCTCAACAGTCAGCTCCTACCACTTCTACTACTACTACAACAATCTTCTCACTTTCACTCTTGAAAGAGGTAAGGATTGATGTAAGGTTCCAACTAATGAGATATCCTTTACAATGAAGATTAGTGTATAAGGATTAGGATATCTCTCTAAGCTTTGTAAGGATATACAATTGAGTTCAGCTTAGAAGAAGTGTTGAAGACTAAGATAATCTTTGAAAGCTTTGAGAGTTCTATGAGCTCCAGAATACTTGTGTAGTTGGATTCTGTTGAGGTGCTTTCAAATGGTCTTCACACTTTTGTATTTATAGACAAATGAAGGATTTGCCCGTTGGAGAGGCAGCCTCAAATGTCCATAAATGTCTTCTTTCAGTTCTTCAACTTAGAAGACAGAAACTTGATAGTGACATGTCCTCATTTGGGAAATAAACGGCTGTTTAAGCTTTGTCTTCATTCTGCAACACTCTTCCCAATATCTGACTTTAAGATTCTCTTGTTAGGACTTGGACATGGCTTCTGAAGGTTGTTCCAATGATAGGACAACATTCCTTATCACTATCAGCAGTCTTGCTTATGAGCAAGGTTGGCTTGCTCATATCAGATGACTTGGCTCTTGCCCTTTGCTTCTCTTGAAAGTGAACTTAGCATGATTCTTTGGAGATCTTTAGGGCTTTGTTGTCTTAAACTCTTCAGTATGGTTGACCTCAAGCTTTCAGAAGATTTGATCTTGCTTAATTGTGCTGAGACAACACTCCTGGACAACTCTCCTGATCAGCATACTTGGCCTTCATTAGGCTTAGTGGTTGTTCCAGAATTTGAGCCTTGAGGGGACTTGTTCTTGATAAACTTCAAAGCATAGGTTCCCCCTCAATTTGTGCATCTATTCAACTAAGAGCTGCCTAACATACCAGCTTCTCATCTAGCCTTTATTCTATATGTTCTAACATTTCTAGAACATACTCAACTTGACTTAGGCATGTCTCAGGGGGTTTTGGTATTGAATCAAAACATATCTCATTTTATTCCCAACAATTTCCCCATTTTTGATGATGTCAAAACCTATACTTCTATGCAAAAGTGACTTAGTTACACCTATTACATTTATCTTCAGAAAACATGACTAAGGTCAATAATCCTGAAAAGCAATGTGTTAGTGTACTCACTGTTCATGTTGCACATAGGTTTCAATTATAGGCATAGAGAGATTTCTGCAATAATGTATCTTGATTCAAGGTTAGTTCAACTATCATTTTTATGAAAATCATTGCAAGCATGTTGATAGTTGAAATTAACATATCAGAGCATGAATTCAAGACATCATTACAATAGATCATTTCATTACAACTATTCAGAACAAATACTAAACATAAGATCTAGAGTATCAGAACTTTAAACATCTAATCACTTCAAACATATCTAGATCTTCAAATATTAGAGCATCTTCTAGTTTCAGATCAAACACCAAAACACTTAACAGTATTTGGATCTTCAGGAGTCAGAGCAAAAACATCAAGTATCAGAGCACATGCTTAAATTAGAGCAATCATTGCATATCAGAGCAATTAGATTATCATAGCACACCACATCAGCAATCTTGACCAAATTTCAGCACAGTTGACCAATCAAAAAGGTCAGAAGACTTAGACAATTTAGAGATCATCCTCAGGAGGTGGCACCATCCCATATTGTGCCCAAACTCTCCTCTTCAGTGCCATGGCTTCTTGGTATGTTCCCTTAGGTCCAAGAACCATCTTGTTCAGCTTGAGGATTTTAGTAAATTCCTTCAGGATTCTTGCCTGGTCAATCCATCCTTCAAGCTATGGAGGCATGTATATGATTGTCTTGGGAGCTGTGAGTTCAAATCTTGCAATATCAGTAGCTGCAAGTAGTTGTTGATAAAGCTCTCTATAATACTCTATCATGAACTCAGCAAAAGTGGAGTTGACATCTCTTCCATTCCATCTGTCAATGACATATTGATCATAGACAAACTCCCTTTTGGCTTCCTCCCATGAGTCATTCAACTGAATTGGCACCCATTTATCCAAGTGAGGATATTTGGTGTCCATTGGGATCAGCAGCTGTGGCTTCATCTTGTTATAAGTTGCTCTCTTTCTTCTTGGCTTCTGAAAGTTTGCTCTTCTTTTATCTCTTGCTCTTTGTGCTTCATCCATCAAATCCATCTTTTCTTGGGCCCTCATCATGGCCAGCTTCTGTTGAGTTTCAGGGTCTTTGCCATACCCTTCATGAAACAGCTTTGATGGATCATGAGCTAGGACAGTTGTCTTCTTCTTAGGTTCAGGTCCAAATCCTTCAGCAAATAGCTCTTCAACATCTTCAGTGGACTTGGGACCTTCAGCACTTCTGGCAGATTCAGAGGACTTGTCCTTTTCAGCAGTTTTGGGCTCTTCAGCAGCTTTGGCCTTCTTTGAGATAGGCTAATCATCATCAATTCTGAATTCAGGTGGTAGATCAAGGTTGTTGGGAAAATCAGTGAATGTCTCAGCTTGTCTTTTCTTTCCTTTTGCCCTCTTGATCTTTCCTCTAGTTTGGACACCTTCAACATCTTTGTCCAAACCAGACACCTCACCACCTGGCCTCTGCTGTAACCTCACTCTTTCCTCTTGAGCTGAGGCCATTGAATTTTTCAAAGCAAGTGTTAACTGTTCTTCTTCATCCAATTCTTCCAAGTTCAGCACTGCTGGCTCCTTTCCTTTTCCTTCAGCAGTTTTGTCTTTCCCTTTCACTGGGCTTCCAATCACTAAGACACCTTTTGCCCTTGCTCTTTCCCTTTCCCCCTTTTTGGCAGCATCAAAACATTCAGGCCTTAGTTCACTCATTGTTGATGCCATCAAGGACTGGGCTTGGGTTAGAGACTTCATCTCCTCCAACAGGTATACATTTTCATCATGTATGTTCTGCATTCTGTCACTGCTCAAGCTTAGAAAGGCTAGAACAGGCTTCATCTTTTGTTAGACAACCTCCTCCATGGTTGCTTTCAGAGATGCATCTAATTGGGCCTTAAGGAGCTCAGTGAGGTTGGCCCCTGCTCCTTCAGCAATGTTGGCCAACACTTCTTGGGAAAACTTTTCTGAGGCTGCTTTTACCATAGCTAGCCTTTGCTCTTCAGCTCTTTTCCTTTGCAGAGCTGTCTTTCTTCCAAGAGCTTGCTTGACCACTAATCTCAAGGTTTTCACATTCCTGTTGTGGTTATTTCTTAGCAAGGTTTGTTCTTTCTTGACATCCTTTGACACTGACTTCATGGTATTCTTGGCTTTGATGACTTCAGTGGAGATGGTTTGCAAACCAGTCTCAACTCCACTGATCCTAGCTTCCAAGGTGGGTAGAACCACATCTTCTGAGCCAGTTAGCCTCATCTCAACAGAAGCTAAAGTTCTTCCATGCTCATCTAAAGCTCCAGAAGTTTCTGCATAAGCTGTTTGAACTTGTTGAGCCAAGGAATCCAACTTTTCTGATTGCACTCCAAGTAGAACTTGTGCTGATCCAGTGTCTACTTGTATTGGAGCATCTGTCAAGAGGTCATCTGCAAATATTTGGTCAAAACTTATACCTGCAATGTCAGATAAATCAAAAGAGGCAGTAAAAACACACTTATCACCCTCAATTTCTTTTTCATAAGACTCTGATACATCAGCATTCTTCTTCTCATTTTCAACTATTTCTTTTCTCCCTTCAGTATTAATGTCCTCACACAAGGAATCAGGCCTCCTTTCATCAAGGGATTCTTGAAGTTCAGATTTGACTTCCTCACTTATATCACCCTCATTTGGTGGTACACTCATTATTCTAGTAATCACCACCTCTCTATCATCCACTACTCCCTCTGGTTTTTCCACTAGATTTTCCTTTTCAACTCCATCACCTAAACCTGCAGCATCTCCACCTTCAACAAGGTTCAAAGATGGCAGTTGTGGGGAGATCACAGTGCTTATATCAACAGCCACTGAGTCATCCTGAATGATTAAGAGCTGATCAGTGTCCAACTCTCCTGACACTGAATAGGCCTTAATCAAACCAGCCTCTATTATAGGAACCTCAACATCTTTAGGCTGTGCCTTGGGTTCAGAAGAACCTTCATTGGCAGATGTGTCCTTGGTTGTGTTACCACCCTTGGTCAACACCTCTGAAGATACAGAGCCTTTTCTAAGATAGGTTTTAGGAGGGTTTGAGAGTCTCTCTGATACAGAAGGCTTAGGGAGGTTGGCTTGAGGGGTTTCAGGAGGGTTGGGTTTTAAAGGGTTTGAGGGATCATCAGGGGAATCATCATCATTTGAGCTGCTATCAGGGTGTTTGATGCCCTTATCTTTTCTCTCTTTCTCCTCAATGATCTTATCATCTACCAACTTTGTAAAAATTTCCTCATCAATAAGGAATCTTGTTTTCATCACACCAGCAAAGTGTAGCATTCTGCTCTCCTCCACTTGCCACTAGTTTGCACCCTTATCTTGGATGACTTGTGAGATTTCCATTATAGTCTTGTCCTTCACATCAACAAGCATCCTCAAATCATGGAATGTCTTCTGAATTCTTGGAAATTCAGCAAGTTGTGGATACAAACTGTCCACAGTAGCCTTGGCTCCTCCTCTGAGCATACTTTCACAAGTATACTCCTCCTCATCTCCACTTGAATGGGGACTTTGGGTTATAGGGGAGTTGGCTCTGGGTTCTCCTAAAGTGGCTTCAGGAAGTTTGAGTTCAGGGATATTGGCTTCAGAAGGGTTGGTTGCAATTGAAGATACTTCAGTTGCTTTAGAGAGCAATGGATCTGAAGGGGCTTTACTAATTGGGGTTGGCTCAAAGAGTGCAGCTTCTAAAAGCTTTGAATAATTGAGCATAGATGAGTCAAGGGGAGAATGCAATCTTGTCTCATCTACTGCTATATCTGCTAGCACATCTATCCCACTTCTTTGTACACTCCCTTCTGGAGAATATCTCTTTGTAAGATTGATGGGGGTGATAGGTTGATTGGGTGGGGTTATGTGGGTTTCAGGGGAATTGGGCTCAGGGTTCTGAATTTCAGGGATGTTGGCCTCTAGAGGTTGACCTTCAGGGACCCTGGATTCTGGAGTTCCAGAACCAGATGAGTTGGTCCTTGACTTGGACTTGGTCCTACTTTCAGCTCTGCTCTCTCTTAGAGCAAGTTGGAGAGACCTTTCTTCCTGAAGCTCCAACACTTTGTCAGTAGGCTTAGCCATTCTCTTGCTAGCCCTACTACTCCCACTTCCTTCACCATCTTTCTCAGGGACAACCTCTCTGATCCCCTTATCACTTCTAGACTTTTGTCTAGTTTCATTGTATTTCTGCCTCAACTCTTCTGAATGGTCAGAAGGCACACTTACTCCCTCTTCAGCAACTTCTTCAATCTCAGCTGAAGCTCCTGAATTCTCCTCTGAGGGAATTTGAGACATTTTCCTTGTCTTTGCCACTCTGGCCTTAGTCCTTCTTTTCAACTTGGGCTTCTCCTCCTCCTTCTCTTCAGCAGGTTTGGCCAAAAGCATCCTCCTTTGCTCAGTTTTCTTGCTGAGCTTTCTAAACATGATCTTTTGGGCAGGGAGGGGCTTTGTAAAGGTTTGCATTTGTGAATAGTGGGAAAATCTCTCAATCAACAAGCTTGCCCTGGTGCAATACTTGAGTTTCCCTTCTAGCACAACCTTGTTGTGGGCTTTTACCTTGAATTTGGCCTTTTCCTTCATCATCTCTAACATGATGAAGGTCCTCCAATCAAATTTGATGCATTTGTCACTAGCATCAATTACTGCAGCCATAATCCTGATCCTTGGATGGCTGACCTGCTCCAAGCTTCCAGTATTGCTCATAAGACTCTTAGTGATTACCTCAAATAGATTGAGAAATTTTAGCTTGAGAGTCTTCTTGTTTTGTGTTGAAGAGAGAGGGTCTGGTACTAATAGCCATTCTTGAGCTATTTCATCTTCAAGTCCAGTACCATAAACTTCTGGATTCCTTCCCTCAGAAGGCAATCCAAAAGTTCCTTCAAGATCTTCTGAAGAGAATTTCACTCTATGAAATCTCTCTTCCTCCTCTCCTTCTGCCACATAGGAAAGTCTGGTGGAAACTTCACCATCTTCTGGCTTGCCTCTCCACTTAAGAAAGGCAAAGAACTCAGCCATGAAGCTTTCCAAACAAGAGCTTGGCCTCTCCTCCATAAACTTCTGCAATACAGCTCTTCTCAACCATCTCAAGGTGGGTGTAATAACAGGATCTTCACTTTCAAAAGACATGATGGGCTCAAAGTGAAGGTTGTTTTTGTTGCTCAGGTATCCAAAATCAAGGTCTAGAGCCTTGTTGGAGAAATCAATGATCATTTCTAGTCTAACTTTGGGAGCCATTGAGAGTTTCAGAAATGAGTTTGAGAGAGTTTTGAGAGTTTGAAGAAAATGAGCTAGGGTTTTGAATACTTGGGGAAGAAGAGTTTGTGGGGGGTCTTAAGACTTGAGAATATTCTAAACAAAATGTTTGTCAATGAGTTGGTGAGTTTTGTGAGTTTTCAACTGTTGTAAAAAATGGAAAACACACTTGGACGGCCAGGATTGATTTCAGGGGAGTTGGCCAGTTTTGATCCAATGGTCAAAAACCAATGTAACAGTGAGTTATTGGTTTTATTCAAAACGTGGAAGTTATTTAATATTAGTTAATGGTTGGGGAGTTTTCGAGATAGATCATGGCTTGAAAAGTGTAATGCAAACAAGAGTTAAATCTTGGCATTTAATGCATGGATAGTGACCTTTTGGGTAGGGGACAAATTAAATTCCACAGTGATGATATCTGTAATTGGGACAGATATCAAAGTAGACAATGATTACCCAAAATAGGTGCTTATCAAACCAAGGAATTAGTTTGATAGTCAAGACAACTTATCTGACCCCACTTGGACAAGTGTCCTGAAAAGATGTGGACAAGTGTCCTGAATGTTTGAGGCCATCTCTTCTGAATTTCAGTAGACTTGACCAAGTCTGCTGAAAGTCATTCAAGTTCCTCTTACTCCCATTAACTGCAATGGATTTTACTTGTCCAACTTCCCTGGATCAAGTAATCCCAACTCTGCTGATAACTCCAGAAACCTTGCCTCTGCAAGTGGCTTTGTTAAAATATCAGCTTTTTGATGATCTGTGTGGATCTTGACCAACTTTATGTCCTTCTTCTCCACATGATCTCTAATGAAGTGATGCTTGATGTCCACATGTTTGCATCTTGTGTGCAAGACAGGATTTTGTGATATTGCAATTGCACTATTGTTATCACAAAATATTGGCACTTCAGTAGAGTTGACTTTGTAATCTCTGAGTTGTTGTCTCAACCAAAGGATTTGAGCACAACAACTTCCAGCTGCAACATACTCAGCTTCAGTGGTGGAAGTAGCCACTGTGTTCTGTTTCTTGGAAAACCAAGATATTAGTTTGTTGCCTAAGAATTGACAAGTCCCTGAAGTGGACTTTCTATCAATTCTGCAACCTCCATAATCAGCATTTGAGTAGCCAGTTAACTCAATGTTGTCATCAGCAGGGTACCAAAGGCCTAGATTCTCAGTGCCTTTGAGATACCTTAAAATCCTCTTTGCAGCCTCAAGATGGCTTTTCTTAGGATTTGCTTGAAACCTTGCACAAACACCTACTGCAAAGGTGATGTCAGGCCTGCTGGCAGTGAGATAGAGGAGTGAACCAATTATTCCTCTATACTCAGTGGAGTTGGTTGAAACACCACTCTCATCAGGATCCATCTTCCAATTTATGTTCATTGGGATCCTTACTGGCTTGCTAGTAGCACACCCAAACTTCTTGATCATTTCTCTGGTGTACTTGGCTTGGTTGATGAAGATACCTTCCTTTGATTGCTTGACTTGAAGACCCAAAAAGAAGTTCATCAACCCCATCATGGACATCTCAAACATGCTTTGCATTAGCCTGGAGAACTTCTCACATAGCTTCTCATTGGGGGATCCAAATATTATGTCATCCACATAAATTTGGACAAGCAAGATGTCCTCTCCTTCAGTGATTCTGAAGAGTGTTCTATCCACAGTTCCCTTGATGAATCCATGATCCAAGAGAAACTGTGATAGTGTATCATACCAAGCCCTAGGGGCTTGCTTGAGTCCATATAGAGCTTTCTTCAGTCTGTAAACTTGGTATCCAACCTCAAAACCAGGTGGTTGCTCCACATAGACTTCTTCTTTCAAGACTCCATTCAGAAAGGCACTCTTGACATCCATTTGGTACACTTTGAACCTCTTGTGGGCTGCATAAGCTAGAAAGAGCCTTATTGCTTCTAGCCTTGCCACAGGTGCAAATGTCTCATCATAATCAATGCCTTCATGTTGGCAATAGCCTTTTGCCCCTAGTTTTGCTTTGTTTCTGACAATCACATCATTCTCATTCTTCTTGTTCTTGAACACCCACTTTGTTCCAATAACATCTTGATGTGAAGGTCTATCCACCAGCTCCCATACTTCATTTCTGGTGAATTGATTCAGTTCTTCCTGCATGGCTGTGATCCAATTGGCATCTTGAAGTGCTTCCTCAATGTCACTTGGTTCTTGTTCTGACAAGAAACAACAGAAAAGAGCACTTTCACCATGAAATCTCCTTGTTTTGACTCCAATACTTGGGTCACCAAGTATTAGATCAGTAGGATGGTCAGACAGCCAAATCCTTCTTTTTCTGATCTCTTCAGTAGAGTTGTCCTCTACTGAAGTTGAGTCATTTTGATCATAAAATACAGGATAATTGAATGCAGGATCTAATTCAGGATCATAATCAGGGGTGTTGTCCTCAATGTCAGGGACATTAGCATTTCCAACATTTTGAGTTCCCCCTTGATTATTTGACCCATTAACTACCTCAACAGGAACTGCTTCTTCATTGGTAGTTGTTACCTGGATGTGAACTGGGATTGGATCATTCAGTTCACCATTTTCTTCAGTGGGATTAGCCTCAGGAGGATTGCCTTCAGGATTGTTGTCCAGAGTGAAGTTTTCAGGTAGGTTGGCATGGACAACTTCTATGAATTTAGTGTCTTTATCTTTTAGGCTCAGTCTGGTTGTCCACTGTGTGATTTCTTCTGATTCCAAGTTCTCATTCCTGAACTCATGAATAGATTCATCAAACACAACATGAGGTGTTTCCTCCACAATAAGGGTTTTCTTGTTTTAGACTCTGAAAGCTCTACTGATTTGATAATATCCAAGGAATACTCCCTCATCAGCTTTGCTATCAAAAGCTTTTAACTGTTCTTTCCCATTATTGTGAATAAAACACTTGCAACCAAAAATGTGAAAGTATGACACTTTAGGCAGTCTTCCTTTCCAGAGTTCATAGGGGGTTTTGCCTTGCCCCTTAGTGATCAAACATCTATTTTGAGTATGGCATGCAGTGTTTATATCTTAAGCCCAAAACCTCTTGGGTAAATTTGAATCAGCAATTAGGGTTCTAGCAGCTTCTTTTAAAGTTCTATTCCTTCTTTCTGCAACTCCATTTTGTTGAGGAGTTCTAGATGCTGAGGTTTCATGAGCTATTCCATTAGATGTGCAATACTCATTGATGTATGAATTTATGAACTCAGTGCCTTTATCAGATCTTATCTTGATAATGCTAAGGCTTTTCTCATTTGACAATCTCTTTAGAAGTTCAGGCAGTTTGACTTGAGTTTCCTTCTTATTAAGGAGAAATACTACCCATGTGAACCTAGAGAAGTCATCTACTACAACCAATGTGTATTTTCTACCATTTATGCTTGCAGGGGTAATTGGTCCAAATAAGTCCATATGTAGAAGTTCAAGTACCCTTTCAGTAGAGATGACTGGTTTTCCTTTAAATGAGGCTTTAATCTGTTTTCCCTCTTGGCATGATTTGCAAACATGCTCCTTAATGAAAACCTCATTAGGTAGTCCTTTAACTAATGCATTCCTAGCAATTTTGTTCATTGTTTTGAAGTTCAAGTGGTTTAACCTTTTATGCCATAACCAACTTTGTTCACTAGAACTTTTAGCAATGAAGCATGCAGCATCAGTAGACTTGTCCCAGTCTGCAAAATACACATTCCCTTTCCTATTTCCAGTCAATAGAGTTTGTTGAGCCTTATCTTTGATTAAGCATTTTCCACTAGAAAACTCAACATTGAAATCTTTATCACAGAATTGACTGATACTTAGGAGATTATACTTGAGACCAGCCACATAAGACACATTGGATACTTTGATGTTACCAATCATCAAAGTACCATAACCTTTTGTTGTTGCTTGTGAGCTGTCTCCAAATGTGACATTTGGGCCTTCTTTTTCAATAAAATCAGTGAGGAGTTCCTTGTTTCCAGTCATGTGCTTGAACATCCACTGTCAAGGTACCATGCTGACTTTTTGCTCATGCTCCTCTTCTTGTGGCCCATTGGTACCTGCATTTAGATTGGTTTAGGTACCCTTTACGTTTTGGGTCCTGAGAGGTTAGCTGTACCTTTAGGAACCCAAACTTGCCTAATAACCCTGATTGATTCAAGGTGGCTAAGTTGTCTTCCTCTAGCATCTACATACACTGTCTTTCCCTTAAATGCCTTAGGGAAAGTATGTGTGAATGTGTTAACTCTGTAAGTTTCAGGAGAGTTGTCAATTCTCATGAACTTATGAGTTCTTTGTGCTACTTGAGGGAATCTTTGAGGAAAGGCTTTCTTATGACCATTACCCTTTGGCATGAAGGGTTTTGGTTGTCTCATTTTATTTTGCCTTTGAGGATAGTTGTCCTTAGGTCTAGTCAGCTTAGGCTTTCTCAGAAGAGTTGGCCTAGGCTGATTATACCTTGGATAACTCCTCTGAACATTGTTCAGGAGAGTTGCCCTTCCAATGGGTCTACTCTGCTGACCAACATTCCTCTTATGTTCAGGAGCTTTGGCCATTTCCTTAGGTTTTGGCCTATTCTCCTGAAGCACTTGAGTAGGCAAGTCATCCATTTTGCCCTTTCCTTTGTTCAGTGGCTGTTTGTTTTCATTTTCAGTTGGTGCCACTGACTTAACAAAGATCCTCTTAGTGTTACTTGTGGAGGCAACACTAAGACAAGGTGAAGATTCAAATGGATCAAATCCTAATCCACTTCTTTGAGCCATAGGTCTTTGATAACTCTGAATTTTCTCTATTGCTCTAGAGGATTTCTTCAGAGCAGACATCTTTAATTTCAGGCTCTCTTCACTTGATTTAAGAATATCATATTCATGTGAGAGGTTTTCAAACTTGGCATTTAAAATTTTCAGTTCAAAATCTTTTCTCTTCTGAGAGAGTAGTTGATCATCAATCTCCTTTTGTTGGTCAACTATCCTGAGATTTGCTTCCTCAAGCTCTGTCAAGACTTGTTGATACAACTCAGTAGATTTGACATCAACAACTACCTCAGAGTTTTTAGCAAGTTCAATTGCCAATCTTTCATTTTCTCTCACACAGTTATCATGAAATTCTTGTAACGTAGTGAAATCTTCCATTAACTTTCCAAGAGAAAGTTTCAGGTTGACCTCACTAGTGTTTTGTGAGATGAATGATGGTGAACTAGAAGTAGAGGATACCTCATCATCCTCAATAGCCATGTTGCAAACATCATCATCATCATCACTGTTGGAGAACAGTCCATCTGAAGAGTTGAAGCTTTCAGCACTATCAGATTCTTCACCAGCCATCATGGCCTTTCTATTGGTGAACTTTATGTCTCTTTTAGCTTGTCTTTCTCTTCTCTCCTTAGAGCTCAATTCAGGGCAGTCATACTGGAAGTGCCCTTTCTTCTTGCAATTATAGCACAGGTCTTCATCATCATCTTTCTTTGGCTCTTCTCTTCTTTTTGATAATGAAGGTTCAGCTCTACTGGACCTTCTCCTATCAGAGTACTTGTCCTCTGATCTTTTCTCTTCAGGCTTCTTGACTTCAGCCTGAGCTTCAGGAGAGTTGTACCTTCTCCTGAATTTGTTGTCTTGGTAGAATTTCTTGTATCTACCAAACCTTGAGTTTAGCTTTTCAAACCTCCTAGCCATCAAGGCTAGTTCCTCCTTCATTTCAGTCTTGGAGACTGACTTTGATGATCTTGGAGTGGACTGCATTTATAGTTCAGCAGTTTTGGCTTTGAATGCCACTCCCTTAGTAGGATTTGAAGGTTCCTCAACAGGCTTTCTTCTATTGAGGTCGAACTCATATGCTTTAAGTTCAGAGAAGATTTGTTGCATGGGCATGGTGGAGAGATCTTTGGTATTTTGCATCATTACAGCATAGACATCCCACTTTTGAGTGAGACTTCTCAAGATCTTCAATTCAACTTCTCTCTTGATTTCATTCATCACATCAGTGAATCTACCAGCAAATTTATCAATGGACTCCTCAGACTCCATTGTGAATTGTTCAAACTTCTGCACTGCCACTTGGAGCTTATTCTCCTTGATTTTCTCAGTGCCCTCACACATTTCTGCAAGAGTATCCCATATCTCCTTGGCAGTTGTGCAGTGGTAGACCCTTCCCATGATTGCATCTAGAATTGTTTGATAGAGGGTATTCATTGCAAGATAATTCAAATTATCCTTCCTCTTTTCATCAACAGTGAAGTCATCTTCATCTTTGGGTAGCACATCTCTTGTGTCTGCCCTTTGAGCCTCTGTGACTCTGGGATTGACAAAGGTGAACACAAAAGGACCTCTTGTGATCACTCTTAACATATCAGTATGAGGAGATGCCAGATGAGCCCTCATTCGGATTTTCCAGAAATCATGATTATCAATTGAGAACATGGGCAATTTGTGATGAGATATATGATTGACTTGATTTGTTGCCATATTGTCCAATCCTTGAACATCAGGAGGTGGAACTGCAGCATTTATGTTCTGATCAGGATTTTGCTGCTGGTTCTGGTTGTTGTTGTTTCCTCTTGCCATTTCTTTAAGAGAAGGTTAGACAATAGATACAAAGGATTTCAGATAGATCAGTTCAGTGACCACACCAAATATATGATTTTGAAAACCAAGATGGCTTTTCAGAAGCAGTGGTCTTTGAACCCCTGCTCTGATACCACTTGTTGGTCCTGAAAAGAGTATATAACAAGTGTCTGGGGGGGAATACACTTGTATGCAAATTCTTTTTGACTTTGATCAAACCAGAGCTCAGCAAGGTTCTCTTGGACAACTCTGCTGAAGATGATTAACTCTTCTAAGATAATCAAACTACTAATTACTATTGAGTACTTAGTTGAATAACTATTTAGGGGAGTTATATGTGCGGAATAGTGGTTGGCCCTTTTAGTTTAGACTCCTTTAGTTTCTGAAATCACTTAGTCAATTCAATACAGTCCAGTTTTCAGGGAGCTTGTCCAAATAGGTTTTGCACAGTCTTTGAATATGTATCCTTTGAAAGATCAGTTTTGTGTGCAGTGTTGAATGTATGAAAGTACTTGTAAAGAAAATCAACACAAGAGTTTATAGTGGTTCAGAGACTCAAGCTCCTACATCCAGTTTCCCTGATTGAACAGGATAATTCCTTCACTCTTGGAATTAACTTGTTTTATAGTGCCAAGGTGCACTTGATCAATAACACCACTCCTTGGTGAATTGATCCCTAGGATGTCTAGAGTCCTAGTACCCTCTCCTCAACTCAGAACTGAACTGTTCTTCTCTCAACAGTCATCTCCTACCACTTCTACTACTACTACAACAATCTTCTCACTTTCACTCTTGAAAGAGGTAAGGATTGATGTAAGGTTCCAACTAATGAGATATCCTTTACAATGAAGATTAGTGTATAAGGATTAGGATATCTCTCTAAGCTTTGTAAGGATATACAATTGAGTTCATCTTAGAAGAAGTGTTTGAAGACTAAGATAGTCTTTGAAAGCTTTGAGAGTTCTATGAGCTTCAGAATACTTGTGTAGTTGGATTCTGTTGAGGTGCTTTCAAATGGTCTTCACACTTCTGTATTTATAGACAAATGAAGGATTTGCCCGTTGGAGAGGCAGCCTCAAATGTCCATAAATGTCTTCTTTCAGTTCTTCAACTTAGAAGACAGAAACTTGATAGTGACATGTCCTCATTTGGGAAATAAACGGTTGTTTAAGCTTTGTCTTCATTCTGCAACACTCTTCCCAATATCTGACTTTAAGATTCTCTTGTTAGGACTTGGAGATGGCTTCTGAAGGTTGTTCCAATGATAGAACAACATTCCTTATCACTATCAGCAGTCTTGCTTATCAGCAAGGTTGGCTTGCTCATATCAGATGACTTGGCTCTTGCCCTTTGCTTCTCTTGAAAGTGAACTTAGCATGATTCTTTGGAGATCTTTAGGGCTTTGTTGTCTTAAACTCTTCAGTATGGTTGACCTCAAGCTTTCAGAAGATTTGATCTTGCTTAATTGTGCTGAGACAACACTCCTAGACAACTCTCCTGATCAGCATACTTGGCCTTCATTAGGCTTAGTGGTTGTTCCAGAATTTGAGCCTTGAGGGGACTTGTTCTTGATAAACTTCAAAGCATAGGTTCCCCCTCAAATTGTGCATCTATTCAACTAAGATCTGCCTAACATACCAGCTTCTCATCTAGCCTTTATTCTATATGTTCTAACATTTCTAGAACATACTCAACTTGACTTAGGCATGTCTCAGGGGGTTTTGGTATTGAATCAAAACATATCTCATTTTATTCCCAACACAATGGTCAAGGTTTCGAACAAGATGACTTTTAACAAACTTAAGAGTCAACATAAGGATATTTAAGAAATCAAGGATTCCCCCTTAAATGTTTATTCCCTTAGTATTACCCTCAGCTTTATCAGCTTCCTCATCAGGTTGTTTGGTCATCTAGTCTAGCCTTGTATACCTGTCTGTTGAACGAGTAGACGAGTGCTCTGTTTCAGTGATCTTGTCTCCTTATTTCTTTGATGTACCTGTCTGGTTAGTACATAGCTATAGCCTATAGGCAAGTAGGGTCTAGATCAATTAGTCCTAGACTGATGCATAACTCCCGAAAACGAGCCTCAGGTAATGGTTTTGTGAAAATATCAGCTCTTTGAAAATCAGTATGAATCTTTTCCATGCGAATATCCTTCTTTTCTACATGATCACGTATGAAATGATGTTTCACATCAACATGCTTACAACTTGTGTGCAAAACAGGATTTTGTGTAATGGCAATGGCACTATTACTGTCACAGAAAATAGGAACATTTGATTCATATATGTTGTAATCTCTAAGTTTTTGCATGAGCCAAAGTAGTTGACTACAGCAGCTACCAGCAACCATGTACTCGGCTTCGGTAGTAGAGGTAGCCACACTAGTTTGCTTTTTCGAAAACCATGAAATGAGTTTTGTGCCTAAGAATTGACAAGAACCAGATGTAGATTTCCTATCTATTCTACAGCCACCAAAATCAGAATCTGAGTAGCCACTTAGAGATAAATCATCATTTGAAGGATACCATATACCACGATTGATGGTTCCTTTCAAATATTTCAATATCCGTTTAGTGGTTTCCATATGACTCTCTTTTGGATTAGCTTGAAAACGAGCACATACGCCAACAGAGAATGCAATATCAAGTCTACTAGCAGTCAAGTACAGTAATGAACCAATAAGACCACAATAATATGTTTGATCAGCACACTTACCATGTTCGTCTGGATCCATCCTGTATGTAGGTAGCATAGGTACTCTAGTAGACTTGCATGTCTTAATACCATACTTGTCTAGTAGATTTCTAGTATACTTTGCTTGATTTATGAAAATCCCTTCAGGGGTCTGTTTTACTTGAAGACCAAGAAAGTAGTTCATTTCACCCATCATGGACATCTCAAATTTACTTTGCATGAGTGTTGAAAAACTTTCACTCAGCTTTTTGTTAGGTGAACCAAAAATGATGTCATCTACGTAAATTTGGACAAGTAAAATGTCTTTCCCTTCTTATCTTCTAAACAAGGTTCTATCGACCTTGCCCTTAGTAAAACCATTTTCTAATAGAAAGAGAGAGAGAGTAGCATACCATGCTCTTGGAGCTTGCTTCAATCCGTATAAGGTTTTCTTCAGTCTATACACCTGGTTGCCTTTGACTTCGAAACCTGGAAGTTGTTCAACATACACTTCTTCCGCAAGAATACCGTTAAGAAATGCACTTTTGACATCCATTTGATATACAGTAAACTTCATGTAAGCAGCATATGCAAGGAACAATCGAATGGCTTCTAGTCTAGCAACAGGAGCATATGTTTCATCATAGTCTATGCCTTCAGCTTGTGAATAGCCTTGGGTGACTAATCTAGCCTTATTCCTAACAACAACATCATTCTCATCTTTCTTATTCTTGAAAATCCATCGAGTGCCAACTACATTATGATGTTCCGGCCTATCGACAAGTTCCCAGACGTCGTTTCGAACAAACTGGTTCAACTCGTCTTGCATAGCAATGATCCAATTACTATGCTCAATAGCAGAGAGGAAACAACACCAGCAAAACATAGTTGGACTAGGTTGTTCTTGCGACTCAAAGAGTTGTCGTCTAGTCTTCACACCAATAGTAGAGTCACCAATGATATTCTCAGTATCATGCACAGATTTCCATATTTTTCTATTCTTAACAGGAATACTGTTGGTCCCTGAACGAGTAGTGAATGGGATTAAAGTCTAGAGGGGAGGGGTGAATAGACTTTAAAACTTTTTCAATAGAGTTGGGAACCTCTTCTGATTGCTATGTCAACTGGACTACTGGTCTGCTGGTCCAGATGACTATAGTGATCTGATTGAAGAGGTTATATGCGGAATTATGGTAGGCCTTATTTAGACTCGTTCTTTAAGTGTTAACCTGTTGTTTTATGAAAGTACTCAGCTGATGCTGGTTTGAAAGTTATGGCCTTGTTTTGAAGACAGTTGAAAATACAGTATGCACTATGTAAAAATATATGTAAAGGCAGAAATGTAAAGTGCAGAAAGTAAATGACACCAGATTTATAGTGGTTCGGATATACGTTCCTACGTCCACTCTCACGTCCACACGTGATGTTTAATCCCTTTAATTTAACACAAATTACAAGGGTCTTGACCTTTATAGTCCCAAGGTTAGGACTTTGAGATCTGAGCCGTCCTAACAGCTACGGTCTCCACAAGTGATTGTAAGCACTTGCACTTTAAGGGGTTAAAAAACTTTAACCTTTCGGTGAGGGTTTGGGGTTTTTGAAGTGTATCCAACTAATGGTTCAAGCTTATAATTTGCTTAACCACTATGCCTAAAACAATGATTATACAATATGAACAGGTTTCAGGTTCTTAGGGGTTGGATAGAAATCACTTAAGAGCTATAGATAATCTAATGGTTTCTGGCTCTTTTGAGAATTCTTAGAACAGTATGGCTTTAGCTTTGATTGCTTGCTTGACTTGTTGAATTCTCTCTTGTGACTTCTTCTTCGTGATTTCTCATCCTCTTGTATTTATAATGGAGATTGGTTGCAACTAGCCGTTGGAGTTGACTAGCCGTTTGAACAATCTTTCCATAATGGCTTGATTCCATGATTCCAGCCGCTTGATTGCTTCAATCCTGGGATCATGTCAATCTTCTAAATAAGGTAGGTCTTCGTTTGAATTGCAAGATGACTTTGGAATCAGCCGAGTCCTGGAAGATCACATAGTCTTCTGATCTGTACTACTAGTCTTCTGACTACTCTTCTGGCCTTAGGTCTTCTGTCTTCTGATATCAGCAGAGTAACACTCTTCTCATCTGGTAATTCTTTGTACTGCTTTAGGCCATCTTCAATTTGGACTCCATCAGATAAGTAGGTATACAAGCACCTTAACTTGTCTGGTTTTCTAGGATCTTCTAGTCTTCATGTCTTCTACTCTTCTCATCTTGAGGATAGGCATGTAAGCCAGGACTGTGCTGATCAGCTGATATCAATACAATTGATCACACAAGACTAGTCTAAGTTGTTCTATACAATTCAGCTGATCCTATTACATTTATAAACTCTAAGTGTTTTGGCCATCAAAACTATTCTAACATCAAGTGGGGCTTAGGGTGAATTTATATCCCAACAAATACTATCATCATCTACATCATGTACAGCATCATGTATATCATCAACTTTAATAGGAGTAGATGAGTGAACTAGAGTAGGCATATCAGCTGGTCTAGAAGACTTACCTTGAGCACTTACCTTCTCGTTGTCATCAGACTCGAGAGCTTTTAAAAACGGGTTGTAGGCTTGAACAGATTCATATACCTCTGATTATTTGTCAGATTCGATCGATAGATCAGTCACCTTCTCACTGATCTTGTCGGCAGACGAGTTCTGTCGAGATCCATCGAAAACCACATGGGGTGTTTCTTCCACACAAAGAGTCGAGTAGTTAAATACCCTAAATGCTTTGCTAGTCGAGGAGTATCCTAAGAATATCCCCTCGTCTGCTTTAGCATCGAATGCATTCAACTTGCTCTTCCCATTGTTATGGATGAAACACTTGTTGGGATATGAATCCTAGAACAAGTCCTACATGATGAAAAGATAAAAGATAAAGTTTTGATAAGCCAAAAGTAGTTTGAATATTTTCTAAGTGTTGACTAATCTAGTCTAGTTGAGTTGAAGTCATCTTGAACAGATCAGTAGAGTTCACGTGTAAAAGAAAGTATTGTTTTATGTTTAAAAGATAAGTACAATTTATAAGTACTTCATATATGTTTACATTGATTAGGTTGTTATTGAGCTATATTAATCATTGTATAGAAGCTCATTTATTTTCTATGTAATAGATAGATTCATTGTATAGTTATAAGTTGACTAAGCTTTATAAAATAGAAAAGCTTAATGTAATGTAATAGTCTTGTTAGGATTAGTTGATAGGACTAGATTAGTTCTACTACTAAAGAAGACCTGTACAAGAAGGAGAAAAGTAAAGTCTACTACTACTCAAGACAGGTGCACAACACGGCTACAGGACAAGTCAACAAGATAAAGTTAGTTACAAACGCGTGTGGAAGATAAGGATGAAGAAGTTAGTTATGGAATAACTAATTCATAACAAGAAACGCGTTTATGGATAAGAAGATTCAGTTGAAGTCAGTTTTCAAGAAAGGTTGGTTACAACTACCTGAGTTCTTGAAGTTTGAAGTCTATAAATACTTGAAGGAGTTTATCATTTGAAGACTACTAAGATATTGACTACATACTGATTACTGAAGCATCGTTGAAGCATTAAGAAGTTTACAACTCGCAGAGTTTGAAGTTCAGGAAGCAAGTCTACGCAAGACAAGTGAAGAAATCAGAAGACTGCTACTGAATAAGTTTTCTTTTTAGTTTTTGTTATCAAGTTGCTAGATACTTGTAAAATTCTAGTTAGATCGTAGACGTATCTGGTGGTATAGTCTTTGAAGATCTAAGTCTTCTTCTTGGGACTTAAAAGACAGGAATTTACACTTTGTACTCGATTGGAAGAGTTTAGTGGAAACATCACAACTGGGTTTGTGAGAGTGGATGTAGACAAGTTGTCGAACCACTATAAATCATTGTGTGTTAATTAAATATTTAATTAATTAATAAAATGGATTTTTCCCACTAATTAAACCATGATCAAGGTTGTGGCTAAAAATGTGGAGCACTATCACATTATTTCTGGAATTAATCGTGTTAACCTCCAACTACACATACATTCTCTCTATAAAACTCAATTAATTGTGATTTATGTTGCTAATTTGCTGATTGTCGAGCTTTGTTAAGTACACTTCTTGCAGAAATTGAGTTTGGCCGTGTATTTCCCAAAACTGCTGTATACACTCTCCCACCTCGTGCCTCGAAATTCAAACCGACCCTTTAATGGCTGGAAACCAACCTCAATCTCACTCTCACTCACACTCTGTTTCTGAAAATTCCAAACAAACTGCCCAAAATTCTCTTGAAATTCTTGCTTCAATGGCTTCGCAACAATCCAACTCCTCAAATGCCGACACCAATGTCTCTGCAACTCCATCAACAACCACTCCTGTTCCACAAACTACTCCACCAACTACCCACATCCCACAAGACTCAACTGTTGAAGAATTCACTAGGGCTGTCGAAGAAGTGTCTGCAACTCTTCGAACTACTGGGCATCTACCCGTAATGCAATTCGGAGATATCACTGTGGATATCTCAAGTTATTTGGCCGATCAAACTGCTCAAATGGCTGCTGCTGCAAAAACCCCCAATTCTTCAAACCCTACTGAGCCTGCTGAACCAGAACGGAATGTGGAAACCGTTGCTGAAGGAGAAGCTAGTGTTGATGCATCCAATTCTGAGGATGTCGAAATGGAGGATGCTGAAGCTTCTGATGATGGTACAAACTCCTCTCTCTCACCCTCTGATGAGTCTGCCCCTGTTCCTCTTAAGCAAATGGTGCAGAAAGGTAAACGACAGAGAAGTCCTGTTCAAAGGAGGAGGTCAAATCGCGTCTTTACCCGAATAGATTACTCTGAATCTATGAGGAAGAAGAAGAAAGTCGGAGCTGATGCAAGTGAACCTATTCAGGTGTTTACTGATTCTGAAGAAGAGGTTGAAGCTGCTCCTGTTGCTGAGAAACCAAAGAAAACTGTTGTTGAACGAAGGAAGAAAGCTGCTACTGATCCCAAAGGCAAAGGGAAGGCCAAGATGATCCCTGAAGAAGAATCTGCTGAATCAGACTCTGATTCTGATTTCAATGTTTACCTAAGAGACATGCAAGAATCTCTTAAGAAGAATGCTGAGTCATTTGCTGCTGCAAAAGAGTCCACACCAGAACCTGATGATGGTGGAAGTGGAGACAGCTCATCTTCTGAGGCAAAGAGCTCATCTGCTGAAGCAAAGAGCTCATCCAAAAGCTCCTCTGAACATGATGGAGATTCTGATCCTGATGAAGAATAACCTTCTGAGGCAGAAAGTGAAGGTATCTCTGATCACTCCACTTATGTTGAGAAAAGGTTAGAAATTTATTCTAAGAGGAAGCTGCTGATTGAGAAAAGAATTAATGTGCCTGATTTTGATAGTAAGGGTATGATTAAGTTTCTAGAGGATAGAAATCTGTTGAATGCTGTTACATTTGGTGAAGCTTTTCTTACAAACTGGTCTTATGAATTCTATGCCTGTATGAAGAAAAGTTATGGGAAAAGAAGTTCTAGGTCCTATGGTACTGTTAATTTTAGGGGGAGGGATGTGTCATTCACTCCAGAACTTATTAATGAGTTCTTGCACACTCCTAATGTTGATGAGGATGATGATCCAGATATGGATGTTGTGATTACTGCAATCACAGGGGGTAGAAAGACTAAGTGGACTAGGAAGATGCTAGCTAGACACTTAACCTCCTTACATTCTGTTTTGTATAAGCTGATCATATACAATTGGATTCCCACTATCAACACCACTAAGATTACAAGAGACCAAACCATTCTTATGTATAGGATTTCTATACTTAAGAAGTTCAATCTGGGACATACTATCTTTCACCATATGAGGAAATTTTCTGGGAAAACTACTGGGAAAGGAAATCTGCCCTATCCAGTCTTGATTTCAAACTATCTGAAGCACCATGGCTTCACTGCTAAGAAGACTGATGTTTTGAGGGGGAGAGTGCCACTACTTGTTATTGCTCCTGCCTTATTGATTGGGGACAGAATCATTGATCTGCCCATAGTTGCTCCTGGTACTGATAGTCCACAGAGATCTTCCAGACCCTCTACTTCTGCTCAACCAGGCCCTTCCAGAACACATCAGAGAAATGCACCCCCAAATGTTGAGAACATTCGTGTCAACATTTCTGGTAATGTGTATCTTTCACAGAAATTCATCAAACTCCAACTCCAACACTTGCAGGAAACAATAGATGAACTCCAGTTCCTGAAGGACAGGTGGACCAACCTCCTTTCACCTACAACAGGGGGAGTACCACCACCATCCAACTCCAATGTGGTCATTGAGGAGATAAATGAAGATGGAGTTCCAGCTGCTGCTGATGCTGGTGCTGTACCTGATGCTGGAGGAGTTGCTGCTGTTACTGATGTAGTTGCACATCTTGCATCTGTTTACTTTGTGGATGAAGTTGATGAACAGGAACATTGATGAACAGGGAAAAGCTACAAGACAGGGGGAGATCTGAAACCCAAAATGGCTATGGTGCAGGAAGATGATGTTGCAGCTGTTACCACAGCAATATAAGCCATTTATTCAGTTATACCTTTGTATTAATGTTTAAGTATTCTGAAATTCTGATACACTTGTTATTTATTTTCTTAGATGATAGGATGTTTATTACTGCAACTTGCTTAATGGTTCCACTTGATATTTGTTTACTGCCTTGCTTAATTTGTTTGCAGATTATCATGTGTCTAATATTGCAGGTTGTGTATAGTAATAGTGTCTGTTTTTGTTGTTACATTATGTTTTGCTCTGATTTTTTATTATTTTGTTTTTGTTAGTGTCATACTTAGATTCTAAGTGAATTTCTTCCAGTTCAACTTATTATCTTAGTATAGTTACTTATGTTGTGAGTAAGTGTATAGTTTATACTTATTCTATTTTGGATAAAATAGTTTTGATCCTTTGGCACGGATCATTATGAAATTATCCTTGATCTTCAGTTGATTTGATCCAACGATTACAACAGGTATTGTCTTGACTAGTGCTTAGCAATGATGTCAACCTCAACTAAGTACATAAAACTGAGTATGTATAGAAATATATGTGCATCAGGTGTGTTGTAGTCGAAAGGTCAAATTGGGGGAGATTGTAGATGTTGTTAATTCTTAAATGTCTTAACATTATCAACAACATCTGAATTCGACCTTCCGAGATTTTTTCTAAGTCTTTTCTGAAATGCTACATTAAATGTTGACCTAAATGTTGTCGCATTTCTGGCAGGATCTAGAAGCTTCTACAAGGATCTGGAACCTGGAAGATTCCAGAAGATTGGAGAACATGCTAGAACAGCCTGGATGCATTTGGAACGACCTGGAGCAGCCTAGAAGGATCTAGAAAGATCATGGAAGTTGTGGAAGTTGAGTTTCCTAAAAAATAGGACCTCAATGTGGAAGCCTCTAGAATTCGCATACCACCACTATAAATACCCATTGAAGGCTTCATAATTCAGTGTGCTCTATTCGATCAATATCCTAGACCGAGCGTTCATCCCTGTTAGGAAATTGTGGCCAATAGTTCTACATTTTAGTTCATACGTTGTATACCACCCGTATGACTGTGTGTCTTCTTATCTATTGAGAGTGTAATCATTAGATAGACTAGGCATTTCGACAGTGTATAATTTATACACTTAGTTCGTTTTCTAGACTTGGCACCTGCCTCGTTTATAGTTTCGTTGTGAAAGTTATTGTTGTAACATTTCACACAACATTTGTACTTGAAGATAAGTATTGATTTTACGCCATAAGGCAGACATAGATTTTTATTTATAAAATCTATGTTAAAAGTATTTCCATTGTGTCTCGTTTGTTTTTAGTGTTTCAAGTCTTCCGCTGTGTATCTTAATTTCTGATATTCTGTTAGAGTCAGTGTTGCACTATTTGTCTCAACATTCTGTGCAACATTTATCTACTTATACTTAAACACTTCTGCACCCCACACCACACACTTTCACATACAAACGTGTGAAAGCGTACCAAGACGTCACGTAACAGATAAATCCAAGAGAATCTAGAATACTCATCCACAAAGGCAACATAATATCGAAAGCCATCAGACGTGACAATTGGAGCAGGACCCCATAAGTCACAATGTATCAAATCAAGAACACCACGAGCACATTTCTCATTCAAATCAAATACCAAACGTTTACTCTTAGCCAATTGGCAAGAGGAACAAAGCTTTGGAGTAGGCAAAATAGAAGTGACCGACAAATGGCCCAATTTATGTAACAAACAAATAATTGAAAATGGGACATTCCCCAAACGCAAATGCCATAAATCAAAACTAGCTTTTAATCTCGACGAACTGGGGTCCGTTATCAAAGCTGGATGGCCTCGTTCCAACACATATAGTCCTTGATCAAGTCTTCCCTGAGTCAGAATGACCTTGGTCAACCGATTCTGAACGATGAACGATTTATCAGAAATAATAACATTAACTGGAAGGTCACTTGTTAGTTTACTAATAGATAATAAATTTTTCGTTAAATGAGGAACGACCAAAACATCAAGCAATTTCATAGAATTTGATAATTTGCGACTACCAATATGACTAATAGGGAGAGAGTTCTCGTTACCCACAATAACTTGACCATTACCAGTGTAGGGTTCGAATGAATCCAAATCAGATTTTTGAGCGATCATATGAGCGGAAGCCCATGAATCAACTTACCAATCGGGGCTGGAGTCGGAGACATTGCAAGAGGCGTTGAATGCCTAGGCAAGTTGAGCAGGAGATTGATCCGGAACACGGGAGTGCAAGAAACACAGACATTTATCAACATAAAGCTCACCACGACAAATCTGGCATCGTGGGATGTAAGGCTTGCGACAACCTGTATTATTACCACCTCGGCCTGAATAAGAACGTTGAACACCACCATGCGACAGATTCTGGCGAGAGGAACCAGAATGAGACCTAGATGAGTTAGCACCAAATTGGTTGCTAGAAGCAACAAATGCAGCAGGACTAGACGAAGAAGACTCCATAGTACGATTAAATATATCAAATTGTTGGGCCTGGTACAGCAAATCCCGAAACGGAGGAACGGGAGAAAGAGCAATACGAGTGTCAGCAAAGCCAGAGAATTGAGGCCCTAATCCTCGTAGGAACCAGTGGCTTTTATCAAAATCGTCAACCGGACGACCGATGGCGGAAAGCTGATCACATAAGGATTTGAACTTACGACCATAATCGGCGACAGAAAGAGAACCACGACGAAAAAAGAGAAGTTCTTCACGAAGTTAATTTATACGAGAGGTTGAAGAGTGAGAGAAAGCAAACTCTAGTGCTAACCAGGCGGCGCGAGCGGTGGTGCAGCCAACCACCTCTGCTATAGACTCCTCAGTTAATGAGGAAAAGAGCACACTGAGAATTTTCTGGTCCCTTTTTTTCCAAGCAACAGCTGCGGGATTAGGCGTCGTGATGCCGGCAGCGGTCGTAGTGGCAGCAGGGCAAGGGGATGTGTCGTCAACGTGACCGAGTAACTCAAAACTAGTGAGCATCGGTACAATTTGGGCCCTCCATAAAAGATAATTAGTTAAAGACAATTTAATTGTAACCATGTGGATCATGGTGGCAATCGGAAAAGGATCAGAAGCAGCGGTGGGAGCGGCCATGATAGAGAGGGACGAAGGGGACTAGTTCGTCGGAGAGGAGAATGTAGGCTTTTGATGAGGAAAGGTTGATACCATGAGAGATTGATAAACTTCACCAATGAATTTGGTGATATGATCGAGTTCGATATATGAAGAGATAGGTTACAACAGATACATGCAAAATACAAGGAATTATATCTATTCAATATTTACAAAGCCTATCTTGATATTTGACTAAGCCTAACTTACATTAGTGGGCTTATCAGAGAAGAAACAGTGGAGCAGAGCTTATTACTCACTACTCGCGCAATCAACATTGACATTGAAAACATCACTCTTTAATCTTGGGCACAAGCTTCTCCTGGAGATTGATTCTACTGGAGTATCTTCTTCCCCTTCATCATCTTCCGACTCTTTCTTCTCGCAAATGCAGTCAATCATTCTCCCTTACATCTAATAGATAAAAAAAAAATATTCTCTAAGTTATTTTCTTGCTGAAGTGATTTTAGTAGAATATTAATCTAAAAGAAGTTAAAAAATTGTTTGATATCAAGTTTAAATCTGATGATACGAGTAAGGAGTCCATTGTCGCTGGTCTTCAACTTTGCTCCTCCTCTGCCACCGCTGTAATGTTGCTTCCGCTGCACTCCGTAGTTCCATAGAAAATTAGAGATCGAACGACCTTACTTGAACAGGATCTGTTCTATAGGCTCGTACCTCTGTATCCTTGAGTTCTAAGAAAATTAGAGATCGAATGAAGGTAAATTTATCGAAAACCTTAAACACTGTGAGTTTTAAGATATTTTTAATTAAAATCGAATTTTGTTTCTGATTTTGTCAGATCTAAAATAATATTCAAAATTCAATGGAGTGTCTTACAAAATTCTTGATTGGAATGTTTCAGATCCACTCATTTCCGATGAGCACCAATCTCGACTGTTTTTTTCAGCAACAAATTCTCCATTTTTACCGTAATTTACAACATCTGATGCGGCGGAGTTATTCAGGCTTCGACATTCAGGTTGTTTTATTTTATTTAAGGTTAAGTTTCTTGTTTGATAAAGTTGGGCTTGATTGATAAGTTTTGGTGTTTTAGTCATTGGCTGGATATTTTTGTTACCGTTGGGTTTAGTCCCATCTTCATTATAATCGAGTTCATCTTTTATGTCAAATGTGTCTCCTCCGAATAATAAGTGTTGCAGTGTTGAATCTGGTGTGTGCATATTTGTATATCAAATTCTTTGGGTAAAATTGATATGATCTTTGGGCCTATCACTCCAACATTTTTTTTCTCATAAGTGGCTTATTATGTTTATCAAATTACAAATACTCCCTCCGTCCCAGGATTACTTGCACGGTTTGACCGGCACGTTGTTTAAGAAAAGTGAATTTAGTGGTTGGTGAAGATAAAGGAGGGGTATTTTAGGTGATTTGGTGAGGTGTAAAGTGGATATGATGGGGTATAAAGTAAAATGTATGTAAAAAGGTGGTGGCAATTTTGAAAATAAAATGATGTTGGGAGGGTATTGATTTTGTGAGGTATTTCCATATTAAGAGTGTGCAAGTAATTTTGGGACGTCCAAATAAGGAAAGTGTGCAAGTAATCACGGGATGAAGGGAGTAGTATTTTTGTTGCTTATTTTCAATTTTTTTGTTCCAGTTACCGTACTCATTCAAGAATGTTGGGAGTTTGTACTATACTGATTTATTTTCTCTAAAACAATTGTTAAATTGGAATATCTGTGAATTTCAGGTTGCTGTAGCAGTAGATTTCAATGATGAAGCCGGAGAATAACAAAACATCCAAAACATCAGCCTTAAAACAAGGGCTCCCATGGAATCTCATGTTGCCTCCGTTTTCACACCTTATGCCTTTTCAAAGCTCCAAGAACAGATAAATCTAATAAGGATTACAATTGTATTTTGTATATATTCTTCTCACACATGTCCTTTATTTTTTATAACCAATCCTTAACTTTGTTTTGAATGTGAGTTTACTAATTGATAAATCAAATATAGCATTAGTACTTATTTTAGCTCCTTCATTCACCGTAGTTATTCAATTTTCTTGAGGTATTTCATCATATTAAACCGTGTGTTGTGTATGATAGATAACTCAATTGTCTAATGTCTAACAATTTTGTTTCTAATTATCAAAGTTCAGATACCACCAAATTTGCAGGTTTAATGGAAAATTGTGTCAACAATGATGTCAAGAAATAAAAAGATGATTCACCAGAGGTAATTTAGTGACGATGATATTAATTCACTTTACTTTTCTAATGCTCATTGACAGTTTCTATTTATTTATTTTTTCTTCAATAGAATTCTTCAGCTATTTATTTTCTAACACTGATAAATCATTGTTTTTTAATACTCTTAATTTACCTACTTCTACATCACAACAAAGTAAATCATTGTTAGCTGAAGTTGAAAACTAGGAGGTTGAATCGTTATTGGTATATTAAAATGTTGTTGGGATATCCTCTTATGTAAGAGGTGTGGATTAATTGTCCTTACATATAAAATTTTGCATCGTATTTATTTTAAACCGCCTCAGTGAATAATTATTTTTTATCTCTTTATATCTGTATTGGTGTTTTATAACTTAAGAAGTATTAAATCTTACTGCAATCTCTCTATTTGTGTTTTAGAATTTAAGAATTATTTAATCTTACTGCAACATAATCTCTATTGGTGTTTTAATACTTAAGAGGTATTAAATTTCTAAATTTTTTATTTTTCTAATCTCTCCATATATATCCGTTCTAATTGCATTGTGCACATATTATTAATTAATATGAATTTCTGTTTGGCAGTGATGGTAGTCTCACGAGATACAGATTTTGTGGTGTATGCACGGTTGTGTAGTGTATCACCAGATCCAAATCCGATCCCACGATAACAGCAACACCTGTGATTTGATAGGTTGGAATTTAAACTTGAGATGAGTAGTCCTAACTTTAATAGAATGAAAATATGTGTTAGTGTGTGTTTAGTACTTGAGAAAACTTATATTAAGAGTGGCCTGTGTTTTGTCTTTTAGCTATGGACATGAGGCCCCATTGCTAAGACCATAATCAAATTAACAATGTTGGAGAGGAGATGACCATGACATAGGGTAACATTTCTACGAAGGAGACATTATACAGAAAGCAAAAGTTGATGAAATTGAAACTATTTTTTTGAGATATGGTGTGGTGTAAGTGATTTAGGATTATTTTTCGGAAAATATTACGACAGTAGTCCGAGAATTCAAAATTCTATAATTTCATATCATTTTTGTTTGTCAATCTTTATTTTTGGTATTTTCCATTCGTTCTTTCGAGGTTTTCCTTTTTTTTTATTTTATGATACGAGACTTAATTAACTTGGATGTTTTTTATACATTATTTTTAGTGCTTATTTTTTTCACTTAATAGGAGTAGATGTTAGTAAAGGTATTATTTGTAGAAAAATAAAAATAAAGACATACCAGAAGTATGGGTTAGATGTTTTCACTTTGGAATAATTATATGTTAGTGTAAAAAATATTACACAATTTTGATACGGGAAGGGGATTACACTAATTATATGTTTTTTTTTTATTAAAGAGTATAGTTATAATTACAATAATTATATGTTAGTGTCAAAAATATTACACAATATTAATAAAAAAAACATCAACGAACGTCTAAGAAAATATTCCAAATATTGTAATTATAACTATACTCTTTATAAGTTTAATAGAAATGAAGAACATTTTTTTTATTTTAAAAAAGTATACAATGTCCATTTTTTTTTATAGGCCACACAGGTAATATACCCCCTTTTTTTTACAATATACAATTGTGTGTAAAATAATGATTGCAATTAAATTAGTTGAAATTATCAATGTGTGTATAGAGTATTCAGATATTTGAGATGAAGCCATGAAGGGTGTATTTTTTTGTATGAAATATTGTAGGTGCACTGTAATGTCAAATTTAAAACAATATGATCTACTATATAGTTTAGTGGATAAAAATAATTAACAATTAATCTAAATATTTTTTACTATACTCTTAAAAAGAGTTATTTTTAAGATAATTTACAAGTCGTGCATCGCACGGGTACAATACTAGTATAAGATAAAGGCTGACTTTTTGTATATGAGTTATAGTAAGTTGAGTGTCTGAGTCCGAACTGTTGGGAATAAAATGATTTTGATTTAGATACCAAAACCCCTGATTGATGATGATCAGATTAGTTGAGATACACTCAAGTAAAGATCAGTCTAGTTGTCTCAGGATACTTGAGTAAGTAGAAATGCTTAAGTCTAAAAATCTCAGAAATGTTGTGAGATTTATAGTTCAGGATAGTTGTCCAAAGCTGGAATGTTAGGCAGCTTGCTAAGTGTTAGTACTTAAGGTCAAGTTTGCTGAAGTATACAAGACAAGTTGACTAAAGTGGACAACATGACTGAAAAGATCAAGAGTGATAAGGCAAAGTTTCATGCAATGATAGGAACTGCATCAGATCCATTGAAGTGCCAATGATCAAAAGCATTGAATGCTATACTCACAGAAGACATATTTAATGAAGCATTTATTGCCATCAAGCCTGAACTAAGCATTGAAGACTTAGAAGCATTAAAGACTGAAGCATTGAATGAATGTTGGAACATTCTAGTTTGCAGCAGGAATGTTCAGGGAAGTTGTCCTATCTGACCGTTGGTTGAGTGTAGAGTCTGCCACAAATCAACCTTGGGAAATGTGCAAATTTGGAATCTGACACAAGTCATCTCAGCCGCATTTTTCAGAAGTCAGCACATTCATTCAAGCAACCATTGAAGAAGCTTTTACACAGTGGATAATAGGATGTCAAGCTTCTCAACCGTTTCAATGGTGCTGCAAATAGACAAGTTTGAAATGCTATCTCTCCAACGGATAGTTGATCAAATTTGCCTATAAATTCAGAAGTGATCAAAGGATTCATGAATCCAACTACTTGCTATCAAATTATCATCAAGCAATCAAAGGAAACCAAAGTTGTTCTTAAGAATCCCAAGTTTCCTGATCACTTCAAATAGCTAAGCCAATCTTTGTAACATCCCAAGCTTAGCATTGAGATATCCTAAGCCTTTACACTGTTCTTATTGTAAAGGATATCTCTATTAGTTGGAACCAAACCTCAAACCCTTACCTCATTAAGTGAAGTAGTGTTTGTTGTAGAAGTGAGGAGTTAAGGACTGTTATTGTGAAACACACTCTTAACTCAGAGAGATTGAGCACTAGGACTCAGATTATCCTAGGGATCAAAGCACTAAGAGATTGTTGTTGATCAGTTCACCTTGGCACTATAAAACAAGCTAATTCCATTGTTAAGGAATTATCCTGTTCAATCAGGGAAAGTGGATGTAGGAGCTTGAGTCTCTGAACCACTATAAATTGTGTGTCATTTACTTACTGCATTCATTATAGCACTTGCATTCAATCATATTTCAAAGAGTTTATCTCAGTAAGTAAAGAAAATTTGTTTTGGACAAAATCCCTGATCACTGTGTTTTTCAGAAATTAACTTGAAGTATTCCTTTAAGAAAAAAGCCAACCACATTCCGCACTTAGCAACTCTCTTAGATATTTATCCAACTGATCACTCAATAGTTTTCAGTAGGACAAGTATCTATTGTAGTTCACACTCAGGATTGTTGTGAGACAACCTCCCTGATAAGACAATCTGTTTGAAAAGAAGAAGAATTTGCATACACAAGTGCATTCCCCCCCCCCCCCCATACACTTGTGTCATACTCCACCAAGGACCAACAAGTGGTATCAGAGCAGGGGTTCAAAGACCACTTCTTCTGAAAATCCAACTGATTTTAAAATCACATTATTTCTGTGATCACTGAACTGATACAAATTTCTGAAAAACCTATTTGTGTTTATCACCTATTTCTATAGAAATGGCTAAAAATGCAGTTCCAGGAGATGCTGTCAACACCATCAACAACATGGGTCCAAATCAAGTGAATCATATTTCACATCATAAATTGCCAATGTTCTCAATTGAGAACTATGATTTCTGGAAGATCAGGATGAGAGCACATCTTGCCTGCCAGCATGATGAAATGCTCAAAGTCATCACCGGAGGGCCCTTCACATTCACCAAAGCAAATCCCAAACTCACTGATGCTCAGAAAGCAGATCCAAGGGAATTGCTAGCAAAGGATGAGGATGAGTTTACAGCTGAAGAGAGAAAAAGGCACAACTTGAACTACATTGCCATGAATACTTTGTACCAGATGCAGTGATGGGTAGAGTGTACCACTGCACAACAGCAAAAGAGATTTGGGACACCTTAGCACTTATGTGTGAAGGTACCCAAAAGATAAAAGAAAACAAGCTTCAAGTGGCTATCCAAAAATATGAACAATTTTCTATGGAGCCCAATGAAACTATTGATCATGTTGATGGCAGATTCACTGACATCATGAATGAGATAAACTCTCTTGGCAAGTTCTATGCCAAAAGAGAAGTTGCTTTGAAAATTCTGAGAAGTCTCACATCCAAGTGGGACATATACTCTGTCATGATGCAAAACACCAGCAATCTTGACAACATGCCCATGCAGCAAGTGTTCTCTGAACTCAAAGCATATGAGTTTGATTTGAACAGAAAGAAAGTGCATGATGAGCCATCCTCCTCAAGCAAAGGTGTTGCTTTCAAAGCTGCTGAAACAGAAAAGAAGAGTACTCAAAGGTCCTTTCAAACTGTTTCAAAATCTGAAATGAAGGAGGAGCTGGCACTCATGGCTAGGAGATTTGAGAAGCTCAACTCCAGATTTGGTAGATACAAAAAGTTCTACCAAGACAACAAAACCAGAAGGAGATTCAGTTCTCCAGACAACAAATCAGAGGACAAAGTCTCTGATGAGAAGAAAGAAGACAGATATGCTGACAGAAAGAAGTACAGCAAAGTTGAACCATCATCATCAAGAAGGAGGAAGTCCTCAAGCAAGAAGAATGATGATGAAGATGTGTGTTACAACTGCCAGAAAAAGGGTCACTTTCAGTATGATTGTCCTGACCTAAGTTCAAAAGAAAGAAAAGAAAGGCAGAACAAAAGAGACAAGAGGCTGAACAACAGGAAGGCCATGGTAGCTGGGGAATCAGCAAGTGAAGAGAGTGTTTACTCTTCTGATGATGGGCTATTCTCCAACAGTGACAGTGATGATGACTATCAAATGGCTTTTGAAAATGAAGAGGTATGTTCATCTTCCAATTCTTCTAATAACACACATGAGTCCAGTGAAATCCACTTGAAACTCAACTTTGGGAAGTTACTTGAGGATTTCACCAGGCTACAAGAAGTATGCAATATGGCATTGAGAGAAAATGAGCTATTGAATTCTAAAGTTCAAACTCCCAACCTTTCTGAACCAGAGCTTGACTTTAAATCAACTGAGTTGTATCAACAGACTGTGAGAGAACATGATGAAATGTCTCTCAAAGTCACTGAACAACAAAAGCTGATTGATGAACAAGAACTGGCCTTGAGGAAAAGTGATTTTGATCTTAGAAACCTTCAAGCTAAATTTGATAATTTCTCAAATGAATTTGATACTCTTAAATTGAGTGAGGGGAGCTTAAAAATGAAAATGTCTGCCTTGAACAAATCTGCTAAAGCAATAGAAGAAATTCAAGGGTTTCAAAGACCATTTGCTAAAAAAGGTGGATTGGGCTATAATCCATTTGAACCCTCACCTGGTCTTAGTATTGCCTCATCAAGAAATTCTAAGATGACTTTTGTAAGATTAGTGGCTCAACAAAATGAAATGGAAGTAAATCAACCACTGATCAAGGAAAAGGGTAAAGGAATTTTTATACCTACTCAAGTAAACAATGTTTCTAAACCCATACCTAAGGAAAAGGTTAAGAACACTGTATACAAGAGAAATGAGGTTCAAAAGGGAAGGACCAATGGAAGGTCAAACCATCTGAACACTCATCAGTGGAGTTGTCCAAAATCTGTTCAGAAAAGGCCAACTCAAATGAGGCAACCTCAACTGAATAGATTAAGGCCCAACCCCACTGATAGGTATAATAGCTTCAGGAAGCCTGGACCTTTCATGCCAAAAGGAAAAGGCCATCTAAGCCCCTATCCTCAAAGGTCTTACCAAGCTGCACCTAAGTCTAGTAACTTCAGGAGATATGCCCCAAATAAATTCACCAACTCTCCTGAACCCTACAAGACTAACACTTATGCACAGAAACCACCCAAGGCATTTAAGGGTAAAACTGTGTATGTAGATGTAAATGGAAACCAAGTCAGTCACTTTGAGTCAATCAGAGTAATTAGGCAGATTTGGGTTCCAAAAGGTACAGCTAACCCTCTAGGACCCAACATTCAAAGGGTACCTAAAATTTAACTTTGCAGGACTGCAAGGACCACAAGAAGAGGAGAAGCATCAACAAGAAAACAGCATGGTACTTGGACAGTGGATGTTCAAGACACATGACTGGAAACAAGGAGCTTCTCTCAGAGTTCATTGAAAAAGATGGTCCTTCAGTAACCTTTGGAGACAGCTCTCAAGGAATCACAAGAGGTTATGGTACATTAAACATTGGTAGTGTCAAAATTACTGATGTCTCATATGTTCTAGGCCTAAAATACAATTTGATGTCTATAAGTCAAATCTGTGATAAAGGATACAGTGTTGAATTTGCACCAAATGAATGCATTATCAAAGATAATTCAACACAACAGGTGCTACTAACAGGGGTGAGAAAGGGAAATGTATATTTTGCAGATTGGAGCAAAACCCCTGAAGCAGTTTGTCTTGTTGCCAAAAGCACAAGTGAGCAAAGCTGGCTATGGCACAAGAGACTAAACCATCTGAATTTCAAAACCATCAACAAGATAGCAAGAAACTCTCTAGTTAAAGGGCTGCCTAATCAAGTGTTCACCAAAGAACATATATGCCAGCCATGTCAGGAAGGAAAGCAGATCAAAGCTTCATTCAAAGGAAAGCCTGTCATTTCAACTGAGAGAGTTCTTCAACTACTGCATATGGATTTATTTGGTCCAATTATCCCAGTAAGTATAAATGGAAGAAAATATGCTTTAGTTGTTGTTGATGATTTCTCCAGGTACACTTGGGTAGTATTCTTGCTGAACAAAAAGGAGACTCAAGTCAAGCTACCTGAATTGATGATGAGATTGAGCAATGAAAAAGGCCTAAGTATTGTCAAGATCAGATCAGACAAAGGCACTGAATTCATAAACTCATACATCAATGAGTATTGCAGCAAGAATGACATTACTCATGAAACTTCAGCAGCAAGAACACCTCAACAAAATGGGGTTGCTGAAAGAAGGAACAGAACCTTAAAAGAAGCAGCAAGAACATTGATTGTTGAATCCAAATTGCCTAAAAGGTTCTGGGCTGAAACCATTAGCACTGCATGTCATACTCAAAACAGATCCTTAATCACCAAAGGACAAGGTAAAACTCCATATCAATTATGGAAAGGTAGATTGCCCACAGTTGCCTATTTTCATATATTTGGTAGTAAGTGTTTCATTCACAATAATGGGAAAGAGCAATTGAAAGCTTTTGACAGCAAAGCTGATGAAGGAATATTTGTTGGATATTCACAAATCAGCAAAGCTCACAGAGTCTACAATTGCAAAACTCTTATTGTGGAAGAAACACCTCATGTTGTGTTTGATGAGTCTATTAGTGAATTCAGGGATAGAAACCTGAATATTGATGAGTTAACACAAAGAACAACCAGATTAAGGCTTCAAAGCAAAGAAACTGTGTTTGTAGATGTTGCCCAGTCTGAACTTGATGACAATAAAAAACTGGACAACTCTACTGATGACAATCAACCAGAAGTCAACCAACCTGAAGTAGAAATTGAACTGACTGACCCCATCCCAGTTCAAAATCAGGTAACAACTACCAATGAAGAAGCAGGCAATGCTGAGGTAGTAAATGGATCCAATATTCAAGGGGGAACCAATGAAAATGTCAACTTATCTGACAATGAGGACAATACCCCTGAATATGATCCTGAACTTGATCCTTCAATTAACTTTCCTAAATTTAATGAGTCTAGTGATCCAACTTCAGAAGAGGACAATCCTCCTAAAGGGATCAGGTCTAGAAGGACTTGGTTGAATGACCACCCAACTAGCCTGATACTTGGTAACCCAAGTGAAGGGATCAAAACTAGAAGGTTTCATGGAGAAAGTGCTTTGTTTTGTTGTTTCCTTTCAGAACAGGAACCAAAAGATATTGAGGAAGCACTTCAAGACACCAACTGGATCATAGCCATGCAAGAAGAGCTGAACCAGTTCACCAGAAATGAAGTATGGGAGCTGGTGGATAGGCCAACTCATCAAGATGTCATTGGAATCAATGGGTGTTTAAAAATAAGAAAAATGAAAATGACATCATTGTGAGGAACAAAGCAAGACTGGTGGCCAAGGGATATTGTCAATTTGAGGGGATTGATTATGATGAAACATTTGCTCCAGTGGCCAGACTTGAGGCAATCAGACTCTTCTTAGCATATGCAGCTCACATGAGGTTCAAAGTGTATCAAATGGATGTGAAGAGTGCATTTCTCAATGGGGTACTCAAAGAAGAAGTATATGTTGAACATCCCCCAGGCTTTGAAGAAGGAGACAAGGTGTACAGATTAAAGAAAGCCCTCTATGGCTTAAAGCAAGCTCCAAGAGCTTGGTATGACACCTTATCACAGTTCCTTCTAGATCATGGTTTTGTCAAAGGCACTGTTGAAAGAACCTTGTTCAGAATCTGTGAAGGAGATGATATTTTGTTAGTCCAAATCTATGTGGATGACATTATATTTGGATCTCCAAATGAGAAGCTGTGTGAGAAATTCTCCAAACTCATGCAAAGCAAATTCGAGATGTCCATGATGGGATAGATGAATTTCTTCTTAGGACTTTAAGTCACTCAATCTAAGAAATGAATATTCATCAATCAGGCCAAATATACAAGGGACATGATTAAGAAATTTGGATGTGCTACAAGCAAGCCAGTCAGAATTCCTATGAATACAAACTGGAAGATGGATCCTGATGAAAGTGGAGAATCAACAAACTCCACTAACTACAGAGGAGTCATAGGATCCTTGCTATATCTCACTGCAAGTAGGCCTGATATCACATTTGCAGTTGGAGTGTGTGCAAGATTTCAAGCAAATCCAAAGAAGAGCCACCTTGATGCTGCCAAGAGAATTCTAAGATATCTCAAGGGAACTGAGGATCTTGGATTATGGTATCCAGCTGATGACAACATTGAGCTCACTGGATATTCAGATGCAAATTATGGAGGATGTAGAATTGATAGAAAATCTACCTCTGGAACATGTCAATTCTTGGGCAGCAAGCTAATCTCATGGTTCTCCAAGAAGCAAAATACAGTTGCCACATCAACAACTAAAGCAGAATATGTAGCAGCTGGAAGTTGCTGTGCTCAGATACTTTGGCTCAGGCAGCAACTTAGAGATTACAAAGTCATCACCAATGAAGTTACAATATTCTGTGACAACAATAGTGCAATTGCCATTTCACAGAATCCAGTGCTCCACACCAGATGCAAACATGTTGATATTAAGCATCACTTCATAAGGGATCATGTGGAAAAGAAAGATATCAAGCTTGTCAAAATCCACACTGATAAGCAAAAAGCTGATATCTTAACTAAGCCATTAGCTGAAGCAAGGTTCTTGGAACTTTCAGCTGAATTGGGCTTACTTGATCCAGGGAAGATGGAAAAATGAAGGAAGGAAGCTCAAATGAAGGGGGAAGTTCATTAAGTTGAACTTCAGCAAGGTTGACCAACCTCACTGAAGCTGTCTGCCAAAAAGGGAAACTCAGTGGAGTTGTCCTTGTACTATTCAGCAGTGTTGGTCAGGAGATCTGTCCTAGTGGGACCCAGTCAGCAACATTGGGACCCACTCAGGCAAGTTGGTCAGTTATTTTGACCAAAACAGAAGTCAAAACACATCTCAGGAGGTTTGTCCGAGTTAATAGGGTGATAATTGCTATTTTTAGCATTGATTGGACATTTAAAAGAATTCTTGGGCTAAGAGTAGTCAATTTTAGGATGACGTGTGATATTAAGGTTTTTGCCCCCAAAATGGCAAATCAGCATTTAATGCAAAAATCTCTTTTAAGATTACATGAATTCTTGTGCCATCATCAAAGCCATTGATTAACATTAACCTTCATCAAACCGTTCCAAAGCCCACTACCCCACAATATCCAATTGGTTTTAAATTTTATCCACCCTCAATCATTATTAACCAACGGTTAATAAATTCTCCACATATAAAAACTCTTGGGTTTTTACCTTCCTTCCTTACGCACTCATAATTTCCAACACTTAAGCTTTTTGAAAATCTCTCAAAACCTGCAAATTTCTCCAAACTTATCTTTCTCACAAACTTATCCATGGCTCCCAAAATCAAAAGAGAAGAACTTGTAGACTTCAATGATCCATCCTTGGACATTGATTTCACATATCTCAGTAACACAAACTCTCTATGGTTTGAGAAGTTGGTGGCCTTTGACAGCCCAGATAAAGATGTTCATCCAGTCCTCCAATGGCTTAGGGAGGCAGGGCTTGAAAAATTCTTAGGCACCAAGCCTGATTCTTGCCTAAATCCTTTTATGGCAGAGTTCTTTGCCCATCTCAGATGGAAGGGCAAAAAGGGTGATGTGTGCACCAAGTTGACTTATGCTAAAGAAGATGAAGAAGAAGAGAGTCAACATACCATTATCTTCACCTCTGAAGATCTTGATGCTAGCTTTGGGCTACCATCTGAAGGCCTAAATCCAGAATTCTACAGGGAAGGAGAAGAACAGGAGTTCTCTGACCCATGGATGAAGGTGCCCAAAAAGCTGGCAGGTGCACAAAATAAGAAAACCTTGAAGCCAGTCTATGAACACTTATTTGATTGTGTTGTGAAAAGTTTGTTAAGCCACTCTGGAAGTGTTGAGCAAATCAGCTTGCCAAAGCTGAGAGTTATGGCTGTTGTAATTGACTCTGCTGAAAAGAGAGTCAAGTTTGATTGGAAGAGTTTTATTCTTGGGAAAATGATGAATGAAAAATTCAAGTTCAAGGAGGTGAAACATCACAAGGTGGTGGTGGATGGGAAACTTTTATTCTGCACAAGAGCTAGCTTGCTCTTGGAAAGATTTGCCCATTACACACATCTTCAAGCTAAGCCAAAGCCTTTTCCAGCCCAGAAGGTGATGTTTAGAAAATTGTCCTCAAAGACTGAGAAGAGAAAGCAAGAGGCAGCATCCAAGCAAGCCTTAACTGTTGCACCAGCTATCAGGTCATCTCCAAGAAAGAGGAAAGCTCAACCAGCAAAAAGTCAGCCCAAAATGAAAAAGATGAAACAGATTCTCAGTGAATCTTTCCCTGAAAGCCAATCTAGAAGTGAAGGAGCCACTTCTGAGGAGATTGATAAAGTGGAAGGAGAAGGAGTCAACCCTCCTGAAGAGGGAGAAGAGTTCAGAGAGATTGTCCCTCTCCGGCCTTAATCTGTCACTGAGTATAGGGACCTTGAAAAGCCAACAAGGTCAGAGAGAAGGAGAAGGATAATTAAAACTTCTGAGAAACAGAAATTGATGGAGGAGGAGAAGAAGAAGAAGGAATTCTTCAAGGAGATTAGGCAAGCCAGTAGGTCTAACTCCAAGACTAGGTCCAAATCCAAGAGTCCTGAAGCCAACTCTCCTGATATTCAATCCCAAAGAATATCCCCATCACATGATGAATCCAGACCTGAGGAAGTGGAGTGCAGGACCCCTGAAGATGCTCCAATTGTGGCCAAGAAGGTTTACTCTCCTGAAGGTGCTCCTGATAGGACAGGCATTGATGTGTTAGCTGATTTAGCTGACATTGAAGATAGGACATTCTCCCCCCTTGATCCCAGACTTCTATCTTACACCAAACTTCTTGAAACTGCTCTTCAAGAAGGTGATCAAATTTCTGTTAATCTCCCACCCATTCAAGCCATTCCAATAACCTCCTCAGGAACATTGCTCTCTAAAGCACCTGAGTCCCAAATTATTTTAAGCTCATCTGAACCCAACCTATCTGAGCCCCAGCCCAACTTACCTGAATCCCAATCCAACCCTCCTGAATCTCAAGCCAACTCTTCTGATGGAGATGATAGTGATGAAGAGTACACATATGAGGGGATGCTAAGGCAGATTGCCAAAGCTAATGTGGACCAGCTGTATCCAGGATTGAAGGATTATCCTAGGCTGCAACAACAGTTCTATGATCTCAGGGCACTTGTTGAGATCAAAGATAGGACAATGGTGGAAATAGGTCAGGCTATTCAGGATAAGGGAGCTAGCTGGTGGCAGGTTGAAGAAAACAGGTTTTTACATTTTGCAAATGTGAAGAAGTCCAGTGTGTTGACCACTGAGGCCTTGTTTTGTGCAATTGTACATGAGAATGTGCTTGCTGAAAGAGAGAGGATTGCACAAGGCCTTAAGCATCCTGATAGCACCTCTGATGATAATGATGATGATGATGAAAACACCAATCCCAATCCTCCTGACCTCAATTCTGCTCAGGTACATTACTTGACCTATCATTCAATTAAGGACTCTAATCAATCAGAGGAGTTGACCAAGAGTGGTGACTCAGTCCAAGATGCATTGGCCAAGGATGGTTCTTCTGAGCTTGAGGCAAAGCTTGACAATGTTGAGACTTCCATAGGAGAAGCTGGTTTGACTAAAGCCTCATCAATGTCAAGACAGTTGGACATTGACCAGCCTTTAGTCATTCAGGATGACTCAGTGGACTTGGGATACCCAAGCACTGTGATCTCCCAAAAACTGCCCTCTGTGGATCCTGTTGAGGATATGGAGGTGTCAGGATTAGGACTGGAAGGAGTTGAAAAGGATGACAGTATGGAAAATTCAGAGGGAGAGGGTGAGGATTGTGTGATTACTGGTAGTTTGAGTGCACCACAATTAGAGGGAGATGAATTTGAAATATTGGGTGCAGCCCAATATGAGAGTCAGGTTATTCTTCAAGTCAAATCTAAACTTGATGAATCCCTTGGTGAAAGGAGGTCTGATTCTCCAGTGAATGTGAGTCCATCATTTGTGAATGAAGAAAAGAACTTAGTTGAAAATGAGAGTGAAGGTGCTGATGTATCAGACCTTATGGGAGAAGAAAAGAATGAGGGTGTTGAGGGCGATTTAACTAACCCTTTAAGTTTTGCAGATTCAGTTGTTGTCACTATAGAACAAATTTTTGCAGATGCTTCCCTCACAGATATTCCAGTTGATGCTGACATTGATCTTGAAGCAATCTCAGCAAATGTGTCCACTCTGAACAAAATCTACTTTGAGCAAGCCAATGCCACTGAAGCTGGATTGCAAATTGCTACACAAACTGCAACCTCCATTGAGGAGCAATCAGAGAAGCTGGACACATTGGTCAGAGAAGTTGAGAAGGCACATGCTACAACTGTGGATACCCTTGATGGCCAAGGAAAGACTCTAGCCTCTGTGGAGATGAGGCTGTTAGGGTTATACTGGCAAGTATGCTTTTAGTGCTACTTATGTATACAAACTGATTTTTGCACTTATTAATGAGAATAAATTTTTGTCACTGGTTGCTTTAAATATAATGAATGGTAATTATTTATTGCATGAACGTTCAGATGTACTTTACATTGTAGACAATGTGGTGTGTAGAAGATCACAGAAGATCACATTGTCAGTTCCTTGTATATAAGTACAATTGATTCACAACTTAGATGGAATTGAACAATCCATTGGTAGAAGTTGAGGTGTAAGGCTCAGATTGGTTTGTCTTGACCAAGAGATTACACTAGTGCATTTTGATGTGCTGAATAGGACCTATAGAGAGGTAATTCTTCTAGACTGGCTTAAGGAATGAAGAATTAGACCTCAGTGGTTGTTGATTTCTTAATCTCTGTCACTTAAATGGAATTGTCTGTAGTTAAGAAGTATTGCTTTGATTTATTATGGGTAAAGAATCAATGTGATTCAATACTTTATATTTTGGGCAATATTATTAATTATAGGACAGATTGCCAAAATTAATACAGAGAATCGTGTCTTGGAGTGTCAAGTTGATTATGTCCCCTTGGTGGGCTCAGAAGGTTTATCATATCAAATCTGATCAGTGGAATTTATTTCCGGTATGATAATAATGTTGAGCTGTCCTTACTCTAAGGAATAAAAGATATTAATTAATTAAAGCATTCAGTAGCTTAAATTAATTGATGGACATTGAATCTTAAACACGGGAAATAATAACCGGGAGCCATATTTCGTAATATGGGTTAGGATGGATAGTGCAATATTAATTCTATAGTGGAATGAATTAATATTAATGAGCTGGAAAAATATTGTGGCTCAATATTGATTTATGGGCCCATTGGGAGGTCCAATCCTAATTCTCCTAAAGGCCCCTCAAGTAGCCCAATAAAAGTCCATTAACTAAGGTAATTAAAAAGATAAGAATTAATCTTGTTGCAAGAAAGAGAGGAAAGTAGCGCTTATTTTGGGGAGAGAATATTATGGAGAAAGATATGGAAATAATATAATATCTCTTGGAGAATAAAATATTTCTAGATCTCCAATATTTTCTAATAAATAAATTTGCTATTCTCTCTTATAAATAGAGTAAAAACCGCCACTCTTTTTTTTAAGAGTTGAGAAAAAAGAAATCGGTTTTCTCTACAAAAGAAAAAAAGAGAGATCTGTAATTTTCGAAATTACAGTGTGTGCAACAAGAGAAAATTAATTCTTCCTTGAGAGTTATTAGTTCGTGAGATCTCCCACCGGATCAACGGGCTAGGACTTAGGGAATACTCGAGAAGGCAATTGGGTTGAAGTTGTTATTCTTCTCAACGATATCTCTCCGATTCAAAGGTAAACACGTAATCCCTTAGTTCCGCATGTTTAGGGATTTAATTATTTACCGTACATTCATTACATGAATTAGTTGATTTAATTTGTTTAAATTATAAAATTAGATTTATGATAATTCATATTTAAATTACGTCTCAAATAGATCCTGGTAATTTTAAAGGATTCCCGGGAGTCTCGAAAGATCCCTAGGCAGATATGGAAATAATATAATATCTCTTGGAGAATAAAATATTTCTAGATCTCCAATATTTTCTAATAAATAAATTTGCTATTCTCTCTTATAAATAGAGTAAAAACCGCCACTCTTTTTTTTAAGAGTTGAGAAAAAAGAAATCGGTTTTCTCTACAAAAGAAAAAAAGAGAGATCTGTAATTTTCGAAATTACAGTGTGTGCAACAAGAGAAAATTAATTCTTCCTTGAGAGTTATTAGTTCGTGAGATCTCCCACCGGATCAACGGGCTAGGACTTAGGGAATACTCGAGAAGGCAATTGGGTTGAAGTTGTTATTCTTCTCAACGATATCTCTCCGATTCAAAGGTAAACACGTAATCCCTTAGTTCCGCATGTTTAGGGATTTAATTATTTACCGTACATTCATTACATGAATTAGTTGATTTAATTTGTTTAAATTATAAAATTAGATTTATGATAATTCATATTTAAATTACGTCTCAAATAGATCCTGGTAATTTTAAAGGATTCCCGGGAGTCTCGAAAGATCCCTAGGCATCTCAAAAGATTCTTGGGAGTCTCAAAAAAGACGTTTCAAATAGATCTTGGTAATTTTAAAGGGAGTCTCAAAGGATCCCTAGCGTGACGGTCCATAACCCACAAGTGCCAATAATTCCCCACAAAGGAGATGGGGAATGTGGTCCCATAATATTCCCACAAAGGAGTTGGGGACCACAAGAATTGGGGACCACATTGTTGGGGGACTACTATTGGGTATTGGGATAATTCCCAACATATGGTATCAGAGCCAAGGTTTTGGGCTCTGTAATTTAAATTAGAATTTAAATCTATTTACATTAAATTGATTTTTGGATGGTAGAATTGTTAGATCTTTTTTGCAGGTATCCAATTATCATGGTTTTAATGTATGTTTTAATTTATGTTGTTTGAATGTGGTTTTTAATCTGATTCGGTCAGATTTATTTTTCCCGTGAGAAAATCCACGGGTAGATTAGATTATTTAATTTGTAATAAACTAGTCTAGATGTTAGATTTATTTTTTTGTAAATAAATTGTAACGGGTCAAAGACGAAGACCGTTAGACGGATTAAAGAATCGGAGGCACCCGGACGACCAAGCCACACGAGTCGCTTGTAGGCGTGGCGTGATTTTTTTTGCGGTCGTGGGTGTACGAATTCTCGTTCCTTCAAAACGAGAAAATTAAACCATGATAATTGGACGTGTTTGCCTAATTTGTGTTTAATTTTTGTTTTGTTATTATGCTATGATTATTTGTTAATTCTGCATGAGAATTCGTGAAAAACCTCTAGTTTAAAAAATTACTAAGTATATTTTTTTATTAATTAAATTTATTTAAGATAATAAATTGATTAAATGGCCTCCATAATTTATTTATTTGTGAAGTCTTTTGGCTACGCATTGGCAAGCGCCTCTCTCCCTATCGGATAGGTCAAAAGATAAGTTCACATGAATAAATTCCTTTAAGGATGATTGTGGATTATTACTAGTGGCGGTATGACCCTCCCATCGAGTGGCTTATTCAAAACGAAATAATAGTCCTGTATTTAATTATGGTTATTACTTAGGTATAAAATTGATATATTAACTCCCCATCGGAGTCCCTGTCAATTTTATATGGCCAGGTTGAAGCCAACTATTAATTTTGAATTAAAGGTTTGTAACTGCTTTGTTTGTAACCTGCTTAAATGTATTTGAGTAAACGATCACACTCATCGTGACTTACTTAAATTGGTTTTAAGATGTTGGCTGATGCATGTTTATATCGGTTTTTTGAGGTTTTTGATATAGTACATGTGATCAAATTATGTGATAATTTTTGTGTTAATAGGATATTAATACAAATTGTATATTTTATTCTCAGTTCAGCATGTCGTCTCCTTTTAACCCACTGTTTAGTATACTTAAAGAAAATAAATTGGAAGGAGAGAATTATGTGGATTGGAAAAGACATTTATTTATAGTCTTGACTGCACAACAGCATAAGTGGGTACTTGATGAACCTAAACCCCCTGCCCCTACGGATGAGACGAACCAAGAAGATAAGGAATATCATAAGGAGTGGATGAGATCCGATGAAATGGCTAGGTGTACCATCTTGGCTTCAATGTCAGATGTGTTGCAACACCAACACCAGAACATGGAATCCGCTTCAGCTATTATGATGAACCTTAATGAACTTTTTGCTCATCAGAATCGTACGGCTAGACAAATGACCATGCGAGATATGTTATCACAGAAAATGGTCGAGGGAACGCCCGTGAGGAATCACGTTCTTAAGATGATGGGTTTTCTTAACAAACTTGAGATTCTTGGTGCTGAATTCGATGCGGAAACGCAGATCGATTTCGTACTCCATTCTCTACCGAAAAGTTTTGAGCAGTTCCAACTGAACTATACGATGAATAATCAAGAGTATACGTTGGCTCAGCTCTTGCAAGCTTTGGTTTCGGCTGAGATGTTAATGGGACCAAGGAACGAGCATACGGCTATGTTGGCAAACGGTCCATCTTCTAATTCTGCACCGAAAGGTGGAAAGAAGAAGAAGGCAAATGGCCAGAAACAAGCTAAAAACAAGGAAAATATGCCAATTGAGGGAGGTGTCAAGAAAAAGACCACTAAGGGAAAGTGTTTTAGTTGCGGTCTGAAAGGACATTGGAAGTCAGCCTGTACCAAGCCTAAGAAGGCTGGTAAGCAAGGTAATTCTCACGCACTAGTAATTGAAACTTGTTTAGCGGTGTATTCTTCCCATTCGTGGGTGGTGGATACGGGAGCCACTGATCATATTTGTTTCGATTTTCAGGGGTTCAAGCTAACCCGACAACTTAGTGGGAGTGAGATCATCATCACCATGGGCAATGCTACGAAAGTGGCGGCTGTTGCAGTGGGAGATGTGCAACTATCTTTTAGTGATAGAATTTTAGTTTTAAAAGACGTTCTTTATGTTCCGAGTTTTAGAAAGAATTTGATTTCAGTTTCTAAACTAATTTTGGATGGATATTCAGTTTCTTTTAATAAGAATGTCGTTATTTGTCGTGATGACGAGATTATCTGTTCGGGAGCATTGGTGAATAATCTTTATACTATTAATTGTGCACATTCCACACAAAATGAATCGCATAACACATCGACTATTTCTAAGAAAAGAAAGCATTCTTCAGACATGAACGAAACACTTCTGTGGCATCTTAGACTTGGTCATATTAATCTAAGAAGGATTCAAAGGTTGGTGAACGACGGCTTGTTGGAATCACTCCAGGTTGAGCCGTTTCCAACATGTGAATCATGTTTAGAGGGTAAAATGACCAAAAGAGCCTTTGGGGCAAAGGGGAATAGAGCTAGTGAAGTGTTAGAACTCGTTCATACTGATGTATGTGGACCAATGTCAATTCAAGCAAAGGGAGGTTTTGAGTATTTCGTTACTTTTATCGATGATTACTCAAGATATGGATACATCTATCTAATGCGGCATAAGTCTGAGACCTTTGATAAATTCAAAGAGTTTAAGGCTGAAGCGGAAAAGCATAGGGAAAAGAGTATCAAGTTTCTACGATCAGATCGTGGAGGCGAATACCTCAGCAATGAATTTTTGGGCTACTTATCAGGCGAAGGGATTGTATCCCAATTAACTGCACCCGGAACCCCTCAACAAAATGGGGTTGCAGAGCGAAGAAATCGAACTCTTTTAGAGATGGTCAGATCTATGATGAGTTATTCAGATTTACCTAAGTCGTTTTGGGGTCATGCCTTGGAAACAGCGACTTACATTCTGAATTTGGTACCTTCCAAATCAGTTCCTAAAACCCCTACAGAATTGTGGAGCGGGCGAAAGCCTAGTCTAAGACACATAAGAATTTGGGGGTGTCCTGCATACGTGTTGGACAAGGAAGCTGGAAAGTTAGATCCTCGTTCAGAATTAAGGCTGTTTGTAGGATATCCTAGAGGAACGAAAGGGGGTTTATTCTATAGTCCAAAGGATCAGCGAATTGTGATAAGCACACATTCTAGATTTATGGAAGAAAACTATATGAGTAATAGAAAGCCCAAGAGTGAGATTACCTTAAATGAACTAAGAGGGCCAACTCCTATACCAAGTGTACAAGTAGATGTACCAAGTGATACACAAACACAACCGGAACCTCGTCGTAGTGGGAGGGTTGTGAGACAACCTGAGCGATTCATGTTCGTGGGAGAGTCTTCGGACTTGGTCCCCGGAGAGGATGAATCTGACCCCTGGACGTACGATGAGGCAATCCAAGACAAGGATGCAGATTCTTGGCAAACTGCAATGGAAGCAGAAATGGGGTCTATGGATCATAACAAAGTGTGGGAGCTTGTGGAACCACCCAAAGGTGTAAAACCTATTGGATGCAAGTGGGTCTACAAGAGAAAAAGAGGATCAGATGGGAAGGTTGAAACCTTCAAAGCTAGACTAGTGGCAAAAGGATATACTCAAAAAGAAGGAATCGATTATGAGGAGACCTTTTCGCCTGTAGCTATGCTTAAGTCTATCCGTATTCTCTTGTCGATTGCAGCTCACCTAGACTTTGAGATCTGGCAAATGGATGTCAAGACAGCTTTCCTAAATGGAAGTCTTGAACAAGAAATCTACATGCGCCAACCCGAAGGCTTCATTGAAAAAGGCCAAGAGAATCTTGTATGCAAGCTTAAAAGGTCAATATATGGACTTAAGCAAGCATCGCGAGCTTGGAATCAGTGTTTTGATCAGGTGATACAATCCTATGGATTTGATCAAAATGAGTTTGAGAGTTGTGTCTATAAGAAGTGTATCGGAACTGCCTTGGTATTCTTAGTATTATACGTAGACGACATTCTGCTTATTGGAAACAATAAAAAGGTGTTGACAGACGTGAGGGTATGGTTGTCAAAACAGTTTGATATGAAGGATTTAGGAGAAGCTGGTCACATCCTTGGGATTAAGATTACTCGAGATCGCCAGAAAAGGATGATATGCTTATCCCAAACCTCATACATAGACACTATTTTGAAACGATTCAGCATGCAAAATTCCAAGAAAGGATTTGTTCCTTTCAGACATGGAATTCATCTATCTAAAGAGATGTGTCCTAAGACACAAAAGGAGATGGATGAGATGAGAAACATTCCATATGCATCGGCAGTTGGAAGCCTCATGTATGCAATGCTGTGCACGAGACCGGATATTTGTTTTGCTGTAGGCATGGTAGCAAGATATCAAAGTAACCCAGGGAAAGAACATTGGACTGCAGTTAAAAACATTCTCAAGTATCTAAAAAGAACTCGAGATAGAATGTTGGTTTATCAGTCAGACAGTCTATTCCCTGTGGGTTATACGGACTCAGATTTCCAATCAGACATGGATTCTAGAAAATCTACCTCGGGTAGTGTGTTTTGTTTGGGGGGTGGAGCCATGACATGGAGAAGTGTGAAGCAGAAATGCATCGCTGATTCTACCATGGAAGCCGAATATGTAGCTGCTTGTGAAGCAGCGAAAGAAGCGGTTTGGCTTAAGAACTTCTTAGTGGACTTGGATGTGATTCCGAATTTGCCCAGCACTATCACTATTTATTGCGATAATGCTGGAGCAGTTGCAAATTCAAGGGAACCAAGAGCTCACAAGGCAAGCAAACACATTGAAAGGAAATACCATCTTATACGAGAAATCGTTAAGAGAGGAGATATAGTGGTGGCAAAGATCGCATCGGAAGACAACCTAGCTGATCCCTTCACAAAGGGTCTGCCTCAGAGTACATTCGAGAGACATGTGGAAGGAATGGGGGTCAAAGTGCGTTGCCAAGCTGCTTTGAGTATAAGTGGGAGAATTTATTAGGACATGTAGAACATGGACGTGCTGTAGTATACTTAAAAGCAGACTTTGAGTATAAGTGGGAGATTGTTAGGGTTATACTGGCAAGTATGCTTTTAGTGCTACTTATGTATACAAACTGATTTTTGCACTTATTAATGAGAATAAATTTTTGTCACTGGTTGCTTTAAATATAATGAATGGTAATTATTTATTGCATAAACGTTCAGATGTACTTTACATTGTAGACAATGTGGTGTGTAGAAGATCACAGAAGATCACATTGTCAGTTCCTTGTATATAAGTACAATTGATTCACAACTTAGATGGAATTGAACAATCCATTGGTAGAAGTTGAGGTGTAAGGCTCAGATTGGTTTGTCTTGACCAAGAGATTACACTAGTGCATTTTGATGTGCTGAATAGGACCTACAGAGAGGTAATTCTTCTAGACTGGCTTAAGGAATGAAGAATTAGACCTCAGTGGTTGTTGATTTCTTAATCTCTGTCACTTAAATGGAATTGTCTGTAGTTAAGAAGTATTGCTTTGATTTATTATGGGTAAAGAATCAATGTGATTCAATACTTTATATTTTGGGCAATATTATTAATTATAGGACAGATTGCCAAAATTAATACAGAGAATCGTGTCTTGGAGTGTCAATTTGATTATGTCCCCTTGGTGGGCTCAGAAGGTTTATCATATCAAATCTGATCAGTGGAATTTATTTCCGGTATGATAATAATGTTGAGCTGTTTAGGGATTTAATTATCATATCAAATCCCTTAGTTCCGCATGTTTAGGGATTTAATTATTTACCGTACATTCATTACATGAATTAGTTGATTTAATTTGTTTAAATTATAAAATTAGATTTATGATAATTCATATTTAAATTACGTCTCAAATAGATCCTGGTAATTTTAAAGGATTCCCGGGAGTCTCGAAAGATCCCTAGGCATCTCAAAAGATTCTTGGGAGTCTCAAAAAAGACGTTTCAAATAGATCTTGGTAATTTTAAAGGGAGTCTCAAAGGATCCCTAGCGTGACGGTCCATAACCCACAAGTGCCAATAATTCCCCACAAAGGAGATGGGGAATGTGGTCCCATAATATTCCCACAAAGGAGTTGGGGATCACAAGAATTGGGGACCACATTGTTGGGGGACTACTATTGGGTATTGGGATAATTCCCAACAGAGGCTCACTGGCTCAGAAGAAGTGGTTTTGCCAACCTTGGATGCCAGGATTAGTGGTGTTGAAACTGGACTGCAAACAGTTTCAACAGAAGTTACCAAGGCCAAGGATGCAATGGCAAAATTCACAAAGACTGTGAAAAAGGAGCAGCAAGGCTTGAAAGATCTTTACAAGCACAATGTGCAAGCATTGAGAAGGACTATAAAGGATGCATTAAGGCAGAGGACAGCAGCTCAGAGAAGGAAAGCTGAGGATCTAAAAGCTGCAATGGTGAAGGAGGCTGCTGAAAAGTTCACAGTGGAACTTATGGCCAAGGTCTCTGATCAAGTTGTGTCCAACCTCACTGATCAACTGCAAGCCAAACTTGATCAATCCTTGAAGGCCACACTTGATGCTATTGTTGCTCAGAAAATGAAGCCAGTCCACACCTTTCTGAGTATGGCTGATGATAAGATGCAGAACATTCATGATGAGAATGTGTATTTGCTGCAAGAGTTGAAGTCTCTCACCCATGCTCATTCACACCTCTATGTCACTATGAGTGAATTGAAGCCCCAATGTTTTGATAATGCCAAAAAGGGGGAAAGAGAGAGAGCTAGGGCAAAGGGAACCTTGAGGATTGGTGAATCCAAGGGAAAGGAAAAGGTCCCTGAAGTTGAAGAAGAGGAAGAAGAAGACATTGGGAAAGGCAAAGGCCCAATGAATGTTGAAGATCTGACTGAAGAAGAGCAAATCCAGATTGCAGTGAAGGAGACTATGGCTTCAGTGATGGAAAGTCAGGCCAGAAGGCAACAGAGACTTGGTGGTGAATCTGCAGGCCTTGACCCCAAGGAGAAGGTTGTTGAAGTAAGGGAGAAGGTGACCAGAGCCTCTGAAAGAAAGAGAAAGGAACAAGCCTTTACTGAATTCCCAACTAGCCTGACCCTTCCATCTGAGTTTCAATATGAAGAGTCAACTCCACTGTGGCAGTCAAAGAGGCTGAAGAAAGCAGCCAAGTTGCCTGAAATCCAAGAGGAAGTTGAAGAAGAAGAACAGGACAAAGAGCCTGAAGTCAGAATGCCCAAGCTTGCTGATGATCCTTCAAAGTTGTTTGAAGAAGGATTTGGAAAGGATCCTGAAACTCAGGAGAATCTAGCTCTTCAGAGAGCTAAGGAGAGGATGGATCAGTTGGTTGAGGCCAACAAAGCAAGAGATGAAAGGAGGGCAAACTTCAAAGCTCCAAGAAGGAGGGCATCTTACAGAAGACTCAAGCCTCAGATGTTGCAGAGATGGGACACTCAGTACCCTCACCATGACAAGTGGGTGCCAATCTCACTGAATGATGCATGGGAGGAGGCCAAAAGAAGCTTTGTGTATGAATTCTATGTCATAGGAAAGTGGCTTGGTGAGAGTGTTGATGAGGTGTTTGTGCAGTTCATGTTTGAAAACCATATGGATCTATACCAGAAGTTGTTTGCAGCAGCTGACATGGCAAGAATTGAGTTCAAGGCCCCTGGTCTTATTCTGTACATGCCTCCCAAGTTCAATGGGAACTTGATTGATGAAGGGAAGATTCTGGAGGAGTTCATCTCAATCATGAGGATGGAGAAGATGAAGTCTGGCCCCAAAGGAACCAATCAGGACATTTGGGAGCTGAAGAAGAGGGTCTGGGCTCAGTATGGAATTGCTCCTCAGGATGATGGAACTCTTTGAAGCATAAGTTCACTCCTTCCCTTTCTATTTATGATTTATGTCCTTGTTGTTATCTTGTCTTATCTGTATCAGCTTAGTGAATCCTTTGTTGTTTTTCTGATTTGTAATGGTCTATGACATATATGAAAGGATCACTATTTTTCTATCAAGAGATAACAACTCATTATCTCAACTAACCTGACATGACATGACCTATATACTTGATTTATTTGTGCTAACAGTTTGTTTCAGGAAAACTGACCAGCTCATCTATCCTGAAGACAGAGCTTAGTATAAGTCAAGTTCCCTTTGTAATAGGTTTTGGCATCATCAAAAAGGGGGAAATTGTTGGGAATAAAACGATTTTGATTTAGATACCAAAACCTCTGATTGATGATGATCAGATTAGTTGAGATACACTCAAGTAAAGATCAGTCTAGTTGTCTCAGGATACTTGAGTAAGTAGAAATGCTTAAGTCTAAAAATCTCAGAAATGTTGTGAGATTTATAGTTCAGGATAATTGTCCAAAGCTGGAATGTTAGGCAGCTTGCTAAGTGTTAGTACTTAAGGTCAAGTTTGCTGAAGTATACAAGACAAGCTGACTGAAGTGGACAACATGGCTGAAAAGATCAAGAGTGATAAGGCAAAGCTTCATGCATTGATAGGAACTGCATCAGATCCATTGAAGTGCCAATGATCAAGAGCATTGAATGCTATACTCATAGAAGACATATTTAATGAAGCATTTATTGCCATCAAGCTTGAACTAAGCATTGAAGACTTAGAAGCATTAAATACTGAAGCATTGAATGAATGTTGGAACATTCTAGTTTGCAGCAGGAATGTTCAGTGAAGTTGTCTTGTCTGACCGTTGGTTGAGTTTAGAGTCTGCCACAAATCAACCTTGGGAAATGTGCAAATTTGGAATCTGACACAAGTCATCTCAGCCGCATTTTTCAGAAGTCAACACATTCATTCAAGCAACCATTGAAGAAGCTTTTACACAGTGGATAATAGGATGTCAAGCTTCTCAACCGTTTCAATGGTGCTGCAAATAGACAAGTTTGAAATGCTATCTCTCCAACGGATAGTTGATCAAATTTGCCTATAAATTCAGAAGTGATCAAAGGATTCATGAATTCAACTACTTGCTATCAAAATATCATCAAGCAATCAAAGGAAACCAAAGCTGTTCTTAAGAATCACAAGGTTCTTGATCACTTCAAATAGCTAAGCCAATCTTTGTAACATCCCAAGCTTAGCATTGAGATATCCTAAGCCTTTACACTGTTCTTATTGTAAAGGATATCTCTATTAGTTGGAACCAAACCTCAAACCCTTACCTCATTAAGTGAAGTAGGCGTTTGTTGTAGAAGTGAGGAGTTAAGGACTGTTATTGTGAAACACACTCTTAACTCAGAGAGATTGAGCACTAGGACTCAGATTATCCTAGGGATCAAAGCACTAAGAGAGTGTTGTTGATCAATGCACCTTGGCACTATAAAACAAGCTAATTCCATTGTTAAGGAATTATCTTGTTCAATCAGGGAAAGTGGATGTAGGAGCTTAAGTCTCTGAATGACTATAAATTGTGTGTCATTTACTTACTGCATTCATTATAGCACTTGCATTCAATCATATTTCAAAGATTTTATCTCAGTAAGTAAAGAAAATTTGTTTTGGACAAAGTCCCTGATCACTGTGTTTTTCAGAAATTAACTTGGAGTATTCCTTTAAGAAAAAGGCCAACCACATTCCGCACTTAGCAACTCTCTTAGATATTTATCCAACTGATCACTCAATAGTTTTCAGTAGGACAAGTATCTATTGTAGTTCACACTCAGGATTGTTGTAAGACAACCTCCCTAATAAGACAATCTGTTTGAAAAGAAGAAAAATTTCCATACACAAGTGCATTCCCCCCCCCCCCCCAATACACTTGTGTCATACTCCACCAAGGACCAACACGAACAATTGTAGAAAAGTGTAGAATCAACTCAATCTAAGATGTGTGGATGTAAGCATGTGACTTTGATAACATGTTTTTTTTTTTTTTTTCATCTAAAAATTCGAACATGTAGAGAAGTGTAGAATCAATTCATTTACTGTATATTAATTCTGTAATAGATTTTTAAACAATAAACATGGATTGGAGGTGTTGCTTCTATTGTGCTAATTACTAATAAAAAATTTATTTATAATCAAATGAAGTCCAGCTTCAAGTTATGTAAATTAGTGTTAAACTAGTACACTATATATACTCCCCTTTTTGTTGTATTAGACTTATATACACTCACGTGTACAGTGTATAAAAATAATTACATGAACTATTTTTTAGCTTCTTTTTATTTAGTTTTTTTTTCTTCTTTTTTTTTCATTTTTTTTACATTATTTTTTGCTTTTTTTTTTCTCCTTTTTATTTAATATTTTTTACCCTTTTTTTTACTTAAAATTATACAAATTCTCCATTTAAATTAAACTTTTAAGGAAATTTTTTATTCAATAAAAAGTGCAACACAAAATTACTAAAAAATGTAAATTGATATAACAAAAAAGTGCAACACCATATTTACTAAAAGTATAAGTCAGTATAACTAAAAAGTGAAACACAATATTTCTGAAACGTGCAAGTCAGTAATATTGAAAAGAGCATCATAAATATTCACAATATTAATGAAAAGTGTAAATCAATATAACTAAAAAGTGCAACACAATATTATAAAAAAGTGCAAGTTAATATAACTGAAAAATGCAACACAATATTAATGAAAAGTGTAAGTAAGTAACTGAAAAGTGTAACACAATATTACTAAAAAGTGTAAGTCACTCTAACTGAAAAGTGTAAGAGTTTATAACTGAAGAGTGCAACACGAATTCTTTAAGAACTTTAAGAATATAAACAGTAAGTAAATCAAAAATAAGATTTATAGTGGTTCGACAACTTGTCTACATCTACTCTCACAAACCCAGTTGTGAAGTTTTTATTAACTCTCTGTTCTTGTGGCTTTAAGTCCCAAGATTTAGACTTCGATCTTATCGATTACACTCCCAAGTGTATCTTCGATCTAACAACTAGTAATTCAATCAAGCAACTAGCACGTTTGTTTACAAACTAAAATACATAAAATAAAACTTCTTTGTGTGAATAAGCCTTCTAAATACAATGTTTAAATCAGGGCTTCTTCTTTAGTACGATCTTCTTGACTCTATGAGTGCTTGAATGCTTAAGAATTTCTTTGCTTTGAATCTCTATACTCTCTTCAATATTCTTAGTTTCATTAGTTTTAACATTTGAAGATCTTTATCTATTTATAGATGTGACTTATCAAAAAATTTTGTTATCCTAACCAACTCTTCTTAATAACTTCTTCCAACTAACTTCATAACCGTTTCTTGAAATCTATCTTGAACTGTGTCGGTTATTCAGTTACTTCAGTTATAACAGCTTCTAGCTTACTTCTTTTTAATTCCATAAGACTTTCTTCGTATATTATATACTTAGAATATTTCTGACTTCATCTTTTATCTCGTCTGGTCTGATCAGGTCTTCTGGTCTTCAGTCTTCTTGATTAGTCTTCTATCCTATCAACTAAGTTTTACTCATCTATTACTTTACTTTAAGTTTTATAAATCAGTTTAGTCATCCTAAAGACTATTACATCAAAATATATAAGTTTCTATACAACAATTAAGTTTATCTTATAAGACCTATTACATTATATAATCTGTTTCAATATTACTTCAATATGTCTCAATGTGATATGTTTTTGTCTTTATACAAGACGACTTCCATAATAGATCAGTCAACACTTAACATATATTCAAGTCTACTTTTGGCCATCAAAACTCATTTTATCATCAAATAGAACTTGTTTTATTAAACTAAAAAGTGCAACACAATATTACTAAAAAGTGTAAGTTAATATAAATAAAAATATTATTATACAGTGTAACAATTGAAAAGTACAACAATATTTTACTAAAAAGTGTAAGTCATTGAAAGTGCAAGTCACTACAAAAGTGCAACATAAAAATTAAAAAAAAAAATTAAAAAATCAATGATCAACTTAGGTGCACTCATGTGCATACAAGACTAACCCTTTTTTTTTATGTCCCAGATTATAGTCTCAACCAAAAAAGACTGTAATTTTTTTAAAATACATTATTTTTTATTAAAGTATAAGAGTGTATAGTAAAATATAAAATTCCATGCATAATAAATTATATTTTACTTAATTATTGTGTAAAACTCAAAGTGATCCTATATATTTCTTTTTGGAACATATAGCGTATATATAGTTTTCTTCATAGATTCAAGTTCAAATAAAAGAGCTAATATTAATTTGCAAGATTTATTCGTTTTTTTTTAATGACTTTTTAAGTCATTTTTGGCTAACTCCATTGTTTCCAGCCCTTCATTGACATGTCAATATTAATTTATTTTTCTAGATGTTTTAATCTACCCGCTGTGTCAGTAAAAGGTATTATACTAGAAATAGATCACAATATATGTAATAAAAAAAATCATTAACTAGTATATAAGGTTGATCAAAAATGGTTTCTGATGAGATGATGATCAACGGCAAGATGAGGAGTGCACAAGAAAGCTACATGGACCGCACAAACTGAGGATAAGAAATTGATTCTGGGATATTCTCTGATTTATTGTTACATCTGCAAGCTGTCAATATTTGTTTTGTAACTACAGTAAATAGATAATAGACAGATGTCCATAGTACAAACTCTAGTGTAGGCTATTTATATGTAAGGTGCAGAGACTACTTTATCAATGAAAAGAAAGAGTGTTTCCATATTATATGCAAGTCTGCAATTCACGTCTTTGCCTTCAATTAATACATGGAGACAAATTCTTATCTTAATATGGTATCAGAGCTCTAGGTTTCTCACCTAGAGTTTCTGTATCGTTTTCCTTCACCCTCAATGTCGAAATCAGAGAGTAGCACAAAAACTGATGGAAAATCGGAAAATAATGCCAAAACAGATAGTATTCCTTCACCTTTTTCATCACCTCAATTTCATATACCATTTCACCAACTGTTTACAGTCAAACTTTAAACAGTCAAACTTACTAAAGATAACTACTTAATTTGGAGACAACAAGTTCTTGCAGCGATCAGGGGCTATGGACTCGAAGGGTATCTCGATGGAACGAAGGTTTGTCCACCTCCTACTATGGATAATGGCGATGAAGACAAAGGTGCAGAAAATGTTGAGTTCTCATTGTGGAATAGACAAGATCAACTACTTGTTTCTTGGCTTCTTTCATCTCTCTCATAAAACCTTCTAATATGCACTGTGGAGTTGCAAAACTCTAAAGAAATCTGGGAATGCTTGGAGTCTAACTTCTCTAGGCAGTCTAGAGCCAAGACAATGTACTACAAACAGCAACTTCAAAATATCAAGAAAAATAACCTTGGCATGAGAGAATACCTAAACAAGGTCAAAGGTTATTGTGATATTTTGAATGCCTTTGGATACAAAGTCTCCGCAGAAGATCACCTCCTTTACATCATGACCGGTTTAGGTGCTGAATACAACCCTGTCATGGTGTCGATTAGCTCCAAAATCGACCCCATCTCTGTGTCAGACGTGAGTTCGTTGCTGTTGAGTTTTGAAGCTCGCTTAGAAGGTATCTTTTCCACCTCTTCTAATTTCAGTTCGGAAGGTTCCACTCCCACTGTTAATGTTGCTCAACGAGGAAATGGTGTAAGAAACTTTAACTTCCATGGTAATAGAGGCCGTGGAGGTTATTTTCGAGGTGGAAGGGCTCCATTTCGAGGCGGATTCCAAAGAGGCAGAGGTGCTAGGGGTGGACACACCAACAACACTAATAATGTTGCAAATAACATTGGGCCTGAATGTCAAATTTGTTATCGAACCAACCACACCACCGATAGATGCTATTATAGAGGAAACGTTGGGTATGACCCTTCCAACCATACTCAAGGCCATCAATATCAGTTTCCTCCTAGACCCTTTGCTCCTTCAGTAAACTCAGCAAGCTATGATGGTGGAGAATCATTGATGGAAAGCTCTTGGTATCCAGACTCCGGTGCTTCAAGTCATGTCACCTTCGACCTGAATAATCTTGGTGTTGGATCGGAGTATCAAGGTTCAGAAAGAGTCCACATGGGAAACGGTACAGGTTTGCAAATTTCTCACTTTGGTAATTCCATTGTAACTGTGCCAAATGCTACTTCTAACTCTCATTCTTTCCTCTTGAAGAATTTGTTACATGTTCCTCACATAAAGAAAAATTTGTTAAGTGTCTCTCAGTTTGCCAAAGATAACCATGTTTATTTTGAGTTTCTCCCTCTTCATTGTCTTGTGAAGGATCAAGTAACCAATCAAATTCTACTCCGAGGTACTTTTGAAAATGGCCTCTACAAGTTTAGCTTGGCAGCTTCTTCACCAACTCACTTGTCATCTTTCCAAGTAAATTCAGCTCAAAGAAGTTCATCTCTAGTCCTTTGGCACAAGAGACTTGGACATGCCTCCTACCCTATTACAAAGAAAGCTCTTGCTAATAGTTCTATCTCGTTTATTGATGATGTCTCTACTTCAATCTGTACTGCTTGATGACGGCTAAATGTCACAAGCTTCCCTTTTCTTCTTCTGAAACTGTCATTACTCAGCCTTTTGGTGTAATCCATTCTGACCTTTGGGGGCCTGCCCCTATCAGATCTTTAAATGGATTCAAGCATTATGTTAGTTTCATTGATGCTGCGCGACGAAATACACTTGGCTATATTTGTTAAAATTGAAATCTGATGTAAATGATGCTTTCGTACACTTTAAATCCCTTGTGGAGACGCAATTCAATGCAAAAATTAAAGTTCTACGTACAGATGGAGGCACTGGATACAAACCCTTAATTCCCATTCTTAACCAATCTGGTATTATACACCAATTATCTTGTCCTTACACTCCCGAGCAAAATGGTTCCGCCGAAAGAAAACACTGACACATTGTTGAACATGCATTAGCCATGCTTTCTCAATCCCAAGTCCCTCTACTACATTGGGATGATGCCTTCACCACAAGTGTATATCTCATCAACAGAACGCCTTCTCCTTCCCTTAATCAGAAAAGTCCCCTTGAAGCCCTCACTGGTTTAAAACCCGATTACCATCGCCTCAAAGTTTTCGGTTGTCTTTGCTTTCCCCTCTTGCGCCCATATGCGAAGAACAAGTTTGAAGATAGGTCGACTTCTTGTGTATTTCTCGGGTACAGCCTTCATTATAAAGGTTACAAGGCTCTATTACCAAATGGAAAAATTGTCATTACCCGACATATCACGTTCGATGAAAATTCCTTCCCTTTCATTCGTTCTCCCGTCATTACTCCCCAGCATACACCCACTGGTACTTCACTTTCAGCCCCTCTTGTTCCTATTTTTCCATGGCGTTCACACAATTTGGACCCTCTGGTTCACTCACCCCTTGCTTCAGATTCTCCCCCTCACTCTCCTCCTTCCACTACTTCTTCACCATCTTCTTTGCATGGCCAGTTGCATGTCGATTTACCGAGTGTTGAATTTGTTTCCTCCCCGTCTACTAATGTGGGTTTGGATTGCGCAGATACTCAGGTTTTACATCAGGGTTCTACGCACCCCATGGTCAGATGGGCTCGAGGTGGCATTAAGAAACCTAAGGTCTTCGTGGCTACTGATCTCTCGGAAATAGAGCCATCTAATTATTTGGAAGCCATATCTGACCAAATTGGAAAAAGGCTATGGATATGGAGTATTATGCTCTCATAAAAAATGGCACATGGGAAACATGCCCTCTTCCTTTGATTCATTCCCCCATTGGTTGCAAGTGGGTGTTCAAGCTGAAACGCCATGCAGATGGCTCAATTGCTCGCTACAAAGCTCGTTTGGTGGCAAAGGGTTATACACAGATTCCAGGTTATGATTTTATGGATACTTTCTCTCCCGTTGTTAAGCATGTTACTGTCAAGATCTTGTTTTCCATTGCTTTAAATCATTCATGGCCTTTGCATCAACTTGATGTTGATAATGCCTTTTTAAATGGTGATTTGGAAAATGACTTGTATATGCTTCAGCCTCCCGGTTTTGAGTTGGCAAAGGGGCAACATATGGTATGCAAGCTCAAAAGGTCCCTCTACGGCTTAAAACAGGCTTCACGAGCATGGAATACTAAACTTACATCCGTTCTCAAAAACCTTGGTTTCAAAATTTCCCAGGCTGATCATGCATTATTTTATAGGCATTATCAAGGTACAACCACCTTTCTAATTGCTTATGTGGATGATATAGTAATCACAGGATCAAGCCCTCATGAAGTGCAACAGATAATTCAAAGTTTGAAAAGTTATTTTTCAATCAAAGAACTAGGCGAGCTGAATTTTTTCTTGGGGATACAAGTTACCAAGACCACTGATGGGATATTCTTATCCCAACAAAAATACTTGCAGGATGTTCTAAAAAGGGCTGGAATGGAGGATGTAAAGAGCCTCACTACACCCATGATTTCTAGCAACCAACTCTCCAAATTTGAAGGTGATCCCATCTCTGATCAGCAAAGGTATAGAAGTATTGTAGGGGCATTACAATATGCCACTATAACTAGACCAGATATAGCTTTCGTAGTCAACAAAGTGAGTCAATTCATGCATAATCCGTTGCATACATATCTTAAGGCAGTAAAAAGAATTTTGAGATATCTGGCTGGAACAATTGATTTCGGTTTAAGAATGAGAAGGCCCAAAGAGTTAAATATTGTGGGGTTTGCGGATGCGGATTGGGCCTCGGATTTGGACGATAGAAAATCAACTTCGGGATATTGCATCTTTGTTGGAGGAAATTTGGTGTCATGGAGTTCAAAGAAACAACAAACTGTCTCAAGATCATCCACAGAAGCAGAGTATAGAAGTTTAGCATTGGCAACGTGTGAAGTCGTATGGATCCAATCATTGTTGAAGGAGATACTTCAGTTTGGAAATAAAATCCCAAACATCTGGGTAGATAATCAAGGGGCAATTTCTTTGGCAGCAAATCCATTTTATCATTCGAGAACAAAACACCTCGAGTTAGACCTACACTTCATACGGGAAAAGATAGCGAAGAAAGAAATTCAAGTCTTGCATGTTCCTACCATTGATCAAATTGCCGATAATCTCACAAAACCACTCACATGACAATTCTTCAGTCGAATGCGAAATAAGTTAAATGTTGTTGCAGGCACCTCCTTCGAATTGAAGGGGCATGATGAGATGATGATCAACGGCAAGATGAGGAGTGCACAAGAAAGCTACATGGACCGCACAAACAGACAATAAGAAATTGATTCTGGGATATTCTCTGATTTATTGTTACAGCTGCAAGCCGTCAATATTTGTTTTGTAACTACAACAAATAGAGAATAGACAGATGTCCATAGTACAAACCCTAGTGTAGGCTATTTATATGTAAGGTGCAGAGACTACTTTATCAATGAAAAGAAAGAGTATTTCCATATTATATGCAAGTCTGCAATTTACGTCTTTGCCTTCAATTAATACATGGAGACAAATTCTTATCTTAATAGTTTCACTCCAACAATCATATTTTTTTATGCTATAAGTAGCATATCAGGTGTTGTTGAAACAATTTCAGCAATTGCTATATATTATCCTTCTGCTTCACTTTTGCATTTTGGTGATAAATTAATTAATTCAAGCAATATCTCAGTTCGTCGTAGAGCATGATAAGCTAGTGTAATATTGTTGCTCATCCCCAATGCATATAATATATTGAGAAACAAGTGTTCTACTTACGATTCACTAACACAAAAAATGAAAGACATAATTATTTTAAGAAAACTGTGATAACCACGTGCCTCACGAGCATTTTATATACGATAAAAAAAAAAAAAAAAAAGATGTATTGGGTAACTTGAATAAGGGGGTTAGTAAATGGAAGAGTGGATTAATGATTATTAAGAAAAATAATTTATTTATAAATAAAATAGATAAAATAATGAATAAAAATATAAGTTTAAAAGACATAAAGTAGGTAGGGTATATTTTTTAAAAAACACACAATTTATATGAATAGTCTAAAAAAACCACATTTTATGTAGATAATCCAAAAAAAAGAAATAAAGTGTACGAGGGAGTATAACTTATTTTCATAAAAGTTTTGGAGCACTAGGTATTAGTAAATGACACATTGATCACATGTAATTTCCACAAGTACTACTCTCACCACAAAGGGTTAGTCTTCCATGAAATATTGCATGTATGCAATACACCCAATTTAGGCAAAGCCCAAAACTCAAGCCCATTTAACCAGCAGTAAAATTTTCAACTAATCTCGCGGGTAACTATTTTCGGGTCAACACAATATTGCGGGTCAATTAATCTAACGGGTCCAATAACTTAGCGGGTCCTAGGGCAACGTAAAATACATGATTCATTCCCATCATCCTCATAATCACGCGAAAAAAAAAACTCCAGAGCAATCTACATTGACGGCGAAGGAAACAGCGCCGGAAAAGGACACAGCGCCGGCGTCGATCATAAACGGATAATCATAATGAGTGCAGAAAACTACGAAGATGAAGATGTAATTGTGGAAATATCAAATAATACTAATTCTACAAAAACGGGTGAAATCTTCTCTTCATATATGATGATTATTTTAAAACTATTGAATTGCAACAATTTTTTACTATATGAAAATTATTGTTTAACTACCGGAATAAAACACTTTGATCATAAAACAATATTTATTTTACTGTATGAATAATATTGTTTTACTATATGAAGGAATTTGTTTTACTACATGTATATATTTGGTTTACTGATAAATACATGCACAATTATCATGACAAAAATCCAATAATCGTATGAACATATACTGTAACTACATGAAAAAATATGAATTACTACATGAATATATATAATTTACTACATAAAGAATGTTTTACTAATGATGCGGCCTAAAAATGTCACCTAATCAGGAGTCGACACGTGTATAAAAGATAACATCAAGATGGAAGGATGGGATTATTCAGTACTCTTTAGATGAGATATCCCCTCTGGAGGTCTCTCTGGAAAGAATTCAAACTGGAGATGGGTACCAGGAAGAAACAGTCTTGACCAGAAGTTGAGGGCCGTGAATATAGGAAATTCCCGTGATTCTGGGAGTGAAACCGATAAGAGGAAGACTTCGTCCTCCTATATCTGAGGGGATAAGGTCCACCGAGCTGGAGTATTGTCGAATCTTCAGGGAGTGGAGAGAAGAAAGGACTTGATCTCCTCGGTAGGGCCGAGTCTCATGGGCAGCTCCGAAATAAGAGGAAGGTTTGACCTCCTCTCCAGAACGCGTCTCTATAAATAGGTAATTTTGAGGATATTTCCAGGTTAGACAATTACACCTTAAAATCTATTATACTGAATACAAACATCTTTTCTTACGATTCTTTGAGTTGATTTGAGATATCACGGATCTTGAGATCCTTGGGAGATTTGATAAGCCCTATACTGACTTAGGCATCGGAGTGTCCACACCGGACTCCCCTCCGGTGTGTTCTTTGCAGGTCATTCGAAGATTCCAAGAGAAGATAATCTATTCGGGACCGTTATACACGTTCGGAAAGAAGGATATCCATTTCAGAGGATACCTAATCCTCCCGTGCAAATTTTGGCACATCAACTGGCGCCGTCTGTGGGAAGAATTGAAAGATTTTCTCACGAGTTTCTACCTATCCAAGCAAATGGGTGGCGGAAATAAAACCTCCGTTTCTGGGAAGAAGAATCTTCCAGGAGAAAATTCCCCCTTGCCAACTGATCCTCCGTTAAGGGGAGGCCGGGGAAAAGATCCAGTCCATGCACCTTCTGGATCGAATCCACCATTAACATCTACTCCAGGCTTAGATGACGAAAATCCTCTCCCGCCGGTCGGAGAGGGAATAACAGGGAATCTGGAGGCCCCTGAATCCCAAACCGCGGATCCTCAGCAAAAAGACACTCCAGACTCAGGTCCGCTCCTGATCTCTCCCGATCAACTGAACGCCCTCATCAAACAAGCTGTAGAAAAAGCCTTTGCTGACCAAAGAGACCGGATTCCTAAAGCTGCACCAGGGAACCTGGAGGCACCTGTCCCCAGGCCCCAAGACGAAGCACCGGGAGCCTCCCAAGTGTTGTCCAAGGACATGGAGATGCGGGCAGAAGGAGATGATAAGGTGCCCTCACGAGCGGAGAGAAGCATCCCTCTTCGGAGCACAAGAAGAAATGCAGATCTGGCACCCCGAGGTACAGAACCCCCTGAGACAGAAGAAAGTACAGATGATACCTACGGAGGGCCTGTCAGCGACCAACTATTGGCCTTACAGAAAGAGATGAGAGATATGAAGAAGCAGATGAGCAACCGAACCAGTAGATCTGCTCATGCCTCTGGATGTCAGTTCTCCCCTAACATATTACAGGATGAACTACCATTCAATTTCAAGCCCCTTAATTTTGAATACGATGGTACGGCAGACCCATACGAGCATCTAGTGAGGTTCGAGAATGCAGCACTGCTGCACCGCTATGGAGAGGGAATAAAGTGTAGAGTATTCCTAACTACTCTAGCAAAAGCCGCACAACAATGGTTCACCCAGTTGGAACCTAACACCATTCGATCCTGGGAAGAGTTCAGTGAGCTCTTCCTTCATCAATTTGCCAGTGCCCGGAGACAGCCGAGGGCCACTTTGACCCTCTTTAATTTGAGACAAGGAGAAGGTGAGAGTTTAAGAGCCTTCCTTCGGAGGTTCAATCAAGCAGCTCTGGAGGTCCCTACCGCCTCTCCAGAGGTGAAAATCAACGCTCTGACGAACGGATTGCGTGATGGAGACTTTTTCTCCTCTCTAGCTAAGAAGCCGGTTAAGAACTTTGACGAACTGCTGCACAGGGCAGAAAAGTACCTCACTCTGGAGGAGGTCCGGAAAGCGAAGAGGCTGGAGGTTAGGCCACAAGATCGAGAGAGGAGAAGGGAAAGAGAAGGCCCCTCCAGGCGGTTCAGTCCAGAAGTCCCCCGGACCTCTGGAGCAGTTAGAGATAGCAACCCCTCCGGAGGTCCCCGATCCGGCCCTCGGGGGAGGTTCGAGAAATACACACCCTTAAGAATTGAACCCGCTGAAGTACTGGAGGTAGCGGGAGACCATCCAGATTTGAAGTTCCCATATTCCAGGAGTCGAGGACCTCAGAAGCCTAAGTCTGATCGATTCTGTCGATTCCACAACGAGTATGGGCATGATACGAATCAGTGTTACCATTTGAAAGATGAGATTGAGAGGATGATCCAGGCGGGTCATCTAAAAGAATTTATATTTAGAGACAGGCAAGGCCCTCGGGGGCAGAAACGAAAAGAACCTGAAAGAAAACCAGAGGAGAAGGAAGCTAGAGAGACGGTAGAGGATATACCCCCTCCACCGCCAAAGAGAGGAATAATTCATATGATTGTGGGAGGGCCAACAGATGGAGATTCCTTCCGAAAAAGAAAGCAGAACGTCCGAGCTCTAAAAGCATAACAAGGAAGCCAACTAAGAGAAGTGGGACGTATGACAGAGACGCCCAATATCCGATTTGGGCCGGAAGATGTTAAAGGAGTCAAAGAAGATCACAATGATGCTCTGGTAATCACTACCGACATAGCTGGATTTGATGTTGCCCGAATCTTCGTAGATACGGGAAGTTCGGCTGACATTATATTTTTCGAATGCTTCAAGAGGATGGAGTTGAGTGTAAAGCTGCGTCCTGTGGATACCTCTCTGTATGGCTTCTCCGGAGGTGCCATCCAACCTTTGGGATCAGTAATGTTACAGGTAGGGTTGGGAGATGCTCCAGCCCGGAAAGTCCATTTGATAGAGTTCCTTATCGTAGACATCCCTTCATCATACAATGTCGTGATGGGACGACCCAGCCTGAACCTCTTTCAGGCAATCATCTCCACATTTCATATGAAAATGAAATTCCCTACCGCCGCTGGAGTAGGAGAAGTGAGAGGAGACCAATACCAAGCACGGAAGTGCTATGCAGAGTCTGTGAAGATGGCGGACAGAGCCTTGATTAAGGGCCTAGAGCGGACAAAATGAGATGACCCTGAGGTCAAAAGGAAGAAAGTTGAAGAAGCAATACCCGAACAAGTGAATGTTAAAACGGACGAAGAGCTAATGAGCGTGGAGCTCTTCCCAGAGAAACTTGGCTTCACCACTAAGATAGGCACCCAACTGGGACCTGAACTCACAGAAAAGGTAATACTTACATTACGTCGAAATTCCGATATATTTGCATTTTCTCCAGCTGACATGACAGGGATCCCTCCGGAGATAGCAATACATTACCTTAATGTTGATCCAAAGGCAAGACCTGTGAAGCAGAAACTACGAAATTTTGGGATTGAAAAGAATAATATTGTGAAAGAGGAAGTCGAGAAGCTATTGAAAGCAGGGCACGTGGTAAAAGTCCAATTTCCAGAATGGCTCTCTAATGCCGTGCTAGTACCTAAGGGGGGAGGAAAATGGAGAATGTGCATCGACTTCAGAGACCTCAACAAAGCATGCCCTAAAGACCACTATCCGCTACCAAGGATAGACCAGCTAGTAGATGCAACCTCAGGCTTCGAGTTGTTGAGCATGATGGATGCATACCAAGGGTACCACCAGATCCAACTGAACCCTGCAGATGTCCCTAAAGTATGCTTCATAGCAGCCTGCGGAACGTTTGGATACGTTCGGATGCCATTTGGGCTAATCAATGCTGGAGCGACATACCAAAGGATGGTCGATGCTGTCTTCCGAAGGCAGCTGGGGAGAAATATGGAGATATACGTAGACGATATGTTGGCCAAAAGCATAAAAGCAGACCAGCATGTAGAGGATCTGGAAGAAATTTTCCAAGTAATCAGAGAGAACGGCATCAAGTTGAACCCAGCCAAGTGTTCTTTTGGAGTAAAATCAGGGAAGTTCCTCGGATACATGGTCACTCAGAGGGGTATAGAGGTGAATCCAGCTAAGGTGAAGGCTGTACTGGATATGCAGCCACCAAGAAATATAAAGGAGCTCCAGACGCTCAATGGGAGGATTACAGCATTGAGCAGATTCATAGCTAGATCTGCTGAGAAGAGTCATCCCTTCTTCAGAATTCTCAAGAAAGGAACCAAATTTGAATGGAATGAAGCGTGCCAAAAGGCCTTTGAAGATTTGAAATATCATTTATCCCAGTTGCCGAAGCTAACAAAGCCTTCTCTGGGAGATACCCTCATCCTGTATCTCTCCGTAGGAGAGTTCTCACTGAGCACTGCCCTAGTCAAAGAAGAGGGATCTCTGCAGCACCCTATCTATTATGTCAGTAAGCTCATTCAAGGGGTCGAAAAGCGATATTCAGAAATTGAGAAGGCTGCTCTGGCCGTGGTAGTTACAGCGCGAAGGCTGCGCCCATATTTCCTTTCTTATAAAATACTGGTCCGCACTAATTACTTGCTGAAACAGGTCATAGGACGAGCAGACCTCTCTGGAAGGATGGTGAAGTGGGCAATCGAGCTCCAAGAATATGACGTGGATTTTGAGCCGCGGAAGGCTATAAAAGCCCAAGCTTTGTCCGATTTCATCCAAGAATCGACCAAGCTGGAAGAAGTCGAAAGATGGAAAGTGTATGTAGATGGCTCGGTAACCCTGAGTGGATGTGGAGCAGGGATTGTGCTAACAGGCCCGCAAGGAGAGGACCTGCAATTTGCAGTGAGATTTCAATTCATGACCTCAAATAATGGAGCAGAGTACGAAGCTTTGATCAGAGGAATGGAGATGGCATTAGAATTGGGAGCTCCAAAGGTAACTCTATACTCAGACTCCCAATTAGTTGTTCAGCAGGTGAATGGTGAATACGTAGCCAAAGATAGCAGAATGGCTGCTTATTTGGAACGAGCCAAAAAAGTGATGGGCAAATTCCAAGAGTGCGAGGTAGTCCAGATACCTCGAGAGAAGAACATACAAGCGGACAGCCTCTCCAAGCTCGCTAGCTCCGCAGAGTTTGATGGAAAAGGAACAGTAACCCTAGTAGTGGCAGAAAGAGAGGCTCTGGAGAACCCCATTGGTTCTATTGAAGAGGAAGACGATTGGAGAAGAGATATATGGATAGAACTCACCAAGGGAGCAGACGCTCCTACCACTAGAGAGACCCGAGCCCTTCGGATCAAATATTGTCTTATTGGAGGGCATTTGTACAAAAAATCATTCACACACCCATATCTGAGGTGCATATCGATTCGAGAGGCTATGTACACACTCAAAGAAATCCACGAAGGGGATGCAGCTAGTCACGAAGGATACAAAGCAGTGGTGAAGAAAGTTTTAAGGGCTGGATTATATTGGCCCTCCATGACAAGAGACGCTAAGGAGTTCGTGAGAAAATGTGTCAAGTGTCAGAAAAATGGCCCATTGATAAGGACCCCTGCGGAGGAGATGGGAGCAATGCATTCTCCCTGTCCCTTCGCTAAATGGGGAATCGACCTGGTAGGACCCTTCCCTCCAGCCTCCGGAGGAAGAAAGTTCCTGATAGTAGCAGTGGACTATTTTAGCAAATGGGTGGAAGCTGCTCCCCTAGCTACGATAGACGAGGAGAATGTGATTAAATTCCTAAGAAAGCAGATTTGTTGCAGATTCGGAGTACCCAGAATATTGGTCTCCGATAACGGAACCCAATTTAACGGAGAAAATGTGCGAGGATGGTGTGCAAGACTGAACATAATACAGAGATTTACCTCTGTAGCTCACCCTCAAGCCAACGGACAAGTGGAGGTTACTAATCGAACGATAGTGGACGGTATCCGAACAAGACTAACGAAGATAGGAGGAGGATGGGTAAACGAGCTAGATAATGTATTGTGGTCATACAGAACCAGTCCGAAGACAGCAACTGGAGAGTCCCCGTTTCAGCTAGTCTACGGAGCTACGGCGGTGATACCTCCAGAGGCAGTATTGCGATCACACCGAATCGCCCAATTTGAGGAACATCAGAATGAAAGATTGATGAGAGAGGCTCTAGATTTGATGGAAGAAGAAAGAGAGATGGTCAGAGTGCGGGCTGAAAGATATAAAAGCCGAATTAAAGCCGCATACGACCGAAAGGTGATCCCGAGGTCCTTCAGAGAAGGCGATCTAGTACTAAGGAGAGCTGATGCCCTAAAAAACACAGGAAAGTTAGAGCCCAACTGGGAGGGGCCTTATAGAATCACACAGGTACTGAAAGGAGGAGCATATAGACTGCAGAGTATGGAAGGGGTCGACATAGCCAGACCCTGGAACGTTTGCCATTTGAAGAGATTCTTTATTTGAAGAAAGTGTAAGGTCTTGAGACCATTTATGACTTTTGTTTCGTGATTTTTTGCATGGATTCATATTTTGCTTGATGTATTTTTGCGGCTTCACCGGAGCTCTTTTTCCCTCTCTACGGCTATCCCCTTTGGGGTTTTTCCGTATGGAGGTTTTTAATGAGACCGGCGTAGGTTATCTATGGCCTATGTTGAAAATTGACAATAAATCAATGAAGTTTTATCCCCTTTTGAAGGAAAAACTATTCAGAATTATTATATCCTGCTTATCTTTCTCGTATTTGAATATGCGATGTATAAATATAACAATAAAGAGAGTGAGAAACACTCAGAGGCCTAGAGGCCGAGGTGCTCCAGAGAGCCCTCATCTTACTTGAGACCCAAGTGGGTTACTGAAATGAGAAGATTTTATGAATTAAAATCTTTTAAGAAAAAGAGTGAGAAACACTCAGAGGCCTAGAGGCCGAGGTGCTCCAGAGAGCCCTCATTTTACTTGAGACCCAAGTGGGTTACTGAAATGAGAAGATTTTATGAATTAAAATCTTTTAAGAAAAAGAGTGAGAAACACTCAGAGGCCTAGAGGCCGAGGTGCTCCAGAGAGCCCTCATCTTACTTGAGACCCAAGTGGGTTACTGAAATGAGAAGATTTTATGAATTAAAATCTTTTAAGAAAAAGAGTGAGAAACACTCAGAGGCCTAGAGGCCGAGGTGCTCCAGAGAGCCCTCATCTTACTTGAGACCCAAGTGGGTTACTGAAATGAGAAGATTTTATGAATTAAAATCTTTTAAGAAAAAGAGTGAGAAACACTCAGAGGCCTAGAGGCCGAGGTGCTCCAGAGAGCCCTCATCTTACTTGAGACCCAAGTGGGTTACTGAAATGAGAAGATTTTATGAATTAAAATCTTTTAAGAAAAAGAGTGAGAAACACTCAGAGGCCTAGAGGCCGAGATGCTCCAGAGAGCCCTCACCATACTTGAGAATTACAAAGACTAGATAATGAAGAAAACAGGTTTTATGATTCAGGAGGCAAGAGAAGAGGGAAGATGATACCCCACAACCAAGTCACCTGAAACCAAAACACTATGCAGCCGAGAAATAATTCCAGAATAGCCTACAAGACCAACAAAAAGGGGGGGAAGAGAATACACCTCCAACACATTCCTTGCTGATCCTGTAAGCTATTCATGCAAGAAAGAAAGAGACAACAAAACATGCAACATCAAGCTAACATGATTACTACAAAAGCCCCACATATCCAGGAGTGTGGGGTCCCCTACAGAGTATGAAGAGCAAATGTTATGAGCAGAAAATAAAGAGTGTAGCAGAACAACAGAAAAGTAAATTGTTTATGGTGGTCAGGAATATGAAATTTAAACTGCTTTTTCAGCAGCAGCTCCCTCGGCAACAGCCCCCTCAACCTCAGTTCCTCCAGCTCCTCCAGCAGCATCTTCCTCCCCAGCAACATGATCGCTAGATCCTCCACCTTCCTCCGGATCCTTCATACTCCCCATAGCATCAGCAGGGCCGGTCCCTCCATCCACCTCTGTTACCACTTGTGGAGCAGAAGCATAAGGATAAATAAGCGACTCCAGAGGCTTCAGCTCAGCCATACCTATCTTGGCAGCCTGTAGCTTGGCAATAGCTTGGCCCATCCCGGGTAGCCACCAAGGACTGTCCGGACTCTCCTGAGGATCCCCTAGGAACTTTGGAGGAGCAGCGAGCCGATCTAGATGAAACTCACGAGAATAAGTCCCATCGAATCCCGGGGCTGAATGCTCGGCGACGGCGTTACTGAAGCCATGATCGATAAAATGAGGAATATGCGGCCCCATGGCACAGAGAAAGCTCGAGCTCTTCAGAAAACTGGACAACCATTGAGTATGAAGAGTTTCTAAGAACTCTTGGCCCAAGGGAGAAGTGAACAGGGACTCAATGCAAGCTCGCACCCCAACATCCGGCAGCTCCTGTTCCATCCGCCCTGCCTCCTGCTCCATCCGTTCCACCTCATGCACCAGACGCTTGATCCTGATGACATCCTGCTGGCTTTGGGTCCGTAAGAAAGACAACTCCTCGGATAGAGCCTGTGCTCGCTTATGAGCCTCCTCCTTTTCCCTAGTCATATCCTTGAGGGACAATTGAAAGGAGGACACCTCAGCGCGGAGAAGCTCAAGTTCAGCCACCAGTTCGACACCTCGGTCGAGTATCTTGGCATAAGTAACGCCAAACTACAAAGAAAAGAAATATGATGTTGGAAACGTAAAGAAAATAAAGATTGTGAAGACAAGAAAGAATAGAAGATACATCTGCGAAGAGATGAGCACCATGGAGCAGTTGGTCCTCAGGAGGGGAGGAATCAGATGAAGCAGTAGCATGGGAAGGAACGAGACATCGGTCAATGAGACGGTGGAGAAGTTCATATGGAGAGGAGCTTTTCTCAACAGGAGTACGGGGCGTTTTTCCCTTCTTTTTCTTAGAGGTCCCACAGTCAGCAACAATGGCGTTAACAGCCGAACGGGTTCTTTTAGCAACTGAACCTGGGACCTGAGTGGAAGAGCTAGGAAGAGGAGGAATTTTTGAGGAACCTTCTGGAGCCGGAGTCTTAGCAGAGCTCTCAAGAGCGGGAGACGGAGGAGCCTTGGGAGGATTTTCTGAAGCAGATAACACGGGGGCCTTTACTATGCTGAGAGCAGGAGCATCCCGGGAGATGTGAGTTAGCCAACTCATCTCTGCAAATAACCAAGAAGACATTCAGAATGCATGAAAATAACCATATGCAAGAAATAAAAACACAGCAGTGGAAGATTCTTTACCGTCTTGGGGATCTAAAGGGAAATCTTGAGAAGAAAAACCAAAGTGGGAGAGGATGCGAGGATTTTTGCAAATATCAACAAGGTCAAAATAGTCGTTCAGACGGATGTGAGCGTTGAGGTTGCTCATGACAGTATGATTGGAAACAGAGTAAGCTTTTAAAGGAGGAGGGATTACGCCGGGATTGTGGAACAACCAATCCCCGTGAGGAAATGGCCAATCAGTGGGACTCGTGACGAAGAAATAATAATTTCGCCAGGACGAGTCTTCTTCATGGAATTTTTTCAGGAATTTGCAAACACGGGACCTCCGTCCACTGACATAGAAAAAACCGTCATTAACCTTGCAAGAATGCTGGCTCAGAAATAGCTCAGCGGTTGGGTCTCCCCCATTCCCCTTCACCAGGATGAAAAAGCCTATCATGGTGCGGATCGCGTTTGGAGTAAATTGGTTGAGAGGAATCTGCATGCGAGTTGATATCGCAGCCAAATAAGGGTGGATCGGAAATCGCAGCCCCGCTCTAAGATGTGCTTCGAAAAAAGTAAGGGTTTGGGACTGGGATATATCGGGGCGTTCATTTAAACAGGGAGCGCGAAAGGTGTACTCAGAAGGAAAACCATAGGCATGAGCAAGACTAGCTAAATGGGTACGATCGATCTGTGAAGCGAGAGAAATTTTATCCTCTGGACTCCCCACCAGAGAGGGAGTCGCTTCGGAAGAATTCTGGCTAGCAGAGGGACTCGACATCGATTTATAGTGCTAATAAAAGAAAAAAAAAGATAGTTGGGTTACCTTGAATAGAAGAATTATGGAATCAAGCGAGACGGCCGGCGATGGCGAGAGCTTGAGAAGAAGAACACCAGGGAATAAAGATGAAGACGATGAGAATTTTCTGGGAGAATGAAGTTTGAAAAGAAAAAAGAGGAAAGAGGGGGCAGTTGCGTGGAGTAAATGAGGAGAGATAGGGGGAAAAATCGAGAACTTTCCTCGGGAGGATAACGAGGCAGCGAAAAGGGGGCGCGTGTAAGCCCACGCGCGGAAGCCGAAAAGCCTTCCAGGAAAGAAGGCGGGAAAAGTCTTTGGAGGAGATAATATTTTGAAACTTCCTCTCCAAAGCGAAAAAATACACGTCTCTCCAGAAAGACCTCCGTACAAAGTTCTAGGAAATTTTTCTACTCTCACAAAATATGTCTCCCTTTTACGAGAGTAGGGGGGAGTAGATGATGCGGCCTAAAAATGTCACCTAATCAGGAGTCGACACGTGTATAAAAGATAACATCGAGATGGAAGGATGGGATTATTCAGTACTCTTTAGATGAGATATCCCCTCTGGAGGTCTCTCTGGAAAGAATTCAAACTGGAGATGGGTACCAGGAAGAAACAGTCTTGACCAGAAGTTGAGGGCCGTGAATATAGGAAATTCCCGTGATTCTGGGAGTGAAACCGATAAGAGGAAGACTTCGTCCTCCTATATCTGAGGGGATAAGGTCCACCGAGCTGGAGTATTGCCGAATCTTCAGGGAGTGGAGAGAAGAAAGGACTTGATCTCCTCGGTAGGGCCGAGTCTCATGGGCAGCTCCGAAATAAGAGGAAGGTTTGACCTCCTCTCCAGAACGCGTCTCTATAAATAGGTAATTTTGAGGATATTTCCAGGTTAGACAATTACACCTTAAAATCTATTATACTGAATACAAACATCTTTTCTTACGATTCTTTGAGTTGATTTGAGATATCAAGGATCTTGAGATCCTTGGGAGATTTGATAAGCCCTATACTGACTTAGGCATCGGAGTGTCCACACCGGACTCCCCTCCGGTGTGTTCTTTGCAGGTCATTCGAAGATTCCAAGAGAAGATAATCTATTCGGGACCGTTATACACGTTCGGAAAGAAGGATATCCATTTCAGAGGATACCTAATCCTCTCGTGCAAATTTTGGCACATCAACTAACAAAACAGAATAACCAGATTTAAAAAAACAATACAACAGAAAAACATCACTAAACGTATACTACAAATTGACTTCATTAAACAAAATATATTACTACATTTCAAAAACCATGTCATTACTACATGTATACTAAAATTTTACTTCATTAAACAAAATATATTACTACATACAAAATGTATAAAAACTACATCTCAAAGATCATGTCACTACATCTATATAAACTATTTACTACATGTATACTAAAGTAATACCACAATTAACAGACTTAAAAAAAACTACATAAATAGATGTAAATGCCTCAGTATCATCTCCAGCGGCATTAATTCCAGTATCTACATCCTAAATGACAACACAAAATAAAAAAAATTAGTAAAAACATTAAACTACTACATCTAAATAAACTGGTTACTACATGTATACAAAAAGTAATACTACATTAACAGACTTAATAAACTACATAAAATAGATGAAAATACATCATTAAAATCTCCAGAAACATTCCCCCAACATTCACATTCTAATTATAATTAACAGACATAAACAAGCAAAATTAGGGGGAAAAAAACTACTCGAAAAACCGTCGGAACTATCTCCTAAAATAGAGAGGGAGAGAGAGAAATCTGCGCCGTTGAAATCAATGAACTAAAAAATTAAAACTCAAGGGTCAAAAATATGGGGCGGGTCATAAAATAATGGATCAGATCAAAATTGAATGATTGAAATTGATCGGGTATTAAATAGTAAATAATTAAAGAGGCTCAGTAAAAAAAAAGGCTCAAAGCTATGTTGCAGCCCACATACTATAATTGACAATATTTCATATATGAAATATTGCATCCAAGTTTTTGCGCACCACAAAATGAGCAAATGATCGATGATGATAGATCAATCATGGAAAACCCAAGAAAAAGCTAGCTATATTAATTTTCCCTATATAAGTTATATTCACTTCGTTCAAATTTTGTATGGATAATTTATTTTTATAATTTTTAATATATATATATATATATATATAAATTCGATTCTTATATAAATTAAAAAATCTAGAGTCATATGAACACAATTCGTTCAAGACTTTGGAAAATCCACCTTAGAGATAAAACTAGGGTCAAGGATAAAAAGGTAAACCCCTCTAATGAGCGTAGAAATCTCAAAAAAGAAGGTTAACAAGTTACACAAATTACACAAATCTAAAGAACTCCGTGGAAAGATCTTTGAGCAAATATTCTTCCAATTGTTCCGGCGGCGTGTCCCACCATGTGAATTCCGTCGTTGTCATGGCCGCTAACTTGTCCGTTGTGGCATTGCCTTCTCTGTAAATGTGTGTCACCTTGAAGCGCATCCCTCTAAGCATAAGTCTAACCCTTTGCCAAAGTGTTTGTCCTTTCCATGGAATTTTCGTCACCGATCCACGGAGAAAATTAACCACATATTCTGAATCAGATTCCAGCCATAAGTCCTTCCAATCTCGTCTAAATGCTACGTTGATAGCCTGTAGGGTCGTGAGAATTTCTGCTTCGAAAGCAAATCCTCGGCCATGCATCATTGTGAAACCCCCTAAGAATTGTCCGTTGTTGTCCGTGTATACTTCTGAACCTGCCAATTTTCCAGGAGCACCGGACGCTGCTCCATCGACATTTACCTTCACCACCCCGATGTCCGACGTGCGCCAGCGAACAGGAATCACCTGCGGCGCCTTACGGGCGTTGCAGCTCAGTCCGAAGTCTTTGATGACTCTCAGGCCCGAATGAGTGTTGTACATATGTCCCATCGTCTCGCAATTTGTCTCTCGGATTAGAGCCCAAACTGGCGTGTAAACTTCCATTGTTGAGTATGTCTTGTTGTAAAAAATGGTTGCATTCCTGAACGTCCAAACTTGCCACACTAACGTTACCCAGCTAGCTCTCCAAATAGTTGTCACTTGGGGGCTAAATTTCTTATTTACTGCTTGAATTACCCAATGAGAAAGTCCGTCGTCTGTGTTCAGTCGAAACTGGAATAATTCCATTATTTACAGGTTGTATGTTTGAAAAATTTGCAATCACCAAAAAGATGATCCATGCTCTCCTCACGGCTGCGGCAGAGCGCGCACATACTCGGCCCCTTCAGACCCAAAATTTGCAATCTATCCCAAGATGGAAGCCGGTGGTGTATGTCCCTCCATATCACCGTCGATCTACGTGGTGGGATGTACGCCGCCCAAATCCATTTTCCCCAGTTGATTTCCAGATAATGGGGACTGATTTGCTCATAGGCAATGGCTGCTGTGATATTGCCATGAGTCGAGTGTGGCCAGATTCTAGAGTCTTCTCCCAAAGCACTTACAAAACCCATAATATCTGCCACGATATCCGGGAATTTATCCGAGAAAGTTTCCTCCAAATGTCATATCCCATTGATTAGGTAATCTGAGATGACACATTTAAAATGACTCCTGCTACTTTGTGGAATGCCAATTCTATCCGCAATACAGTACCCAAGCCAGTTATCTAGCCAGAAGTTAACATGTGATTCCACTCCCGGCAGCCAGCGTGCATGCTTTTTAATGTATTCAATGTGTGGTTTCAAGTTGCGCCAAACTGAAGAGGAAACCATGGCTGTTCTTGGATTATCATGAGGAATGAATCAGGTTCTTAGGAAGCGCATCGGTTCCCCTGCGTCGGTGAGTATTTGCCAAGCGATCTTCCGGTTGTACGACCCGTTTGCACATATAATTGATCTGATGCCTAGGCCCCCTTGAGCCTTGGGGGCTATTGCTTTGGCCCATGCAACCGTGCATATTCTGCGACGATTAGTGTCCCCCGACCAAACAAAATTCCTCATTGCTCTTTCTATGCGCTGTAATAACGATCGCGGCTATTTATAGACCATCATGTTATGCACCAAAGTGCATGTAATCACATGATTCACCAAGAAAATTTGTGTTGCTAGTGAGAGTGTCGTGCCCTTCCATGTGGTGAATTTTCCCAAAATTTTATCCGTTGTGTTTCGTAGATGTGCAGCCCGTGGAGCACCTTTAAAGATCGGTGCCCCCAAGTAGATGAAAGGGAGTGTTCCCGAATTCGTGCCCAACTGGTCTCGAAGATATCTTTTGTTGTTATGACTGACATACTTCCCAAAGTAAGCACATGATTTGTTCGGATTGAAAATTTGGCCAGACAGATCTCCATAATGAATCAAGACATCCTGAATCGCCCTTATGCTTGGTCTTCTTGCTCTATAAAAGACTAGAATGTCGTCCGCGTGAAGGAGTGCTAACGGACACCGTAAATCCCGCCGAACAAAAGCTGGCTGCAAGGTCCCCATGTTGGCCGATTCCTGAAGTAGATTGATAAGAACCTCCCTAGCAAAGCAATATAGGAGGGGGGACAGCGGGTCACCCTGTCTTACACCCCGAGAGCATTTAAAATACCCGTGGGGCTGTCCATTAACTAAAATGGAGAGTCTAGCCGAGTTCATGATGCAAGTGATAAAATGCATGAATTTGCTATCAAAACCCAGGGCCCGCATGGTCTCTAGTAAGAAGTCCCAACGAACCGTATCAAACGCTTTTCTTATGTTAATTTTCAAAGTTGCATTCCCGTGAATCCTTGTGCGGTCAAGGCAGTTTACCCCCTCGGAGGCTAGGATAATGGCGTGATGGATATTACGCCCAAGAATGAATCCAAACTGATAAGTGGAGAATGCTGAACTGATTATTGGCCCAATCCGTGACACCAAGATCTTTGAAAAAGATTTGAAAATGAAGTTCCCCAACACAATGGGCCTGAAATCTTCAATCTTATTTGCCCCCTGATGCTTTGGGATTAATGTGACAAAGTTGGAGTTTATGTCGTGTGGCAAAAAATAAAATCGGAAGAAGTATTGCGCCGCCCTCACCACATCCGTTTCCACAATCTCCTATGCTGCTTGAAAAAATACGTAACCGAAGCCATCCGGACCTGGCACACTGTCTGGCGAGAGTTCAAAAAAAGCCCTCTTGACTTCCTCGGCAGTAGGGACACATGTGAGAGATGCATTCTGTTCGGCTGTAATACGCGAGTGCAAGCTGGTCGGAATTTAGAGGCTGGAAGTGTCATTCCGTGGAGGGGCTGTGAATAAATCTGTGTAAAAGTCTGTGATGTGTTGCGCTGTCAACTTTTGATATGTACAAATTTTGCCATTCACATTCAATGAGTCCAAGGGCGTTCTCGCTTTCCTTAATTGATTGAGTTTATGGAAGAACTTTGTGTTACGATCTTCATCCCTAAGCCAATTGATGCGGTTTTGTTGCGCAAGAAGTGTATGTTGCTCCTGTAAAACTGCATTTAAATGTTGTTTCGCCATAATCTCTTGTTGCGCATTATAGCAAGTGTAGCCGGCTGCACAAATATCTTGTTGAATGTTCAACAGCCTATCCTTAGCCTCGGTAATTCTGACATGGACATTTCTGAATTCCTCTGAATTCCACTTTCTCGACTTGAATTTTAAATACTTCAATTTCAGCTTGATCAGCGTGATCGAATCCGGAGCCGGCAGAAATGTGTCCCATGACTTTCTAATCTCTAATAAACATCTTGGATCATGTAGCCACATTTTTTGAAATCGAAAATTTGCTCCGCTTAATCTTGCAGCCGCTGAGCATTCCAAAAGAATTGGGTGGTGATCCGAGCAAATTCTAGGGAGGGCTTTGGCAACTACCGAAGGCCAGGCCTCCAAAAAATCCGTATAAGCTAGAATTCTATCCAAACGAACCAGTGTTCCATTGATTAGTGTGAAAATTGCTCGAAATTCTTGTATTTAATTTGCATAATTTTATAGGATTTCGTGCATTATTTACACTAAATTGACTAATTGCACTCGATTTGGAGAAGTGGTGTGGTTTGCTATTTTTGTAGGTAAAACGAGGTGTTTTGAATCAAATCACGAAAAATTCAGCCGTTGGATCGAGTCCATGAGTTGACCACATGAAAGAAGGTGAAGTGGGGGTTGAAACGAGACAAGAATCGAGCCGATCGGACACCCGAATCAAAAGATATGAGCAAAGCAAGTGAAGAGGGGCACGGTCGAGCCCGAGGCTCAAGCAAGGCGTGCCCGTGACAGAGAGTTTAGGGAAAATCAGTGGCACGGCCGAGCTCCTGAGAATGAAAATTCACGTGAGAAACAATTTGGTGGGACATACTCAGCAACACACAGGGCCACTTATGAAATTAAACTGGGCCCATTCTATTTGGCCCAATTGGGCCAATTCAACAAATTAAAGAGCCTTTCAAAAAAAAAAAAAAACAAATTAAAGAGGGCAGCAGCTGGAATTAATTTTAAAGGCCCAAATCCCATTTTGCCAAATTCCGCCGTGAATGGAGGGATTCCAGACCCATTTTCAACTCAATAGTCAAAAGGGGCCCATTTGATAAAATTAACCCAATTCTCAATTTTTTTGAAGTTGGGGGGAAATACGCAACAGTTGGACGCGAGAGGGGATGCGCAGCACAGCTTCCATTGGAGAAACCCTCCTACACCTTCCCACACTCCACTCATTAGTTTAGTTTTCATTTAATGTTTTAGATAGATTTTAATGTAGTATTTTATTTTATTGCAAGCATTTGGAGGATTACAAGACCATTTGAGGCGATATTTTTCCTTAATTTCATGTTTTATTATTTATCTTTCATAAGCTTGCTTTCAATTGTTAATTTAATTATTGGCTAGGTTTGTTGGTGTTTGGGTGTTTGGATTTATGATGGAATTAGATTTTTAGTTTGATTTGGATTGTTTAATTATATTGGTTGTGTATTGATTAGATTAGTGGGTTTTGGTTGATCATTTACTTGAATTCAATTATTAGGTTGTATGTTGAAGCATGATTAGTGCAACGAGAGTTGGTTAGTCGTGATTGATCATATAATCGAGGGTTGGGAATCGAGTAGATTGAGTTAATATTGGTTTATCGCAACGAGAGTTGGGTAAATTTCATTAGAAACCCATTAATTTACATTAATTAATTGAATGAGAATTTAGGTAATTAGTGAGGAGATCATAGAAGTTTGGTTTCTAGTATTCAAGTGGAAAAGCATGATTAGGGATTAGATTAAATTAATTTAGATAGAGTAGAACCCCCTAATTGTGTGATTACCCGGGTAAGAACGACTCTATCATTCCTCCCGATCTTAGGTGCTTTATTAGATACATCCTTAGTGATTGCTCTTATCATACACCAACCAATTAATTAAACGTCCAAGTTAAGCTTTAATCAATTTCCACATAATGAAGAACACCCGAACACTACTTCTCACATTTGATATTTGATCATCGTTTTACTTGCTTTTCCTAGTTAGTTTTTATCTTGTTGATTTTTACATTTAGTCTTTAGTTCACCCCCTTGTTCTATCACTATAATTACGTGTCGACACACAACACTAAGGCTACACTAGCTAACTAGTCCCGTGGTTCGATAATTTAACCGGGCACTTACTTTTACTATGAGGATCCTCTTACACTTGAGAGGTGAGTATTGAAAAATACGTGTCAAGTTTTTGGCGCCGTTGCCGGAGATTAGTTTTGCTTTTTGTGTAACTTAGTGTTAGTTTAGCGTAATTACTAGTGATATTTTTATTTTATTTGGTCTATTTTTATCTTGTGCTTGTGATACTTTGATCATTTGTGTAGGTGAGCTACATTGGAAGATGGACGGATATAACCAATATTCATGGAATCAATCCTTTGATCAATATGATATGGTTTATCCTTCTTATCAAGAAGAAGTTTGCTATGATAATTGGGGGAACTACGATTATGGTTATCAAATTCAACAAGTTCCTACCGATTATCAAGATTATGGGAAAATGGAGGCCTCACCCTATCTTTATGAGTTGCTAAATACCTTCATTGAGAGTAATGGAGGGATGGATAGGCCAAACATGATGGATCAAGTTGAGGAAGCAAGCTACTTTGGAAGGCAACCTTACCCACAAGAAGTTGATCCGGGTGAACATGCACCAAATGATGAGAGAAATGCTTACTTGGAAAATTTGCTAGCCACTTTTATGACTCAATCCAATCAAGTTTTTGCTCACAACAATGCAAGATTGGAAAAGATGGATGAGCAAATGGTCTCACTTGCGAATCGAATGAAGAATATGGCGTTCCAATTGGGTCAAATGGCTTCTTCAAGTGAGACTAGTTATGAAGGGCTAAGTATGACGATTGAAGAAGAGGAGGGCTCAAGTGAAGAGGAAGATGAAAGTAGCACTCTTATTGAGGATAGAGATGAAAGTGGACATTCATTTGAGGACATGAGCACGATAGAGTTGGCTCTCAAGTTTAGCAAAGATGAAATCGTTTTTGACACTCATGGTGCTAAGAAGCATTATTTGGAAGATTATGAGTGCAAAACAATTGATAGTGTAGAGCTTTGTGTTCAAGAGACACTCCAAATGTCTCTTGAGCCTTACTTTCCTCGTATTCATGATAATCCTCTATTTGATATTGAGATTGACCATACTTCTTCTCTTATTTGTGGTGATGATAGGTACTTAATGAAGATGGAAGAAGATGATGAAGAGGGAGAATGTCCCTTGATGGACACGGGAAACAAAGAACAAGAAGATAAAAAAGCATCACAAGACGAGTTGAAGAGCGAAATGAGCATTTCTAAACCTTTACACTCTTCAATTTTCACTTTAGATGATATTGATGCTTCTATTGATTTTATTTTACCTCTTTATCACTTCGACCCAAAAAAGGAAATTGAGAAGATTTTGGGCATCCTTGGACTAAAAGGAAAGGAATGGAAAAGAATGGTGGTGAAAGACCAAGAAAAATTCTTATTGATGGAAGGGTGCAAGAAAGGTGCAAGTGATTGGCCTACTATTCGAGAGAGCCTCCTTGATTTTGAGGCCAAAAGATTGAAATATAATGGCAAGGAGGACCGATATCCTTGGCCATTCCGATGAGCTTATTCATTTTCGTCCGGCTTGAAGACGTTAAACTTAGCGCTAAATGGGAGGCAACCCATTCTTTTATTGCTTTCTTTTAATTTTTTAGCTTTGTAGTATGTTTGATCTTTTTGTTCAGTTTTTATTTTGTAGGATGAGTGTTGTGTTGGAGGTCAAGGATGAGAGATGTGCATGATGAAGCTCGAGGTGGTGGTGCTTTGGTGCTACAAGGCTCAATGGACAATCGGTTGTGGTAGCTTGCTTCTTTGGTGAGCTTCGTTGGTGGAAGATTTCTAAGGTAACACACTCATCTCCAAACTTTGCATTCAACTAGATAGTTTCATTTAAGTTTGGGGGGAGATTTCGTGTACCTTCATTTTATTGCACCGTTTGTCCTAATATTTTGTTAGCTTTGGTGGATATGATATCTTGTGAAAGAATGTGTTTGATGCATAATTGGTGGTGATTGTTGGTTTTTTAGATTTGGTTGAGCTTTGTGATATTGATTGATACTTGATTATTCACTTGTTTATGTGAAGATTGTGTTGGTTTTGTGCTCTTAATTCATGATAGACAAGCCCGTGAGCTTTAGAGCCTTTAGACTTTCATATATTTTGGTCCATTTCCTTCATGTGAGTATCATTCATGCTTGTGTGCTCTAGAACTTGTCAATTGTCTTGTTTGAAGCTACTCTTTGTGTGAAATTCTTGAAAGTGATATAAGGCCATCTTTGTCTTGAATAGTCACTTAGCCAAATTGTCCATACCAAATGATATTTTTCCGTAGTTAGCCACTTTGAGTCTATTGATCTATATTCTTTGGCAACCTACAAAATTTAACCTATTTGTCCATCTTTTGTGAGCCTAATTTCCTTATGAACTAGTGGAGCTTGAATGTTGACAAATGAGGTTGAATTGTGGTTAAATGTGATTTTGGGTGGATGAGTTTGGTTTGAAAGTGAAAAGATTGAAAAGAAAGAAAAAAGTGGTAAAAAGATGAATGGAGAGGGTGCATAAAAAAAGATTGAGTTGATGAGAAAAGAAAAGAAAAATTTGAAAAAAGAAAACTCTCTTGTGCACAATAATTTGGTAGAGCTGGAAGTTCAAAAGAGTTCAATGGTTTTGGTGAAGAAGAATGTGCTTAAAAGAGTGAGCAAATAAATTGTGTTAGATGGAGGAATTTTAATTGCAATTGGCCAATTGCAATTTTCTCTTGAGTTTTAGAGATATTCGACGGGATGTCTTTACTTCTTGCTCCACTAGTTTACGAGTCACTTTACCTAAATCTTCCTTACCTTAACCAAAGAGCCTACATTACAACCAAATGTGAAGTCCTTATTGATTCGTGAATTGAACACATAACATGTGGTGGAGAACTTAGATTTTTGGCAAGCATATGGTAGTGCATTTGTGTGAATTGATTTTGAGAGCATACATTCTTTGATATACACTTTGTGTGAAGAGTGATACACTTACTTGTGAGGGAATTGTGAATTGAGCACTTGATCTTGCATTGATTTGAGCATAGTTTGTGAGCTTGTGTGTTGATGTCTCTATCTCAAGGCTTGATTGAAGTGAAGAAGTTGACAATCACTTATCCTATCTTGACTTGAATGAATTCTTTCGCAATTCTCCCACTTGTTCTATTTTTCTTTCGTTGCTCGGGGACGAGCAACACTTTAAGTTTGGGGGGGTTGATTAGTGTGAAAATTGCTCGAAATTCTTGTATTTAATTTGCATAATTTTATAGGATTTCGTGCATTATTTACACTAAATTGACTAATTGCACTCGATTTGGAGAAGTGGTGTGGTTTGCTATTTTTGTAGGTAAAACGAGGTGTTTTGAATCAAATCACGAAAAATTAAATTGTTGGATCGAGTCCATGAGTTGACCACATGAAAGAAGGTGAAGTGAGGGTCGAAACAAGACAAGAATCGAGCCGATCGGACACCCGAATCAAAAGATATGAGCAAAGCAAGTGAGGAGGGGCACAGTCGAGCCCGAGGCTCGAGCAAGGCGTGCCCGTGACAGAGAGTTTAGGGAAAATCAGTGGCACGACCGAGCTCCTGAGAATGAAAATTCACGTGAGAAACAATTTGGTGGGACATACTCAGCAACACACAGGGCCACTTATGAAATTGAACTGGGCCCATTCCATTTGGCCCAATTGGGCCAATTCAACAAATTAAAGAGGGCAGCAGCTGGAATTAATTTTAAAGGCCCAAATTCCGCCGTGAATGGAGGGATTCCCGACCCATTTTCAACTCTATAGCCAAAAGGGGCCCATCTGATAAAATTAACCCAATTCTCAATTTTTTGGAAGTTGGGGGGAAATACGCAACAGCTGGACGCGAGAGGGGATGCGCAGCACAGCTTCCATTGGAGAAACCCTCCTACACCTTCCCACACTCCACTCATTAGTTTAGTTTTCATTTAATGTTTTAGATAGATTTTAATGTAGTATTTTATTTTATTGCAAGCATTTGGAGGATTACAAGACCATTTGAGGCGATATTTTTCCTTAATTTCATGTTTTATTATTTATCTTTCATAAGCTTCCTTTCAATTGTTAATTTAATTATTGACTAGGTTTGTTGGTGTTTGGGTGTTTGGATTTATGATGGAATTAGATTTTTAGTTTGATTTGGATTGTTTAATTATATTGGTGGTGTATTGATTAGATTAGTGGGTTTTGGTTGATCATTTACTTGAATTCAATTATTAGGTTGTATGTTGAAGCATGATTAGTGCAACGAGAGTTGGTTAGTCGTGATAGATCATATAATCGAGGGTTGGGAATCGAGTAGATTGAGTTAATATTGGTTTATCGCAACGAGAGTTGGGTAAATTTTATTAGAACCCCATTAATTTACATTAATTAATTGAATGAGAATTTAGATAATTAGTGAGGAGATCGTAGGAGTTTGGTTTCTAGTATTCAAGTGAAAAAGCATGATTAGGGATTAGATTAAATTAATTTAGATAGAGTAGAACCCCCTAATTGTGTGATTACCCAGGTAAGAACAACTCTATCATTCCTCCCGATCTTAGGTGCTTTATTAGATACATCCTTAATGATTGCTCTTGTCATACACCAACCAATTAATTAAACGTCCAAGTTAAGCTTTAATCGATTTCCACATAATGAAGAACACCCGAACACTACTTCTCATATTTGATATTTGATCATCGTTTTACTTGCTTTTCCTAGTTAGTTTTTATCTTGTTGATTTTTACATTTAGTCTTTAGTTCACCCCCTTGTTCTATCACTATAATTACGTGTCGACACACAACACTAAGGCTACGCTAGCTAACTAGTCCCGTGATTCGATAATTTAACCGGGCACTTACTTTTACTACGAGGATCCTCTTACACTTGAGAGGTGAGTATTGAAAAATACGTGTCATCCATCTCTGCGACGAACCGCCCAAGTGTAATTAGGGCCCGATATATCAATATCCAAAAAGCTGGCAGCCGAGATAATTAAAGTCCCGAAATTCTTGGCATGCCGCTTGGAGTGGGGCAGCCTTGCCAACATGCTCATGCGAGCCCAATACTGAATTGAAGTCCCCTATTAGACAAATCGGGTGGAGGTGTAAATCCAGAACGTATTGCCAAAGAGGTCTTCTGCTAATATGATCAGCTGTTGCATGGACTATATCAAGATAAAATGTACTGCTTTGCACCTTAGTCCGGATGACGATGATTTGTTATGTGTGGCCACAAATGCTCGTGGCACTTTCCAGGTGTGGTTTACAAAACAACCAAATATTTGGCCTCATGCCCTCCCTCTCATTTATATCTAAAATCTCCAAATTCAGAGATTTCCAGAAACTATCTAAAGTATTATTCCAACAGATTTTCAGCTCTACAATTGCCAGAAAATCTGGTTTGTGGGTTCGGCAATGATTACTGAGCAGAAGTCGCGAATCGCCATTGCCAACCCCCTGAATATTCCAAAAGAGAACAATCGTGGATCATCTTCGAATAAACCGTGCTCAGGCGGTTCTTGCTCTTGGTCGGATTCTCCCTCTTCCGAGCCCTCCAAATCTCCCCATCTACCTAAAGCAGCTGAAGCCATACAATTATAATTCGGAGAGTGAGAGGTCTCCCGTAAGACTCTAGGGCGTGACGAAACCTCTTCCTCTGCAGCCGATCGTAGAGCTTTCTCTTAACTCCTCCATGTCTTCCGAATAATTCCGCGGAACATAGATTATTGATTTTAGACGTGCACCCCTAGGTTTTGTAGTCACCGATGTATCCATACTGAAAGCCTCTCCTTTTTCCACCTCAGTTGTTCCCTCCGCCGTCCTCTCCTCCTGTGTACCCAGAGGATCAAAATGGTTGTAAGTCTGAGTGTCATTGGGTTTTTCTGAACCCGGGCCGGCCCTTCTGTTCAAAGCGAGGGCGTCGGGGTTTACGGGGCTTAGTGAATTGGATGTTTCTCTTGTCAATGGTCTTTGTTGGGGAGGAAGCAGCAGGCGTCTGGTCTCCTTCGTCCAAGGGCTGGTCTCTTGCTCTTTTATTGCAATGCTCGCATGAATGCCACATATATATATATAAAAATAAAGTGAATAATATATTAGTGTATTGAGTGATTAAATATTTTTATTAATGAAAATGTGCCTATTAAATTTGAATGCATTAAAAAAAAATTACATACAAATTAAGTTTAAACGAAGATAATAACATATAAATTAAATCTAAATTCAGGTCTTGGTCCTTGCTATTTTCGGATCGGATACAATTAATCTGCAAACATAGAGAATACTAACTTGGGTAATTCTTATGGTAATCAAATTTTACAATGTGACTACATAGTCAAATTCTTATGGTAATCAAATTTTACAATGTGAATATTAATTTGGGTAAACGTCGTAACGACCTGCTACCTGTTATACAGGTTTAAATTATTTATATCATTTTTTAAATTGTATTTTGTTGTTTACTATATTACCCTTCTTTTATTTAAATTATTTTTAATATATATAAGTAAAATTATTGTTCTACCCTTTCTTTATACAAATATTACCTATTTTCAAATTTAGTGATTCCTTAAATTTCTAATTCACCCAACCCCTTTGCATAAATTAATTAAAAGTTACAATTATAAAAATAAATAAAAATTAAATGGAAAAAAAACTATTCTTCGTCCTCATAGAATGCCTGGAAATGCAGCCCACCACAATCGCCGTCGTACTTCCATCGACGAAGTGTTTTCGTTCACTTTTTCAAACTTAATCAGTACCAATAGTTTTCATCTTGATCCTGAGATCGTTTCCCCCATATTTATTTTTCACTTTGTTGTCTCCATGTTCTTCAATTTAACTATTAAAATCGTGATCTTCGCGATAATGAATAATCATCATCACCGTGATTTTTGACGAAGTTGGATAGCTCAAGTGGTTAGAGCACCACTACCTAGGCTTTAGATCCTGAGTTCGAGTCATGGGGAGGGAAAAAAGGGATGGGTATTTAATGTTATTCAAAAAAATCATCACCGTGATTTTTTGTTCCCAGCCCTCACTCTATTTACCATTCTAATCGTTTTAGTTGTCCCGTCATTTTCTGATACTCCATTGTCAAGTTCATCAACCATTGCACCAAATTAAAAAAAAAAACAGTTTCAAAATTTTTACGCTTATTTGATGCTTCTCAACATTGCTCCATATTCTTCGCGATGATGGAAGGGAGGAGAGGCGTTGACCCTGAATGTTTAAGTTTTACGATTTTTTATTGTGGACTTTTTTTCTAGGCCGTGTTGCAGAGTTTAGGGAAGAAGATGATTAGAGATGGGCGGTTTAAGTTTGGATGGGATTAGGTTTTGTAAAAAATTGGAGTATAAAATTTTATTTAAAATTGGAGTATAAAATTTTATTTAACATTACATATTTTAATTAAATTAATAAATATAATAAATTATTTTATTGTATAAGGATAAAAATGTAATTTTACAATAATATATTTTAATTAATTTAATTTAATTTAATAAAAAATACAAATTTATGACACATTACGATAATACATACCGTAAAATTTACAAAAGGTAACAGGTCATCAAATTTAAGCCTTTAGATTAGATTTTTAATGGCTTAAATTAACTGACTACGATAATCATTACGACACCTTACGACACCCTGACTACACGTAGAAGGTCCCAACTAACTTTTATTTCAGAAAGTTCGTAATAAAAGTTCGTAGACACTCCACTCCCTTTATAACTACAGTATGATATATTTTATTAGTAGATATATTATATATACGGTTCGCTCTCACTTTATTTCATTGTCTTTAATAATCACTCATACACGCATGTTAAAAGGGGATCACTTTGCTAAACCTAGGGATCTATACAAAACTTGTTGGGCAATAAATTAAGTTTAATTAGTTAAAGAAGCCCTTCTCTCTTCCAAAAAAAACTCAGCCGCCCACCCCCTTCAACATACCCTTCCTCTCCCCTTCTATCTAGAAGTGATGTAGAAGTTATGTAGATCGTCGTCAGCGTTCACCGTTATTTATATTGGTTTGGTGTTTCCTTCACTCCTCGCCGCCCATCCACCGCCGCGGTACAGATCCGCCACCGCCGTAGCGGCCCTGACCTGCCCCTTTGCGGATCTGTCGCCACTCGTTTTATGTAAGTTTTTCTAGACTTTAGTTGGGGTCAATGGGGGATTATCCTAACGGAGCTACGGTGACCGTGTGGATGAGTGCCCCGTTGAGCCCGTTTTATTTCTGCTAGTTTTTTTTAGTTTTTTTACAGTCCTTAATTTCTTTGTTTTATTTTACTGTTTCGTTTTGTGTCCCTTTGTCATCTCAGTGTCCCTCTGTGGAGCCTTGTATCCCTTTTGGGGAGCTTCGTGTGCTTGATGTGGATTTTTTTTAGTAGGCCTGTGGCCTTAGATATAGGTACTTGGTGGAGCTTTGTCTCTATTTTTTAGTCTCTTTCTTGCGATAGGAGAACACCTTAGTGTGGGGTTGTTTTTTGTATTGTTAGGAGAGATCCGGTAGTCATGGAGAGGCAAAGGGTACACTCATTTTCTCTTCCTCGCGATTGGAGGGGCAGCGATACCATATGAATCTGTCTAGTTTGAAGATCAAGAGTTTGAGTGTGAAGAAATTGTAATTGTAATTATTTGATCTTGTAAACTCTAAAAAAAAAAGTTTGATTAGTTAAAGTTTCATTTTTGCCCTTGAAAAGAAAACGATTTGTCCTAGATTCATTGGTAGAACTAGAAGACGCATATATTGGATTTTCTACATCTCATCTAATGTTAAAAATTGTCAATTGCATTACACGTCAATTTAGTTTGATAAGGTTTAGTTTGATAAGGTAAGAAAGTAGTACAAGATAGGTGAGTAATATTATTAGGGCTGGTTTGATACGGTATACCGACCATATCGAACCATACTGTTATCATATTGAAAAAATTAATATCAATTATCGTACTGAAAATATCGGTATACTGTAATCTCCGTATATCAAAATTTTGGTATGTAAAACTTCATACCGATACAGTACCGTAATTTCGGTATACCGAATTTTTAGTACGATATATCGGTATATTGTACCATATCGATATACTGATTCATATCGAAAATATTGAACTATCATTTCATATCGAAATATCGGTATACCAATTCATATCGAAAATATTGAACCATCGTTTTGTATCAAAATTAATTATTTAAAGTTTATTTCATTTAAGTTTTAATAATTAAAGTTATTTTAATTTAAAAATAATATAAAATTATATTATAAAATTATTATTTTATTAAAGTTTCGGTATATCGATATACCGTGGTATGATAATTTTTCTAACCGTTATCGTATCGAAATTTTCGGTACGATATCATACCGAAATTTTTTATATTTTTTCAAAACGAAAAAGTTCGGTATGCTGAAATTTTGATATATTTATTCACCCATGATAGATGTTGAATCAGATTTAAAATGAATTAAAATTTATACTCAACAAGTAAAAGTACATTTCATAGTGTACAAACCAAATGATTTAAAGACAAATTATATACAATTTAATCTACATCAATTGAAATATTTGATTTGACAATAGATATCTCCCGCATACCTATCCGATGAGACATTAATATACACATGATATGAATTAATTAATTGAGACATGAAACAAACATTATTTCAACCTAACAATACTTCAAATATTAAAACATAATGAAAATTTATTATGTATTCCTTGAACAATAACTATTCTGAAATTAATATCAGAATAAACCATCGATTTAATTATTTTTTTAGAGCAAAGTACATCATATTCTAAGATAATGCAACATTGCATTAAGCTATAATTATACCACAAATTAAATTGCTAGATCTAATTCTTCGCGTCTAGTTTCAATTTTCGTGTTTCACATTAAGTGGAATACGAAGAGTGGAACATCTAATTCAGTTTGTGTGAGGATGAATCTTCATCTTTACTGCTCTGTTGAACAAAGAAGGAAACATACAAAACACTACTCACATAAACAACAAGTGTAGAGCCCACGAAAACAACCAGGATCACCAACGCATAAACCGGTGCGCCCCCACACGAATAATCCCCCAATTTGACCCGAATAAAATCGACAATCGAAAGTGTTGTACGTGCTTTTGATGGTTGAATCGGATGTGGACTATTTGTTAGCACGAAACAAACATGTATAATGATCGGGGGTTTATTACGTGTTTAAGGAGTATTTATATGATGATCTTGATGATCTAATGAATAACAAACAAGAACACAAGATATAGCTTCTTGGAGAAGCTAAAGCTTTAGAAGCTTGGGAGTGTTTATTGCTTAGGGTAGGGTGATTTGGTGGAATTGAGTAACTTGTCTTTACAAATGAGCCATTTAGGCATTATATAGTGGTTTTTGGGGGCTGCCCGCCCTTTACACGTGGCACGCCCTCATTGGGCCTGTCTTCTGCCCGAAAAGGTGATTTGATGGCGCATTTAATGCTAAACCGCCTCTGGTGCTCGTCCTCGCCGAGATGCCGAGTAGCTGAGCTACGGTGGTTGCCGGTGGACCTGATCGAGGAGTGTGGTCGCCACGCTCCATGCTGTCTCCCAAGGCTTCAACACTTAACTTCTCTAGCTAAAATAGACATGTGCTCGCCAACACATTTGGGCGAGCAGCTAACTAAAACCTGTGCTCGCCAACATCTTTGGGCGAGCACTTAAATATATTAAATACACTTATTCTATTACATTTTCTTGGTCTTGTTGACTAGTCGTCGCACGACTTGTTGATTGGTCCTCGCCACGTAAGCTGGTGACACTACAGAAAATCACACATTTCGTGACGAAATTTTTTGCGACGACACAAAAATCGTCACAAATTGTTACTTGAACGCGACAAAATTTATTTTTCGTCATTAAAGTACTACAAATTGTGACAAAATTAAAATTCGTCACCACATATAATTATTTTCGTCACAAATTTGTATATTTCGTGACGATATTAATAAATATGTCACAATAATAATATGTGACAATTCTAGTAATAAATGGTGACGAAATTCGACGTCATGAAAAATATTTTTTCTTGACGATGCTAAACTTTCGTCACAATAATAATTGGTGACGGTTTTAATAATAATTGATGACGATATTCAACGTCATATAAAATATATTTTTATGACGATATTATTTTTCGTCATTAATAATTCGAGATATTTAGTGACAAAATATTTTTGTCACAATAGTAATTGGTGACAATTTTAATAATAATTGACGACGCTATTCGACGTCATGAAAAATATGTTTTCATGACAATACTATTTTTCGTCATTAATTATTCGAGATACTTAGTGACAAAATATTTTTGTCACACTAATAATTGGTGACGATTTTCATAATAATTGATGACGACTTTCGACGTCATGAAACATATATTTTCATGACAATACTATTTTTCGTCATTAGTTATTCGAGATATTTAGTGACAAAATATTTTCGTCACACTATATAATAATTGGTGACGATTTTCATAATAATTGACGACGACATTCGACGTCATGAAACATATATTTTCATGACAATACTATTTTTCGTCATTAATTATTCGAGATATTTAGTGGCAAAATATTTTCATCACACTAATAATTGGTGACGATTTTCATAATAATTGATGACGACATTCGATGTCATGAAACATATATTTTCATGACAATATTATTTTTCATCATTAATTATTCAAAATATTTAGTGGCAAAATGTTTTCGTCAGAAAATTAACCGATGACGATTGTAATAATAATTGATGACGATATTCGACGTCACAGAAACATATATTTTCATGACAATACTATTTTTTGCCATTAATTATTCAAAATATTTTCGTCACACTAATAATTGGTGACGATTTTCATAATAATTGATGACGACGTCATAAAAAATATTTTTTCATGACGATATTATATTTCATCATTAATTTATTCAAAATATTTATTAACAATATATTTTCATTACAATAATAATTGATGACTATTTTAATAATAATTGATGACGATATTCAACGTCATAAAAACATATATTTTCATGACGATACTATTTTTCGCCATTAATTATTTTAAGTATTTAGTGAAAAATTTATTGTCACTAATAATTGGTGACAATTTTAATAAGGCGGTGCACATTGACACCCACCTTTCTTATAAATGAACTCATTTAATTTTTGTATATAAATTTATACTAATAAAAATGTCTAAACTACCCTTATTAAATAAATATATATACCCACCTTCTCTTATTGTGGATTTTTATTAACATTACAACAAAATGCATTTCTTGTAACGAATTCATTTGTAACCAAAATTTAAATGGTTACAAAAAGTTAACTTATTGTAACAAAAATTTATATTCGTTACAAAAATTCATATTTTAAATAACAATAAGTAATTATCGTTACAAATAGTAAAAAGTTGGTTACAAATGTATCTGGCTTCTTATTTTGTTTTATTCATTATCTTTTTAAAAAATGCAGTTAATTTTACATATCTAACACATAAATGTCTTCTTAAACTGTTGGAAAAATTAAACAGAGATTTCAACACCTATGAAAACCATTCGAATTTACCATTAAAAAATACATTGGAATTTATTATTGGCTAAAAAAAATTCAATCATTTCATTTAAATGAAATGCCACTGATTTTTCATTAATTATTCCATTTAAAATTTCATTGACATTAAGCCCATTTAAATGATTCCTTTGATAACTTTATAATTCTAACAAATTTTCTATAGACTAAGATAGGTTGAATTTTATTTATTTATATATTATTATTAACTATTCTAATGAAATTTTCAACAATGTGATTCCAATAGTTTAACAATATAAATCATTTCACTATAAGATTTCCTTAAATGATATAATTATTATTTATTTTTTATAATCAGATATATTACTATCAATTTTATTTTTATGCAATATATATTATTTTGTTTATATAGGTTGTATGTTGGTTTATACAAAAGGAGTAATAACAAGCAATCAAGCATGTACATACACATGCACCAAAAGTTGGATGTCATTCCATTTAGAGAGCCAAGAAAAATAATGCAAAGGTTAATGCAATTTTTTCACTGGTCATTTTCTTCTATCCATCCCTCAACATATGTTATGGAGTGCAAAGAGTAGCCAAAAGTTCCAAGAAGATAACAAGAAAGCACAGTCAAGGCTGCACAATTCCAACTTCCAATTAATTTCCAAGTGTAGTTTCCACAACTGCCAACTAGGCCTATTGATACTAATCTGAAATACAAGGTAGGCCTAAGGATGAAAAATCCCTCAACTAATAATAACAGAAAAAGAGAAGTAATTACATAAGTAAACCAACGCCCAGAATTCTGACTTAATCTCTAATACGTCGACGGCGTTGGTATACACAATGTACATGGCATTTCCTTGAACTACTCTCACATTCATTCTTTACAACCAAACAAAATCTGACTATATTTTACACTTTGTAACTATAATTAGATCAAATAATTAAACTCGTATTACAGGCACACTGAAAAATAGAAAAGAAATTTATACATTAAGAAATCAGGCCTTTTTTCTTACCACATGAACAGGATGATAAAGCTCGAGGGTCTCAGTGAGGGCAGCATGAAGATAATGCATCTTCTCCAGAGCTTCTTCACTCAATCTGCCTGAAAATTCTATAATATTTATCGCACCAATATATGCCTACTAAATAAATTGGCACAATCATATTCGATGAACAAATGCAGACTGCTTCATCATTATGCTACGAACTAAAGATAAATCTGAGAGTTAAAGAACTTGGGACTGTAGCACGACTTCTAAGTTCCTTTGACAATGAAGCCACTTGCTCTTCTATTGGGACCTGGTCCGGGCAGATAAATAATAAAATATGAGATTCCGTAACAAATTAAAGCATGGGACAATGCAAACTCATAAGAGAAAGTTAAAGAAAAACAAAATAAGATGTAAAACGCACAAAGTTCAACACGTATATTTGAACAATGTTAGATGCAGCTAAACACAAACATAAAAAGATGAATTGCGACAGAATACAAAGTAGATACCCTACTTTTCTTATTACCAGGAGCCAAAGGAGGCCTTCAAGTAACGGTTCTCCTCCGGTCTTTGCTGCAGGTAACAACTTCTGACATTCAGGAATAGACAAACCCCAAAAGCGAATTCCCTAGGAAAAGTTAACAAACAAGCATATTAATGAGCAACAATCACATAACTCTAAAACTGTAACCTACATGTGAAAAACTACAGATACTCATTTGATAAAAGGGTATACACCTCTTCTGGATCAAGCAATGAAGTTTCCCACAATAATCCTGTCATTCCACCAAGCACCTTTTGTGCATATCAAGATCACATTCGTACTTAGAAGAAGGATCAGATTGCAATTAGTAATTGAACTTAAACAATAAAACAGGGCATAAACAGTACTACCAGTCTAGCCGATAATATAAATTAATTGTTTTTATCGGAGAGAAAGTACATGTTGTTCTAGAATCAATTCCTGCAACTGAGATCGTAGATCCTATAAAGAAGTCAAAAATACAAAAGTACAAGCACAATATCAACTTATTCGTTAGAAAAAGCAAGCATAAATCATAAAAACAAAAGCAAGAAACAAAATAATCTTGATTTTTGAATTAAACTCAGAGAAGGAAAAATGAGAAAGGGCTCCGACGAGGAAATACACGATTAATCTCAGAGCTCTACTTCACTTAATAATTATATAAAAGGCTTAACAGGAACTGTTTTAAGTTATTTTTAGCTTATTATTCATAAATAAGTTAGCATCTTCGCTACTATCACATTTTTTCCCTTTTGTTATACCTATGAAGATTAAAAGCATTCAAAATATTTTCTGATAGTCTGATAGTGATACTACACAGAAGCAGGAAGCAACTCCGAGGAGGCAGCCGATGAGCAGCCCCACTCACTCCGGCGGTGCTCCAGGTTCATATAAATATTGTTCATTTCATCACTTAAGTCTGTCTCATGCTCCAGGTTCATATAAAAAAGAAGAATGTCTGCTAGCTAGTAGCTACAACTAATCAGACACCAAAATAAATAGATTGTTTTTATAGAGATCTGGTAAAGGGACACTGTTAGTGGCTCAACACCATCCATTGGTAACTCATCTGCATTCTCTTCCTGAAAACACGTGAAGGTGGAAATATCAAGCAAACTTTATATGGTGCACACTTGGACACAATGACGACATTAGCCTATGGATCATCATAATTTAAAATAAAATTTAAAATTTGTCTCTCACATACAAAGAAGGTGCAATATTCCTAGAAAAGAAGTGCATAATGGGTCATGGGGAGCAATCATTCCAGAATTGAATCTATTTTTTAAAAACTATGGTGAACAATCGAAAAATAAGGAATGTGTTAAACAGTGTCTCTGATAAAATCATCATGTAATACTATAGTGCTTGGGATGCTAGGATTTTTCGAATTGAAATCCCATCATAATAGGAGATGTTTTCTACTGCAAACTCTTGTATGATCTCTTTTAACATATAGGTTGATCGAAGATCAATAAAAGTTATTAGGCTCTCCCTGGTTGTAGATCAATTGGTCAAACCATGTAAAATTCTTGGTGTGTTCTTTCCATTTAAAGTTCAAATTAATTAGTTTACATTTTTTTTGGTCATCGTTCATTGCTTGATATTTGTTTGTGAATTGATTTCCAATTATTAGGCTCTAAGATCATAACAAAACCCTCATAAGTATAGGTATAACATAAATACAAAGGGCTCCAATCTATCTTTACACTTGAACACAACAAATTAGCAACCAATTTCCACTGCATATGAGATATTAAAATTTCACCCCGAAATAAAAACATTCCATTACTACTATAAAGTAGTCAAATCTAGCAAATGCAAAACAATATATTATCCTAATGTAGTTAAAGGAAAAACAGTTACAACTCAGCAGATGCTAGAGGAAAGGCAGAGGAACACACACTATGAATGTGTGGTAAACTCAGTAATCAGGATTAATTGATAGTTATTAATAGTAAGCTCCATTGGTAAGTTTTATTAGCTGGATGAGTATGCAAAAAGGATATATGCAATGCACAAACTCTCTCTCTCTCTCTCTCTCTCTCTCTCTCTCTCTCTCTCTCTCTCTCTCTCTCTTTCTCTCTCACTCGAATACTTTACCATTAATCAAACTACAATTGAAACAAAATACAAAATCCATTATCCGCATAATGCCATAACCACACACAATCATCATCCTTTTAACTATTTGCAGGGGCAACATGCAACAACAGATTAAAACTACCAAAATGCCAGTAACATCAACATACAATTACTCCAAATTGCTAAAATCACCAACCCCAATTCCCAGAATTAACTACGAATACGAATATTCATTAATATACTACAAACAAGTTACTTACCATTATATTAATTGGATCTGCTGGCGGGACCACTGAATTAAATCAGCATCATATTTGAGAATCTTCGGCGCTGCCGTTCCGCCATGCGCTCTTCAACAGGTCCGTGTCGGTCGCTAATGTCGTATGCAGCAGAAAATCCCGAAATTTAGGAAACAATCTCGACCTGAAACCGTATAACAAAAATCAATAGATTTTGCCAACAGGTCGATCAAGAAATCAAACAAAAATTTAGGAAAATGACAGAAGTCGTGAAGAATCACAAACAAGAAAGAGGATTGTGTTTGGAACTAATATATGAAAACTTAATTAAAGAATATAATGAAAGTATTCTATATCTTGGGGGAAAAGAAAGGAAATATATACTCTGCGAAACATCATGAGAATTGGAAGGAAGGTTACCGCCTTTTATTTTATATCAAGAAAAGATACCTAAAACTCCAAATGATACCTAAAACTCCAAATGATGGAACAAAAGAAAAAGAAAACTTACGACTGTAGACAATTTACAACTATTAATTTCACATTTCAATTAGTGGAACTATATCATAAATCAGTAACATAATGAAAGCTGGTAAGGTAAAGGGGAAACTAGTCATGTGCTATTTAAAATATGTGACATAATATCTTTAGAACTAGTTGCATTCTTTTGCACTGTAGTAATAAAGTAGATAGTGAACAAATATTCTTACACGATGAGCAGGAGGTGTGTAAGGAAGATGACAGGGTTCCCTAAACGTATTAGGACCCATAAAATACATCCTATGTACAAGAACCTGAGTTTCATCTGCCTTGGCCCCACGAACCTAGGAAAAGGAAAGAAGATAAGGAGACTGTTGATCATCGTGATGCATGATTGACTTTGCCCCACCATATGAGCATCTAGATTCAATAAATATTATTCTCAAAGTATTCAATATTAGACACAGGAACAGGACCAAACAGAACAATTGAAAGGCCTTTATACGAACAAATGTATATATCAACTCCTCAAATGGTGTGTAGCACCTTGGTGTCGTGTACTTGTCAGATATACATTTATACGAACAACTTGAATGGGTCACTCCACTTGCAGCAACCAGGCCCATGTAAGAGATCTAGTAGATTTAGTTAATATTTATGAACTATAAAGTCAAGATTTACTAACTAAAAACTATCATCATATTAGTCAACATACCTCTTACCTATACAAACTTAGCACGAATAGGAAGGTTCTCTAGAGAACAAGGCTTGCAAAGTATCAAACCCTTCATCATCATTATACGTTTCAACAGGGCATAAGTAATGCATACATCATCAATCAATCGTATACATCATAGAATGGTATACTAACATCCCTAGTTAAGCATGAATGCAGCCATACATCACCAATTAATTATGTCCTAAATAATTGAGTGAGAATGATATGCACTTTTTGTCATTTGTAAGGTGAAATAAATTTTAATAATATTACAGGGACACTAATTATCAACAAAATACAGTTGTGATTAATTCCAACAAAATCGAATGCAATTACAGATATCAAAACCAACACAATCAAATGAGCGTCGTCCTCAATTAAAATTTTGGCCAAATTTACAACAATAATGAATTATGGCCAAATTTATAGAAAATTAAAACCAACACAATCAAAGGTGTAGAAACTTACCTCTCGATCTTTTACAGCAGGACGGCGGCGAAGGTCTTGCGACGAGGTGAGGAAGGGGACGGGCGGGCTGCTGGAGACTGGCCGCTACGTGCAATCGTGCGACGCCGACGGCAGAGGGTGGAGAAAGGGGGCTGTGCGCGTCGCGTGTGGTGTGGCCGGGCGGTTGGATGGAGACTGTGGGCGCGACGCCGACGACAGTGTGGCTCTAGCGGCGGCACTAGAGCGAAGGGGCAAGCGGTTGAGTTATTGGATTTTTGATCTCACAAAATGAAGGGGTGGGCAGTGGTTAATTATGATTTTTTTTTTAAGGGGTGATCTATTTTAGCGCAATATCTGGGATTTAGGTTCTCTCATTTTTCATCAAACAAAAAAATGGTTCCCTCCTTATTCTCCCGCCTTTCTCCAATTCTTTGGAGCCCCAACCCTTTTTACATAATAAAAAGGAAATAATTATTTTTTGTTTGAGAATATTTTGTATTTTTAAAAACATTCCTCACCCAATGTAATTTTGTTATTGTACCTTTAATAAAATTAATATTGTAAAATAATTTTATTAAAATTAAAGTAACATTTCCTCACAAAATGTACTATTTTAATTGAAGTATTAATTAACGAGATTGGACATGTAAGAAACTACTGTATTATTTAGTACTTGGTACATGGCTTGCATGATAGTATTAATATCAAGGTTGGATCCGTGGATAGTAGACATATATACTTGCTACGTGATTTGCATGATAGTTGAACAATAAATTTTGGGATTTGCTCTTTCAATGTATTTCCAGCAACTTTTAAAAACATATAAAAATATTTTAACTCTTTATTGTTGTTGACATACCTACTGATCTACATTTGCGTGCCTCTAAAAATAATAGAAAAAGTAGATAATGTGTTGTTATATATAAACTAATGTTGTGTAATAATTTCAATAAATAAATAAAATTAGATTAATTATATTAATTCGTGCTCTCTAAAAATGAAATTGATGGTAAACGAGATAACCTACCACCGTCTTATATATAGATTAATTTTTCTTGTGCTAATGACTCATGAACCAAATGATGATCTTTAATTTTTAATTGCAATGTATTGTTATTTGATATTTGTTTCAATCATGAATTATGTATAGATCATGTATTGTGCATTATAATTTAATCTTGAAAGTTTTAACTTATGTAATATTCTTATTAAAATTAGTATTAGGTCACTTCGATTTCGATTCCGATATTCAGTAACCCGTTACCGCCTAATTAGCAACATATTTGTTTTGCAATTTTTTTCTTTTATTGTAATACGATATTATTTGTTAATCGATACCATCTATTATATCTATAAACTAATATCATATCACTTATTAACTTATACTATTACACTTATAAACTAGTACTGTAACTTTTGTACACAGAGTTCCAACATGTTTGTGTATGTAAATGTTATTGTATCAATGAGTGAATTATATAGTATTAGTATGGATCTAGTTTCAGTTCGTGAACAAATTTCATAGAAAAATTTGCATTTTTTAACACTCTAGTAAGTAAGTAAGTACGGATGTGTTATTAGTGATGCATCGTGCGTGGGAGATAAACGAACAATAACTAAAATTTGTTAGTTCACGAAATACCCGAAATTTGATGAAAAAAAAAACACTTTAGAAGTTTTATTCAAACCAAATTAACCCCATCCACAATGATCAAACCAAGCAGTAAATTGTAAAAAGGTTCTCAAAGAAATTATTTTAAAAAAAAAATCGAAAAACATAAAAAAAAAGTTTGTATCCCTTAAACGATAGAATTTGACCGAATTCAACTAGAAAATGTGTGCTCAAAATCAATACAAGTGCTTCAGGTGTTCTCGTTTCTCCATAAAATATACTCCGTACTAAAAATTTCAACCTTATAAATTATACTAATATACAAAATATTTTAATCAAAAGAATGTACTCCCTCCGTCCACAATAAGTAGTCTCATTGAGAGTGGGCACGTGTTTTAAGAAAATTGTAGATAAAACAAGGGTATTGTAGGGTACTGTGGGGTCCATTGTGAATAAAGTGATTGTTTGTGAATAAAATTGATGACAATTTGAGTAATTAAGTGATGGTTGAAGGGGATGATAAATTGATGGTTGAAATAAAGTGTATGAGACTACATTTTGTGGACGAAAAATATAAAATAAATGAGACTACATTTCGTGGATGGAGTGAATATTTTTTTTCTAGGATGTAAACGGAAATTTATATATTCAAATTAAATAAACAATAATTAACTAAATCAATAAAGAAATTTGAGCCAAAATAATTTTGGAGCCAAACCAAAAGATTTTATTTTGAAGACTTTTTCAAATCTATACTAATATAATACACCAACGATTTTCCTTTTTTAGTTTAGGCGGGAAACCATATGGACCGTTGATCACATTTCTTCATCTTGATCTTGACCGTTCATTTGGTCTTCTGTATAAATATGGTAACTCTCATTTATTATTTTTAATTAATAGTTTTCATTTATTACTCTTCATCTTAACCGTTGATATTTCTAGATTGAATCGTGTCCTTCAGATCAATTCCTTGAAATTTGTAACGTCTTTCTCATATTCTCTATAAATTCGTCATTTTTGTTTGTCATTCTCATCAAATCTCTTTTCTCTCTTTTGTACGTTTTTTATGTAGTTCGTATTGTTGTTGTTTTTTTTGTTATGATGATGTATAGTTATAGACTAAATTTTTTATTAGATACATAGTTTAGTTATTTTATTTTTTTGTTTATCAAGCCTTGAAGACTTATCAGTTTTTGATTTGCTGAAGATTAAAGATTGAAGATTTTGATTTTGTTTGTCGAAGAAGATTGAACATTTCTGTTGAAGATTTTGATTTTGTTAGTTGAAGACTTCAACATTTTTTTTTTTTTGGGTTAGTAATTTTTTTTTATTTTCACAAATGGAGCCAATAAACTTACAATGGTTTCAGATATAGACGATCAACAAACGATAGATGCAAAGTTGAACAATACACTTAATTAGAATAGCAGATTATCATTATTTGTATTTTTTTTTTTTTTATATTTTGTAGATTTGAATCTTTTGTAAATATATATATTCGAATCTTAATGAAATATATTTCTTGATTTTGATTCATATATCATTTGTACATAAGATTTTTAATACAAATAATCCAATGTATAAATAATATAAATAAATTTGTAGAAGGTTTACATTGTCAGAATATAAAGCATTTAGAAAGCATTATACATTACATTATGACGGAACAACTATGTCTTTATCAATAGGACCGTGTGTTTTACACTTTCTTTTTAGAAGGTTTACACTGTCAGAATATAAAGTATAAAGAATATAAAGTGTGTTTTTAGAAATTCATGTCTAGGACCGTTGGCTACTGAATTCATCCCCCATTTTGTCAAATCGTCCAATAAAATCGTTTGACTATACTACCTTTGTTAGAAAAAAAAAATGAAAAAAACGATGAAAAACAGAAAAAATACAAAGAAAGAAAAAAAAAAAAGTTACAGGAATTGGGAAGAAACAAAACATTCATTTGGTGCCCACGTAGCCGCGTCGTCCACTTGCCGCTGTTGTTCACTTCGACACCGTCACTCCCTACTTTCTTAATGTTTTAACGTTCGGCCTTTATTTTATCTAAACATTAATTTGTATATTTAAGTATTTAATTAAAACCTTAATGTATGGCACATACATATTTAACCCTGACCTTCTTATTTTGTGGAAAGAGAATTAGAAAATTAGGCAGTAATTTGTGTAAGAAAAATTAGGCAATTTATGTATTCCAGATAGATAATTAGACAGTAATTTACTCATGGAAGGAAAATTCCAAAATTTCTGTAATCATTAAATTAAACATGCCAACTTTTTTCATAAAATTGAGTCAATGTCAAACTTATGAAACATTGCATGGAAACGTTACCATATTTGATTTAGGCATATATTTTTGACGTAATAAATAAAATTATTTGAATTTAATTAATAGTCATACCATATATTTAATTTAATTAAACAGGCACACACCATCTCAATTATTATTTACGATTTCCTTAATTTAAGAAAAAATATAAATTTAATAAAATTCGAAATTATAAAATTGATACTTATATCTCCAAAAAATATTGCATTATTTTATAATTGATCCATATTTTACCTTTAGTGTCGAATGAATTATATAATTCAATATCAAATATACGTATCAAATGGTTTATTTAGAATTGTCAGTGTCGAATGGATTATATAATTCAATATCCAATATATGTATCAAATAGTTTATTTAGAATGGTAGACCACCATCTTACCATTTTCCATGAAGAATTATTTTGTAAATCTCAATATGATTTTTGAATTAATATATTAATATTATTAATTAATTTGTGATATTTAATATATTAATGTACGTGTGTTTGGATATAAATATTTTAATGAATTAATTAACATTTTAAATCTTGATTTACTTGTGTTTAGATAATCGTGTGAATTAATGAACATTTTAAATCTTAATATATTAATCTACATGTGTTTAGATATTTTTAATGAACTAATCAATTGATTTAAAAGATATTAGTACAAATATATTTATAGATATTTATATTATTAATCTATACTAATATAATACAACTTAGGATTTTCTTCTATAATTTAGGCGGGAAATCATTTGATCCGTTGATGTGTATTTTAATTTTGATCATCATCTTCACGTTCATTTTTTTTTTTTTTGATAAATATGGTATGGTTTGAATAATAGTTTTCATTAATGCATTCCCGTTTTTCTTACTTCTTTTTAACCGCTGATGTTTTCTTGATGAAATATGACCTTAGGATCAAAAACTTAAATATAGGAACCATTACAAATTTTTTTCTATTTTATTTACCTTTGTAATTTTTAAAATTAAATGTAAAACATATTTTTCTATTATAATTAATGGTAAAATAAACTTGAGTTAGACTCGGATCTACTTGATTGATGTAGATAAATATGTCGCTCCTTAAGGAGTCGACACGTGGAGACGGGATAAATTGTGGTAATTGTGATTAGGCCAATACGTCAGAAATACAGGATTAATACACCCCTAGGTTTGAGCAGGGGAATCAGAGAAATCAGAGTAATTGGGCCTTTGGCCCATATGTGGAGAAATTAATAGGCCTTGGGCTGGGAAATATTTAGCCCAAGGTCCATCTTTCTTAGCCAAATGAAAGGAATTGTTCAAACCCACGGAAAGAGGACTCGATAAGCTGAAGAGCCGAGTCTTCAGGGGGATCAGCCGAGTCCTTAGAGATTTGAGGCCGAATTCCTAGATATACGCCGAGAATTCAGGGAGAATAAGTCTCTCCCTCTCCGCAGAGAGGGGCCAGGTATATAAAGAAGGTTATTTCCATATTTTTAATTAAGTTATTATTACGATACATACATTTTACAGATTATACACACTGCCATACGAAATATACGCTAATAGTGAAGAGAGACTTCACCATATTCGCCGGAATTCCCCTAGATATACAGGGGAATTTCTCTTTGATTTCGCCTACGATAAGTTCAGACTTGAGCGTCGGAGTTTCTACGCCGGAGGCCCCCTCCGGTGTACTTTTGCAGGTCAAATTGGGACTTACGAGAAGATTCACACGAAGATTGCCAAAGGCGAACGAGTGATTGAGATCGTGATTAACAGTGTTCGGAAGGGAACGGCTTATATCCGTAAGCATTCTTTTTCGACGCATCAACTGGCGCCGTCTGTGGGAACATTTCAAGCTAAGGCGTGAGAAAAGTTCCGTACTGATATGGGTGGGGGACAAGATCCAACAAAACAGACAAAGGAGAAAGGAGATTCCACTCCTCCACCTCCTCTTCCTCCGCCCCCTCCCGGGTTTCTCTTAAATCGGAATTTAGGGAAACGTCCTATGGACCATACACCGGAGGATATTCCTCCTCCAGGTTTTACCTCAAATCGAAATCTAGGGAAGCAACCGGTAGACCACACACCAGAGGATATCCCTCCCACTCAGGAAGGAGACACACCAGGTATCTCAGGAGCGTCAGGGAGTGGGATCAATAAGGATAACCCTAACACTCAACCAGAACTCTTGACCGTCTCTCGAGATCAGTTGGATGAGATGATAGCACAATCAGTGGAGAGGATAATTGCTGCTCGAGGGCTTCGCCCTCCTGAACCTGTTCACAAGGGCACACGACCGAATCCACCCGAACATGTCATTGATTCGGTCCCAGTCCCTTCCAGGAACGAAGATCCCCCTCGAAACCCAGAAGAGAAAGTACCTTCCCAGGCTGAGAGGAGCGTCCTGGAAAGACCCCTTCGGAGGGACGCAGAGCGAGTCCTTGGGGATATCACCCTGGATACGGGGATGGGAGAAAGCACGGACGACACATATCAAGGGGCCGTCAGTGATCAGATACAAGCTCTGCGTAAAGAGATGAGGGATATGCAGAGACATATTACTGACAACGTAAGTAAACCCTCTTACACCACTGGATATCAATTTTCACCTACTATTTTACAAGACGAACTGCCCTCTAACTTCAAATCTTTAAATTTTGAATACGATGGCACTTCGGATCCCTATGAGCACTTGATGAGATTTGAGAACGCGGCCTTACTGCACCAGTATGGGGAAGGGGTCAAATGTCGAGTATTTCTGACTACCTTGTCCAAGGCTGCACAGCAATGGTTCACACAGTTAGGACCAGATACCATCCACTCATGGTCCGAATTCAGCGAATTGTTCCTGCACCAATTCGCCAGCGCTAGGAGACAGCCTAGAGCTACCCTTACTTTGTTCAACATGCGCCAGGGAGAGAACGAGAGCTTACGAGCTTTCTTAAAGAGATTCAACCAGGCGGCTCTAGAGGTGCCTACAGCCTCCTCGGAGGTCAAGATCAATGCCCTCACCAACGGGTTGCGCGACGGAGATTTGTTCACCTCTTTGGCTAAGAAGCCAGTTCGGACTTTTGATGAATTGTTGAGGAGAGCTGAGAAATACCTCACCCTGGAAGAGGTAAGGAAAGCTAAGCGGTCGGAAACCAGGGCTATAGTGGGTAATGGAGAAAGGAGGAAGGAAATTCCACTTAGAAGGCCAAGTCCAGAGAGACATCGGAGCTCTAGAAGACTGGAAAACGTAAGAAGAGAGGAAGTTGCACCCTGGAATCCCAGGAGAGGGGCCAAGAGATATACCCCTTTGAAGATAGAGCCAGCAGAAGTCCTAGAGGTGGCAGGGGACCATCCAGATATGAAATTCCCCTACTCAAGAAGTAGAGGTCCCCAAAACCCAAAGTCAAACAAATTCTGTAGGTTCCACAACGATTATGGCCATGATACCAACCAGTGTTGGCATCTGAAGGACGAGATAGAGAGGATGATTCAGGCAGGCCACCTGAAGGAGTTCATTTTCAGGGACCGACAAGGCCCCAGGGGTCAAAAGAGAAAAGACCCCGAGGGGAAGCGGGAAGACGATAGAAGAGATCAGAGGAAGGGCCATGAAGAGCCACCACCCCCTCCCCAGAAAAGGGGAACTATTCATATGATTATGGGAGGCCCTGCTGATGGGGATTCCTTCAGGCAGAGGAAGCAAAGCGTTAGGTCGCTGAAGAATGAGAAGAATATAGAGCACCATGAGGTGGGAAAGATGGCAGAGGGCCCAGACATCCATTTCGGGCCAGAAGACGCTGGAGAGCCTAGAGAAATTCATAATGACGCACTGGTCATTACCACGGATATAGCAGGATACGATGTAGCAAGAATTTTTGTAGACACTGGAAGCTCTGCCGATATCATGTTCTTGGAGTGCTTCAAGAAGATGGACTTGAATATAAAGCTTAGACCGGTGGAGACAGCTTTGTACGGATTCTCAGGGGGAGCCATTCAACCCCTTGGGTCAGCGTTATTGCAAGTAGGGTTAGGGGTTCCCCCTAACCGTCGAGTACAAGTCATAGAATTCCTGATTGTCGATGTCCCATCTTCCTATAACGTAGTAATGGGAAGGCCAAGCCTGAATATTTTTCAGGCAGTGATCTCCACCTTCCACATGAAGATGAAGTTCCCTGCCTTGGGGGGTGTGGGAGAGATATGTGGTGATCAATACCAGGCAAGGAAGTGTTACGTGGAATCGGTCAAGATAGCAGACAGGGCCGTATTCCGAGGAATAGAGAGATTTAAGGGCGGAGACCCTGAGTTGAAGAGACAGAAAGTGGGGGAGCTAATGCAAGAGCAACCCAAAGCTAAAGCGGACGAGGAGTTAATGAGCATCGAGCTCTACCCAGGAAAGGAGGGATTTACAACCAGGATAGGTACGAATATGAATCCTGAACTCCAGAGAAAGATGATACTCACCCTCCAGGAGAATGCAGATATCTTTGCATTCACGACGACGGATATGACGGGTATCCCTCCGGAAATAGCAGTGCACCACCTGAATCTGGATCCCAAGGCTAGGCCCGTGAAACAGAAGTTGAGGAACTTCGGAAAAGAGAAGAACCTCATAGTAAAAGAGGAAATCGATAAATTGTTAAATGCAGGGCATGTGAAGAGAGTGCAGTTCCCTGAGTGGCTCTCGAACGCGGTGCTGGTGTCCAAGGGAGCCGGCAAATGGAGGATGTGCATTGACTTTAGGGACCTGAACAAAGCCTGCCCTAAAGATCACTACCCCTTACCCAGGATCGATCAACTGGTGGATGCCACGTCCGGGTTTGAATTACTCAGCATGATGGATGCATATCAGGGGTATCATCAGATCCAGCTGAACCCCCTCGATATACCAAAGGTATGCTTTATTGCAACGTGTGGTACCTTTGGTTATGTACGTATGCCGTTTGGACTGATAAACGCAGGAGCCACCTATCAAAGGATGGTAGACTCGGTGTTCCGAGAACAGATAGGGCGAAATATGGAGGTTTATGTAGATGACATGCTAGCCAAGAGCATCAAGGCAGAGGAACACATTGACGACCTGAAAGAGATATTTCAGGTAATTAGAGAGAATGGCATCAAACTTAACCCTGCCAAATGTTCTTTTGGAGTGGGGTCAGGGAAATTTCTCGGATATATGGTGACGCAAAGAGGGATAGAGGTTAACCCTGTCAAGGTGAAAGCGGTCCTCGACATGCAACCCCCTCGAAACTTGAAAGAATTGCAGACTTTGAACGGAAGGATAGCAGCCCTTAGCAGATTTATAGCTAAATCAGCAGAGAAGAGTCATCACTTCTTCAGAACGCTAAGGAAGGGGTCAAGATTCGAATGGGATGAGCAATGCCAGAAGGCTTTTGAAGAATTGAAGCGCCATCTGGAACAACTCCCAAAATTAACCAAGCCTACTCAGGGAGACGTCCTACTCCTATACCTCTCAGTAGGGGAACACTCCCTGAGTACGGCCCTGATGAAAGAGGAAGGCTCCACACAACAGCCTGTATATTATGTGAGCAAGGTGATCCAAGGAGCGGAAACAAGGTATTCAGAGGTGGAAAAGGCAGCCTTGGCAGTGGTGGTGACGGCCAGGCGACTACGCCCTTACTTCCTATCTTATAAAGTGATGGTGAGGACTAATTTCCCGTTGAAGCAGACGCTAGGGAGAGCAGATTTATCAGGAAGAATGGTCAAGTGGGCAGTAGAACTGCAGGAGTATGATATAGACTATGAACCAAGGAGAGCCATCAAGGCTCAAGCTCTAGCGGATTTCATTCAAGAGTCCACCAGAGTGGAAGAAGAACAGGGATGGAAGGTATATGTGGATGGCTCAGCATCCGCCTTAGGATGTGGAGCAGGGATATTACTGATTGACCCTGAGGGTCAGGAAGTGCAGGTGGCTGTCAAATTTCGATTTTCCACCTCAAACAATGGTGCAGAATATGAGGCCCTGATCAAAGGAGCTACCATGGCTGCAGAGTTAGGGGCGCAAAAGGTCACCTTGTACTCCGATTCACAGTTGATAGTACAACAGGTCATGGGGGAGTACCTCGCCAAGGATGAGAGAATGATCACTTATCTAGAAGAGGTAAAGAAATTAAAAAATAAATTCCATACTTTTGAAGTGGTACAGGTACCAAGAGAAGAGAATACGAAAGCGGATGGACTGTCAAAATTGGCTAGTTCCACTGAATTCGAGGGAGACGGACAGGTAACCCTGTTGGTGGCAGATCAAGTAGCTACGGAAACCCTGATCGGAGAGATAACAGCAGGGGATGATTGGAGGAAAGAAATATGGGAAGAATTGAACAGGGGTCCAGTAACCCCGATGTCCAGGGAGGCAAAGGCTTGGAGAAGGAAGTATTGCATCCTGGGAGGCCAATTATACAAGAGGTCTTTCACTCAACCTTATTTGAAATGTCTCTAAAAAAGAGAAGCAGAGCTAGTGATCAAAGACATCCATGAAGGTTGCGCATCCAGCCATGAAGGGTACCAGACCATGGTGAAGAAAGTGTTCAGGGCAGGTTTCTACTGGCCTAATATAATCAGAGACGCTAGAGAATATGTGAAGAGATGTGAGAAGTGTCAGAAGAATGGACCCTTGATACGGGTACCTGCAGAAGAAATGGGGGCTATGTACTCGCCCTGTCCCTTCGCCAAATGGGGAATCGATCTGGTGGGACCCTTCCCCTTGGCACCAGGAGGGAGAAAATTTCTAATTGTAGCCGTGGATTATTTCAGTAAATGGGTAGAGGCTGTGCCCTTGGCCAAAATCGAAGAGGATGATGTAATTACTTTTCTTGCTAGACATATTTGTTGCAGGTTTGGAGTACCTAGAATCTTGGTTTCCGATAACGGAACGCAATTCAATGGAGAGAAAGTAAGGAGATGGTGCGAGAGATGGAACATCACGCAGAGGTTTACTTCAGTAGCTCATCCACAAGCTAATGGGCAGGTAGAAGTTACGAACAGAATCCTGGTCGATGGTATTCGAACACGATTGGAAGAAGTAGGAGGAAAATGGGTGCAAGAGTTGGACAACGTCCTCTGGTCCTACAGAACCAGCCCTAAGACAGCTACAGGTGAATCTCCCTTCTACTTGGTATATGGAGCAGCAGCAGTGATACCTCCTGAAGCTAGACTCAAATCACACCGGATCACTTATTTCGAAGAAAAGAGAAATGAAGAATTGATGAGGGAAGCGCTGGACCTAGTAGATGAAGAGAGGGAGATGGCGAGATTAAAAGCAGAAAGGTATAAGAGTCGGATCAAGGCAGCCTACGACCGCAGGGTAATCCCTCGCTCTTTTAAAGTTGGGGATTTAGTCCTTCGAAGGGCAGATGCTTTGAAGAACACTGGGAAGATGGAACCCAATTGGGAAGGTCCGTACAGGGTAATACAGGTACTCAAAGGCGGAGCATACAAGCTCCAAGACATGACAGGGAAAGAGATACTAAGGCCATGGAACGTGTGCCACCTGAAGAGATTTTATGTTTGAGGAAGGTGTAATTCCCCTACTTCCTTTCTCTTTATGAACAATTTTGAATATTTACTTCTTGTTCGAATAATTGCTTCACCGGCACTCTTTTTCCCTCTACGTGGGTTTCCCCTTGGGGTTTTACCACGGAGAGGTTTTTAATGAGGCCGGCATAGGTTCCCCTTATTTGCCTATGTTGATAAACACTTTTGATCAATGGAGCACGGGTTTTGATAAGATTTCAGTATATCCCTGGATGCATGTTAATATTGCGATGAGATGATTTTTATGTGCCAACTTTATGATGAAATGTTTCTCATATGTTAATACCGTGTTAAGATAACTGTTAAGGACTTGCATGACGAGCGCTGAAATAATAAGTATATTCTGGAAATTGAAGTATAACATGATAAGAAACGTTACAAGATAGAGAAATTTACACCAACTTATGAATGCTCGAATAGAGAATACCTAGGAAAGTTTCCTAAAGTTCCTATTCACGACAGCCTCTAAAGCTAGGGGGAGTAGGGGGTACAGCGGAAGACATAATGAACTTGTCAATAAACCCTATCCCTGAAGATTCTCAAAACCCTCACGAGAGGGTACAGTGGAAGACATAACTCTCACGAGTATAAACTAACTCTCACGAGTATAAACGAACTCTTACGAGTATAAACACTTTAACTTCAGGGAGAGTATAATCCCTACGAACTCTTACGAGTATAAACTAACTCTTACGAGTATAAACTAACTCTTACGAGTATAAACAACTCTTACGAGTATAAACTAACTCTTACGAGTATAAACTAACTCTTACGAGTATAAACAACTCTTACGAGTATAAACTAACTCTTACGAGTATAAACGAACTCTTACGAGTATAAACACTTTAACTTCAGGGAGAGTATAATCCCTACGAACTCTTACGAGTATAAACTAACTCTTACGAGTATAAACTAACTCTTACGAGTATAAACAACTCTTACGAGTATAAACTAACTCTTACGAGTATAAACTAACTCTTACGAGTATAAACAACTCTTACGAGTATGTAGATGTTGTTAATTCTTAAATGTCTTAACATTATCAACAACATCTGAATTTGACCTTCCGAGATTTTTTCTAAGTCTTTTCTGAAATGCTACATTAAATGTTGTCCTAAATGTTGTCGCATTTCTGGCAGGATCTAGAAGCTTCTACAAGGATCTGGAACCTGGAAGATTCCAGAAGATTGGAGAACATGCTAGAACAGCCTGGATGCATTTGGAACGACCTGGAGCAGCCTAGAAGGATCTAGAAAGATCATGGAAGTTGTGGAAGTTGAGTTTCCTAAAAAATAGGACCTCAATGTGGAAGCCTCTAGAATTCGCATACCATCACTATAAATACCCATTGAAGGCTTCATAATTCAGTGTGCTCTATTCGATCAATATCCTAGACCGAGCGTTCATCCCTGTTAGGAAATTGTGGCCAATAGTTCTACATTTTAGTTCATACGTTGTATACCACCCGTATGACTGTGTGTCTTCTTATCTATTGAGAGTGTAATCATTAGATAGACTAGGCATTTCGACAGTGTATAATTTATACACTTAGTTCGTTTTCTAGACTTGGCACCTGCCTCGTTTATAGTTTCTGTTGTGAATGTTAATGCTGTAACATTTCACACAACATTTGTACTTGAAGATAAGTATTGATTTTACGCCATAAGGCAGGCATAGATTTTTATTTATAAAATCTATGTTAAAAGTATTTCCATTGTGTCACGTTTGTTTTTAGTGTTCAAGTCTTCCGCTGTGTCAATCATAATTTCTGATATTCTGTTAGAGTCAGTGTTGCACTATTTGTCTCAACATTCTGTGCAACATTTATCTACTTATACTTAAACACTTCATACACTTCCATATACAGCACACTTTCAGTTGGTATCAGAGCTGATACCTGACGACACTAGGTTAGATCTTTGGTCAAGTGTGTTTTTAGTTTAGTTTAAGCAATGGAAACACATCACATATCCACTGCACTTAGGCCACCCGTTTTAGATGGTTCAAATTATTCTTATTGGAAGCCTAAGATGCGTATGTACATCAAGTCAATTGATGAACGTGCTTGGAGAACTGTACTTACAGGCTGGGAAGCTCCAAAAAGACCAGCAGATGCAGATGGTGAAGTTCAACTTAAAAGAGAAGTTGATTGGACGGCTGATGAAATAACAACAGCAAGCTACAATTCTAAAGCTTTAAATGCTATCTTTACTTCTGTTGATGTTTCAATGTTTAAAATTATATCTAACTGTTCTACTTCTAAAGATGCATGGGACAGGTTGCAAGAGCATTGTGAAGGTTCAGAAAGTGTTCGAAGGACTAAGCTTCGAATGTTGGGAACAAAATTTGAGAATCTCAGAATGAAGGAAGATGAAACAATTACAGCCTACAATGAAAGGTTAAGTGAGATTATCAATGAATCACATTCTCTTGGTGACCCTATTTCTAATGTTAGAGTAGTTCATAAGATATTAAGATCTGTTCCTAAAAGATTTGATGCTAAAATTTGTGCTATTGAAGAGGCAAAAAATACAGATACATTAAGTCAAAATGAGTTAGTGAGTATTCTTAGAACATATGAAATAAACACTAATCAAATTGATGAAAATGATGCTAATAAGAAAGTTGTGGTTTTTAAAGGGGAAACATCAAACACTTCTGAAGTTCAACCCATCATTACTGAAGTTGACACTGATGAAGAACTGCTTGATGTATGCCTCAAAAATCCTAACAATGTTGCCTTACTCACTAAGCATTTTAATAAGTTTCTTAAGAACAAATCTAGAAATATTCAGCCTAAGATTCAAATCAACACATCAACACCTCAACCAGAAAGGAGGAAAGGTCAATTCACACCAAGACTGTCAAAGAGTGAAGGTAAACCAAGGTATGATCCTGAATTTAGAAAATCAGTTCAATGCAATGCTTGTTCTGGTTATGGCCATTATGCAAATGAATGTGCCAATACTAGACTTAAGCAAAAACTGAATTTTAGTGCTACCTTGAGTGATGATTCTGATGATGATCTTGATGAATTAAATCAGAATGAATATTCTAATTTTACCAGAATTGATTATAATGATTCCTCAGATGATGATCTGGATGAAACAGTTTCTGATGCTGTACCTGATGCTTCAACATCCACAGCAACATCAGAACAGAGTCACCCAGATTTGAACTGTTTTAATGGTTTAGTTGATGATGCAGGAAAAAGGAATGATGACAATGAATACCAAAAGCTGTTAGATGATTGGAAGAATCAGAAACTCACCCTTGATTCTCTGAATAAAAGGAATGAGGATCTGTCAGACACAATCACCAAGCTAGAAGTTATTCTTACCAAAAGAGATCTGGAAATCTGTAACTTAAAGGAGAAATTGATAAATTCCACCTTATGTTTCAAGAAATATTCCAAGAGTGCTTCTGAGGTAAATAATGCTATAGCTACTGGTAAGTCTAACAATCATGGTTTAGGTTATGATGGTACTACTGCTTCTATTTCTGATAAATTTAGAAAACCTGTGAAATTTGTTAAGGCAAATGTTGACACATCTGGGTCAACATCTGCAGAAACAGAGTCTCACAAGGTTAAAAGGAAGTATATCTGTCATTACTGTTTCAAAATTGGTCACATTCGTCCTTACTGTATAAAGTTGTTTGAAGAACAGAAAAACTTGAAAATGCTGCATAAGAAACTGTCACATCCTGGTAAACAGTTTTTGAAATCTGCATGGAAACCAAAAGCTACCTGTAATGTTGTTCATACCTCCTTAAAAGCATGTCTACCTGATTTGTGGTACTTTGATAGTGGTTGTTCTAGACATATGACAGGACGAATTGATTTCTTATCTGATTATGTGACCTTGAATAGTGGTAGTGTTACATATGGTGGAGGTTCTAAAGGAAAAATTGTTGGTAAAGGAACTTTGAATGTTGAAGGTTTTCCTAAGCTTAAAAATGTATTACATGTTGATGGCTTACTTGCAAATCTGATTAGCATTAGTCAACTTTGTGATGATAATTTGCATGTGAAATTTGATAAAGATTCATGTTATGTTCTTAATAAAGATGAAGTTTGTGTCATGACTGGTACTAGGTCAGCTGATAATTGCTATCTTATTGGAACAAATATGTGTAACTTGTCAAAACATGATGAAAATGTTCTATGGCATCAAAGATTGGGTCATGCAAATTACAGAGCAATGAAAAAACTAATTAAAGCAGATGCAGTAAAAGGAATTCCGGAACTGAAGTTTCACAACACCACTGTATGTGGACCATGCCAAAAAGGTAAACAGGTAAGAATGTCACACAAAATGCTGTCACATTGTACTACACATCGATGCTTTGAATTACTGCACATGGATTTGATGGGTCCTATGGAAACTGAAAGCATTGGAGGAAAGAGGTATTCCTTAGTTGTGGTAGATGATTTTTCTAGATATACCTGGGTAGAGTCTTTGAGAGACAAATCTGAAGCATTTGCTGCATTTAAAATTCTTTATAAGAGGTTCAAAAATGTGTTTAACTTGAAAGTTGGCCGTATTAGAACTGATCATGGTAGGGAATTTGAAAACAGCATGTTTAATGATTTTTGTGATAAAAAGGGTATCTTGCAAGAATATTCATCTCCTAAAACTCCACAACAAAATGGAATTGTTGAAAGAAAGAATAGAACTTTACAAGAAATGGCTAGAGTTATGTTAACATCCAAATGTCTTGCTAAGAAATTTTGGGGAGAAGCATTGAATACTGCATGCCATATTATTAATAGGGTTTTTATTCGTTCTGGAACTAATCAAACACCTTATGAGATTTTGAACAACAGAAAACCTAATGTGAAATATTTTCATGTATTTGGTTGTGTGTGTTATATTCTGAATGATAGGGATCAACTTCATAAGTTTGATTCTAAAAGTGATAAAGGTTTCTTTTTAGGCTATTCTAGAAATAGTAAAGCTTATAGAGTATATAACCTTAGAACTAACACTGTTCAAGAATCTGTTAATGTTGTGTTTGATGATGATAAAGGTCTTACAGATGACAAAGATGAAGAAGATGTATCACAGGTTACTGACACTTCTCAGAATACACTGAAGTCTGAAAATGTTGCACCAAATGTTAACACATCTGGGTCAACATCTACAGAACAGTCAGCTGTAAATTCACAGAATGACCAGTACATTCCTAAAACGAATCCTTCTTCAAGAATAGGTAAAAGTCATCCTTCTGACCAGATCATAGGCGATGCTACAGTTGGAGTGCAAACAAGAGGAAGAGTAAGATCAAACAAGGTAGATGTGGTAAGAACAATATGCATGTCTTCTATGTGTAATGTTGTAAATGCTGAATGCTATTTATCTGAAATTGAACCTAAGAGTGCTAAAGAAGCCTTAACTGATGAAAACTGGATTAATGCTATGCATGAAGAACTTGGTCAGTTTGAAAGAAATGAAGTATGGACACTTGTTCCTAGACCTAGTCATACTAATGTCATTGGAACAAAGTGGATATTCAAGAATAAAACTGATGAATCTGGTAATATTGTTAGGAACAAGGCTAGGTTAGTAGCACAAGGTTACACCCAAGTTGAAGGAGTTGATTTTGATGAAACTTTTGCACCTGTTGCTAGGATAGAATCTATTAGATTACTGCTAGCTATTGCATGTTTTATTGATATTAAACTTCATCAAATGGATGTAAAGGCTGCATTTCTAAATGGCATATTAAATGAAGAAGCATATGTTGAACAACCTATAGGATTTGAAGATCCACAGTATCCTGATCATGTATATAAACTTAAGAAAGCATTGTATGGTCTTAAACAAGCTCCTAGAGCATGGTATGGTAGGCTTACTGACTTTCTTTTGGAATATGGATTTATTAGAGGAGAGGCAGATAGAACTTTGTTCATTAAGCACACTGAAAATGATATACTAATTGCTCAAATATATGTTGATGACATTGTGTTTGGTTCTACTTGTGATAAAATGTTGAGTAAATTTGTTGAGGCAATGACTGCAACATTTGAAATGAGTATGGTTGGAGACTTGAACTATTTTCTAGGTCTTCAAATCAAGCAATGCAACAATGGTATTTTCTTCTCTCAGAGTAAGTATGCTAAGAACTTGGTTAAAAGATTTGGTCTTGAGAATTCAAAACCAATGAAAACTCCTATGGGATCTACTTTGAAACTTTGCAAAGATAGTGCTGGAACAGATGTTGATCCAACACTTTACAGATCCATGATAGGTAGTTTATTGTATTTAACCTCTAGTAGACCAGATATTATGTACAGTGTGTGTGTTTGTGCTAGATACCAAGCAAATCCAAAGGAATCACACCTGAATGCTGTGAAGAGAATCATCAAGTATGTTTCAGGAACAAGTGACCTTGGAATCTAGTATACTAAGGACACCAACAACATTTTAATTGGCTATAGTGATGCTGATTGGGCTGGAGATATAGATGATAGAAAGAGTACGAGTGGAGGATGTTTCTACATGGGAAACAATCTTGTTTCATGGCACAGCAAGAAGCAGAATTGTGTTTCACAATCCACTGCAGAATCTGAGTATATTGCTGCTGGAAGTTGCTGCACACAACTCTTGTGGCTGAGCAAGATGTTCCATGACTATGGTATTGAGAATGGTATACTTACTATATTTTGTGATAATACTAGTGCCATTAACATTTCTAAGAATCCTGTACAACACTCACTCACAAAGCACATTAGCATAAGACATCACTTTATGAGAGATTTAGTAGAGAAGAATATTGTGAAGTTGGAGTATATACCTACTGAAAAACAAAATGCTGACATTTTTACTAAAGCATTAGACCATGAGAGATTCTCAATCTTGAGGAAATCTCTTGGAATGAGCACTATCTGAAAAATTCGGATGGATGTTGTCACAAATGCGTCAGCATTTGGGACAACATCATGGGTTGTAAAAATTCTATAAGTTGAATTTATTTCTTACTTAGTTAAATAATTCCTTTGTAAAATATCTACGAATCTAAGAACCTTGTAGTGCAAAAATAAACGTCTTACACCTCTCAAATGCATAAAAATGAGAATGTTATTAGCATACTAAAAGATGTACCAAATCACTGAGTAACTATGGAGCACGGAGTTCGCTACTACGATGCCTTCTTTTCAAAAGGTGATATTTGGTAAAAACATCAACATATTTGTAATCCATTAAGTAAGTATGGGGCACGGAGTTCGCTACTACGATGTACTCTACAGGAACAATGGATCAATACAAATTAGATGCTATAACACAAAAAGAAAAATTATGGTGCAACACAAATGAAGCAAATTCATGTAAAAACCGTGTTGAGGTGTTTGTAACAGTTTTGAGCACAACATTGCCTGATTCGAATTTATTTTTATAAGTTGTAATTATTTAATTATTTATTGAGATTTATTTTATTTATTAAATTATATAACTAACCCACGTTTTTCTTATTTTTCAGATTATGCTTGGAATTAGTCTTTATTCTAGAAATTTCTTAATTATTTAATTAATTAATAAAATGGATTTTTCCCACTAATTAAACCATGATCAAGGTTGTGGCTAAAAATGTGGAGCACTATCACATTATTTCTGGAATTAATCGTGTTAACCTCCAACTACACATACATTCTCTCTATAAAACTCAATTAATTGTGATTTATGTTGCTAATTTGCTGATTGTCGAGCTTTGTTAAGTACACTTTTTGCAGAAACTGTTCTTTGGCCGTGTATTTCCCAAATTCACTACATACACTCTCAAAAACCTACCTTGAAATTCCAACCGATTCTTCTTAATGGCTGGAAACTACCCTCGATCACACTCTCACTCACACTCTGTTCCTGAATCTTCCGATCAAAACGCCCAAAATTCCCTCAATCTTCTTGCTTCAATGGCTTCACAACAATCCAACTCCTCAAATGCCGACTCCAATGTCTCTGCAACCCCATCAACAACCGCTCCTGTTCCACAAACTACTCCACCAACTACCCACATCCCACAAGACTCAACTGTTGAAGAATTCACTAGGGCTGTCGAAGAAGTGTCTGCAACTCTTCGAACTACTGGGCATCTACCTGTGATGCAATTCGGAGATATCACTGTGGATATCTCAAGTTATTTGGCCGAACAAACTGCCCAAATGGCTGCTGCTGCAAAAACCCCCAATTCTTCAAACCCTACTAAGCCTACTGAACCAGAACGGAATGTGGAAACCGTTGCTGAAGGAGAAACTAGCGTTGATGCATCCGATTCTGAGGATGAAGAAATGGAAGACGCCCAAGCTTCTGATGATGGTACAGACTCCTCTCTCTCACCCTCTGATGAGTCTGCCCCTATTCCTCTTAAGCAAATGGTGCAGAAAGGTAAACGACAGAGAAGTCCTGTTCAAAGGAGGAGATCAAATCGCTTCTTTACCCGAATAGATTACTCTGAATCTATGAGGAAGAAGAAGAAAGCCGGAGCTGATGCAAGTGAACCTATTCAGGTGTTTACTGATTCTGAAGAAGAGGTTGAAGCTGCTCCTGTTGCTGAGAAACCAAAGAAAGTTGTTGTTGAACGAAGGAAGAAAGCTGCTACTGATCCCAAAGGCAAAGGGAAGGCCAAGATGATCCCTGAAGAAGAACCTGCTGAATCAGACTCTGACTCTGATTTCAATGTTTGCCTAAGAGACATGCAAGAATCTCTTAAGTAGAATGCTGAGTCATTTGCTGCTGCAAAAGAGTCCACACCAGAACCTGATGATGGTGGAAGTGGAAACAGCTCATCTTCTGAGGCAAAGAGCTCATCTGCTGAAGCAAAGAGTTCATCCAAAAGCTCCTCTGAACATGATGGAGATTCTGATCCTGATGAAGAACAACCTTCTGAGGCAGAAAGTGAAGGTATCTCTGTTCACTCCACTTATGTTGAGAAAAGGTTAGAAATCTATTCTAAGAGGAAGCTATTGATTGAGAAAAGAATTAATGTGCCTGATTTTGATAGTAAGGGTATGATTAAGTTTTTAGAGGATAGAAATCTGTTGAATGCTGTTACATTTGGTGAAGCTTTTCTTACAAACTGGTCTTATGAATTCTATGCCTGTATGAAGAAAAGTTATGGAAAAAGAAGTTCTAGGTCCTATGGTACTGTTAATTTTAGGGGGAGGGATGTGCCATTCACTCCAGAACTTATTAATGAGTTCTTGCACACTCCTAATGTTGATGAGGATGATGATCCAGATATGGATGTTGTGATTACTGCAATCACAGGGGGTAGAAAGACTAAGTGGACTAGGAAGATGCTAGCTAGACACTTAACCTCCTTACATTCTGTTTTGTATAAGCTGATCATATACAATTGGATTCCCACTACCAACACCACTAAGATTACAAAAGATCAAGCCATTCTTATGTATAGGATTTCTATACTTAAGAAGTTCAATCTGGGACATACTATCTTTCACCATATGAGGAAATTTTCTGGGAAAACTACTGGGAAAGGAAATCTGCCCTATCCAGTCTTGATTTCAAACTATCTGAAGCACCATGGCTTCACTGCTAAGAAGACTGATGTTTTGAGGGGGAGAGTGCCACTACTTGCTATTGCTCCTGCCTTATTGATTGGGGACAGAATCATTGATCTGCCCATAGTTGCTCCTGGTACTAATAGTCCACAGAGATCTTCCAGACCCTCTACTTCTGCTCAACCAGACCCTTCCAGAACACATCAGAGAAATGCACCCCCAAATGTTGAGAACATTCGTGTCAACATTTCTGGTAATGTGTATCTTTCACAGACATTCATCAAACTCCAACTCCAACACTTGCAGGAAACAATAGATGAACTTCAGTTCCTGAAGGACAGGTGGACCAACCTACTTTCACCTACAACAGGGGGAGTACCACCACCATCCAACTCCAGTGTAGTCATTGAGGAGATTAATGAAGATGGAGTTCCAGCTGATGCTGATGGTGCTGTACCTGATGCTGGAGGAGATGCTGCTGTTACTGATGTAGTTGCACATCTTGCATCTATTTACTTTGTGGATGAAGTTGATGAACAGGAACATTGATGAACAGGGAAAAGCTACAAGACAGGGGGAGACCTGAATTCCAATAATGGCTATGGTGCAGGAAGATGATGCTGCAGCTGTTTCCACAGCAATATAAGCCATTTATTCAGTTCTACCTTTGTACTTAATGTTTAAGTTTGAATTCTGAAATTCTGATACAATTGTTATTTATTTTCTAGATGGTAGGATGTTTATTACTGTTTATTACTGCAACTTACTTAGTATGGTTCCACTTGATATTCGTTTACTGCTCTTGTTTACAGGTTATCATGTGCTCTACTATTGCAGGCTGTTTATGTTTTTGTTTATTAGTTTGTTGCTCTGATTTTTTTTTATTATTTTGTTTTTATTAGTGTCATACTTAGATTCTAAGTGAATTTCTTCCAGTTCAACTTATTATCTTAGTATAGTTACTTATGTTGTGAGTAAGTGTATGGTTTATACTTATTCTATTTTGGATAAAATAGTTTTGATCCTTTGGCACGGATCATTATGAAATTATCCTTGATCTTCAATTGATTTGATCCAACGATTACAACAGGTATTGTCTTGACTAGTGCTTAGCAATGATGTCAACCTCAACTAAGTACATAAAACTGAGTATGTATAGAAATATATGTGCATCAGGTGTGTTGTAGTCGAAAGGTCAAATTGGGGGAGATTGTAGATGTTGTTAATTCTTAAATGTCTTAACATTATCAACAACATCTGAATTTGACCTTCCGAGATTTTTTCTAAGTCTTTTCTGAAATGCTACATTAAATGTTGTCCTAAATGTTGTCGCATTTCTGGCAGGATCTAGAAGCTTCTACAAGGATCTGGAACCTGGAAGATTCCAGAAGATTGGAGAACATGCTAGAACAGCCTGGATGCATTTGGAACGACCTGGAGCAGCCTAGAAGGATCTAGAAAGATCATGGAAGTTGTGGAAGTTGAGTTTCCTAAAAAATAGGACCTCAATGTGGAAGCCTCTAGAATTCGCATACCATCACTATAAATACCCATTGAAGGCTTCATAATTCAGTGTGCTCTATTCGATCAATATCCTAGACCGAGCGTTCATCCCTGTTAGGAAATTGTGGCCAATAGTTCTACATTTTAGTTCATACGTTGTATACCACCCGTATGACTGTGTGTCTTCTTATCTATTGAGAGTGTAATCATTAGATAGACTAGGCATTTCGACAGTGTATAATTTATACACTTAGTTCGTTTTCTAGACTTGGCACCTGCCTCGTTTATAGTTTCTGTTGTGAATGTTAATGCTGTAACATTTCACACAACATTTGTACTTGAAGATAAGTATTGATTTTACGCCATAAGGCAGGCATAGATTTTTATTTATAAAATCTATGTTAAAAGTATTTCCATTGTGTCACGTTTGTTTTTAGTGTTCAAGTCTTCCGCTGTGTCAATCATAATTTCTGATATTCTGTTAGAGTCAGTGTTGCACTATTTGTCTCAACATTCTGTGCAACATTTATCTACTTATACTTAAACACTTCATACACTTCCATATACAGCACACTTTCAGAGTATAAACTAACTCTTACGAGTATAAACGAACTCTTACGAGTATAAACACTTTAACTTCAGGGAGAGTATAATCCCTACGAACTCTTACGAGTATAAACTAACTCTTACGAGTATAAACTAACTCTTACGAGTATAAACGACTCTTACGAGTATAAACTAACTCTTACGAGTATAAACTAACTCTTACGAGTATAAACAACTCTTACGAGTATAAACTAACTCTTACGAGTATAAACGAACTCTTACGAGTATAAACAGCCTAAGGGAAAAGATGATCCCTAAGATCCTAACCTCTGGAGAATATAACCTCTAGAAACCCTAGTATTAAGGGAGAAGCCCTATCAAAATCGCCAAGTAAGTATAGGGATATCAACCCTATCTCCTCATTAAGGTTCCTCTAGGAGCTTTAGAGCCTTTACGTGTTAATAAAATGCTGAAAACATGCTAGATGCATAAACAGGATGAGCATCATATTACATATCTAATAAACAGAATCAGAGATATATATGTATATGTATGCCAAATGACTAATACGCAGGTACGATATCAACAGAAGAAAAGCAAGAATATTCAAGACTTAAGGCACCATGCCTAAAGCCCTCCACAGAAAAACCCCGGAGTGTGGAGTCTCCGGAAAATACCAAAAGGAGGCCTCAAAGGCCTTAACAAAACAAAGACTGTTTTAAAGGTACCAAATTGTTGTCAAGGAAATAAAAGTTATCAAGAGAGGGGAATAGTATCTTTCCCCTCAGAACCTGCTCCGGTCTCCGCAACTCGCCCACTAGAACCACCTCCCTCTGCCTTCTCCATCAGAGCATCCGCTGCTACAGTAGCCATTGGAGTTGGGTTTTCCACATGGATAGGGAAGGATATATCCCTCGTTGGCGTAAGATCATCTAGTTTCAGGGAAGCATCCTTCAACTCCAAGATCGCCTTTCTCATTCCAGGTAACCACCAAGGAGTGTTGATGTCTTCCTTAGCGTCTCCAGGGAACTTAGGGGGAATGTCCAATGCCTCTAATCGGAGAGCACGAGTATATTGACCATTGAACCCCGGAGCGGAATGTTCAGCCACAGCATTAGAAAATCCGTGATCAATGAAGTGAGGGATATACGCACCCATCGCCCCCAAAAAGCTGCTACTCTGAAGAAAGGCTTCCAGCCACTCCTGGTGCAAGGTACCTAAAAATTTCTGACCTGCGGCAGAGGTAAACAGGGAGTCCAAGCACAAATTCATACCAGCTTGAGGAAGAGTGACTTCCAATTGTTCCACCCGTTTACCAAATTCTTTCTTCAATGAAGAAATCTCTCCCGAGAGCGTCGTCTGGAGCACCTTACACCTTTGGTTAGCATCATGCAACTCTGCTTCGAGGATATCCCTCTTCACCCTCTCCAACTCCACCTCACTGTGGAGATTATCCACCAGTTGGAGGGACTGAAGGGCTCTTTCAGACATGTTGGAAAACAGGAGACCAAACTACACAAGAAATAACATCAATAAGTAAGATATTTATATTCTCTTCTATGAATCATTCAAAACAATATCCACATTGAAAGCCTACCTGTGTGAAATTATGGGCGGCATGCACAATTCGCTCTTCTGGAGAAAGAGCACTAAGGGCCTCGATGGCAGGAGTTGGGGTATAACGTTCTATGAACGCCAAGAGATGGTTGACATTGACTTCATCTGGGGCATCGGAAGCAACATTAGGCGGAGAGGATTTGGTTTTGGATTTCTTCTTTTTAGCGTCGGAAGCAGGAGGCAAGACAGAGACCATGGCTTTCTCGGTAGAGGAACGGGTGCGCTTAGCAACGGACCCAGTGGCAGGTTTCGCCGGGGAAGGAATAACAGGGGCCTTTGAAGAGCTTTCAGGGGCCGGAGATTTTGCAACCATCGAGAGAGGAGCGGCATCACGGGAGATTTGGGTTAACCAACTCATAGCTGCACAGAGAAACATGAAACGACATTAATAAACTCTGCATTTTGAATTGCGAGGACAATACTAGGGAAAAAGAGATGGTATTACCATCGTCGGGACCTAAGGGATAATCGGGGCGACCGAAACCGAAATGAGAGAGGGCTCTAGGATTTTTACAAATGCTCATTACATCAAAAAAGCCATGAGTGGAAACATTGTCATTTAGATGGTTCATCACATCCAGATTCAGAGAAGAACAAACAGAGAGAGGAGGACGAGACACCCCAGGGTTCTCATAAATTCATCCTTCGTGGGGAAATTCCCAAGGAGACGGGTTCGTGACAAAAAAGTAGTAGTCCTTCCAGTCCTGAACTCCTTCATGGAGTTTTTCCATGAACTTCCCGGTTCTGGAAGTGCGACCAGAGGTATAAAAGAACCCATCCGCGTACTTACACATATATTGAGTCAGAAAAAGTTGGGCTGAGGGTTCGCCACCGTTCCCCTTCATCAAAATGTAAAACCCTAACATTACACGAATAGCATTAGGGGTAAACTGATTTAGAGGTATGCGAAGGTAAGTGGAAATTTCGGAGAAGTAAGGATGAATTGGAAAACGGAGGCCCGCTTTCAACTGAGCCTCCCAGAAGGCTAGAGTGTTTGGGCCTGAAAAGTTTGGGCGTTCCTTCCTATGGGCTGCCCTAACTATGTAATCGGGGGGAAAGATTCCCGAGCGGAGAAAGGCGGCGACGCGATCGGGAAGGAGTAACGAGGAACCAGAAATCTTATCCCTTAAAGTACGGTCAGTTACAGGAAATATGGAAACTGAGTTGGACGTCGAACTCTCCATAGATATGGAGTCCGACGAGATTCGAGTGGAAGATGCCATGAGAGGTTACAGTAAAAGGAAAAAAAAAATGAAGAAGAAGAGATACCTGAAAGCAAAGTCGGTTTTGAAGGTGACGAACTGGTTGATAGACGTGCTTGAAGAAGTTAATGGTAGAAGTAAAAATGAGAGTGAAAAGAAGTGGATAGGTTTGGAAGGAAGAGAAAAGAAGGCTTTCGGCGGAATAAAGGTAAATTTTGAAATAATTGGGTTAAGGGGAGAATCGAGAAGAATTAAATGTCGCCCCCAATGAAAAAGCGCGTGACTGGGAGAGGTGGCTTCATGTTTCCTCTCGGGCAGAAAACCGAATCGCGAATCTCAAAGGATTGCGTGTAGAAGTGCAAAAGTCCTGAAGCTTTCTGAAGGCAATTATTACGAAGGGAGTTAAATTAATATTATTACGAAAGGAACTAAATTCATGTTTTTTCGAAGGGTATTTTAGGGGGGAGTGGTTGATGAGAGTAGGGGGGAGTGGTTGATGTAGATAAATATGTCGCTCCCTAAGGAGTCGACACGTGGAGACGGGATAAATTGTGGTAATTGTGATTAGGCCAATACGTCAGAAATACAGGATTAATACACCCCTAGGTTTGAGCAGGGGAATCAGAGAAATCAGAGTAATTGGGCCTTTGGCCCATATGTGGAGAAATTAATAGGCCTTGGGCTGGGAAATATTTAGCCCAAGGTCCATCTTTCTTAGCCAAATGAAAGGAATTGTTCAAACCCACGAAAAGAGGACTCGATAAGCTGAAGAGCCGAGTCTTCAGGGGGATCAGCCGAGTCCTTAGAGATTTGAGGCCGAATTCCTAGATATACGCCGAGAATTCAGGGAGAATAAGTCTCTCCCTCTCCGCAGAGAGGGGCCAGGTATATAAAGAAGGTTATTTCCATATTTTTAATTAAGTTATTATTACGATACATACATTTTACAGATTATACACACTGCCATACGAAATATACGCTAATAGTGAAGAGAGACTTCACCATATTCGCCGGAATTCCCCTAGATATACAAGGGAATTTCTCTTTGATTTCGCCTACGATAAGTTCTGACTTGAGCGTCGGAGTTTCTACGCCGGAGGCCCCCTCCGGTGTACTTTTGCAGGTCAAATTGGGACTTACGAGAAGATTCACACGAAGATTGCCAAAGGCGAACGAGTGATTGAGATCGTGATTAACAGTGTTCGGAAGGGAACGGCTTATATCCGTAAGCATTCTTTTTCGACGCATCATTGATTATGTGTATATAAATATAAATTATATAATTAATGACAAAATAGTAAATATAGTACAAACTCGATTAGGCTTGCGAGCCTTTCGAGATGAGTATTTATGAACTCGACTCGATTAATTCAAGTCAATGTAGATATTTTTTTCAAATCAAGTACGAGTAGCTCGCGGGTCGTTGAGTCGTAAAATAGTTAAGAGCGAAGATTTTTACTACACGTACAGTGTATAAAGATCTACTGTTATTTTTAATTATTTTAAAATCTATTATTTTCTAGCATACTGCATGCATAAGTGCATTTAATTTCTTTAATGTTAATTGTAATTGACTTCCCGCCTTTTTATTAGTCAAATAATTAAAGCGGCTGGCATGTGATAAAACAGAAATGAGGATTAAGAATTTTAATTATACAATGATATAGAATCGCAAAGCATATAAATAATGTAATCAACCATATTAATTGATTTTTCCTCTCAAAATTTGAAGTATCATACAAATAGATAAGAGTGTCAGTATTAGTGTCTCATACAGGTTTTTAAATATAATTGTGTTATGATTATTTAAATTTATTACACAAAAATTTATATAAATATTTCATATACTTAAAACTAATTTAAGGCAAAAATTTACAAGTAAAATATAACCTTTAAAGTTTTAAAACTTACATTAATTAAGCATATTTCATAAAAATCTACTCCATTTGGTATTACAGTCATATAGTATTTTATACTTAAAATCATCTCTAAATATAAATTGAACTTTAATGCTGGATTGAAAAATATATGATATCCATTTATTTTTATTGTTATTTATATTTTTTTGGTAGCTTAATACATTTAATCTTTAAATTTTGTGGTAAATAATATTTTGTATGGTTAAATAGTTCTATTGTATGTATTATTTTGATAGTGTAAATTTTTTATTCGTGGGATCATGTAATGTTTATTATTTTGTTAGCATATTTAATCAATATTAATAAATAATTAATGATTTTTTTTTTTCACTTTTGGGACCAAGTTTTGCAAGACTTATTTCGTATGAGGCCAAGTTTGTATAAGACTTATTTCGTATGAGGCCAAGTTTGTAAAATTTATTTCGTATGAGAGCAAGTTTGCAAAATTTATTTCGTATGAGACTAAATTCAAATACAATGAGACCAAAAACTAATTGACTCATGGTTAATGGGACTAAATCTACAATTTTCTCATTTCTTTTTCTATTTCCTTAATTTTATCAAGGTACAAGATGGATGATGATACACGTAAGTTGTATTATAAATTTATTATAAGAACGGTTTCATTTGAATTATTTTAATTGTATTGATATTTGATAATATATATTGTGTATTTGTAATTTTTTATATTATTGATCGTAGGAATGATATTAATATTAACAATGATACATCCTGGAAAATTAAATGATTATTTCTTTAATTCTTCTAATAATGAGTTATATTTGTTACATTATCATATGTTAATGGTAATCGAACTTTTAAATTGTATATATAAATGATTTATTCATTTAGATGTGATAATTAGTATATTATTAATGTAATCGTTGTAATAATTTATGTAGTGTTTTTTGTACAATTTTATCAGTTTATTTGATAGACAATTTTGTCCAACATTTTAATTAATTGACTATACTACAAAGTTTTGGTATGTATAACTTTCGTCCGTTCATTCAGGGTAGATATTATTTTTCAGAAGATTTTGATGAACTTAAAGATTATTACAAAGTTTGAGCTTGAAGATTAAATATTAAAAAAAAAAACATTATTAACAATGACCTTATAATAAAGATCTTTAAGTTTAATGGACGAGTGAAGCAGTTTGGGAAGATGGATCATAATCATACTTATAAAAATATACTCCATTACTTTGAGTAAGTCGTACATTTTAGAAGCTCATATTATTTTTATAAATATTTGTATTTTATTTTATTGTATTAATGTTAGGATTATTTATTGAGATTAAAGTTTTTGCAATCTTTTTAGTTGGACTAATTTTGAATTTGGTCCTGATTGAATACACATTTTGATTTTGGTCTCATTAGCTGCCCAAATTTTGAATTCAGTTCAATTAACTACCATTGCAGGTAAATGAATTAGTCAAATCCATTTTTTTCTTCATTTTTCTGCACATGAGCAAATTCACGGTTGATTTGGATTGCACACGAGCTAAGGATTTGACCGGTTCATTTACGTGTAATGGTAGTAATTGGACTGCATTCAAAATTTGGATCAACTTATGAGACCAAAATCAAAATGTGTATTCCATCATGACCAAATTCAAAATTAGTCCAACTTAAAGGGCTGCAAAAACTTTAATCCCTTATTTATTTGTTCGTCATCGCTGATTGTGGATTCATTCCTGAATTTTTAATCAATTTTGGTATTTGAGTGGTAAGTTTATGCATTTTTTAATATTATATTCCCCCATCCATGAAAAGTATACACAGTGTTATTTTTTCTTACACAAAAAATATGTTCATTCTATTTAAATAGTTAATTTTTAAGTATTTTTTCTACTTTACTAATAAAGATAATGATCTACCGACAATATCATTTACTCTTTACACACACATCTATTTTATATATTAAAATATGAATTATTCTTAAAATTTGTGTACAACGAAGGAGACATACTTTTAGTGTACGAGGTGAATATTCAATTTTAATTTTAGATATGTAGTTAAAAAAAAATTGATCATATTTTTATTTTTAAATTTCGGGTCATACCATCTCATTTTGTTAACATATTTGGTGATTTATTTCCAAAAAAAACTGTTTAATTAGTACTAAAACGAGTAGAGTTATTCATGGTTATACTTTGAAGGATAATGATGAATAATATAACTTGCAATTGACAGAAGTGCAATTGACGGAAGTTCTTCGTAAGATTAAACTTTTAAAAAAATGAACTTCTCACAATCTTCTATGATGTTAAGGGTACATTTTTTATTAGTCCATATTTTGGGACAATCGTTGTTTTGCTCTCAATGATTTTGATAATTCTGAAAAATGTAATATAATTATTAATATATTTTTTTATTTTATTCTTTTTATTATATAATTTTCATATTATGATATTAATAGTAATATTTTTTCTATTTTTTTAAATATTAGATAAATATGTATTACATATGAAGAACATTGTGGTATGTAATTTAAACATGCATGTATATGTTGTGAAAGTAAAAAAATGCTTTACATTGAACTTAAATGTTTTCCACATGTTGGTGAATAATTGTCCTACATTCAATCCAAAGTATTAAGGTTTTTAAAAAAAAAAAATCAATCCAAAGTATTTCTTACGTGTTATGTGTTATATCCAAGTCTGATATAAGTAAATTTAGACTGGTATGTTTGAAGTTTCTATAGTAGGATGCTCATTAATTTTTTTTATATATATATATATATATATATATTTGGATTAGAGGATGACGCCTGAGGGCAATAGATTTTTGATGCAATCTATATTACTTTCTTTTTTTAAGAGATATTAATTTTAAAATTAGAAGTGTTTGTACATTTAATTTGATTCAGTCTAATGTTATCAAATTTACGATTATAATTAAACTTTAGATTTATTAGAAACATCGTTTTATTTTTTACAATACTAAATTTAGTGTTTGACATTCATATTATTATTTTATAATATTTAGTTTATTTATATATTTACACTACATATATATTACTAATATTCATTTATGTTAATTATGTTGTTAGATTTATTTAATAGATGAAACACTCCTATTATACGTAAAAGTACGCTGTAAGAGTATATATATATATCATTTTTATTTAATTATTTATTTGTCCTTTGAATAAATACATTAATTAAATATAAAATATATTTTTCGAATAAATCGTCACAATATTATAATCAAATTCCATTAATTTTTAAGTTAATAATAAATTGAATACATACTCTATATTTATTAATATAATTGTATATTTATATTATTGCAGATTTGATTATCAAATGATTATTTTATTATTATTTAACTGTTAAAAGCATTATAATTTTTTATTTTATGTCTTAAATTAATCATGTACTCCACAGTTCACGAAATCAATTCTCATAGATTTGTGCACGAGTTTTAAGAAAAAATAGATAAAGTAAAAATATTGTGACGTCTATTTATAAATAAAATAATTGTTTGTGAGTAAAATTGAGTGACTATATTAATTATTGATATTTCGTCAATGATTATTTTAATCTTATCAGTGAAGATGACGTACGTATTTTACATATTTATTAATGTATCTATAATTTATAATTTAATGTTATAGTTTTTCTTAATTTTTAATATAGTTTATGTTTTTCTTAAAACAATAGTTTGTCCTGCGTGTCAATAATCTTGAGAAATATGTTGATATTTTTCACGTTCAATTTATTTCATGAAGACTGATGGAGAATGTTGATCATTCGAGTTGGTATTTAAAAACTCAAGTACGTTGCAATTAAGTTTGGTAAAAACTGTAATTCTTTTATGGTAAATACCAAAATGATCGATCTCAATTATATAACATTTTACTATGATGAACTGTTTACGTTTTGGGTTAAAGTATAATACAAATATGGTTGTTTATAGTTCCATATCGTTTTAAAATAAACGATTTGATGACCAGATATGAATATTGGTTATTAGATAATATATTTAAATATAATGTTTTTAATATTAATTTTAATTTATATATTGTAAAATAACAATATTGATTCTTATTTATTCATTGTATAGGGAGAAATCAAGTGTTAAGCTTCATAAGGCTGTAATAAACAGTTTAGTTCGTGTTAATTTTGAGTCATCTTCTTTTTCATAAATTATTAATGATTTCTTTCAATTTATTAGTGAGGATATGGTACGTGTCGTCCACATTTGTTCGTTGAATATATATAATATGATAGGTCATTCCTCGAGTGGTTCACATGACGTATGTTGATGATTTCCCATAATCTATAGTTATTAAGACATCGTGGAAATCAACGTGTAATGGAGTTGAATTTTCAAATTTTGATTTTCAAGTTTGATAAACGATAAAATTCTTTTATTCAAGATAACAAAGTTATTCAATATAATTATATGATATTTTACTATGATGGATTGTACGATTACTTTTAATGTAAAAGTTTATCACAAGTACGATTGTTTAATTCCTTTATTTTTGAACAAGACTCGATGTGTTTAACAAGAAAGGTATGTCATATTATTTTTTTGTATATATATATTCTATTTAAAAGAAACAATCTCTTCATTTTTTCTTAATTAATTTTTTTTAAGATGGTTCAACTTTTAAATGTTGTAAGACCGTTCAGGATTTAATTTTACTTACTTTTAACTCTTCTTCATTCATATGTGTCATAACAAGTTTATGTATTCGCAAACGTCGATTGGTAAGAAATATTTTATTTTTTATTTTGATCTTTTAACAATACATATATCAAATAGTTTAATTTTTATTTATTAATATTATAATGTAGTTTATTTCGTATTTGTTTTGAAATACATATTCAAATGAATTATTTGGTCGTTCAAGTTTTGTGATGATCTTATTTGGTGATGGAGAATGAAAGGTTAAGATGAAGAAGAAAGTACAATATTTATTGAAGTCGATTTTACAATTTTTTTAAGAAAAATTATTTGAATGTCGGTTGCAAGTGTACTTTTCATATTCTTGAAGATCCAGAATTAAAATTTAGGGTTTTAGTTAAATAATAATGTTATTTATTAGTATTTGACGAATAAATTATGATCTTTTTACTTAATTATTTCATTTGTATGAATAATACATTTTAAATTCTAATCAATATTTATATAATTTTTTTTAATGTATTATTGTTTTAAATCTGACATGAAAATAATATAATTATTTTAATTTACTTAACACTTTATAATGAGTCTACCAATTTTTAAATTATACTGCGTATTTATCATGTCAATATCAGACATCTTATATCTACAAAAATATAAATATTTCAATATTGATATTATGACATTTTTTAATGTAATTATTGTATCAATAAGTTAATATATTGTACATGTGATATTATTAATATTTTAAATGTGAAAAAATTATGTTATTTTGAAAAATTAAATCTATATTTATAATAAAATATTTATTAATATTATTATTATGAGTATAGTAATATTCAAGACATATACTTAGTGACTATAATGATATTCTCGTGCAATATATAGCACGCGAACAAATACTAGATATATAATTAGAGACTATAATAACATTATAACGTTTACGAATATTGTTACATTCTAAAATAGGTTGTTAATACATTGTATAATTAATTAAATTAATGTTTTATCTTCATTGGAAATATTTTGTAAGTTTCAACTCCTGATATTTATATATAAACATATATTGAAGGAAAAAAAAATAATGATAACTGGTCATATTTAAAGTTATTCCATTAATAAATGTAAATGTATATATGCAAATTATTCTTATATTTGTGAATATAGTTTGTAAAAGTGAAATAAATTTTTTTTTTGTTGTATATAGTATGTAAGTATTTTTTTTTATAGTAATTAGATTACAATTTAGACTCATAAGATTGAAATAAATAGATATATGAATAAAAGAAATCTAACTTAAATTATCAATTTTTATCTTTATGATTTAATTCACTCAATAGAATAATGAAATAAGTATAGTTTGACTTGGTACATACATTCTACATTTTATTATGACATAAATTTTGCTAACTAAATTCACAACTATATAGGTGATTTAAGACCATAATTGCATAGTTTTATGATTTTGTGTCATATAATTTGTCTATTATTTAAATATATATTGATAACTTAATTTGTCATTATTTAACATTAAATTCACAATTATATACATTGTAAATTTTATTATACAATTTATCATAAAAATTGCAATCTACATATATAAAAAAAAGGGAATGTATTAATGAGGATTAATATTCAAACCGTACCATAATTTAAAAAAAAAAAAACGATGACAATGATGATAAAAAAAATGCATCAACGGACCAAAACGTTAATTTATCGCCTAAACTAAATAAGAAAATCCTACGGTGCATTATCTTTGTATAGATATGATGTTTTTTATTTGATTCATTTTTAAGTTAGTTCAATTTCTAAATGTTTTAGGACCATTCAGGGTTTAATTCCATTGAATTTTGACTCTTCTTCATTCACATGTGTCATAACAAGTTCAACTATTCGCAAATGTTGATTGGTAATAAATTTATGATTTTAACCTATTAAAAGTTCATTTTAAATAAATTTATTTTTAATTATTTTTATTTATAATGCAGTTTGTTTCGTATTTATGTTGAAATACAAATTCAAATGATTTTTTTTTTCGTTCATGTTTTGCGACAAGCGTATTTAGTGATGGTGAATTGAAGGTTAAGTTGAAGAAGAAAGAAAGTACAATTTTTCTTCAAACTGGATTTGAAAAATTTGTTAAGGATAATTTTTTGAATGTGGGTTGGAAGTGTATTTTTCATAATTTTGAAGATCCAAAATTAAAATTTAGAATTTTAGTTAAATAATAATAATGTTATTTATCAATATTTTTTGAATAAATAAGGATATTTTGCTTATTTGTTTTGTATGAATAATAAATTGTTGAATTCCAATTAATTTTTTTATTAAATTTATTACTGTCATATTTCTGGTAATGAACTAGATCTGAAAATTGGAACACTAATGTTATTGAGAAATATAAATCACTCAAGGGACTTGTGCAATGGAACCAAGTTTGTGTCATTTTTTTAAATATTTTTCCTTATTTTTTTTATTCTACCATTTGAAAATTTGCATTTGTTTTATCTTTAAATTTATAATATAATATTTTGTTCTATGTGTAGGTTGATTATAACTAGGTTGAGTGATAATGTTCTTGAAGCTAGTGTTATAATTGGAAGTAGGATAACATTGATATCGAGATCTATGTTGACTCCTTCTAGATTGCTTTCAAGTTTCAATGTAAACAATGTTCATTGATTGTGTCATATGATATGTCTATTAATAAGAGTTAGTGACAATCATTTTCTCATGTAGGTATATTTTGGCATAATCATGTATTTAGTTATAATCAATCATATGTAATTGTGTCTAAAATAACAAATTGTCATGGTTTAAAGATCTTATTATGTCATGATAATAATCGTGATTGCAATATCACAAAAAAATGTAGTGTTTTTAATTTTATAATGATTTAATATTTAAGTTTCACAATTTTTTTCAAAATTTTATTTTCTATTAAACTATTATTGATATTAGATTATTGCATTATTTAATTGAACGTGATTGAATTATTGAATTACTACTATATTATTAAATATTTTATAATGATTTAATTATTTTACCATATCATAAACATACTTACATTTCAATATTAGACATTAATTTTATATACTTATACCCTAACTTATTGTGAATATAAATATTATAACTATATTTATTTATATATAAGATATTAATTTAATTGGATTTTAAGTCCAAATCTTTAAATCTAAAATGAAATTTTTAAATTTTTTATTTAGTATAATAAATATGAGTTAATAATATTTAATGTTATAATTGTGATAATAAATAATAATATATAATTTTTTTAATATAAGTTTGTAATATTATAAAATAACACTATAAAAAAATAAAATTAAAAATATTATGACATTTTTCAACATATTCGGCCAGCACGGGTGCCCTACTAGTTTTAATTAAAAAGTATACCCTGCTAATGCCATATGCGTCATATGAGTATAAGAAACACGCAATAGATTGAAGAATATACGCTGAAATTAAATCTCAAAACCTAATTTTTCATTCCCCTTTCCTTAAAAACCTAATTATGCGCAGCCCACATCCTTTCTCTCCCCAAATTTCCAAATTGCTCCCACCGGCCAAACACCCCAGTTCCCACGCGGCCACGCCACCGCCATCCACCGGCGATTCCCAGTCTCTAAGTCCCCATAGACACGGCCTACCGCCTACGGCCACCGCGTCGCCCAGTCCCCACGACCACGGCTGCGGGCCCCACGTCGTCCAGGTCCCACAACCCACGCCGCCGTTGTCCATTCTCCACTGCCCACACCGAGCCCGAGATGGACGCATAAGCTACACACCCCTAACGTCATTTGCCGAAAACCCTTATTCCCCTCATAACGCAACCCATTTTCCTCTCACTCACGACATTTGCAGAAAACCTCTCGTATCTCTCATTCAAGGTATTTTCTTCTCTTTACTTTCCCTTTTTTTATGATATTGGTTGTTATTGTTCATTTCAAATCATTGCAAATTCTTTCTTCAAATTTTTAGATTTGATGTCTCTCTCAATATTAAATATACATGCTTATTGCTTAGAGTGGGCATGTTTGACGGCAACGGCAAAGCTAATTGAGATTCTGTTTTTTTTTTTAGAATCCTGATTTACGCAGTATAGGGATTAAGAATCTTGATTTGTATGTGGGTATGGTTTAAGAATCTTGATTTGTGCCTAATAAGGTTTCGGAGTTGATTTTGTTTGGGTTTCTGAAATTGTTGTGTAATTACAAATCATGTGTTCTTTGCTTATGTCTATGTTTTTCAATTAAAAAATGTTCCAATTTAAATCATTTAAATCTCTTGATATGTATAATGTATGCTATAAGCTTTGTGTGTGAGGAGTCAAAACTTAGTTTCTTAGCACTTTCATTGAATGGTATCCTCGGTAAAAATGGTTTCATACTTGTTTATGTGGTATCATTTGCTATTTAATATGGTGTGTGGATTGCGTAAATTGAAAATCTCCCTTGTAATTTCTGATGGAAATTATTATTTTGAATTCTCTCTTCTATTATGCTTATGTATTTGATCTAGGTGTGTATAGAAACTGTATGATAAATTTATAATTTGATCTAGGCGTGCATATTTTCCCTTAGGTAATCATGATTTTTGAACAACTTTGATAGTTTGTCTACGTTACCTCGATCTATATTTTTTATTTTCTTCAAGTATCAACTAAATGCCTCTCCTTTTCTTTTGATATCATTTTCTTACGATAAATATGGTTTGCTACTCTTATTTGTCCAATTCTATAAAATTATAAAAATTTAAATAGATTAACTTTTTGTGACTGTGAGTCGAGTTGGTAATCATGTTTGTGATTGTTAGTTGAGAGTGCACAGTTGTTTAATATGACTATTTTGAAAAGAAATCCATTTATAGTTAGGAGCCATGAAATGAGTATTACAAAGTGCCTGCTCTCAGTAGTTTAATCTTTATAACTACTTTTTATGCAAATTTGATAGTATGTTTATTTGAATGGATTCTATGACTAATAATGGGATAATGAGTAACTATTTCTCATGCTTCAGTAGTGTTTTTGCTGGTTAATGATCGGATTTTGCTTACATATCTAACTTGTTGTAAATCACTTTGGAAAGTGTTGCTTCCTTGGATGGTTCACATACGTAATTATCTTATTTTAAATTATCTTAGGAGTGATTTAGTGGACTCAACCTTAATTCTTTAATAGGCATTATTAGGAGTTAGGTGAGAGCAAATGGTTTCAGAAATCATTCGTGCACTTATGCTGAATACTGTTAAAAGTTTTTTTTTTTACAGTCTGTTAAAAGTTTTTTTTTTGACAGTCTGTTAAAAGTTTGTTAATTTTTATTAGATGGTGGCTTGGTGTTTTTATTTTACTTATTCGTACTTTGCCTTTTGGGTACTACTCATACACACCTATATTAATAAATATCATTTTCCTGATTATAAAAAGGCATCATTAGGCAAGACCTAGAACTATCCTGATAATGGAGATCTATAGAAACCTTAACTCTTTAAAAATTAATTTTGCAAGAAAGCTCTTGTTGCATATAAATTTAAAGGACTTAACTATATTTTGTTTCTCTGACATCTATTGCTTACCTTGTGAAAAGATGTGGTGTTACGATCTATACCTTTGAACTAGTTAAATATGTTGATTTTTTTGCAGTCTAAACATGAACTAATGGAGAAGAGTGTGATATGATTGAATTGTATGTTCGTACACATTATTCACAGAAAGACGGTTGGAAATCGGATGAGGCTAAAAAAAACTAGGTACGTCATGTAGGCATCTGCATAAGATTTCATTTTATTATTAAATTGATGCTAATATTTTTTTTTTTGTATCATATTAATGGTCAAATCGGAGAAAATGATAATGGAACAAGAAGAATATGTTGTGCATTAGCTGCAATTGTTCTTAAGGTCCTAGACAATGGCACTGGTTATATAAAAGGACTTGATTATGGTCCCAAGCTTCTTAGTGGACGTAATGTTTCAGATGATACTTCTAATCAATTGCAAGTAATAAAAGGGCTTGATTATGGTCCCAAGCTTCTTAGTGGACATAATGTTTCAGATGATGCTTCTAATCAATTCCAAGCAATAAAAGGGCTTGATTATGGTCCCAAGCTTCTTAGTGGACGTAATGTTTTAGATGATGCTTCTAATCAATTGCAATCAAAACTACTTGAGACAAAAGAACAATTGCATTGGTAAAATTTAGTTCAGTGCATTTCTTTATTGTGCAATTTAAATTTATTTTCTACCTCCAATTTAGTGGTCGATGTAAATATTTATTGTAATTTTGTAATTAAATTTGTTGTTCACAATAATATTTTTTGTCAATTATAAATATATTTAATTATCGTATATACAATTCAACCAAAATTTCAATAAAAATAGTTATTTCATGACAATTTAGTCAACAATAAAAAATTAATTTTGACAAAAGACATTGTCACCATATACTAATTAGTAATGATGATTGTTATTTTTGTCACTAAAATATTACTATTTAATAAAGAATTGTTTTGTCATTATATATATAAACATATGACGACGATAAAAAAATTGTAATAATAGCATGATTCTTTTGTGACAAAATTTATAAAAGAAGATGAAATATATGTTGTCATTTTACCTGCAAATTTAGTGACAATTATTGTATTCGTCACTGAATAACATTTATTATGACAAAAGTGATTCGTCATTATTTCTAGACTATTTAGCGACCACAAATATTTTGTCACTAAATATTACCCTTTCGTGACGCATTGTGTCGTCATTATTACATATACATATAACAACGATTAAAATTGTGTCACTAAAGTGAAACTCTTTGGTGACGAACTATATAAAATGTGACGAAATTATTTATCTTATTGTGACGATAATTTTGTCACAAAAAATTGACAAAGTTTGTAGAAAATCGAAAAATCGTCACTAAAAATTAATATTTTAGTGACAGTAAATCAAATCGTCAAGTAAAGTTGAACTATTTGGTGACGAACTATGTAAATTATGACGAAAATCTCGTCATTAAAATTTGGTAAAGTTGATAGGAAATGGATAATCGTCACTAAAACTTTATATTTTTGTGACAATAAATTAAGTCGTCATGTAAAATTAAATTTTTAATGACGAAAAAGCATATTTAGTGACAAAATTGGATGCAATACGTGACACTTTATTCGTCACCATAGATAAAAGATATAGCGACAGTGAACTTTAGCGTCACCAAAAGATGACTTTTGATGACGAATTTAAATAACGTCACATTCACCTAATGTGACGCACATACGATGACGTTCTTTGCGACAGCAAAATTTCGTTGCCAAACACATTTTGTGACGAAAAATGATGTTTTCGTGACGACTTGTTGTCGTCGCGATTTGTCAAATTTCCTGTAGTGACTAGGATTGACTTGTCAAAGATTGACCTCTTTGACTAGGTATAACATTTGCCCCCTGGTCGCCTTTCTTCGTATTCGTAGAATGGTAAGGCGAGCAGTATGGTCGTCTTCTTAGATGGTGAAAATTGTTTTCGACAACACAATCAAATTTGAGATCTTGATGACGTGAGATGGAGGCGGTCGCCTCGTTTCCAACTTCGAGCATGACTTTTGAGGCACCTTTATTAAATGCGGATCTGACACATGTCGGGCGCGTGGGCGGCGCCCGAAATTTGAAATGCGCGCGTGGGGCGCGTGCCGACCTCAAAGGTCGCGCTTGGGGATCACTTTCCAAATCGATTTCGGAAAGGACCCCAAATTTTTGGGAAAATTACGGATTTTACCCCGTTTTTTGCACATAGGTCCCTGAACATTTTTGCCTATAAATAGGGCCTTTGTCTCTCTCAAAACACTTTTCACTTTGCAAAATTTTTAGACTTCCTCCTTGTGCTTCCTTTCAAACTTCTTCTTCAAGCTTTTCCGGCGTGTTTTGAGGTTGGTGGCTCCGGTGGTGGCTCCGATGGCGGTCCGCCGCCGTTGGTTGGTGGTTCTGAAAACTCCGGCGGCGGAGACCGTTTGGCCTTGGCCTTGATGGAGAGGGCAACCTCTTCGGACTCTAGGATCCACTCCCCCGAACCCATAAGTGTTGGAGTCCGCAATGTTGGAAAGGCGGTGGTCGTCGACGTAGACGAGATCGATGAATCCGATAGGGATGATGCCGGCAATGATGCCGAGGAGGGTGATGCCGAGGAGGGTGGCAGTGAGACTGATTCTGATCTGCGCGACCAGGGTTTGGATCGAGGGGTGGGCGAACAGATAGAAACTGCCCAAGTCGAGGAGACCTTGACGAGAAGTCTCCGCGAGGACTTCGAGGAAGTTGTTCAATATGCGGCGAGCATAAAGGACATCTTGAGTGGGCGAGAAAACTTGGATGGCGACGAGGTCTCGAGGGAGGCCTACTATAAGTATTTTTGTGATTATCCTCCTCGAGAGGTTCCTCGCCCGCATCGAGAAGCTTTCCAATCAAGGTATGAAGCAAGCAAGTATGCGAGTAAAGTCTCCTCGGCCCAGCTAGAAAATTCACGAAAAAAGTATCAATTGCCGGTCGACGTCTGTTTTTTTGTTCCTCACCAAGATGAGAGGGCCGACCAGCCGCCAGAAGGGATGGTCGCCGTCAACATCGGCATGATGGAGGCAGGGCTGAGGTTCCCTCTGCACCCTGGTATCTCAAATTTCTTACACTTTCTAGGGGTGGCCCCTTCTCAAATTTTGCCGAACGGTTGGTCGAACCTGATCGGAATTCTTACACTGTTCGGCCTGGTGGCGGTCGAGAATGGATGTCGTAACACATGGCTTAGCCCGAAAGAGATTAGCTATCTCCTTCAGGCGGCCGAGGCCGGAGAGACGGTGGGCCATGGATATTATTACGTAAGGGGCCGTGATAACTTCAAGTTGATTGAAGGGGTTCCCAAAAAAATTAGAGATTGGAAAACCAACTGGTGGTGGGTAGCCGGGGACTAGAAAAGTCCAGTGAGGCCGGATGGATCCTCTGCTCGCATTCCCCTCGAGACTGAATATCAAAGAATTTGTGGTAAGTTTTTTTTATTTCTGCTCGTTCTTGTCTATACTGAATAACTCCTCGCTCTTGTAGGTGAAACTGCTCGCAAGAAGACTGCCGATCACCGTCTCACGCCCCTCTTCCAATATCATGTTTGCTGCGTACTCAATCATCGCTATTTGGAGAGGTCTTGTCGCTTTCTGAAATATTTCTAAGTTTTGTGAATTTGCTCTTCGTAAATACTGACTCCTCGTTTTTCTTTCTTAGTAGTGGTTCCTGAAAGAGTTGTTACTTACCTTCCTCCAACCGCTCCAACCGTCGAAGTTGATCGCATACTATCGAGCAGTATGCTGCAACAAGCAAGGATGCTCCGCGAGCGCAAGATAGTTGATGGCTCCGGCAAGAAGAGGAAAGGGGCGGAGACCTCGGGGGCTCCACCCAAGAAAGTTGCTAAACCAACCCGGGGGGGTTCTTCTCGCCCACCTGCTACCGAGCAGAGGGCCGAGCCAGTGGGCGAACAGAGGGTTTCGCCGAGGAGGTCTCCTCCGAGGGGCAACTCGCCTCCCCCCACACAGGTCGTATCCCCTCCTCCCCGAAGCACTCGGTCGCGAGAGACTGCAGCGAGCTCGTCGGCCGGGGAGAGGGCTCAGGGAGATAACACACTTCTCGGCTGGGATGCCGCAAGGGTTGCCAAGTAAGTTTACTATCAATAAGACTTTAGAATATTTTCAAGTACCTTTTTCTAATTAATTTTTTTTATTAGTGTTGCCGACTACCGGGTCGTCGAACCTTTCAACGAGCACCTCCTCGGCTTCTACCGGTCGCGGGATCCGGTCGATAAAGAGCCCCTGAATCCGATCGCACTTAGGGCTGTGAAGAATTTACCCCGATCGCTGACGACCACGCTGGTCGATGAAGTGAACAATCATAACTCCTTGGAGAATGCGCGCCTGGTCGCCATTGATCTGAGTCGGGCATCCTACACTATGGAGAAACTCGCCTGCCAGATCGCTGAGGGTCGCAGGGTCAGCGAAGAGAGGAGCGTAAAGCTCGCCCAAATGGCCAAGGCTAAGGCCGTCGTCGAGAGGCAGCTGGTCGCATCTGAGGAGAAGGTGGTCGACCTTGAGACAAAGTTGGCCGATTCTGAGGCAAAGTTGGCCGATTCTGAGGCCCAACTTGAGATAGTTCGGAAGAAAGATCAAGAAGATCTCCAAGAGATCGAACGTCTCCGTGCTCGTCTCAAGACTGTCGAGGATGAGATAAATACTCTTAAGAATAATTCTACAAATGCTGAGGAAGAGTTGGCCACTCTTCGGCAAGAGCTGGTCGACATGACGGATGAGCGAGATGAGATCACGGACCTCGCTGGGAGTGTGGCCATTTTAACGTTGGCGCTCACTGCCCACAGGCTCATTCATAGGCTCAAAGAAGTTCATCCGGAGGTGGACGTAATTCCGCTCGGCGGGTTTCTAGACGACCTCCTCATAAAGGAAAACCCTCAACCGGAGTCAAAACTCCCTTTGCTCCCTTTGATGAAACTGGGACTTCAGTTCCCTAGACTTTTGGGTGTTCCGGTGCTTTTCAAGGATCCTCCACGAGTCTCCCCACCTCAACAAGGCGAGCAGGGTGTTCCTGCCGAAGTGGAGGCTGCGAATGAAGAGGAAGCTGGTGAGCAAGATGCTCCTGCCGAGGAGAATGCTCCGGGAGCTTAATTTACTTGTATTTTATTTTTGTTTTTAGGACTGTTCGGCCACTAAGGCCTCTTTTGTAATTTCAGCCATTTAAGGCTTTTCAATGAATGAAACTTTTTTGCCTTTCGTTTGTTTGCGAGCATCTTTAAGAAAGAGTGCTCGTCTTTCTTTGCGGGCATCTTTAAGAAAGAGTGCTCGTCTTTCCTTGCGGGCATCTTTAAGAAAGAGTGCTCGTCTTTCCTTGCGGGCATCTTTAAGAAAGAGTGCTCGTCTTTCCTTGCGATCATCTTTAAGAAAGAGTGCTCGTCTTTCCTTGCAAGCATCTTTAAGAAAGAGTGCTCGTCTTTCCTTGCGAGCATCTTTAAGAAAGAGTGCTCGTCTTTCCTTGCGAGCATCTTTAAGAAAGAGTGCTCGTCTTTTAGAGTTAACCATTCGTCGGTTGAACTCTTTTGTTTGCTAGGTAGTGATCGTCGTCGCCACTACCTTGCCAGCATCTTTAAGAAAGAGTGCTCGTCTTTTAGTTGCGAGCATCTTTTAAGGAAGAGTGCTCGTCTTTTAGAGTCAACCATTCGTCGGTTGAACTCTTGATTCTTATCTGGCTACGCAGAGCCTTATCTAAAATTTCTAAAATTATCTAACACTTGATGGAAGTTTAAAACTTTGACTTGTATTGAAATGATGACTAGATACAAACTATACAAATATAAAGAAATTAAAAACTTACTGATAATATTTCTTCAGCTTGACCGCATTCCATGGATACTTGCTCGGCTTGCCCTCGAGATCTTCTAGCTCGTACGATCCGTTCAGGAGTGTGCGCATTATTCGGTACGGACCCTCCCAAGTCGGGCCAAGTATGCCAATGGACTGTTCCGTCGCCCTCCGAAGTACGAGCTGACCGATAGTGAATTGGCGAGCACGTACTTTGGTGTTGTAGTAGCGTTCTGACCTTTGCTTGTAGACCACATTCTTCTCGTCCGCTGTTAACCTTCGCTCTTCTAGGAAGTCCAAGTCGGAGAGCTGTCATCGTTATTCAACTGCTCGTCATAATTTGCTACTCGAAAAGTGGGGACCTGCCCTTCTGCTTGTATGACAGCTTCGGTTCCGAACGCGAGCGCGAACGGAGTTTCACCAGTAGAATTCCTCGTGGTCGTCCGATATGCCCACAGAACCATGTGCAGCTCGTCCGCCCATTTGCCCTTCAATCCATCTAGCTTAGCTTTCAAGGTGTGCTTGATGATTTTGTTGATCGCCTCTACTTGACCATTTGATTGTGGATGATAGGGTGTTGAAAAAAGTTTCTTGATGTTCCACTCTGAGCAGAAATCCAGCATGTCTTGACTTGTGAATTGACGTCCGTTGTCGGTCACTATCGCTCGTGGTAGGCCGAACCTGCAAATTATATTTTTCCAAATGAAGCTTGTCATCTGGGCCATTGTGATGGTCTTCAATGCCTTCGCTTCGGTCCACTTGGTGAAGTAATCGACTGCTACGACTACGAAAGTTACCCCCACCCCCCCGACGCCAGGCGGGAAAGGTCCGATGATGTCGATGCCCCACTTCGCGAAGGGCCAAGAGCTGTAGACGGAGATGAGCTCGTCTGGAGGTGAGTGAATAGCGGGTGCAAAAGCTTGACATCTCTTGCACGCCTGGGCGTAATGAATTGCATCCTTCTTCAGTGTTGGCCAAAAGTAGCCTTGCCTCATGATCTTTAAAGCGAGCGCTTGCCCCCCTGTGTGATTTCCACATGATCCATCGTGGATTTCATGCATGACGATCTTCGCCTCGTCCTCTCCGAGGCATTTCAATAAAGGCATTGAAAAACCCCGTTTGTACAGCTGGTCGCCAAAAATAGTGTACCTTGCGGACCTGAGCTACAACCTGGTCGCTTTCACTTTGTCTGCCGGGAGCTCGTCGGTCTTGATGTACTTGATGATCGGCGATCTCCAGTCCTCGTCGCTGGTCGCTTCAACCTGCAAAATTTGACCTCTGTTCACCGATGGGGAAGAAATTTTAGTGATGGTCGCTTCTGAAAATATTGCCTCCCCCTCTAAAGTGGCCAGCCGAGCTAACGCATCTGCTTGCGTATTCTCCTCCCTAGGGATTTGCTCGATGTGGAATTGATCAAATTGCTCGAGTAATCCTTTCACTAGCTCTTGATATTTTATCATTTGATCGCCGCGAGCCTCGTAGTCGCCCGTAATTTGACATACAACCAGCTGAGAGTCAGAAAAAAATTTCAGTTTTCTGGCGCCCACGGCCATAGCCATCTTGATTCCTGCAACCAGAGCCTCGTACTCTGCTTCGTTGTTGGTCGCCCGATACCCGAACTCGATCGCCGAAGAAAACGTCTGTCCGGTTGGGTTGGTGAGGACGACTCCTTCCCCTGCTTTGGTGCTCGTCGACGAGCCATCGACGAACAGTGTCCAAGGAAGCTCGATTCCCTTGTCCAATTTCTCCGGGAAAGTGAGCTCTACAATGAATTCAGCCAACACTTGTCCCTTGATTGCCGTTTTGGGTGCATAGGTTCCACCGACCATTTCAAGAGTCTTCCAGTGGTATCCGGACGATGCAGTGCTCGTCGAAGAGGAAAAGTCGTGAGGACGACCACCTCGTGGTCGAACAGGTATTGCCTTAGTTTTCTGACGCTCATGACTAGTGCGTACGCCAATTTTTCCATTGGAGTGTATCTCAACTCCGCATCTCTCAGTGTTTGACTTACGTAGTAGATAGGCAGATGTGTGCTCCCCTCAGCTCGGACGAGCACTGAACTGATCGCACAGTCAGTGGCCGCCAAGTACAGATACAAAATTTCGCCGGGGACTGGCTTAGATAGGACCTTCGGATCCGATAGATATTCCTTCAATTTCTCGAAAGCTTTCTCACACTCATCTGTCCATTTGAACTTTCCTTTTTTTCAAAGCGTCGAAAAAAGGTTTGCAACGATCGCCCGTTCGTGCAATAAATCTGTTCAGCGATGCAAGACATCCTGTCAACCTCTGTACTTCTTTCATGTTCCTTGGGCTTTGCATGTTAATGACTGCTTGAATTTTACTCGGATTTGCCTCGATGCCTCGCTGGCTAACCAGGTGCCCCAGAAATTTTCCTGAGCTAACTCCAAAACTGCATTTTTTTTTATTTAACTTCATGTTGTACTCTTTCAAAATATCGAATGTCATGGTAAGGTGGTGTAGGTGATCCTCTTTCCGTAGGCTTTTGACAACGATGTCGTCGATATAGACCTCCACCATCTCGCCGATGTGTTTCTCAAACATCTTATTTACCGGTCTTTGGTATGTTGCCCCCGCATTTTTCAAACCGAAAGGCACTCTCTTCCAGCTATACATATCGAGCGCAGTCATGAAGGCCGTATGTCACTGGTCGTCGGGATGCATCGCGATCTGATGGTAGCCTGCGAAAGCATCCATGAAAGTTAACATCTCGTGCCCCGCTGTATTGTCTACTAGGTGATCAATGTGGGGCATCGAAAAGTGATCTTTTGGACAGGCGTCGTTTAGATCTGTGAAGTCTATACAAAATCTCCACGACCCGGTCGTTTTTCTGACGAGCACTGGATTTGCCAACCACTCGGGATCAGTTCCAGTTTTCTCGATTAATTTGTTGTCGATCAATTTCTTGATTTCGACCGCCAAAGCCGCACTTTTATCAGGCCCAAATTTTCTTTGTTTTTGGGTGATAGGTCTCCTTGCTGGATCAATATTCAATCTGTGGCAGGCATGATTCGTTGGAATGCCCACCATATCCTCGTGCGACCAGGCGAATGCACCGATGTTTTCTTTCAAAAATGCGACCATGTCTGGTCGCAAATGTTCTGGTAAATTTGAACCAATGAATACCTCGAGTTCTGGACGAGCTTCGTTTAAGTGAATGGTTTCAAGGTCCTCCGCTGAAGTTGCCCGCTCTTTAGGCTCCTTCCAACGAGGATCCTCGATTCCGAACTCCGGCTCAAAACCTAACCTAGGCTCCGGATCTGGAATGTTTTCTGGAAACTGGTCGTCGGGGAGCTGGTCGCCCGAATCTGTCTGCTCGTCGATATCCATTGGGGTGTGGTCGTCCACTTCCATGGAGGCGTGCTCGTTCGCCTACACTTGGTGGTCGTCGAAACTACGACTGCACTCCCCAACTTCAATCTTTTGGTACTTGCTAGGAAGACCCTCCAAGTAGTTCACTTGTTCTGTTTGTGTTTGACACTCAATATACTTTCCAACCATAGTACTTTCCTTAGAATGACGTTTTGCAAAACGGATGAGACACTCCCTCGCCCGCGTCTGATCGCCCTTGACGGTTATAACTCCCGCCGGGGTTGGAAATTTTACACAATAATAATTAGTAGAAACGGCCGCCTTGAACTCGTTGAAGAAAGGTCAGCCAAGGAACACGTTGTAGGAAGATGGAATGTCGATGATCAAGAAGTCGAGCTGCCTAGCATGGTGCATTCCAGGCTCTTTCGACGATGCCAACTCCAGGGATAGTCTGATTTTCCCGATGGGGAGGTTGCGCGTATCCCCAAAACCTACGATTATATCATCGCAAGGCTCGATGTATGCTGCATAATCACCGAGAGCATCCAGAGTATGTTTGAAGAGGATGTTGGTGTATGCATCAGTGTCGACCATCATGCGATGGACGTTGGTTCCCATAATCTTCCCCGTGATGACCAAAGCATCATTGTTTGGGTGCACCACGCCGTTCAGGTCGTCGTCCGAGAAAAGGATTTGGTGAGATAGAGGCTTCTCGGCAGTCGGAGCGACGCACACCTGATGGACATTGTTCAGTGCTCGCTGCTCACTCTGAGCTCGGCGAACAGACAGAGCTTTCCCGGACTGGGTTCCCCCCAAGGGGCCTTCTATAACCAAACAAGCTCCCACGTTATCGATGTCGCCTCCTGGATTTTGTGGCATGGGAGGAGTCAGTTTGGGACGATTCAACTGTTGGCGCAGGTCGTCGCTGTCGTCGCGACGTTTCCTGCCTCTGTTGTCGCCATTTCCAAGGGGCTTGATGAACTGGGCGAGCTTGCCCTCATTGTATAGCTTGAAAAGGGTTCTCACCAAGTCTCGGCACCCATTGGTGTGGTGGCCGATAGAGTTGTGGTAGTCGCAGAATTTGCTACCATCTAGGTTGTCGTCGCTTGTATGCATTGGCTTGGCATGGGGGAGCAGATTCTTTCCCCTGACAGCATTGAAAATGCCCCTTGGATCAAGAGAGAGAGATTCTCTGAACTGGATGATCTCAGGAGACTCCTCGAAAGGCCTGAAGTTCGCTGGGCGAGCACTGCCAGCTTGAGTGGTCGCCTTCTTGGGCTGGGAAGATTCCCCAGTGTTTGTATTCTTTTTGGGCCAGACCCTCTTGGACGCCTCAGGCTGCTCGTTAGCCTTGGCGGCGTCCATGATTTCCTCCATCTGAAGGAAGTTACCAGCCCTCATGCGGAAGTCCGCATAAGAGACTGGGAAAGTAGTGTGCATAGATTCCCAGAGCTTGGAACCTATCCTTAGACCGGAAACAGCCGAGATCAGCTTTGTCTCGTCGTTTACGGCCTCCCCATCGATCACCAGCCTATCGAAGCGCTCGATGAAGTCCTTGCCCGATTCATTCAGTGATTGGCGAACGTTTGCCAAACGTTGCTTTTAGGCTGGGCGAGCAGCAATAGACCCGAAGTAGGTCAGAAAGTATTGTCCCATCTCAATGAATGAGGTGATAGATCCGGCACCCAAAGTTGTATACCAACGATGAGCCCGGTCTCCCAGAGTTAGGGAGAAGTTTCTGCATTGGGTGGCGTCCGTTGCCCCGATTGAGGCCATGTAGTTTGAGTACTTGGACAAGTGTACTCTGGGGTCGGACATTCTGTCATATGCCGCCATGGAGGGCATCTGAATTTTCCTTTGGATGGGGGCGGTAAGGATTGCAACACTTAGTGGAGGTGCGGGCAGAGTGATTGGTGGAGTAGTCCCTTGCTTCGAGGCGACCACCTCTGCTCGCAGAGCGTCCATCTCCAACTTCATCAATTTTTGGGTTTCGAGGAACTGGGCGATTTGCCCCTCCTCGGTAGTCTGCGGTTTGGGGACGACGTCCTCGTCGCGTCGGCTCCATTGGGATGCAACCGGGCGATCATCATGACGTGATCGCCTGGGAGAATGCCTATCAGAACGGTGGCTGCGATAACTCTTCGCCGGAGCTCGCGAACCTTTCCCTGTTCCCACTCGATCGAGAGTTGAGACTCTGTCGCCCTGATCTCTCTTGTCAGCGTGATCCCTGTGGTCGGCCCTCCCTGGTCGACCATCCACGTTGAAAGGCACTCGGCGAGGAGCCCTCCCATCTTTATCGTCCATCCGGTTGAAAACCGAATCTCGGTGTCGCGAGTCTCCCGTGTGGCTATTGTGGGAGTGCTCGGCAATTTTGCTCTTTCCTTTATCTTGGGGGCGAACAGGGTGTGAGTGATAGGAACGGTCGTCCTCCTCAATCCCTTTGGCTTTGCGAGCTTTGTCGAAAGCCTGATCTTTGGCCTTCTCCAGCTCTTCTTTTTCATTTTGCCTCCTCTTCTCCAGGAGGTAATCAGATAGATCTTTCAAATGTTGGGGATCATTAAGAATGTCCCCCATGTTCAAGTTTGCGAAAGGGTTTACCGGCCGCACCGGAGGTGGTTCGTTCCCTCCGGACGGTAAGATTCCGTCATGCTGAGACATCGTTTAAAGAGTGTCTCCTGGGGATTATTACAAGTATATGACTGTTCTTAAGCTTTCGACGCTTAAAAACGGAAGATTAGAGTTCTTGCGCAGAAGAATGTGCTATTACAACTACTTACTAGCAAAGTAACAACAACTAAAGCTTAAAAACAAGATTACACGGAGATCAAACTCCAAAATATGTCTCGAATATCGCAAATATTCAAGAACACGAAGAACACTAAAATACGTAAATAAAGCTTTAAACGGTGGAACTACCGATTAAAACCTGAAAAAATGGAGTTTGCAAACCGATCGCTCGATGATCGGTCGAAACTGAGAATGATGAACACGTAAAAGGACCCCTCCTTCTAGCGCCAAATGTTGTACGTGCTTTTGATGGTTGAATCGGATGTGGACTATTTGTTAGCACGAAACAAACATGTATAATGATCGGGGGTTTATTACGTGTTTAAGGAGTATTTATATGATGATCTTGATGATCTAATGAAGAACAAACAAGAACACAAGATATAGCTTCTTGGAGAAGCTAAAGCTTTAGAAGCTTGGGAGTGTTTATTGCTTAGGGTAGGGTGATTTGGTGGAATTGAGTAACTTGTCTTTACAAATGAGCCATTTAGGCATTATATAGTGGTTTTTGGGGGCTGCCCGCCCTTTACACGTGGCACGCCCTCATTGGGCCTGTCTTCTTCCCGAAAAGGTGATTTGATGGCGCATTTAATACTAAACCGCCTCTGGTGCTCGTCCTCGCCGAGATGCCGAGGAGCTGAGCTACGGTGGTTGCCGGTGGACCTGATCGAGGAGTGTGGTCGCCACGCTCCATGCTGTCTCCCAAGGCTTCAACACTTAACTTCTCTAGCTAAAATAGACATGTGCTCGCCAACACATTTGGGCGAGCAGCTAACTAAAACATGTGCTCGCCAACATCTTTGGGCGAGCACTTAAATATATTAAATACACTTATTCTATTACATTTTCTTGGTCTTGTTGACTAGTCGTCGCACGACTTGTTGACTGGTCCTCGCCACGTAAGCTGGTGACTAGGATTGATTTGTCAAAGATTGACCTCTTTGACTAGGTATAACAGAAAGCATCAAGAAGGAGCAACCCATAACCGACCCGATGGCCGACGCGAACAACCCGTACCGAAGGTAATCCGGGTCGATATCCGCCTTATGCGGGTCGGCTGGATCCATATTGTTGAGCAGGTTGATTGCAAGCTTGAGGCTCTGAGCTATGAGGGATGAGAAGAGGAAGAAACCACTTCGAATACGATCAGCCGCCTCACTGTTTTCCGGCTGGTGGTGCATTCGGCCCGTGCCACGGCGGCGGCGTTTTCCGGCACGGTGAGAGAGAAGCCGATGAAGATGGCCATGGTGAAGAGGGAGTTTACGTTCACTATGTCGTCCAGGGCTGTCACGTGGACGCTTGTTTTCATCCCGCCCACGGTGGCGGTGGTGGTGGTGGCGGAGGGGACCACCGCCGCGGTTGTCGCGGCGGCTGGTTGCATCTCCAACCTGCACCCACACATATATACAACACAAGTACTATCAGGCGTATTTTATTCTACTGGATCTTTAACAGGTCTTTCTATCTGTCCAGACTCAACAATATTATAAGATATTTATAATTTTTTAATACAAAACATATAAAAAATGTTTGGAATAAAATGAGAGATTATTACCTGTTGATAGTGGGAGATTCGAGTGGAGCAACGAAGAGACTATTTTTGTTCTTGTTGTTCATCATTTTCTTACAAACTTGTACTTGCAAAATACATACACATGTATATGTATATATATAGAGAGATCACTAGAGGAAAAAGACCTGTGCGCACATGCGAAACAAGTCTTTGAAATAAAAGGAGGCCGTCTTCTAACCTTTAGTTTCTTCCTTTTTTTTTAATCGTGGGTGGGTGCCGCGTGGTTTTGATTTTTTTTTAATGTAAATAAGACTGAAAATAAATACTCCGTCTCTAAAAAAAAAAATTACGGTGCTTTTTTTTATACGAATTTTTAAAAAAAATTATAGTGATTAGAGTATTGAAGTGTTAATTTTATAAATTTTAAATATAAAGTAAATAAAGTGGTTGAATTAAGTATATGGTGGTTTAAAAGTAATGACATAAAGAGTAAATGTTTGTATATTGTGAGGGTGAGAATTGTGATGATTGAGGAACAATGTAAACTTTTAAGGGAAAGGAAAATATGAAAACTTTTAAAAGCCTGTTTTATATTGTTTGGGACTTTTTGTCTTGAATTTTATTTTAAAAAAGTTTGGCGTTTTAACTATTTTTACCATAAATCTTTCTAAATTATCTCTGTAAATCTCTACAAATTCTCAATTTTATTGTAAATATTTATGTATCCCTCTTTTCTCTCTCTTTCGTTCAAAAGGTAAGTTGACATTCTCTTTTATTATTTTTTGTCTTGATACATGTAAATTTTACTATAAACTTATTGAAGGGTAAATGTGTAAAAAATATATATTTCTTAATTTTATATATAAAAAAAAAAAGACGACAATCATTCTAAGGTTGTGTTTGCAAACAATAGTAGTTGATTCAAAGTGATTAAAGTTGATTTTTGTAGTAAAATTGAAAGTAGACAGTGTTTTTTAAAACACTTCTAATCAATTTTTTAAATGTTGTGGTGTATATGTCATTACAAATCACTTTTTTATAATTTTACAAAAAACACCCTTATTACATTTGAATAAATAATGGGTAAAAATAAAATATTGTTTAAATTGTGAGGGCAAAATTGTAAAATTAGTGAGTGTAATGATTAGAAGCACTTAGAAGTTGTTAGAAGCATGGGGAGGGGTGCTTGACCAAAATTGTTTTTAAGTAATTAATTTAATCACTTACTTGTGTTTACAAACACTTCAAGAGTGATTCTATTTTAAAAAGTGTTTACAAACACTTCAAAAGTGATTCTATTTTAAAAAGAAGTGCTTTTAAGCACATAGTTTTGTTTGCAAATTGGATACAGTAATTAAGAGAGAGAAATTCATTTTGCGTCCTATAACTTAGGTCTAATCCAATTTATATCCTTTAAATTTTAACTTTTTCGATTTACGTCATTTTTGGCCCAATTTACGTCCTTTTTACCGGAAAAATTTCAAACTCATGAGGAATAAATTGGGATTCTGAGCAAATAGTCCAATTTACGTCCTTTAAGTTTGAAAATTAAAATTTAATAAATAAATTTTCTAAAAATATCATTAAAATCTTTAAAATGTTATTAAAAATTCGAAAATATAATTAAAATTAAAAACTATATAATGTGTAAAATAAAATTCAAAATATCTTATTTAATTTTTTAAAAATCTCATTAAAAATTATAAAATGTGTAAAATAAATAAAAAATTATACAATTCAAAAAATCGAAAATGTTTAACTTAAAATTAAGAAATTCAAAAATCTCATTAAAAATTACAAAAATCTCTTTAATTTTTTTAAAATGTTTAGATTAAATATTAAAAATTCTAAAAATCCAATAAGAATAATAAAAATTATTAATATTTCATTAAAAATCAGACTTGATCCGGACTCATCCGCCATTAAAGTTTTTCTCAAGTTTTTCTCGAACTCCTAAATTTTTTAATATTCCACGCCTTGATTGATTGTAGAACCGTGTCAAATTCATTTTAATGAAGTTTTTAGAATTGTATAATTTTTAATTTTATTTTAAACATTTTTAAAATGTTAATTTATACTAGTTTTTTTATTTATAGAAATTTTTGTTTTTATGAGATTTTGACAAATTTTTTATTTTTAATTTTAAGAATTTTTAGAATTGTAGATTTTTTAATTTTTTTTTTAGAATTTTTTATTTTTAGTTTACACAATTTATAAATTTTAATGAGATTTTTTTTTCAGAATTTTTTTATTATTAATTTCTAATTTTCAAACTTAAAGGACGTAAATTGGACTTTTTGACCGGAATTCCAACTTTCCGGTGACAAGGACTTAAATTGGACCTAAAATGACATAAATTGGACCTAAAAGGACATAAATTGAACACCCTAAGACGTAAATTGAAAAAATAAAAACTTAAAGGATGTAAACTGGATTAGATCTAAGTTAAAAATGAAATTTTCTCTAATTAAAAACAAAAAATACTCACAACACTATTTTCTCTTCTAAATTAGTTAATCATTACTCTCATTGATAACATTTCTCCCCTCTAAAGAATGAAAATGGAAACAATATAGATATATCAAATACATGAGTGGATTTTATATAAATAAATCTTCGAGAAACGAAAAAAAGTATAATATGAATTAAATTATTCTTATATAAAACAGTTTTATGGTCTGCACAACTGATGCACAACTATTATTATATATCAAAACAACTAATACTTTTAAATAAATGAAATAACTAATAGTGTAAAAAATATACACAAAATATAAATTAATTGTAATATAAAATTGGTTTATATGAAAGTTTGCAATATTAATTATATGCTTGGGACTGGAGGACTAATAAACAAATTAGTTTTGTAAATCAGAAAAAAAAAAAAAAATTAGCAATTACAACGATTTTCCGGTTCCATAAAGCGTGAACCGATATTGTAGGCCTAAATTCCAATTACGGTCAGTGTACCATGAATTATCACAAACTAGTGAAGACCCCGCGTAAGAAGAATGTAATTTTTTTTATTTAATATAATTTTTTTAAAATATATATATGATATATATATATATATATATATATATATCTTTATTTATTTTATAGACATAGAAAATGAGAGTGGTTGAATAATAATAAAAAAAACGCATAATTAATACTCTATAAAATTGAAAGTTGAAACTAGAAAATACCACTGAAAATGAGAGAATGAAGAGGCAGAATCCATATAAAATTGAAATTAGAAAATATGGTTAGAAGAGAGAGAATGAAGAGGAAAGAAAAAAGGGATAGTGGCTATGGACTCGAGTGCATGTTGTGCACCCTAATCCATGTTGCACTTTTCAGTTTTACTAACTTACACTTTTTGGTAAATGGTGTTGCACTTTTTAATTATTAAACTGTATAATAATATTTTTAGTCATAGTGACTTACATTTTTTAGTAATATTGTGTTTTAATTTTCAGTTTAATAACATACACTTTTCTTTAGACTAGGGTGCACAATATGCACTCGAGTGCATACTAGACTTTACCAAGAAAAAATTAAAATTATAGAATTTTAGAAATTTTAATTTAAAGAGTTTTAGAGAAGCCACACCAGGGTGAAAAGATTTCATTTCAAGATTATTGATACACGTTTAATATGAAAATAACATTTAAAATTAATACTTTCACAACATCATTTTATTTTGAGTCCACATTTTCTCACATTTCATTAAAAAAAATTATACCCCACTAAATCAACTAAAATAATTCACATTTACTTAACTTCAGACCTTACTAAATTTATTTTTTTACAAATAATCGGAAAGTACAATTTGCCGTCGGAAAATAATTAGGGCTAACCGGCGCGGATTCCCTATTCCAGAATGGTATTCCATCTACTATTCCAATTAACAGATGGTGGACACGTGTCCAAAGTTAGATTAAAAGAAAACACCGTTAGTTACACTGTTAACCCTACTCTATATGGAAACTTGGCAAGAAAGGAAATATGCACAATAATTCTGAAGATTGGAGAAAAGGAAACCCGAGAGTGAAATTCTTGTGAGCAAATCTTACCAAAATAACGTAGAAGATTCGATGGAGAGATCCCGTTTGTATTTCAGAAATTCAAAAGGTGTATTTGGAATCACAACAACACTTAATTGGTTTTCCTCCATTGACAACAACAAGAAGACGGTATTTCAGAGACTACGAGTGATATTTTCTGGTAACAATAGCATACTTCTCACTTCTCATGTTTATGTAGACAAAGTGTTTGACGAAATTCCTGAAAGGAAATTCTGATTTCTTGTGTGTAAAACAGATACGAGTTTATGTAGACAATGTGTTTGACAAAATTCCTGAATGAATATTCTGATTTTTCATGTGTAAAATAGTTATGTGTTTACGTGGACGGGTTATTTGGCAATATTCCTGAATGTTAAGAGATCTTGGACTAGATGGCTTGGAAGTCAATTCGAATCGGAGATTGGCCCCATGTGTGGATCGCATTTGGGCAGCTTAGCAGGACGTGGGCTACTGAATCCGGTGCATCACCACAGAGAGTGCAAAGGTTTTCTACTTTTTCATTCCCCCTTAGCCAGGTTATCCATCGTTGGTAAGGCGTTTGTGCATGCTCTCCACAGAAAGTGGCGAATGCTGGGTGGAATACGAAGTTGCCATATTTTGTTCCATGAGGGTGTGGGTGTGCTGCTCGTTGCGATGTTCAGCCAATTCTTCGACCAAAGTTTAGTGGCCATATGGTAGGCCGACTTAACCGTGAAGCGACCATTTCTTGATCCCGTCCAGACCCTCTTATCCCGTGTATTACGATTGCTCAGGGGCATTGAGAGGATGTTTGCAGCGTCTGCCTCAGTGAAGCATTAGGTGATACACTCCACATTCCAAGAGCGATCGACTGAATTACTGAGATCAGCCATTGTGTGAACCCCTCCCGAATACTCTGTTTGTTGTGGGACATAGAAGGTATCCTTCCAAACCCATCTATCTACAAAGCAGTTGGTTGATTCCCCATTCCCCACTCTCCACGCGGTGCTGGCATCGATTAGCTCACGGGATTTCATCAAGCTCCTCCAAATAAAGCTCGGTTGATACCAGATATGTGCTGACTCAAGAGTGCCCCTCAGAAAGTATTTCGCTCTTAACACACTGGTCGCTAATGAAGTAGGGGAGAGGTTTAGTCTCCAAAGTTGTTTGGCCACCATAGCGAGGTTGAAGAAACTCAGCTCCCTGAAGCCCAGGCCCCCTTCTCGTTTAGGTTGTATGAGCTTGGCCCAACTCACCCAATGCAGCTTTTGCTCCCCATTTGCTGCCCCCCAATAAAACCTTGCCACAGCCCGTTCAATCTCCTCACAAAGGGGTCGGGGAAAGAGAAAACATCTCATAGCGTGTGTGGGAATCGCTTGGGCTACCGTTTTGAGGAGTATTTCCCGTCCTGCCTTTGAGAGTGTTGTTTCCTTCCAACCTTTGAGTCTGCTCAAAACTCTCTCCACTATGGTTCGAAAGATATGGGTTTTAGACCTTCCAATTAGGGTGGGCAATCCCAAGTATTTAGAATAGCTATCCATTGTCCTTGCTCCCAATTGGTGTCCAAAATCATCTCTCTTCTCATTTGAAATATTTCCAGTGACTGTTAATTCAGATTTTTCACTGTTTACAAGTTGTCCTGAGGCCCTCTCGTAGACTTCGATGATGTCCTTGATTTTGTCCACCTCCTTTTGGGATGCTCAGAAGAATAAGATGTTGTCATCCGCAAAGAAGAGGTGTGAGATAGGGGGCTCGTCTTGCTACTTTGAAGCCTGATATACTCCCTTGCTTTTCCGCCTGATTAATCAATGATGAGAAGCCCTCTGCACAAATGAGAAATAGGTAAGGAGACATGGGGTCCCCTTGGCGGAGCCCCCTTTGAGGAGTAAACGGGTCTGATGGTTGACCGTTCACAAGCAAGGAATAAGAAACTGTTGTGACACAATTCATAACAAGCTCAATCCAATTTTGTGTAAATCCCAGCTTCATGCACATGTCCTTAAGGAAACCCCAATTGACTTTATCATAAGTTTTACTCATGTCGATTTTAAGGGCTAAAGAACCTTTTCTACCCGTTTTCTTCTTTCTCATGGAGTGGAAAATCTCAAAAGCAACCAAGGCATTATCAGTTATGAGTCTGTTTGGAATGAAAGCACTTTGATGGGGGGATATAATTTTCCAATCACCAATTTCAGTCTATTTGCAATTGTTTTATTAATGACACGAAAAATCACATTGCATAGACTAATAGGCCTAAAATATTTTGCTGTTTCTGGGGTTTTAACCTTAGGGATGAGAACTATGTATGTGTGATTTAGGGGTGTGGGATCGTGGGAGTTGTTAAGGATGTCTAGACATTGTTGGACAAAGGAGGGCTCAAAAATTGACCAAAACGATTGAAAAAAGAGAGGAGGCATACCATCAGGTCCCGGAGATTTCGTGGGGTGCATTTGTTTGAGGGCCTTTTTTATTTCCTCTACTGTGTAGGGTCGGGATAAGATCTCATCCATCTCGCCCGTGACCTTACACTCCACAACGGTCGTCAAGCAGTCCGTATCGCTATGGTCCGTTGCTGCGAAGAGCTGAATGTAGTAGGCTCTGAGGGCCTTAACAATGTCCTCCTCCTTTGATATCTAACCTCCCATCCCGTCACTGATTTTTAGGATCGTGTTCAGCTCCCGTCTCTGCGCGGCCTTTCTGTGGAAGAAGCTGGTGTTCCGGTCTCCGTCCTTTAGCCATAATGCCCTTGATCATTGATACCACCATATTTCCTCATGTCTAAGAAGCTCGTCGATCTCCAGCTCCAACGACTTGATCTCAGAAATTACGGTTTCATATTGTCGGCCCAGTTGGAGATCGTTCAGCCTCTGTTTTGCTTTTTTAATCTTTTGCCCTATTTTTCCAAATGTTTTCTCCCCCCAGGTGGATAGGGATTCTCCACAAAGTTTGGTTCTGTCTACAAAACTAATGCCTGGGGTGTGCGGTTTCCATGCTTTTTCCACTACTTCCTTACATCTCTCATTCTCCATCCATAGCTTTTCAAAGCGGAAAATCTTTACTCTTTTCCTCTTTCGACTGGTGTTCTCCATATTCTCCTTCGAGCCCTGAACTACTATAGAGGAGTGATACGAGCCGAAACGAGGCCGGTGGTGGACCACCGTATGGGGGAATATCAATCGTCATTGCGGGTTCGCGAGGGCTCTGTCGAGGCGAACTTGGATGTTCTCATTCCCCTTTCTTCCATTTGACCAGGTAAACGGGTGTCCGACAAAACCCAGGTCTTGGAGATTGGCATTGATGAGTGTGCTTCGGAATTCTTCCATGCTGGTGGTGTGACGAGCGTTCCCTCCTTTCTTTTCATGTGACCACAGGATTTCATTTAGGTCTCCCAAACAAAGCCATGGTGTTTCTCGTTGTGGTTGAATCCTCTCCAAGAGCTGTCATGTATTTTTTCTATGACATTGATCCGGCCAACCATAAATGTATGTGAGGAACCAAGCATGACACTCCGTAGTCGCATCCAACCCGAGTGCGATGTGATTTTTTGAGAAGGATGAGAGGGAGAGTGTGAGGTTCTTCTTCCACAACATACATAGTCCGCCTTTTCTTGCGTTGCCACTTGCCCTCCCCCTCACACTCAACGGGGAAACATCCTTCAAAGCGGAGCCATTGTGAATTAAGGGTGTGCATTTGGATACATTTCAACTTGGTTTCCATGAGGAAAACTATATCCAGATTTTCCTCATGTAGGAGCTTCTTGAGAGCTCGAACCGCCAGATGGTGATCATTGTGGTCGGCGGGACTGCCTCGCAGCCGCCGCCGTTACTTCAAGTTCGTGTTCCTCTTCATGGTGCCCTTGGTTTCTTCCCTTCTTTTCCATATGTTCTGTCTGCATCTATTCATCCCCTTTTCGCTTTCGTGCAAGTTGAGGTAGCCTAAGGGTGGTTTCATCTTTCATTGGGCTATCTTTTTAGTATAATTGGCTTTCGAGGGTTTGTTGGCTCTTGGGTTTTAGTCTTTTCCACAGTTGAGTGGGTGGTAATGGTTGACTCAGAGGGTTTTATGTGGGGGCTTTTGGGTGGGTTTGTGGTCCAGTGGGTATAGGGAGTGGTCGGCGGTTCTTGGTATTGTTTGGATATTGTGGCTTTTGTGTGATGTAACAGACTGGGGTAATTGAAGGGTGGGTGTGGTGATTGATTGGGGGATGTGTCGGTTGGTAGTTGTGGGGTCTTGGGAGCCTTGTGATTTGGGTGTTGGAGGATTAGTTTGGCAGAGGCTGAGGAGGTCCTTCATTGGTATTAGAGAATCTTCAATGGAGTTGTTGGGGACTTTATGACTGTTTGGTAGGGGCCTCGTGTTCTCACTTGGATGGGTTGGCTTCCACTAAGTGATGTCTCTCTCTTGTCTCCCTTGATTTCTTTATATCCCAGCTCTTTATTCTCCTTCATCTCTCATTTTTCCTTCATTTCAACCTTTTCAAGGGTCTCTCTAACTTTCTCTACTTCCTCTAGTCCATGTTCCTTATTTTCTTTCTGGTCAGTGTTTCCTGCTTATCCATTTTTGTTTCTTGTTCCCATTTTTGCTTGAAATTTTCAAAGAGCCTTCTTCTTATGGGTGTATCTTCTTTAGGTTGTCGTTGGTCTTGCTCAGCGATGGACGATATTGTGGCTTTCTTCCGTGGGGAAGCTCTTAGTTCTTCTCCAAAGGGGAGCTTCTCGTCTGGGATGTTGTCGATTTCGTCTATGATATCGCACTCTCGTTTCATGTGGCCCAGCATCCCACAAGCATAACAAAAGGAGGGTAGCCTCTCATAGGTGAAGGGTATCCAAATAGATGTGGAGTTCAGGTCCAGATTTGCCCCTGTTTGGAGTGGTTTCTTCAGATCCATAAGTACTTTAGCTCGTATACTTCCAGAGAAGCCATCCAGGGATAAGCCATCAATTTCTAGCACTTCGCCATAGATGCTTGCAATTTTTCCCACAATGGTGGGGGTTCTCATGGCTACCGGGAGGTCGTACATTCGGATCCAAAATGCTGAGGTGTCGAAGCTGGTTTGAGAAGGTTGTTCCCCCATTCCCAGCTCTTTAAGGACGAGTAAGTTTTTCTCAAAATGCCAAGGCTCCCTTGCTAGTATCTCTTGCATATCAGATTCGTTTTGAAATTGGAATGAGAACAAGTTCTTGCCGATTTCTTTAGCTGTGAAGCCTTTGGCCGGTTACATTGCTCGTCGCATAGCTTCTAGGAGTCCATATGAGTTGAAAGGTTTGGCAGTGAGAACTCTTCCAACGAGGCAGCAGGTAGTTCTTTTCCCTTTTAGAAGTTTCCCAATCTCGATTTTCACTGTATTTTCCTGTTCCCCCATCTTTCCCTTGCCTCTCGAGCTCGAGGCCATAGCTCTGCGAAGTGTCGTCGCTAGGGCCGTGGAGAGTAAGGTCACGCTGCGTTTGATAAAATGGACCTGCACCAAACAAAACACAGAACAGAGGATTTCGTTAGCCCACAAAAGCAGAGAAAACAACGATTATTCCAGTTCCCTAAGGTATCCCAGAGGTAAAGAACAGGTTGTGAGTTTGGTTTCACTAGATTGGGGGGTGGGATTGACAGTTCATAGACCAAACAATGTTTATCTAGGACGGACGGTGCCTCACAGGTTAAGGACGACGACTACTCAATGGGAGAGAGACAAATCCTAAACTAGAGGGACTCGAAGGTTTCTCTCTCACACACCTATATGCACACACTCATAAGGTTTGGTAATAACCCAAAAATCTCATTAAAGAACTGAAAATTGGTAAATAAAAAATTTATAATCTAACCTGATTTTGACTTGTCCACAATTAAAAAAAAAAAAATTATTTATATTTTGACACATTTAATAATTTTTAATGTACTCCTCCGTCCAAATTTATTATGTCAATTTATCTGGGCACATGTTTTAATAAATATTAATTAGTTTATGTATAAAATAGATATGTTGAGATCATAATGAGATGTACGTTGTGGTATCCATTAATTGTAAATAAAATGCGTGTTTATGAATAAAGTGATGACAATTTAAGTAGTGTGAATATATTATTTTTTCAAAAATATAAATGAGAATAATGAAATTGAACAAAAAAAAGGAAGGAGGAATAATGAAATTGGATTTTTTTTTTTTTAATTATACTTTTTCATTTTTAATTCTAATGAGATTTTAAATTTTTAGAATTTTTCAGTTTTTTTTTTTTTAATCAGATTTTATAATTTTATGGAGTAATTTTTATAATTTGTACATTTTTTTTAATTTTTTATTTTTTTTAAAACATTAGTCCTTTAGAATTTTATTTTTATTTTTAATGCAAAAATAAATGACTTAACATGTGAGACTTTATTGCACATATTTGGGACCACTTTTGTCATTTTTCAAATTTTGGTACAAAAAGAGAAATTTTCTTAGAACCAAAATCACGAGGGGCCGTGTTTGTTAATTTGAACAAAAAATGGCGCTATTTTCTCAAAACAATTGGTATATCACGTGTCGCTGTGTCAAGTTAGTGATTATATATAAAATGGATATGTTGTTAATTTTTGTTATATATATAGTTATTTCATTAGGAGAAATAGGTTCTTTTTTGCGTTGAACGAGATCAAAAGAATTATTTTATTTTTGCGTTTACACCATGTGCATGTTTGATTTTACTACGGTCTTTTTTTGTTTTTTTCTTCTTTTGATAAAAGGTTAGCGTGTGAATTTTTCTTTTGTACTTTTCAAATCTGCAGGCGTAAAAAATGTTGTGCGCACGAAATGTGAAAATTACATCTACGTTGTTAAGTAAGCCAGGTTTAGGTCATCTCCAACCACAAACTTTCAAATGAAGATCTCTAAACTTCAAAATACACATTTTCACACTCTATTTTAAAAACCTTCTCCAACCATGAAACTCTATATCTTACTTTATTTATTATTTTAATCACTTTCAATATATTACAATCATTAAATAATATATTTATTTTCGTATTTAAATTAATATGTCGGTGTTATAGCTAGGTAATGCATGTATGTCCGTTTTAATATGTAATGTATTTAATATTTAATATATAATATACGTTTTAATATGTAATGTATTTAATATTTAATATATAATATATGTTTTATTGTAATTTACGTTATTTTTTTGTAGGTAATAATAATACACAAAAAGAAAATTAATTACACAATTAAAATTAAATTATAAATTAGTATAACAATAGAATTGTAATTATATTTAACAAATTATTAATATAGAATTGTAATACAGAATTGTAAATATTAATAAAATAATAGATATAAAATATAGAGTTTTGAATAGTAAACTCCATATATAGAGTTTACTATTCAAAACTCTATTTCAAATCTTCAAAATAGAATACGGTTGGAGAAAGCAAAACTTCATAAATGGAGTTTAACTCCATTTATGAAGTAACGTTGGAGTTGGTCTTAAAAGATACTAATAATTTGCTTACAAATTTTAAAAAACTTTCTTATAAACCATGTTGATTGTTAGTATTTTTCAGTTATCACCATATCCGTCGCATATCAAATTTTGCAAACCTTCTCGCTTGGTTACAATGCGTTGGGATATATATAGTTTGAAACATAATGAAAATTTGATTTAAAATACCAAAATCTTGATGATTGATGAATATGCTTAAATAAAATTTTCAGAGTAGTTTTTTCAAACTAGAAAGCTCATATGTTAGGAACTTGTTTTTGCGCTTGGAAAAATATTTTTGAAGACCTAGTCAAAATGTGTTTTGACTATGGAAAATCAGCCTAAAGACTGAAGTGTCAAAGTCCCTGCAGATGCAATGGTGAATCACAGATCTTGTCCACTGCGGTCCAATATTTTGGAATGGACATGTGGCATTCATACATTGTTATATCCAAAGCCCGGAAATGATATCCTAATTTTTATCATTGTTCTACATTGTAAAGGATATCATACTTAAATTGAAAAATGCAACTGTGTATATGTGAGAGTGTTGTTGAATTCGAGTTGAGAGTATATCAATAAAAAAAAGTTGTTAGAAATCAAGAGAAGGAGAAGAGTGTACTAGACACTATATTCTAGGAATGATAACTAAGGATCAAATTATGAAAGGTAGATAATTTGGTCAGTGTACAATATGTGAGACTTGAGAGAGCGTTCTTTATTAAGATAGATAGTAAAGTAGAAAAGCTAAATTGCAGACTAAAAAAACAAAGTAAGAAATACGAAGAAAATAGTTGTCATATGGCAAGAACGAAAGACAAGATTACTACAAAAATTGTCTTCAAATCAATATTGTGATGATCTACTTTACTTCAACACTCAACCAACCAAGCTTCTTTCTGATTATGAGGTTTTAGTTCAGTACTTTATTGGTGTGATAATATTAAGTGATCTTCATAGATCAAACATACTTATTATATCCATGTAAAACACTTTAAATATATACATATGAGAAATGAGTATAGAAATAGTAAGTGCAAAAGTTTCATGATATTATAATAATTTCGAGACCTAGGGAAAAACTTCAAACAAAATTAATCAAGCAATTCATTCAACTATATATAATGTAAAATGATCAACCGACCAATTTTGAGACTGTTTATTTTATATATATTGATATGTTTGGTGAGCTGTGAATCACTTAAAGGGGTCAACCAACTCTCACTTGTTTCCGTGTTAGTGTACACAAAGTAAGTGGGAGTTGGCTGGCCCCTTTAAGTGATTGACAGCTCACCAAGCATATATATATATGGAGTTACTTCCCTTTAAATGTTTCTTAAATGTTTTTGTTTAAGGCACAACTCGGCCGAGTCACCCTAGTCGACCGTGCAACTTGAAATTTGTTCTCCAAACTCGTTTTGACATAAGGACACGTGCCATATTGATGTAAACGGGTATAAACAGACCCATTTTTGGTTTTAGAAGGAGTTCTCCACTCTTGCAAGTATTTTACACATACTTTCACATGGTACAAGGTTTTCTTAAGGTTTTTTGTGATTTTCTTCATAGAATAGCTAGAATAATTGTTAGATTTCAATTCCAAGAAACAATTACCATTGTAGCTTCATTTCAACAATCAATGTGATATTTACTTTAATTGTAAGCTCAATTTAGTATTTTCATAATTTCCACAATCTCTTGTTATTTAACTATGGGTTTGATGATTGCTTTTGTTGTAGCCATGGGATTCTCTTCTAGAACCATAGTCTAAGTTCTAATTGTCTTGGGTGTGGATGTTTTGACGGGTGTTTAGTATAATTATGGGTTAATCAACCTTATTAGCTATTGTTGTGGTTTGTATGTTGTGGTTTGTATGATTCATTTGGTTAAGCAACCCTATTAGCTAACATGTTCGATTATGTTAATTGCAACGAGATTTGGATTGCATGATTGGGGGTGTGAGTGTGAGGTATGGTTAATTGAATAAAAGTTAATTAGTAATTAGCTTAACCGAAAGAGGGTTGATTAACCCATACCAGCAGAGTTATACTCCTCTGACCAGAGCAGAACAGTCCTGGAATTAGAAGAGGCAAACTCAGCACAGTAGGTCAAGACAAGCACAGGTAAGTTGGAAACAGCCTAGACCTCCTTTTATAAGGCAGTCTCAGCTGTATTCAACTAAACCTAGGAAATTTGTGCCTCATTATCATAATAAACCTGTTCTTTATTCTCCACCTTTATCTTATGATATCATTGGAGAGGAAAGACCAAAACGCATCTATAAGCCGTATGGTCCACATGTTTTCAGGCCCTATTCGAACTATTATAGACATACTGATCTTATTGAAAAAGGGATAGATCCAAGGAAAGGCTATCTTAGACTTTATGGAAATTCATGACCGAATCGCTAAACAAAGGGAATGACGGGAAATTGAATGGTGTAATTGGAGGAACATTTAAGTCTGATTGTTAGTCTTTAATTTCTGCACTACAAGCCCACGATAGTGTTGGGCCTTAGATTAGGGTTTTTCGGCATTCCTATTTATAGTTGTTGCTTTATTCATTGTACGGGTTGTTGAATTTTGAATTAAACTGAAATAAAGTGAGATATTGGATCTCCAAGAGAGTGACCTTCATTCGAAATTTCAGTCAACCTTTCATTGTAGGATGAGATGGTTTCATCTTTTTTCATCCTCAAATTCTCGAATTTGGTTCCAAACGTACGAAGTCTAGTTCTTCGTACACTATTTGATCCTTCACAATGCTCTTGCAACCGATCTCATGCATCATTCAAAGATATGCATTTTGAGATGATTTTGAACATTGAGGCATTAGTTGAGGTGAAGATAGCATTCAACACCCTTGAATTGTAACTAACAGCTGTGATTTAATCATTTGTCCAGTCGAGCTCTCTCTTAATTCGAGCTTCATTGTCTTCATCCGTTGTGGTTCGAGGTTGAGTCCAACCAGCGAGAAGATTCCTCCAGGCTCGTTCATCAATGAATTTGATGTACATTCTCATCTTTGGTTTCCAGAAGGCATAATTCGTGCCATTAAGAATAGGAGACTTAAGTGCAAGTGAAAGTGGATACTCCATTTTAAAATCACACACTCTAAGTAGAATCTCTATCTAGTGTATCAAGTAGTTGGCTCTGATACCAACTGAAAGTGTGTGTGCGTGCGAAATCAGAGGTGTTGTCAGTCGTGTTGGCACTGTCCTCACAACATTAAGTAGCGAAAATTAAAATGCACTTTGCAAAACGGAAGTATTCAAAATTTACGTAGATTATAAAATAATTTACACGGTTCACTATATTAAATAAGTTAAACTTAATTACAACCTCTTTGAGGTGTAAAACAACAACTTGTATGAGTGTATAAATTTCGCTAGGTCCTATGAAACTATCTCCCTCATAGATCTATACATATAACCTAGCAAATAAGACTATGATGAACATACAATTGTTCGGGTTTACGATGGTATGCTAAACTACAAGAAGAAACAATAATATTCCTAACTAGAAGCGTATATGCATTCAATAGACTAGTAATCAAGATTTAACTTTTCTTCTTGTGTATGTTGTGTTGAGGCAGCTACGGTATTTATAGACTTCATGGACGAACTGCCTTCAACTCCTATGATCATCACAGCCGTGAGATCAAGCGGTTTGGAACTTCTCTTCACATCTCCTTGAATGTAGGAACTTGTTATCTTATGCTTAGTAACTTCTCACTCATATACAATTGCATGACCTAGGTGTTGTCCACGTATTCTAACTACATTAGGGACATTACTAAGCAACAAGTGTAAGATCGGAGTTAGTAAAAAAAGAAAGGAAAAGTTCTGATGTTGTCATAAGTGTTGGGAACATTAGTTACAACACCGACGGTAAGTGTTGGATCATTATATAAAACACTTATTTCAATATCAACATATGTGTGTATATATTTAAATATCTTATTAAAGAAAAATAATAATAATAATATTCCAAATAATATTGATTTATGTATACACAAAAATATATACTTATTAGTTTTTTAATTAACATTTTAAATAACTTATGCGATAAAAAAAAAAAAAAAAATCTTGGGTGTTACAAAACTGCCTCAATCAATACAAGAAGGCCTACACAAAACCGACTTCACCTCAAATTCGTCCCGTTTTTTAATCTCTCAACACTCAAGTCAGTCTATAGAGAAGACGGAGCTCGCTTGTCCGCTTTGTAGGGTCAGGTGAAGGGATGGATGGACGGTTGTGGAGCCCGCACGAGAACATTTAAACGGAATTGCATGCAGGATATATAACTGTGCGTTTATTGGAACGTACAAAGAGGTGCAAAAACATGTGAAAACGGAGCACCTGGAGGCTAAGCCGCGGAAAGTGGTCGGACCCCACTCTAGAACAGAATTGGAGAAGGCTAGAGAGTGAGAGGGACGATGTGATGAGTACCATAAGATCGTCGATGCCTATGGCGGTGTTTTTCGGTGATTATGTGATAGAAGGAATGAGGGGATGGGAGTCGGGAATATTGATCGAAATTTGATGTTTGTGTTTCTCTTTCTGCAGGCGTTTGGGTCTTCAGGCAACGTGGGACCCAATACGGGTGCTATGAGATTGCATCATGAGTCAGATCAGGGTGACGATCTTGAAAATGATGGGAACAATGGTATGTCGACTGCGTCGTCAAGGTAGGGTCGTTTTGGGGCATTCTAAGAGGAGGAGAATGCATAGAGAGGCAAACGGGAGGACATAGGTTGTTTTGCTTACACGTTAGTTCTTGAGTTGTATGATGATATTTTAGTATGTCTCGAGAATATGAAAGATCAAAGATAAAGAGAAAAAAACCTTGATTGATGTAATAATTTGCTCTGTAATTCCTGATTATTTTTCTGTAATGATGTTAATAATTGGCACTCTTGTAACTCTCAAGAATAATGTATGTCCAGATATGTTAACATCACGTTTTCTTTTCATCATTGGTATCAGTCTGGCCTCTGGAGTAAATATTTTATTTTAATTTTTGACGCAAATCTTTTGTACAATCTTGTACTTTGTTATGCTTTAATTTGGAATTGTTAATTTGCAATAACCAATTTTATGTACAAATACTATTTCTACCCACAAGTTGCCCCCTCAAGACTCGTTACAACTTTGTAGTATCAAATTTAAATTAGTAACTATTGGAAGAATGGAATCAAATTTATACTATTAGCCTTAAAGATTTAAAAAAAAAAATAAGTATAAAATAATTGTGGTGATTAATGAAAGATAGAGATAAAAGATGATCAATTCACCCTCATCATATTTTGTACGACACAATGAGACTCAAAATAGGGTGTGTTTGTGTATGTAATCAGCTCATCGCATGCTATACATTTTTTTTTTTTGTTTATTATCACCGTGGGAACCCCATAACAAACGGGTGCAGCCCCATTCAAAGAAGAAAGAACACAGGCATCTCTAGCTTTACCCATGAACGAAGCCATCCTTGATCTATGACTGCACTTAGACTTGTTATTACACAAAACACACTCTTTTGATCTCTCTTGCAACCATGCATCCAGGATTGTTTTCCCAAACTTGCCGATGTCTCTATCTGTTACTTCCCACAAATTACCCACTGTAACGGGAGAGCCCGCTAATATGCACGAGAGCGGCATCCCTTTTGGCATATAGCGTCCTTGCAAATAAAGACAACCGCTACTGCATCCTAGAAGCAGAGTTGCAGCACAATCCTCCAGTTTCGCCGTCTCAGACTTCATGATATATTCCTCAGACTTCATGATATATTGCGCACCTAAAAATACATACACAAATTATCTCTCACACAAATCTATTTTTCATTAGTTAAAGATACCAAAAGACTATTATACCCTTATTTATTACTATTCCCCCGTCCCGCAAAAGTTTGCATACTTTCCATTTTCATCCGTCCCAAACTTCACCCTCACGATACTCACATATTTACCCAAAATGTCATTATTTTTTGGGCCTACACATAACTTTTCAATCCAACCAATTTATTTACTTCATTCATAAAAGTTTCTACAAACTTTTGTGGAACGAAAGACGTACTTGATAATAAAGACCCCAAATAATTAAGCTTATAATCACACGGATAATTAGGAACGGAAGTAGTAATTAGTTATTCTCGAACATACCACTTCCATGACCGGCATAGACGAACAAATCGTGGCGTCGTAAGGCTAGGGAGAGTTCCTCAACTGTGGGCACAGTTCCAGCCTTTACCTTTACCTGTATAGCAAGTTTGTTGAATTATATCTTAAAGAAACAACATTGATATCTGGAAACTTGTAGTTGAACAACTAACTAAAACTTGGCAGTCAAAGCAAGATTACCTCTATATTACGATATTTGAACCAATTCTTAAACATATTCTGTATGTAGATGAGATCGCCATCTGGATTCAACAAAAAATAAGAATCTAGGGGATCTATAAATGGAAAGACCAAAACACTAGTCTCAGTATTTTCTTGGTTTTGAGCGCATCTATCAAATGTAGCAAACATGCTACCAATAGACGGTATTCGGTAAACCTCCCGATTTCTCAATATTGGCAGACTCTCCCATGGAAGCATCTGCAGAGAAGTGTTATGATTAACCTTTTTAGATTGGATCAGAAGAGAAACAAAGAGATGATAAATAAGCATGCGATGAAATATGAAGTATTTGCAAAAAAAGAGAAGAAGTTACGAATACAAAGACAAAGACACACCTGCACATCAATATCCAAAACCAAAATAATTGGTTTGGTGGCAATATCAACCTTTTTAGAATTCTCAGACATTCCGGGCATTGATTTGAATAAGTCCTGCATCATATTTTCGAAGTCACCAGATGATTTAGATTTTGCCTTTGACCTTCGTCTACCACTGTAGCATTTTTTGCTTACAACAAGCTTCAAAAGATCGGTATCATCTTTTGAAAAGCTCTCTTGTACAGAGTCGAGACAGTTGCAGTCTGGCCATTTCCCCAAAAGCAGATATTTCCAAGTACCCAGCCACAAATCTTCCATGTCCCTGATATCAAACACATTTGGACATGACAATTCTTAAATGTAGTGGTTTTGTAAAGAGTAACAATTAACTGTTGTAGGAAACAAAACTCTACAATAAGAAAGAAATAAACACACGGTAAACATAGAAATTTCAGCAAGCCACTTTTTAGAGTCATGAGATGTGTTTGGAAATCAAAACTTACTGCAAAAATCTGCTGAGGCATTTATCAAGTTTTTTTCTCTCTTCCCATAAAGATGTTCCATCTCCAATGGCTTCACTGAAAGACTCTGAAGATGAATAGTTATTTGCTTCCAATATACGCCTAAACGCTGGGGCTATCTCAGTAATCACAGAGGAAAACCAGGGACACTCCCACTCCTTAGCAAAATCTTTGCAAAATCTATGCAGTTGTGAAACATCTGGAACTTCTTCAAAGATAATCAAACAGTTTAAACTCAATACAAGATCAAAGGAGACTTCATGTTTGCAATGTATACTGACTAAAAATACCTTCCAAAATATCAAGCACAGGCAGTACTATGACATGTTGATTATCTGAACTCAAATGGGATAACAGAATCCATGCTTCAACTTTTGGAGAAAAGGCCAAGAGTTCTCTAAGCAAAAAAGCATCAGCACCTGAAACCAAACTGATGCAGATGACTGAGCTCGACGGCAGGCCCTGAAAAAATTTGAAAACAAATTCTTCAAGATCCTTGCAAGACTCGGGTGCAGACCTGGAACAAACAGAAGTAGGTTATGAAAGAAAAATATATAACAGTGTTTCGAGACATAAAAATCTTCATTTTTCTCCACTCAGACAAACCTCAGAGAACTAGGTAAATCCAGCATGGCAGAAACTGAGTTTAAGAGAGAGGATTCCTGGAGAAGTATCATCATAAGAGAAGTGGTATATGATAATCAATTCATAAAATGTGCTAATTGTAACTTCTAACTTTTATATGCTGTTAAAAAGATAATTCCAAGTCTTGGCCTCCTTGAGTCATTATTATCTTTAACAAGCCAGGATATATAACAAAAAAAACCAGCATAATGCAGAGAAACTTAATCCTTGAAGACCAAAAATCAAATGTTTATTTTGTAAATGTATGCAAAGGAAAAAAGGGATCATGCAATACCTCAGTATGCGGCCAGACAGGACAATATAGACGCGGAAAATATTTCACAAATATCAAAATTGGCCCACATTAACTATAACAAACCAACAAATATGCCAGACACATGGCTACACAACAATATAAGCAGTGAGTTTGGCAATTGCCAAATAAACTTTGACTTCATACCTCAGAATCACTTCTTTTTTTCTGCACAACATCACATAATAGTTTTTGATTAAACTGAGTGCCAAGGGAAGCTTGATGGTAGAAGGAAGCCCACCGACTTTCAAACTTTTCCTCATTTGGAGGTAAAGAAAATTGCTTCAACGAGGTAGAAAGTACATAAATTATTGCAAGCAATCTGGAGATCTGTTGAACCATTCATAATGGGTCAGGTGCCAGTTACCACCAACAATCATAAGGGAATGAGTTTAGACAACTAAATTTGATACAAAACACATATAAGCCTCAATGGATAAAAAAACGCCGCATTGCATTTTGGAAACAAATGAATCAGTATCAATATATATTGGATATGAATTAAAACTAGGATCTCTCATCCAACTATCCAAGGGAAGAATCAACATTCAACACAAGATGGTTGCATGGTTTGTATGTAGTATTAATATTGTGGCAGGTGCATATTGAAAGGTGTATTTTAGGCCAATTTAATAAAAGTGAGGCGTGGGCACAACATTCTGGGTTGCAGTGCAGTTGAAAGGTGTATTTTAGGTCAATTTAATAAAACTGAATACAACAATTAAAAGAAAACATGCCCCTGAACTATAAAAAGTGCATACCATCAGAAAAACAAAAACAGTGTGCTAAAGTCAAATGCATAATGGACTAATCAAGCTGAATATTCTGAATCTAAAGATCTAATATACATTGTGCAAGTCCATGATGCCCACTATTTTTATCCCTATTCTTACATCACCTACCCTTTAGCCCTCTTCCAGTTAGTTCACTTATGCCTCCAGAAAGATCCCAAATTGTAATGAGCTTCACTAGTGACCTGAATGGCTCTGAAGAGAACTTAGTCAATCTCAAAGTTTGTAGGTCAGAGAACCTAATTATAACTTATAAGTCCCTACCCCAAGAAATGACTTGTTTCATCTGAGTTAGGGGTAATAGATAAAATAAGAGACCTTTAAAAGCAAGAGAAATGAAAGTATGTATTTTTGCAAAACAATTGCCGATAGTAAATGGAAAAATAAAATTGCAAGGACTTACCTTCTGAAGAAGTAAAGGAACATCTCGCGAGAGTATGAAGGACAACTTCAACAAGGAAACAATTTTTTCTGTCCCTATGCATAAAAGCTCACAGCAAGATTTTCTGTTCGTCAAGAAAATGAAATGACAGGCATGAACACCATTGTTTTCCACCTTCAAAATATGTTTTTAAGTTCATTTATAGTTGTTTATATATGCATTGATTTGAAATGTAATTACAACTATTATATTATTTAATCAAATCTAGAGCTTGCAAGCAATATATTTTTACATCTTAGAACTAATAAAAGTAGACTGAATCAATGATTAATAGATTACTATAATTATGAAATAACAATTTTTATTGTATTTTTTTGGTTGCCTATAACTATGGTCAAAGCAATGACATGTTTCTCATCCTAGATTAGTCATGCTTATTATACAAGAGTGAAATGAGGTGGCAGTAACAGTGTGAAATACAATGAGGATCATATTTGGTTATCAGATTCAAGGTACAGCTTATTAAAGAAGTTTGAAGACGGTTGAACAGGATTTTTTTTTTTTAAATTTTACAGACTTAGGAAAATGAGAATAGCAGTTTGTAAATACCTGGTACTCGGGCAAGAGTTTTTTATGTTAAACCAGCAAATATAATATAGGAGTGCTGCACGTTCAACGGCTAACATATCTCCAGGAAACTGCTTCCCAATTGTCTCAATTAGATAAACGGAATCTGATGCGTGCTTCGAACAATATCTGCTGGTCAAAACTGATATACTTTGCAATAGTATGTCATTTACTTCAAGATCATTTGCTTCAGAAATTTTGCCTGCACAATGCATGAGGACAAGAAAACAAGGGGAAATAGGACTTACTTGCATGTGATGAATGTTGATGCAAGCCACCACAAATATGAAATAAAAGAAAGAGCAATATGAACTATCGCATGTAACACGTATTTATCAAAATTGCAACCAGATGTCTATGTGTATGGGTGAAGATAACTCCAATGTACTTAGTATTAGCCATAAAATACATGATTTATACTCGCAAAATATTATTAGCAATCTACACAGGGCATGTACAATTTCTTAAGGAAAGAAACTCCTAAATGAACTGCTAATTTACTTTGCTTATAACATCTTCAACGGTAAACTTTACTGTTTAAATTCCAGTTCATCCACCAATAAAAACAGAGTTAGGTGTTCCAAAGTTACTTTTACTTGTGACATTGGCATGCAGTTTTAACTACTGCAGTTGTTAGCAATTATTTCTGATTAACTTATTTATGAAATTTATCTAAACTCATGTTTGCAGTTTTGTCCAATAATTCAGGTCAGAACATTTTTTGTTAAGATTATAGAAACTGATAAGACAAAGTATAAATTTCAAGCAAGATATGGAAGTATAAAAAACACTTTCATGAAGACTCTATATAGTATCAGACCATACCTATGCTAATGAGTAGTCTTAGACGAAGCTTTCTGAAAACAAGCGCCCAGTTCATGCACATGAATCTATTCAGGTTGCTGCAGTCAACAGCTTCACTGTGAAGACATTGCAAACATTTCATGTTGCTGCAAAGTAAACTGATGTCACTTTGCAAATCAGCAGAAAATATTTGAGATTCAACACTGACTACATCAAGATCAGTAGCAGTAGACAAATGCTCAGCAGCTAAACCAGAAGCAGGTTCAGCTTGAATGTCACCAGATTCAATCTCATGGTTTTCCGGTAAAGAGAGATGGCTGGATCGAGTTATTCTACGATTATTACCACGTGCCATGTTCTGGCTCTGTGGAGCAGGTTTTACTTCTTTCTTTCTCCGTTTAGATCTCCTAGGTTCTATTTTACTTTCAGAGATGGAATTGGAAGCTCTCCCGTCAAACAGATTTAGCTTGTTTAAGGCTGATTTACAAAAGCTTGCGGCCTCAAGCAGCCCCTTTGAAGAAGGAGACTTTTTAATACCGCAAGAACTGCTCAAGAATAACTCACCAAGTTCTTGATTAATAGTAACTTCAAATCTGCATGAACATTTTCTGCAGGATATGGTTTCAAGGTTGTCTGTAAGTGTTGTTTTAGCATTGGATAACTCTTTTTCAGCAGCATTCCAATGCTTTTGTTTGCGGTTTAGCTTTCCTGATCAGATTCAGATATAAAGCTCAAGGTAAGTTGTTTATCTAACTACATGTGGCTCTTTCATACATGTAAGAATAGAAAAGGTAACATTATAGGACGTACCCAACACACAAGAAAAAGTAATTTCAAAAAGTGGCAACCCCTGAAACTGGGCCACATCTCTACCCTGCCGTAAAAGCGGCTCAGCCTCATTTACATTTCCAAGAATCTCTTGAATAAATCCAACCTAGACAAGCAGTTGATATACAAATTAGTCTATTACACTTATAGTAACTTAACAAATAAGCTTCAGATATGATGCTTGCATTTATACCTGTAATATGCTTTCAAGGTAGCAACTAAGCACATTCCAAGGAGTAAGGACACAGCCTTCATCATCACTAGAACCGTTTTTCCCCGCAAAGTCGATAACTCTGAAGGTTTGGATTCCATTATAACTTTTCTGAATGGTCTCCCCTTTCTCATCAAATGTCTCAGTCTTTATCATCATTGAGTACTCAAATTTTTCTTTAAAAAGTGTACTACGTAACCGATGGGCCTCTTCGGCATATACAAGAGCCTAGAAATGTTGCACACCTTATAAATTAGATAATGGGTTTGTTCAATAATGTGTAGTTCACTGGAACCAATGTATTCATCAGGGAGCAAGCAGTCGGCCAGTATAATTGGCTTTCTAAGATTTCCCAGGATCTATTATCCGCTAAAAAGTTGCATATATGTAGAGCAAATTTCCATTAACATATGTGGTTCAAGGACCTAGGCACCTAGCTAGTGAAACTACAGTAGTATCGCTCTCAATTGTAAAGTAAACATTGAAAAATATAGAGAGTAGCAACTCTATTTGAGTTACCTCAATCATTCGTCCACTTGAAATCAGTCTTTCAGATAAGTCGTAGTACAGATTTGATGAATAAAAGCTCGAACTGGTTTTTGGAACCTACAAGAAAATTAGGTGAGATAACAGGTGGACAATAATTTTCAAATCCAAATGTAAAAAAATTGAATGCTCATTAATTAGGAGAGCTTACCTTGGAGATAAGATAATCTGCTGCTTGCTTAATCTCATCATTGGTGTGTTGGAACCCAACTACTAGAGGTTTCAATTCCCTCAAACACATTTCCCAAAATTTAGAAGATTTACAAAGTTGACTCTGATGCTTAGAGAAACTTTCCACGGCTATATCATTTACAGGTGACGCACAGAGAGCATGACTAAGCCTCTTGTTTTTCCAGAGCTCAGCCAGTGTTTTCGCCAAAGAAAAATTTCTCTTTTTAAAAAATGCAATCAAAACTTTGTATAACATGGAATGAATTCCCAAGTTTCCCTGGAGCAAGAAAACGGAGTAGAGAGTTGCAGTGCAACAAACATTTTAAGAACCTCATCTGTGTGAGTGCATAAACATAAAAAGTAACTATTTACCTTGATTGAAAGAAAATCAATGACTTCATACAAACAATATAGTATGCCTTCATTTTGTTCATCTGCATGGCCATGATCCGGCTCCAGGCAGAGATCAAATGCATCTTGAAAACCACTGTAAAACGAAAGCCAGCAAAACATCAACAACAGGACATTTCCAGTCATCTACTTGCACAGTATGCATTTAACTAGAGGTAGAAGTCTAACCTTTTAGGTGATAACTTTGAGTCGGGCGGAGCATCCTTGGTCCAAAGTGCTTGCAACATATAAGCATGTATAAGTAGATGGTGAACTTGAGAACTGCAGCTTGTTCTTGTATCGTATATTGACTTCTGTTAAAAATATGTTCATGTCAACAAATGAACTATAGAGAATCATATATTCACTATAAGGAGCGGCATATAGCTCACCAAAAATGATATTGCTTCTGATAGACTCGGAATGCACTCATCTACAATTGATGATCCATTAGTTCTTAGTGATTTTGCTTTTTCGATGAGAACTCTACCTTTCTTCAAAGCACTGTCTTCTGTTACATAAACCACTTCTAGGAGAATGCGGATTAATTCCATCTTCATTTTAAAACAAAATCTAGGATTCCGACAGCAACTTTCATCATATGCAAGGAGCTCCTAATAAATCCCAAGCAAGAGATGAAGACACAAGAGGCATCAGATTCCATGATTGATACAACAATACATAGACAACAAGCATGTGTAATTGAGGAGGGAGTAAAACCTCTTCTAATAATCTCCCAAGTGCCTTTATAGATATATTTTGAGGGAGTAAAACCTCTTCTAATAATCTCCCATGTGCCTTTATAGATATATTTTGAGAAGATGAAAGCAGCGAGTATAGCAATACTCCATCATCCTCTGACTCCTTAGGCAGTTTATATTGTATCTAGGAATAAGGTCACAATCAGATAAGGTTGCCTTCAAAATTATGCTAAAGAAGACAGAGAGGCATTAAGTGTTACCTTAACCCACATCTTTACCAAAGGCACTGGAGTTGGTAATTTTGTAATAAGGTTCTCTGAAAAAGACCAGCATGCAAAGCTTTCTTTAACTATTTCCTTTATCTCTGAATTACCATCTTGATTTAGCTCCAGAAGAAGAGCAGTTCTATGAGATGCGCATGCAACAAAATCTGCTAAATATTTCTCTAATGCACCATCATTGCATAATTGTGAAAATTCAAAAACGAAATTCCATGAAGCTTTGCAGCATAATTTTAAAGCTTCTATAGCCTGCACAAAACCATTGTTGTTACTTGGCATATATAAGTAAATAGTAGAAACATAGGGGCCATTTCTGATTTCCTTGAACAAGTTAACTAATAATAAGGGGTGTCAAACACACAGGCATACACATGGCACAAGAAGACACAAAAACCAAAGAAATTATCTTCTCAATAAAGCTCATGATCTGCTTTCTCAAGAAAAGAAAAAAGTAAGGAGTGGAAAGCTACCTGTATCAAACATGTAAACGTAACTATCCGAATGGTGCCATTTCATCTATACTTATTTTATTATATTTTATGCTCTATGGTCACGTATGAGCATAAAGCCATTTATAGCTAATGGCCAGAAAAATATCACTTCCTAAGGGCAGGGTAGAACACAATAAAACTGCTTCCTAATGACAACTTTGTGCATATTGCTTCTCTATCAGCAATGTTCATAAGCAGGGTAGGAGACAGAAATTTAATCTTATGCAACATTGAATCGACAAACAAAAAGAACATGGATGTTCAAGAGAAATCAAACTGGCATGACACGGGATCTTAAAATAAATATAGGAAACAAGATCAAGATAATGTACTTAGAATACTAACGTACATGGAAAAACTAAAGCTGATAGATTTAAAATGAGCCCTGAATATCATAAGTCAACAAATGTGAAACAGAAATATTCTGGCAGAGAGAAACTTGAAAACTAAATCAGTATTGAATAAATTGATATTAGAAAAGCAATCATTCAAGTTTTGAATTTGTTGGTGTAAGCTATGTTGTTAAGGATCAAGCACTTATCCCTACAAAGTAGAAAATAAATTTCAAAACTAAAGAATGAATACTTAATTGATGGAACACACTCACACAACTAGAATTCTTAATTGTCTTTTTTTTTCGACGGGGAGAATTCTTAATTGTTAGTACCTTTTTCAGCTGCTTTTTTTGGTACAACTTTACTGCTATGTCGCAAAGAGAATTGGCTAGGATTCTAAGCCTCTTATATGGAACACACGCTGCAGAAATAACATGTTGTACCATTAGCAAGCTCTCCTGCAATCAGATCACACGAGGGATTTCAGGGTGTCAACTGGAAAAAATAATGACAACAATATTTGTATTGGTAATAACCACCCTTTTTTATTTTGCAAGGAAATGAGAACCTTAATATTTTTATTTGTTTTGAATGAGAGCGCAAGAGCTGCCACAACTACCATAGATATCACTGAGTGATTGTCCCCAGATTCCATTCTCTTCTTCTCAGTAGAACTACATACGTAAAAAAAAAAAATGAACGTGCTGGTCATTAGAATGTAGTATTTATCTCAGAAACTTCAGCATTTTAGTGTACAGAATAGCTTCTTGAATATGGTGAATTGAATAATAAGCTCAAGCATCCACAATCCACATGTGACAGAGCCAAGTCAGGTACCTGAGACATTGGAGGATAATATGACAAAACTGCTCAAATGCATCATGTATACAACCTATATCTTCCAACGAGGATGCACTAACTGCCTCTGAAAAAATCTCAAGAGGATTATAAAATATTGAATCTACCAATGACCGGCACAAAAAATTGAGAGCTTCCCAGTAAGCTGAATGGGGACTTCCTTTTTCAAGAGAAATCGTCACTTTGTCAACAATATTGAGATGGCCTTTCAAGAATTTAATAGAATCAGCCATTTTGCGGAATCGCTCCTTGTATTTGAGCAAAACTTGAATACCAGATCTTATCTGAGCATTGCTACAATTTTCAATATCTTTCGGTTGGTTGGAAGAAATTGCTAATAGCCCACCAGCGTAAAGTCTTAGAATAGAACTCATGAGTGGGAATTCCTTCAGAAAAGAATACATTATTCTTGTCAATGTAAGCATAAAAGAGTTAAGACTCTGATGCAGGCTATAAATGATAAACACACAACTTTGAAGTGCAAAATAAGTACCTTGTGGAAAGCAACTGCTGATTGGTTCAGATGTTCAGCAACAAGTTCACATAAACCAACAGTTGCACTCTTGCATTCTTTTGCACAATAACATACAAGGTCTAAAAATCTCAGAGTTGTTTTTCCCTGTGCATCCTGCAAAGTGAAACTAAAGTTATTTAGACACTATATGAGTACCTTATAGGACCAAAATAATTAACTACTTATCAGAAAAGGCAAAAGAGAGATTCAAGTACTAATTACTACCAAAATGCACTTTATAAGGCAGAGCTTTTATAAATGGAAAAAGTCCTTGAACACCAAGTAGACTGATCACAGAAAAACCAGACTAGGGGTTATCCTAATTTATGCTAATTCAATCTGAGACAAATTAGAGAATTAGAATTAAACTCTCTCTCTCTCTCTCTGAGCCACTTCCAGACTTTAATACATAATTAGATTGACATACTATCTAGACTTCCTTGAGGATTATTTGTAAAAAAAAGTTTATCGCTCAAGTTAATAACATATTAATCTTCAAGACTCCAGACCTGCCTACTTGGAAAAATATGGCCTATTTGTTTGTTCTAAAATATGCTATAAATTGTCAGTACTGACAAAAGTTTCTGCATAATCTTTTAGTCTGGGACTCAGGAACAAAGAAAGTGCTCCTTCTAATTGGCAGAGGTATGATAGATCATAATATAAATTATAAAACCAATGGATGCCAAAAGGTTCTAGGTTCTATGACCTCAAGAAAACCAAATGAGCCATAACAATCAGTATAGAAAGATTAAAACCTAACGTTTTGCCATTATTTTTTGTGAAATGTTCCTTGTGTACCATTAACATTTTGATTAATGCATTTGAAGAGAACCCTGTGACCATGGGCAGGCATGTGTTGTGTATAAATTAAAATTTTATACATGTAAGACTACATAAACTAATTCAAGGCATGATCAGAAAGACTGCATACATTAAAATTATTGGGATCACATACTTATTCAATGTAAAGTTGCATAAAATCCATTATGTTTGATTTCACTTAATTACAGATGCACCTTGCAATCAACATATGCACTCCTGTTAAATTATTGGTAGCAATTATAAATGGACAGTTTCTCGGCAAGAAAACTTACCTTACATTCAGCAGCCATAAAATTCATGACATGTTTTAACACATAAAAAATGTCATCTCTGAACTGCTCATCTTTCTGAGAGAATAGAGTAGAACAAATCTCTTCTGCAGTCTGGGCCAAAGGAAACAAGAGCATTAAGCCATTAATAATAGATAACTCAATCAGCCAATCAGGGATTATCGAGTTGAAGCAATCCTTTACCTGGTAAATTTTATCATGACACTGAGATATCTTTACCATTTCAAAGGTGATTAACGAGAACTTCCAAATCAAGCCCTTGTCGAAAGATTTTATTTCAGCTACCAAAAATAGAGCAATTCTAAACAAGATTGACACCATGACAGAGTGGAATTTCTCATAATCTGCGACGTCCAGTTTCCTAATTGTCCACACAAATCTAATCAACGTTATGATCTTTACAATTTAAAAATAATTCACCATCTTAAATGCAAGGCAAGACACTAAAATCACAGGATCTGATACGTGTACACATGCTCAAATTAATGCATAAAAGTAAAACCATACTTGAACCATGGCTTGGATTGATTCACCAAAGATATAATCCTCAGGTAATAAGTATCCGATTTACTCCGAATCTCTGAGGCACATTCGACTAAGGTCACAACGATTTCACAAATTAAATATACAAGTTCTGGATCCACGGTCTCCTCATTTAATTCAGGAACCAATTGTGTCTTCGATTTGCCCTCCATTCTCGCAAGTAGTTCAAAACCCTTATTTTCCGCCTCTGTGTACCTTCCCCACTCAACTAAACAATGAAGGTATTGAACACATTGCTCGTGATAGATAATTATCGAAGAAAGCTCTGGCACAATCACTCTAAAGTGGTAAAGGCATAGACGATAACATTTGAACAATTCCAGCATGTAATTTTGGGACAATTTAGATTCGGAGAGACGTTTCGAGATGAGATAGAGGGATTTATCAATAAAGTTTAAGAACCGTTTGGAGAGTGTACGAACATCATCAGCATCAGGACATTTTGAAGTTTCCAACAGAGTGAAAGGGCGTAAGTGGGCAATGAATAGTTCGTAGATGCCAGTAAATTCTCCCGGAGATTGGAGTTTAGAGAGGAGAGCGTCATCATCCTTGGTACAGTCAGATTCCATTGCGATGGGTGGCAGCTGCGGCTGCGGCTGCGGCGGTGCAAGGAGTGAAAGGTGGCTGGGAGTGGAACACGAGAAAAATGCAAGTGTACGGAGTAAGTGCGTGTTTAGTGTGAGAGAAGACTTGTGAAATTTTTTGCATTGGGGGAATTAAACCGCAAAAGATCACATATGGTTGGAAAAAAAAAAAATCACTGCTAAAATAAAAAATAAAAACACTAGTTTTTTGTTGATTTTTAAATTTAAAAAATAGTTATATAATTTACATAATTTTTATTTTTTGATTGCTTTTATATTAACTTAATCAAGTAAAATCATGTGACATATATAGGATTTGTCTGTTTGGTAAAATTTGGTTGGTCAGTCGTAAGATATGATTTTCTACTACTACAATCGATCATAGAATAAAAAAGAAAAAAAATTAAAATTGCATAATTATTTTGAAATTCAAGAATAAAAAAGTGGTAAAATTAGGGGTAATGTTTTTCCCATTTTTTTATATGTAGTATTTCACATGTGCAATAAACGGACTAAGAGTATAAAATTTTTATTATTGTATAATTAATATTATACTATTCCATATAGAGCCATATAGAGATGTCTACTATCCCTATCAATAGGGTCAATCCTACAGGGCCACGGGCTAAACGGGTCACTAGCGGCCTACAATAATTTTTTTAAATTTTTTTATTTTAAAATTAAAGGTCTCATTTGACACGTCCAACAAGCAAATAAAATAGAAAAACATATAATTAGTTAATAATCGGTAAATGAGAAAATAAAAGTATGATTTTTAAACACAATTCTAGAACTTATTGATTCTTAATATGGCCAAATAAATATCATAATCTACTAAAAAAATAGTACTCATAATGACTAATGGATGGTAATAAGCTATTTAATGCTTATAGTAATGGTTATGGGTCAAATGATCCAAAATTTGTTCGCGAGTTATTTATTAAAAAAAAAAGGGTATCAATCAGGGCTAGCGGGCTAGCCCGGTTTAACCCGCGGGCTAACCGGTCCGGGTCAAAAAAACTCGGATTTAAACGGGTCTACAATTCATGAACCCTAACCCTATTTTTTTAAAGTTAAACGGGTCAGCCCGATTAGCCCGGCCTGGATAAACATCTTTAATTCCATATGAGTAAATTTGTCACAAAAAAAAAATAGAAAATATTTGTCTTATGGATTATAATCTAGATGAAAAGTACGTGTATACAAAACTAAATAAAAATAACACGAATAAAAATTACAAATTCTGAAATACTTCTTTGTATACAATATTTTTTGTTGACCTACTATTCTCACCATCTTGGTCACAAATTAAAATTTTAAGCCCTCTTCGATTGATCACTCATGAAATTGCAACATATAAATGACTATGGCTAAAGACAGGTTTCTTCAACAATATGCCGACATGTGAAAGCGATTGCCCTTGACTTTTGTTTATTGTCATAACATACGATACAATCAAGGGAAATTGTCTTCTTTAAAATTTGAATGGTAATATCGGATCAGACGGAGTTAACGACATTCTTGGAATCAACACTTTATGACATGCGTTGTTTCCACATAAAATCTTTGCTTCCAAGACATATGCTCCAAGTTTTGTAATAACCAATCGAGTACCATTACATAAGTCAAGTGAATGATCAATATTTCTCCATAACATCACAGGAGTCTCAACCTTCAACTTTAACTCATGATCCAGAACCCTCGAACATCTTATTCCATTTAGAAACTTTGGCGTGTGCACATCGATTAATATGTCAACATTTCCATCAGACTTGCATGCACTATCTGAACTTAAATATATCCTTGCATCACATGGGTTCATTTACGTCTTCAACTACATCAAGGGTTGGTGCTAATATAGCACGATCCTTAAAAAAACTTGGGTCATCCATCAAATCTCTATAGGAAGGATATGTACTCTGCACGATGGTTGCAATAGGGTCACCTGAACTACTGAGTAGAAGATCTTCGGGGATTTCAACAACTGCATGCCCATCATTCTCAACTCCTTCTGTTCCATCTCCGATTTAGAGATTTTTTTTTTTAATTCATTATGTTCAACTGTTGAACCTTTAGCTTGTAGTCTCATGTTTTTAGTTAACCTTTAACAATTTGCAGTCTCTCCATATGTTAGAAGAATTTATCGTTGCATACACAATATCCTGTCGAGTGCCCTTGGGAATTACTGGTAAAATTTGACGGAAATCCCCTCCAAAAAAATAGGTTTCCCCCCAAAAGGTTTGCGTTTATTCAATGAATTGCTTAATTGCATGATATCTTTAAGAGTTTTATCCAATGCTTCCAAACAATACCTGTGCATAATTGGTGCTTCGTCCCAAATTACCAATTTAGCTTTCACAATAAGTTCCGCAAGTGGACTACCTTGTTTGATGGAACATGTTGAATTCTCAATCGGATTGAGAGGAATTTCAAACCGAGAATGAGCAGTTCGACCACCGGGGAGCAAAAGCGATGCTATGCCATTTGAAGCTACATTAAGAACAATTTCGCCCTTTGACCTGATAGCTGCAGATAAGGTATATCTTCTACAAGAATGTCTTTCCAGTACCCCATAACCGTAGACAAAAAAGACACCCCCACTGCATGAATCAACTGCATCGATAATCACATTATATACATGATGTTGCTCATCACTTGAGTCAGCAACCATAACCTTATGTTCCTCGGCCAATGCAACTCTGTTGGGATATGAATCCTAGAACAAGTCCTAAATGATGATTAAAAGATAAAGATGAAGTTTTGATAAGCCAAAAGTAGTTTGAATATTTTCTAAGTGTTGACTAATCTAGTCTAGTTAAGGGAAGTCATCTTGAACAGACCAGTAGAGTTCACATAAAAGACAAGTGTTATTATATACACAAGATAAGTACGAAATATAAGTACTGTTTACAATTATTGTTTATAGGTTGTTATTGAGCTATAATAAGCATTGTATAGAAGCTCATTGTTTTCATATGTAATATTCATTGTATAGTTTTATAAGTTTACTAAGCTTTGTAACAAAAGAGCTTAAAGTAATGTAATAGTCTTGTTAGGATTAGAATAGTCTACTACTGAAGATTGCGAGACCAGACAAGAAGGATGAAGTCTACTACACAAGACAGGTGGACTACAAGACAAGACAAGTCAACTTGAAGTTAAGTTTCAAAACGCGTGTAAAGATAAGGATTGAAGAATTAGTTAGAAATAACTAATTAACTACTTAAACGCGTGGATGGATAAGTATGGAAGTTGCAAGTTAGTTTTCAAGAAAGGTTGGTTACAACTGACTAAGTTCTTGAAGTTGAAGTTTATAAATACCCCAAGGTGTTTATTAGTAGAAGACTACTGCAAATCCAAGTACTGAAGATTACTGAAGCATTCGAAGCAAGATACTCTCAGAGTTTATTGAAGTTCAGAAAGCAAGTCAGAAGTCAAGTGAAGAAACCAGAAGACTGCTACTGAATAAGTTTTACTTTTTGTTTTACTGTTTTCAAGTTGCTAGATACTTGTAAAATTTCTAGTAAGATCGAAGATATATCTGGAGATATAGTCGAGAAGATCTAAGTCTTTTTCTTGGGACTTAAAATTACAAGAACACATACTTTGTACTCGATTGGAAGAGTTGATAAGGAAACATCACAACTGGGTTTGTGAGAGTGGACGTAGACAAGTTGTCGAACCACTATAAATTGTTTGTGTTGATTACTTTACTGTTTTGTTTGTGTTTACTTGATTAACTGTTTACTTGTTAAACATACCTATCTGAACAAGACAAGTTGAGTATATTAGAACAGAGTTCTCGAATTAAGAAGTTGAGTATAAACTTGTATTGGGCTCATTGTTTAATTTCGTATTCCGCATATTGTATTCTGATATATCGAAAGAATTTTGAAAAGTCTATTCACCCCCCTCTAGACATTTTCACTAGCTTACTCGATATTAACTCAACTTTGGGGACCTACAAGTGGTATCAGAGCAGTAGTTTACGAACTGCTGTTTCTTGATAACCGACTTAAGACTTAGGGTGAAGTTTTGGTCCGTGTTTGTACGTGCTCTTATCTGTTCTTGATCACTGCTACTGTTTTCTTACACTTCTTGATACTATACCGTGCTATACTAGTCTTCTTGAATCATGTCGCTGGAAATTATTGCTAACAAGTTACCCAAGTTCCAGGTTCAGGACTACGACTACTGGAAGCTGCGAATGGAAGCGATCTTTAGCTCCACGCACGACCTAATGATCTCTATTGTCACAGAGGGCCCGATCGTGACAATGGTCCCAAATACTGCTGCCCTCGACAAAGACAAACCAATTGGTACTCTCGTCAAGAAACCCAGGTCAGATCTAACCTCAGAAGAAATGCGTCAAAATAATTTGGATAGCTTGGCAAAGAATTACATCTTACACACTCTTCCTAACGAGTATCTAGGAAAAGTGTTAAAATGTAAAACTGCCAAAGACATGTGGGACATATTAGCTATCATTAATTACTATATCAAAGATTTCTGTGCTAAACGTGGTATCCAGCATCTTACTAGTGCAGCCAGGACACCACAACAAAATGGTGTAGCAGAAAGAAGGAATCGAACTCTCAAAGAAGCCTATAGAACCATGATAGCCGAGTACAACACGCCTCAAAAGTTTTGGGCTGAAGCTATCAATACTGCATGCCATTCACAGAACAGAAGCGCGATCAACAAAGCTCTAGGCAAGACACCTTATGAGGTTTGGAAAGGTAGAAAACCCAGAATTTCATATTTCCATATACTTGGTTGTAAGTGTTTCATCCACAACAATGGGAAGAGCAAGTTGAATTCCTTCGATGCCAAAGCAGACGAGGGGATATTCTTAGGATACTCCTCGACTAGCAAGGCATTTAGGGTATTCAACTACTCAACTCTTTGTGTGGAAGAAACACCACATGTGGTTTTCGATGAATCTCGACAGGACTCGTCTACCAACAAGATCAATGAGAAAGTAACTGATCTAACGATCGAATCTGAAAAAGAATCAGAGGTATATGAATCCGTTCAAGCCTACAACCCATTCTTAAAAGCTCTCGAGTCTGATGACAAAGAGAAGGTAAGTGCTCAAGGTAAGTCTTCTAGACCAGCTGACATGCCTGCTCTAGTTGACTCGTCTACTCCTGTGAAAATTGATGATACAAATGATGTTGATATGCATGATGCTGTACATGATATAGATGATGATAGTGTTCCTGTTAAGAATAGAAAAACATGGAAATCTGCGCATGATACTGAAAATATCATTGGTGACTCTACTATTGGTGTAAAGACTAGACGACAACTCTTTGAGTCGCAAGAACAGCCTAGTCCAACTATGTTTTGCTGGTGTTGTTTCCTTTCATCTATCGAGCCTACCACTGTTAAAGAGGCATTGGCTGATAGTAATTGGATCATCGCTATGCAAGACGAGTTGAACCAGTTTGTTCGAAAAGACGTCTGGGAACTTGTCGATAGGCCGGAACATCATAATGTAGTTGGCACTCGATGGATTTTCAAGAACAAGAAAGATGAGAATGATTTAGTCGTTAGGAATAAGGCTAGACTAGTTGCCCAAGGCTATTCTCAAGCTGAAGGCATAGACTATGATGAAACATATGCTCCTGTTGCTAGACTAGAAGCCATTCGTTTGTTCCTTGCATATGCTGCTCATATGAAGTTTACTGTATATCAAATGGATGTTAAGAGTGCATTTCTTGACGGTATTCTTGCGGAAGAAGTGTATGTTGAACAACCTCCAGGTTTCGAAGTCAAAGGCAACCAGGTGTACAAATTGAAGAAAGCCTTATATGGACTAAAGCAAGCTCCAAGAGCATGGTATGATACTCTCTCTCTCTTTCTATTAGAAAATGGTTTTACTAAGAGCAAGGTCGATAGAACCTTGTTCAGAAGACAAGAAGGGAAAGACATTTTACTCCTCCAAATTTACGTAGATGACATCATTTTTGGGTCACCTAACAAAAAGCTGAGTGAAAGTTTTTCAACACTCATGCAAAGTAAATTTGAGATGTCCATGATGGGTGAAATGAATTACTTTCTTGGTCTTCAAGTAAAACAGACCCCAGAAGGGATTTTCATAAATCAGGCGAAGTACACTAGAAATCTTCTAGACAAGTACGGGATTAAAACATGTAAGTCTACTGGCGTACCGATGCAACCAACTTACAGAATGGATCCAGATGAACGCGGTAAATGTGCTGACCAATCTTATTATCATGGACTTATTGGTTCTTTACTGTATCTAACTGCTAGTAGACCAGACATTGCATTCTCTGTTGGTGTTTGTGCTCGTTTCCAAGCCAATCCAAAGGAAAGTCACATGGAAACCACGAAACGGATATTGAAATATTTGAAAGGAACCATCAATCGTGGTATATGGTATCCTTCAAATGATGATCTATCTTTAAGTGGCTACTCAGACTCAGACTTTGGAGGCTGTAGAATAGATAGGAAATCTACATCTGGCTCTTGTCAATTTTTAGGCATAAAACTCATTTCATGGTTTTCGAAAAAGCAGACTAGTGTAGCTACTTCAACTACCGAAGCCGAGTACATGGCTACTGGTAGCTGCTGTAGTCAACTACTCTGGCTCATGCAACAACTTAGAGATTACAACATACATGAATCAAATGTTCCTATTTTCTGTGATAGTAATAGTGTCATTGCCATTACACAAAATCCTGTTTTGCACACACGTTGTAAGCATGTTGATGTGAAGCATTGTTGGGATATGAATTCTAGACAAGTCCTAAATGATGAAAAGATAAGATGAAGTTTTGATAAGCCAAAAGTGGGTTGAATATTTTCTAAGTATTGACTGAACTAGTCTAGTTGAGTTGAGGTCATCTTGAACAGATCAATAGAGTCTACATAAGAAAGAAAAGTATTGTTTATGTTTAAAAGATAAGTACGATGTATAAGTACTTCATATCTGTTTATATATGTGTTCTTATTAGATTGTTATTGAGCTATGAATACTTGTTGTATAGAAGCTCATTGTTTTATATGTAATAGATTAGATTGATTGTATAGTTTATAAGTTGACTAAGCTTGTATTATAAAAGCTTAATGTAATGTAATAGTCTTGTTAGGACTAGATTAGTTCTATTGAAGTCTACTGCACAAGAAGAGAAGACAAGTCTACTACTCAAGACAAGCAGACTACAAGACAAGTGCATCGACTGGACTACACAAGACAAGTCAACTGGAAGTTAGTTACAAAAGCGCGTACAGAGATAAAGATTAAAGAAGTTAGTTGGATTAACTAATTCATAACAGAAACGCGTGATTGGATAACTTGGAAGTTAGAAATCAGTTATCAAGAAGAGTTGGTTACAACTACTTAAGTTCTTGATTTCAGAAGTCTATAAATACTTTGGAGTATTCAATTGATTCAAGACTACTGAACTACTGATCACTGATATACTGATTACTAATAGCATTCAAAGGCGTATTCAAAGGAAGAAAGAACTCACAGAGTTAACTTCAGAAGGAAGCCAGAAGACGAAGACATATTCAGAAGGCTACTACTGAAGAGAAGTTTTTGTTGTTTGTTGTTTTTATCAAGTTGCTAGATACTTGTTAAATTTCTAGTTAGATCGAAGATATATCTGGTGGTATATTCGAGAAGATCTAAGTCTTCTTCTTGAGACTTAAAAGACAGGAATTACACTGTATACTCGTGTTGAAGAGTTTAGTGGAAAATATCACAACTGGGATTGTGAGAGTGGACGTAGATAAGTTGTCGAACCACTATAAATCTTTGTTTGTTGATTTACTGCTTTACTGTTTGATTAATTGCTTAATTGTTAAATACTGAACTGAACAAGACTAGTTGAGTGTTCATACAGAAGTTCACGATATTAAGTTGAGTATAAATTTACTTGGGCTCATTGTTATTCTGATTATTCCGCATTACGTATTCTGATATATCGAAAGATTTTTGAAAAGTCTATTCACCCCTCCCCTCTAGACATTTTCATTAGCTTACTCGATATTCAACTCAACTTGGGACCAACAAGTGGTATCAGAGCAGTAGTTTACGAACTGCTGTTTCTTGATAACCAACTTAAAGACTTCACCAGTCTTGGTTCGTATTTGTATTTGCTTACGTGATCTTGATCAATATTCTTGCTATACTTGTATACTGTCTCTGTTCTTGACTTATCTGTTTTCTTGATCATAACTCTGTTTTCCACTGATCTATTTGATAAATCATGTCTCTTGAAATAAGCGCTAACAAGCTACCGAAGTTCCAGGTTCAGGACTATGACTACTGGAAGTTGAGGATGGAAGCCATCTTCAGTTCCACTCACGACTTAATGATCTCTGTTGTCACCGAAGGACCCATTGTTACGATGGTTCCAAATACTGCTGTTCTTGACCCAAGCAAACCAATTGGCACTCTCGTCAAGAAACCCAGGTCAGATCTAACCTCAGAAGAAATGCGTCAAAACAATTTGGATAGTCTAGCAAAGAATTACATCTTACACACACTCCCTAACGAGTATCTAGGGAAGGTGTTAAAATGTAAAACTGCCAAGGAGATGTGGGATAGGCTGGCTATCATTTGTGAAGGGACATCCCTAATCAAAGAGAGCAAGCTCTCCACAGCTGTCCAAAGATTTGAATCATTTCGGATGAAAGCTGGCGAAACTATCGACCAGCTGGATACTCGGTTTACTAAGATCATGAATGATTTAGAAGTCCTTGGTAAGACATATACTGCTCGTGAGATTAATCTTAGGATTCTTAAGAGTCTTGATGCCAGGTGGAGAATGGTAAAGATGCTTGTTAAGAACACTCAAGATATAGATGTGTGGACTGCTGAAACAATGTTCCAAACTCTGAAAGCCCATGAGTACGATCTAGACGAAGATGAACCATTAGTCAGTAGTGATAGAGAACATGCTGTATCTAAGAACGTTGCCTTTAAGTCTAGCTCTTCTAAGTCGTCTAGAGTAGACAGGTCTAAGTCTAAGTCTAAGGCCAAAACTAAGTCTGCTTCTGTGAAAGACGAGTTAGATACTGATCTTAGTCTGAAGGATCAGATGAACCTCATGGTTAGAAAGTTTGATAGGCTGAATAAGTGTTTCGGTAGATACAAGAAATTTTACAAGGATCATAGAGCGTCTACATCGAAGAACTCGCCTGATAGACGAGATAGGAAGTCGGATGATAGGAAGAGTCTGCGTCCTGATAGACGTAATAAACATAGAGATAACTCACCTATCAAAAAGACTACTAATGATCTCTTGTGTTACAACTGCGAAAAGCCAGGTCATTATATATATGAATGCCCAGACCTGAGTACTGATGATCGAGAGGAGCGGAAGGCAAGAAGAGATAGACGATACAACCGTGGGAAAAAGGTCATGTTGGCTAATGATGAATCTGAGTCTGACTCAGACGAGTTACCATCATCCTTATCCAGCTGCCCATCCGATCCAGACCACGACGAAGCATTTATTGTAGACGATGGCTTATGCTGTATGGCTAAAATCGATCAAGAGGTATCATCTAACACTTCTTTTCAATCTTGTGATGATTCTGACACTGATGAAAGTGACACTGCTAGTAGTGAAGTAGGAAGTAGTCTTCAGCACTCGACTAGTGCAGTTGAGGACGACCTTCTACTTGCTAACCAAGCATTCATTGAAGTCAGTGATGAGAACATTGCATTAAAACAAGAAATCATTGATCTTAAGGAAGCTCAGTCTAAAGTAGATCCTAATATAACAGTCCTAAATGAACGCTTAACTGAAGAGTTGAGACAACTCAAAGAAAAGTGTGCATTGACAGACAGGTTATATCAAGACCTACTTAAGACACATGCAACTGAGAGAAATGAATTCAATGTTTTAAAAAGTAAGTGCAAAAAACTTGAAGAACGTAATAAGTTCTTAGAGACCGAGGTTGTCACACTAGATCTCAAACTTACTGACCTGGTTAACTCTTCCAAGATTAACCTTGAATTGTCAGATAGGTATAGAGATCCAACTGACAAGACGGGTATAGGAGCTGAGTCTTCCAACTCGTCTACTCGAGTCAACAAGAACCCTACTACTACTAACTCAAGACTTTTGCCAAATGATAAAGGAAAAGGACCTATGATATACGATATAAGTACCCCTTCTCAAGGTACTGTACCTAAACAAGCTCGAGTTAACATTCCGATTACCAAAGGAGGTAAAAAGAATGCTAACAACAAGCCTGTTCCACCTAGGACTAATCTTCAAAGGACCACTAATCGTGGACGACCCAACCAGGTCAGATACGAGGATTGGTATCCTGAAGAGACGAGTACTAGACAGGTACAGACTAGACGACAAGAGCCTAGACCTCCTTTCATAAGGCAGTCTCAGCTCTACTCGTCTAGACCTAGACAGGTTGGACCAAAATATCGTACACAAGCTGTCCTATATCCTCCACCTTTGTCATATGATATCATTAGTGAGGAAAGACCTAAACGCGTCTATAAACCGTATGGACCTAATGCTTTCAAACCCTACTCTGACTATCATAGACAAGTGCCTGCTCAAGTAGAGATTAAGTCGAAAGGCTATCTCAAAAGAGTAGACCCGAACTCGACTGATAGGCCAGTTAAGGATAACAAGGTCTTATTCTGTAACAAATTTGGGCGAAAGCTTAAGAGATCAAACTTGTTCAAAACTCCAATGTATATTTGGATTCCTTTGAACTCGACTAACCCCCTAGGACCCCAATAAACAAACAGGGTACCTAAATTATTGAATATCATCTATTGCAGGGTCGACTTGACTTGTATAAGAAGGGTGGCTCAGTAGGAGAAACTTGGTACATTGATAGTGGTTGTTCGCACCACATGACTGGTACCAAGGCTCTCTTATCAAGCTATCATGAGCAAGAAGGACCAAAAGTGATTTTTGGAGATAGTTCCACTGCTATCACCAAAGGATTTGGTTACATTCGGAATGGAGACGTAGAGATACAAGATGTCTCGTACGTTGAAGGCCTGAAATACAATCTACTCTCTGTCTCACAGTTTTGTGATCGTGGATACAAGGTGCAGTTCAAAAGCCGCAAATGTCAGATCATAGACAAAAGGACACACACAGTCCTACTAGTCGGCGTAAGACAAGGTAGTGTGTATATAGTGAATTGGAACAGTTGCCCGAGGGACACCTGTCTACTTACTAAGAATCCAAAAGAACTTGGGTGGCTCTGGCATAGACGTCTGTGCCACTTAAACTTTAAGGTTCTTAATAAGATAGCCAGAGATTACCTTGTAGAAGGTATTCCCAATGAGGTCTACTACAAGTCACATGTATGCACGGCTTGTCAACAGGGTAAACAGGTTAAAAGTTCATTTAAGTCAATTCCTACTCTCTCAACTAGTAGAGTCCTAGAACTTCTACATATGGATCTTCATGGTCCAATAACTCCTCCAACCTTGAATGGTAGAAGGTACACACTTGTTGTGGTAGACGACTATTCTAAGTTTACTTGGGTAGTCTTCCTACACAAGAAGAGTGATACACAAACCCTTTTACCTGATCTGTTGAAGAAGTTACAAGTTGAGAAGAACCAGTCCATTGTCAAAATTCATAGTGACAAGGGAACTGAGTTCATTAATTGCTATATCAAAGATTTTTGTGCTAAACGTGGTATCCAGCATCTTACTAGTGCAGCTAGAACACCACAACAGAACGGTGTAGCAGAAAGAAGGAATCGAACTCTCAAAGAAGCCTGTAGAACCATGCTAGCTGAGTTCAACATACCTCAAAAGTTTTGGGCTGAAGCTATCAACACTGCATGCCACTCACAGAACAGAAGCGCGATCAACAAAGCTTTAGGCAAGACACCTTATGAGGTTTGGAAAGGTAGAAAACCCCGTATTTCATATATCCATATATTTGGTTGTAAGTGTTTCATCCATAACAACGGAAAGAGCAAGTTGAATGCTTTCGATGCCAAAGCAGACGAGGGGATATTCTTAGGATACTCCTCGACTAGCAAGGCATTTAGGGTATTCAACTACTCAACTCTTTGTGTGGAAGAAACACCACATGTGGTTTTCGATGAATCTCGACAGGACTCGTCTGCCGAAAAGATTAGTGAAAAGGTGACTGATCTAACGATCGAATCTGACAAAGACTCAGAGGTATATGAATCCGTTCAAGCCTACAATCCATTCATGAAAGCTCTCGACTCTGATGATAAAGTGAAAGTAAGTGCTCAAGGTAAGTCTTCTAGACCAGTAGACATGCCTGCTCTAGTTGACTCTACTACTCCTGTGAAAATTGATGATTCAAATGATATTGATATGCATGATGCTGTACATGATATAGATGATGATAGTATTCCTGTTAAGAGTAGAAAAACATGGAAATCTGCGCATGATACTGAAAATATCATTGGTGACTCTACTATTGGTGTGAAGACTAGACGACAACTCTTTGAGTCACAAGAACAGCCTAGTCCAACTATGTTTTGCTGGTGTTGTTTCCTCTCATCTATCGAGCCTACCACTGTTAAAGAGGCTTTGGCCGATAGTAATTGGATCATCGCTATGCAAGACGAGTTGAACCAGTTTGTTCGAAACGACGTCTGGGAACTTGTCGATAGGCCTAAACATCATAATGTAGTTGGCACTCGATGGATTTTCAAAAACAAGAAAGATGAGAATGATGTAGTTGTTAGGAATAAGGCTAGACTAGTTGCCCAAGGCTACTCACAAGCTGAAGGCATAGACTATGATGAAACATATGCTCCTGTTGCTAGACTAGAAGCCATTCGTTTGTTCCTTGCATATGCTGCTCACATGAAATTTACTGTATATCAAATGGATGTTAAAAGTGCATTTCTTAACGGTATTCTTGCGGAAGAAGTGTATGTTGAACAACCCCCAGGTTTCGAAGTCAAAGGTAACCAGGTGTACAGATTGAAGAAAGCCTTATACGGACTAAAGCAAGCTCCAAGAGCATGGTATGATACTCTCTCTCTCTTTCTGTTAGAAAATGGTTTTACTAAGGGCAAGGTCGATCGAACCTTGTTCAGAAGACAAGAAGGGAAAGACATTTTACTCGTCCAAATTTACGTAGATGACATCATTTTTGGGTCACCTAACAAAAAGCTGAGTGAAAGTTTCTCAACACTCATGGAAAGTAAATTTGAGATGTCCATGATGGGTGAAATGAATTACTTTCTTGGTCTTCAAGTAAAACAGACCCCTGAAGGGATTTTCATAAATCAAGCAAAGTATACTAGAAATCTTCTAGATAAGTATGGTATTAAGACATGCAAGTCTGCTGGCGTACCTATGCTACCTACATACAGAATGGACCCAGACGAACAAGGTAAGTGTGCTGATCAAACATATTATCGTGTTCTAATTGGTTCATTACTGTACTTGACTGCTAGTAGACCTGATATTGTATTCTCTGTTGGTGTATGTGCTCGTTTTCAAGCTAATCCAAAAGAGAGTCACATGGAAACCACTAAAAGGATATTGAAATATTTGAAAGGAACCATCAATCGTGGTATTTGGTATCCTTCGAATGATGATTTATCTCTAAGTGGCTACTCAGATTCTGATTTTGGTGGCTGTAGAATAGATAGGAAATCTACTTCTGGTTCTTGTCAATTCTTAGGCACAAAACTCATTTCATGGTTTTCGAAAAAGCAGACTAGTGTTGCTACCTCTACTACCGAAGCCGAGTACATGGCTGCTGGTAGCTGTTGTAGTCAACTACTCTGGCTCATGCAACAGCTTAGAGATTACAACATATATGAATCAAATGTTCCTATTTTCTGTGATAGTAATAGTGCAATTGCCATTACACAAAATCCTGTATTGCACACACGTTGTAAGCATGTTGATGTGAAGCATCATTTCATACGTGATCATGTAGAAAAGAAGGACATTCGCATGGAAAAGATTCATACTGATTTTCAAAGAGCTGATATTTTCACAAAACCATTAGCTGAGGCACGTTTTCGTGAGTTATGCATTAGTTTAGGACTAATTGATTTAGATCCTACTTGTCTATAGCTATGTACTAACCAGACAGGTACATCAAGAAAAAGGAGACAAGACTACTAGACCAGAAGCACTCGACTACTCACGCAACAGACAGGTATACAAGGTTGGACTAGATGACCAGACAACCCGATGAGGAAGCTGGTAAAGCTGAGGGTAATACTAAGGGAATAAACAATTAAGGGGGAATCCTTGATTTCTTAAATATCCTTATGTTGACTCTTATGTTTGTCAATAGTCATCTTGTTCGAAACCTTGATCATTGCTCTCGATTGATATTCATTTTATTTATTGTTGCTCTACTTGTACTATCGATTACACGTTGAATATGATAAGATAGGTACATAAGGTCGTTCGATGTTCAGAATAGACAAGCACAGGCGAAGGGGGAACTCGTCTTGTGTGCTTAAGCCTACTCGTCTTGTGTGCTTAAGCCTACTCGTCTTGTAAGGCTTAAGTCTACTCGTCTGTTCTGGATGGACTCGAACAGACAAGCTAAGTTTTTTTTATCAATTGAAATATGCTAAGTGGTTAAGTCATTGAATTAAGGGTATTATGGTAATTAGATATTCTTAAAATTGAAAAATCCTAGAAATGGATTTATACACTCCATTTAATGAGGTGTATACACCCAGTTCGCGCCATTCTCTACTACACTAGGTCAGATGAGTACACTCCTCTGTCCTAACCAATAAGAAGGGCGGATTTCAAATTTTACAATATCAAATCACGTAATATTCTCGATTCCGTAACAGAATATGAAAAGCCCTATCCGTTAGATCATCTCATTACATCTTGGCCATTGATTTGAAACTTAAGGTTTTACAAAACCCTCAACTATTCCACTCTTCTTCCCCACGCGTTCTTAACACTTCTAATTTTGAAAACTTTCGATTTTGTGCTCATATTCACTGATTGTTCTCACACAACTTATTGATTATGTCGATCGTTTCATTATTCGATGTTAGAACTAACATGCAGGCTAGGTTTGACCTAGGAAAGTATGCATCAGAAGGGAAAGTGCATGTTGAAGGTTCTGTATTCTTCAAGGGCAAGCACACTGACGGCAATAAAGATATCCTGATGAAATGTTGGCGTTGTGGATTGAGACCTTACTTGGAATCATTCCCAGAAGTGGTTCTTGAAGAAGAAGTACTTGAATTTTATGCCAACGCAACTAGGCAAGGCGATTCTATTCTATCGTTCATTGGTACCAGCCGAGTAGAGATTACTCGAAGAAATGTTTTCGAGCATTTGAAGCTGCCAACTGGTTCAATCGACATTGAAAATTATGCTGGAGGCCAGGAATTGAGATATCTTAGTATATTCTGTGGTAAGAAGCTGAAGCTGGGTCGTGACGGAAAGATCCCTGCTGTCAAGAAGAGGGAACTCTTAGACAAATACAAGACTCTTCTTGACATCGCATCGAAAATGTTGCTTTGTGTTACTGGAAGTTATGACTCAGTGACTCTACTGAAGGCAAGAGTGATGGCCGCAATCTACGACGGCATTACTGAAGGAAATTGGTACAAATTATCCACAGACCGAATAATGTACTTTGAGAGGAATGTGCGTGTTGACACCGATTCGGCTAATTGGGTGGTGTCGGCCGCTGTTGGGTTTGGAAACAAGTTAAGTATTCTTTTACCTATCTTGTTGCCAAACAAGGCGACTTGGAGCAAAGGCAAACCGTTTCACGTGCTCAAACATTATTTGAAGAAAGAGGCCTTGGCAAAGCAAGCTGCTGCAAGGACTGCTGCTCCAAGACAGGTTCACATTAATCCTGATGACGCCATGATTGAAGCTGCCTCGTCTAGTGCAGAGGAAGATGAGTCAGATGATGGACAATCTGAACCTGAGGCTGGAACTAGTGGAAGGCTAGTTGAATATGTGGCAGAGGAGGCCATGTTCGAGGCCGCTAATGACTCAGAAGAGACTCATTCTGATAAAGGATCGGAGAAGGAGGAGGAGACAAATGCTGAAGTCGCTGAAACCTATCGACTGGTGAGAGTCGAGTCGAGTCCTTCACCAGACAAGACAACTACCCAGGTTGGTACTTCTTCTAGATCTATTTCAATTCCTCTCTCTCTCCCTCCTGTTCGAACCAAGGCCAGATCACATCGATCTCGTGCCAGACCTGCACCCTCAACCTCTCAGGCGTTGCCAGCATATCCGCTGAGAGCAAGCCTACCCGAAAACACTCCTATAACAGACACAACTGATACTCAGACAGTTGTCATACCGGACCTAGCCACATCAAAGCCCATAGAAACCACAATCCTTACTCCCTCTACCTCAACAGAACATGTTGAACCCTCCAACCCATCTACTTCAGACAAGATGCTTGTTGCCACTGCAACAGCTGAGTTAGAGACCCCATCTACTCAGGACCCGTCTGATGTTAGATTTGAATCCCTGGTATATTATCCGATGTGTCTACGAGAGAAGAGGATTCGTGCTCGAGTATCCAGAAATCTGAAGAAACAGCTCTCGACTCTTGACATCGACACTGCTTCGGAACAGTTTGAGAAACTTGTGAGGATTTGCACGTGGTTCGCGCTAAAGAAATCTTCTACGGATGATCTTTTCGAGGTCATTCTAGGCATGGGCGGAATCTCCAACTTCATGGATTGGGAGATGGAACAAAAGGAAAATAGTGGTGTTAAAGATCACTCCAAGCTGTTCCCGCGCAAGGCCTTGGTTGATCTTGTCAAAAGGTTGTTAAATATCCCAGATGGTGTTATAGAAGATGTGTTCGCTTTTGATGTTGGAACTCAAACTGAGTTTGTGGAAGATGAGTTGAAACTTGATCTTGTTGATGCTGCCGTTCAGACTTCCGAACAATTAGAAGAAGTTGTTGAAAGTGATAGAGAAGAAGTCGACTCGATCGTTTTTGGCGAAGAGGACGATGAATTTATTGAAGCATTTATTTTTGATGAGGACGAGATCAAAGTCAATGATGATGATAAGGTTATTGAAACTCAGACTTCTACACAAGTGTTTCCAGAAGGTTTTTTGGATGAGTTGAAGACTGATCTGAGAAGTGGTGTTCAAACTGCCATAGACGAGTTTTTAAACTCCAAGCTGAAGGATGTGCTAGTTGAACAAAACCAGTCACTTGTTGACAGCTCCAGAGAATTAATTGTTGGTGAGGTCAACAAAATGGATTCTTCTTTCAGAGAAGAGATGTATGCTCAAATTGAAGATTTTCTGAAGAAACAAATTGATTTTTCGGAAAAGAGGTCTATCTCATTTGCTCGATCACTAGCTGAAGAGTCAAGCAAGATGGAGAGACTCTACAGGGTGAAGATAGAGATTGCTGATGAGCAAAGGAGAGAAGCACAGGATCAATTAGTGCGTTCTCAAGCTATTCTCACTGAACTGACTGCGCAGAATAGGCTACTTCGACAGACAACTATTCATTTTAAAGACGAACTAGTTTCTAGTACCAGGAAACTAGAGCTGGCTACTGATCGTCTGGACAAGATGAGTCATGAGAAGACGCATCAGAAGCAAATTGAGTCAGCTACTGAAGCTATGAAAGAAGCTTTAAAGGAAGAGATGACTCGCTTTACTTCTCTTTTTACTCTTAAGGCAAGTGATGAAGCCAAAAAGGGGGAAGAGACAAGTAGAGTTGAGATTGAAAAATTCGCCAGTGCTGAACCAGAAGTAAAAGCTGCTGCTACTGCGATGGAAGAACTAAGAAAGCCTAAGAGAGGCAGATTAGTGAAGAAGGCAGACCTAGAGCAAGCTAGGATTGAAGATCAGAAGGTTTTAGAGAAAGGCAAAAGAGTTGCATCTCCTGAAGCAGAAGTTCAGACCAGACGGATTAAGAGAAAGTTAGAACTGAAAGATGATGAAGATCGAAGTGTTGTGTTGAAGGATCAAATGAAAGATGCTGATGAAGAAGTTCAATATGCAAGTCAGAAACATCTTGGAAAGCATATTAGAAGACTGCAGAAGCTGAAAGCAGATCCAGATCGTGTTGAAGATGCTTTCATTGACAACTTTATTGACAGAGAACATCGAGAAGATTGGTTCAAAGTCAAGTTGCAATGGGAATTGGATCATTGGATTATTCGTAAATTTGGTGATGCTGATAATACTGAAGAGCTCTATGCTATGTTTGAAAAGTTTATGGAAGTTCAAGACAAGAAGCTTTGGAATCTGATCATGAGAGTTGCTGCTGCTGTGAATTTTAACATTCTTGTACCGATCTATCCAAAGTGGACTACTCCTTTGTTAGGCTCTGGTAAGAGAGTTGATTTTAATTACATCAAGAAATTTGAAGAAGAGCTGCTGTACAAGGAGAAGATCAACAATGAAGTACACATGGAAGAAATTCATAGAAGACTCCTTGATGCTTTTTGTGTTCCGAATCTAGATGGAGGTAATATTACTGATTAAGTTTTACTTAGTTGTTTTGATTTAAAGTATTTGTAATCTACTGATCTTATTTTGGAATGAATGAAAAGATAACAACTTTTGATGTTTAAAGACAAGATAACTACTTAACTAGTCTACTAATTGAGAAAATATTCAAGTAGTTTTGGCTTCATCAAAAAGGGGGAAATTGTTGGGATATGAATTCTAGACAAGTCCTAAATGATGAAAAGATAAGATGAAGTTTTGATAAGCCAAAAGTGGGTTGAATATTTTCTAAGTATTGACTGAACTAGTCTAGTTGAGTTGAGGTCATCTTGAACAGATCAGTAGAGTCTACATAAGAAAGAAAGTATTGTTTATGTTTAAAAGATAAGTACGATGTATAAGTACTTCATATCTGTTTATATATGTGTTCTTATTAGATTGTTATTGAGCTATGAATACTTGTTGTATAGAAGCTCATTGTTTTATATGTAATAGATTAGATTGATTGTATAGTTTATAAGTTGACTAAGCTTGTATTATAAAAGCTTAATGTAATGTAATAGTCTTGTTAGGACTAGATTAGTTCTATTGAAGTCTACTGCACAAGAAGAGAAGACAAGTCTACTACTCAAGACAAGCAGACTACAAGACAAGTGCATCGACTGGACTACACAAGACAAGTCAACTGGAAGTTAGTTACAAAAGCGCGTACAGAGATAAAGATTAAAGAAGTTAGTTGGATTAACTAATTCATAACAGAAACGCGTGATTGGATAACTTGGAAGTTAGAAATCAGTTATCAAGAAGAGTTGGTTACAACTACTTAAGTTCTTGATTTCAGAAGTCTATAAATACTTTGGAGTATTCAATTGATTCAAGACTACTGAACTACTGATCACTGATATACTGATTACTAATAGCATTCAAAGGTGTATTCAAAGGAAGAAAGAACTCACAGAGTTAACTTCAGAAGGAAGCCAGAAGACGAAGACATATTCAGAAGGCTACTACTGAAGAGAAGTTTTTGTTGTTTGTTGTTTTTATCAAGTTGCTAGATACTTGTTAAATTTCTAGTTAGATCGAAGATATATCTGGTGGTATATTCGAGAAGATCTAAGTCTTCTTCTTGAGACTTAAAAGACAGGAATTACACTGTATACTCGTGTTGAAGAGTTTAGTGGAAAATATCACAACTGGGATTGTGAGAGTGGACGTAGACAAGTTGTCGAACCACTATAAATCTTTGTTTGTTGATTTACTGCTTTACTGTTTGATTAATTGCTTAATTGTTAAATACTGAACTGAACAAGACTAGTTGAGTGTTCATACAGAAGTTCACGATATTAAGTTGAGTATAAATTTACTTGGGCTCATTGTTATTCTGATTATTCCGCATTACGTATTCTGATATATCGAAAGATTTTTGAAAAGTCTATTCATCCCTCCCCTCTAGACATTTTCATTAGCTTACTCGATATTCAACTCAACTTGGGACCAACAAGCATCATTTCATTCGTGATCATGTAGAAAATAAGGATATTCGCATGGAAAAGATTCATACTGATTTTCAAAGAGCTGATATTTTCACTAAACCATTAGCTGAGGCTCGTTTTCGTAAGTTATGCATTAGTCTAGGGCTAATTGATTTAGACCCTACTTGCCTATAGCTATGTACTAACCAGACATGTACATCAAAGAAATAAGGAGACAAGACCACCAGAACAGAGCACTCGTTTACTCACGCAACAGACAGGTATACAAGGCTAGACTAGATGACCAAACAACCCGATGAGGAAGCTGGTAAAGCTGAGGGTAATACTAAGGGAATAAACATTTAAGGGAGAATCTTTGATTTCTTAAATATCCTTATGTTGACTCTTAAGTTTGTTAACAGTCATCTTGTTCGAAACCTTGACCGTTGCTTTAGATTGATATTCATCTTAATTATTTTACTCTACTTGTACCTACGATTATACGTTTCATATGATAAGATAGGTACATGAAGTCGTTCGACATTCAGAATAGATAAGCACAGTCGAAGAGGGAACTCGTCTTGTGTTCATAAGTCTACTCGTCTGTTCTGGATAGACTCGAACAGACAAGATAAGTGTTCTTTGGATTCGAATATTCTAAGTGATTAATCAAAACGAATTAAGGGTATTATAGTAATTCGATAATGCTAAAATTGGAAAACCCTAGAATTGGATTTATACACTCCCATTTTAATGAGGTGTATACACCCAGTTCGAACCCTACTCTACTACGCTAGGTCAGATGTGTACACTCCTCTGTCCTAACCAATAGAAGAGGCGGATTTCAAATTTTACAATATCAAATCACATAATATTCTTGAATCCGTAACCGAATACCAAAAGCCACAGCCGTTGGATCTATGATTCAATCTTGGCCGTTGATATGCAAGTTCAGTTCTAACAAAACCCACAACTCACACACAACTTGCCCCACGTTTTTCTTAACTCCCTTATTCTAGCTTTCAATCTTTTGCGAATAACACTCCCCTGTTCTTACTCAAGCTATCAAAGATGTCGATTATCTCACTATTCGATGTAAGGACTAACATGCAGGCCAAATTCGACCTTGGCAAGTTCATTACCGAAGACAAGGTGCATGTGGAACCCTCAATGTTCTTCAAAGGGCTCCACACCGAAGGCAATCAAGAGATTCTCACAAAATGCATAAGATGCGGGTTGAAACCGTATTTGGAGGCATTCCCACAAGTTGTGTTAGAGGAGGAGGTGTTGGAATTTTATGCCAACGCCAACAGACAAGGAGATGTCATTCAATCATTTGTTGGAGCGAGTCGAGTGGAAATCACTCGTGAGGCCGTGTTTGATGTGTTGAAGCTGCCCATCGGAATGATTGATGTGGAGAAATATGCGAATGGTCAAGAGCTGAGATATTTGAGCATTTTCTGTGGCAAGAAGATTCGTCTTAATCGAGATGGCAAAATTCCAGCCGTAAAGAAGAAGGAATTATTGGAGAAATATCGAACCCTACTAGACATAGCTAGCAAGATGTTGCTATGTGCCACTGGTTCTCATGAATCAGTCACCTTGGCAAAGGCAAGAGTGATGGCGGCGATATATGATGGTATAACAGAAGGGAATTGGTTCAAATTGATGGCTGACAGAATCATGTACTTCGAAAGAAGTGTTAGGGTTGTCACTGACACTTGCAGTTGGGTGGTGTCGAATGTTGTTGGATTTGGGAATAAGCTAAGTATACTCCTACATATTTTGATGCCTACGAAGACGGAATGGAGCAAAGGGAAGCCATTTCACCCTTTGAAATTTTACTTGAAGAAAGAGGCGTTGAAGAAGCAAGTTGCTGCAAGACCATCTGCCCCAAGGCATGTTCAGATTGATTCTTCGGAAGCAATACCATATGCTGCCTCGTCTAGTTCTTCGGAAGACGAGTCAAAGGATGAAGAATCGAAAGATGTTGCACAAGCTGGATCTGGTGCAGAAGACTCGGAGGAGACTCAATCCGATGAAGAGTTTGAGAAAGCTGAGGAGATAGGCCCTGATGTTCCTCAACTCTATCGTCTTGTTGAAGTGTCTAGTCCTACACAAGACAAGTCTACTCAATCTGTTTCAATTCCTCTCTCTCTTCTATTCGAACCAAGGCAAGGTCACATCGACCTAGGCCTAGACCTGTATCCTCAACCTCGCAAGTACTGGCAGCATTACCGCTGAGAGCCAGTCATCCCCAAAACACTCCTATAAAAGATACAACTGATACTTCGACAGTTGTCACACCAAACCAAGCAGCATTACAGCCCCCAGAAACCACAGACCAAACTCTCTCCTTACCCTCAATAGAATATGTTGAACCTTCCAACCCATCTACTTCAGATAAGACTCCAGTTGCCACTGCAACAGCTGAGACAGGGACCCCACCTGCTCAGACCCCATCTGAAGTTAGATTTGATTCCTTGGTGTATTATCCAATGTGCCTACGGGAGAAGAGAGTCCGTTCGAAGATATCAAATAACTTGAAGAAGCAGCTCTCATCTATCGAAGTCGACTACTCATCAGAGCAGTTTGAGAAACTTCTCAGGATATGCACATGGGTTGCATTGAAGAAGTCCCCAACAGATGATCTTTTCGAAGTCATCTTAGGCATGGGAGGGATCTCCAATTTCATGGATTGGGAGATGGAGCAGAAAGAGAATAGTGGTGTTCAAGACCACTCAGAATTATTCCCTCGAAGAGCTTTAACTGATCTTGTGAAGAGAATGTTAAGCATTCCAGATGGTGTTCTATGTGAAGAGTTCTCATTCGATGTTGGAACTCAAATTGAGCTCGTAGAAGAGGAAGTAAAAGCAGACCTTGCTGATGCTGCTATTCAGACCTCGGAACCTTTGATGGAGTTAGAAGATGCCCCTGACCATGTTGAAGAAGAGGCTGAAAGTGTTGAAGAAGAAGCTGATTTTATCGAGCTTGGAGAAGAAGATGATGAGTTTGTTGATGCCATCATGTTTGATGAAAATGAACTTGTTGAGAAAGTTCAAGAAGAAATTGTTGTTGAAGCTCAGTCGTCTACTCAAGCATTTCCTGAAGGATATCTAGAAGAGCTGAAGACGGACTTGAAGGGTGTTGTCCAGTCTGCTATAGATGAGTTCTTAAACTCGAAGTTGAAGGATGTGCTAGTTGAGCAGAACCAGTCGCTTGTTGACAGCTCTAGAGAATTGATTGTTGGTGAGGTCAACAAGATGGACTCATCTTTTCGAGAGGAGATGTATGCTGAGATTGAAAATTTCTTGAAGAAGCAAGTTGATTTCTCAGAAAAGAGATCTATTTCATTTGCTAGATCGTTGGCTGAAGAGTCGAGCAAGATGGAGAGACTCTACAGGGTTAAGATCGAAATTGCTGATGAACAGAGAAGAGAAGCACAAGACCAGTTGGATCGTTTTAACAAAGCTAACAGAGCAAAACAGACTCCTTCGCCAGACAGCTACATTTTTCAAAGATGAACTAGTCTCAAGTTCAAGGAAGTTGGAGTTAGCCACTGATCGTCTTGACAAGATGAGTCACGACAAGACGCATCAGAAGCAGATTGAGCTAACTGCTGAAGCCATGAAGGAAGCTGTGAAGGAAGAAATGACTCGCTTTACTAGTCTTTTCACTCTCAAGGCGAATGATGAAGCCAAAAAGGGGGAAGAGGCGAGTAGAGTTGAGAAAGTTGCTAAAATTGAAAAAGCTAAGTCTAGTGCTGAACCAGAAATAAAAGAAGCTGCAGAAGCTATGCAAGATCTTAGAAGGCCTAAGAGAGGCAGAGGCAAGTTGGTGAAAAGTGCTGATCTTGAGCTAGCTAGAACAGAAGAGCAGAAGAGACTGGAGAAGGGCAAAGGCGTTGCATCTCCAGAAGCTGAAGTTGAGGTTCAGACCAGACGAGTCAAAAGGAAGTTAGCTATTGAAGGAACTGAAGAACCTACTGCAGTTGTGAAGAAGCAGAAGGTTGTTGATCCTGATGATGAGAGTCATTATACGAGCAAAAAGAAAGTTGAAAAGCATATTGAAAGATTGCAGAAGCTGAAGGCTGATGAAGATCAAATGGAAGATCAATTTATTGATTATTTCATTGACAAAGAGCATCGTCAAGATTGGCTCAAAGTAAAGAGACAATGGGAACTTGATCACTGGATTATCAGGAAATATGGTGATTCTGAAAGTTCAGATGAACTATATGCTATGTTTGATAAGTTCATGGAAGGCCAGAACAAGTTGCTATGGAACTTGATCATAAGGATATCGGCTGCTGCGAATTTCAACATTCTAGTTCCTATTTTTCCAAAGTGGAAGACTCCTATGACCAGCTCAGGTAAGAGAGTTGATCTTAACCAGATCAAGAAATATGAAGAAGAGCTGTTAGACAAGGAGATGATTGAAGATGAAGATCACATCAGAGTAATCCAAAAGAGAATCCTAGATGCATTCTGTGTTCCTAATCCAGAATGAGGTACTCTCTCAGATTAGTTGTTATTTGCTCTAATTGTTGTTAGTTTTTTTTTTTTTTTTAAGTATGTGTAATCTACTGTTCTTATTTTGAATGAATGAAAAGATAAGTACTATTTGATGTTAAAGACAAGATAACTACTTAACTAGTCTACTATTGAGAAAAGATTCAAGTAGTTTTGGTTTCATCAAAAAAGGGGAAATTGTTGGGATATGAATCCTAGAACAAGTCCTAAATGATGATTAAAAGATAAAGATGAAGTTTTGATAAGCCAAAAGTAGTTTGAATATTTTCTAAGTGTTGACTAATCTAGTCTAATTAAGAGAAGTCGTCTTGAACAGACCAGTAGAGTTCACATAAAAGACAAGTGTTATTATATACACAAGATAAGTACGAAATATAAGTATTGTTTACAATTATTGTTTATAGGTTGTTATTGAGCTATAATAAGCATTGTATAGAAGCTCATTGTTTTCATATGTAATATTCATTGTATAGTTTTATAAGTTTACTAAGCTTTGTAACAAAAGAGCTTAAAGTAATGTAATAGTCTTGTTAGGATTAGAATAGTCTACTACTGAAGATTGCGAGACCAGACAAGAAGGATGAAGTCTACTACACAAGACAGGTGGACTACAAGACAAGACAAGTCAACTTGAAGTTAAGTTTCAAAACGCGTGTAAAGATAAGGATTGAAGAATTAGTTAGAAATAACTAATTAACTACTTAAACGCGTGGATGGATAAGTATGGAAGTTGCAAGTTAGTTTTCAAGAAAGGTTGGTTACAACTGACTAAGTTCTTGAAGTTGAAGTTTATAAATACCCCAAGGTGTTTATTAGTAGAAGACTACTGCAAATCCAAGTACTGAAGATTACTGAAGCATTCGAAGCAAGATACTCTCAGAGTTTATTGAAGTTCAGAAAGCAAGTCAGAAGTCAAGTGAAGAAACCAGAAGACTGCTACTGAATAAGTTTTACTTTTTGTTTTACTGTTTTCAAGTTTCTAGATACTTGTAAAATTTCTAGTAAGATCGAAGATATATCTGGAGATATAGTCGAGAAGATCTAAGTCTTTTTCTTGGGAATTAAAATTACAAGAACACACACTTTGTACTCGATTGGAAGAGTTGATAAGGAAACATCACAACTGGGTTTGTGAGAGTGGACGTAGACAAGTTGTCGAACCACTATAAATTGTTTGTGTTGTTTACTTTACTGTTTTGTTTGTGTTTACTTGATTAACTGTTTACTTGTTAAACATACCTATCTGAACAAGACAAGTTGAGTATATTAGAACAGAGTTCTCGAATTAAGAAGTTGAGTATAAACTTGTATTGGGCTCATTGTTTAATTTCGTATTCCGCATATTGTATTCTGATATATCGAAAGAATTTTGAAAAGTCTATTCACCCCCCCCCTCTAGACATTTTCACTAGCTTACTCGATATTAACTCAACTTTGGGGACCTACAAACTCGATTGTATCACAATTCGTCATATACTAACTTATTTTGTATAGTTGATGAACATGTCATATCTGGAAATGACATCGCATCAAAGTCTCTGAGTGTCCTTCTGAATCTCCACATCAAGTTCTCAATCCCCACCAACGCAGGTTTTTTTATTTCATCCTCCGTCAATAACAAACCTAAATTAAAATAACATAACAAAGTATAATATATATATATATATATAAGTCAATTATAAAACTATGTAATTATAAAAAAATCAATTTCATCAATTTTTTATTTAATAACAATGAATGTGAAAGTACTTTAGTGATTGATTTGTGGTGAGATTGCACAAATTGTAGTTTGATTATGCTTTAAATGTCGTGCTTTAGTTGCAAAAGTCATGTAAAAGTGGTTTGTTTATCGAATTATTGATACATGATTATTTTGCTTGGTTTTTAGGGAAAAACAACGAGTTTTGAAGCAAATCATACAACATCATGCAGTTGGATAGAGATTAATTGAGGATCAGAGGAAAGACGATGAAGAGAGTTCCATATGCAAGAAAAATCGAGTCAATCGGAGGTCGAAGTCGGAAAATATGCACAAAACAAACTAAATGGTGAAACTCGGCCGAGCAAAATGACCAGAGAGTGAAAAATGAAGAACTCGGCCGAGACAAAAGCAACGGCCGAGTTGAAGATGGAATGGATGGAGGCCACGGCCGAGTGTGCAGTCTCGGCCGTGTAGAATCATTGGCCTAAAACTGGAACAACAAGGCCATGGCCGAGTTGAAAGAAAATTTTCCTCGGCCGAGGCTGGCTTGACCTGCAGCTTAGGAAATTTGGTCCGACTCGGCCGAGCTCCTGTTGAAAGAAGCGTGGAAATGTTTTTGTTTAAGGCACAACTCGGCCGAGTCACCCTAGTCAACCATGCAACTTGAAATTTGTTCTCAAAACTCGTTTTGACATAGGGACACGTGCCATATTGATGTAAACGGGTATAAACAGACCCATTTTTGGTTTTAGAAGGAGTTCTCCACTCTTGCAAGTATTTTACACATACTTTCACATGGTACAAGGTTTTCTTAAGTTTTTTTTTTATTTTCTTCATAGAATAGCTAGAATAATTGTTAGATTTCAATTCCAAGAAACAATTACCATTGTAGCTTCATTTCAACAATCAATATGATATTTACTTAATTGCAAGCTCAATTTAGTATTTTCATAATTTCCACAATCTCTTGTTATTTAACTATGGGTTTGATGATTACTTTTGTTGTAGCCATGGGATTCTCTTCTAGAACCATAGTCTAAGTTCTAATTGTCTTGGGTGTGGATGTTTTGACGGGTGTTTAGTATAATTATGGGTTAATCAACCCTATTAGCTATTGTTGTGGTTTGTATGATTCATTTGGTTAAGCAACCCTATTAGCTAACATGTTCGATTATGTTAATTGCAACGAGATTTGGATTGCATGATTGGGGGTGTGAGTGTGAGGTATGGTTAATTGAGTAAAAGTTAATTAGTAATTAGCTTAACCGAAAGAGGGTTGATTAACCCATACCAGCAGAGTTATACTCCTCTGACCAGAGCAGAACAATCCTGGAATTAGAAGAGGCAAACTCAGCACAGTAGGTCAAGACAAGCACATGTAAGTTGGAAACAGCCTAGACCTCCTTTTATAAGGCAGTCTCAGCTGTATTCAACTAAACCTAGGAAATTTGTGCCTCATTATCATAACAAACCTGTTCTTTATCCTCCACCTTTATCTTATGATATCATTGGAGAGGAAAGACCAAAACGCATCTATAAGCCGTATGGTCCACATGCTTTCAGGCCCTATTCGAACTATTACAGACATACTGGTCTTACTGAAAAAGGGATAGATCCAAGGAAAGGCTATCTTAGACTTTATGGAAATTCATGACCGAATCGCTAAACAAATGGAATGACGGAAAATTGAATGGCATGATTGGAGGAACATTTAAGTCTGATTGTTAGTCTTTAATTTATGCACTACAAGCCCACGATAGTGTTGGGCCTTAGATTAGGGGTTTTCGGCATTCCTATTTATAGTTGTTGCTTTCTTCATTGTACGGGTTGTTGGATTTTGAATTAAACTGAAATAAAGTGAGATCATCGCCTAGTATACGTAGTATCAAGGTATATATCTCTTTGTTTTATCCTTCCGCTATGCCAGTACTGTTCTGTGATAATCATGGTAGAAAATTAAAGAGGTCTCAATTATTCAAATCTTCAATGTTTATTTGGGTGCCTCTTACCAATAACCCCCAAGGACCCCAATAAACAAAGGGTACCTAAATTATTAAGATCACTACTTGAAGGGTCGATTGGATTTATACAAGAAAGGTGGTTCAGTTGGAGAAACTTGGTACATAGACAGTGGGTGTTCTCACCACATGACTGGTACCAGGGCTCTTCTTTCTGACTATCATGAGCAAGAAGGACCCAAGGTGATCTTTGGTGACAGTTTCATGGCAATCACAAAAGGATTTGGATACATCAAGAATGGAGATGTAGAGATTCAAGATGTCTCCTATGTTGAAGGTTTGAAATGCAATCCGTCTCTCAATTTTGTGACAGGGGCTATAAAGTCTACTTCAAAAGCACCAAATGTGAGATCTGGGATAAAAGAACACACACTATTCTACTTGTTGGAGTAAGACAAGGCAGTGTCTACATTGTGAACTGGAATAGTTGTCCTAGGGATGTTTGCCTTCTTAGTAAGAGTCCTAAAGAAATCAGCTGGCTATGGCACAGACGCCTATGCCATATGAACTTTAAGACAATTAATAAGATAGCAAGAGATTACCTTGTTGAAGGTATCCCTAATGAGATCTATTTCTAGTCACAATTGTGTGATGCATGCTAGAAAGGTAAACAGGTAAAAGTTTCCTTTAAGTCAATTCCCATTCTTTCTACTTGCAGAGTCTTAGAACTCTTGCACATGGATCTTCATGGTCCTATAAAACCCCCTACACTGAATGGTTGAAGGTACACTTTAGTTGTGGTAGATGATTATTCAAAGTTCACTTGAGTAATCTTCTTACACAAAAAGAGTGATACACAAACCCAACTACCAGATCTGTTGAAGAGGTTGCAAGTAGAAAAAGGTCAGCCCATTGTCAAGATAAGAAGTGACAAGGGGACTGAATTTATAAACTCTTACATAAAAGAATATTGTGCTAAATCTGGAATTCATCATTTGACAAGTGCAGCTAGAACACCCCAACAAAATGGTGTAGCTGAGAGAAGAAACAGAACACTTAAGGAAGCATGCAGAACAATGTTGGCATAGTACAACACACCACAAAAGTTCTGGGCTGAGGCAATCAACACTGCTTGCCATACTCGGAACAGAAGTGCACTCAACAAGGTACATGGTAAAACACCCTATGAGGTATGGAAAGGTAGAAAGCCTAGAGTTTCATATTTTCATATCTTTGGTTGTAAATGTTTTATTCATAACAATGGAAATAACAAATTAAATGCTTTTGTTGTTAAAGCAGATGAGGGGATATTTTTAGAATACTCCTCAACTAGCAAGGCATTTAGAGTATTTAATTACTCTACTCTATGTGTGAAGAAACACCCCATGTTGTCTTTGATGAAGTTGTACAGGACTCTGCTGACCATCAGCTCAGTAAGAAAGTTGATGATCTGAAAATTTAAACTGATAAAGATGATGATGAGACTGAAGTCTATGAATCTGTACAAGCCTACAATCCATTCCTAAACATCCTAAAGAAAGATGATGATGTAGAAAAGGTAAAAGACAGAGGTAAGTCTTCTAGACCAATTGACATGCCTGAATTGGTTGATTGTTCTCCTGTGAATAAATCTGCTGATATTGATGATACTGATATCCATGATTTAGATGATGAAAGTGTTCCTGTTAAGACTAGAAAAATATGAAAATCAGCTCACACTTCTAATCTTATTATTGGTGAGTCTGGTAAAGGTGTTAAGACTAGAAGACAACTGTTTGATTCTAAGCCAGAACCTAGTAACTCTTTATTTTGTTGGTGCTGTTTTCTTTCTTCTATTGAGCCAAGACTGTAAAAGAGGCTTTGGCTGATAGTAATTGGATTATTGCTATGCAAGATGAATTAAATCAGTTTACTAGAAATGATGTGTTGGTCCCAAGTTGAGTTAATAACGAGTAAGCTAGTGAAAACGTCTAGAGGGGGGGTGAATAGACTTTTCAAAATTCTTTCGAAATATCAAAGTACAATATGCGGAATACGAAATTAACAATGAGCCCATTTCAAGTTTATACTCAACTTAATTCGAAAACTCTGTTCTTGTGAATACTCAACTTGTCTTGTTCAGTTCAGTTATGTTTAAACAATTAAGCAATTAAACAAACAAAACAGTAAAGTAAACAACACAAACAATTTATAGTGGTTCGACAACTTGTCTACGTCCACTCTCACAAACCCAGTTGTGATGTTTCCACTAAACTCTTCCAATCGAGTACAAAGTGTAAATTCCTATGATTTAAGTCCCAAGAAGAAGACTTAGATCTAAAAATAACTAAAAAGAAAACTTATTCAGTAGCAATCTTCTGATTTCTTCACTTGTCTTGCGTAGACTTGCTTTCTGAACTTCAAACTCTGAGAGTAGACTTCAAGTAGTTCTTCAGTACGTAGCTTCAATATGCAATGATCAGTAGTCTTGAATCGTTCAATACCATGAGGTATTTATATACTTCTAATCCTCAAGAACTTAGGTAGTTGTAACCAACCTTTCTTGAAAACTGACTTCAACTGAATCTTCTTATCCATCCACGCGTTTCTTGTTACGAATTAGTTATTCCATAGCTAACTTCTTTATCTTTATCTTTCACGCGTATTTGTAACTAACTTTTTGTTTGACTTGTCTTGTTGAAACTTGTTGCGCACCTGTCTTGTAGTCCACCTGTCTTGTTTCAACACTTAGACAAATTCTGAGTCTTCTATTAACTCTTCTGGTCTGGTGTTTGCGCAGTCTCCAATAGTAGACTTTAAATAGAACTAATCTAGTCCTATCAACTAATTCTTAACAAGACTATTACATTACTTTAAGCTTTTCTGTACTATAAAGCTTAGTCAACTTAAACCTATACAATCAATCTATCTATTACATATAAAATCATGAGCTTCTATACAATGATTAATACAGCTCAATAACAACCTAACAGTTAATATAAACAGATATGAAGTACTTATACATCGTACTTATCTTTCAAACATAAAACAATACTTTTCTTTTACATGTGAACTTTCCATGTAAACTCTACTGATCTTGTACAAGACGACTACAACTCAACTAGACTAGATTAGTCAACACTTAGAAAATATTCAAACTATTTTTGGCTTATCAAAACTTCATCTTTTATCAACATGTAGGACTCGTTCTAGGATTCATATCCCAACAATTTCCCCCTTTTTGATGAAGCCAAAACTACTTGAATCTTTTCATAATAGTAGACTAGTTAAGTAGTTATCTTGTCTTAACACCAAATAGTACTTAATTTTTCATTCATTCAAATAAGAATCAGTAGATATTACACATACTTAATCAAAATCAAAAATAACTAAGTATCAGAACAAAAACAAACTAATCTGAAAGAGTACCTCCTTCTACGTTTGGAACGCAGAATGCATCAAGGAGTCTTCTGTGAATTACTCTGATGTGATCTTCATCATCAATCTTCTCTTTCTCAAGTAATTCTTCTTCAAACTTCTTGATTTGATTCATATCAACTCTTTTTCCAGATTTAGTCATGGGACACTTCCATTTCGGAAAACTAGGAATAAGAATGTTAAAGTTTGCTCCAGCAGATATCCTAAGAATCAAATTCCATAGTAACTTGTGTTGACCTTCCATGTATTTGTCAAATACCAAATAAAGATCATCAGTGCTATCAGAATCACCAAACTTCCTGATAATCCAGTGATCAAGTTCCCATTGTCTCTTCACCTTCATCCAATCAGCTCGATGCTCTTGGTCAATGAAGTAATCAATGAACTTGTCTTCACTCAGATCTTCATCAGCTTTCAGCTTCTGCAACCTTTCAATATGCTTCCTAATCTTCTTTTTGCTTGCATAATGAGTTTCATCATTGGGATTAACAACCTTTTGCTCTTTCTCAACTATTGCAGTAGCTTCTTCATCTTCAATATCTAACTTCCTTTTAACTCTTCTAGTTTGAACCTCAGCTTCTGGAGATGCAACTCTCTTGCCTTTCTCCAATCTCTTCTGCTCATCAGACTTAGCTTGCTCCAACTCTGCAGTTTTGACTAGCTTGCCTCTCTTAGGCCTCTTCAACTCTTGCATAGCAGTAGCAGCTTCTTTCTCTTCCGGTTCAGCACTAGACTTGGATTTTTCGAATTTCTCAACTCTACTTGCCTCTTCCCCCTTTTTGGCTTCATCCGCTGCCTTAAGAGTGAAAAGACTTGTAAAGCGAGTCATTTCTTCCTTCACGGCTTCTTTCATCGCTTCAGCAGCCAATTCGATCTGTTTCTGATGCGTCTTGTCGTGACTTATCTTGTCAAGACGATTAGTTACCAATTCCAGCTTCCTTGAACTTGAAACTAGTTCATCTTTGAAATGAGTAGCTGTCTGGCGAAGAAGTCTGTTTTGCTCTGTTAGATCAGTAAGAATAGCTTGAGAACGCACCAACTGGTCTTGTGCTTCTCGTCTTTGATCATCAGCAATCTCAATCTTCACTCTGTAGAGTCTCTCCATCTTACTAGACTCTTCAGCTAAAGATCTAGCAAACTCAATCGACCTCTTTTCTGAAAAATCAACTTGTCTCTTCAAGAACTGTTCAATTTCAGCATACATCTCTTCTCGAAAAGACGAGTCCATTTTGTTGACTTCACCAACAATGAGTGCTCTGGAACTGTCAACTAGTGACTGATTTTGTTCCACAAGAGTGTCTTTCAGCTTTGACTCTAAGAAGTTTTCAATGGACGATTGAACAACTTCCTTCAAATCCGATTTTAATCCTTCAAAGAATCCTTCAGGAAATGTTTGAAACGATGACTGAGTCTCAGCAGCATTATCTTCTTGAACTATTTCAACCAACTCAGCCTCATCAAACATCTCAGCATCCATGAACTCATCATCTTCTTTTCCAAACTTGAAAGAGTTAGCTTCTTCTGAATTTTCAGCTTCGTTTCCTTCAGAACCAGCTTCTATTTCCAAGATTGGTTTAGAAGTCTGAACAGCGACATCAGCAACCTCTGGCTTTAACTCGTCTTCCACCAGATCAGTCTGGGTTCCAACGTCAAATGAAAACTCTTCTATCAGAATACCATCAGGAATATGAAGAAGACGTTTGACAAGTTCAACTAAAGCCTTGCGCGGAAATAATTCGGAGTGATCTTTTACACCGCTGTTCTCCTTTTGTTCCATCTCCCAATCCATGAAGTTGGAGATTCCGCCCATGCCCTGAATGACCTCAAAAAGATCAGCAGTAGACGACTTCTTCAAAGAAAACCATGTACAAATCCTGACGAGCTTCTCAAACTGCTCTGAAGAAGTGTCAATGTCGAGAGGCGAGAGCTGCTTCTTCAGATTCCGTGTAATTTTAGCACGCACTCTCTTCTCCCTTGGGCACATCGGATAGTAAACTAAGGATTCAAATCTAACAACAGACGGGTCCTGAGTAGATGGGGTCTCTAACTCAGCTGTTGCAGTGGCAACTGGTGTGTTGTCTGAAGTAGATGGCTTGATGGGTTCAACATATTCTGTTGAAGGTAAGAAAGGATTTTGGAGTGTGGTTTCTGGGGGCTCTAATGTGGCTTGGTTTGGTGTGACAACTGTAGGAGTATCAGTTGTATCTTTTATGGGAGTGTTTTCGGGAATACTGGCTCTAAGCGGTAATGCCGCCAGTATTTGAGAGGTTGAGGGTACAGGTCGTGGCCTAAATCGATGTGATCTAGCCTTGGTTCGAATGGGAGGGAGAGAAGAAGGAATTGACAAAGATTGAGAAGAGGCACCAACCTGAGAACTCAACTCGACTGGTCGAGTAGGAGAACCAACTCTCACTAGAGTGTATACTTCTGGAATTTGAGCACTTGTCTCCTTCTCTTGTTCCGACTCCTCTTCAGTCTGAGTCTTCTCCGAGTCAACTGAACTGGACTCAGCAGCCTTCTCAGATTCTTCATCAACGGACTGACCTTCTGAAGAGCTAGATGAGCTAGCATAAGGTAAGGCTTGTGACTCATCTATTTGAACTCGCCTTGGGGCAGCTGGTCTTGCAGCAACTTGTTTCCTCAGGGCTTCCGTCTTCAGATAAAATTTAAGTGGATGAAAGGGCTTTCCATTGCTCCAGTCCAATTTGTTTGGTAACAACAAGGGGAGTAGAATACTCAACTTGTTGCCGTACCCAACCGTGTGTGACACCACCCAACTACAAGAGTCGGTGTCAACTCGAACACTCCTCTCAAAGTACATCATTCGATCAGCTATCAGTTTGAACCAATTTCCTTCTGTAATTCCGTCATAAATTGCTGCCATCACCCTTGTTTTCGCTTGAGTGACCGCATCAAAAGATCCAGTGGCACATAGAAGCATTTTGCTTGCTATGTCCAATAAAGTGCGATATTTCTTCTGCAATTCAGACTTCTTGACGGCAGGAGCCTTGCCATCTGATTTGAGCTTCATCCGCTTACCACAAAATATGCTCAAATATCTCATCTCTTGCCCCACAGCATAATTTTCAACATCAATCGTTCCTGTGGGCAGCTTCAACAGTCTGAATAACACTTCTCGAGTGATTTCAACTCGATTTGTTCTAATGAAAGATTCAATCACGTCTCCTCGTCTTGTGGCGTTGGCATAGAACAGTAACACTTCTTCCTCCAAGACGACTTGAGGGAAAGCCTCTAGATACGGCTTTAATCCACATCGATGGCACTTGGTGAGGATTTCTTGATTGTCAGCAGTGTGAACCCCTTTGAAGAACACGGAGGGTTCCACATGCACTTTGCCTTCGGTAGCATACCTACCAAGATCAAACCTTGCTTGCATGTTAGTTCTAATATCAAAAAGAGAAACGATCGACATGATCCGTGAATAGAGTAAGAACTGGGGAGTATAGATTTAGCAAGAATTTGAGAGCTATAGTAGATGAGTTATGAAAACGTGAGTCAAGATGTGTTGTGACAGATGAGTTTTGTTAGAACTGAAAGTGTGATCCAACGGCCAAGATTGATGGATATGATCCAACGGTCGAGACTTTTGAAATTCGATTACGGAATCGAGAATATTATGTGATTTGATATTGTAAAATTTGAAATCCGTCTCTTCTTAATTAGGACAGGGGAGTGAACTCATCTGACCTAATGTAGTCGAGTGTGAACTGGGTGTATACACCTCATTAAAATGGGAGTGTATAAATCCAATCCTAGGGTTTTCAAATTTTAACATTATCTAATTACTAGAATACCCTTAATTTTATGTGATTAAACACTTAGTATATTTCAATCAAGAAAACACTTAGCTTGTCTGTTCGAGTCTATCCAGAACAGACGAGTAGACTTAAGCTTCACAAGACGAGTTGGCTTAAGCACACAAGACGAGTTCCCCCTTCGCCTGTGCATGTCTATTCTGAACGTCGAACGACTTCATGTACCTATCTTATGATTTGCAATGTGTAATCATTGGTATAAGTAGAGTAAAATAAATAAGATGAATATCAATCTAAAGCAATGATCAAGGTTTCGAATAAGATGACTTTTAACAAACATAAGGGTCAACATAAGGATATTTAAGAAATCAAAGATTCCCCCTTAATTGTTTATTCCCTTAGTATTACCCTCAGCTTTACCAGTTTCCTCATCGGGTTGTCAGGTCATCTAGTCTAGCCTTGTATACCTGTCTGTTGCGTGAATAGTCGAGTGCTTCTGGTCTAGTAGTCTTGTCTCCTTTTCTTTGATGTACCTGTCTGGTTAGTGCATAGCTATAGGAAAGTAGGGTCTAAATCAATTAGCCCTAGACTAATGCATAACTCACGAAAACGTGCCTCAGCTAATGGTTTTGTGAAAATATCAGCTCTTTGAAAATCAGTATGAATCTTTTCCATGCGTATATCCTTCTTTTCTACATGGTCACGTATGAAATGATGCTTGACATCAACATGTTTACAACGTGTGTGCAATACAGGATTCTGTGTAATGGCAATGGCACTATTACTATCACAGAAAATAGGAACATTTGATTCATATATGTTGTAATCTCTAAGCTGTTGCATAAGCCAGAGTAGTTGACTACAACAGCTACCAGCAGCCATGTACTCGGCTTCGGTAGTAGAGGTAGCAACACTAGTTTGCTTTTTCGAAAACCATGAGATGAGTTTTGTGCCTAAGAATTGACAAGAACCAGATGTAGATTTCCTATCTATTCTACAGCCACCAAAATCAGAATCTGAGTAGCCACTTAGAGATAAATCATCATTTGAAGGATACCATATACCACGATTGATGGTTCCTTTCAAATATTTCAATATCCTTTTAGTGGTTTCCATATGACTCTCTTTTGGATTAGCTTGAAAACGAGCACATACGCCAACAGAGAATGCAATATCAGGTCTACTAGCAGTCAAGTACAGTAATGAACCAATTAGACCACGATAATATGTTTGATCAGCACACTTACCTTGTTCGTCTGGGTCCATTCTGTATGTAGGTAGCATAGGTACGCCAGCAGACTTGCATGTCTTAATACCATACTTGTCTAGAAGATTTCTAGTATACTTTGCTTAATTTATAAAAATCCCTTCTGGGGTCTGTTTTACTTGAAGACCAAGAAAGTAATTCATTTCACCCATCATGGACATTTCAAATTTACTTTGCATGAGTGTCGAGAAACTTTCACTCAGCTTTTTGTTAGGTGACCCAAAAATGATGTCATCTACGTAAATTTGGACGAGTAAAATGTCTTTCCCTTCTTGTCTTTTGAACAAGGTTCGATTGACCTTGCCCTTAGTAAAACCATTTTCTAACAGAAAGAGAGAGAGAGTATCATACCATGCTCTTGGAGCCTGCTTTAGTCCATATAAGGCTTTCTTCAATCTGTACACCTGGTCGCCTTTGACTTCGAAACCTGGAGGTTGTTCAACATATACTTCTTCCGCAAGAATACCGTTAAGAAATGCACTTTTATCATCCATTTGATATACAGTAAATTTCATGTAGGCAGCATATGCAAGGAACAATCGAATGGCTTCTAGTCTAGCAACAGGCGCATATGTTTCATCATAGTCTATGCCTTCAGCTTGTGAATAGCCTTGGGCTACCAGTCTAGCCTTATTCCTAACGACTACATCATTCTCATCTTTCTTATTCTTGAAAATCCATCGAGTGTCAACTACATTATGATGTTTAGGCCTATCGACAAGTTCCCAGACGTCGTTTCGAACAAACTGGTTCAACTCATCTTGCATAGCGATGATCCAATTACTATCAGCCAATGCCTCTTTAACAGTGGTAGGCTCGATAGATGAGAGGAAACAACACCAGCAAAACATAGTTGGACTAGGCTGTTCTTGCGACTCAAAGAGTTGTCGTCTAGTCTTAACACCAATAGTAGAGTCACCAATGATATTTTCTGTATCATGCACAGATTTCCATGTTTTTCTACTCTTAACAGGAATACTATCATCATCTATATCATGTACAGCATCATGCATGTCAATATCATTTGTATCATCAATTTTCACAGGAGTAGACGAGTCAACTAGAGCAGGCATGTCAGCTGGTCTAGAAGACTTACCTTGAGCACTTACTTTCACTTTATCATCAGAGTCGAGAGCTTTCATGAATGGATTGTAGGCTTGAACGGATTCATATACCTCTGATTCTTTGTCAGATTCGATCGATAGATCAGTCACCTTCTCACTGATCTTGTCGGCAGACGGGTCCTGTCGAGATTCATCGAAAACCACATGTGGTGTTTCTTCCACACAAAGAGTTGAGTAGTTGAATACCCTAAATGCCTTGCTAGTCGAGGAGTATCCTAAGAATATCCCCTCGTCCGCTTTGGCATCGAAAGCATTCAACTTGCTCTTTCCATTGTTATGGATGAAACACTTACAACCAAATATATGGAAATATGAAATACGGGGTTTTCTACCTTTCCAAACCTCATAAGGTGTCTTGCCTAGAGCTTTGTTGATCGCGCTTCTGTTTTGTGAGTGGCATGCAGTATTGATAGCTTCAGCCCAAAACTTTTGAGGCGTGTTGTACTCGGCTATCATGGTTCTACAGGCTTCTTTGAGAGTTCGATTCCTTCTTTCTGCTACACCGTTTTGTTGTGGTGTCCTAGCTGCACTAGTAAGATGCTGAATACCACGTTTAGCACAAAAATCTTTGATATAGCAATTAATGAACTCAGTTCCCTTGTCACTATGAATTTTGACAATGGACTGGTTCTTCTCAACTTGTAACTTCTTCAACAGACCAGGTAGAAGTGTTTGTGTATCACTCTTCTTGTGTAGGAAGACTACTCAAGTAAACTTAGAATAGTCGTCTACAACAACAAGTGTGTACCTTCTACCATTCAAGGTTGGAGGAGTTATTGGACCATGTAGATCCATGTGTAAGAGTTCTAGGACTCTACTAGTTGAGAGAGTAGGAATTGACTTAAATGAACCTTTAACCTGTTTACCCTGTTGACAAGCCGTGCATACATGTGACTTGTAGTAGACTTCATTGGGAATACCTTCCACAAGGTAGTCTCTTGCTATCTTATTAAGAACCTTAAAGTTTAGATGACAGAGGCGTCTATGCCAGAGCCACCCAAGTTCTTTAGGATTCTTAGTAAGTAGACAAGTGTCCCTCGGACAACTGTTCCAATTCACTATATACACACTACCTTGTCTTACGCCGACTAGTAGGACTGTGTGTGTCCTTTTGTCAATGATCTGACACTTGCGGCTTTTGAACTGCACCTTGTATCCACGATCACAAAACTGTGAGACAGAGAGTAAATTGTATTTCAGGCCTTCAACATATGAGACATCTTGGATCTCTACGTCTCCATTCCGAATGTAACCAAATCCTATAGTGACAGCAGTAGAACTATCACCAAATATCACTTTTGGTCCTTCTTGCTCATGATAGCTTGATAATAGAGCCTTGGTACCAGTCATGTGGTGCGAACAACCACTGTCTATGTACCAAGTTTCTCCTACTGAGCCACCCTTCTTATACAAGTCAAGTCGACCCTGCAATGAAGATATTCAATAATTTAGGTACCCACTAGTTTATTGGGGTCCTGGGGGGTTAGTCGAGTTCAAAGGAATCCAAATATACATTGGAGTTTTGAACAAGTTCGATCTTTTAAGCTTTCGCCCATATTTGTTGCAAAATAAGACCTTGTTATCCTTAACTGGCCTATCAGTCGAGTTCGGGTCCACTCGTTGGAGATATCCTTTCGACTTAATCTCTACTTGAGTAGGCACTGGTCTATGATAGTCAGAATAGGGCTTGTGAGCATTAGGTCCATACGGTTTATAGACGCGTTTGGGTCTTTCCTCACTAATGATATCATATGACAAAGGTGGAGGATATAGGACAGCTTGTGTACGATATTTTGGAGCAACCTGTTTAGGCCTAGACGAGTAGAGCTGAGACTGCCTTATGAAAGGAGGTCTAGGCTCTTGTCGTCTAGTCTGTACCTGTCTAGTACTCGTCTCCTCAGGATACCAATCCTCGTATCTGACCTGGTTGGGTCGTCCACGATTAGTGGTCCTTTGAAGATTAGTTCTAGATGGAACAGGCTTGTTGTTAGCATTCTTTTTACCTCCCTTGGTAATCGGAATGTTAACTCGAGTCTGTTTAGGTATAGTACCTTTAGAGGGAGTACTAATATCGTATATCATTGGTCCTTTTCCTTTATCATTTGGCAAAAGTCTTGAGTTAGTAGTAGTAGGGTTCTTATTGACTCGAGTAGACGAGCTAGATGACTCAGCACCTATGCCTGTCTTGTCAGCTGGATCTCTATACCTATCTGACAATTCAAGGTTAATCTTAGAAGAGTTAACCAGGTCAGTAAGTTTGAGATCTAGTGTGACAACCTCGGTCTCTAAGAACTTATTACGTTCTTCAAGCTTTTTGCACTTGCTTTTTAAAACATTGAACTCATTTCTCTCAGTTGCATGTGTCTTAAGTAGGTCTTGATATAACCTGTCTGTCAATGCACACTTTTCTTTGAGTTGTCTTAACTCTTCAGTCAAGCGTTCATTTAGGACTGTTACATTAGGATCTACTTTAGACTGAGCTTCCTTAAGATCAATGATTTCTTGTTTTAAGGCAATGTTCTCATCACTGACTTCGATGAATGCTTGATTAGCAAGTAGAAGGTCATCCTCAACTGCACTAGTCGAGTGCTGAAGACTACTTCCTACTTCACTACTAGCAGTGTCACTTTCATCAGTGTCAGAATCATCACAAGATTGAAAAGAAGTAGCAGATGATACCTCTTGATCGATTTTAGCCATGCAGCATAGGCCATCATCCACTATAAATGCTTCGTCGTGGTCTGGATCGGATGGGTAGCTAGATAAGGATGAAGGCAACTCGTCTGAATCAGACTCAGAGTCATCATTGGCCATCATTACCTTCTTCCCATGGTTATATCTTCTATCCCTTCTTGCCTTGCGCTCTTCTCGATCATCAGTGCTCAGGTCTGGGCATTCATATATGTAATGACCTGGCTTTTCACAGTTGTAGCACAAGAGATCATTAGTAGTCTTTTTGATAGGAGATTTATCTCTACGTTTATTACGTCTATCAGAATGCTGACTCTTCCTATCATCCGACTGTCTATCTCGCCTATTACCTTTCGAGACTTCGTCTCTCCTTTCGGATGAGTTTCGGTCTCGTCTGGTCTCAGACGAGTTCTTCGAAGTAGACGCTCTATGATCCTTGTAGAATTTCTTGTATCTACCGAAACGTTTATTCAGTCTATCAAACTTTCTAACCATGAGGTTTACCTGATCCTTCAGACTAAGATCAGTATCTAACTCGTCTTTCACAGAAGCAGACTTAGTTCTAGATTTGGACCTGTCTACTCTAGAAGACTTAGAAGAGCTAGACTTAAAGGCAACGTTCTTAGATACAGCATGTTCTCTATCACTACTGGCTAGTGGTTCATCTTCGTCTAGATCAAACTCATGGGCTTTAAGAGTTTGGAACATTGTTTCAGCAGTCCACACATCTATATCTTGAGTGTTCTTAACAAGCATCTTTACCATTCTCCATCTGGCATCAAGACTCTTAAGAATCCTAAGATTAATTTCACGAGCAGTATATGTCTTACCAAGGACTTCCAAATCATTCATGATCTTAGTAAAACGAGTATCCAGCTGGTCGATAGTTTCGCCAGCTTTCATCCGAAATGATTCAAATCTTTGGACAGCTGTGGAGAGCTTGCTCTCTTTGATTAGGGATGTCCCTTCACAAATGATAGCTAGCCTATCCCACATCTCCTTGGCAGTTTTACATTTTAACACTTTTCCTAGATACTCGTTAGGAAGAATGTGTAAGATGTAATTTTTTGCCAAACTATCCAAATTATTTTGACGCATTTCTTCTGAGGTTAGATCTGACCTGGGTTTCTTGACGAGAGTACCAATAGGTTTGTCTTTGTCGAGGGTAGCAGTATTTGGAACCATTGTAACGATAGGACCCTCGGTGACAACAGAGATCATTAGGTCGTGAGTGGAACTGAAGATGGCTTCCATCCTCAACTTCCAGTAATCATAGTCCTGAACCTGGAACTTCGGTAGCTTGTTAGCGCTGATTTCAAGAGACATGCTTATACGAGTGGATTAGTGCTAATCAGTTATATGATCAAGAAGGAGATAGATCAAGAATAGGAAACAGGAAACAGATATAGCAAGAATATTGATCAAGAACACGAGAGCAAATACAGATACGAACCAAGACTTCACCCTAAGTCTTTAAGTTGGTTATCAAGAAACAGCAGTTCGTAAACTACTGCTCGGATACCACTTGTTGGTCCCAAGTTGAGTTAATAACGAGTAAGCTAGTGAAAACGTCTAGATGGGGGTGAATAGACTTTTCAAAATTCTTTCGAAATATCAAAGTACAATATGCAGAATACGAAATTAACAATGAGCCCAATTCAAGTTTATACTCAACTTAATTCGAAAACTCTGTTCTTGTGAATAGTCAACTTGTCTTGTTCAGTTCAGTTATGTTTAAACAATTAAGCAATTAAACAAACAAAACAGTAAAGTAAACAACACAAACAATTTATAGTGGTTCGACAACTTGTCTACGTCCACTCTCACAAACCCAGTTGTGATGTTTCCACTAAACTCTTCCAATCGAGTACAAAGTGTAAATTCCTGTGATTTAAGTCCCAAGAAGAAGACTTAGATCTTCAAAGACTATACCACCAGATACGTCTACGATCTTACTAGAGATTTACAAGTATCTAGCAACTTGATAACAAAAAAAACTAAAAAGAAAACTTATTCAGTAGCAGTCTTCTGATTTCTTCACTTGTCTTGCGTAGACTTGCTTTCTGAACTTCAAACTCTGAGAGTAGACTTCAAGTAGTTCTTCAGTACGTAGCTTCAATATGCAATGATCAGTAGTCTTGAATCGTTCAATACCATGAGGTATTTATAGACTTCTAATCCTCAAGAACTTAGGTAGTTGTAACCAACCTTTCTTGAAAACTGACTTCAACTGAATCTTCTTATCCATCCACGCGTTTCTTGTTACGAATTAGTTATTCCATAGCTAACTTCTTTATCTTTATCTTTCACGCGTATTTGTAACTAACTTTTTGTTTGACTTGTCTTGTTGAAACTTGTTGCGCATCTGTCTTGTAGTCCACCTGTCTTGTTTCAACACTTAGACAAATTCTGAGTCTTCTATTAACTCTTCTGGTCTGGTCTTTGCGCAGTCTCCAATAGTAGACTTTAAATAGAACTAATCTAGTCCTATCAACTAATTCTTAACAAGACTATTACATTACTTTAAGCTTCTCTATACTATAAAGCTTAGTCAACTTAAAACAATACAATCAATCTATCTATTACATATAAAATCATGAGCTTCTATACAATGATTAATACAGCTCAATAACAACCTAACAGTTAATATAAACAGATATGAAGTACTTATACATCGTACTTATCTTTCAAACATAAAACAATACTTTTCTTTTACATGTGAACTTTCCATGTAAACTCTACTGATCTTGTACAAGACGACTACAACTCAACTAGACTAGATTAGTCAACACTTAGAAAATATTCAAACTATTTTTGGCTTATCAAAACTTCATCTTTTATCAACATGTAGGACTCGTTCTAGGATTCATATCCCAACATGATGTATGGGAACTTGTAGAGAGACCTGCTGATCATATGTGGTAGGTACTAAGTGGGTTTTCAAAAATAAGAAAGATGAGAATGATCTTGTAGTAAGGAATAAGGCTAGATTAGTGGCACAGGGCTACTCTCAAGCTGAGGGTATTGATTATGATGAAACATTTGCTCCTGTAGCCAGACTAGAAGCTATAAGATTGTTTCTTGCTTAAGCTGATTATATGAAATTCAGTGTGTATCAAATGGATGTTAAAAGTGCATTTTTAAATGGTATACTTGCTGAAGAATTTTATGTAGAACAACCTCCTGGATTTGAGGTGAAGGGTAACCAAGTATACAGGTTGAAGAAAGCACTATATGGTTTGAAGCAAGCCCCAAGAGCCTAGTATGACACTCTTTCACTATTCTTACTTGAAAATGGTTTTACTAAGGGCAAAGTAGATCGTACTTTGTTCAGAAGACAAGAAGGGAAAAATATTTTACTTGTCCAAATTTATGTGGATGATATTGTTGGGATATAAATTTATAACATATTTTAAAGATGTTCTATTAGGTTTAAAGATGTTCTATTTCAAAAACCATTTTAATTTTTTTGTATTTGATGTAGTCTTTTTTGTAAATCTATAAATATCTTTTGTATTCTAATTTTTTTATGAATGAGAAGATCATTGTATATTTTAGTATCATCAAAACAATTGTCACAATTTTTTATACATTTTTACATATTTGCTTTATACTCTTACATATTGTTGTATACTCTTATCATCAAAACAATTGTCACAATTATTTATACATTTTTACAATCATTTTTACATATGAATTTTCTTTACAATTAAGTTTCATTTTTTAATTTATTTTATTTTAGTTTCAACAACTTGTGTTATGTTATTAATTCAATCCAAGTTTTATTATATATGTATTTTACTTATTGCATGTATGTTTCGTCTTAATATATACTATTAAGAATAATGTTATTTATTTCATCGATCTTAATATATTAAATATTATTTTATTATTTATTGCTAACATTTTTTTTATTGTATGAATAAATATTTTGTTAACTATTGTTGTATCACAAACAATGACACTTTTTAATTTATTTATAAATTTTTTTTTCTAATTATATTTAAAATGTAATTAAATTTTATTATTTTTAATTTAATTAACGTTCTTTAAGATTTATAATATATATAAAATATTTTCATATAGTCATTTATTTTTATTTTTTCTATTTACATCTTACTATAACTTAGTTATTTAAAAAAAAATACTCATTTAATAATTTTTTAAGTTATTCTTTCATAAGTATACATGGATATATATTTTGTAAACTATTATTGTATTGTAACCTAAGACATTCTTTAATTTATTAATAAAGTCGTTGTCTAATTCATTTTAATGATATACAAATTTTGTCTTTTGTTATTTTAAATGATTGACATTCTATATTATCTTTTCATATAATCCTATCATTTATTTTATAATTTTCATTTTATTCACTATCAGATTAAAGCATATAATTAAGTAGTCTTTATTATAACTTATTGTTTATAATCATATCATTAAGTATGACTTTATTATTTTATTATTTTACCATATAATTTGTAGTTATTTATTAATTATAGTAAGTATTTTTTTGTTTGACTTTTATTTTCTACTTGTAGTTACATTTTTCTATATTATTATTTAATTTATTACTATTATTATGGATAGGTGTATATAGGAGTATGCAAAAAACGATCGGACCGAAAAAAAGATCAAAATCGATCCGGACCAACCGATTAATTTTCGGTGCATCAAAATTTAGAATTCCGGGTTCCGGTCCAGTCTAAAATCGGAAATTTTGTTTTATTTTTTATATTATTAGACTTTCTCAAAAAAATTATATATTTTTTATTAAAACATTGATAAAATGTAAGGCCTTTAAATGAATTTGTATAACATTAATATATTTATTTTTCTTCATGTTAGTACCTAAAATATTTTTCTCTAGACTTTTATTAATTCCTATGAAACGTGTATTAGTTTTGAATATTTTTTTATTATTTTATTACATCGGACGTCAAAATTTTATGTAAGAATGGTTTAAAAATTAAAATAAATTATAAAAACATTCTGGTCTGAAACGTTCCAAATCCGAACCGGATCGAAATTTATCGGTCCAGTCCGATCTGGACCAGATTAATTCAGGTCCGGGGGTGGATTTCGATCCCGGTCCAAATCGGTTCCGATCCGGTCCGATTTTGGACCGGTGCACACCCCTAGGTGTATATATTCAACTTCCATGTATTTTATTTTTCTAAACATATTTCTAATTTTTAGGCTTGATTTCATAATTATTTTATATGTTTTTAAAATTTTCTAAAATGTTATTTTGATAGCATATTTAATTTTTACATATTTTAAATATATTTTTTTTCTTTAAAAATTCAATCTCTTATGGATAGTTGATTTTATTTTTCTCTCCTTAAATTATGTCATTTGTTATTTTTAGTAAATTATAAAATAAAATTTATAACCAACACGAAACAATACAATCGAGTTTGTATATACAAAATGATTGAAAGACACACTATTTTCAACTCCATCTAAATTGTTTATGATATCCGGTCTGACCATATATTATTAAACATATATACCAAATTGTGTTCGTGGATAAACTTTGTATTTAATTTCATTATGTTTTATGTTATTTTTTGGTATGGAGATTGTTTAAATTTTTCTTTTTGTCAAATGATACTCCCTCCATTTTTTTAATAAATGTCATTTTGACTTTTAAATAATTTTTAAAATACATGTCATTCTGTGTATTTTTCTTTAAATTTTATTATTTTATCCTTTTATTTACTGCAAATAATTTTCATAATTATATTTTCCATAATTTAGGATATAAATCATTAACCTAATAGAACATCGGAAAATTTCAAAATACATCCTGTAACTTAGATCGATTCCATTTTAAATCCTTTATGTTTTCACTTTTTCAAAATACGTCCTAAGGTGTCCAATTTACGTCCTGTAACTTAGGACAGTTTCATTTTAAATCCTTTAAGTTTTCACTTTTTTTCAAAATACGTCCTAAGATGTCCAATTTACATCATTTTTTTATCGAAAATTAATTTTTTTCTAAAATCTGCCATGCGCGGCTCGAACTTTTGTTTAAAATTGGGGCTTCCGGCAAATTTGGTTATTGGGCACCTTAGGACGTATTTTGAAAAAGTGAAAATTTAAAGGATTTAAAATGAAATCAACCTAAGTTACAGGACGTAAATTGGACAAAAGGATGTAAATTGGACACTTTAGGATGTATTTTGAAAAAGTGAAAACTTAAAGGATTTAAAATGGAATCAATTTAAGTTACAAGACTTATTTTGAAATTTTCCCTCTTTAAACCTTTAAGAATATAATATTTTTGGGCTAGTCTTGGGTGAGACCGTCTCACAGAATGAGATCCGTGAGACGGCTGTTATATATAAAAAGTGATAATGTTTGAGCAAAAAGTGATAGTGTTTAAGTAAAAAGTGATAGTCACTTTTGTTAAAAATATTATCACTTTTTACTTAAACATTATCACTTTTTTTTACAAACTAAAATCTGAAAAAAAAAAATGTGGGTTATCCTACCCAAAATTTTAAAATATGGGTTAAAATGACCCGTCTCACAGAAAAAGATCCGTGAGACGGTCTCTGTTGGTCCTGAAAGGAGTATAGAACAAGTGTATGGGGGGGGGAATACACTTTTATGCAATTTCTTTTTAAAACTTGATCAAACCAGAGATCAGCAATGTTGTCTTGGACAACTCTGCTGAAGATGATTAACTCTTTATAGATAATCAAACTACTAAGTACTATTGAGTACTTAGTTTAATAACTATCTAAGTGAGTTATATGTGCGGAATTTAGTGGTTGGCCCTTTAGTTTAAACTCCTTTTAATTTCTGAAATCACTTAGGCAATTAATACAGTCCAGTTTTCATGGAACTTGTCCAAATGTCTTTTGCACAGTCTTGAGTATAAGTTCTTTGAAAGGTCAGTTTTGTGTGCAGTGTTGAATGTATGAAAGTACTTGAAAGCAAATCAACACAAGAGTTTATAGTGGTTCAGAGACTCAAGCTCCTACATCCACTTTCCCTGATTTAACAGGATAATTCCTTAACTCTTGGAATTAACTTGTTTTATAGTGCCAAGGTGCACTTGATCAATAACACTACTTCTTGGTGAATTGATCCCTAGGATGTCTAGAGTCCTAGTACCCTCTTCTCAACTCAAAACTGAACTATTCTTCTCTCAACAGTCAACTCCTACCACTTCTACTACTACAACAACCTTCTCACTTTCTCACTTGAAAGAGGTAAGGATTGAAGTAAGGTTCCAACTAATGAGATATCCTTTACAATGAAGATCAGTGTATAAGGATTAGGATATCTCTCTAAGCTTTGTATGGATATACAATTGGGTTCAGCTTAGAAGAAGTGTATGAAGACTAAGGTAGTCTCTTTGAAAGCTTTGAAAGCACTCTTGCTTGTAGGATAGTTGGATATTCTTGTCAATTGTTGAGGTACTTTCAAATGGCCTCTACACTTTTGTATTTATAGACAAATGAAGGATTTGCCCGTTGGAGAGGCAGCCTCAAATGTCCATAAATGTCTTCTTTATTTCTTCAACTTAGAAGACAGATTCTTGATAGTGACATGTCCTCATTTGGGAAATAAACGGCTGTATAGACTTTGTCTTCATTCTGCAGCACTTTTTCCAATGTCTGACTTTAAGATCTTCTTGTTAAGACTTGGACATGGCTTCTGAAGGTTGTTCCAATGATAGGACAACATTCCTTATCAAATGGACAACTCTGCTTATCACTATCAGCAGACTTGCTTATCAGCATGGTTGGCTTGCTCATTTCAGATGACTTGGCTCTTACCCTTTGCTTCACTTGAAAGTGATCTTAGCATGATTCATTGAAGATCTTTAGGGTATAGTTGTCTCTACATCTTTAGCATGGTTGACCTCAAGCTTTCAGAATACTTGTTCTTGATTAATTGTGCTGAGACAACTCTTCTGGACAACTCTCCTGATCAGCATACTTGGCCTTCAATAGACTTAGTGATTGTTCCAGAATTTGAGCCTTGAGGGGACTTGTTATTGATAGTCTTCAAAGCATATGTTCCCCCTCAAATAGTGCATCTAAACAACTAAGAGCTGCCTAACATATTAGCTCCTCATCTAGCCTTATTCTATATGTTCTAACATTCTTAGAACATAATCATCTTGACTTAGGCATGTCTCAGGGGGTTTTGGTATTGAATCAAAACATGTCTCATTTTATTCCCAACAATTTACCCCTTTTTGATGATGCCAAAACCTATACATTCTATGCAAAAGTGACTTGACTACACCTATTACATTTATCTTCAGAAGACATGACTAGGGTCAATATTCCTGAAAAACAATGTGTTAGTGTACTCACTGTTCATGTTGCAAGTAGGTTTCAAAGATAGGCATAGAGAGATTTCTGCAATAGTGTTTCTTGATTCAAAGTAAGTTCAACTATCATTCATTTGAAAATCAATACAGGCATGTTGATAGTTGAAGTTAACATATCAGAGCATGAATTCAAGACACTATTACACTTGATCATTTCATTACAAAGATTCAGAGCATATACTAATCACAAGATCTAGAGTATCAGAGCAAAAACTAAAACATTTAGTAGTATCTAGATCTTCAAATATCAGAGCACAAAACTTATGTCAGAGCAACCAAATCATATCAAAGCAACAAATTATCTGAGCACACCATATCAGCAATCTTGACCAGACTTCAGCATAGATGACCAACTAAAAACATATCTTCAGGTAAGATAAGTCTTAATTCATAAAAATGTCAGAAGACTTAGCCATTTCAGAGATCATCCTCAGGAGGTGGCACCATCCCATATTGTGCCCACACTCTTCTTTTCAGATCCATGGCTTCTTGGTTTGTTCCCTTGGGTCCAAGAACCATCTTGTTCAGCTTGAGGATCTCTGTCAATTCCTTCAGGATCTTTGCCTGGTCAATCCATCCTTCAAGCTTTGGAGGCATGTATATGATTGGCTTGGGGGCAGTGAGTTCAAATCTTGCAATATCAGCAGCTGCAAGTAGTTGTTGATAAAGCTCTCTGTGATACTCTATCATGAACTCAGCAAAAGTGGAGTTGGCATCTCTTCCATTCCATCTGTCAATGACATAGTAGTCATAGACAAACTCCCTTTTGGCTTCCTCCCATGAGTCATTCAGCTGAATTTACACCCATTTATCCAAGTGAGGATATTTGGTGTCCATTGTGATCAAAAGTTGTGGCTTCATTTTGTTGTAAGTTGCTCTCTTCCTTCTGGGCTTTTGGAAATCTGCTCTTCTTTTGTCTCTTGCTCTTTGTGCTTCATCCATCAAATCCATCTTCTCTTGGGCCCTCATCATGGCCAGCTTCTATTGAGTTTCAGGGTCTTTGCCATACCCTTCATGAAACAATTTTGATGGATCAAGAGCTAAGACAGTTGTCTTCTTCTTGGGTTCAGGTCCAAATCCTTCAGCAAATAACTCTTCAACATCTTCAGTAGATTTGGGACCTTCAGCACTTTTGGCAGATTCAGAAGACTTGTCCTCTTCAGTAGTCTTGGGCAGTTCAGCATCTATGTCCTTCTCAACATTCTTGGACACTTCAGCAGTCTTGTCCTTTTCAACATTTTTGGCCTTCTTGGAGGTAGGCACTTCATCAATAATTCTAAATTCAGGGGGCAGATCAAGGCTGTTGGGAAAGTCAGTCAATGTTTCAGTTTTCCTTTTATTTCCCTTGGCCCTCTTGATCTTTCCTCTAGTTTGGACACCTTCATCATCTTTGTCCAAACCAGACACTTCACCTCCTGGTCTTTGTTGTAGCCTAACTCCTTCCTCTTGAGCTGAGGCCATTGAGTTCTTCAAGGCTAGTGCTAACTGCTCCTCTTCATCCAAATCCTCTAAGTTCAGCACTGCTGGCTCTTTTCCTTTAGTTTCAGCAACTTTGTCCTTCCCTTTTACTGGGCTTCCAATAACCAAGGCACCTTTTTCCCTTGCTCTTTCCCTTTCTCCCTTTTTGGCAGCATCAAAACATTCAGGCCTAAGTTCACTCATAGTTGATGCCATCAAGGACTGGGCTTGGGTTAGAGACTTCATCTCCTCCAGCAAATATACATTCTAATCATGTATATTTTGCATCCTATCACTGCTCAAGCTAAGGAAAGCTAGAATAGGCTTCATCTTTTGTTGGACAACCTCCTCCAAGGTTGCTTTTAGAGATGCATCCAGTTGGGCCTTAAGAAGCTCTGTGAGGTTGGCCACTGCACCTTCAGCAATGTTGGCCATCACCTCTTGGGAAGATGTCCTGAGAAGATGTGGACAAGTGTACTGAGATTCAATGGACAAGTGTCCTGAATAATTGAGGTCATCTCTTCTGAACTTTAGTAAACTTGACCAAGTCTGCTGAAAACCAATTTAATTCCCTTTACTCCCATTAACTCCAATGGAGTTTACTTGTCCAACTTCCCTGGATCAAGTAATCCCAACTATGCTGATAGCTCTAGAAACCTTGCCTCTGCAAGTGGCTTAGTCAATATATCAGCTTTTTGATGATCTGTGTGGATCTTGACCAACTTTATGTCCTTCTTCTCCACATGGTCTCTAATGAAGTGATGCTTGATGTCCACATGTTTGCATCTTGTGTGCAATACAGGATTCTGTGATATTACAATTGCACTATTGTTGTCACAGAATATAGGCACTTCAGTAGAGTTGACTTTGTAGTCTCTTAGTTGTTGTCTCAACCAAAGGATTTGAGCACAACAACTTCCAGCTGCAATATTCAACCTCAGTGGTGGAAGTAGCCACTGTGTTCTGCTTTTTGGAGAACCAAGATATGAGTTTGTTGCCCAAGAATTGACAAGTCCCTGAAGTGGACTTTCTATCAATTCTAAATCCTCCATAGTCAGCATCTAAGTAGCCAGTTAACTCAATGTTGTCATCAGCAGGGTACCAAAGGCCTAGATTCTCTGTGCCTTTGAGATACCTCAAAATCCTCTTTGCAGCCTCAAGGTGGCTTTTCTTAGGATTTGCTTGAAACCTTGCACAAACACCTACTGCAAAGGTGATGTCAGGTCTGCTGGCAGTGAGATAGAGGAGTGAATCAATGATTCCTCTATACTCAGTAGAGTTGGTTGGAACACCACTCTCATCAGGATCCATCTTCCAATTTGTGTTCATTGGGATCCTTACTGGCTTGCTAGTTGCACACCCAAACTTTTTGATCATTTCTCTGGTGTACTTAGCTTGGTTGATGAAGATTCCTTCATTTGATTGCTTGACTTGAAGTCCCAAAAAGAAGTTCATCAACCCCTCATGGACATCTCAAACTTGCTTTGCATAAGCTTTGAGAACTTCTCACACAACTTCTCATTGGGGGATCCAAATATTATGTCATCTACATAAATTTGAACAAGCAAGATGTCCTCTCCTTCACTGATTCTGAAGAGTGTTCTATCCACAGTTCCCTTGGTGAATCCATGATCCAAGAGAAATTGTGACAGAGTATCATACCAAGCCATAGGGGCTTGCTTGAGTCCATATAGAGCTTTCTTCAGTCTGTAGACTTGATTTCCAACCTCAAAACCAGGTGGTTACTCCACATAGACTTCTTCTTTCAAGACTCCATTCAGAAAGGCACTCTTGACATCCATTTGGTATACTTTGAACCTCTTGTGGGCTGCATAGGCTAGAAAGAGCCTTATTGCTTCTAGCCTTGCTACAGGTGCAAATGTCTCATCATAGTCAATGCCTTCATGTTGGCAGTAGCCCTTTGCCACTAGTCTTACTTTGTTTCTGACAATCACATCATTCTCATTCTTCTTGTTCTTGAACACCCACTTTGTTCCAATAACATCTTGATGTGAAGGTCTATCCACCAGCTCCCATACTTCATTTCTGGTGAATTGGTTCAGTTCTTCCTACATGGCTGTGATCCAATTGGCATCTTGAAGTGCTTCTTCAATGTCACTTGGTTCTTGTTCTGACAAGAAACAACAGAATAAAGCACTTTCACCATGAAATCTCCTTGTTTTGACTCCTATACTTGGATCACCAAGTATTAGATCAGTAGGATGGTCAGACAACCAAGTCCTTCTTTTTCTGATCTCTTCAGTAGAGTTGTCCTCTACTGAAGTTGAATCATTTTGATCATAAAATTCAGGATAATTGAATGCATGATCTAATTCAGGATCATAATCAAGTGTGTTGTCCTCAATGTCAGGGACATTGGCATTTTCAACATTTTGAGTTCCCCCTTGATTATTTGACCCATTAACTACCTCAGCAGGAACTGCTTCTTCATTGGTAGTTGTTACCTGGATGTGAACTGGGATTGGGTCATTCAGTTCACCATTTCCTTCAGTGGGATTTGCCTCAGGAGGGTTGCCTTCAGGATTGTTGACCAATGGGAGTTTTTCAGGTATTGGCTTGGACAACATCTATGAATTCAATGTCTTTGTCCTTTAGGCTCAGTCTGGTTGTCCTCTGTGTGATTTCTTCTGATTCCAGGTTCTCATTTCTGAACTCATGAATAGATTCATCAAACACAACATGAGGTGTTTCCTCCACAATAAGAGTTTTCTTGTTGTAGACTCTGAAAGCTCTACTGATTTGAGAATATCCAAGGAATACTCCCTCATCAGCTTTGTTATCAAAGGCTTTTAACTGTTCTTTCCCATTATTGTGAATGAAGCACTTGCAATCAAAGATGTGAAAGTATGACACTTTAGGCAATCTCCCTTTCCAGAGTTCATAGGGGGTTTTGCCTTGCCCCTTAGTAATCAAACATCTATTTTGAGTATGGCATGCAGTGTTTATAGCTTCAGCCAAAAACCTCTTAGGTAGGTTTGAATCAGCAATTAAGGTTCTAGCAGCTTCTTTTAAAGTTCTATTTCTCCTCTCTGCAACTCCATTTTGTTGGGGAGTTCTAGCTTCTGAGGTTTAATGAGCTATTCCATTTGATGTGCAATACTACAACAAAATGCACTTTTGTAACGAAAAAATTGGTTACAAAAAGTCATTTTTTGGTTACAAAAACCTTTTGTAACGAAACACTTCGTTACAAAAGTTGGTCTTGTAAAGCTCGTTGCAAAAAGTTCTTGTAACGAAAAAAATTCAATTTCGTTACCAATACAATTGTAACGACACATTTTTCAGTTACAAAAACCATAGCAATTGTAACAAATGTTTGGTTACAAAATGTTGCAAGAATTGTTCAAAAAATCAATTTTGTTACAAATAAAGGTTTAGTCGTATATTTGATGCTAAAATATTTGATTTGTTAATATATTATTACAATTACTAGCTCATTTCATTCCAAAAATAAATAATAAATACAAATAAATTGTAAACATATGAGAAATCATAAAACAAAGGTCATATCGCAATAATTTTTATTAAAAAAAAAAATCAATTCTCTAAATACACTCAATCAAAAATGCAATGTTACACATACAAATAAACACAAAAAAAACCAATGTCGCACAAAATCGCTCCATGGTTTCCTTCCTCGGGACTTTTGACATTTTTCTTTCTTATGATTTCCCTCTTCAAACCAACACCGCCAAATTGAAGAGTTGTTGAGTTCCTTTTTTTTTTTTTTCTCCTTTGCAAAATCAGAAACATTATGCTTGTCATCCACTGAGCTCGATAGCAACTTGTACATCTTTTTAACTGGTTCGACAACTAGACATCCAAATATCTTTGTAATGAAATAAATAGATATATCTGTCATCATGTAAAGTGTATAAACTCCTTGGAACTTGTAACGATGAAGTTAACATGGAATTGTACACACAATTTGACTTAACCAAGTCTTTAGATATTTAAGCAATAAGGGACTGTGAACTATGTGATTTATTCGATGTTCTATGAGTTGCAAATGGGTGAGAGTATACCTTGCAGTTATTGTTGAATATCCAACCTTTCTCAAGCTCCATTTTCATCATGTGCACAACATCCTGAACCTACATTGTCACTAGATCGATCAACCCTTAATAAACAAAAAATGTTCATCAAAAGAAAAAAAATCACTCCGTACCTTTTTTTTTATTGCCGAAGAGGATCACCATCTTCCACCAAAATAACACACTTTGTTTCTATTGCATCTATTACCATTTTGTTACATTAAAGGGTATATATGTTACTTCTAACCTGCAAGTTCAATGAAATTAAGCACTATTTTTAAAGAAGAATTTTTTTTTTCAAGCATATGATATGTAGCAATGAAATAAAGCATATTTTTCCTTTCTCAACTTCCACAGTAGCTAATGACGAAGAGCCTCAAAAGTGTTTATCCGGGTCACCAATGTCACCTAATCCCCATTTTATTTGTTGCTATTCTCAGAGCAGTAAATCAATCTCTTATTCCAATAAACCATGTTCCTCTGTTTCCTTTAAAAAAAAAACATATTCCTGCAGCAAAGTACTCTTTAGCTAGGGACTAGAGCAATTCTAGAAATTGTAACAGAAAATTTTTGTCATTATATTAGTGCACATTAATCCAGCTATTTTTTACAACTGATATCTTGAATTTCACCATGCATACCAAACTTCAGTCAAACATTCATGAATGGTCTAAACAGAAACCTATCAAATGTTAACAGAGGTTTACTTATCGTGCCACCAAACGGGCCTTAGAGGACCTAATATCTTATATATATATATATATATATATATATATATGCAATTATTCGTTCATTAAAATAAGACGTACTCATATCCATTATTAAAGTAGGACAGTGCACATAAAATTGAATGAAGTATTACAAGTAATTATAATTGTAACCTCATTTTACATTTTTCTAGTGTTTTTCATTTACTAAAAAACAGTATTCTCCGTTCCCTCTGACCATACCATTTATTCAACTATATAAAAACATATATACTCTGCATTAATTAATTATAAACATCCCTTTATATTCTTTATTTCTTTCTAGAAAAGAGCTCCCAGACATGGTGAAATCTGAGTTTGATTTTTTCAGCATGGACAAGGAATCTAAGTCCACCATTCAACACCGTAGAAGCTTTCGCGATTCGAATTTCACTTTTCGTATAACAAAGGAGAAATCACATTCCAATGTTATTTAAGTGAGTATGCACACACATACCAGAGGACTAAACTACGGGATCTCACTCAGCCATGATTTTAGCTTATAAATCTTCACATTAGTTTTCCAATTTTTTCCCCTTCCAAGTTCTAACACAAATTACGAGTAGGAAACATGCTGAAAAGAAGTAGGAAACATGTTCCTTCTTATAGCTCATGCCTTTACAATTCAGCTTCCTTTTTTTTCTAATCCATAATCAATTCCTTACCAAAGTAATTAATTGCATGTTTTTCATCTTTCTAATCATGACCAAAATCACACAATGACAGTAAAATCAATAAAATACAGTGGTAAGAATTGAACATTGTAGTGAGGCTTCACACCAAAGTCACACAAAATTGAAACCGTGAACGAGTCGGAGACCAAACATCGTTAATTCCATATATTGAATCAGACAATTCTGATTACCAAAAATCAGAATAAATATGAATTCCAGCCAAACTGATTAACTATGAACATTACCCAAATGAAATCCAAAAACAAACTTTGCAAGCAACTTTGATCAGAGAATTCAAACATCCGATTCAAACTTTAGAAAAAATAAATCAACAATAATGAAGAACCAATAGATTAATTGCTGAAATCAAACAAGCATAAAGTCGAAGTAGAGCAAAATAATAACTAATAAAATCGAAATTCGTCAATTAAAAATCGAGAACTGTTTATTCAATCCAAAATCGCATTCAGATTAGTGTACCTGAAAATGAAAATCAGTATTCCTCAATCGCACTCAAAATTTCACACTAATTGTTCCTTATTCAGCGTCCAAAGTCCAGCCCTCTATGAATTGGTCCTTAGACTCAAATTCAAGGGAGCATCTAAAGAGAGAGGTAAACATGACTCGAACTCAAAGAGTGCTACTGGTAACGCGTCTCGACGATGAAGAGTGACGCACTGTTCCTATGCATGCGCTTGAGTTTGTAAAAACTTTCGCGTGGGGACTGTGATAGAAGGGGTGAAAGGCAGAGGATGGGGACGCCGGCAGTATACAGAGGATGGGGACGACGGCGCCCATATGTTTAAGAATTAGGAATTTAGGGTTTAGCTGCGTATCGCGTTACTGCGTAGGGTTTATAGGGTAGGAAATAAGAATTAAGAATTTAGGATTTCCTCTCTTAGATTTCCCGCGATTTTAAGTATAATTTACGTGTGTTTTCAAAATATATATATATATATATATATATATATATATATATAAAATTTGCATAAAAAGAATAAAAATAATTCTGGATTTTATATATGCCCATTTAATTTAATCAATCTATTTGTAACCAATATTTCACTATTTGTAACAACAATTAATTAATGTTATTTAAAATAAGATTTTTTGTAACAAAAATAAAATTTTGTTACAATAAATTATTCTTTTGTAACCGTTTTATTGTTGGTTACAAATAATTTTGTTACGAAAAGTACATTTTGTTGTAGTGCTCATTGATGTATGAATTTATGAACTCAGTGCCTTTATCAGATCTTATCTTGATAATGCTAAAGCTTTTCTCATTTGACAATCTCTTTAAAAGTTCAGGTAGTTTGACTTGAGTTTCCTTCTTATTAAGGAGAAATACTATCCATGTGAACCTAGAGAAGTCATCTACTACAACCAATGTGTATTTTCTACCATTTATGCTTGCTGGGGTAATTGGTCCAAATAAGTTCATATGTAAAAGCTCAAGTACCCTTTCAGTAGAGATGACTGGTTTTCCTTTGAATGAGGCTTTAATATGTTTTCCTTCTTAGCATGGTTTGCAAACATGCTCTTTAATGAAAACCTCATTAGGCAGTCATTTAACTAATGCATTCCTAGCAATTTTGTTCATTGTTTTGAAGTTCAAGTGGTTTAATCTCTTATGCCATAACCAACTTTGTTCACTAGAACTCTTAGCAATGAAACATGCAGCATCAGTAGACTTGTCCCAGTCTGCAAAATACACATTCCCTTTCCTAGTTCCAGTCAATAGAGTTTGTTGAGTCTTATCTTTGATTAAGCATTTTCCACTTGAAAACTCAACATTGAAATCTTTATCACATAATTGACTGATACTTAGGAGGTTATATTTGAGACCAGCCACATAAGACACATTGGATACTTTGATGTTACCAATCACCAAAGTACCATAACCTTTTGTTGTAGCTTGTGAGCTGTCTCCAAATGTGACATTTGGGCCTTCTTTTTCAATGAAATCAGTGAGGAGTTCCTTGTTTCCAGTCATGTGCCTTGAACATCCACTGTCAAGGTACCATGATGACTTTTTGCTCATGCTCCTCTTCTTGTGGCCCATTGGTACCTGCAATTAGATAGGTTTAGGTACCCTTTGAGTTTTGGGTCCTGAGAGGTTAGCTGTACCTTTAGGAACCCAAACTTACCTAATAACCTTGATGGATTCAAGGTGGCTAAGTTGTCTTCCTCTAGCATTTACATACACTGTCTTTCCCTTAAATGCCTTTGGGAAAGTATGTGTGAAAGTGTTAACTCTGTAAGTTTCAGGAGAGTTGACAAATCTCCTGAACTTATGAGTTCTTTGTGCTACTTGAGGGAATCTTTGAGGAAAGGCATTTTTATGACCATTACCCTTTGGCATGAAGGGTTTTGGTTGTCTCATTTTATTTTGCCTTTGAGGAAAGTTGTCCTTAGGTCTAGTCAACTGAGGCTTTCTCAGTAGAGTTGGCCTAGGCTGATTATACCTTGGATAACTCCTCTGAACATTGTTCAGGAGAGTTGCCCTTCCATTGGGTCTACTCTGCTGACCAGCATTCCTCTTGTGTTCAGGAGCTTTGGCCATTTCCTTAGGTTTTGGCCTAGTCTCCTGAAGCATTTGAGTAGGCAGATCATCCATTTTGCCCTTTCCTTTGTTCAGTGGCTGAATTATTTCATTTTCATCTTGTTGTGCCACTGATTTGACAAAGATTCTCTTAGTGTTACTTGTAGAGGCAACACTAAGACAAGGTGAAGATTCAAATGGATCAAAACCTAATCCACTTCTTTGAGCCATAGGTCTTTGATAACTTTGAATTTCCTCTATTGCTTTAGTGGATCTTCTCAGAGCAGACATCTTTAATTTCAGGCTCTCTTCACTTGATTTTAGAATATCATACTCATGTGAGAGGTTTTCAAATTTAGCTTGAAGAATTTTTAGCTCAAAATATTTTCTCTTCTGAGAGAGGAGTTGATCATCAATCTCCTTTTGTTGGTCAACTATCCTGAGATTTGCTTCCTCAAGCTCTCTCAAGACTTGTTGATACAACTCAGTAGACTTGACATCAACAACTAGCTCAGAGTTTTTAGCAAGCTCAATTGCCAATCTTTCATTCTCTCTCACACAGTTGTCATGAAATTCTTGTAACATAGTGAAATCTTCCATCAACTTTCCAAGAGAAAGTTTCAAGTTGACTTCACTAGTGTTTTGTGAAATGAATGATGGTGAACTAGAAGTAGAGGATACCTCATCATGCTCAAGAGCCATGTTGCACACATCATCATCATCTTCACTGTTTGAGAACAGTCCATCAGAAGAGTTGAAGCTTTCAGCACTATCAGATTCTTCACCAGCCATTATGGCCTTTCTATTGGTGAACTTTCTGTCTCTTTTTGCTTGCATTTCTCTTCTTTCTTTAGAGCTCAATTCAGGGCAGTCATACTGGAAGTGCTCTTTCTTCTTGCAATTATATCACAAGTCTTCATCATCATCCTTCTTGGGTTCATCTCTTCTTTTAGATGATGAAGGGTCAGTTTTATTGGACCTTCTCCTATCAGAGTACTTGTCCTCTGATCTTTTCTCTTCAGGCTTCTTGACCTCAGCCTGAGCTTCAGGAGAGTTGTATCTTCTCCTGAATTTGTTGTCTTGGTAGAATTTCTTGTATCTACCAAACCTTGAGTTTAGCTTCTCAAATCTCCTAGCCATCAAGGCTAGATCTGACCTGGGTTTCTTGACGAGAGTGCCAATAGGTTTGTCTTTGTCGAGGGTAGCAGTATTTGGAACCATTGTAACGATGGGACCCTCGGTGACAACGGAGATCATTAGGTCGTGAGTGGAACTGAAGATGGCTTCCATCCTCAACTTCCAGTAGTCATAGTCCTGAACCTGGAACTTCGGTAGCTTGTTAGCACTTATTTCAAGAGACATGTTTTTCAAGTAAATCAGTGCTAAACAGATTTTATAGTCAAGTAGCAAATATTTTCAGCAGCGATGATCAAGAACAAAAACAGGAAACAAGTATAGCAAGAATATTGATCAAGAACACGTGAGCCAATACAGATACGAACCAAGACTTCACCCTAAGTCTTTAAGTTGGTTATCAAGAAACAGCAGTTCGTAAACTACTGCTCTGATACCACTTGTTGGTCCCAAGTTGAGTTAATAACGAGTAAGCTAGTGAAAACGTCTAGAGGGGGGTGAATAGACTTTTCAAAAATCTTTCGAAATATCAAAGTACAATATGCGGAATACGAAATTAACAATGAGCCCAATTCAAGTTTATACTCAACTTACATACGAGAACTCTGTTCTATACTCAACTAGTCTAGTTCAGTTAAGTAGTTAATCAATTAAGCAATTAAACAACTAAAACAGTAAAGTAAATCAACACACAACGATTTATAGTGGTTCGACAACTTGTCCACGTCCACTCTCACAAACCCAGTTGTGATGTTTTCCACTAAACTCTTCCAATCGAGTACAAAGTGTGTTTTCCTGTCTTTTAAGTCCCAAGAAGAAGACTTAGATCTTCAAAGAATATACCACCAGATATATCTATGATCTAACTAGCTATTTAACAAGCAACTAGCAACTTGAAACAAAAAATAACAAAACTTCTCTATCTTCAGTAGTAGCCTTCTTGAATATGACTTGTCTTCTGGCTTCTTTCTGAAGTTCAACTCTGTGAGTTCTTTGCCTTTGAATTCTTCCGTAAAATCGCTTTTCGAGTGCTTAGAATATCAGTATGTCAGTAGTCTCTAATTGTTGAATAACTTGAAGTATTTATAAGCATCCAACTTCAAGAACTTTCTGTTATGTAACTGACTTTTCTTGATAACTGATTTCTAACTTCTCCAGTTTATCCATCCACGCGTTTCTGTTAATAATTACTCCCTCCGTCCGCCTATAAGTTACACGTTACTTTTTGGCACATAGATTACGAAAAGTGATTAAATAATAGATATAGTACAAGTGATGTGATTGAAAGAGGAGAGAGATAGAGAGAAAAAATAAGATATAAAGTGATGTGTAAGAAAAAGTACATACCAAAAAGGGTATGAGAAGCTTATAGGCGGACAGACCAAAATGGTAAAATGGGAAACTTATAGACGGACGGAGGGAGTAGTTATTTCTAACTAACTTCGTCAATCTTTATCTTCACACGCGCTTTTGTAACAAACTTCAAGTTGACCTGTCTTGTTGAGTCCACCTGTCTTGTTCCAATACTTAGACGAATCTGAGTCTCCGTCTTACTCACCTTGCCTTGCGCAGGTCTTCTCCAGTAGTAGACTTTATAGAACTAATCTAGTCCTATCATCTAATCTAACAAGACTATTACATTACATTAAGCTTCTTCTATTTTATAAAGCTTAGTCAACTTATAAATCTATACAATGAATTTATCTATTACATAGAAAACAATGAGCTTCTATACAACAATTATAGCTCAATAACAATCTAATACATATATAACAAAGTACTTATAAAACGTACTTGTCTTTTGAAAACTTAAACTTTCTTTTAAACTTTTACGTGTCTTGTGAACTCTACTGATCTGCTCAAGACGACTTCAACTCAACTAGACTAGATTAGTCAACACTTAGAAAATATTCAAGTCTACTTTTGGCTTATCAAAACTTCATCTTATCTTTTCATCATTTAGGATTTGTCTAGGATTCATATCCCAACATATCTCAACTAATTTTTTTCAGTAATTGTTTTAAATTTATAAGTTTAATGTATTTAAAAAATAGAGCTCAAAATTATATTACTTTATAAGATTAACAAATTTGTTATATATACATAATACACTACTCATATAATATAAAATACCCTAATATACTAATAGGGAGTTTAAATTGATGATGTGTCGTTTTGTGGTTAATTTGGTTTATGTGTCATTTGGTGGTTAATTTTGCTTATTTATCATAATTTAATGAAGTTGTTGATTTAAAAAAGTATGATGTGTAATTAAGTTATTGGTTGAGTAAGATATGATCCATAAACTATTTAAAAATATTGGCAAAAACTTGTGTGAGACCGTCTCACGGATCTTTTTCTGTGAGACGGGTCATTTTAACCCATATTTTAAAATTTTGGGTAGGATAACCCACATTTTTTTTCCAGATTTTAGTTTGTAAAAAAAGTGATAATGGTTAAGTAAAAAGTGATAATATTTTTAACAAAAGTGACTATCACTTTTTACTTAAACACTATCACTTTTTGCTCAAACATTATCACTTTTTATATATAACAGCCATCTCACGGATCTCATTTTGTGAGACGGTCTCACCCAAGACTAGCCCTTAATTATTTTAATTTACATGTGATTTATAGAGAACTTTGGTTCATTAAAATGATTATACATAATTTGAAATATTACTCTTAAAAAATCAGTTTCTTTATCGGATACAAAAGTTTTTATGATTGCAAAATTTAATTCACTTTGGTCATAAATATTATCTAACAAATGTAATTAAATAAACTCTTAAATAAGAGATAAACTGTTTGATTTTTCATTAATCATATTTTATACTAGATCAACAACCACATATTACATGAATTATGTTTAAATAATTTAATGAGTAAAATTCATATTTTGTATTCTCCTGTCTGAAAAATATATATTAAAAATTTTACACAAAATATCTTTACTTTTGAGTTTATACATAATACACCCAAGTTAATAATTAATTACTTACTTTATACATGAAGGTTAAAAAAAAATGTCAAGGTGTTGTTGATGAAGTTACTCAAATATAAAATATTTTAATAAATTTAATTTAAGAATTACAAAGTAAGTCTGAAAATGATTTGTATGAATCAATAAAACTTGGTTATCTTACCATTAATAGCTTATAAATTTATATCAGGTAATTTTATAAATCTATAAACTAATTTAAGAGAAATTCTCAAATGCACACTGTGCACCTGCACATGCTTTTTTTAACCATTTTTTTTTCTACAGTTTTCTTCACTCCGGCCCTTTCCATCTCGGCCCATTCTTCTAGCGACGTTTGAATGTTTATCGAATTTAGCTATATTTACACTAGCGGCGTGTGAAATTTCTGCCTCTTTTTTAAATCATCGGTCCAGATAAGATTTCAAATTTCTGCCTCTTTTTTGAATCCTCTTCTAGGGATTTGTTTACCGAATTGGGAGAATCTGCTGGCCGTGACTACGGCGGCGAACACCTGTTTGTCGTTGAATCGGGAAGCTCTTCTCTCTTTCAAACATATATATATATCATGTTTCTTTTTAATTTCTTTTGTTATGTTTTTCCAGCAACTTTAATTTATAGCAGGTGGCCATGGAAGCACAGTTATGGCATTACAGAGCAAAATACAACGAATCAGTTGTAAACATCCTCAAGAACAATATTCAGCAGCTAATGGAACAAAGCACTGTCCTAGCTCGTGAGGGGTCCCGGTGAAAGTGAGGTAGACGATGCAGTTTCCTCTCCATATGTTTGCAGATTTAATTTAAAGCTTAAAAAAATGGTAATTTTATTAATGAAATTTTAGTTCTTTTTATTGAAAAGTGTAATTTTGTTACTGTAAATTGTACTAGTTCTTTTCTTATTGAAAAGTGTTTATTATTGTTAATGAAAAGGGGTAATTGTTGTTATTGAAAAGTGATAGGTTTTATGAAAAGTGTACTTTTTATTATTGAAAAGTGATAAATATTTTAACTGAAAAGTGTAATTATTATTATTGAAAAGTGGTAGATATTTTAGTGAAAAATGTACTGAAAAGTGTAATTCTCATTATTGAAAAGTGGTATATTTTGTTATTGAAAAGTGTATTCCAATTATTGAAAAGTGGTGTATATTTTAACTGAAAATTGTAATTTTTATTATTGAAAAGTAGTAAATATTAACTGTAAAGTGTAATTCTTATTATACAAAAGTTGTAGATTTTGTTACTAAGGAGTGTATTTCTTATTATTGAAAAGTGGTAGATATTTTAAGTGAAAAGTGTAATTTTTATTATTGAAAAGTGGAAATTTTGTTACTGAAAAGTTGAAAAGTGGTAACTGTTATTAGTGAAAAGTGAAAATTTTATTGCATTTTCCATCTAACACAAGAAGATTTGCACGCTGTTGCTACAAATTTGGTGTATTTTACAAAAGTGAGGTGTCAATTGCTACAATCCCTGCAGTTTCCGGGGATGAGGAAGATTGAAGAATCATGTTATCCAATGTGATGGAAGAGTAAAAAGACGAAGGTAGTTAGGGGTAGACACTGGAATTCTCCAGATTTGACAGCAGTGGGGGTGGTAACTGCTTTGCATTTGTTGTGTGTTTTTGCTCCTTTTACGTTCAATTGGAGTGCATTTTGGGTTGCTTTTTGATTTGTGATAATAATTAAGGAACAATTTCTCGTTATTTTTTTACAAAGTTTATATAGTAGTGTGATTTTGTTATTGGAAAATGTAGTTATTTCTTATTGTAAAGTGGTAATTGTGATTAATGAAGTGTAGAAAATTGTTAATTTTGTTACTAAAAAATGTTGTTATTTCTTATTGAAAAGTGTAATTTTATCACTTAAAAATGTAGTTATTTCTTATTGGTAATTTTGTTAAGGTGAAAAGTGTAGTTCATTATTATTGAAAAGTGGTAACTATTATTATTGAAAAGTGTAGTTATTTCTTATTGAAAAGTAGTAGTTTTGTTACTGAAAAGTGCTGTTTTTTCTTATTGAAAAGTGGTAATTTTGTTTCTAAAAAGTGGTAACTATTATTATTGAAAAATGGTAATTTTGTTATTGAAAAGTGTAGTTCTTTCTTATTGAAAAGTGGTAATTTTGTTACTAAAAAGTGGTAACTATTATTATTAAAAAGTGGTAATTTTGTTACTGAAAAGTGGTAACTATTTTGTTACTGAAAAAATGATAACTATTATTATTAAAAAGTGGTAATTTTGTGGTAACTATTATTATTGAAAAGTGATGATTAGGTAACGGAGAGGATTCGAACCCGTGAGGCTGTAACCTCATACATACGTCCTAAAACCGTTAGAACAGTAACTATTCAATTGTAGATTTTCGTCTTTATTAATATATAGCGGATTGATCAGTGCATTAGTGTGCACGTGCACCCTATGCGCAGGAGACCAACTCCTATTTTAATGTTGTGGACTTGTGGTTTGGTAACTTCTGGATTTAATAATTTGTATTTTAAATTTTTTTTGTGAGTTTTGAATTATATAAAAGAGTCAAATTTATTTCTAAATTATTTGTTTATTAAAAAGCTTATAAATTAACACACATTATTTTGTTATCCTCATTATAATTTGCTGAGTTAAGGTACGTTAGATGTATTCTTTTACTCCGTAATAAATAATCACTGCAATATTAATTTATTATCAATAGTCAAAATTTGCATATACACGTAGCTTTAAAATGGGTCAATTTATTGTGAGTTTGAGTCGTTTGACGCATCATCAACACTAACTCTCTATTAGTACTCCCTTCGTCCCACTATAAGTTTCCCCTTTCTTTTGGATGTTTTGATTAAGAAATATAATAAAACTAGTGTAGAACCCGTGTATTACACGGGGTTTTAAATAAATGTTTTAATATTCAATATTATATCTTAATTTATTTGTGTAATCTAATTTTTTTTAGCATGATATGTTATTATAATTATATTTAAAAAAATTGATTGGATATAATTTTAAATTCAACTATTATAATGTAAAAGAGAAACTAATGTAAATGTAATTATATTATACCATTCAAAATAAATTAATAAACGAAAACACATAAATAGAAAGATTGTGTTGTAATTTAATTGAGATTTTGGAACTTTTTTTTAAACAACATTAATAGTTTATGTTGGGAATAAAATGATTTTGATCTAGATACCAAAACCCCTGATTGATGATGTACAGATTAGTTGAGATAAGCTCAAGTCTAGTTCAGGCAAGTTGTCTCAGTACACTTGAATATGTAGATTGCTTAAGTGAAAAATCTCAGGAATATTGTGAGATTTTAGTGTTCAGGATAGTTGTCCAAAGCTGGAATGTTAGGCAGCCTGATAAGTCTATAGGCCAAAGTTGCTGAACCTTCAAGACAGACTAACCAAGTGGACAACTTAGCTGAAGAGATCAAGAGCAGTAAAGCAATGCTCTTAAATGCAAATGATCAAGACAGTTGAAGTACAAATGATCAAAGAGCATTGAATGCCAAAGCTTACAGAAGACACATTCAATGAAGCATTTATTGCCAATCATGCCTGAACCAAGCACTGAAGACTTAGAGCATTAAAGAATGAAGCATTGAATGAATGTTGGAACATTCTAAATTGCAGCAGGAATGTTCAGGGAGCTTGTCCCATCTGACCGTTGATTGAGTGTAGAGTTTGCCACAAATCAACCTAGGACAATGTGCAAATTTGGAAACTGACACAAGTCTTCTCAGCCGCATTTGTCAGAAGTCAACACATTCATTCAAGCAACCATTGAAGAGCTCTTTTACACAGTGGATAAAAGGATGCCAAGCTTCATAGCCGTTTCAATGATGCTGCAAATAGACATATTTGAATTGCTATCCCTCCAACGGTTAGTTGTTCAAATTTGCCTATAAATACAGAAGTGATCAAAGGGATTCATGATCCAACTACAAGCTATCAAACTACTATCAAGCTTTCAAAGGAAACCAAGCTGTTCTTCAGAATCCCAAGTTTCCTGAATCACTTCAATTAGCTAAGTCAATCTTTGTAATCATCCAAAGCTTAACATTGAGATATCCTAAGCCTTTACACTGTTCTTATTGTAAAGGGTATCTCTACTAGTTGGAACCAAACCTCAAACCTTATCTCATTTAGTGAAGAGAGTGTTTGTTGTAGAAGTGAGGAGTTAAGGACTGTTAGAGTGAAACACAGTCTTAACTCAGAGAGATTGAGCACTAGGACTCAGATTATCCTAGAGATCAAAACACTAAGAGAGTGTTGTTGATCAGTGCACCTTGGCACTATAAAACAAGCTAATTCCATTGTGAAGGAATTATCCTGTTCAATCAGGGAAAGTGGATGTAGGAGCTTGAGTCTCTGAACCACTATAAACTTGTGTGCCATTTACTTACTGCATTCTTTATTGCACTTACATTCAAACATATTTTATAAAAGCAAAACTCAGTAAGTGAGAAAATCTGTTTTGGACAAAGTCCCTGATAACTGTATTGTTTTCAGAAATTATCTTGGAGTATTTCTTTAAGTCAAAGGCCAACCACATTCCGCACTTAGCAACTCTTTTAGATATTTAGCCAACTGATCACTCAATAGTAATCAGTAGGACAAGTATCTATCAAAGTTCACACTCAGGCCTGTTGTGAAACAACCTGCCTGATAAGACCAGTTTTGTTAAAAAGAAAAGAATTTGCATACACAAGTGCATTCCCCCCCATACACTTGTGTTATACTCCACCAAGGACCAACAGTTTAGTTAGAAGGTTTTATATTATTACTTAGACAAAATATTTGTAATATATTTTGAATCTAGCTCTACACTTAAAACTCTGAACATAAAGTTGATCATATGTTATGTGATAATACAGGTCTTAAAAAAAATAAATCAAGGTTGAAAAAAAGTATATTTTTTATTTTTATTAATGATCATCGCAAAAACACAAACGAACAGAGATCTGTCTTCTCAAGCTTTACTTATATGATTTGAAAGACTTAATATCATAATGTAAAATAAAGTAAACTTAAGATAATTGGTAAAATAAATAAATATATATATATATGTTGGTCCTGAAAGGAGTATGGGGGGGGGGGGAATACACTTGTATGCAATTACTTTTCAACTTTGATCAAACCAGAGCTCAGCAAGGTTGTCTTGGACAACTATGCTGAAGATGATTAACTCTTCTAAGATAATCAAACTACTAAGTACTATTGAGTACTTAGTTGAATAACTATCTAGGGGAGTTATATGTGCGGAATAATGGTTGGCCCTTTCAGTTTAGACTCCTTTAGTTTCTGAAATCACTTAATCAATTCAATACAGTCCAATTTCAGGGAACTTGTCCAAATAGGTTTTGCACAGTCTTTAAGTATGTATCCTTTGAAAGATCAGTTTTGTGTGCAGTGTTGAATGTATGAAAGTACTTGAAAAGCAGATCAACACAAGAGTTTATAGTGGTTCAGAGACTCAAACTCCTACATCCACTTTCCCTGATTGAACATGATAATTCCTTCACTCTTGGAATTAACTTGTTTTATAGTGCCAAGGTGCACTTGATCAATAACACCACTCCTTGGTGAATTGATCCCTAGGATGTCTAGAGTCCTAGTACCCTCTTCTCAACTCAAAACTGAACTGTTCTTCTCTCAACAGTCAGCTCCTACCACTTCTACTACTACTACAACAACCTTCTCACTTTCTCACTTGAAAGGGGTAAGGATTGAAGTAAGGTTCCAACTAATGAGATATCCTTTACAATGAAGATCAGTGTATAAGGATTAGGATATCTCTCTAAGCTTGTGTATGGATATACAATAGGTTCAGCTTAGAAGAAGTGTATGAAGACTAAGATAATCTTTGAAAGCTTTGAAAGCACTTTGAAATACTTCTCAAGGTTCAGGTTGAGGTGCTTAGTTGAGGTTCTTGTTGGATGCTTTCAAATGGTCTTCACACTTCTGTATTTATAGACAAATGAAGAATTTGCCCGTTGGAGAGGCAGCCTCAAATGTCCATAAATGTCTTCTTTTAGTTCTTCAACTTAGAAGACAGATTCTTAATAGTGACATGTCCTCATTTGGGAAATAAACGGCTGTATAAGCTTTGTCTTCATTCTGCAGCACTCTTCCCAAGGTCTGACTTTCAGATTCTCTTGTTAAGACATGGACATGGCTTCTGAAGGTTGTTCCAATGATAGGACAACATTCCTTATCAAATGGACAACTCTCCTTATCACTATCAGCAGTCTTGCTTATCAGCAAGGTTGGCTTGCTCTTCTTCAGATGACTTGGCTCTTATCCTTTGCTTCACTTGAAAGTGATCTTAGCATGATTCATTAAGGATATTTTAGGGTGTGGTTGTCTCTAACTCTTCAGCATAGTTGACCTCAGGCTTTCAGAGCACTTGATCTTGATTAATTCTGCCGAGACAACTCCTCTGGACAACTCTCCTGATCAGCATAGTTGATCTTCAAAAAACTTAGTGTTGTTTCCAGAATTTGAGCCTTGAGGGGACTTGTTCTTGATGGACTTCAAAGCATATGTTCCCCCTCAAATTGTGCATCTAATCAACTAAGAGCTGCCTAACATATTAGCTCCTCATCTAGCCTTTATTCTATATGTTCTAACATCTCTAGAACATACTCAACTTGACTTAGGCATGTCTCAGGGGGTTTTGGTATTAGATCAAAACATATCTCATTTTATTCCCAACAATTTCCCCCTTTTTGATGATGCCAAAACCTATACTTCTATGCAAAAGTGACTTAGTTACACCTATTACATTTATCTTCAGAAGACATGACTAAGGTCAACAATCCTGAAAAACAATGTGTTAGTGTACCTCACTGTTCATGTTGCACATAGGTTTTAAAGATAGGCATAGAGAGATTTTTGCAATAATGTATCTTGATTCAAAGGTAGTTCAACTATCATTCATATAAAAATCATTACAGGCATGTTGATAGTTGGAGATAACTTATCAGAGCATGAATTCAAGACATCATTACAATTGATCACATCATTAAAACTATTCATAGAATATACTAAACATAAGATCTAGAGTATCAGAGCTTTAAACAACTAATCACTTCAAACATGTCTAGATCTTCAAGTATCAGAGCATCTTCTAGTATTAGATCAACACCAAAACACTTAACAGTATTTGGATCTTCAAGAATTTAGAGCAAAATCATCATGTATCAGAATACATGCTTAAAACAGAGCAACCAATGCATATCAGAGCAATTTGATTATCATAACACACCACATCAGCAATCTTGACTAAATTTCAGCACAGTTGATCAATCAAAAAAGTCAGAAGACTTAGCCATTTCAGAGATCATCCTCAGGAGGTGGCACCATCCCATATTGTGCCCACACTCTTCTTTTCAAGGCCATTGCTTCTTGGTTTGTTCCCTTAGGTCCAAGAACCATCTTGTTCAACTTGAGGATTTCAGTGAATTCCTTCAGGATTCTTGCCTGGTCAATCCATCCTTCAAGCTTTGGAGGCATATATATGATTGGCTTGGGAGCTGTGAGTTCAAATCTTGCAATGTCAGCAGCTGCAAGCAATTGTTGATAGAGTTCTCTGTAGTACTCTATCATGAACTCAGCAAAAGTGGAGTTAGCATCTCTTCCATTCCATCTATCAATGACATATTGATCATAGACAAACTCCCTTTTGGCTTCCTCCCATGAGTCATTCAGCTGAATTGGCACCCATTTATCCAAGTGAGGATATTTGGTATCCATTGGGATCAGCAGCTGTGGCTTCATCTTGTTGTAAGTTGCTCTTTCCCTTCTTGGTTTCTGAAAATCTGCTCTTCTTTTATCTCTTGCTCTTTGTGCTTCATCCATCAAATCCATCTTTTCTTGGGCCCTCATCATGGCCAGCTTCTATTGTGTTTCAGGGTCTTTGTCATACCCTTCATGAAACAGCTTTGATGGATCATGAGCTAGGACAATTGTCTTCTTCTTAGGTTCAGGTCCAAATCCTTCAGCAAATAGCTCTTCAACATCTTCAGTGGACTTGGGACCTTCAGCACTTCTGGGAGATTCAGAAGACTTGTCCTTTTCAGCATTCTTGGGCTCTTCAGCAGTCTTGACTTCTTCAGCAGCTTTGGCCTTCTTTGAGATAGGCTCATCATCATCAATTCTGAATTCAGGTGGCAGATCAAGGCTGTTGGGAAAATCAGTAAATGTCTCAGCTTGTCTTTTCTTTCCTTTTGCCCTCTTGATCTTTCCTCTAGTTTGGACACCTTCAGCATCTTTGTCCAAACCAGATACTTCACCACCTGGTCTCTGCTGTAACCTCACTCTTTCCTCTTGAGCTGAGGCCATTGAATTTTTCAAAGCAAGTGCTAACTGTTCCTCTTCATCCAATTCTTCCAAGTTCAGCACTGCTGGCTCCTTTCCCTTTCCTTCAGCAATTTTGTCTTTCCCTTTCAATGGGCTTCCAATCACTAAGGCACCTTTTGCCCTTGCTCTTTCCCTTTCCCCCATTTTGGCAGCATCAAAACACTGAGGTTTCAGTTCACTCATTGTAGTAGCCATTAAGGATTGGGCTTGGGTCAGAGACTTCATCTCCTCCAACAGATATACATTCTCATCATGTATATTTTGCATCCTATCACTGCTCAAGCTAAGGAAGGCTAGAACAGACTTCATTTTCTGTTGGACAACCTCCTCCATGGTTGCTTTCAGAGATGCATCCAATTGGGCCTTAAGGAGCTCAGTGAGGTTGGTCACTGCACCTTCAGCAATGTTGGCCAACACTTCTTGGGAAAACTTTTCTGAGGCTGCTTTTACCATAGCTAGCCTTTGTGCCTCTGCTCTTTTCTTTTGCAATGCTGTCTTCTTGCCAAGAGCTTGCTTAATGGTCAGTCTGATAGCTTGAACATTTGCATTGTGATTATCTCTAAGCAGCTTTTGGTCCTTCTTGACCTCCTTTGAGATGTTTTCCATACTGACTTTGGCTTTGTGAACTTCAGTGGAAATGGTTTGAAGGCCAGATTCCACTCCTTCAATTCTTGCTTCCAATGTGGGTAACACCACATCTTCAGAGCCAGTTAATCTCATTTCAACAAAAGCTGGAGTTCTTCCATGCTCATCTAATGCTCCAGAAGTTTCTGCATGAGCTGTTTGGACTTGATGAGCCAGGGAGTCCAACTTCTCTAATTGCATCCCAAGCAAAGCTTGTGCTGACCCAGTGTCAACTTGGATGGGAGCATCTGTCAAGAAGTCATCTGCAAATATTTGTTCAAAACTTATACCTGCAATATCAGACAAATCAAAAGAGTCAGTAAAAACACACTTATCTCCCTCAATTTCTTTTTCACAAGACTCTGATACATCAGCAGCCTTCTCCTCATTTTCAACTACTTCTTTTCTTCCTTCATTAATAATTTCCTCACTTAAAGGAACATGCCTCCTCTCATCAAGGGATTCCTGAAGTTCAGATTTGACTTCAAGAATAGCCTGCCCTTCCTCACTTATATCACCCTCATTTGGTGGTACACTCACTATCCTAGTGATCACCACATCTCTCTCATCTACTACTCCCTCTGGTTTTTCCACTATCATCTCCTTTTCAACTCCATCACCTAGACCTGCAACATCTTCACCTTCAATAAGGTTCAAAGATGGCAGTTGTGGGGAGATCACAGTGCTTATATCAACAACCACTGAGTCATCCTGAATGATTAAGGGCTGATCAGTGTCCAACTCATCTGACACTGAATAGGCCTTAACCAAACCAGCCTCTAGTATAGGAACCTCCACATCTTTAGGCTGTGCCTTGGGTTCAGAAGAACCTTCATTGGCAGATGTGTCCTTGGTTGTGTCACCACCTGTTGGTCCTTGGTGGAGTATGACACAAGTGTATGGGGGGGGGGGGAATGCACTTGTGTATGCAAATTATTTTCTTTTCAAACAATTTGGTCTTATCAGGCAGGTTGTCTCACAACTAGCCTGAGTGTGAACTTTGATAGATACTTGTCCTACTGATTACTATTAAGTGATCAGTTGGCTAAATATCTAAAAGAGTTGCTAAGTGCGGAATGTGGTTGGCCTTTGACTCAAATAAATACTCCAAGTTGATTTCCGAAAAACACAGTTATCAGGGACTTTGTCCAAAACAATTTTTCTTAACTTACTGAGTTTTGCTCTTTGAAATATGATTGGATATAAGCACAATAATAAAAGCAGTAAGTAAATGGCACACAATTTATAGTGGTTCAGAGACTTAAGCTCCTACATCCACTTTCCCTGATTGAACAGGATAATTCCTTCACAATGGAATTAACTTGTTTTATAGTGCCAAGGTGCACTGATCAACAACACTCTCTTAGTGCTTTGATCCCTAGGATAATCTGAGTCCTAGTGCTCAATCTCTCTGAGTTAAGACTGTGTTTCACAATAACAGTCCTTAACTCCTCACTTCTACAACAAACACTCTCTTCACTAAATGAGATAAGGGTTTGAGGTTTGGTTCCAACTAGTAGAGATATCCTTTACAATAAGAACAGTTGTAAAGGCTTAGGATATCTCAGTGCTAAGCTTTGGATGTTTACAAAGATTGGCTTAGCTAAATGAAGTGATCAGGAAACTTGGGATTCTGAAGAACAGCTTTGGTTTCCTTTGAAAGCTTGATGATAGTTTGATAGATTGTAGTTGGATGCATGAATCCTTTGATCACTTCTGTATTTATAGGCAAATTTGAACAACTAACCGTTGGAGGGATAGCAATTCAAACTTGTCTATTTGCAGCACCATTGAAACGGCTATGAAGCTTGACATCCTTTTATCCACTGTGTAAAAGCTTCTTCAATGGTTGCTAGAATGCATGTGTTGACTTCTGAAAAATACGGCTGAGAAGACTTGTGTCAGTTTCCAAATATGCACATTTCCCAAGGTTGATTTGTGGCAAACTCTACACTCAACCAACGGTCAGATGGGACAAGCTCCCTGAACATTCCTGCTGCAATTTAGAATGTTCCAACATTCATTCAATGCTTCACTCTTTAATGCTTTACGTCTTCAATGCTTGGTTCAGGCATGATTGGCAATAAATGCTTCATCGAATGTATCTTCTGTGAGCTTGGCATTCAATGCTCTTGATCATTTGCACTTCAATTGTTCTGATCCTTTGCATTTAAGAGCATTGTCTTAACACTCTTGATCTTTTCAGCTCAGTTGTCCATTTGGTCAGCTTGTCCTGAGAGTTCAGCAACTTTGGCCTAGTGACTTAACATTTATCAAGCTGCCTAACATTCCAGCTTTGGACAACTATCCTGAACTCTAAAATCTCACAACATTTCTGAGATTTTTAACTTAAGCATTCTACTTACTCAAGTGTTCTGGGACAACTTGTCTGAACTAGACTTGAGCATTTCTATACTAACTCAAGTATCCTGAGACAACTAATTTGATCTCACTTGAGTGTATCTCAACTAATCTGAACATCATCAATCAGGGGTTTTGGTATCTAAATCAAAATCATTTTATTCCCAACACCACCCTTGGTCAACACCTCTGAAGATACAGATCCTTTCCTATGATAGGTTTTAGGAGGGTTTGAAAGTCTGGCTGATACAGAAGGCTTGGGTTGAGTAGATTCAGGGAGGTTGGCTTGAGGGGTTTCAGGAGGGTTGGGTTTTGAAGGGTTTGAGGGATCATCAGGGGAATCATCATCATTTGAGCTACTATCAGGGTGTTTGATGCACTTAGCTTTTCTTTCCTTCTCCTCAATGATTTTATCCTCCACTAACTTTGCAAAAACTTCCTCATTAATGAGGAATCTAGTTTTCATCACACCAGCAAAGTGTAACAGTCTGCTTTCCTCCACTTGCCACCAGTTTGCACCCTTATCTTGGATGACTTGTGAAATCTCCATAATAGTCTTGTCCTTCACATCAACAAGCATCCTCAAATCATGAAATGTCTTCTAAATTCTTGGAAATTCAGCAAATTGTGGGTACAAACTGTCCACAGTAGCCTTGGCTCCTCCTCTGAGCATACTTTCATAAGTATACTCCTCCTCATCTCCACTTGAATGGAGACTTTGGGTTATAGGGGAGTTAGCTCTGGGTTCTCCTAAAGTGGCTTCAGGAAGGTTGAGTTCAGGGATATTGGCTTCAGAAGGGTTGGGTGCAATTGAAGGTACTTCAGTTGCTTTTGAGAGCAATGGATCTGAAGGGGCTTTGCTCAAGGGGGTGGGTTCAAAGAGTGCAGCTTCTAAAAGCTTTGAGTAATTGAGCATAGATGAGTCAAGGGGAGAATGTAATCTTGTCTCATCTACACCTATATCTGCTAGCACATCTATTCCACTCCTTTGCACACTCCCTTCTGGAGAATATCTCTTTGTAAGGTTGATGGGGGTGATAGGTTGGTTGGGGTTATGTGGGTTTCAGGGGAGTTGGGCTCAGGATTCTGAATTTCAGGGATGTTGGCCTCTATTGGTTGACCTTCAGGGACCCTGGATTCTGGAGTTCCAGAACCAGATGAATTTGTCCTTGACTTGGATTTGGTCCTGCTTTCAGCTCTGCTCTCTCTTAGAGCAAGTTGGAGAGACTTTTCTTCCTGAAGCTCCAACACTTTCTCAGTAGGCTTGGCCCTTCTCTTGCTGGCCCTACTGCTCCCACTTCCTTCACCATCCTTCTCAGGGACAACTTCCCTGATCCTCTTATCATCTCTAGACTTTTGTCTAGTCTCATTATACTTCTGTCTCAACTCTTCTGAATGATCAGAAGGCACACTTACTCCCTCTTCAGCAACTTCTTCAATCTCAGTTGAAGCTCCTGAAGTCTCCTCTGAGGGAATTTGAGACATTTTCCTTGTCTTTACTACTCTGGCCTTTGTCCTCTTTTTCAACTTTGGCTTCTCCTCCACCTTCTCTTCAGCAGGTTTGGCCATAAGCATCCTCCTTTGCTCAGTTTTCTTGCTGAGCTTTCTAAACAGAATCTTTTGGGCTGGGAGGGGCTTTGCAAAGGTTTGCATTTGTGAATAGTGGGAAAATCTCTCAATCAATACGCTTGCCCTGGTGCAATACTTGAGTTTTCCTTCTAGCACAACCTTGTTGTGGGTTTTTACCTTGAATTTGGCCTTTTCTTTCATCATCTCTGACATGATGAAAGTCCTCCAATCAAATTTGATTCCTTTGTCACTAGCATCAATTACTGCAGCCATGATTCTGATTCTTGGATGGCTGACCTGCTCCAAGCTTCCAGTATTGCTCAAGAGACTCTTAGCAACTACCTCAAAGAGGTTGAGAAATTTTGGCTTGAGAGTCTTCTTGTTTTGTGTTGAAGAGATGGGACCTGGAACTAAAAGTCATTCTTGTGCTATTTCCTCTTCATGATCAGCACCATAAAATTCTGGATTCCTTCCCTCTGAAGGCAATCCAAAGGCTCCTTCAAGATCTTCTGAAGAGAATTTCACTCTATGAAATCTCTCTTCCTCTGCTACATATGAAAGCCTGGTGGAAACTTCACCATATTCAGGCTTACCTCTCCACTTGAGAAAGGCAAAGAACTCAGCCATGTAGCTTTCCAAGCAGGAACTTGGTCTTCCCTCCATAAACTTCTGTAATCCGGCTCTTCTTAGCCATCTCAAGGTTGGTGTAATCTCAGGATCTTCACTTTCAAATGATACTATGGGCTCAAAGTGAAGGCTGTTTTTGTTGCTTAAGTATCCAAAATCAAGGTCTAGAGCCTTGTTGGAGAAATCAATGATCATTTCTGGTCTAACTTTGGGAGCCATTGAAGGTTTACATAAATGAAATTGAGAGAGTTTTGAGAGAGTTTGGAGAAAATGAGCTAGGGTTTCGAATACTTGGGGAAGAAGTGTTTGTGGGGGATCTTAAGGCTTGAGAATATTCTAAAAAGAATGTTTGTCGATGAGTTGGTGAGTTTTGTGAGTTTTCAACTGTTGTCAAAAGTGGAAAACACACTTGGACGGCCAGGATTGATTTCAGGGGAGTTGGCCAGTTTTGATCCAATGGTCAAAAAACCAATGTAACAGTGTGTTATTGGTTTTATTCAAAACGTGGAAGATATTTAATATTAGTTAATTGATGGGGAGTTTTCGAGATAGATCATGGCTTGAAAAGTGTAATGCAAACAAGAGTTAAATCTTGGCATTTAATGCATGGAAAGTGACCTTTTGGGTGGGGGACAAATTAAATCCCATAAGATTGATAACTGTAATTGGGACAGGTATCAAGGTAGACAGTAATTACCCAAGATAGGTGCTTATCAAACCAAGGAAATAGTTTGATAGTCAAGACAACTTATCTGACCCCACTTGGACAAGTGTCCTGAAGAGCTGTGGACAAGGGTCCTGAATTTCAGTGGACAAGTGTCCTGAATGGTTTAGGTCATCTCTTCTGAATTTCAGTAGACTTGACCAAGTCTGCTGAAAACTTCCCAGATCCTCTTACTCCCACTAACTTCAATGGATTTTACTTGTCCAACTTCCCTGGATCAAGTAATCCCAACTCTGCTGATAGCTCCAGAAACCTTGCCTCTGCAAGTGGCTTTGTTAGAATATCAGCTTTTTGATGATCTGTGTGGATCTTGACCAACTTTATATCCTTCTTCTCCACATGATCTCTAATGAAGTGATGCTTGATGTCTACATGTTTGCATCTTGTGTGCAAGAAAGGATTTTGTGATATAGCAATGGCACTATTGTTATCACAAAATATTGGCACTTCAGTAGAGTTGACTTTGTAGTCTCTGAGTTGTTGTCTCAACCAAAGGATTTGAGCACAACAACTCCCAGCTGCAACATATTCAGCTTCAGTGGTGGAAGTAGCCACTGTGTTCTGCTTTTTGGAGAACCAAGATATGAGCTTGTTGCCTAAGAATTGACAAGTCCCTGAAGTGGACTTTCTATCAATTCTGCAACCTCCATAATCAGCATCTGAGTAGCCAGTTAACTCAATGTTGTCATCAACAGGGTACCAAAGGCCTAGATTCTCAGTGCCTTTGAGATACCTCAAAATCCTCTTTGCAGCCTCAAGATGGCTTTTCTTAGGATTTGCTTGAAACCTTGCACAAACACCTACTGCAAAGGTGATGTCAGGCCTGCTGGCAGTGAGATAGAGGAGTGAACCAATGATTCCTCTATACTCAGTAGAGTTGGTTGGAACACCACTCTCATCATTATCCATCTTCCAATTTGTGTTCATTGGGATCCTTACTGGCTTGCTAGTAGCACACCCAAATTTCTTGATCATTTCTCTGGTGTACTTAGCTTGGTTGATGAAGATTCCTTCTTTTGATTGCTTGACTTGTAGACCCAAAAAGAAGTTCATCAACCCCATCATGGACATCTCAAACTTGCTTTGCATTAGCTTGGAGAACTTCTCACACAGCTTCTCATTGGGGGATCCAAATATTATGTCATCCACATAAATTTGGACAAGCAAGATGTCCTCTCCTTCAGAGATTCTGAAGAGTGTTCTGTCCACAGTTCCCTTGGTGAATCCATGATCCAAGAGGAATTGTGACAGAGTATCATACCAAGCTCTAGGGGCTTGCTTGAGTCCATATAGAGCTTTCTTCAGTCTGTACACTTGGTTTCCAACCTCAAAACCTGGTGGTTGCTCCACATAGACTTCTTCTTTCAAGACTCCATTCAGAAAGGCACTCTTGACATCCATTTGGTAAACTTTGAACCTCTTGTGGGCTGCATAGGCTAGAAATAGCCTTATTGCTTCTAGCCTTACCACAGGTGCAAAGGTCTCATCATAGTCAATGCCTTCATGTTGGCAATAACCCTTTGCCACTAGTCTTGCTTTGTTTCTGACAATCACATCATTTTCATTCTTCTTGTTCTTGAACACCCACTTTGTTCCAATAACATCTTGATGTGATGGTCTATCCACCAGCTCCCATACTTCATTTCTGGTGAATTGATTCAGTTCTTCCTGCATGGTTGTGATCCAATTTGCATCTTGAAGTGCTTCTTCTATGTCACTTGGTTCTTGTTCTGACAAGAAACAACAGAAAAGAGCACTTTCACCATGAAATCTCCTTGTTTTGACTCCAATACTTGGGTCACCAAGTATTAGATCAGTAGGATGGTCTGACAACCAAGTCCTTCTTTTTCTGATCTTTTCAGTATAGTTGTCCTCTACTGAAGTTGAGTCATTTTGATCATAAAATTCAGGATAATTGAATGCAGGATCTAATTCAGGATCATAATCAGGGGTGTTGTCCTCAATGTCAGGGACATTGGTATTTTCAACATTTTGAGTTCCCCCTTGATTATTTGACCCATTAACTACCTCAGCAGGAACTGCTTCTTCATTGGTAGTTGTTACCTGGATGTGAACTGGGATTGGATCATTCAGTTCACCATTTCCTTCAGTGGGGTTTGCCTCAGGAAGGTTGCCTTTAGGATTGTTGTCCAAAGTGAAGTTTTCAGGTAGGTTGGCTTGAACAACATCTATGAATTTAGTGTCTTTGTCTTTTAGGCTCAGTCTGGTTGTCCTCTGTGTGATTTCTTCTGGTTCTAAGTTCTCATTCCTGAACTCATGAATAGATTCATCAAACACAACATGAGGTGTTTCCTCCACAATAAGGGTTTTCTTGTTGTAGACCCTGAAGGCTCTACTGATTTGAGAGTATCCAAGGAATACTCCCTCATCAGCTTTGCTATCAAAGACTTTCAGCTGTTCTTTCCCATTATTGTGAATAAAACACTTGCAACCAAAAATGTGGAAGTATGACACTTTAGGCAATCTTCCTTTCCAAAGTTCATAGGGGGTTTTGCCTTGCCCCTTAGTGATCAAACATCTATTTTGAGTATGGCATGCAGTGTTTATAGCTTCAGCCCAAAACCTCTTAGGTAAGTTTGAATCAGCAATTAAGGTTCTAGCAGCTTATTTTAAAGTTCTATTTCTTCTTTCTGCAACTCCATTTTGTTGAGGAGTTCTAGCTGCTGAGGTTTCATGAGCTATTCCATTAGATGTGCAATACTCATTGATGTATGAGTTTATGAACTCAGTTCCTTTATCAGATCTTATCTTGATAATGCTAAGGCTTTTCTCATTTGACATTCTCTTTAAAAGTTCAGGCAGTTTGACTTGTGTTTCCTTCTTATTAAGGAGAAATACTACCCATGTGAACCTAGAGAAGTCATCTACTACAACCAATGTGTATTTTCTACCATTTATGCTTGCAAGGGTAATTGGTCCAAATAAGTCCATATGTAGAAGTTCAAGTACCCTTTCAGTAGAGATGACTGGTTTTCCTTTAAATGAGGCTTTAATCTGTTTTCCTTCTTGGCATGGTTTGCAAACATGCTATTTAATGAAGACCTTATTAGGTAGTCCTTTAACTAATGCATTTCTAGAAATTTTGTTCATTGTTTTGAAGTTCAAGTGGTTTAATCTTTTATGCCATAACCAACTTTGTTCACTAGAACTCTTAGCAATGAAGCATGCAGCATCAGTAGACTTGTCCCAGTCTACAAAATACACATTTCCTTTCCTAGTTCCAGTCCATAGAGTTTGTTGAGCTTTATCTTTGATTAAGCATTTTCCACTAGAAAACTCAACATTGAAATCTTTATCACAGAATTGACTGATACTTAGGAGATTATACTTGTGAGTTGTCTCCAAATGTGACATTTGGGCCTTCTTTTTCAATAAAATCAGTGAGGAGTTCCTTGTTTCCAGTCATGTGCCTTGAACATCCACTGTCAAGGTACCATGCTGACTTTTTGCTTATGCTCCTCTTCTTGTGGCCCATTGGTACCTGCAATTAGATTGGTTTAGATACCCTTTGAGTTTTGGGTCCTGAGAGGTTAGCTGTACCTTTAGGAACCCAAACTTGCCTTATAACCCTGATTGATTCAAGGTGGCTAAGTTGTCTTCCTTTAGCATCTACATACACTGTCTTTCCCTTAAATGCCTTTGGGAAAGTGTGTGTGAATGTGTTAACTCTGTAAGTTTCAGGAGAGTTGTCAATTCTCCTGAACTTATGAGTTCTTTGTGCTACTTGAGGGAATCTTTGAGGAAAGGCTTTCTTATGACCATTACCCTTTGGCATGAAGGGTTTTGGTTGTCTCATTTTATTTTGCCTTTGAGGATAGTTGTCCTTAGGTCTAGTCAGCTGAGGCTTTCTCAGAAGAGTTGGCCTAGGCTGATTATACCTTGGATAACTCCTCTGAACATTGTTCAGGAGAGTTGCCCTTCCATTGGGTCTACTCTGCTGACCTACATTCCTCTTATGTTCAGGAGCTTTGGCCATTTCCTTAGGTTTTGGCCTATTCTCCTGAAGCACTTGAGTAGGCAGATCATCAATTTTGCCCTTTCCTTTGTTCAGTGGCTGAATTACTTCATTTTCAGTTTGTGCCACTGATTTAACAAAGATTCTCTTAGTGTTACTTGTAGAAGCAACACTAAGACAAGGTAAAGATTCAAATGGATCAAAACCTAATCCACTTCTTTGAGCCATAGGTCTTTGATAACTCTGAATCTCCTCTATTGTTCTAGAGGATTTCTTCAGAGCAGACATCTTTAGTTTCAGGCTCTCTTCACTTGATTTAAGAATGTCATATTCATGTGAGAGGTTTTCAAACTTGGCATTTAGAATTTTTAGTTCAAAATCTTTTCTCTTCTGAGAGAGGAGTTGATCATCAATCTCCTTTTGTTGGTCAACTATCCTGAGATTTGCTTCCTCAAGCTCTCTCAGGATTTGTTGATACAACTCAGTTGATTTGACATCAACAACTACCTCAGAGTTTTTGGCAAGTTCAATAGCCAATCTTTCATTTTCTCTCACACAGTTATCATGAAATTCTTGTAACATAGTGAAATCTTCCATCAACTTTCCAAGGGAAAGCTTCAAGTTGACCTCACTATTGTTTTGTGAGATGAATGATGGTGAAATAGAAGTAGATGATACCTCATGATCCTCAATAGCCATGTTGCAGACATCATCATCATCATCATCACTGTTGGAGAACAGTCCATCAGAAGAGTTGAAACTCTCAGCACTATCAGATTCTTCACCAGCCATCATGGCCTTTCTATTGGTGAACTTTCTGTCTCTTTTAGCTTGCCTTTCTCTTCTCTCCTTAGAGCTCAATTCAGGGCAGTCATACTGGAAGTGCCCTTTCTTCTTGCAGTTATAGCACAAGTCTTCATCATCATCTTTCTTTGGTTCTTCTCTTCTTTTTGATAATGAAGGTTCAGCTCTACTGGACCTTCTCCTATCAGAGTACTTGTCCTCTGATCTTTTCTCTTCAGGCTTTTTGACCTCAGCCTGAGCTTCAGGAGAGTTGTATCTTCTCCTGAATTTGTTGTCCTGGTAGAATTTCTTGTATCTACCAAACATTGAGTTTAGCTTTTCAAACCTCCTAGCCATCAAAGCTAGTTCCTCCTTCATTTCAGTCTTGGAGACTGACTTTGATGATCTTGGAGTGGACTGCATTTCTGGTTCAGCAGTTTTGGCTTTGAATGCCACTCCCTTAGTAGGATTTGAAGGTTCCTCAATAGGCTTTCTTCTATTGAGGTCGAACTCATAAACTTTGAGTTCAGAGAAGATTTGTTGCATGGGCATGGTGGAGAGATCTTTGGTATTTTGCATCATTACAGCATAGACATCCCACTTTTGAGTGAGACTTCTCAAGATTTTTAATCCAACTTCTCTTTTGGTGTAGACCTTGCCCAAGGAGTTGATTTCATTCATCACATCAGTGAATCTACCAACAAATTTATCAATGGACTCCTCAGACTCCATTGTGAATTGTTCAAACTTCTGCACAGCAACTTTGAGCTTATTCTCTGATCTTTTCAGTACCCTCACACATTTCAGTAAGGGTATCCCAAATTTCTTTGGCAGTTGTGCAGTGGTAGACCCTTCCCATGATAGCATCTGGAATTGTTTGGTAGAGGGTATTCATGGCAAGATAATTCAAATTATCCTTCCTCTTTTCATCAGCAGTGAAGTCATCTTCATCTTTGGGAATCAATTCCCTTATATCTGCTCTTTGAGACTCTGTGACTCTGGGATTGACAAAGGTGAACACAAAGGGACCTCTTGTGATTACTCTCAACATATCAGTATGTAGAGATGCAAGATGAGCCCTCATTCTGATTTTCCAGAAATCATAGTTGTCTATTGAGAACATGGGTAATTTGTGATGAGAGATGTGGTTGACTGGATTTGTGGCCATGTTGTCAAATCCTTGAACAGCAGGAGGTGGAACAGCAGCATTGTTGTTGGCCATATCTCAAGAACAAATAGTTAGTCAACAATTGATAGGATTTCAGATAGATCAGTTCAGTGACCACACTAAATATGTGATTTTGAAAACCAAGATGGATTTTCAGAAGCAGTGGTCTTTGAACCCCTGCTCTGATACCACTTGTTGGTCCTGAAAGGAGTATATAACAAGTGTATGGGGGGGGAATACGCTTGTATGCAATTACTTTTCAACTTTGATCAAACCAGAGCTCAGCAAGGTTGTCTTGGACAACTCTGCTGAAGATGATTAACTCTTCTAAGATAATCAAACTACTAAGTACTATTGAGTACTTAGTTGAATAACTATCTAGGGGAGTTATATGTGCGGAATAATGGTTGGCCCTTTTAGTTTAGACTCCTTTAGTTTCTGAAATCACTTACTCAATTCAATACAGTCCAGTTTCAGGGAACTTGTCCAAATAGGTTTTGCACAGTCTTTAAGTATGTATCCTTTGAAAGATCAGTTTTGTGTGCAGTGTTGAATGTATGAAAGTACTTGAAAAGCAGATCAACACAAGAGTTTATAGTGGTTCAGAGACTCAAGCTCCTACATCCACTTTCCCTGATTGAACAGGATAATTCCTTCACTCTTGGAATTAACTTGTTTTATAGTGCCAAGGTGCACTTGATCAATAACACCAATCCTTGGTGAATTGATCCCTAGGATGTCTAAAGTCCTAGTACCCTCTTCTCAACTCAGAACTGAACTGTTCTTCTCTCAACAGTCAGCTCCTACCACTTCTACTACTACTACAACAACCTTCTCACTTTCTCACTTGAAAGGGGTAAGGATTGAAGTAAGATTCCAACTAATGAGATATCCTTTACAATGAAGATCAGTGTATAAGGATTAGGATATCTCTCTAAGCTTGTGTATGGATATACAATAGGTTCAGCTTAGAAGAAGTGTATGAAGACTAAGATAGTCTTTGAAAGCTTTGAAAGCACTTTGAAATACTTCTCAAGGTTCAGGTTGAAGTGCTTAGTTGAGGTTCTTGTTGGATGCTTTCAAATGGTCTTCACACTTCTGTATTTATAGACAAATGAAGGATTTGCCCGTTGGAGAGGCAGCCTCAAATGTCCATAAATGTCTTCTTTTAGTTCTTCAACTTAGAAGACAGATTCTTGATAGTGACATGTCCTCATTTGGGAAATAAACGGCTGTATAAGCTTTGTCTTCATTCTGCAGCACTCTTCCCAAGGTCTGACTTTCAGATTCTCTTGTTAAGACATGGACATGGCTTCTGAAGGTTGTTCCAATGATAGGACAACATTCCTTATCAAATGTGAAAGTGTGTGGGTATGGATGGTATAGTGTTTAAGTAAAAAACAGATTAATGTTGCACTGAATGTTGAGACAAATAGTGCAACACTGACTCTAACAGAATATCAGAAATTATGATTAACACAGCGACAACGGAAGACTTGAAAACACTAAAAACAAACGAGACACAATGGAAATAATTTTTCACATAGATTTTATAAATAAAAATCTATGCTAGCCTTACGGCGAAAACCAATACTTATCTTCAAGTATAAATGTTGTGTGAAATGTTACACCATTAACATTCACAACAGAAACTACAAACGAGGCAGGTGCCTTGTTCTAAAAACGAACTAAGTTTATAATGTATACACTGTCGAAATGCCTAGTCTATCTAATTATTACACTCTCAATAGATAAGAAGACACACAGCCATACAGGTGGGATACGAACGTATGAACTAAAAGGTAGTTCTACTGGCCACAATTCCTAACAGGGATATACGCTCGGTCTAGGAAGTTGATCGAGTAGAGTACACTGAATTATGGAGCCTTCAATCGGTATTTATAGAAGTGGGGTGCTGATTCTAGAGGCTTCCACATTGAGGTCCTATTTTTTAGGATCTCAACTTCCATGATCTTTCTAGATCCTTCCACAATGTTCCAGGTCGTTCTAAGCTGCTTCCAACCTCTTCTAGCTCTTCTAGCACGTTCTCCTAGGTTCTGGAATCTTCCAGGTTCCAGACTCTTGTAGAACCTTCTAGATCCTGCCAGAAATGCGACAACATTTAGATCAACATTTAATGTAACATTTCAGAAAAGACTTAGAAAAAATCTCGGAAGGTCAAATTAAGATGTTGTTGAGAATGTTGATACATTTAAGAATTAACAACATCTACAATCTCCCCCAATTTGACCTTTCGACTACAACACACCTGATGCACATATATTTCTATACATACTCAGTTTTATGTATTTAGTTGAGGTTAACATCATTGCTAAATACTAGTCAAGTCAACACCTGTTGTAATCGTTGGATCAAATCGAATGAAGATCAAGGATAATCTTACAATGATCCGTGCCATAAGATCAAGATATTTTTATCCAAAACAGAATAAGTATAAACAGTATACTTATTCACAACATAAGTAATTTACTAAAATCATAAGTTAGGTTTGGAAGAAATAACTTTTGATTTAAGTAAGACTAAAAAAATCAGAGCAAAAAACAAAAAGGAATACAAAAGAAATACTATCAAACTAAACAGACCTAAAGACAAACAAAACTAGACTTATATTATCAATAGGCAGTAAGCATATGAGAATTAAAGAGAAGTGTACTTCTAAATTATATTTTCAAAAGCAAACAAATTTAAGCCAATTGAATAATAAGACAAGTTAGAAAGACAAAACAAACAACAACTAACAAAGACCTAAAATCAGCAAGCAGTAAGCCAATAAGGATAATTCTTTAAGGCAAACAATTTAAGCAAACTGGATGCAGTAAACACATAAGAATAATTCTTAAGGCAAACAATTTAAGCAAACTGAAAATAGAGCAAAGTTAAAAAAAAAAAAAACAAATACAATAAACAACTAGCATATACAACATGCAGTACGCAAATAATGATAAGTAAGAAAACAGTTTAAGCATAGAAGCAGTAATCTATAATCATTAATGCAAACCAATTAAGCAAGTTGAATAAAAGACAACCTATCAACTAGGAAGTAAAAACAAAATCTGTAAATCAACTTAAGCACAGTAACAATAATGCATAAGATCAAGGGAAGTATAAAAGGCACAAATACTTAAAAAACTAAACATGTGACATATATTGCTGTAACAACAGCTGCAGCATCATGTTCCTGCACATAATCACATATAATGTTCAGCCCTCCCCCTGTCTTGTATCAACCTGTTTAGATGTCATAAAGAACATCCAATACCATAACCTGTTTAGATGTCATAAAGAACATCCAATACCATAACCTGTTTAGATGTCATAAAGAACATCCAATACCATAACCTGTTTAGATGTCATAAAGAACATCCATACGTTCATCAGCATTAGCAAATTGATCCTCATCTTCTTCAACAACAGTGCACGTTGTAGCAAAATGAACTACAACATCTGGTTCAACAGTCTCTTCATGAATAGCATCAGGTACACAATCAGCTTCTGGTACATCTTCATGGAGCTCTTCACTTCGAACACCAGAAGGGTGATGGTGTTTCTCCCCCTGTGGTAGTAGAAAGCGTCTATAGCCACTGGACTTTAAGGAACTGAAGGCCATCAATAGAGTCCTGTAAACGTTTCAGTTGAAGTAAAATGAAAGATCTAGAAACAGAAATATTTTGGCCAATGTGACCACCAATGTGCTTCACATTCGGTGCAGCATTTCTCTGTTCAGGTCTTACTGGAGCTGGTCGAACTGGAATAAGAGCATCTCTGTGATCATAACCATCTGAATTTTGTAACAAAGCAAATCAAAAGTCCTTTTACCAAGTAACAGAGCAGGTGAGATAGTCATCAAGGGTACCTTGCCTCAAATAACCTTAGTTTCCTTAGGTTTTAAAAATTCATGCCTCTTGAGGTATGAACATATCAGCACATGGTAAGGTAAAATTCCTTAATAATAAATATCACTATAAGCTGCATGTGGTGAAAATAGTTAAATCCAGATTGAAATTCTTCAACACAAAAATCTTATACAACAATATAGCTTGATCCTTAGTCACCTTAGTGGAATATGTATAGGGTATCCAATTGAGACAATCAATTTATGGAGTACAGAGTATAGAGATGTGAGATCTTTAACAAGAATACCAATATATCACCTAGTTAATCTACCCCCAGTTATAGAAGTAGCAACCAAGTTCAAATCATGTTCATCTTCATCAATCACAAGCTCTATCTCTAAGAGATCATTAATCAATTCCGAAGTAAGTGAAACTAATCTCCCCCTAAATTGTACATTCCCATATCATTCAGAGCTACGTCTACTCGTACTCTTCCTAAGTCAAGCACAAAATACATATACCCAATCAAACACAAAAGTATCACTCAAAGTTATAGTTTTCAACAATTTCTTTTCAATTAAAAAATTGTATCAATCCTTTACTCTCAAAATCAGCAGAGTTAATTCCCTTTTCCTTTAAGAATTTTCATCTAGATAGTTAAGTGATTTTAGCAACTAACCTATCAGTTTCAGAATCATTATCAGGAAAATCAGCAATGTTAATTCTTTTTTCCATTAACAACTTTCATCAAGATAGCTTAGTGATTTTAGCAACTAACCTATCAATCTAAGAATTGTTATAAGGATCAGAATTACCTCCTTTAGAATTTATTTACTCAGCTGATTCAGAGTCCTTACTACTGTTCTTCTCAGAATCATCACTTCTACTGTCATCAGGGTCTGGTGTTGCGGCACTTGCTTCAGCATTTGATGCAGCATTCTTCCTCAGAATCTTCTTAATCTCATACACAATGGGATTATCTTCTGGATCAGAATTTTCAATTACTTTGGGCAAGTCTCGTTCAGCAGCAACCATCTTTCCCTTTGGATCATACTTCCTTTTGACTTATTTCTCAGTAATCACATTTTCTTCCTCCGATTAAGAAAAGAACTTGAATCGGTTCATCATCAACACTACTTCCTTTCTTCTCCTCAGTGAGTTAGAGTAATCAACTCTAGTGAACACAAAGCCGAATCTCCTTCGTTGAACATGGGCTCATCTTTTCTCTTTTCTTTCTCAACGATCTTCCTAAATGCAATCTATTCAGATTCATCAGTATTAAAAAGAGAAAATTAGTTTAACCTGAGTTAGCATTCGCGTCGGCCTCCTTCATTTGAGCGTCCTCAGAATCGGATGTCGCAGCATTTGCATACTCATTCTGCTCAGCAACAGGAAAATCATCAATTTCCTTCTCAATCTCCCCTAGAGAGGTAGCATTCGAGGCAATTGCATCTGTTTCAGTATTAGGACTTGGAAATTGGAGCTTTTATGAGGTGAATGAATCAAGTGTAGTGGTGAGTTTTTCGGTTTTCAGTAGTGAGAAATATCAATGGACATATTTCCAACAGTAAGAATAGATTCTCAAAATTCACATTCGATTGAGACATATTCTCAACAACTTGGTTCAGCTCGTTAAGGGTCGAACCGAGTTGAATGTGAGCAGTTGTAGGAATGGGTGTAACTGGAGTTGTTTGGGTAAGTGTTTCAGCTTTTCTGGTAGCAGTTGGTGCGTTTTGGTGTGAAACGGCCATGCAAGCGAAACTATTAAGATTGGAGAGAGATGGAGATGACGGTTTCGTGGGAGTTTGAGTGTGGTGAGGTAGTTTCTTTGTTTCCTGTCATTTAAGCACCAAGAAATCGAAAAGATAATCACAATAACCGAGACAAACAAGGCTTTAGCAAATCTTAAAATGCAATACTCAAATCACTCGACAAAATGCAATGCTTAGTATATCATGTTATGAGAAGAATATAGGAGAGAATGCATAGTTGGAAGTAATACGTTTAAAAAATTAAGAACTAACTAAGGAGGATTCTAGAAGGAATTCAATAATACTCCATAAACTTAGCCACAAAAATAGATCATGGTTAAGTAGTGGATAAAACCATAATTAATTAATTAATTAAATTAAGAACATTCTAGAATATTTAACATTTAAATGTGTATAATCTGAAATAAACCAAGGATGTAGGTTAGCATAATCAGAATAAATAAAATAAATTTCCACAGATAATCAAATAATTACAACTAATAAAAATATAATCGAATCATCTAATGTTGTGCTCAAAACTGTTACATACACCTCAACACGGTTTTTACATGAATTTACTTCATTTGTGTTGCACCATATTTTTTCTTTTTGTGTTATAGCATCTAATTTGTATTGATCCATTGTTCCTGTAGAGTACATCGTAGTAGCGAACTCCGTGCCCCATACTTACTTAATGGATTACAAACCTCTTGATGTTTTTACCAAATATCACCTTTTGAAAAGAAGGCATCGTAGTAGCGAACTCCGTGCTCCATAGTTACTCAGTGATTTGGTACATCTTTTAGTATGCTAATAACATTCTATTTTTTATGCATTTGAGAGGTGTAAGACATGTTTATTTTTGCACAGCAAATTTTAGATTCAAGAATATTTTACAAAGGAATTATTCAACGAAAATAGGTAATAAATTAAATCTGTAACAACTATACAACCTTCTGATGTTGTCCCAAATGCTACGACATTTGTGACACCATCCATCTAGGATTATTCAGATACTACACATACCAAGAGATTTCCTCAAAGATGAGAATGTCTCAAGGTCAAGACCTTAGTAAATATATCATCATTATGATTTTCAGTAGGTACGTATTCCAACTTCACTATGTTCTTCTCCACTAAATCTCTCATAAAATAATTTCTAATGCAAATGTGTTTAGTGAGTGAGTGTTGTACTGAACTTTTTAGAAATGTTTATGCACTCATATTATCACAGAAAATTGTAAGGATATCAATTTCAATTTCATAGGCATGAAACATCTTGCTTAACCACAAGATTGTTTCCCATGTAGAAACATCCTCTACTCTTACTCTTTTTGTCATCTATATCTCATGCTCAATCCGCATCACTGTATCCAATCAAGGTGTTGTTGGTGTCCTTAGTGTACCATATCCCAAGTTCACTTGTACCTGCATCAAACTTGATAATTCTTTTCAAAATATTCAGGTGAGATTCCTTTGGATTAGCTTGGTACCTAGCACAAACAAAAACACTATGCATAATATCTGGTCTATTAGAGGTTAAATAAAGTAAACTTCTTATCATGGACCTATACAATGTTGGATCAACATTCTTACCAGCATTACTTTTGCAAAGTTTCAAAGTAGATCTCATAGAAGTTTTCATTACTTTTTAACTTTCAAAATCAAACCTTTTAACCAAGTTCTTAGCATACTTACCTTGAGAGAAGAATATACCATCCTTACATTACTTGATTTGAAGACCTAAAAAGTAGTTCAAGTCTCCAACCATACTCATCTCAAATGTTGTAGTCATTGTCTCAACAAATTGGTTAACATTTTATCACAAGTTAAACCAAACACAATGTCATCAACAAATATTTGAGCAATAAGTAAATCTTCTCCAGTGTGCTTAATGAACAAAGTTATAACAGTTTCTCCTCTAACAAAACGATCAGGGTATAGTGGATCTTCAAATCCTTTAAGTTGTTCAACATATGCTTCTTCATTCAAAATGCAATTTAGAAATGCAGCTTTTACATCCATTTGATGAAGCTTAATATCAATAAAACATGCAATTGCTAGCAATAATCTAATAGATTCTATCCTAGCAACATGTGCAAAAATTTCATCGAAATCAATAACTTCAACTTAGGTGTAATCTTGTGAAACTAAACTAGTCTCAATCCTAAACAAAATGTTATCAAACTCATCAGTTTTATTCTTAAAAAATTCACTTTGTTCCGATGACATTAGTATGACTAGGTCTTAAAACAAGTGTCCATACTTCAAATCTTTTAAACTGACCAAGTTCTTCATGCATAACATTATTCCAATTTTCATCAGTTAATGCTTCATTCACATTTTTAGGTTCAATTTCATAATAGTAACACTCTACATTCAAAACATTGCAAATAGAAGACATGCATATTGTTCTTACCACATCTACCTTATTCGATCTTACTCTTCCTCTTGTTTGCACTCCAACTGTAGCATCACCTATGATCTGGTCAGAATGATGACTTTTCCCAATTCTTGAAGAAGGATTCATTTTGGGAACATACTGATCATTCTGTAAAGGTACAACTGACTGTTCTGTAGATGTTGACCCAAATGTGTTAACATTCGGTGCAACATTTTCAGACTTCAGTGTATTCTCAGAATTGTCAGTGACTTGTGATACCTCTTCTTCATCTTTGTCATCTGTAAGACCTTTATCATCATCAAACACAACAGTAACAGATTCTTGAACAGTGTTAGTCCTAAGGTTATAAACTCTATAAGCTTTACTATTTCTAGAATAGCCTAAAAAGAAACCTTTATCACTTTTAGAATCAAACTTATGAAGTTGATCCATATCATTCAGAATATAACACATACAACCAGATACATGAAAATACTTCACATTTGGTTTTATAATGTTCAAAATCTCATAAGGTGTTTGAATAGAATCAGATCGAATATAAACTATATCAATAATATGACTTGATGTATTCAATGCTACAACCCAAAATCTCTTAGCAAGACTTTTAGAAGTAAGCATGACTCTTATCATTTCTTGTAGAGTTATATTCTTTCTTTCAGCAAAGACATTCCGTTGTGGAGTTTTAGGAGATGAATATTCTTACAAAATACCATTCTTATCACAAAAATCATTAAACATGCTATTTTCAAATTCCCTACCATGCATGATCAGTTCTAATATGGCCAACTTTCAAGTTAAACACATTTTTGAACCTTTTATAGAGAACTTTAAAAGCAGCAAATTAATGTTTCAGATATATCTCTTAAAAACTCAATCCAGGTAAATCTAGAAAAATCATCTACCACAACAAGTGAATATCTTTTGCCTCCAATGCTTTCAGTTTTCATAGGACTAATTAAATCCATGTGCAAAACAATTCGAAACATTGATGTGTAGAACAATGTGACAGCATTTTATGCAACACTCTTACCTGCTTACCTTTCTGGCATAGTCCACATACAGTAGTACTCTGAAACTTCTGTTTTGGTAATCCTTTTCACTACATCGACTTTGATTAGTCTCTTCACTGATCTATAATGTGCATGTCCCAATTTTTTGATGCAATAAGATATTTTCATCATTCTTTGACAAATTACACACATTTGTTCCAATGAGATAATAATTATCTACTGCCCTAGACAATCTTCATCTTTATTAAGAACATACACATGATTCTTTGTCAAATTTTACATGAAAATTATCATCACAAAGTTGACTAATTCTAATCAAATCAGCAAACAAGCCATCAAAATGTAAATCATTTTTAAGCTCAGGAAAACCTTCAACATTCAAAGTTCCTTTTCCTATAACATGTCCTTTCGAACAACCACCATATGTAACATTACCATCATTCAAGGTCACATAATCAGATAAGTAGTCAATTTTTCCTGTCATATGTCTAGAACAACAACTATAAAAAAATACCATTGACCAAGTAAACATGCTTTCAAGGAAGTGTAAACAGCATTACAAGTAACATCAGATTTCCATGCAAATTTCAGAAAATGTTTCATAGGATGTGACATCTTTTTAGGCAACATTTTCTCATATCTCAGATCATCAACCATTTTCATGCAGTAAGGAAAAATATGATCAATTTTCGAAAAATAATGACTTACAAACTTCTTTTCAATGTTTTTTTGACTTTGTGAGAATCTGTTTGTGCAGATGTTACAACAAATGTTTTAACATTTGCCTTCACAAACTTCACAGTATGTTCAAAATTCTTAGAAAATAGAAGCAGTTTCACCATCATAACGTATACCACAATTATCAAATTTACCAATAGCTACAACATATATCAGAAGCACATTCATAGAAATTTTATGAAACTTAAAGTAGAGGGGTGATCAATTTCTCCTTCAGTTTACAAACTTCAAAAATCTCTTCTGGAATGTATGACTTCTAGCTTGGTAATTGTTCCTTTCAGACTCACATTCTCTTTATTCAAAGAATTAAGAGTGAGTTTCTGATAGTTACAATCATCCAACAACTTTTTGGTACTTATGATCATCAATCCTTATGCCTGTATCATCAACAAACCCATTAAAACAATTCAAATCTGGGTGACTCTGTTTTGATGTTACCATAAATGTTATGACATTAGGTGCAACATCAGAATCTGTATCATCCAGATCATCATATAAAGAATTATCATAATCAATATTGGTATGAAAAGCAAATTCAACATCTTTTGATTCATCAAATTCATCATTTGATTCATCACTTAAGGTAGTACTAAAATTCATTTTTTTGCTTAAGTCTAATATTGGCACATTAATTTTCATAAAGACCAAATTCAGAACATGCATTGAACTGATTTTATACATTAAAGATCATACCTTAGTTTACCTTCACTTTTTGATAACCTTGGTTGAAATTGACTTTTCCTTCTTTCTGGTGAGAGAGTTGATGTGTTGATTTGGATCTTTGGTACATCATAACCTGTAAGTACAGTCCTCTAAGCACGTTCATCTATCAACTTGATATACATGCACAACTTAGGCTTTAAAATATGGATAATATGTTCGGGTGCCTAAGTGTAGTGGATATGTGATGTGTTTCCATCGCTAACATAAACTAAAAACACACTTAAACGAGGATCTAACCTAGTGTCGTCAGGTATCGGCTCTGATACCAACTGAAAGTGTGTGGGTATGGATGGTATAGTGTTTAAGTAAAAAACAGATTAATGTTGCACTGAATGTTGAGACAAATAGTGCAACACTGACTCTAACAGAATATCAGAAATTATGATTAACACAGCGACAACGGAAGACTTGAAAACACTAAAAACAAACAAGACACAATGAAAATAATTTTTCACATAGATTTTATAAATAAAAATCTATGCTAGCCTTACGGCGAAAACCAATACTTATCTTCAAGTATAAATGTTGTGTGAAATGTTACAGCATTAACATTCACAACAGAAACTACAAACGAGGCAGGTGCCTTGTTCTAAAAACGAACTAAGTGTATAATGTATACACTGTCGAAATTCCTAGTCTATCTAATGATTACACTCTCAATAGATAAGAAGACACACAGCCATACGGGTGGGATACGAACGTATGAACTAAAAGGTAGTTCTACTGGCCACAATTCCTAACAGGGATATACGTTCGGTCTAGGAAGTTGATCGAGTAGAGTACACTGAATTATGGAGCCTTCAATCGGTATTTATAGAAGTGGGGTGCTGATTCTAGAGGCTTCCACATTGAGGTCCTATTTTTTAGGATCTCAACTTCCATGATCTTTCTAGATCCTTCCACAATGTTCCAGGTCGTTCTAAGCTGCTTCCAACCTCTTCTAGCTCTTCTAGCACGTTCTCCTAGGTTCTGGAATCTTCCAGGTTCCAGAATCTTGTAGAACCTTCTAGATCCTGCCAGAAATGCGACAACATTTAGATCAACATTTAATGTAACATTTCAGAAAAGACTTAGAAAAAATCTCGGAAGGTCAAATTAAGATGTTGTTGAGAATGTTGATACATTTAAGAATTAACAACATCTACAAAATGGACAACTCTCCTTATCACTATCAGCAGTCTTGCTTATCAGCAAGGTTGACTTGCTCTTCTTCAGATGACTTGGCTCTTATCCTTTGCTTCACTTGAAATTGATCTTAGCATGATTCATTAAGGATATTTTAGGGTGTGGTTGTCTCTAACTCTTCAGCATAGTTGACCTCAGGCTTTCAGAGCACTTGATCTTGATTAATTCTGCTGAGACAACTCCTCTGGACAACTCTCCTGATCAGCATAGTTGATCTTCAAAAAACTTAGTGTTGTTTCCAGAATTTGAGCCTTGAGGGGACTTGTTCTTGATGGACTTCAAAGCATATGTTCCCCCTCAGATTGTGCATCTAATCAACTAAGAGCTGCCTAACATATTAGCTCCTCATCTAGCCTTTATTCTATATGTTCTAACATCTCTAGAACATACTCAACTTGACTTAGGCAAGTCTCAGGGGGTTTTGGTATTAGATCAAAACATATCTCATTTTATTCCCAACAATATATATATATATATATCCTTCAAAATTAGCACCCGCGTATTACGCGAAAAGTTAATAAAATAAATATTTATATTATAAATAATTAAATAATTTTATAAAGTAAATTTCAAATAAAATGGGTGAGAAACAAACGAAATGAGACGTTTAATTTTTAATATTTAATAAATATAAAAACAATTTTTAAAAAAATTATAAAATTTTGAAGAAAAAAAAAATTAAGTAATACTCCGTAATAAAATAACTCTTAATAAATTATAAGTCACCCTTCAATATCAACCAAAACACCATAAATAAATAAATATTTTGGTTAATTGCTAATTAAATCACAACATTTTCCTCATTTGCAATTTAATCTAAACTTTAAGATAATTGAAAAAAAAAATCATAAACTTTAAATATTGTTGCAATTTAGTCTTTTTTACAATTTCAATTGTGTTCGAATCTAACATAATTTAGAGTTTTTAATGACATAACAACTCCTTAATAAAACAATATTATTTTTTAATCAAACCAAATATCATAAGATATGATTTAGGGACAAAGTAGACTTCCAAAAAGTCTAATTTGCAATAATGGGAAAATTTTTGTTTTAGTCCTATAAGTTTGAGATATTCCAAAAAAAAATCCTTTAACTTTCAACTTTACAAAATACGTCATTTACCTTTCAATTTTAATCATTTTTTACTTCAATTTTAATCCTTTATGTTTTGAAGGAATTATAATTGACTAATTTGGTGCCACATATATTAAAAAATGCCACATCATCATGCCACATCACTATCTCTTTTTTATATATATATTAAAAAAATAGAGTTAATAACACCCAAAAATACTCTATACACACCCCATAATTTTAAATACAAAAATAAATGTATATAAAATAACTAAGTAACCCTTATATTATTTTCCTCTATTAATTGAAACGTATAACTAAATTTAATGATAATATCATCATTTTATCAAATATTCATGGTAAATAAATATATTTCCAAAAAATTAATTAATTAGTTTGAAGTAGATGCAATTTTTAATTTTTTTTTATATATATAGAGGATTAAAATAATTAGTTTGGAGTAGATGCAAATAATTTTTTTTGTGTAAGGCTACTAATATCTAATAAAATTTTATATAAACCTCAAATTTTATACACACCCCACTAAAATTTAAAAATCATTTTTTATTACTAAACACACTCTAATTCTTTCCTATTTATCCTTTATCCCTCAAAACAAATACAAATTGAATAAAAATTAAAAATATAATTTAAAATTCAATTAAATCATTAAAACTATATATAAATTTTAAAAATTAATTAAAAAAATATTCAATAATAGGAAAAACTAAATAAAATTTTAAAATATTTTAAAAAATCAACTAAATATTAAAAAATATTTAAATTAAAAAATCAATTAAATCCAAATAAAATCTACAAATATTAAATAAATCAAATACAGTAAAATTTATAAAATAATTAAATTAAAAATACCAATTAATGATTCGATTAAAAAAAACAAAATAAGATAAAAAACGAAAGAAAAATCAATTCAATCAAAAATAAATATTAAGAAAATAAAATAAAAAATTAAATCTTACTTTTTTATTGATTTTTTTAATTTACTTTTTTTTTACGTTTATTAAAAAAATTCAATATTTTGAATTTTGTTTTGATGATTTATTTTTTAATTTCAGATTCTATTTAATTTTCTAAGATTTTTTTCAAAAATATTAATTACTTTATGTAAATTAATTATGTTTAAAGATTTAGTTAGTTTTTTAAAATACTTTTATATTTTAATTACATTTTTTTTTCAGATTTTTTGAAGTTATTTTTTAAAATTATTTTACTCTTTATTTATGTAAATATTATTTAGTTATGGGGTGTGTATACAATATTTTGGGTTGTTATTAATTCTATTTTTTAAAATATATATAAAGGAGAGATAGTGATGTGGCATTTTTTAATACATGTGGCACCAAATTAGTCAATTATAATTCCTTCAAAACATCAAAACATAAAAGGATTAAAATTGAAGTAAAAAATGATTAAAATTAAAAGGTAAATGACGTATTTTGTAAAGTTGAAAGTTAAAGGATTTTTTTTGGAATATCTCAAACTTATAGGACTAAAACAAAAATTTTCTCTAAAATGACACTATAAAAAATTAAAATTTTAAATGTAGTGTGCCCTACTAGTTTTACTTTTAAGTAATAGAATTTGGAGCGCGTAGTTTTGTGTAATATAACGGTCCCAAAAATTAGTGGGTGAAGTCATAAAAAGGAGGGGGAAATTTAGCCTGGCCCAAAAAAAAACACAGAAGGCCAGATGTAATTAGATGAGGCTCATATATTTAAGCCCAATAGAAGAAAATGAAGCTTAACCTATAAACTCAACACAGGGTGGGAAAGGGAATCTATCTATCTATCTATTCGTTTCAAACCCTAACCCCCAAATCAATCTTTCTTACCGCAATTACTCCTATGGCAAGAAAGCGAAAAGCGCGCGCCGCTCCCGAACCCGAAATCGTACAGCCCGGCACTGAGCCGGAGACAGAGCCTGCGCCTGCGCTTGAGCAGCCGAAAGAAGAGCCCGACACCGAGCCTGAACAACCCCAAACCGACGAAGCCATTGAAGAGGACGGAGGTGAGGAAGCAGAAGAAGTTGTGGAAGTCGAAGAGGAGGAGGAAACGGCACAAGGGGTGGGCGACGGAGAGGGAGAGGGAGAAGAGGAGCAGCCGGAAGCCATGGATGAGGAAGAGAAATTAAAAGATGCCGTTGTTGAAATCGAAGCGGAGAACGAAAAAGGGGGTGAATTTGAAATTACAGAGAAACCCGCTGAGAATGCGGTGTCTGAAAATGGCAACGAAGCTCAAGGGCAGGAGGAGGAGTAGGTGGAGGAGAATGATGAATTAGAGGAAGAGCCGGTTGAGAAGCTCCTCGAACCTTTTTCTAAAGACCAATTAGCTCTTCTAATCAAAGAAGCCGTTGCTAAACACCCGGATCTAGTTGAGAACGTGCACAAATTGGCCGATGCCGACCCTGCTCACTGCAAGATATTCGATATTCGTTCACGGCCTCGGTTGGGATGCAAATACTGAGACAATTACCTCTGTGTTTGGCAAGTATGGGGAGATTGAGGATTGTAAGGTGGTGAGAGACAAGAACTCTGGAAAGTCAAAGGGTTATGGTTTCATTTTGTTCAAGCACCGTAATGGGGCACGCCGTGCACTCAAGGAGCCTCAGAAAATGATAGAAGGTCGGATGACGTCATGCCAGCTTGCCTCAGCTGGGCCAGTTCAGACTCCTACCCCAACTTCCGTAGCCACAGTTTCTACACCGCCAGCATCAGAGTACACGCAGAGGAAGATTTATGTGAGCAATGTATCTGCAGAGCTAGAACCGAAGAAACTTTATGACTACTTCTCCAAATTTGGGGAGATCGAGGAAGGGCTTTGGGGTTGGATAAACAGACTGTACAAGAGTGTTGAGAGCTCCAAGAAGGCACTGGAGGAGCCACACAAGAATTTCGAGGGTCAGATGCTGCATTGCCAGAAGGCCATAGATGGCCCAAAGCACACTAAGGGCCACTTTAACCAGCAGCATGGTCAGCCTCAGCAGCAGCAACAGCAGCACCATCAGGGGCATCATCATCAATGGTATTACCATCATCAGGCTAAGAAGGGGAGGTATTCTGGAAGTGGAGTAGGGCACACTGGTGGGCACTTGATGGCTCCAAGCGCGGGACCAGCTGTTCCTTCAGTGGGGTATAATCCCACAGTTGCCCCTGCAGCTTTAGGACAAGCTGTGGCTGCTTTGTTGGCCTCTCAGGGGGCTGGTTTGGGTATTGGCAATTTGCTTGGAGGTATTGGAGCAGGAGTGAATCCGCAGGGAGTACCACCTATGATGAACAATGCTGGTTATGGAAATCAGGGTGCTGCTGGTGCTTATGGAGGTCAACCTTCGATGCAGGGAGGTTATCCGGGTCAGCCTCAGATCAGTCAAGGTGGTGTCAGGCCGCATCAAGGTGGAGGACCCTACATGGGTCATGGTCACTAGGTAAGACGACTAGACGAGGTACGTGGCTATTGTAACTACTATCTTTTTTTGCCTTCATGTTTCATGTAACCTTAAGTGATGCCTGAAAAGTGAAAATGTGAACTCTCTTGCTTGAATTACCTAGAGTGTGATTGCTAGCTAGTCCTTGCTTGCAATAGTTGCTAGTTGTAGTGCACAATTGTGTGAACACTTGAAAGTGCACATGTTTGTGGGTAGGAAAATATTAGGAGTATTTAATCAAGGGATGATCAGAAGCGTAGAAAGATATATTGTCAGGTACTCAGGTTCAAAAATCAAATTGCCATAACTTTCAAGTAAGAAGATAGTTCCAGCTAGCAAGTTGGGGGTCATGCATTCTAGTTGGTCTTTCCGCGTGAGGAAGAAATCATCTATTTATGCCTGAATATTTAATAAGTCAGTGTCCAATATGCCATCTGTACTACATTTCATTCTATATGATATTGAAATCTATGGTACGTCAATTGATAAGAATTGAGACTTTTAGTAAGAATGGAATCTTCACACAATTTTGGCCGACTGCATAACTCCTTACAAGATACCCAGAATAGGATCTTCACTCGAAGTGTTGATTATTCATTCATTTTATTTGTTATTTCCATTTTTTAAATAAGTGCAGTTTGTTTTACTTAAGAAAGTTTTTTGCTAGATGCCAAATTGATAATTATTAGTACACTTCTATATTAAAATTTTGGTTAAACTTTTTAGTGATCATTGCCAGTTTTTGCTTATTTGTTATTTTGTGAATTAAAATTTGCTTTTCAAGTTAAATCTTTTTATGATTCATGTATTCATTGTGCAGATTCTTCATAAATGCATCAAAACTTTTAGTTTTGGACTCTGGTGATTCTTCAAGTTCGGGCAATCTTTCAAATGAAGTCTTTCCTTGTAGCCAAAATGTTACCATTTGCCTAAAGACTAGAATCTAAAACATGTATTGATTTTTACTTTATTTACTTCTAGCTGTCGAATATTTTCTAAAATGTCTTTGGTCAATAATAACTTTTCGAAAGGATTGAGAACTATTGGCTTATTTCCTACATCTGTGTCTCCAGGGTTTGAAAGAGTGTCAATTTAGTTTCTTTCTCTACTTCCAACTTTTACCATTCACTTAAAGTTTTAATGCTTGATTTCTTCTGTTTCTGAATTTAGCCTTTAAGCTAATTGTGCACTCTGGCTGTATTTTCTTATCTGCATCTAGTTTGTGTTTGTATTCCTCCCTAACTTTTTCTCTTGTATGCGGAGTTGAAGCCAACATGTTTCTTAAGTTGATACGATTGGAAATATGAGCATGTTCGAATGCTTGATTGTTCACTAACGTGCATCATAGCATGATCTTGTAACTCTGTCGCAGGAACTTGTTGTAGTGCAGGACAGCTCATTACATTTCAGTGCAGCCGCTACATTGACAATGAATGTTATATCGATACTTGTGGGGCTGCTGAAGATCATGCATTAAGCTGAACATTTCCATGTTAAGCTAACTAATCAATTACTTATTTGAACCGATTTTACTACAGTCAAAATATTTGAGCATTTGAATTCTGAATCATGCTTTTCAGCCGTAAAATTTTCTTGGCTCAATAGAAACAGGGATGTTTAATTCTTCTTATTTTTAAAAAAACTGGAATTCGATTTGGCTGCTTCCTCAGGCCGTTTCTTCAAAATTTTGTTTGTCATTCCTACTTTGTGCTTCAAACCAGCCACCATCTTAGCATTTTACATCTGATATACTCCGTACTCACTTAAAATGTCAGTGCTAAAATCATTGTAAAATCATTGTTTCCTTTACATATGGGGTGGGGGAGGGGAGTTGCATTTTGTAGAGGCTTGTTGAGAAGTCAATGCGAGAGGAAGTTGCTGCATTTGTGTTTGCTTCAGTGCAGGTAATTGTCCATTGTCGCGAGAAGGGAGTAGTAAGTAGCGTGTTGATTATTTTGTCAAGATATTATATTATGTTGCCTTGGATCTTGGAGCAAAAACTATAACTATCTTTTACAGTAGGTTTTTCAGTGAAGAATAAAAAATTGAGTTAGTCTCATGATTATTGTGGAGTTCAATAGTTATTATTTGCACATTATTTTTTCAACTTTCAAGTCCAAATTCAGGTTTTTGTCAGAATAAGAATTTGATCATTCGAAATCTACTTTAATAATAATCGGCTGGCTACCTTTGGATTGAGTCGGTAACTACCATTGGAAATCAGTCGAGTAATAAAAGTCCAGAAACTGAAATATATGTAAATACGAATGATTTTGGGATTACGGTTTTGGAATTGGAAGTTGAAATCTCCGGCTAAACGGGTGAAGAAAAACAAATTATTAGTGTTTTTTGGACACAAAATAATCGTCATTTTTATTATTAAGTACTATATTTTGAATATTGACAAATAAAGATAAATTAGGTTAATTAAAATATTTATTTTCACTCTTAAATATTGTTTATTTTATGATCAAAACTAGGGCAATTCTTACGGTAGTCACACTTTACAAAGTGACTACGCAGTCACTTTGTCGAATCGCGCCATGTGGCGTCGTAATCGTAAAAACGACCTGCTACCTGTCATACAGGTTTCAGTTATTTTTAGCATTATTTAAATTATATTTTTTTATTTACTATATTACCCTTCTTTTTAAATTTTATTTATATTTTACCTGCACCCACTAATTTAATGAGTGCACCCCCTAATCATATTTTTACTACAATTATCTGCACCCGCTAATTTAATGAATTCACTCCCTAATCATATTTTTACAACAATTATCTGCACCCGCTCATTTAATGAGTTCACCCCCAAATCATTTCTTTTTTACAACAGTTATCTACACCCGCTCATTCTATGAGTTCACCCCCAAATTATTTTTTACCACAATTATCTGCACTCGCTTATTTTATGAGTTCACCCCCAAATTATTGTTTTACCACGGTTATCTGCACTCGCACATTTTATGAGTGCACCCTAAAATATTTTTTAAAAAATAATCACATTTAAAAGACTATATTATAAACTCTAAAAAATCAATTCACCACCAAATCGGATCGACGCTGCCTCTCTCTCGTCGTTCATCTCTCGTCGCAATCCAGGAGCTTCTCCTACATCAATGGTGCTCGCCTGCAACACTCGGCAATGACTCGGTTGTAGATTGTAAATGTATAAATTATGGTTGATTTTATTATATTTTGTGTTAATTAATAAAAAAATAATATAGTCTTTTAAATGTAATTATTTTTAAAAAAATATTTTGGGGTGAACTCATAAAATGAGCGGGTGCAAATAATTGTGGTATAAAAATAATTTGGGGGTGAACTCATAAAATGAGCGGGTGCAAATAACTTTGGTAAAAATATAATTTGGAGGTGAACTCATAAAATGAGCGGGTGTAGATAACCGTTGTAAAAAAGAAATGATTTGGGGGTGAACTCATAAAATGAATGGGTGCAGATAACTATGATAAAAAATGATTTGAGTGAACTCATAAAATGAATGGGTGCAGATAACTATGGTAAAAAATGATTTGGGGTGAACTCATAAAATTAGCGGGTGTAGATAATTGTTGTAATAAATTATTTTATTGTATAAGGATAAAAATGTAAATTTACAATAATATATTTTAATTAATTTAATTTAATAGAAAATACAAATTTATGACACATTACGACAATACATATCGTAAAATTTACAAAAGGTAACAGGTCATCAAATCTAAACCTTTAGATTAGATTTTTAATGACTTAAATTAACTGACTACGGTAGTCATTACGACACGTTACGACACCCTGACTACATATAGAAGGTCCCATCAAAACTATGTCAAAAGAATTTGTCAGAATGTCTTGACATATTGTATTAAATTTTTTGTCTTGTAGTGATAATTATTTGACTTTTTAGTAATAATATTTTGATCATGTAGTAATCATATGTTTGTAATCAAACGAATTTTCTTGGCAACCCGGATTCGGGCTTATGACTCTCGAAATTTTTTAAATTATCTTAATTTGACTTTTAAGTTTCATGGGATGGAATGCATGTACAAAATATTTCACATACCCTTTTTTATTATTTTAATTTTTGTGACGCACGCAATGCATTTATTCTAATATACGAACATGTTATATTGAATTTTATAATTAGGAAATATTGAAAATCACCACCATCGTGGTCTTTTTCATTAATAAATAAATCCACTAAAGATCCGGAAAAAAAAAAACTCACATTTGTCGAAATTAGCACATAAAGAAATTGATCGACGATTAAAAAAGATAAAAGCAAATGACAAAAACGAAACAACATCATTTTTTGGTTTTTCATTGCCCAAGCTATATACAGTAGCAGCACATGTCAAAAAAGGGCCAGAGTTCAGATTTCCGAAAGGGCATAAAAAACTAGTAAGTTCCTATTCTCTCAGTGACTACTCGTATTTACCTAACTTCTCATATCAAAAAACCAGGCTAGTAAGAATCTGTTACCAAAAAAATCTTCAGCGTCTAATTGGTGGTGTTCTTAGCTTTGAAGTCATCCAAACTCCGATAATCTTGTCTAAGCAGTTTGCCCAATTCTGGATGTTTCTTCACTGCTTCTTTGCCCTCCCGATAATGGTGAAACGCCCTGAAAATTAATTTAACATTCCCAAATTAATTTCTTAGAAAAATCTGTTTGTGATATCTAGTATATTTTATGCAACCAAGTATAGTTGACTGTAATAGTAACAACTCAAGAATGGTTAAATGATGGTACTATACCACTCTAATTATACTCAATAAAATGCAATTCTCTCTCAAATCTTGCACCAATTTTTTTAAAGGAGGATAGTGCAAGATTTGCTTCAAAGAGAAGTTTTTATCCAGTTCAATCAGGGAAAGTGGACGTAGGAGCTTGAGTCTCTGAACCACTATAAATTGTGTGTCATTTACTTACTGCATTCATTATAGTTCTTGCAATCAATCATATTGAAAGAGTTAATCTCAGTAAGTGAAGAAAAACTGTTTTGAACAAAGTCCCTGATCAACTGTGTTTTAAGAAATTGACTTGGAGTATTCTTTTAAGAAAAAGGCCAACCACATTCCGCACTTAGCAACTCTCTTAGATATTTATCCAACTGATCACTCAATAGTTTTCAGTAGGACAAGTATCTATTGAAGTTTACACTCGGGATAGTTGTGAGACAACCTCCCTGATAAGACCAACTGTTTGAAAAGGAAAAGAATTTGCATACACATGTGCATTCCCCCCCCATACACTTGTGTCATACTCCATCAAGGACCAACAAGTGGTATCAGAGCAGGGGTTCAAAGACCACTGCTTCTGAAAATCCAACTGATTTTCAAAACTCTTTGTTTCTGTGGTCACTGAACTGATCCAAATTTCTGAAAAACCTATCTGTGATTATCTAACCTATTTCTATAGAAATGGCTAACAATGCAGTTCCAGGAGATGCTGTTAATACCATCAACAACATGAGTCCAAATCAAGTGAATCATATTTCACACCACAAATTGCCAATGTTCTCAATTGAGAACTATGATTTCTGGAAGATCAGGATGAGAGCACATCTTGCCTGCCAGCATGATGAAATGCTCAAAGTCATCACCAGAGGACCTTTCACATTCACCAAAGCAAATCCCAAACTCACTGATGCACAGAAAGCAGATCCAAGGGAATTGCTACCAAAAGATGAGGATGAGTTTACAGCTGAAGAAAGAAAAATGCATAACCTGAACTACATTGCCATGAATACTTTGTACCAGACCATTCCAGATGCAGTGATGGGTAGAGTGTACCACTGCACCACAGCAAAAGAGATTTGGGACACCTTAGCACTTATGTGTGAAGGTACCCAAAAGATAAAAGAAAACAAGCTTCAAGTGGCTATCCAAAAATATGAACAATTCACTATGGAGCCAAATGAAACTATTGATCATCTTGATGGCAGATTCACTGACATCATGAATGAGATAAATTCTATTGGCAAATTCTATGCCAAAAGAGAAGTTGCCTTGAAAATTCTGAGAAGTCTCACATCCAAGTGGGACATATACTCTGTCATGATGCAAAACACCAGCAATCTTGACAACATGCCCATGCAGCAAGTGTTCTCTGAACTCAAAGCATATGAGTTTGACTTGAACAGAAAGAAAGTGCATGATGAGCCATCCTCCTCAAGCAAAGGTGTTGCTTTCAAAGCTGCTGAAACAGAAAAGAAGAGTACACAAAGATCTTCTCAAACTGTTTCCAAGTCTGAAATGAAGGAGGAGCTGGCACTCATGGCTAGGAGATTTGAGAAGCTCAACTCCAGATTTGGTAGATAGAGGATAGAGGATATAGTGTTGAATTTGCACCAAAATATAATTTGCTGTCTATTAGTCAAACCTGTGATAGAGGATATAGTGTTGAATTTGCACCAAATGAATGCATTATCAAAGATAATTCAACACAACAGGTGCTACTAACAGGGGTGAGAAAGGGAAATGTCTATTTTGCAGATTGGAGCAAAACCCCTGAAGCAGTCTGTCTTGTTGCCAAAAGCACAAGTGAGCAAAGCTGGCTATGGCACAAGAGATTGAATCACCTAAATTTCAAAACCATCAACAAACTGGCAAGAAACTCTCTAGTAAAATGGCTGCCAAATCAAGTGTTCACCAAGGAACATGTATGTCAGCCATGTCAGGAAGGAAAGCAAATCAAAGCCTCATTCAAAGGAAAACCTGTCATCTCAACTGAGAGAGTTCTTCAAACCTGTCATCTCAACTGAGATCAGACAAAGGCACAAAATTCATAAACTCATACATCAATGAGTACTGCAGCAAGAATGGCATCACTCATGAGACTTCAGCAGCAAGAACACCTCAACAAAATGGGGTTGCTGAAAGAAGAAACAGAACCTTGAAAGAGGCAACAAGAACTTTAATTGCTGAATCCAAATTGCCAAAAAGGTTCTGGGCTGAAGCCATTAACACTGCATGTCACACTCAAAACAGATCTTTAATCACCAAAGGTCAAGGTAAAACTTCATATGAATTATGGAAAGGTAGATTGCCCACTGTTGCCTATTTTCATATATTTGGTTGTAAGTGTTTCATTCACAACAATGGGAAGGAGCAATTGAAAGCTTTTGACAGCAAAGTTGATGAAGGAATATTTGTTGGATATTCACAAATCAGTAAAGCTTACAGAGTCTACAATTGTAAAACCCTTATTGTGGAAGAAACACCACATGTTGTGTTTGATGAATCTATTAGTGAATTCAGGGATAGAAACCTGAATATTAATGAGATAACACAAAGAACAACCAGACTAAGACTTCAAAGCAAGGAAACAGTGTTTGTAGATGTTGCCCAGCCTGAACTTGATGACAATAAAAAATTGGACAACCTACCTGATGGCAATCAACCAGAAGTTAACCAACCAGAAGTAGAAATTGAATTGACTGACCCCATCCCAGTTCAAAATCAGAAGAAGACAATTCTCCTGAAGGGATCAGGTCTAGAAGGACTTGGTTGCATGACCACCCAACTAGCCTAATACTTGGTAATCCAAGTGAAGGGATCAAAACTAGAAGGTTTCATAGAGAAAGTGCCTTGTTTTGTTGTTTCCTTTCAGAACATGAACCAAAAGATATTGAGGAAGCACTTCAAGACACAAACTGGATCATAGCCATGCAAGAAGAGCTGAACCAGTTCACCAGAAATGAAGTATGGGAGCTGGTGGATAGGCCAACTCATCAAGATGTCATTGGAACCAAATGGGTGTTCAAAAATAAGAAAAATGAAAATGACATCATTGTGAGAAACAAAGCAAGATTGGTGGCCAAGGGATACTGTCAATATGAAGGGATTGATTATGATGAAACTTTTGCTCCAGTGGCCAGACTTGAGGCAATCAGACTCTTCTTAGCATATGCAGCTCACATGAGATTCAAGGTGTATCAAATGGATGTGAAGAGTGCATTTCTCAATGGGGTACTCAAAGAAAAAGTATATGTTGAACAGCCCCCTGGCTTTGAAGAAGAAGACAAGGTGTACAGATTAAAGAAAGCCCTCTATGGTTTAAAGCAAGCTCCAAGAGCTTGGTATGACACCTTATCACAGTTCCTTCTAGATCATGGTTTTGTCAAAAACACTGTTGACAGAACCTTGTTCAGAATCTGTGAAGGAGATGATATTTTGTTAGTCCAAATCTATGTGGATGACATTATATTTGGATCTCCAAATGAAAAGTTGTGTGAGAAATTTTCCAAACTCATGCAGAGCAAATTTGAGATGTCCATGATGGGATTGATGAATTTCTTTCTAGGACTCCAAGTCACTCAATCAAAGAAAGGAATATTCATCAATCAGGCCAAATATACAAGGGACATGATCAAGAAATTTGGATGTGCTACAAGCAAGCCAGTCAGAATTCCCATGAATACTAACTGGAAGATGGATCCTGATGAAAGTGGAGAATCAACCAACTCCACAAATTACAGAGGCATCATAGGATCACTGCTATATCTCACTACAAGTAGGCCTGACATCACATTTGCAGTTGGAGTTTGTGCTAGATTTCAAGCAAATCCAAAGAAGAGTCACTTTGATTCTGCCAAGAGAATTCTAAGATATCTCAAGGAAACTGAGAATCTTGGATTATGGTATCCAGCTGATGACAACATTGAGTTCACTGGATATTCAAATCCAGATTATGGAGGATGTAGAATTGACAGAAAATCCACCTCTGGAACATGTCAATTCTTGGGCAGCAAGCTAATCTCATGGTTCTCCAAGAAGCAAAATACAGTTGCCACATCAACAACTGAAGCAGAATATGTAGCAGCTGGAAGTTGCTGTGCTCAGATACTTTGGCTCAGGCAGCAACTTAGAGATTACAAAGTTATCACCAATGAAGTTCCAATATTCTGTGACAACAACAGTGCAATTGCTATTTCAAAGAATCCAGTGCTTCACACCAGATGCAAACATGTTGATATTAAGCATCATTTTATAAGGGATCATGTGGAGAAGAAAGATATCAAACTTGTCAAAATTCACACTGATAAGCAAAAAACTGATATCTTAACTAAGCCATTAGCTGAAACAAGGTTTCTGGAACTCTCAGCTGAATTAGGCTTACTTGATCCAGGAAAGATGGAGAAATGAAGAAAGAAGCTCAAATGGAGGGGGAAGTTCATCTAGTTGAACTTCAGCAAGGTTGACCAACCTCACTGAAGCTGTCTGCCAAAAAAAAAAAAAAAAAAAGGGAAAACTCAGTAGAGTTGTCCATATAGCCTTCAGCAATGTTGGTCTGGAAGATTGACCTAGTGGGACCCATTCAGCAACATTGGGACCCACTCAGGCATATTGGTCAGCTATTTTGACCAAAACCAAAGTCAAAACACATCTCAGGATGTTTGTCCAAGTTTTAGGGTGATAATTGCTAGTTTTTAGCATTGATTGGACATTTAAAAGATTTCTTGGACTAAGAGTAGGCTATTTTAGGATGGCGTGTGCAATTAAAGGTTTTAGCCCCCAAATGGCAAATCAACATTTAAAGCAAAATCTCTTTTAAGATTGCATTAATTACTGTGCTATCATCAAAGCCATTGATTAACATTAAACCTTCATCAAACCGTTCCACAGCCCACTACCCCACCATATCTAATTGGTTTTAAGATTTATCCACCCTCAAAAGCTATTAACCAACGGTTAATAAATCCTCCACATATAAAAACACTCAGTTTTTTTCCTTCATTCCTCACGCACTCATATTTCAAACCCTTAAAGTTTTTGAAAAAACCTCTCAAACTTGCAACTTCCCCAACTCATCTCTTTCACAAATTTATCCATGGCTCCCAAAATCAAAAGAGAGGAACTTGTAGACTTCAATGATCCATCCTTGGATATTGATTTCTCATATCTTAGTAATACAAATTCACTATGGTTTGAGAAGCTTGTGGCCTTTGACAACCCTGATAAAGATGTTCATCCAGTTCTTCAATGGCTGAGGGATGCTGGACTCGAAAGATTCTTAGGCACCAAGCCTGATTCTTGCCTCAACCCATTCATGGCTGAATTCTTTGCCCATCTAAGATGGAAGGGCAAGAAAGGTGATGTATGCACCAAGTTGACATATGCAGAAGAGGATGAAGAGGAGGAGACCCAACATACAATCATCTTCACTTCTGAAGACCTTGATGCCAGCTTTGGGCTACCTTCAGAAGGCCTTAATCCTGAATTGTACAGAGAAGGAGAAGAACAGGAATTCTCTAATCCATGGATGAAGGTTCCAAAGAAGCTGGTAGGTGCACAAAACAAGAAAACACTGAAACCAACTTTTGAGCACTTGTTTGATATTGTTGTGAAAAGTCTGTTAAGCCATTCTGGGAGTGTTGAACAAATCAGTTTTCTAAAATTGAGGGTTATGGCTGCTGTGATTGACTCTGCTGAAAAGAGAGTCAAATTTGATTGGAAAAATTTCATTCTTGGAAAAATGATGAATGAGAAATACACACCTTCAAGCCAAGCCAAAGCCATTTCCAGCACAGAAGGTGATGTTTAGGAAGATGTCCTCTAAGACTGAGAAGAGGAAGCAAGGGGCAGCATCCAAGCAAACCCTAACAGTTGCAAATGTTCCCAGATCCTCTCCAAGGAAGAGGAAAGCTCAGACTGTGAAAACTCAGCCCAAAATGAAGAAGATGAAACAGATTCTCAGTGAATCTTCTCCTGAAAGCCAATCTAGAAATGGAGGTGCCACTTCTGAGGAGATTGATATAGTGGAAGAAGAAGGAGTCAACCCTCCTGAAGAGGGAGAAGAGTTCAGAGAGATTGTCCCTCTCCAACCTGAGTCTGTTACTGAGTTTAGGGACCTTGAAAAGCCAACAAGGTCAGAAAGAAGAAGGAGAATAATCAAAACCTCTGAGAAACAGAAAATGATGGAGAAGGAGAAGCAGAGGAAAGTATTCTTCAAGGAAATTAGACAAGCCAGTAGGTCTAATTCCAAGTCTAAGTCTAAGTCCAAGTCTAAGAGCCCTGAAGCCAACTCCCCTGATATTCAATCCCAAAGAATATCACCATCACATGATGAATCTAGGCATGAGGAAGAGGAGTGCAAGACTCCTGAAGATGCCCCCATTGTGGCTAAGAAGACCTATTCTCCTGAAGGTGCTCCTGATAGGACAGGCATTGATGCGTTGGCTGACTCAGCTGATATTGAAGATAGGCCATTCTCCTCCCTTGATCCCAGACTCCTTTCCTATACCAAACTTCTTGAAACTGCTCTTCAAGAAGGTGATCAATTTACTCTCCCACCCATTCAAGCCATCCCAATAACCTCCTCAGGAACATTGCTCTCTAAAGCACCTGAGTCCCAAATTATTTTAAGTTCCTCTGAACCCAACCCATCTGAGCCCCAGCCCAACTTACCTGAATCCCAAACCAACCCTCCTGAATCTCAAGACAACTCTTCTGATGGAGATGATAGTGAAGAAGAGTACACTTATGAAGGGATGCTAAGGCAGATTGCCAAAGCCAATGTGGACCAGCTGTACCCAGGATTGAAGGCTTATCCAAGGCTGCAACAACAGTTCTATGATCTCAGGGCACTTGTTGAGATCAAAGATAGAACAATGGTGGAGATAGCTCAGGCTATCAAGGATAAGGGTGCAAGTTGGTGGCAGGTTGAGGAGAACAGGCTGTTACATTTTGCAAATGTTAAGAAATCCAGTGTGTTGACCACTGAGGCCCTATTCTGCACAATTGTTCATGAGAAGGTGCTTGCTGAGAGAGAAAGGATTGCAAGAGGAGTCAAGCATCCTGACAGCACCTCAGATGATGCAGATGATGATGATGATGATAATGATAACACAAATCCCAATCCCCTGGCCTGAATTCTGCTCAGGTACATTACTTGACTTGTCATTCAATTAAGGACTCTGATAAATCAGAGGAGTTGACCAAGAGTGGTGACTCAGTCCAAGATACATTGGCCAAGGATGGTTCTTCTGAGCCTGAGGCAAAGCTTGACAATGTTGAGACTTCCATAGGAGAAGCTGGTTTGACTAAAGCCTCATCAATGTCAGGACAGTTGGACATTGACCAGCCTTTAGTCATTCAGGATGACTCAGTGGACTTGGGAAGCCCAAGCACTGTGATCTCCCAATAACTGCCCTCTGTGGATCCCGTTGAGGATATGGAGGTGTCAGGTTTAGGACCAGAAGGAGTTGAAAATGATGATAATAGTGAAGAATCAGAGGGTGATGAGGGAGATTGTGTGATCACTGGTAGTCTGAGTGCACCACAAAAAGAGGGAGAGGAAGTTGAAATGTTGGGTGCAGCCCAACATGAGAGTCAGGCTATTCTTCAAGTCAAATCTGAACTTGATGAATCCCTTGGTGAAAGGAGACCTGATTCTCCAGTGTATGTGAGTCCATTATCTTTTAATGAAGAAAAGAATTTAGTTGAAAATGAGAGAGAAGGTGCTGATGTATCAGACCTCATGGGAGATAAAAAGAAAGAGGGTGTTGAGGGAGATTTAACTAACCCTTTGAGTTTTGCAGATTCAGTAGCTGTTACAATAGAACAAATATTTGCAGATGCTTCTCTCACTGATATTCCAGTGGATGCTGATATTGATCTTGAAGCAATCTCAGCAAATGTGTCCACCTTGAACAAAATCTACTTTGAACAGGCAAATGCAATAGAGGCTGGATTGCAAATTGCTACACAGACTGCAACTTCCATTGAGGAGCAATCAGAGAAGTTGGACATATTAGTCAGAGAGGTTGGGAAAGCACATGCTGAAACTGCTGACACCCTTGATGGCCAAGGAAAGACTCTAGCCTCTGTGGAAATGAGGCTCACAGGCTCTGAAGAAGTGGTTTTGCCAACCTTGGATGCAAGAATTAGTGGTGTTGAAACTGGTCTGCAAACAGTTTCAACAGAAGTTACCAAGGCCAAGGATGCAATGGAAAAATTCACAAGGACTGTGAAAAAGGAGCAGCAGGGTTTAAAAGATCTCTACAAGCACAATGTGATGGCCTTAAAAAGGACAATAAAGGATTCCTTGAGGCAGAGGACAGCAGCTCAGAGGAGGAAAGCTGAGGAGCTAAAGGCTGCAATGGTGAAGGAGGCTGTTGAGAAGTTCACAGTGGAACTTATGGCCAAGGTCTCTGATCAAGTTGTGTCCAACCTCACTGACCAACTGCAAGCCAAACTTGATCAATCCTTGAAGGCCACACTTGATGCAATTGTTGCTCAGAAGATGAAGCCAGTCCATGCCTTTCTGAGTATGGCTGATGATAGGATGCAGAACATCCATGATGAGAATGTCTATTTGCTGCAAGAATTGAAGTCCCTCACTCATGCTCATTCCCATCTCTCTGTCACAATGAGTGAACTGAAGCCCCAATGTTTTGATAATGCCAAAAAGGGGGAAAGAGAGAGAGCTAGGGCAAAGGGAACCTTGAAGATAGGAGAGTCCAAGGGAAAGGACAAGGTCCCTGAGGTTGAAGAGGAGGAAGAGATAGACATTGGGAAAGGCAAAGGCCCAATGAACATTGAAGATCTCACTGAAGAAGAGCAAATCCAGATTGCAGTAAAAGAGTCCATGGCTTCTGTGATGGAAAATCAGGCCAGATGGCAACAGAGACCTGGAGGTGAATCTGCAGGCCTTGACCCCAAGGAGAAGATGGTTGAAGTGAGGGGGAAGGTCACCAGAGCCTCTGAAAGGAAGAGAAAGGAGCAGACCTTTACAGATTTCCCAACCAGCCTGACCTTACCATCAGAGTTCCAAGCTGAAGAGACAACTCAACTGAGGAAGTCAAAGAGGCTGAAGAAAGCAGCCATGATGCCTGAAATCCAAGAAGAAGAAGCTGAAGAAGAAGAAGAAGAAGAGGTTAAAGAACCTGAAGTCAGAATGCCCAAACTTGCTGATGATCCTTCAAAGTTGTTTGAAGAAGGATTTGGAAAGGATCCTGAAACTCAGGAGAAGCTGTCTCTTCAGAGAGCTAAGGAGAGGATGGATCAGTTGGTTGAAGCCCACAAAGCAAGGGATGAAAGGAGGGCAAACTTCAGAGCTCCAAGAAGAAGGGCATCTTACAAAAGACTGAAGCCTCAGATGCTGCAAAGATGGGACACTCAATACCCTCACCATGACAAGTGGGTACCAATCCAACTGAATGATGCATGGGAGGAGGCCAAAAGGAGTTTTGTGTATGACTTCTATGTCATAGGAAAGTGGCTAGGAGAGAGTGTTGATGAGGTATTTGTGCAATTTATGTTTGAGAATCACAGGGAACTATACCAGAAGCTGTTTGCAGCAGCTGACATGGCAAGAATTGAATTCAAAGCCCCTGGTCCCATTCTGTATATGCCTCCCAAGTTCAATGGAAACTTGATTGATGAAGGGAAGATCCTGGAGGAGTTTATCTCCATTATGAGGATGGAGAAGATGAAGCCTGGCCCCAAAGGAACCAATCAGGATATTTGGGAGCTAAAGAAGAGGGTCTGGGCTCAGTATGGAATTGCTCCTCAAGATGATGGCACACTCTGAAGCATAAGTCCACTCCTTCCTTTTATCTATGATTTTCTTGCTTGTTGTTATCTTATCTTGTCTGTATCAGTCTAATGAGTCCTTCTGTTTTTCTGCTTTGTAATGCCTCATGAAATATATGAAAGGATCACTGCTTTTTTATCAGAGATAACAACTCATTATCTCAACTAACCTGACATAACCTATACTTGATTTATTGTGCTAACAGTTTCTTTCAGGAAAGATGGCCAGGTCACTCATCCTGAAGATAAAGTCTAGTATAAGTCAAGTTCCCTTTGTAATAGGTTTTGGCATCATCAAAAAGGGGAAAATTGTTGGGAAATAAAATGATTTTGATTTAGATACCAAAACCCTTGAATGATGATGATTAGATTAGTTGAGATACACTCAAGTCTAGACCAGTCTAGTTGTCTCAAGATACTTGAGTAAGTAGGAATGCTTAAGTCCAAATCTCAGAAATGTTGTGAGATTTGTAGTTCAGGACAGTTGTCCAAAGCTGGAATGTTAGGCAGCTTACTAAGTGTTAGTGCTTTAGGACAAGTTTACTGAGTATTCAAGACAAGCTGACTGAAGTGGACAACATGGCTGAATGATCAAGAATGATAAGTCAAAGCTTCATGCATTGATAAGAACTGTATCAGATCAATTGAAGTCCTAATGATCAAGAGCATTGAATACTATACTCAGAAGACATATTTAATGAAGCATTTATTGCCATCAAGCCTGAACAAAGCATTGAAGACTTAGAAGTATTAAAGACTGAAGTATTGAATGAGTGTTGGAACATTCTAGTTAGCAGCAGGAATGTTCAGGGCAGTTGTCCCATCTGACCGTTGGTTGAGTGTAAAGTCTGCCACAAATCAACCTTGGGAAATGTGCAAATTTGGAAGCTGACACAAGTCATCTCAGCCGCATTTTTCAGAAGTCAACACATTCATTCAAGCAACCATTGAAGAGTCTATTACACAGTGGATAATAGAAGGTCAAGCTTCATAACCGTTTCAATGGTGCTGCAAATAAACAAGTTTGAATTGCTATCTCTCCAACGGATAGTTGATCAAATTTGCCTATAAATTCAGAAGTGATCAAAGGATTCATCAATCCAACTACTTGCTATCAAACTATCATCAAGCAATCAAAGGAAACCAAAGTTGTTCTTAAAACTCTCAAGTTTCCTGATCACTTCAAATAGCTAAGCCTATCCTTGTAATATCCCAAGCTTAGCAGTGAGATATCCTAAGCCTTTACACTGTTCTTATTGTAAAGGATATCTCTATTAGTTGGAACCAAACCTCAAACCCTTACCTCATTGAGTGAAGTAGTGTTTGTTGTAGAAGTGAGGGGTTAAGGACTGTTATTGAGAAACACAGTCTTAACTCAGAGAGATTGAGCACTAGGACTCAGATTATCATAGGGATCAAAGCACTAAGAGAGTGTTGTTGATCAGTGCACCTTGGCACTATAAAACAAGCTAATTCCATTGTTAAGGAATTATCATGTTCAATCAGGGAAAGTGGATGTAGGAGCTTGAGTCTCTGAACCACTATAAATTGTGTGTCATTTACTTACTGCATTCATTATAGTTCTTGCAATCAATCATATTGAAAGAGTTAATCTCAGTAAGTGAAGAAAAACTGTTTTGGACAAAGTCCCTGATCAACTGTGTTTTCAGAAATTGACTTGGAGTATTCTTTTAAGAAAAAGGCCAACCACATTCCGCACTTAGCAACTCTCTTAGATATTTATACAACTGATCACTCAATAGTTTTCAGTAGGACAAGTATCTATTGAAGTTTACACTCAGGATAGTTGTGAGACAACCTCCCTGATAAGACCAACTGTTTGAAAAGGAAAAGAATTTGCATACACAAGTGCATTCCCCCCCCCCCTCCCCCAATACACATGTGTCATACTCCATCAAGGACCAACACTCTCCAATGCATTCTACCCAAAAAAAAATATATATATACAAATAAGAAATAGACGAGACCACATTAAAGCCCACTCTAGCAAGTGAGTTACACTCTTCAAATTGTTCTCTTTTTTTCTCATGTGTTGTTCACTCTCCCTCTATCCCACTCTCTTTTTCCCTAATTTTTTACTTCTACTTGGGTAGAAGTTATTCTACCCAATTCCTCCTCTCTCCTCCACATCATCTTCCCCCCACCCCTTCTACCCTTCATTTGAGTTAGGAGAAAAAAATTCACATGGGACTTCTACCCCCATTGTAAATGCTCTAAGTGTTATTAATAGGAAATCGAACACGCAACACCAAATAAAAAAAAAGTACATATATATAAAATAAAAGTTTTCTAGCCCAAAAAATCCTCTCCTTCCATAGTCATCTGCTATACCCTCCTTCCATAGCCATCTGCTATACCCTCCCCTCTCTAATGTAGATCGCTTTCACGTCGTTGAGATCGGGGCCCTTGAGGCCACCGCTGCCTAGCACCGTTGGCTCATCACTCTTTCTTGTCTTCCATCCTTTTGGTCCTTCAAACCTTGTAGTTAGATTGAAAAATAAATAGATCGGTTGAATCCCTCTAAAAATAAAGTAGCCCCACAAGCGGACCACCGCGTCGCCGCCGCCAGAACTCCACCTCGCCGCCCCTTTCTTCAGATTCTCAAGTGGATGTAGGACTTTTTTCAGGAATTTAGCTGGGATCAACGGGTATACCTTCCTGAGGGAGCCACGGTGACCGTTTAGGGGAGTATCCGTTGCTCCCGTTTTATTTAGTTATTGCTTTTTTAGTTTCTGCTTTTATCTCCTATTTTGGTTGTTGCATGTTACTTTAGTTTATTCCCTTGTTGGGATCTGTTGTTTTTCATCCCCCGGTATTATGGGTTTTTCTCTCTGTTTACGAGTATTTTTCCCCATGGTGGGTCGCTACTGTGCTTGATGGAACTGGTCGTCCTCGGGGCAGTGCTCTTATGGTTTGGGAGATGTAGCGCGAGTCGTAGTGTGCGACAATTTGTTCCTTCTGGAGTAGGTTTGCTATTTTCTTAGATCGAGGAGTCTCGATGGATGGTGGTATGCCTGTGTTTCTTTCAACTCTCTCACGATTGAGTTTGAAGAATGACTCTTCTCATAGAATTTACTCTGTATAGATAGGTGAGCGATAAATGTATTCAAATATTCCTATCTGAATTCTACCCTAATATATATATATATATATATATATATATATATAAAAGAAGTTTTAAAAAATTAGTGGGGGTCAATGCACTCCATAGGCCCTGCATAGCTCCGTCTCTGACGCAAACCAACGTCATTAATATTAAATTAAATATAAAAATAGATTTTATAATTTTAATATAAAAAATAATCAAATTATATATTGATGAGGCATGCCACGTAAGCGGTGGACATTAGGCAGTAGACACTATATCATTCTCGATACTACATTTCATTCATACTTTATATCAATTATAAGAATGATCATTCTTATGTTATTTCATTAAACCACAATTTCATTTAATTATACCAATTATGCCCTTATTCCCATCATCATTGACATTGTTAGAAATCCGGTCATTATTTCGCTACTATTTCGTCGAAATTTAAACTCTCTTTTGTTTTAGGACTTAAAATAAGAATTTTGATTTTTTTTTATTAATCATATTTTACTTTATCATCTATTATTATTCTCATTTTTATCACATTATATATCCTTTTTATTCTCTCAACATCAATTAACTTTTTAAAATCATACTTTAAATAACATGGTAGTTTTTTTTTACATAGCAATGTCCAACAATAATTTTCTTTATGGGTGGCTAGAGCATTCATATGTTTGTCTACTCATAGAGGCTCAATTATTGGTAATAGAGTGGTGCACTGTGATCGAGAAGAAGCAGACCGTACTCTTTTAAATGATTATTTTGTTGAAAAATGTATAATGAATCAAAAGTTCGTTGGCGATTAGGCATATCTTGAAGTTTATATCTTTGGATTGTTGTTGCTATTAAAAATTATGATCATTATTTTGTACAAAGAAGAGATGCGGTTGGTAGACTTGAATTGTCTACTTTTTAATAAGTCACAACAGCATTTATGATTCTAGCTTATGAGGTTGCAACGAATGCAACTGATGAATACATAAAGATTGGAGAGTCAACAACTTAAATGTGTAAAACGTTTGTGTCATTCTATTGTTGGGATTTTCTTATAAAAATATTTAAGATCAACTACTGAATTGACCAGGGACGGACCCAGGGTTCGAGTTAAGGGGGGCCATTTTTATTTTTTTTAATGTTGAGTACACACATATATTAGAAATGATGATGTTGAGTTATAAGAAAAAATATATTGTTGGTTTATTATGTTGTCTAGTGTTAATAATTGAAAAAAAAAAAAAAACACTCATATTATTGAACAATGAAAACATTATTTATTTATTTTGTTTAATGTGGTTTAAAATTAAAGAAATTAACAAATTAAATTATCAATCATATTTTCCTCATGAATTGCTTTTTTTAAGAGGTTAAGTTTTTATTTATTTATATAATACTACTGTAAGGGTTAATTGCAAACGTGTTTTAAAAAAAAAAAATACTAAATTAATATAAAAGTGATCTTTTTTATCAACAATCGTTTTAGACATGAAAATTATAATTATTTTGAAATCAGTTTTACATTTAAAATTAAATATGTACACAACAATTATTTTATATATAAGTATCAATAATGCAATAAAAAAATCTTTTGAGACAATTTTACAATTAATTTACTACTAAAATGACTTATTATATGAATTTACCATTAATTCTATCATTAATTTGACTTAATTTAAAAAATACTAAAAAAATATTTTAATATATAGGGGTGGGTTGGTTGGGGCAAGCCCCCTTCAGCATACTCTAGTTCCGTCCCTGCCATAGACTACGGTGAGCAATGTGGATTTTATACTTTCATTCATTTTTAATTTTTTTTTTTTTTATGTATTACATGTTTAATTTGTTATCTATATTTGTTGTAATGACCCTATTCTTCTAGTTCACCCCGACCCCGATCCTAAAGTTTGTCAAGACCGTCTCTTTCACATATCTAGCATGAGTTTGTTCTCGTAATAGGTTTTGACATTCTTATGTAAAAGGGCAAATACTTAGTTTTGAATTTTATCTTTTATTTGTGAAGATAATACTCCTCCCTGAAAAACTTGTGGTGTTTTTAGGGCACAAAATTAAGAAAAAAGTGTAATAATTATAATGTAGAGTGTTGAGAATAATTTTGTAAACCTTTATATTTAAGTAAGGTTAATTGCAAATTAAATCACCATCTTTCATTTAATTGCAATTTAATCTAAACTTTTAAATAATTACAAATAAAATAACTACATTTAAATATTGTTGCAATTTAGACTTACAACAACCTCTTTTGTACCTAAATTTGACATTTTGAGATTAGATCAAAATAAAAAATAATATTTCATTAAAAAAGTGTTACATCAACTAGCCACGTTAAATTTGGGCACAAATGAGACTATTAAAAAATTTAAATTGTAATAATATTTAAAGAAGGTGATTATATTTACAATTATTCAAAAGTTTAGATTAAAGTGCAATTCAAGAGAAGGTATTGATTTAATTTGCAATTAACCCTATAAAGTAAATAAAGTAGTTGGATTTACCGTACAATTGTTTCTATTTATGTGTATCCAAACTTTTAAGGGTCAAATTAAAAAGAAAGTAGGAGGAGGGAGTACTAATTAAGGTTATTAAGAATTCTGATATTTTGCAAACACATAAATAAAAATAATCATTAGGCAAGGGTTGACTGACAATAGATTACATGAAATCGACATCTTTTTCGTGTTGTTCAAGCACAATGGTGGCAAGCGCAAGTCTATAGGCTGTGGATCTCAGATTTCTAACCAGAACATAGATCTCCTTCCTTCTCCTTTTTACAGGAAATATCTTCCATTGTATCTCCCTAAGCATAGAAAGTAAACTTGCTTCACAAAGAGCCACTGCCATTGCCTTCTTGCTGCATGTTCAAGGTTAAAAATGGTAAATAAAAATATAATTTTTGGTTTAAAAGACAGAAGAACAAAATAAAATCCAAACATGGAACACTCGCCTTCCTCGAACAAAACCAGATGTAACAAAGCCAATCGGCAGCCTATAAAGAGCTTTCTCCTCAGGATTCTGAAGTTCCCATTTACCAGATGGTAACTGCACGAAGTACGATTTCAATGAAGATTGAGGTATTTGAAGCCGCTGATCATCAAATTCTGAGCTGCACATTCACAACATTATAATGAGTTATAGTGATGATGATGATGATAATTATCTACTAAAATTGAAATGAATGACAAACAACTCTATAAACTATTATTTAATTTAAGGACTACCTGGCCGTCCACGTCGTCACTTCAGCAGCACGGGGTGCACATACTACAGCTCCTTGCTCAAAATCACCTTCCTTGAAAGCACACAGAAGAACTCTGAGGAGACACGATGCTTTCCCAAACTTCACTTCTGATATAACATCGTCTTGTTTGAGAAAATCTCTGTCCCTCATAAACTTAGATAAGCAATTGTTCTGATCAGGCAATCCAGGGAATAAAAGCAAATTATTGTCAGTGAAATCAGTCAGCATTCGGGATGTTCTTGCTATAGTACCCTCAAACTGAGCAACATGGCAATCAGAGTTTTTCGCAATGACATTTACTTTTTCATCAGCTTGGATGCCAGAAATTTCAGCTTTACTCAAACTGACCACACAATTCCATGGAGGTGGTATTGGAATTTCTAGAGGCCTCTTAGAAGGAGGAACGAGACTTGCTTTATGATCAACTGCAAGTGCCTCGTTTGCCATAAAATGTGAATATGCATTACAATCAGGAAAGTCTAAGGGAAAGAATGGCAATCCAATCTGCACAGAGGTGTAATGTAAAGGCATCAATAAAAATCTCTATATCCTTAAAAATGCACAAGTAAAAGTTCAACATACGTCGCTAGCAACCCAGTGCTTCTCTCTTAGCCCTATGGCTTGAGCACCATTTGACACGAAAGTAATCCAAAATGCTTTAACCCAACTTAAAGGCAAAATAATGGAACACCTGAAGAGATTTGTAGGGAAGAAATTGCTTGAGTTTAAAAAAAAGGCTTGAATAATTAGTCCACAGCATATATAAAGAGAACAGCAAAAACTATCTCCAACATGGTTGCACAAAATTGGCCAACTAGAATAACAAATCAAAATAACACAACACACACAACAGCTTTTATGTATGTTACTTAGCAGTAATCACAGACAAATCTTATATACCACCATTAGGAACATGTGTACGACTCTTTTTCTTTCATATTCTCATATTCTCATACACATGCACAAGTGCTACACAACCAAGACCAAGATTGAAGCTCAATTTGGAATCAGAAAAGCAATCTACTAGTTTTTAAAATGAGTCGCAGAAGTGAAAGAAACCCAAGAAGGATGTTTGAAATTTTAGAAATAAAAAAACATTCAGCAGCACGAGAACTATGAATACATAATCAGGACTTATTTTCAGAAAGAAAAATTAGGAGACACCGTGAAACCAACAATTTACCTGGTGACTGAATCGTTGATATTCCCATGCATCAATAGTAAAACAGGACATGATCTGGTGAATTTTCGATCAACAGAAGCATTTCGAGAACCAGAGCTTTGATTACCAATGCAAATAAATTCCTTCCGCTGATGATGCTTTTCTGTACAAAGAACACTTTCTTCGATCGGAGGGCATACCTCTTTGCTGATATCCCATAAACCATCATGGTCTACTACAAATTCAGCTTCACGCTTAGGCTTGATACTTTGGCATTCTTCATTTAACAGGCCAAGAGGCTTTCCTTCAGAAGAGATCACGTTCCCTTTCTCTATAAAACGAGGGTCCTTAACAACTAAGGTTACAACTCCAGGAGATGAAATATGATGTTCATTCTCAAAGATGGATGTCTTCTCGCATTTCCCAGGATCATCAGCTGAGCATGCATTCAAATGCCAAGAGTTATTTGAATTACTGAGAAACCAAACAATACGAATAAGTCATACTTAGAATATATTTTCAGATTTATTAAGAATAATTACAACGTTGAGGCCCTCACAGGTTAGCAGGAATCAAAGTTTTCTGCAGCAACTGAAATACTTTCGATCCTATCAATTCCAATTTGGCAAGCTGGCCCTCTCGAGAGACACAATGAGCTGAGCGAGCCATATCTGTCTGAAATAAAAACAAGTCCTCAACATAAGCTTCAAAAATCACAAGGCAATCATTCATGTATCATTTAGAACCCCCCATCCCCACCCAAAAAATTAAAATGCAAAGAATAGACAACCCAAGAAAGGAGGTTCTATCTTAAAAACAAATTACCTTTTTTTGTATAAAATATGTTCCATAATTATGTTCAAAGCAAAGGTATGTGCAAATTATGTTCTATCCTAAAGAATACTACTGTCAAAAACTTTTGAGTGTATTACTACTAACATTTTTATCACAGGCAAAACTCAAAGCACCATATGCTTCTTCAAAAGCAGCAGCATGTATCCACAACCAGAGTTGGCGGATAGTAGTGGTGTCATTAATGTTTTGTTCTCCATCAAGAAAGTCTGTGTTAACCCCTTCCACATTAGTAGAGATCCCCTGCAGAGGTCGCCACATATAGGTCACGGGAGCTATAGGTGAATAGAGTTTTCCAGCATGATGAAGCTGCATAATTTAAAAAATGATTAGAATATTCACCAACAGGGCAATCTCAAATTGTAAGAAATTAAGAGGACAGCTAACCTACCATTGCAGTTCCAAAAGTTTTGCCAGTAAGATTATCGCGTGAAACTTCACCACAAGCTGATGGAGAAGGCACCAACACAGAACTTAGAACCAACATTAAAAGGTCCTAGAAACACATACAACAAGGTGAAAACTCAGTAAATATCTACACGAAAAGCATCACAATTCAAACGCTAGTCCACTGTCATCCAACATTCGTTGCTGACTCCACAAACAAGAAAATAAAAACAGGAAAATAAAAAAGGAAGATTATGAGAGAAATGAGTTAAATTTTCAGAAAATGCCAATTTACAAGTTTGCAACAAGTAAGGATAGGAGATGCCTGCCTGTGGACCCTCCAACTGGACAGAGCCATAGTAACTTGCATCATGCACAAGTACACCGTGCTTTAATTTTTTCAAGAGAGCCCTTGAACCTCTTCCCCTGCATCACATGAATTATACATAAGTTATCAAATGTAACTAGTGGAACATTGTATTATTACTTTAAAACGAATCAACTTGATCATGATGATCATCCTCTGAACAAATTCAGGTACACCCCTAGATGTCACATTACTTTGGCTTAAAATAATTTTGAGGTGAAAAATACGAACCACATTTTCTTTTCTTTTGTAAGTAATATGCGAGTTAGCTCATTTTGCAACATAAGTTAAAGAAAGAAATTACCTTCCATGAAGACCAAGAGGAATATAGAATCTCCAAAGTTTTTCCATTTTAAATCGCTTTGCGTGCCATATATGTGTTCTCAACCTATTGGTCCCATCCCCGGAAGTACCAAAGCCACTTGGAGGGTTCTTCTTAAGTTCAGTATTCCTTCTAACACGACGAGAAACTTTCCTTTCATCATTCCTCACAGATGTTGTTTTGCCTATATCTCCTTGTCCAACTCTCTTTTTGAACTTTTTTGCAGCCCGATTGTCATGTCCAGTTGTCCTCCTCCTCTTGTTCCTTCGGGATTGGAAATTCTTATCCAAACGATCAGAAACAATAGAGTAGAGGCTCTCAAGCTCGGGAGCTCTAGACTCTGCAAATTTCCGCACATTAAGTTCATGCGGTGGAGTTGCAGAGGCTCCAGCTACCATCTTTAAACTCTTTGTCTGAGGAATAAGAGAGGGGCAAAAACAAGTTATAAAGTCAAAAGAATTATGTATAAAGCACGGAAATTTTCTGAATTTTTCTAGAAATTCTAAATCGTGAAAGATGTAAAAAAAATTATAATATCAAGAACAAGATTTGCCAAACTGAAATCAATATAATTAACACATTTAAACAAGAGGAAATTGTGATATATGTGATAGGGATGACAACGGGACGAGTCTAGAACGAGTTTGGCTTGTCCTAGGACCCATACCGCCAAAAAAAATTAACCCGAACCCACCCTGCCCCAGCTCAAAACCCATCTCAACCCATCCCATATCTCCCCGTGAACCCCGTGGGTAAACTCGCCCAGCCATACATTTTTTTTTAAGTAACAAATTTTCTACCCATACAATTTAATTTTCTGCAACCATAAGTCCAACCAAAAATAAGACTAAATTAATTTCTCACTGCAATTTTAAAATCAAAATGGAGAGATAGAAGACGAATTTTTTTTTTCTGCATACCATAAGTCCAAGTATATAATTTAATTATTCTTGCTCTTTATTTCTTCAACAAACCATAAATCCAACCAGATAGATATAATTATTATTATTATATATATATATATGCAATCCTTCCTATTTAAAAACACAAATCATCAAAACCAAAATCTGAAATTTATGCGCAAACAAATTTCTTATTCTAACTAAAACAAGGGAAGCAACAGCGCTGAGATAAGTCTAAGCATCTAACCTTTAACTAAGCGAGAGGAGAGGAGCCCGGTGAGAGGAGGGGCAGCGGGACAAGTGGAATTGTGAGAATGGAGTTAGGGGTCGTCCAGCGGTCGAGGTGAGGAGCTGCACAAATTATATAGAAAATTAAAAACAAATAAACAAGACAATATTACTCTTATATTAATTTTAAAAAGAATACAATCAACCCTATTTTAAATATTAATAATATGCAAATGTTGAGTTACCACTGAGTCCATAAACACAATTTCGAAAGAAAAAATCAGTAAATTTTCGAAAATTATTTTCAATTAGCTAATTTTTCCGAAGAAATTTCCTGCAAATTTTCAAAAAATCTGTAAAAAAAAATTGAACAACACATATTACAAATCCAAGTCCAAGGGAAATTTAAGATAAATCTGAGAGGGAACAGGAACACAATATTCAAGAGAAATCTATGAGGGAAACACCATGTAGATCTTCTATTACTACAAATTCAACAACAAAACTAAAAATAACAAACAAAATTACAAAAAAAAAATCAATCACCTGGGTCGGGCTTGAGACGGGCGGCGGCGGCTGGGGGTGACGAACGACGTGGGCGAACTTGGGCCGCCGCTGCGTCAGTGCTACGTGCGGCGATGACGATGGGGGAGGGGGCTGCCGCTGCGTCTTTGCGTGCGGCGACGGCGACACTGGGTTTGATGGCGGCGCTAGGAGGAATGAGGGAAAAAGAAATTAAAGGAGAATAGAGGTGAATTAAGGTTTATAGGAGGGTAATTTTGTAAAATGACGGGGGTTAATTCAACTATGGGTGTGAACTCACCACTGGGTGAAATTATCAAAAAATGGGGGGCATTTAGCGGTGGCCCTGTTTGATAGGCCTGGCTAGTGTAGTGTTCGAATTTCAAGGCGTGGGTATATATTCCTCCAGCTTTGTTTAATGAACTTCCCTTCCATTTATTAATTAAATATATATATATGTGAAATACCATATTTTGGGAGGATGCATTAAACAAAAGCTGGAGGGGTATATAGAGACGGACCCATGTAGGGTCTAGGGGGCCCATTGATTTTATATATATATATATTTCGTCTCGTGATTATTCGTACACTATTTTATTGAAACGTCTCAAGGTTTTTTGCACACTTATAATACGTAAATAATCTACAAAATTAATACACTTACTACATTATTTTATTTTTAAAATTTTTACTCATTTTGGGTTCACATTTTTCTCTCCACCTCACTAAATTACATTTAAACCTAATCACCCAAAAATATACTCCCCTAAATTATTTTATTTTTAAAATTGTCACTCAAGATTCATTTTGGGTTCACAGTTACATCTCACTAGATCACATTTAAATCGCACTAAATCAACAAATATACTCTCATTTATTTAACTTCATTAAATTCCCTTTAAATCACTCTGTAGACACTGCAATTTTATTAAATTTTGAACGTGTCTAATATTATATAAATCATAGTTTTGGTGATAAGAATATAAATAATATCTCCAAAATTGAGGAATTATCTCTTTCCATATTTTTAGGATTTTCGAATATGTTTTTCTTGCTCTCTAAGTCGTTCGTCTCTTATAAATAGGATAGTGAAAATAGAATTTAAGCAGGCAGAGGTCAGATGGAATAAGTCAGTCACGACTCCATCAAAAAATCTGGAACACGTTGCTGAAACCCCGGTATCACATATGTTTAGAGAGAGGAATCAAGAGACCAACGAGAGTTGTACCCCACATTTATAATAAAAATATGTTTACCTTATTTTTATCACCTTCTTTTATACATTTTTGCAGGTGTTTAAGTTGATTGGTTAATAAATTGGCACGCCCAGTGGGACAATTTTCGCTCTTCATCTCCACTCTCCAAAGCAGAAGACGTGAACGTGATCACGAGAAGCATGCTAAATCACTGTTGGGGACACCTTTTGAGTTTTACATAGAACTCAAGATTTCGAGATCAAGTTGAATTTGAAATAGATCTCTACAACAGATCTCAGAGGGGGCATTTATTTGACCTCACACATCACTAAAAATTCAAAAGTGAACTTGTTAAGGTATGCAAGTCATCACGGAATAGGGAGGTATATTTTATGTTCTACATTTGTTGATTAATGTCTCAACGAGATTGCACGTTAAATTTTAACACAGTTTCACTTATTATGAGTTGAAACAGTTAAAATTAATTTTCTTTGAAACATAACAAAAGTCGTTAAATTTAAATTAATAAAATGAGGTATATTGAAAATTTTATAATGAATATTTGTTTGTAGATATAAAATTTTATAATATTATTTTTTATTTATAATAATGTAAATCGGATCCTCCAATCCAAAATTTATGGGTCTGTCAATGGGGGTATATACCCCACGCCGAATTTCAATTAGAAGGCTAAGAATGAATTTAAACGTCGCGAGGACAATTATTTATGGACTCCTGATGTCGACCAAACATTTATAAATGCTCTTGTTTATGAGCATTCTTTTGGCTGTTGAAAAGTTGAGAGGAACTATAATAATGAGTCAATTGTGAATGCCGCCACATCCTTACAGAATGTGATTTCGAAATTGGAATTTCAATGACAATGTGAAAGAACGAGTTTCTTAATTCAAATCAAGACATGATTGTTGGTCCATTATGATCAACACTTAGGTTATGATTGGTATGGTGAAATAGCTCATGAATGGAATCACCATTCATGGGTCTATTCCAAATTTTATCATTGATATGATTTTTGGAATGGAATGGTCATTCCCAAAAGTATGGAATTATGATTCTTTCTCACCCATCTAAGGAATCAACTTTTAATAAATAATTAATAAAAATTATATTACTCTTATTTAATAATAAAAATTATATTACTCTTATTTAATAATAAAAATAAAAATTTATATTTAATGAAAATATATATATATATATACGCATTTACTTATGTGTACCACCTGGTACCATTCTCCTAAATGGGCCGGATCAATATAACCCGTGGGTCATGAGCGGATTTTTTAAGTCACTACTACAAAAATGGGCTTTAGTGACGCACAAAAGTGTCACTAAAAGAAATCTTTGGTGACACTTTTGTTATAGTGACGCTTGGGACAAGCGTCACCTGATTTGGCATTTCAATAGCTTAGTAAAGTGACTCTTTGAAGCGTGGCTACAAATTTCTACTATGACGCCTTTATGCATCACATCTGCACTCTTTAGTAACGCTCTTTGGTGACGTTATCTAGCATCACGACAATGTACTTTAGTTACGTTTTCTCGCATCACATAGAAAATTATAACTAACTAACAAAGCGTCACGTAAAAAAATATATAAGCAACTTAACTACCTGATTTATTGACGCTTTGTAATTTTTATTTAAAAAAATATCTAAATTTTCATAAAATACCAATCATGTAAGTCTTACATAAAATCCATACAATACCAGCCATTCAACATAAGATTTTATTGTATACACATCCATAAATCCAACGTACATAACGATAATTCGATATTACACATCCAAAAATATGCCTGAAACAAAGTTTTTCCTCCCTCTTTCTTCAACAATGCCTGAAACAATAACCAAATATTGATCATAATTAACAACATTACAAAAAATATTACATGCTTGAAAATGGTTATAAACTACTTCGTTTTTTAGTATGTAGCCCTAGACCACGTTAGAAACATAACAACTGGCCAAGAACCCAAGTTCTTAGAAATCAACGATATAATGCACATTGAGAGTTCACCAATATAAAAACTCGTGGGTTTCCATCTGTTTATCTTCTTATAAGAGTTCACCAATATAAGAAAGAGGTATACATCAACCAAATAAAACTTCACCAATATATAAAAGAACTTTGAAATCTTAAGATTTATAGCTACCATTCGTGGATCTTCGGATTTATTCAAAATTTTAACATTCCTTAGTGTTCAGAATATCACGAGAAAGCAAAAAAACTTGAAAAGAAAAAAACTTGATACATAAGTATTACACTACAAGCACAAGAGTACTATCCTCAATTTATTCAAAACTTTGATGATTACTTAACGTAAACATACCTTTGAGTACTTTTTGACGAAACTTTTCTAGTTTCGATGGAATGTCACTTAGAGCACGTGATCGAAGTCATCACCATGGTACAAAATTTCAACAAGCCTTATCTTCTTACGGAGAATCTCAACGATTGCAACAAAGTAATAACCAAAGCATCCAACACCGCCCATTGAAGATTGACAATGATGAGCATGGGAGACATGATATCATTCACTCAAACTACAGTGAGATGATCTGCAAAAAAAAAAAACCCATATTTTAACTAATAGCAACTAATCTTCCAAAAACAATATACAACTAAAAAATTCTGACATTAAAACCTGTAGAACAATAAAGGGGTTTGATCTTGGACCTAACAAGTCATGACATTTTCCTCACAAATGCTACAATTGTCCTTTTTCCCTTTGGATCCACCAGTTGCATTTTCCTAACAAAGTATAATGAAAGTTTCAACACATTTGATACCTAAAAACAGTTCTTAGGACAAAATGACTTATTAATCATGAAGCAAAAAATGGCCGCTAAACAAGATAACACCCTCAACATTTAATAGAAGCATAAATTTGTCATCTTTTGCTTGTAACTAATTGAAACCCAAGAGATGAATGGCTTCATTTATAATACATCACAATAAAACTAGTAAGGTTTTTCAAGACTATTTAAATTGGAAAAGCCACTATACTAAGATTTAGGTCCATAAATGAATTTATTGTCAGCAATACCAGAGAAAGATGTTTAACTTAATTTTTTGAGAATTGAGGTTTCAGATTTTTAGATGAATGTATGGGTTCAGGTTCTTCTGATTGTTTTAAGAATTTAAATATAAAGTAAAATGCACAAAAAAAAAGATAAAAAAATAAAAGAGAAATCACCACTCACGGGATTTATAGTGTTTCCCCATATAGCATAATTTGATTTTTTCTGCTTTTTTCGAGGAGAGGTCACATAAGTAATTTCATGGAAACAAAGTGAATTCACCAATGACTTCCTTGAAACTGCTGCAAAGAAAAAGTCATTTTCAAGAACGTATAACTCAACAAGCATCCTACAATTCATCATTATATCTACACATAAGACTAAAAAATGAAAAATTATTAGAGTTGTAGGTTCCTAACGAGAGCACTAGAAAAAGACTGTCAAATTATGGACATTATAGCAAAAGGCAATTAATAAAGACCCAAGAAAGAAAACAATATCTCCCTGTACAAAGCATGGAGGCATATACTAATATTCTCGCGAGTGAGATCACATTTAACATGTTTTGGGCGATTGGAAGACCATGAAATTCGTTGATTTTCACCTCTAGCTGCCCACTATTAAAGAAGACTGAGAATATCTAAAAATATATCACTCATCATTATACATAATATGTGGATTAATTGAATGAACAATGCATATGAAATACCTATTGTTTTGAATCCATCTTTCTAGTGCAGGAAACTATTATTCCAGCTGAATCTGCAATTGAATAGTTCAATTAACAATCAATATACAAAACAAGAAAAATAATTTATGTTCAAGCATCTAAACTGATTGACAGTACTACCTCTTTTAGGACCACATAAAAGGAGATTGGTGGAAGAACTAAAGAAATTGCATGTAATTGAGCCATCATTTTCAATTGATGCAGTACATTATCAAATTTTGCCTCTGAAATGCTAAAAATCAACTCACCAAGTCTTTCAGTAGCAGGGAGATGTATATTTAAATGGATGTAGGTGCTCAAAATAAAGTTATTAGTTCTAGTGATGCACATTGATTACCGTTTAAATTAAGATCTTCCAATTTCATGTATTTTCTATTAAGCAACAATCCTCAAATATATTGCTAAAACCCATACCAAAATACAACTCTGACCATCTTACACTGAGATGCAGAAATGAATCCCATTTGAAGTCTTCAAGGTTCAATGTTCTTTCCAGCTTGAAATTAAACATGCAAGCAGATGTATTAATATATTATCCTCGCATAACAGTGTAAAACCATTATAAAAAATAAATAAAACAGTAAATTTAATAGGGAGATAATTATAAAAAGTCTTCAACTACATCAAATACAAACACAGTAATGGAAAATAACTTCATGTTTAGGCACAACACTTACATTACCAACTGTCTGCTTAAGATAATCAATCCTACAATAATTATAAATTAAAACTAAATAACAAAATGATTAACTTTAGAAATTTATCAAATTAAATTAGTGTTAAAATTAAATCTTGGTAATGAGTTGAGGCAATTTTGACTCAAGCATTTTATGTTCGCCTTCAACAAAACTTAAATTTTAAGCAAATTAAGCCACCAACCCTTATGGCCTTATCCCTATTTCCTTAAATAACTCCTTCAAATTTGAGATGGGGTTCAAAATTAAATACAAAGACCATGTTCTTAAACAATAAATACAACAGTAATTGAGAGAAGCAAGAAATTTAAAAGAAGTTACCTATTATTTTGGTGGCTCTATGCAACTGAAAAACAGAGATGACAAAAGTCAATGATTGGAATTAACATTCCTACCATTCTTCCCAGATATTATATCATATAGCGTCTCTGTAAAATGAATACAATTTAGCGGAATCGAATATAATTGATTCAAACAACTAATCAAACAAAATCTCAAAATCACGCAAAGCTTAATATAGGAACGACAGATCGAAACTGAATTCTTCGTATATATTAACAATGAGTGATACATAATAAGGAAGGGAGTAAATTTTGACAGGGGACTTCGATGGAGTGAAAAAAAATTGCATCAGTTATTACAAAAAATCTCACCAGTTATTATCCATGGAAATATTGAAATTGGGGATTTCACGGGATGTAAACGGGAACTAGGGCTCCCACGCGTAAAGGTTGAGTGTGAGGACTCCAATCGAGAAGGCATGAAAGTGGAAAATGGAAATAGGGCTCTGATTGAGAAGGCGGTGATAGGAGGGAAGAAGAATTGATTGAGAAGGAGCGCTGCTTTTTCCTTTTCATTTGTTTTTTTTTTTTAGGAGAATGGGGCTGTGAATTAAAAAGAAGGGCGGGCTGAATTAAAAAAGAAAAGAGCGGAATAAAATTTAGGCGTCACTAAGCATCCTCCAAGTCTAATTACGTGATTAAGGGTCATTGTAGGAATATATTGTGATGCTTTTTTATAAAGGACACTAATGAAGCGTGATTATAGGGGTATTTTTTTAGTAGTGAGTGTTTGCATTTGATACATCAAACGACTATACAATTCATCCCCATCAATTGCTCCTTCACGAAACTCACGCTTTCCTTTCACTTCCTATAATCATTCCTTGCTTATGGGAAACCAGACCTCGTCTGGAGTGGGAACTGTTGTGCTGAAGCTGACATCTGGAAAGGATTTGACACTGAAGGACGTGCTGCATGTCCCAAACATCCGGAAGAACCTGATTTCGAGGTCACTTTTAGTTAGCCATCAGTTTAAGTTAATTTTTGAATCTGATAAGATTGTTTTGGGTAAGTTTGGAAAATTTATTGGGAAAGGTTATCTAGAGACATAATAAGCCTAAGGATTCCCTCTATAACTTTCATTCATTCCTTAAGTGTAGCTAGTACATCCTGGCCAACGAAGGTATGAGGTTTAAAACGGTTGAATTGTTCCACAACATAAATTTGTGCTTATGGTTGTGGAGGCTACAAAATGGGCTTCGAAAGGAGATTTTGTGCAATCAGAGTTTGAAGTAAGGTGGCCAAATTCATAGCATTTCCCTCTAACAGTCTTCTAGGCCCTAAACAAATATGTTAATGAAACATTTAGCTCTTTTGCTGATTTCGATTCATGCCATTAGCGGCTCGTGCACGATGACCTTAGTTACCAACTAAGGATTATAAATGTCATCTAACCTTAACACCAAATCCATCTTATCTATCAATCATCATGGTTATTAGAAAATAAATATCTTAGAACTAAGGATTCTTACAATGACCATGGTTAATTATCAGAAAATAAATATCTTATCATACTTATTCTATCATAACCATTATAGTTAATCATAACTATCTCAACATAACATAATACCATATCATACCTTACAGGAGTTGATGCAGTCGGCGGTGGTGGATGCCATATGATGTAGATAAATATGTCATTCTTGGAAAAGTCGACACGTGGAAACGGGATAAATTATGATAGTCTTAATTAGGTCAATAGGCTTGAAAGCAGGATTAATACACCCCTGGGCCTAAGAAGGGAAATTAGAGTGATTGGGCCTTTAGCCCACGTTTGGGAATTAATAGTCTTTGGGCCCAAGGATTTGGCCCAAAGAGGAACGCATGGTATGGATTAATCTTTCCTGATTTAGTCAAAGGAATGGGTCAGTCCACGAAGATAGGGGGTGATACATTGAGGAACCAAGTCTTCAGGGATATGGACCGAATCCTCAGGGACTTGGGGCCAGATTTACAGGAATGGGCCGAGAATATAGGGAGAAAGAGTCTTTCCCTCTCCCGAGAGAGGGGTCAGGTATATAAGCAGGTTATTTCTATATTCTTATTTACGTTTTACATAATACACACACTCTCACGAAATACATACTGAATTGAGAAGAAACACCATATTACTCGCCGGAATTTCCCTAGAATTACAGGGAAATTCCTCTTTGATTCTCCTAAGAACAATTCTGACTTGAGCGTCGGAGCTTCCACGCCGGAGCCCCCCTCCGGTGTGCTTTTGCAGGTCATTTTCGGATTCTTAAGGAGATTTACTTGAAGATTGCCAAAGACAAACGAGTGATTCGATTCGTGATTAGCAGTACTCGTAGAGGAACGACTGATATCTAAAGGCGTTCTTTTTCGACGCATCAACTGGCGCCGTCTGTGGGAAACATCTCGAGCTAAAGTGTGAGAAAAAGTTCCATATTAAATGGGTGGAGGACAAAATCCGACGAAACAGACTAAGGAGAAAGGAGATTCCACTCCTCCTCCTTTCCCTCCACCTCCCCCAGGTTTTCCTGTAAATCGGAATTTAGGGAAACAGCGTGCAGATCTTACACCAGAAGATATCCCTCTCGCTCAGGAGGGGAATGTAGCGGATACCTCAGGAGCTTCGGGAAACGAAGCTAATAAGGATGTCCCTAATCCCAATGCCCGATCAGATCTCTTGACCATTTCTCAAGATCAGTTGGATGAGATGATTGCGCAATCGGTCGAAAGGATAATCACTTCCCGTGGACTTCGTCCCCCCGGACCTATTCCACTGATCAACGAGGGTACAAAGCAGAACCCCCTAGAACACGTCATCGATTCCGCTCCAGTCCCCTCTAGGAACGAGGATCCCCCTCAAAACCAAGAGGAAAAGGTGTCTTCCCAGGCTGAGAGAAGCATTCTTGATCGCCCTCCTCGGAGGAACACGGAGAAGATCCCTGGCGATACCACTTTGGAAACAGGGATAGGAGAGAGTACGGATGACACGTACCAGGGAGCAGTCAGTGATCAAATACAAGCCTTACGTAAAGAGATGAGGGACATGCAGAGACACATAACCGAAAATGTAAGTAAACCTTCTTACATCACTGGCTATCAATTCTCATCTACTATTTTACAAGATGAACTGCCCTCTAACTTCAAATCCTTAAATTTTGAATACGATGGCACCACGGATCCTTATGAACACTTGATGAGATTCGAGAACGCTGCCCTACTGCACCGATATGGAGAGGGCGTCAAGTGCAGGGTATTCCTAACTACCCTATCCAAGGCTGCACAACAGTGGTTTACACAACTAGGGTCGGACACTATCCACTCATGGTCCGAATTCAGCGAATTGTTCCTGCATCAATTCGCCAGCGCTAGGAGACAACCTAAAGCTACCCTCACCTTGTTTAACATGCGACAAGGAGAGAACGAGAGCTTACGAGCCTTCTTGAAGAGATTCAACCAAGCGGCCCTAGAAGTGCCAACAGCTTCCTCTGAGGTCAAAATTAATGCTCTCACTAACGGACTAAGGGACGGGGATCTGTTCACCTCTCTGGCCAAAAAGCCAGTACGGACCTTCGATGAGTTGTTAAGGAGAGCAGAAAAATACCTCACCCTGGAAGAGGTAAGGAAGGTTAAGCATTCAGAGACCAGGACGATAGTGGGGAACGGAGAACGGAGAAGAGAAATTCCACTGAGGAGGCCAAGTCCAGAGAGACACAGAACCTCAAGGAGGTTGGAAAACGTAAAAAGGGAGGAAGCTACGCCCTGGAGCCCCAGGGGAAGGATGAGGAGATATACCCCTTTGAGGATAGAGCCAGCCGAAGTTCTAGAAGTGGCAGGGGACCATCCCGACATGAAGTTCCCTTATTCAAGAAACAGGGGTCCTCAGAATCCTAAGTCAGACAGATTTTGCAGATTCCATAATGATTATGGCCACGATACCAACCAATGTTGGCACCTGAAAGACGAAATAGAGAGAATGATTCAAGCAGGTCATCTAAAAGAATTTATCTTTAGAGATTGACAAGGCCCTAGGGGACAAAAGAGGAAGGACCCCGAGGGGAAGCCAGAGGATAACAGAAGAGATCAGAGGAAGAACACAGAGGATCAACCACCCCCTCCCCAAAAGAGGGGAACTATTCACATGATCATGGGAGGCCCTGCTGATGGGGATTCTTTTAGACAGAGGAAGCAGAGCGTCAGGTCACTGAAGAGTGAGAGGAATATGGAACACCATGAGATAGGGAAGATGACGGAGGGTCCTGATATTCATTTTGGACCAGAAGACGCTGGGGAACCCAGAGAAATGCATAATGACGCATTAGTCATTACCACGGATATAGCAGGGTACGATGTGGCCAGAATTTTTGTAGACACGGGGAGTTCCGCTGATATCATGTTCTTGGAATGTTTCAAGAAGATGGAATTAAATATAAAGCTCAGACCAGTGGAGACCGCTCTCTATGGATTCTCAGGGGGAGCCATTCAACCCCTTGGTTCAACATTATTACAAGTAGGGTTAGGAGTCGCCCCTAACCGACGTGTGCAAGTGATAGAGTTCCTGATAGTGGACGTCCCATCTTCGTATAATGTGGTAATGGGAAGACCAAGCTTGAATATCTTTCAGGCAGTGATTTCCACCTTCCACATGAAGATGAAATTCCCTGCCTCGGGGGGTGTGGGAGAGATATGCGGTGACCAATACCAAGCGAGGAAGTGTTACGTAGAATCGGTCAAGATAGCAGACAGGGCCGTGTTCCGAGGGATGGAGAGATTCAAGGGTGATGACCCTGAATTGAAAAAACAGAAAGTGGGTGAGCTAGTGCAAGAGCAACCCAAGGCCAAAGCAGATGAGGAGTTAATGAGCATCGAGCTCTATCCAGGAAAGGAGGGATTCACAACCAGGATAGGTACACACATGAACCCTGAGCTCCAAGAAAAGATGATACACACCCTTCAGGAGAATGCGGATATCTTCGCTTTCACGGCGACGGACATGACGGGTATCCCTCCAGAGATAGCGATGCATCACCTTAACGTAGACCCCAGAGCTAGGCCAGTGAAGCAGAAGTTAAGGAATTTTGGTAAGGAGAAGAACCTGATTGTGAAAGAGGAAATTGATAAACTGTTGAGTGCAGGGCATGTGAAGAGAGTACAGTTCCCTGAGTGGCTCTCGAATGCAGTGCTGGTGTCCAAGGGAGCCGGCAAATGGAGGATGTGTATTGACTTTAGAGATCTGAATAAAGCATGTCCTAAGGATCACTATCCCCTGCCTAGAATTGATCAATTGGTAGATGCCACGTCCGGATTCGAACTGCTTAGCATGATGGACGCATATCAGGGGTACCATCAAATCCAACAGAATCCCCTTGATATACCAAAGGTATGTTTTATTGCGACATGTGGTACTTTCGGTTATGTACGTATGCCTTTTGGACTGATAAATGCAGGAGCCACCTATCAAAGAATGGTAGACTCGGTGTTCCGAGGACAGATAGGGAGAAACATGGAGATTTATGTGGACGATATGCTAGCTAAGAGTGTCAAAGCAGAAGAACACATTAACGACCTGAAGGAGATATTTCAGGTAATTAGAGAAAATGGTATTAAATTAAATCCAGCTAAATGTTCTTTTGGAGTAGGGTCAGGAAAATTCCTGGGATATATGGTGACCCAGAGGGGAATAGAGGTTAACCCTGCTAAGGTGAAGGCGGTCCTCGACATGCAACCTCCTCGAAACCTGAAAGAATTGCAGACCCTGAACGGCAGAATCGCAGCTCTTAGCAGATTCATAGCAAGGTCCGCAGAGAAGAGCCACCACTTCTTCAGAACGTTAAGGAAGGGGTCGAGGTTTGAATGGGATGAGCAATGTCAAAAAGCTTTCGAAGAATTGAAGCTCCATCTGGAACAGCTTCCGAAGCTAACCAAGCCCACTCAGGGAGACGTCTTACTTTTATACCTCTCAATAGGGGAACATTCCCTGAGTACAGCCCTGATGAAAGAGGAAGGTTCTGCACAACAACCTATATACTATGTGAGCAAGGTCATCCAAGGGGCAGAGATCAGATATTCAGAGGTGGAGAGGGCAGCCCTGGCGGTGGTGATAACGGCTAGGCGACTACGCCCCTACTTCCTGTCCTATAAAGTTATGGTGCGAACTAATTTCCCTTTGAAGCAGACACTAGGGAGAGCAGACTTATCAGGAAGAATGGTCAGATGGGCAGTGGAATTACAGGAATACGATATTGATTATGAACCAAGGAGGGCCATTAAAGCCCAAGCTTTAGTAGACTTCATTCAAGAGTCTACCAGAATGGAAGAGGAATAAGGCTAGAAGGTATATGTTGACGGTTCAGCATCCGCTGTAGGGTGTGGAGCAGGGATAGTGTTGGTTGATCCTGATGGCCAAGAAGTACAGGTAGCCGTTAAGTTCCGTTTCTCAACCTCAAACAACGGTGCAGAATATGAAACCTTGATTAGAGGGGCTAGTATGGCAGCAGAGTTAGGGGCACAGAAAATCACCCTGTACTCTGACTCACAGCTGGTAGTGCAACAGGTCATGGGGGAGTACCTCGCCAAAGATGAGAGGATGATCTCCTATTTAGAACAGGTAAAGAAACTAAAAAATAAATTCCATACTTTTGAAGTGATACAGGTGCCAAGAGAAGAGAATGTGAAAGCAGATGGACTGTCTAAACTAGCTAGTTCCACTGAATTCGAGGGAGACGGAAAGGTAACCCTGTTGGTGGCAGATCAATTAGCTACTGAAACCCTGGTCGGAGAGATAACAGCAGGGGACGACTGGAGGAAAGAAATATGGGAAGAGTTGAACAGGGGGCAAGTAACCCCAATGTCCAGAGAGGCCAAAGCTTGGAGAAGGAAGTATTGTATCCTGGGAGGCCAATTATACAAGAGATCCTTCACTCAACCCTATTTGAAATGTCTTTCAAAAAGAGAAGCAGAGCTAGTGATCAAGGACATCCATGAAGGTTGTGCATCCAGCCATGAAGGTTACCAGACTATGGTGAAGAAAGTATTTAGGGCAGGTTTCTACTGGCCTAATATAATCAGAGACGCTAGAGAATACGTGAAGAAATGTGAGAAGTGTCAAAAGAATGGACCCTTAATACGAGTACCTGCAGAGGAGATGGGGGCCATGTACTCGCCCTGTCCCTTTGCCAAATGGGGGATAGATCTAGTGGGACCCTTCCCCTTAGCACCTGGAGGAAGAAAATTTTTGATCGTAGCCGTGGATTACTTCAGTAAGTGGGTAGAGGCCGTGCCCTTGGCCAAAATAGAAGAAGATAATGTAATTCTTTTTCTGGCTAGACATATTTGCTGCAGGTTTGGAGTGCCGAGAATCTTGGTTTCCGATAATGGAACACAATTCAATGGAGAGAAAGTAAGGAGATGGTGCGAAAGATGGAACATTATACAGAGATTTACTTCGGTAGCCCACCCACAAGCTAATGGGCAGGTGGAAGTTACAAACAGAATCCTAGTGGATGGCATCCGAACACGATTGCAAGAGGTAGGAGGAAAATGGGTGAAGGAGCTAGACAATGTCCTTTGGTCCTACAGGACCAGTCCTAAAACAGCCACGGGCGAATCTCCCTTCTACTTGGTGTATGGGGCAGCGGCCGTGATACCTCCTGAAGCCAGACTCAAATCACACCGAATCACCTACTTTGAAGAAAAAAGAAATGAAGAATTGATGAGGGAGGCGCTGGACTTAGTAGATGAAGAGAGGGAGATGGCGAGATTGAAAGCAGAAAGGTACAAGAGCCGGATCAAGGCAGCATACGATCGCAGGGTAATTCCTCGTTCCTTTAAAGCTGGAGATTTAGTCCTTCGGAAAGCAGATGCCTTGAGGAACACTGGAAAGATGGAACCCAATTGGGAAGGTCCGTACAAGGTAATACAGGTACTAAAAGGCGGAGCGTACAAGCTCTAGGATATGACAGGAAAAGAAATATTGAGGCCATGGAACGTGTGCCACTTGAAGAAATTTTATGTTTGAGGAAGGTGCTATTCCCTTACCATCTTTCCCTTTATGAACAATTTTACATGTTTATTTCTCACTCGAATAATTGCTTCACCGGCACTCTTTTTCCCTCTACGTGGGTTTCCCCTTGGGGTTTTACCACGGAGAGGTTTTTAATGAGGCTGGCATAGGTTCCCCTTATTTGCCTATGTTGATGAACACTTTTGATTAATGGAGCATCGTTTTTGGAAAATTTCAGTGGTTTCCCTTGATGCATGATTATGTGATGAGATGATTCTTATATTCTGATTTTGCGATAAGATAACCCTTATGCACTCTGATTTTATGATGAAATGTTCCCCATACGTTGAATATTGTGCTAAGATAACTGCTGAATGCCCATATAATGAATGTTGGGATAATGAAGGTGTTTTGAAAATTAAAACATAGGAGGATAAAGATATTGCAAGATAGAGAAACTTACACCAACTCACAAATGTTTAAAAGGGAAAAGCCTAAAGGACAATTCCCAAAGTTTCTATACACGACAGCCTCTAAAGCTAGGGGGAGTAGGGAGTATGATAGTGGAAGATATGATTAACCTGCCAATAATCTCTACGAATCTTAACTTAAGGGAGAGTATAATCCCTAAAAACTCTTACGAGTATAAACAACTTAAGGGAGAGTATAATCCCTAAGAACTCTTACGAGTATAAACAACTTCAGGGAGAGTATAATCCCTACGAATCTTAACTTAAGGGAGAGTATAATCCCTACGAATCTTAACTTAAGGGAGAGTATAATCCCTACGAATCTTAACTTAAGGGAGAGTATAATCCCTACGAATCTTAACTTAAGGGAGAGTATAATCCCTACGAATTTTAACTTAAGGGAGAGTATAATCCCTACGAATCTTAACTTAAGGGAGAGTATAATCCCTAAGAACTCTTACGAGTATAAACAACTTAAGGGAGAGTATAATCCCTAAGAACTCTTACGAGTATAAACAACTTAAGGGAGAGTATAATCCCTAAGAACTCTTACGAGTGTAAACAACTTAAGGGAGAGTATAATCCCTAAGAACTCTTACGAGTATAAACAACTTAAGGGAGAGTATAATCCCTAAGAAATCTTACGAGTATAAACAACTTTTGGGAGAGTATAATCCCTAAATATTCTAACTTTTGGGAGAGTATAATCCCATAAATATTCTAACTTTTGGGAGAGTATAATCCCTAAACATTCTAACTTTTGGGAGAGTATAATCCCTAAGAACTCTAACTCTAGAGAGAAACTAGAAGCATTATCAAGTCATTAAGTAAGTATAGAAACATAAACCCTATATTCTCATTTAAGACTTCTCTATGAGCTTTAGAGCCTTTACGTGTCAAGAAAATGCTAGAAACATGCTAAATTTATAGTAAAGGAAAAACAGAACAGGTATCGCATCACATACATGATAGCAGGAATAGATATATATATATGCATGCCAGGTGATAATGTGCAGGTACAATACTAAGCAGCAAATAAAACAGAAATATCCCAGAACAAGGGCATCATACCTTGGCCCTCCACAGAAAAACGCAGGAGTGTGGAGTCTCCTGAAAATACCAAAAGGGGCCTTAAAGGCCTTAACAAAAATAAAAGTGTTTTAAAAGTACCGAAATGTTATCAGAGAAATAGAGTTATGAAGAGAAGGGAATATCGTTCTTCCCCTCGAAACCTTCTCCTGCTTCCGCAACTTGCCCACTGGAACCTCCTCCCTCTGCCTTCTCCTCTAGAGCGCCGGCTGCCACAATTGCCATAGGATCTGGGTTAGCCACGTGGATGGGGAATGTTAAGTCCTTCGCTGGCACCAGATCGTCCAATTTGAGAGCAGTTTCCTTCAGCTCCAAGATCGCCTTCCTCATCCCAGGTAACCACCATGGAGTGTTGATGTCTTCTTTAGCATCTCCAGGGAACTTAGGGGGAGTATCCAATTCATCCAATCGAAGAGCACGAGTGTACTGGCCGTTGAAACCGGGAGCGGAGTGTTCTGGCACAGCGTTGGAGAACCCATGATCAATGAAATGGGGGATATATGCACCCATTGCCCCCAAGAAGCTGCTACTCTGAAGAAAGGCTTCCAACCACTCCTGATGCAAGGTACCTAGAAATTTCTGACCCATGGCAGAGGTAAAAAGAGAATCTATGCATAATTTCATCCCAGCCAAAGGAAGAGTAACCTCCAAGCGTTCAACCCGCTCGCCAAATTCAGTCTTTAAGGAAGAAACCTCTTCCGAGAGCTTCACCTTCTCAGCTTGAAGCCTCTTTTGTGTCTGGAGGGACTCTCGTAACTCACCTTCCAGAATCTCCTTCTTCAATTTCTCCAACTCCACCTGGCTTTGGAGATCATCCACTAATTGAAGGGTCTGGAGAGCTCGCTCGGATACATCAGAAAACAGGAGGCCAAACTACACAAGGAACAACATCAAGAAGTAAGATGCCTATATTTTCTCCTATTAATCATTCAAAGCAATATCTACATTGAGAATCTACCTGCGTAAAACTGTGGGCGGAAAGCACAATCCGGTCCTCTGAGGACAGAGCATTAAGGGCTTCGGCAGCAGGGATAGGAGTATGTCGATCTATGAAGGCCATAAGGTGATCAACACTGATATCCCCAGGGGCATCAGGAGTAGCATTGGCCGAAGAAGGTAAAGAGGACTTGGTTTTGGACTTCTTCTTTTTGGAAGCATCAGAAGCAGGAGGCAGAGTGGAAACTAGGGCCTTCTCAGTAGAAGACCTTGTACGTTTAGCAACGGACCCAGTGGAAGGTTTCACTGGGGAAGGAGGAATAGGGGCTTTTGTGGAGCTTTCAGGGGCCGGAGACTTAGCAACCATCGAGAGAGGAGTGGCATCGCGAGAAATTTGAGTTAACCAACTCATAGTTGCAAAAGAAAGTATGGAAAGATGTTAGTAATCACAGCAGTTTAAAAATCTTGAGGACGATACCAAGGGAAAAGAAATGGTATTACCATCATCGGGACCTAAAGGATAATCGGGGAGACCAAAACCAAAGTGAGATAGGGCTCTAGGGTTCTTACAAATGCTCATCACGTCAAAAAATCCATGGGCAGACACATTATCATTTAAATAGTTCATCACATCCAAGTTTAAAGAAGAACAAACAGAAAGAGGAGGACGGGGCACCCCAGGGTTCTCATAAATCCACTCTTCGTGAGGAAATTCCCAAGGAGACGGATTCGTGACAAAAAAGTAGTAGTCCTTCCAGTCCTGGACCCCTTCATGGAGTTTTTCCATGAACTTCCAGGTCCTGGAAGTACGGCCACAAGCATAGAAGAACCCGTCGGCAAACTTGCACATATATTGGGTTAAGAAGAGTTGGGCTGAGGGCTCACCACCATTCCCCTTCATCAAAATGTAAAAACCTAACATTGCCCGAATAGCGTTGGGAGTAAACTGATTCAGAGGTATGCGAAGGTAAGTGGAAATTTCGGAGAAGTAAGGATGGATGGGAAAGCGGAGGCCCGCTTTTAGTTGAGCCTCCCAGAAGGCCAGAGTGTTTGGACCTGGAAAGTTTGGGCGTTCCTTCCTATGGGCTGCCCTAACTATGTAATCAGGGGGAAAGATTCCCGAGCGGAGGAAGGCGGCGACGCGCTCGGGAAGGAGTAGGGAGGAACCGGAGATTTTATTTTTTAAGGCGAGGTCAGTTATGGGAAATATGGGGAATGGGTTGGAAGTCGAACTCTCCATAGATATGGAATCCGACGAGGTTCGAGTTGAAGATGACATGAGGTTATTGTAAATGAAAAAGGAAAAGGAGGAGGAGATACCTGAAGCAAAGTCGGTTTTGGGGGAGATGACGAAGTGGCCGGTGGACGTGCGTAGAGGAGTTCATTGCAGAAATGTAAACGAGAATGAGAAGAGAGGATAAGTTTGAAAGGAAAGAAAAGAGGATTTTTGGTGGAATGAGTAGGAGTTTTGAAATAATTACGCTGAAGAAAGAGAAGGGAAGAGATCGAGAAGAATTAATGACATCCCAATCAAAAAGCGCGTGGCTGAAAAAGGGCGGCTTGATGTTGGCCCTTGGGAAAACTGGCTACATATTTCGAGAGCAGGCTTGCGTGTGAAAGTGGAAAGGGCAGGATGATTTCAGATAATTATTAAGAGCCAGATATTTCGCATTTTAAGATATGAAGAAGGAGTGATAAAAGGAACAAATTATTTCTCTTGTGATTTAGTTAATTACTTTTTCCTACTCTCCTAAAAATTATCCTTTTTATGAGAGTAGGGGGGAGTGGTTGATGTAGATAAATATGTCATTCTTGGAAAAGCCGACACGTGGAAACGGGATAAATTATGATAGTCTTAATTAGGTCAATAGGCTTGAAAGCAGGATTAATACACCCCTGGGCCTAAGAAGGGAAATTAGAGTGATTGGGCCTTTAGCCCACGTTTGGGAATTAATAGTCTTTTGGCCCAAGGATTTGGCCCAAAGAGGAACGCATGGTATGGATTAATCTTTCCTGATTTAGTCAAAGGAATGGGTCAGTCCACGAAGATAGGGGGTGATACATTGAGGAACCAAGTCTTTAGGGATATGGACCGAATCCTCAGGGACTTGGGGCCAGATTTACAGGAATGGGCCGAGAATATAGGGAGAACGAGTCTTTCCCTCTCCCGAGAGAGGGGTCATGTATATAAGCAGGTTATTTCTATATTCTTATTTACGTTTTACATAATACACACACTCTCACGAAATACATACTGAATTGAGAAGAAACACCATATTACTCGCCGGAATTTCCCTAGAATTACAGGGAAATTCCTCTTTGATTCTCCTAAGAACAATTCTGACTTGAGCGTCGGAGCTTCCACGCCGGAGCCCCCCTCCGGTGTGCTTTTGCAGGTCATTTTCGGATTCTTAAGGAGATTTACTTGAAGGTTGCCAAAGACAAACGAGTGATTCGATTCGTGATTAGCAGTGCTCGTAGAGGAACGGCTGATATCTAAAGGCGTTCTTTTTCGACGCATCACCATACCTCATGAGTTATGACTTACAAACATTAAGAATGTATGATTCAATTTCATATGTGATGCGGCCAAAATATGTCGTCTCCTAAAATAACGACACGTGGATACAAGACGAATTAACCTCATTTGCTAAGAATAATGGTTTTGTAAAAGGGATTAATACACTTTTAAGCATAGGGAAGGAAATAGGTCCAAACCTGATCCTCGGCCTATATCCCTGGCCCGGATGTCCCTGGCCCAAGTATTCTTGGCCCAAATATTCTAGGCCCAAGTACCTATGGCCCAAGAAGGAGATCGCTGGAATCGAGTCTTGGTCAAGAAGGCCCAAAGAGGGCGAAGGTAGAGGGAGTTGGAGAATGGTAACCGACACCAAAGATCTCGGAGAAAGGGGGCTAGCCAGAGGATCGAGTCTAAAGGAGACGGTTGAGAGATAAGGGGGAGAATGATTCTCTTTTCCTCCCAGGAAAAGAGCGAGCTATAAAAGGGAGTTTTACTTATTATTTTGACTACAACATAAATGCACAAGAAACACACATACTTTTACACGAAATATACAGAGAATACTTTGAAATCCTACGATTCTTGCGAGAACTATCCCTCAATTCCTGGGGGAGTTCCTCTCTGATTGTCTAGAGAACATATCTGACTTGAGCGTCGGAGATTCCCCGCTGGAATCCCTTCCGGCGTGTTTTTGCAGGTTCTTTAGAGCTGTGGAGAGGATCTCTCGTGAGAAAGCTTGCTCGGAAGTGACGGTTTACGTACGAAAAGATCCTAATCCAGACTAGGAGATTCACTATCACACCTTGTTACTTTTCGACACAATAACTGGCGCCATCTGTGGGAAGTTTTCGAGCTAAGAAGTGAGAAAATTTCATATAAAATGGGTGGAGAGCAAGATCTCATGAAGCAAACCAAGGAAAAGGGAGATACAACACCTCCCCCTTTCCCTCCACCCCCTCCGGGTTTTCTAGTGAATAGAAACCTTGGGAATCAACCATCAACCACTGTATTGGGTGATAATCCATCTTTACCCGAAGGAAATAGCACCTCTGGGGCCTCTAGAAGCGGGGTCAATAGGGATATGCCCCCGATCAATACCCAACCTGAACTCCTTACGATTTTCCAGGATCAACTAAATGTTATGATTGCCCAAGTCGTGGAGAGGATAATTTCCTCTCGTAGAGTCCCTACCTCTAGCGCTGCCCCTCCAACGAACGAAAAGACGAAACAGAAGAATCCAGAACACATGATTGACTCCTCTTTAGCACCTTCCAGGAATGAGGAGGTCCCTCACGATTAAGAAGAGAAAATACCTTCTCAGGTCAAAATGAGCGTTCCTAATCGAATCCCTAGGAGAAATATCGAACCAGCGCCAGAGGGAACTTTGGATCTTGGGACAGGAGAAAGTACGGACGTCACTTATCAAGGGGCTATCAGCGATCAAATACAAGCCCTCCAAAGAGAAATGAGGGACATGAAAAGGCAGATGACCGATAATGTAAGTAAATCTCCTTATGTTACTGGTTGTCAATTTACTGCGAATATCTTGCAAGATGAGTTACCTTTTAACTTCAAATCTTTGAACTTTGAATATGATGGTACTGCGGACCCATATGAACACCTGGTGAGATTAGAAAATTCCGCCCTGTTGCACCGCTACGGAGAGGGTGTCAAGTGCAGGGTCTTCTTAACGACTTTAGCCAAGGCTGCGCAATTGGGGCCTAACACCATTCACTCCTGGTCAGAATTTAGCGAATAATTCTTACACCAGTTCGCTAGCGCCAGGAGGCAGCCCAAAGCCACTCTCACCTTGTTCAACATGAGACAAGGAGATAATGAAAGTCTTCGATCTTTCTTGAAAAGATTTAATCAAGTTGCCCTGGAGGTACCCACTACCTCTTCTGAAGTTAAAATCAACGCCCTTACCAATGGATTGAGAGACGGTGACCACTTCTCTTCCTTGGCCAAGAAACATGTACAATCATTCGATGAATTTTTAAGAAGGGCTGAAAAATACCTCACCTTGGGAGAAGGTACGAAAAGCCAAAAGATCTGAAACTAAACCAGCAGGAGGAAACCGAGAAAGAAGGAGAGAGACCATACGAAGGAAGTCCAGTACGAAGAGATATAGAAGTTTGAGGAGGAGTGGAAACGCAGGGGAAGAAGAAACACCACGTTCGGGTCCTCGGGGAAGGTTCGGAAAATATACCCCTCTAAAAATAGAGCCAGCAGAAGTCTTAGCGGTAGCAGGAGATCACCCTAACATGAAATTCCCTTACTCCAGAAACAAAGGTCCCCAGAACCCCAAATTTGATAAGTTCTGCCGATTTCGCAACGACTATGGCCACGATACAAATCAGTGCTGGCACTTAAAAGATGAGATAGAGAGGATGATCCAAGCAGGTAACCTTAAAGAATTCACATTCAGAGACATGTAGGGCCCTCGGGGGCAAAAAAGAATGGACCAGGAAGGGAAGTCAGACGAGAACAAGAGAGAACAGAGGAAGGATATGGAGGATCAACCCCCTCCCCCTAAAAAACGGGGGACAATCCACATGATTATGGGAGGCCCTACAGATGGAGATTCCTTTAGGCAGAGGAAACAAAGCGTTAGATCATTGAAGATCGAACGAAACGTGGAGTACCGAGAGATAGGGGCTGACAGTGGTCCCTGACATTCATTTTGGGCCGGAAGATGCTGGAGAACCTAGGGAAACTCACAATGATGCTCTAGTCATTACTACAGACATTGCAGGATATGATGTAGCACGGATCTTTGTGGATACAGGAAGTTCAGCAGACATTATATTTCTAGAATGCTTCAAAAAGATGGATCTGAACATAAAGCTCAGGCCGGTAGAAAATGCTCTCTACGGATTCTCAGGAGGAGCAATCCAACCCCTCGGATCAGCATTACTGCAAGTAGGGCTAGGGACTTCCCCTAATAGACGAGTGCAGGTGATATAATTTTGAATAGTAGATGTCCCATCCTCATACAATGTGGTGATGGGAAGGCCGAGCCTGAACATCTTCCAAGCAGTAATCTCCACGTTTCACATGAAGATGAAGTTTCCCGCCTCGGGGGGAGTAGGAGGGATATGTGGAGATCAATATCAAGCAAGAAAGTGTTATGTAGAATCAGTGAAAATAACAGACAAAGCCATGCTTCGAGGGTTGGAAAGGTTTAAACACGAGCACAACGAATTGAAAAAACAGAGAGTGGGCAAATTGGCAGGGGAACAACCCAAAATTAAAGCAGATGAGGAGCTGATGAATATTGAGCTTTACAAAGGGAAAGAAGGATTCACAACCAGAATTGGTACCCATATGGACCTAGAGCTTAAAGAGAGGATGATAGCAACTCTCTGAGAGAATGCAAACATATTTACTTTCGCTCCAACAGATATGACGGGCATCCCCCCCAGAGATAGTTGTGCACCACCTCAATGTAGATCCGAGGGCAAAACCAGTAAAGCAGAAACTGAGAAACTTTGATAAGGAAAAGAATCTTATTGTAAAAGAAGAGATTGAAAAATTCTTAAGTACAGGACACGTAAAGAGGGTGCAGTTCCCTGAATGGCTCTCAAACAATGTACTGGTGTCTAAAGGAGCCGGTAAGTGGAGAATGTGCATTGATTTCAGGGATCTAAACAAAGCATGTCCTAAAGATCATTACCCCCTACCCAGAATCGATCAGTTGGTAGATGCGACGTCGGGATTTGAGCTGCTTAGTATGATGGACGCGTATTAGGGATATCATCAGATTCAACTGAATCCCCCTGACATCCCAAAGGTATGTTTTATCGCTGCATGTGGCACTTTTGGTTATATACGTATGCCCTTCGGACTAATAAATGCAGGAGCTACTTACCAAAGAATGGTAGATTCAGTATTTCGAGAACAGATTGGCAGGAACATGGAAATCTATGTGGACGACATGTTGGCCAAAAGCATTAAAGAAGAAGAGCACATAAAGGACCTAAAGGAGATATTTCAAGTAATCAGGAACAATGGCATTAAGCTAAACTCAGCTAAATGCTCATTTGGAGTGCGGTTAGGAAAGTTTTTAGGATACATGGTGACCCAGAGGGGAATAGTAGTAAACCTTGCGAAAGTGAAAGTCGTACTCGACATGCAACCCCCTCGAAGTTTGAAAGAACTACAAACCTTGAATGGCAGAATAGCAGCCCTGAGCAGGTTCATAGCAAGATTAGCGGAGAAAAGCCACCATTTCTTCAGGACATTAAGGAAAGGGTCAAAATTTGAATGGGATGAACACTACCAAAAATCCTTTGAGGAACTTAAACTCCATCTGGAACAACTTCCAAAGTTGACAAAACCCACTCAAGGGGATATCCTTCTCCTATATCTCTCAGTAGGAGAATATTCCCTGAGTACAACTTTGATGAAAGAAGAAGGTTCCACCCAGCAGCCCATATACTATGTCAGTAAGGTTATCCAAGGAGCTGAGACCCGATACTCAAAGGTGGAAAAAGCTACCCTAGTGGTGGTAGTAACAGCTGGGCGATTACACCCTTATTTCTTATCATATAAAATCATTGTACGGACTAACTACCCTCTGAAGCAGGTACTAGGTAGAGCAGATTTGTCAGGAAGGATGGTCAGATGGGCCATTGAATTGCAAGAATATGACATTGACTATGAGCCTAGAAGAGCTATTAAGGCACAGGCCTTGACAGACTTCATTCAAGAATCTACTAGAACATAGGAAATGGAGGGCTGGAAGGTGTATGTCGATGGCTCCGCATCGGCACTTGGATGTGGGGCAGAGATTGTATTGATAAACCCTTAAGGCAAAGAGATACAAATCGCTGTTAAATTCCGATTCTCAACCTCTAACAATGGAGCAGAGTATGAGGCCCTAATTAGAGGAGCAGACATGGCAGCGGAGTTAGGAGCCCAAAAGATTACTCTGTATTCAGATTCACAACTGGTGGTACAGCAGGTGGCAGGAGAATATCTCGCTAAAGATGAAAAAATGATTGCTTACTTAGAGCGGGTAAGGAACCTGAAAGATAAATTCCATATTTTTTAACAGCGACTTGTATCTCTCCAATCAAAGCCTCAGTAGCCAGTCGATCCGCCACCAATAGGGTTATCTTTCCTTATCCCTCAAATTCAGTAGAGCTAGCCAATTTGGACAACCCATCTGCCTTAATATTCTCCTCTCTCGGTATTTGTAGTACCTCAAAAATATGGAATTTATCTTTCAGGTTCCTTACCCGCTCTAAGTAAGCAATCATTTTTTCATCTTTAGCGAGATATTCTCCTGTCACCTGCTGTACCACCAGTTGTGAATCTGAATACAGAGTAATCTTTTGAGCTCCTAACTCTGCTGCCATGTCTGCTCCTCTAATTAGGGCCTCATACTCTGCTCCGTTGTTAGAGGTTGAGAATCGAAATTTAACAGCGACTTGTATCTCTTTGCCTTAAGGGTTTATCAATACAATCTCTGCCCCACATCCAAGTGCCGATGCGGAGCCATCGACATACACCTTCCAGCCCTCCATTTCCTATGTTCTAGTAGATTCTTGAATGAAGTCTGTCAAGGCCTGTGCCTTAATAGCTCTTCTAGGCTCATAGTCAATGTCATATTCTTGCAATTCAATAGCCCATCTGACCATCCTTCCTGACAAATCTGCTCTACCTAGTACCTGCTTCAGAGGGTAGTTAGTCCGTACAATGATTTTATAGGATAAGAAATAAGGGCGTAATCTCCTAGTTGTTACCACCACCGCCAAGGCAGCTTTTTCCACCTCTGAGTATCGGGTTTAAGCTCCTTGGATAATCTTACTGACGTAGTATATGCGCTGCTGGGTGGAACCTTCTTCTTTCATCAAAGCTGTACTCAGGGAATATTCTCCTACTGAGAGATATAGGAGAAGGATATCCCCCTGAGAGGGTTTTATCAACTTTGGGAGTTGTTCCAAATGGAGTTTAAGTTCTTCAAAGGCTTTTTGGCAGTGTTCATCCTATTCAAATTTCGACCCTTTTCTTAATGTCCTGAAGAAATGGTGGCTTTTCTCTGCTGATCTTGCTATTAACCTGCTCAGGGCTGCTATTCTGTCATTCAAGGTTTGTAGCTCTTTCAAATTTCGAGGGGGTTGCCTGTCGAGTACGGTCTTCACTTTCGCAGGGTTTACTTCTATTCCCCTCTGGGTCACCATATATCCTAAAAACTTTCCCGACCGCACTCCAAATGAGCATTTAGCTGGGTTCAGCTTAATGTCGTTACTCCTGATTACCTGGAATATCTCTTTCAGGCCCTTTATGTGCTCTTCTGCTTTAGTGCTTTTGGCCAACATGTTGTCCACATAGATTTCCATGTTCCTACCAATCTGTTCTCGAAATACTGAATCCACCATTCTTTGGTAAGTAGCTTCTGCGTTGATTAGTTTGAAGGGCATACGTATATAGCCAAAAGTGCCACAAGTAGCAATAAAACATACCTTTGGGATATCATGGGGATTCAACTGAATCTGATGATGTCCCTGATATGCGTCCATCATACTAAGCAGCTCAAATCCCGACGTCGCATCCACCAACTGATCGATTCTGGGTAAGGGGTAATGATCTTTAGGACATACTTTGTTTAGATCCCTGAAATCGATGCACATTCTCCATTTACCGGCTCCCTTAGACACTAGTACCGCGTTTGAGAGCCATTCAGGGAACTGCACCCTTTTTACGTGTCCTGCATTTAACAATTTGTCAATCTCTTCTTTTAAAATAAGGTTCTTTTCCTTACCAAAGTTTCTCAGTTTCTGCTTTACTGGTTTTGCCCTCGGATCCACATTGAGGTGGTGCACAACTATCTCTGGGGGGATGCCCGTCATATCTGTTGGAGCGAAAGCAAATATGTCTGCGTTATCTCGGAGGGTGGTTATCATCCTCTCTTTAAGCTCTGGGTCCATATGGGTACCAATTCTGGTTGTGAACCCTTCTTTCCCTGCGTAAAGCTCAATATTCATCAGCTCTTCATCTGCTTTAATTTTGGGTTGTTCCCCTGCCAATTCGCCCACTCTATGTTTTTTCAATTCGGGGTCCTCGCCTTTAAACCTTTCCAACCCTCGGAGCATGGCTTTGTCTGCTATTTTTCACTGACTCTACTGCTATTTGCAATAATGCTGATCTGAGGGGTTGGATTGCTCCTCCTGAGAATCCGTAGAGAGCAGTTTCTACCGGCCTGAGTTTTATATTCAGATCAATCATTTTTGAAGCATTCCAGAAACATAATGTTTGCTGAGCTTCTTGTATCCACAAATATTTGTGCTACATCATATTCTGCAATGTCCGTAGTAATGACTAAAGCGTCATTGTGAGTTTCCCTGGGTTCTCCGACATCTTCCGGCCCAAAATGAATGTCAGGGACCACTGTCATCTTCCCTATCTCTCGATACTCTACGTTTCGTTCGATCTTCAATGATCTAATATTGTGTTTCCTCTGCCTGAAGGAATCTCCATCTATAGGGCCTCCCATAATCATGTGGATGGTCCCCCCTTTTTTTAGGGGGAAGGGGTTGATCCTTCATATCCTTCCTCTGTTCTCTCTTGTTCACGTCGGGCTTCCCTTCCTGGTCCTTTCTTTTTTGCCCCCGAGGGCCCTCCCTGTCTCTGAATGTGAATTCTTTAAGGTGACCTGCTTGGATCATGCTCTTTATCTCATCTTTTAAGTGTCAGCATTAATTTGTATCGTAGCCATAGTCGTTGTGAAATCGACAGAACTTATCATATTTAGGGTTCTGGGGACCTCTGCTTCTGGAGTAGGGGAATTTCATGTTAGGGTGATCTCCTGCTACCTCTAAGACTTCTGCTGGCTCTATTTTCAGAGGGGTATATTTTTCGAACCTTCCCCGAGGACCTGAACGTGCTATTTCTTTTTCCCTTGCGTTTCCAATCCTCCTCAAATTTCTATATCTCTCCGGACTGGACTTCCTTGGTATAGTTTCTCTCCTTCTTTCTTCGTTTCCTCCTGCTGGTTTAGTTTCAAATCTTTTGGCTTTTCGTACCTCCTCCAAGGTGAGGTATTTTTCAGCCCTTCTTAACAATTCATCAAATGATTGCACAGGTTTCTTGTCCAAGGAAGTGAAGAGGTCTATGTCTCTTAATCCGTTGGTAAGGGCGTTAATTTTAACTTCAGAAGAGACAGTAGGTACCTCCAGGGCCGCTTGATTAAATCTTTTCAGGATAGCTCGAAGACTTTCATTATCTCCTTGTCTCATGTTGAACAAGGTGAGAGTGGCTCTGGGCTGCCTCCTGGCACTAACGAACTGGTGTAGGAATAATTCGCTAAATTCTGACCAGAAGTGAATGGTGTCAGGCCCAAATTGCGTGAACCATTGTTGCGCAGCCTTGGCTAAAGTGATTAAGAAGACTCTGCACTTGACACCTTCTCCATAGCGGTGCAACAGGGTGGCATTTTCGAATCTCACCAAGTGTTCATATGGATCCGCAGTACCATCATATTCAAAGTTCAAATATTTGAAGTTAAAAGGCAACTCATCTTGCAGGATATTCGAAGTAAATTGACAGCCAGTAACATAAGGAGATTTACTTACATTATCAGTCATCTGCTTTTTCATGTCCCTCATTTCTCTTTGGAGGGCTTGTATCTGATCGTTGACGGCCCCTTGATAAGTGTCGTCTTTACTTTCTCCCGTCCCAAGATCCAAAGTCCCTTCTTGGGCTGTTTCGATGTTCCTCCTAGGGATTCGGTTAGGAACGCTCCTTTTTTGCCTGAGAGGGTACTTTATCTTCTTGATCTCGAGGGACCCCCTCGTTTTTGGAAGGTGCTAGGGAGGAGTCAATCATATGTTCTGGATTCTTCTACTTCGTATTTTCGTTCGCTGGTGGAACAGCGCCAGAGGTATGGACTCCTCGAGAAGTGATTATCTTCTCCACGGCTTGGGCAATCATAGCATTTAGCTGATCCTGGAAAATCGTAAGGAGCTTAGGCTGGGCATTGAAAGGAGGTGTATCCCTATTGATCCCGCTTCCAGAGGCTCCAGAGGTGCCCATCGTATTTCCCTCGGGTACAAGTGGATTGTCATCCGGTACAGTGGTGGAGGGTTGTTCCCTAAGTTTCTATTTGAGGGAAAACCCGGAGGAGGCGGAGGGAAAGGGAGAGAAGTGGTGTCTCCCTTTTCCTTGGTCTGCTTCATGAGATCTTGCTCTCCGCCCATTTTATATGAAATTTTCTCACTTCTTAGCTTGAAAACTTCCCACAAACGGCGCCAGTTGTTGCGTCGAAAAGTAACAAGGTGTGATAACGAATCTCCCGGTCTGGATTAGGATCTTTTCGTATGTAAACCGTCACTTCCGAGCAAACTTTCTCACAAGAAATCCTCTCCACATCTCTAAAGAACCTGCAAAACATGCCGGAAGGAATTTCGGCGGGGAATCTCCGACGCTCAAGTCAGATATGTTCTCTAGACAATCAAAGAGGAACTTCCCCAGGAATCGAGGGATAGTTCTCGCAAGAATTGTAGGGTTTTTAAGTATTATACGTATATTTCGTGTAAAAGTATGTGTGTTTCTTGTGCATGTATATTGTAGTCAAAATAATACTCCCTCTGTCCCATAGAAATTTGCACACTTTCCATATATGGATGTCCCATACCAATTTGCACACTCCATAAAAGGAATATTGTCATAACCTCCACCCTCAAAATATACACATATTTAATCATATGTCATTATTTTTTCACACTCAATCTACCTTTTACTTTACTTTATTCATAAAAGTTTACAAAACTACCCCTCAAAACATCACTCATTATACTTTTTCTTACACATTTATTAAAATGTGTGTCATCCCAGAAGTGCAAGTTCCTCTGGGACGGAGGGAGTAAGTAAAACTCCCTTTTATACCTCGTTGTTTGCCTGGGAGGAAAAAAGAATTAGTCTTCCCCTTATCTCTCAACCGTCTCCCTTAGACTCGGTCCCACGACTAGCCCCCTCTCTCCGAGATCTTTGGTGCCAGTTACCATTCTTCAACTCCCTCTACCCTCGTCCTCTTTGGGCCTTCTTGACCAAGGTTCGGTCCCGGCAATCTCCTTCGTGGGCCAGGGGTACTTGGGTCCAGAATATTTGGGCCAGGGATCTTTGGACCAGGGATATAGGCCGAGGATTGGGTTTGGACATATTTCTTTCCCTATGCTCAAGAGTGTATTAATACCTTTTACAAAACCAATATTCATAGCGAACGAGGTAATTCGTCTCATACCCACGTGTCGTTATTTTAGGAGACGACATATTTTGGTCGCATCACTTAACTTGAATTAATGGGAGAATTCCTAAGTCACCTGTTATAATAAATATTATCTTAGAATAATTTTTAACAAGTTATTTCCTAATAAAAGTAACTGAAGATATATTAAGTTAGTATTTTGATAATTTAGTCGATTAATACTAATAAATATATACATACATCAAGATAACTCCTTTTTTGTTTGTCTCCAAAAAGTTTACATATTTCAAAATAGAAATAATCATCACAATTTCCATCCCCACCCTCATAATATACACATATTTACCCTTTATGTTATTATTTTTTAGATTCACCATACACTCAACCCCGCAAACTTTTCGGGGACAGAGGGAGTACATAATTATATAACGATGAATATATATTTGAATTAGCAAGAATTCAGCCTACAAGAAATAAATAAGAGAATATAAGTTTGAAGATTAAAAGTATAAGCACTAGATTTTTAAATGAACTCAGTAGCTAAAGTAATCAATTAGGAAACATGGAATTGTTGAGTAATTAGAAATCCCTAAACCATTAATGAAGCCAATAATATAAGAATTTAAATCCATACCTTTTTTTTTTTTAAAGTCTGATATTCAATTCAAGAGGTTTTTTTCCATTGTCCGCGTAAGCCTTCTACACGCTCAGGCTCTTTCTTGTGCTTGCATAATATTGAATTTGTTGATTTCGCCGATCAAGAAAATTAAAAGTATGATGGTGGTGGGTTTAGGAGGGGAGAAAGATAGAATTTGTTGAGAATAATTTGGGATTAATTATCTGCAGCCCTTCTCAATGGTTTTTAAATGTTTAAACTCTTTAAAAAATAAAAATAACCGAGAGACTTCAGGAATAAGTTAGGGTGAATTTATATTGCTCAAATATATAATATACATATATAAATGTAATAAATAATTTCCTTTACAAATCTGATTATACTTGCGTGTATTGTTATATTTTAATGAAACTTTTAATTAAGTAAATAATCTTTCAAATCAAAAATAAAATATAGTAATATATATATATATATATATATATATATAAATTACCCAACCAAGATTTATTATGTACTAAGTTAGTTTAATTTTGTTAGCTGGATAGTTTGAACTTGAAACTTCATCTCACAAAATCTAATCCACAAAACCATCTCAAATAATAATATGTCAATATTTAATTACTTTATATATTTATATATTAGTTGATAATATTTTATTTATTTATTAATACATTTTTTTTTATTTGACTTTTTTTTAATATTTAGCACAAATATATGCTTATTATAAGCTTTTTAATTTATTTTTCAGATTTATTAAATATATGTATATATTTAAATTTTTATAAAATTTATTATTATAAGTTGCACATGCTTCCATTATTATGTGTTGAGAATTTTCATCTAATCTCATTATTATAACTTAGTTCATAATCTCATTTTCTCCAAAAACATTCCACAAAAGAAATGAAGGTTATATCACCTTTATCTACTAAAAACCTTTCCCTCACACATCACACATGTTTTAAGAAATATTAATTATTGGGATTATATTTTTTTTAGTCCATTAAGTTACCACATTTTTAAATTTAGTCCATCATATTACCACTTTTTTAATTTAGTCCATTAAGTTTCGATTTATTTTAATTTTGATCCAGTTACCTGCTATAGCAGGTTTATTAGATCATTTTTTTAAACACACCCCATAAAATGTTATACACACCCCCAATGTTAAACACACCACACTAAAATTTAAAAAACTTTTGTTATTACTATACACACCCCAATTCTTTCCTATTTAATAAATTACGAAAAATAATTAAATTAAAAAAAGTAAGAATTCAAATAAATATAAAAAATATAAATAAAACCTATAAAAAAATCGTCTAAATCTTTAAAAAATTAAACAAAGCTAAAAAATTTAATTAATATAATTAGTTTTGAAGATTTAGTTGATTTTCTACAATTTTTAAATTTTATTTAGCCTTATTATTGACATTTTTATAGAAATTAGAAGGCAAATAATAAAGCATTAAACTTTTAAACTTTTTTATTTTATTTTACTTTTAAATATTTCTTTTATATTACTTGAACATACTAACACCCCCATAAATATTATATAAACTCCAAATGTTAAACACAAAAACTCAAAAATCAATTAGAGTTAAATAAAATCATAAAAATGTTTAATAAATTATCAAAAATAATTTAATTAAAAAAAGTAAGAATTCAAATTAATATGAAAAATATAAATAAAACCTATAAAAAAATACATAAATCTTCAAAATTTTAATAAAGCTAAAAAAATAATTATTTTTTAAAATTTAGTTGATTTTTTATTTTTTTTTATTTTTTTTATTTAATTTAATAATTTTTTTCAGATTGAATTGTTTTTTTTTTTAATTAAAAATCTTTAAAAATAATAAAGAAATTAACTAAATCTTCGAAACTAATTAAATTAATTAATTTTTTTAGCTTTGTTTAATTTTTGGAGATTTAAGCTATTTTTTTAGCTAGATTTTATTTATATTAATTTGAATTATTACCTTTTTTAATTTAATTATTTTTCAGTAATTTATTAAATAGGAAAGAATTGGGGTGTGTTAGTAATAACAAAAGTTTTTAAAATTTTAGTGTGGTGTGTTTAACATTGAAGCTTTTATTAATTTAATTATTTTTGTTAATTTATTAAATAGGAAATAATTGGTTTTTTAAATTTTAGTGTGGTGTGTTTAACATTGGGGGTGTGTATAACATTTTATGGGGTGTGTTTTAAAAAATGACCTGCTAAACCTGATATAGCAGGTAACTGGACCAAAATCAAAATAAATCGAAACTTAATGGACTAAATTCAAAAAGTGGTAATCTGGTGGACTAAATTAAAAAACGTGGTAACTTAATGGACTAAAAAAAATATAATCCCTTAATTATTTGTATAAATGTGTAAAATAAAAAGCGAAGGTAGTGTATTAAAAGAATACATATTTCCATTTATCGATGTGTGCATATTAAATTTAGATGGATCAAAAGAGAAAATAAACTTATTAAATCTGAAAAGAGAGAGTTTTTCAATTAAGTTGACTAGCGTTGATCTGAGTTTGACTAACGAATTTTACCCCAATATACATAAAATAATTTATAATAAGTTTTTCCATATAAATTAACCTATAGCTTGAGTATTCAAATTATATTTGGACTATATATAAGTATTGTGCACATCAATCATTTTGATTCCTTGTTAATTGATGGAGGAATTACAGTCCAACATGAATACCACAGAAAAATTCAAACATCTGCACACCAAATAACAACAGATAGGAATGTAGTATGGTATGTATAAATCTCTTTTTGCAATAATCAGTTTTGCTACTTTGAGCAAGAATTCACATTTGTATCTAACCAAAATAATGATTAGTAGTATATCTCAGTATTCATATACTTGGTAGTAGCCATTTATGGTCTTAAAAATACATATATGGGGTCGATTCTCCCAGTTCATTCTTCAGTGGGAAATGGATACGTACCAGACGTCTCAATTCTTGGAGGCATCTGCAGAGGCTCGGCCCAATGCAACGGCTGTCTTGGAGCCTGATGTACGACCTAAATACTGGCTGATATATGTTCCAGCATTCAAGAGCTTGTCCATATCAACGTTCGTTTTCGCACCAATACCGTGAAGCATGTATACGACATCCTCAGTGGCAACATTTCCTGAAGCTCCTTTGGCGTATGGACACCCTCCTAAACCCGAAACAGATGAATCCACCGTGCTAATTCCCATCTATTAGGAAGGTTTTTAGGGACAAATTAGTTAAAACACTTGAAGAACCAAATATATATAACCAATGATGTAATGTAATGTAAGGGAAAGAAAAAGGAAATAGTTCTTTTAGTCGGGTAAGTTATCCTTATTTTGGTTCTAGTCATGTACGTCAGCTTTCAGGAATTGAAAAAATATACGATAACTTGCAATTTTTGACATTTTGGTCTGGTACGAGGCGGAGTATGAAAAAAAGGCACATTCCTCAGTCAATCAACACCCTCCTTCCCTATTCAAAATCAAGCTGCTACATGAAATATATTCCTGAAGTCCATAGTGATTAGAATTTATGTTTACTAATTGACAGAGAGAAGGTGGTTGGCTATGACTAGATCTTCTGACAGACGACCAGATATTAAAGTCTACAAGAGAAGAGGAAAAGGGAAATAAGTTTGTGATGTGGTGGTTATTGTTTCAGTTAGGTTTTGGTAGTTGACAGCTGGTTATTGTTTCTGTTATGTGGGCTACAGTTAGTTGAGGGAGTTAGTAAGCCTTGAGTATATAAAGGCTGAGTTGTTTGTTAAACAGGATTCATGAAATAATATTGACAGCTTATAGCTTGTGGCAAGAGTATTCTCTTGGGCCCTTAATTGGGATTTGTTCATTTCTTTCTTGGTTCTTGTGTGTTCTTGTTCCTTTCCGATAGCAAGGTCTATCATCTTCATTGCATTTGAGTTGGAAAGAGGTTACTCACTTGAAGAGATAAGAGAATATTAGGTAGAGACTGCCCATAAGTGTCGTGGAAATGAACTGCAAGTTTCTCGACAGGGACAACAGCCATCACAGCTTCAAGCATAGGAAGTACGGTACCTATGACAAGATAAAGTTTAAGATTTCTTCAAGGATAAAGACATTTTTTATCATTAACCACAAGATATCAAACTAACAATAATGGTCATTTGGAGAACCTGATAAGCACGGTAAAAACACATGAAAATGGATGAAGTTTTTTCCACAATGATGCCTTTGTTGTAAAGGAACGCATAATGAGAATCGTCACTCCTTAAAAATTTAGACTTTGTTGAAGTAGATTGTGTCTTTAAGCTGCTTTTAAACCAAAATAGACTAGGCACGACTTCTGCTTCGAAATTTCTATAGTTAAGCAGAAATAAGTCGCAAGTTAAAAGCATTATCTACCCTGTTTTTTGCTGCTTAGGCGTTTTTATGTCTATAGTCTATGATGAACTTTAATTGGACCCAATATTACTCAAATTTCTAAAAGATATTCCATAACTTAACACTTAAATAAACTAAGGACCGAAGATCAACCACTGTAAACAACTAAATAAAGATTTATGCATTTAAAGTATATGCACACACAAATACTCTGCATATTTAACTATTAAGGAATTTTTTTAAAGAGTGCACAATTTGCATATTTAAAACTTGAAAATGTATATCTATCATAATTGTCATGCAATGATGATACATCACGCAGCGTTTCTCTCCCACAAATAACCTTAGATGGTAAAAAAAAATCCCATGAACAAATCTTTCATGAGAAAGCTGAAAAAAGGTGAAAAGTGAGGGATCAATTGTAATATCACAAGCCGAATCAAAGGCAAGAAAGGCGATGCATCTAAGTTCTAATAAAAGAAGAAAGAATAAGAAGTTGCCTAGACAATTACCAGGTGTAGCAATTCCTGTTGTATCCCCAAGTGAGATCTCAAAACAGCCCATATCATGAAGTTCCTTTGCTACATATGCAACATTTGATGGGGAGATATATCCTTCAACGGGGCAGCCAACAACACAAGAGACATACCTGTTGAATGTTTACAGTAAATATTGTCAACTAAACTCAACCTATATGATGACGAACACGTGGATTTCTAGAAAAAGTGAGGGAGAGTGAGTAATCAAATACTTGCATAAAAGTCTTAATCTTAAACTATCAATTTCACCAAATGGACTAGTAGAGAAGTTTGACTGTTTAAGATATTATTATGTATAGACAAGCTTTCTCAAATGTTTGCTTCCCACAAATATAGGGGGTAACAACAAAGACAAACATGAGAAAGAGGTTTCTGTTTTACATTTTTCAGGTTTTTTTTCATTTTTAATTTTTTTTTATAAATTTGGATGTGATTTACCTCAAAAGTTGAAACTGAACCAAAGTCAACAACAAGACAGAGATATCATAGACATATCTTAATGTGATAGACTACCATCTCAAAGATTTTGAGTTGATAAAACCATCAATTGGTAACTCAAAAGAATAGGTCGTGAAATGCCAATTTTTAGCATAAAAACATTTTTTGGCATTAAGGTGTAAGGACCAACATTGATCAAGTAGAACGATTGGAAGAAGAAAGGACTCGAAAGGAGTTGTCATCACTGTTTGTTCGTGTATTTAGTACAACATGAACTTGATTCAAGGTTTCAGGAAATATAATGAGGTAAAGATCAAGCTTCAAACTTAAAGAAAGTCTTAAAATTGCAACTTCAGACAATATCTGTTAGAAGTGAAGTTTGTTTTCTAGCTGTCTGCAAGTTTAATTAGCAATTCATTGGATAAAGAAACAACAAATCATACCCACGAACAGGAATTGAAAGCTTTTTGGCAGCAGAAGTTACATCCCGATAGCGATTTAAGCTCTCTTCGATACTGCAGTTAATGTTGGATTTTGAGAATGACTCAGAAGCTGATGCAAACACAGCTATTTCTTTTGCACCAGCAGCAACGGCAGCTTCGAAGCCCTGTCAATTAATTCTTTAAAATATCAGAATCCCTTTCAATAATGAAATTATGAAAATATCACTGAATCAAATTGAACTATCATTAGTACTCACCTTAAGATTGGGAGTCAGCACAGGCAATTTAACACCTTTCAAACTCTTAACTGCACCCATCACATCCTTTGCATCTGCCAGCTATATAAGCCAAATAAAAGGAATTAAAAAGATGAAAGATTAGAGCAATTAGTCAATGAGACACCACAAAATGTGAAATCACAAGAACAAATGGATGACAATGACTTTAATAATTTAATACCTGAGGCACCCATTTGGGCGAAACAAAACTTGTAGCTTCAACAACAGTTAATCCAGAAGAAACTAATTTTTGGATCAATTTGATTTTCACAGATGTTGGGACTATTGTCTTCTCATTTTGTAGCCCATCCCTAGGGCCAACTTCAACAATCTTAACAAATCTTGGCATGTCTTTGAAGATCTACAATAGGCAATAAGAGTTTTTGATCAAAAGCTGTTCTAGTTAATTCAATGGAAACATGGAGATATATGATGATACTATATATGATATCCAAAAGGAGTGCATAAAAAATCGGCAAGGAATCAAGAAATTCTTCTATTGAATGAAGCAACAACTTGAAAATCCATTCTGTATTTAAGTTAGTATGAAATCACATATGTAATTAAGTTGTCTTTCAGCTCTAAAATCCAGTAGTCAAAACTGAGAGTACTATAATTTAGGGCCACTTGCATGAAAAATCACGACCATTTACATTTTTTCAATTACAACATATGTTTTTAAAACTTGCATTTCGATACACAGACTTTTTATATTTTGCAATTATATCATTTGACTATTTTCCAAAAACTTAAGCTGATGTGGTAGCCACAATTTTTATTTTTAAATTGCAAATAAATTCATGACTTTTTTTTAAAAAAATTAATCACAACCTTTAATTTTTTTTTTTTTTTTTGCAATTTCATACACTGCCACGTTAGCAAGGCTTGCCGGAAAATAGTCATGTGATAGAATTGCAACAATTTGAAAGGCCTTGTATAGAATTCCATATTTAAAAACATATGTTGTATATGAAAAAACGTGAAAAGGTCGTGATCTATTTTGCAATAAGCCCTATATTTTATGAGGACTTTCGCTAAGCTGTTTGATTGATAAAATGGATTACCTTGTATTTTGGTTCTCCTGTGTCATTTTCATCGCTGTAGGATCGACACTGGTAATTGGATAAGTAGTGCAAATCACTCATGGTTCCACAGGCCACTGAACTTCTACCGAGGCTTGAAGTCCTTGGCAACGAGTTTCTCATTTGCCTTTTCCATGTAACAGGCTCTTGTGCATACTCTTCAAAATCTTCACTGTAATAAAAGCATATACATGATTGGAACAGTAAGAACCCCGAACTGTTGGAAGTATTATCATAAAAATTTGGTCACTCTTTCTCATTTTCGAATTGCTTGGAGATCGTAAGGTTGAGCGAGATAGCTTTTTAAAATTTGTCACATTATAAATGAAGTTGGTCTATTGAGTTTGATACAGGTAAATATCAACCATAATAGGAATACGATTCTGATGACTGAACCCACTAAACCACTAACCTGATATGCTCTTGCCTAATCTAAGCAACGTCAAAAGATATCTGCTAATAGCAAGGTAGGCAACAACAGGATTGCAGTATTTAGATTTTAGAATAATCTAATTCATCTGTTTAATAATTAGGCCTATATATGCTTAGAAATCATATGAGGAAAAAGTGATACATGACAATGGAAATGCCAACAGACAAATACACACGAAGAACAAAGAGAGTATAATTACTCGCAGAAATTGGAAGAACTGCAGTTTCTGCCTTCAATCCAGCAGTTTCCCATTCCCATATCTTCTATCATAGGCCTGCAAGCACTGGATGGGAACCTATAAAGATCAATATTGCTCAAACTCGGCAGCTTGTCAAGACCAAGGGGCTCCTCCAAACTCGACATTGTTAAGTGAATGAAACCGAAACTGTCAGAACCTATCAAGACCAAGAATGAAAATATTTATCAAAAAGAGTTTAAGTGTAAAACAATCAAGAAGTAAAATAGTAAATGCATTGTTGAAGGTCATGAGGCTAGAGACATATAAACTGAAAATGTTTGAAGCAAGACAAAATAATTAGAATTGTCGCAAATGAATCTTCTTATGGATGATGAACACAGAACATTGAGATATAAGGGTTGTAATAAGACTATTACAGTATTACATAACAACAAAGTTCCCTAACTTTTCACCCCATTATTCTAGGTGTAAGCTTCAACGAAATCAATTACTGACAGAATAAGAAGTCTATTAACCAATAATTCACCAATACATTGATAGTAACGAGCATAAATCATTATGGATTTAGGCAACAACAATTTGAGCATTTTATATCTCCAAAAAGGGCCACTAAAATTCCTTGATTATTCATGTATAAGGAAAAATAAGCATATAGAATCAAGCAACAAGAATATGTCACCGCTTATACCACCACCCAAAAAAGCAACAATACTCTAATAAACCACACAAATGCAACCACTTCGATCCTCATAAACCACGGAGGAATTTCCATAATGAATTTTTTTTTAATCAAGCTTAGGGAACTGCTCTCTTGTACTCTCAGGCACAATCACTTCTCCTCTCTAGTAGCTTAAGCTACACGAGGTTATGAATTTAACAAACTAAACCTCAATGAAATTCCCATTAGATGAATATCATCAATTGTCTCAGATAAAAAAACTGAAGGGAAAGAATAATCAAGCAACCAAACAGAGACTCTCCTAAACACACGGAATTCAACTAAAATCTGAAAAGCAGATGATCATCAATACAGAAAAGGGCAAAACCATACCCAAAATCAAACTTCAAAATTTCGGCAATTGGGGGTTGGGAAAAAAGGAAAGAAGACAAGTGGGGTTAGGTAACTAGGTATGTGGAGAGACTAGTGAACACCGCACCATTGATACGTGACGGAGAATTCTGTATAAAATATTGTAGAAACGTCGAAATCAATTGCGTTTGTTTGTATTGTGTAATTGCGTAGGGTCGAATTTAGGGTTTGTCGTTCAGGTCAATTTCTTTCAATTCTTAGAGAGAGAGAAAGCGTGGGAAAGGGTGGTGGTGGTAGGTACTTTTCGGTTGGAAGTTGGTCTAATTTCATAAATTCCTTTGTTCCAACAATTTCTTCTATTTACATTTTATTCCTCCATCTATAAATTTTGCCTAACTTTTTTTATAAATATTTTTTAATTTTTTATTCTTACACATTATTTTATATTTTACTTTTTTTTTCTCTATTCCATTTTCTCAATCACATTTATATAATTTAATTATTTTTTTTAATCTATACTCAAGAGTAATGAAAATTTTATAAAGGGACGAAACAAAATTTATAAAATAATTATCTATGCCTTAAATCACTATACATGTTACTATATTATATTACTTGATCAACGTTCAAAAAGTAAATTAAGGGAGAATGGATGGAGAATTAAATACATTCTAGTTTTTGAACCAGTGTCGTATTGAATTTTTTTTATCTTTTTATATATAAAATATGTTAATAATTACTCCGTATTAATTTTATTCAATAAGTCATGTTTACTCTCTCGTAAAATAACTCAATAATTATTGATTTCTCACTTAATTAAATTTGTGATTCTAATTAAAATTAAAATTTGTGATGATTATTACTCAAATTAAATTGTAATTATAATTTAAAATTAAATTATTTTTTTATTGAAAAAAGTTAGATTAATTTATAAAAAAAAATTAAAGTGTACAACTAAGACCTTTTATTATAAAAGAATTAACGGTTGTAATTACTTGATCAACCATTAGTTATTCCTGTAAGTAGGTTAAAAAAAAGATACAGAAATATCTTAGCATTGATTACGCGTATCTTTTTTGATTGATTTATTTCCTTCTGTACACGTTATTTAATTTGTTTGTAAATTGTAATCCACTTATATATGTGTCAAGGCAATTAAACCAAACCTATCAATTTAATTAAATCGAGTCATACCCATTATTAATTTAATCTAACTCAAATGAAAAAAATATATATACTTATGTTTTTATATTCTCATGCATAGACTGATAGAAGAATACAAAATGTTTATATAAATTGGATTCAGACATTAGTCCATTCTCCACTAGTGATTAATTAACATTTCATATGTTAAAATAAAAAATATAATATTCAAGTGCTCACATATATTTTAAATTCATGTTTTAAAATAAATAAAGCATAAATATGAACCAAATATTTATAAGCTTATCTTTCTTCCAACATTTGAAGTAATGCGTAAGCACTAAAGTCGGTTTATTTTATATTTTTAAGTTGAGTGGTCTACTTCCTTCTTGTTGAAATGTTACATGGTCCAACCCCCTCAAAATAAAGGAGACTCCAAGGAATGTGGCTGAAATAGTTGCATCCAAGAAATTTAAAGTTGAAAACAACAAAAAAGGATAAAATCCAAAAAGAAAATGAAGAGTATTGTGTGAGACTGTTTTATAATATTTATATTCTAATTTTAACCAGAGTTCAAGAGCTAGTAGTAAATGAGATCGTTTTTGTAAAAATAAAAATTAAACTAAGAAATGAAAGGCAAATAAAAATGTACTCCTGTACAGAAGGGAAAAAAATTATAAATCTTATGTTCGAACTAGAGATCGGGGATAAAATTTGAGGCGATGGAGAAAGGTACACCCCTCTAAATTATATTAAGACGGGAACAACTCGAAAGACAAGTCAAACTTAAATTAACGGAAATATCTTGAAAAAGTAGCTTCTAGAATCCATTGATTTACAAAATCAAAATAAAATGAAATTGGCCGTAGATGTAGCAATCACATAAATTGTATTTACAAAAAAATAAAATATGATAAATGAGGCTGCAATTTTTTGAGGAAGCTACGCCCTACATAGTATTAGCCCACTTTGAATGTGACTTATGAGTGAAATATTTACCTCCCAATTAATTTGTCCACTTTCACAAGGCAATGCATCCACTACTTTCTAATTTGGTTAATTGGTTTTGGTTCATTTATTATTTTATTAATAACAAGAGAAAGTCCCACAACCATAACAACATAGTCCCAAAGAGGAAACGAAAACAACCAGCAGAAACTAAAGTCTATACTAGAAAAACAATAAATTACCTATAAAAAACAGTAAACGGGATCAACAAAAAATACCCGAACGGTCACCGTAGCTCCGTTAGGGATAATTTATACATTGATCCCAACGAAAAACGAAGTAAAACTACATAAAAAAGAGGGAGAACAGAGACGACCGGAGCGACGGCGGCGACGACTTCCGGTCTGGAACAACGCAGATCTGTGGATCTGCTCCCGGATCTTGCCAAAAACAAAAAAAAGAAGAAGTCGGAGCAAAATCTGGCGGCGACGGCGGAACAACTACTGAACGACGACGAAAAATGCGTCAAAGGCAAGAATCTAAAACGGAGACAGAACGAGGACGGCTACGGAGACAAATCGACGACCCCGGCAAGACGGCAAGAGCGGAGGACCGTCGATAGAGAAGGGGAGGAGCAACTCTCTAGAGAGAGAAGTTCTTCCTTCTCTCTAGAATCCTCAATTCATGTAAAATTAGTTTTATCATAAAAGATGTTTGCAGTTGTGTATTTTAGTGTTAGATAATACATGAATCATGAGGTGGTTACAATGTCTTAACCTAGATATGAGGTTAATAGTTACCACTTGTCTTATGGACCATTTTCGAAAAAAAAATGGGCTAAAAAAGAATGTGGAACTAAAATTGATTTAAAAAATTCTCTTGGGACAAAACTTGCATTTTACCTTATGTTAGATATACTCCCCACGAAATACCTAATATACTCTTTTGCACATTTAATTCAAATTATAGATATACTCCCTCCAGTCAGCCGCCTCCCCTCTCTCTTCACAAATCGGTCGGCCTCCATCTTCTCCTCCCCTCTCCACAAATCGGTAGCCACCGCCTCCCCTCACCCTCTCCACAAATCAACCGCAGTCGCCGCCCACCCGCCCCTACCCCTGCCCATCGTAGTCGTCTTCCCGACTTCAGGTAGGTTTATGTATGTCGAATAGATGTACTATTGTCGACATTTTTTTATCGACAATAGTGCATATATTCGACAATATTGTAAATATTCGATCAAATATTGTCAGAAGTTTTATTTTTTTTATTAATTTTTTCGACAAATATGTGTCGGCGATATGCATTATTGTCGACAAGTTGTTATCTACAATAGTGCATACTGATACCGTCGAAACTGGTTTGTCACAAATAGGTTTTCTAATTTTTATCTTAATTTTTTAAATTTCTGGAATTTTTTTGTTATGTTTGGGTGTTTACATGAATAATATTAAATTAATAAATGGGCAGGGAGGGTATATTTGACAAAATTGGAGGTATATAACCCACGCCCCTGTATATTGAGTCCTGGCCCACAACAAACATATAAGTTTGATCCATCAATTATCTCAATCCCAATTCTTAATTTTGGGCTTGTATTATTCGAATTCTTCATTTTGGGCTTGTAGTAATGGAAGCAGTCGTAGTGATTAGTTCGAAAACAATATAAAAATAGCACACTTTTAAAAATAAAATAATAGTGTACGAATATTTACTATGTGAGTTAATTTATATTATATTATATTATATTATATTATATTAGGAGCTTGCAAGTAAATATAGGACACTAGTATAGAATCCGTGTTTTACGTGGGTTGAAATAAATTTATAATAAATTTTAATCTTAATTTATTAATTAATTAAAAAAATCTTTAAAATATATATAAATTTATAAGTTTATTATTCTGATGAAAAAAAAAAAGAGTTTGTTATTCCATTAAAAAAAATGAAATAGTGTAGAAAATAAATTACATACTTAGAAACATTGAATGTTTAATGCTTGTAAGTTGTTTTTCTATCGTACAATGTTAAAATTGGCATAAAAAATGGGATTATATTTTTTTTAGTCCATTAAGTTACCATGTTTTTGAATTTAGTCCATCAGATTACCACATTTTGAATTTAGTCCACTAAGTTTCGATTTATTTTGATTTTGGTCCAGTAACCTGCTATAGCAGGTTTAGCAGGTCATTTTTTAAAACACACCCCATAAAATGTTATACACACCCCCAATGTTAAACACACCACACTAAAATTTAAAAAACTTTTGTTATTACTATACACATGCACCCCAATTCTTTCATATTTAATAAATTATCAAAAATAATTAAATTAAAAAACGTAAGAATTCAAATTAATATAAAAAATATAAATAAAATCTATAAAAAATAGCCTAAATCTTCAAAAATTAAATAAATCTAAAAAAATTAATTATTTTAATTAATTTTGAAGATTTAGTTAATTTTTTAATATTTTTGAAGATAATTAAATTATTTTTGATAATTTATTAAATATTTTTATAGTTTTATTTAATTGAATTTTTGTGTTTAACATTTGGAGTGTATATAATATTTATGGGGTACGGGTTAGTAGGTTCATATAATATAAAAAAAAAATTAAAAGAAAAATAAAATAAAAAAGTTTAAAACTCCAATGCTTTGTTAATGTTTCATTTGCCTTCTAACTTCTATAAAAATGTCAATAAAACTCATATTACTATTTATTGAAAACAAGAGAGGCTTCGCCAACACACTTTCAGATGAAATCGAATTGTTTTCGTTGCTTGGAAAGCAGAGAATTCACAATTACCAAAGAGAATTCACAATTAATATTTTTGAAGATTTTTTAATAAAAATAAAAATCTTCAAAAATAGTAAATAAATCATCTAAATCTTCAAAATTAATTAAATTAATTAATTATTTTTAAATTTATTTAATTTTTGAAGATTAGGCTATTTTTTATAGATCTTATTTATATTTTTTATATTAATTTGAATTCTTTTGTTTTTTAATTTAATTATTTTTGACAATTTATTAAATAGAAAAGAAAGAATTGGGGTGTGTATAGTAATAACAAAAGTTTTTTAAATTTTAGTGTGGTGTGTTTGACATTAGGGGTGTGTATAACATTTTATAGGGTGTGTTTTAAAAAATTACCTCTTAAACCTGCTATAGCAGGTTATTGAACCAAAATCAAAATAAATCGAAACTTAATGGACTAAATTCAAAAAGTGGTAATCTGATGGATTAAATTAAAAAACATGGTAACTTAATGGACTAAAAAAAATATAATCCCTAAAAAAATATTTAAATTTTAAAAAATAATTTGAATCTTAATCAATATTTTTTCTCTCTCTCTATTATAAAAATAAAAGAGAAACTTGAAACAATCTATGTTGAACTTAAGTCATGAAACAAAAGAGGTTGAATTACAATTCTAAAATTTGGAAGAATTGTGACATATGACGCTACAAATGTTTACAAATGTATGATATAAAGATAAAAATTGTGAATGAGATATTCAATGAAAAAAAATTATTACTTGAATATGGTTTAGAAATTGAAGCTTGTAAAAGTTAAGATGACAGTAATTTTCTAATATTAAGGCTACTGAAAATTAAGTTTTGTAAAAGTTTAATGTTTCTTGAACTGAATTTTCAAAATTTCAAATTATAATATTAATTTTATTTCTTTTAATATAATAAATTTACAAACAAAATAAGATAAAATAAAAAATTTACTGAGAAAAAATGAGAGCAAAAACATAACTTCTTTTCTTATATAGACATAAAAAAAATAAAAAAATCTTTGGAATAAGTTCATAAAAAATCTTTTGTGGTCTTGAATCCTTTTTCATAGCGTACCACGCCCTTATAACCTTAACTTTAATTTTTCGATGGACTGATGCTTGTAATTAGCAAATATATACACATTTTTCTGCAAAAATATATATTATTAGTTTCAACAAATTTTTGATAAATTGACTAAAACAACGTAATATATAGAAACTCTATAAAGCAAACTTTTTTAGAAGTTGAGTCACCCCATGAATGGGCTAATGTTTAGAAATTATAAATTATGGATCAACAATGAACTGAAGTTAAGATCTTATTTTTTTGTATTATTGACATAATAGCTTATATATATAATGAGAAATTTATATAACATTTATTTTAGAGAAAATTTTACAAATGGCCCTATAACTTTATCAAAATTCGCAGAGGGTCATGTAACTTTTTACTTTATCAATTTTAGTTTTTTTTTTCTCAATTTTGGTCCTTTCAATCTCATTTTTGATCCTTCAAGTTCAACTTTAGTGTTCCAAGTTTAATTTCAGTCATTTCAATTCAATTTTAGTCCAATTAACTGTAATATAACATATGCATTTCATTTGATAATTTTTTCGACGTTTTTGACACATCATCCGCCACGTAAGCGGTTATGAATGGAAATAAGAGTGATTTTTTTTTTAATGTTCCATATAATCAAATATTTATTTATGATAAAATATATACTTTCATATTTTTATTTAAATTAAATTAATTAAAGAAAAAAGAAGTGATATATTTAATACAAAAAAAAAAAAAACTATTTCAATGAAACAAATTAAAACATAAAATTCAATTACATATTAATACTAAAATTATGCATATTTTAATAATTAATCTTTCATAGTTGGAAATTAAATCCAATTATTTTTAAGTTGATCTTATGTATTTTTAGGCTAATTAATTATTTGAGAGCTCGTAGGTGAGACAACTCGCAGTGTCATATTCCTGTGTAGTGATGATAGAGTTTAGACCCCAAATATATAAAATATGTATTCTCAATATTAAATTAAAAAATAATTATAATTATTTCATACTCAAGGTTATAAAATTAATTAAAAAAAATCACATTAACTTGAATATCACATTTATTTTCCTCCAAACTTCATTATGTGTTAAAAATGAGGGGAAAAAAACTGTCACCTAAAATACATAGGTTCTACTCCAATTTGTAGGACTTAAATTGGATTAAAATGACTGAAATTTGATCTAAAAGACTGAAATTGGACTTTGAGGAAAAAAATTGAGAGTAAAATGACAAATATTGAAATCATGAGGATCAAAATGGAGACTAAAAAGACTAAATTTGATAAAGTACAAAAGTTAAAGGACCTTTTGCATGTGGATTCAGACAAAATTACAGGACCATTTATAAATTTATCTTATTTATTTTATGTAACAAAGTCATTAATAGTCTAGAATTATGTCCATACCTCATCAAGATTGGTTTGAAGAGAATATTCCACATTATATTAAGAAAATGTTGTAGCTATCTTATCATCCCTTCCTTGTATATTGTATTGTTTCAAAAAAAAAATCTAGAATTATGGAAATGTAAATAATTAAATTATGCAAAAATGATAAAGAAATTAATTGTTACGTTATAAATAGAAAATAATAAATAAATGAACCAAATTTCCATAAAAAAGTTAAATATTCGAAATTTGCTTATAAAAAAATCAAGTATAGATTTGAAATAGTCAATTTGACATTAATGAGGTTATAGAACCGCATAATTTTAGGACGTAATTAAATATTACTTATAAAATTATATATATTTATTTTTATTAAATCATAATAATTTATAATTGTAGATAATGAAAAGTAAAATAAAAATAAAAATTAATAGTTAAATATTCATTTGTTTTAATTAGTTTCTTGACTAATAGACTAATAAGTAGCTAATAAAGAATTTTGGTTAGAGTTTCTTGCTAAATCTTGTGTATTAATGGTTTAATTTTTAATATAAAAAATCTAGAATCATGGGTCTTCCTAATATGACGCCCTAATTAAATAATTAATGTGCACACTTATTAAGAATTAAACTGTCTTGCACTAATTAAATAATTAATTTCATTAATTATTCTTATTCATTGGAACATTTTATTCCACTTTCATGTGAATAATTAATGCACATATCAATTAGAATTGCTAATAAAATATTTATATTAATTAAAATGACGCTTTGGCATGCATGAATGTCTTGGACTTTTAAAATACGCAACATCAACTAATATGTAAGTTAATGAAGAGAAACGATAAAATGTGGATAAATTTATATATTAACTTAAAACGTCACTTAAAATTAACAATTTAAGAAGTTGCAAAACGTGATTGGAGGGAGTAATAAATTTCCTTAATTAAGGAAATTTATTCAAGTTTTGTTAGTTACTGAAATATATTACTACATATATCTGATGAACTGTTTTTTTTTATATTAATTATGTATACATATATTATTGTCTATAATATAAATAAATAATGATTATATTTAAAATTTCTTAATATAATCTTTATATCAAGTATATACTTTTCTATATGTTAAATAATTTTGGAATTTGTTTTAAGGAATTTTGAAATTTAAATAATTTTATAATTTAAGCAATTTTATTGTAAAATATATTCTTGGAGAGTTTTAATCAATATAGAAATCATATGTAATTGAGTAAAATGTATATTATTTCAAGGATTTTTTTAATTTAAGAAACTTGTGAAATTAAGAAATCAACAATTAAAAAAAATAAATATTCACATATTTACACAAAAAGCCATTACTTTTACTCTCTTTTCAATCACCTTTTTACTTTATCCATATAACTTTACAAAATTATCCCTCAACACTCCACTCATTACATTTTTTTCTTAAAAAGTGTGCCCACTTTGTGGTGCAAACACTTGTGGGACGGAGGGAGTAGTACATCTTGAATATTGTACATGTACATTCGTTGTTTGTATTAGAGATCTGCAAAATAAAAAGACTAAAGGTGAGATTGAAATCATTTAGATTTCTGGTTGTGGCTCAATATTTGTTCAAGAACTTTTAAATTAAAGCTTTTAAATCTGATGAAATCAATTAAAATTGTGAAAAATAGTTGACGAAACGCAAACATAACAGATATGTGTTTATGTCTTGTTAAGATCGTATATTTGCAATTATACAAAATTGAATATCGTGTAAATATGCAATGATGCAAAACTGTATTATTGATTTAGAATCCTGTGTATATCGTGTTAAATTGAATATCTGCATCAAAAATAAATTCGAATATTTCATATTACAAATGATCGTATACAAATGAGCAGGAATTACATTTTGATTTACATACTTTCACGTGATTCACAAACACGTGAATGTTCCATTACAGATTTACAACTTAAAAAAAAAAAAACAAGCTTGGAGAATATTACATACTTTCTAAATGAAAACAGGCTTGACCGCTTGAGGAAATTTGAGGAGAAATGTAGTGAATTGAAAAAAAATGAAAGAGAAGATGATATCGATCTAACGATTACGATTAATATGTTTAAATGAACGGTTAAGATTAAAGTAGAAAAATGAAATGAATGAGAAAGGAGAATTTTTAAAATGAAAGGATTTGGAGGAGAGAGATTGAAGTAGAGATGATGAGGTTGTGACACATGTCACTTTAGAGTTTGCAAATATATAAGATTAAGAATAAAAATTAAGATGAGGTATACTCTCCCATTTCATAAAGTTTGTCGCATTTCTTATTTTGTATAAAATTAAGTAACGTGTTTTTTTTGACATATTTATCCTTCATTAATTTCTCCATTTTTCTTCTCGTTTTCCTTTTCTTTTTTCCACCTTCCTTTTCCACCATTCCTTTGATCTTTTCAAAAAAAGGTCATTAATATATTTCTAAAAAAAATAGGGGTAATTTAGGGAGATCATTGGTAAAATTAGAAAAAGCGACAAACTTTTTTAAACAAAATTTAAGACCAAATGCAACAAACTTTATGAAATAGAATGAGTAATTATTAAAACACGAATTTTTACTCAATACATTTATCTTATAATTGTATTGGATAGTCTATTACTCCCTCCTCCCCTACTTGATGACACAAAATTATTGAACATGGATTTTAATGAATAAATTGTTTATTATAGTATTATGAAAGATAAAGTGAGGGTAGTAAAGACCTTTCAACTTTATAAATAGTAATAAAATTACTTTTTAGTGTAACAAAGTAGTGACATTTGTTGTAATATTGTGATGTTTTAAGGTGATTGTTTTAAAGTGTTTTTACTATTTTAGGCAACATGTTATTAAGTAAGTGACATCCAAAATAACAAAATGGATCATCAAGTAAAAAACGGAGAGAGTATTTTTTTTTAGAAGATTGTATAATCTATTATGGTCAGTGACGGAGCCAGGAAATTATGATTGGGGGGCCCGATTAACATTATTTTAAGGTAAAATAACATGTATTAATTATACACGTTAAAAAATTTCACGATAAAATTGTCAATAATTTCAATCCATTAAATTAAATTGAACAAACTGGCTTCCATTATGATTTGTAAGAAGTTTTGGCAGTTTCGACTTAAAATGAAGCGAAATAATATAAAATTTGCTAAAATATTAATATCGTTAAATTTTTTAAAAATCATTTTTTTAATATCGTTAATTTTTTTTAAAATCATTTTTTTTTCTTCAGTTATAATTTAATCATGAAGCAAACCAATATACTAATTGATGCGGCCTAAAATTGTCATGGCACAAGAAGTCGACACGTGTATAGATGATAAGATAAAAAAGGAGATATGGGATTAAATAATACTCTCTCTTCCGGAGGTCCCTCCGGAGGGAGCTCCGCCCGGAGAGAAATATCAGGAAGACCTAATCTTGATAAGAATTGGTAGACCGAGGACTTAGGAGAGTCCCGTACGAAACGGCCCGAGAATTGGGTGAAGGAAGACTCATTCCTCCTTTATCTCAGTGGATGGAGTCCACTGGGGGGAGTGGTTCCGGTTCTTCAGGGAGTGAGAGAGTTGAGGACTTTGTCAACTCAGCAAGGCCGAGTCCAAAGGGCACTCCGAAATAGAAGGAAACCCTAACTTCCTCTGAGGTGGAAGCTTTCTATAAATAGGTAAACTTGGGTACGTTTTCAGGTTAGAATCTCTACTTTTTACAAGACTTATTACGCATCTTATTAAATATTTCGATATCCTTTGAGAACCTGATTGATAAATCGAGGACTCTGAAGTCCCTTCGATATACTGAGATCCCTATACTGACTTAGGCATCGGAGTGTCCGCGTCGGACTCCCCTCCGGCGTGTCTTTTGCAGGTTCTGGAGGATCATTTCAAAGGAAGTAGCGTATCCGGATTATTCACACGCGTCCGGGAATTTGGATATCTGACTCCAAAGATATCCAATCAATCCGTGCAAATTTTGGCACATCAACTGGCGCCGTCTGTGGGAACGATTTAAAAGATTTTCTCACGAATTTCTATCTGTTCGAGTGATGGGCGGAGGAAATAACACAATCACACCCATTTCAGGGAAGAAAACTCTTCCGGGGGAAAATCCCCCTTTGCCAACTGATTCCACATCGAAGGGAGATAGAGGGAAGGATCCAGTTCATGTCCCTTCGGGATCAAATCCGCCACTGATACAAACTGACACACCAACCTCGGGCCCGGGCAATGAAAATCACCCCCTACCAGTCGAAGATGAAATAGCGGAGAACGCGGAGGCCCCAGCGATCCGGACCTCAGGTCCCCAACGTGGAGAAACTCCACATTCAGAACCATTCCTGATCTCTCCAGATCAGTTGAATGCCCTTATCAATTAGGCTGTGGAGAGAGCTTTAGCGGCTCAGGGAGGTCGAGTCCCGAGAATTATACCAGTGAATGCAGAGATGCCTCCTCCGAGAATCCAGGAAAAGGCACCAGGGGCCTTCCAAGTGTTTTCTAAAGATGTAGGAGTGCGGGCAGAGGGGGACGAGAAAGTGCCCTTCCGAGCAGAAAGAAGTGTTCCCCCTCGGAACACAAGAAGGAACGTAGACTTGGCGTCCCGAGAGATGGAGCTCCCCGAGGTCCAGGATCCCAGGATCGGATCTGGAGGTACGAGGTGGAGTATTCAGGGCCCCGAGGTCCAGGATCCCAGGATCGTGTCTGGAGGTACGAGGCAGAGTATTCAGGGCCCCGAGGTCCAGAATCAAAACTTGGAGGTATGAGGAAGAGTATTTAGGGCCTCGAGGTCCAAAATCTAAACGTGGGAGTACGAGGCAGAGATATGATAAGTGCATCGGTACTACAGGTTAGTACAGGTGTTTGATAGAGCCTAAAGTATTAGATCTTTTATAGTAATTTGATATTGCTATGAGCATATTTTAATGATATTGACATATATGACACAAACTTATTTTGTCCATTGAATTAAGCATGATTCTCCTAAGCTTACATGATTGATACTCTAGGAACGATCTTAGAATTGAGAATTACTTGAGATCGTAGAAACATGGGTAAGCAATTCACATGTTGAGTCTTGTGATTACTTTATGTGGTAGAATTAATGATTAGACGTTGATGATGATTATGATTTTGGAAGCAAAGATTAACATAATTATTGTTTTTATTGCACACGATTGACATGTTTCCATATTTTAGATATAATTTCATATTATAAACCGAGTCTATCCAGGTTCCGGAGGATCTCTGGGTAGGTTTAGAAGATTTCAGATTATAGATTAAGTCTATCCAGGTTCTGGAGGATATCTGGGTAGGTTCAGAAGATTTCAGATTATAGGTTGATTCTATCCAAGTCCTGGAGGATCTCTGGGTAGGTTCAGAAGATTTCAGATTATAGATTAAGTCTATCCAGATCCTGGAGGATCTCTGGGTAGGTTCAGAAGATTTCAGATTATAAGTTGATTCTATCCAAGTCCTGGAGGATCTCTGGGTAGGTTCAGAAGATTTCAGATTATAGGTTGATTCTATCCAAGTCTTGGAGGATTTCGGGATAAGCTCGGAAATGGAAAGTGAAGATTGAGCCTATTTAGGTCCCTGAGATCAAGGCCAATAGCCCTAAACAGACAAAACGATAAGTTCGAAAACTAGAATGGGTGAGAGGATGATTGATTACCTGAAGCGGGTAGAGAACTTGAGAATCTTCAGAGCCGAAAAGTATCTCACCCTCCAAGAGGTGAGGCAAGCCAAGAGGCTGGAGGTGAAACCAGCTAGTGGAGAGAGGAAGAGAGAATCTACAGCAAGGAGGTCCAGCCCAGAAGCTCCCCGAAACTCCGGAGGAACAGGAAACCGCAATGCTGCGGGAGGATCCCGATCAGGGCCCCAGGGGAAGAAATAGAGGTCCCCATAACCCTAAATCTGATAAGTTATGCCGGTTCCACAATGATTATGTAGGTCCCCAAAGTTGAGTTAATATCGAGTAAGCTAGTGAAAATGTCTAGAGGGGGGTGAATAGACTTTTCAAAAATCTTTCGATATATCAGAATACAATATGCGGAATACGAAATTAACAATGAGCCCAATTCAAGTTTATACTCAACTTCTTAATTCGAGAACTCTGTTCTATACTTAGCTTGTCTAGTTCAGTTATGTATGTTTAAACAATTAATCAGTTAATCAATTAAAACAAACAAAACAGTAAAGTAAACAACACACAACGATTTATAGTGGTTCGACAACTTGTCTACATCCACTCTCACAAACCCAGTTGTGATGTTTCCACTAAACTCTTCCAATCGAGTACAAAGTGTATGTTCCTGTGATTTTAAGTCCCAAGAAGAAGACTTAGATCTTCAAAGAATATACCACCAGATATATCTATGATCTAACTAGCTATTTAACAAGCAACTAGCAACTTGATAAAAACAACAATAAAACTTCTCTGTTCTTCAGTAGTAGCCTCTTGGATTCTTCACTTGTCTTCTGGCTTCTTTCTGAACTTCAATAAACTCTGAGAGTAATTCTCTTTTTGAATGCTTCGATAATGCTTCACTTGAGTATGAATGTCAGTGTATCAGTAGTCTTCAATTGATCAACACCATGAAGTATTTATAGACTTCAATCTTCAAGAACTTAGGTAGTTGTAACCAACTTTTCTTGAAAACTAACTTTAACTGAATATTCTTATCAATCCACGCGTTTCTTGTTACGAATTAGTTATTCCCATAACTAACTTCTTCATCCTTATCTTTCCACGCGTATTTGTAACTAACTTCAAGTTTAACTTGTCTTGTGTAGTATAGTAGATGCACTTGTCTTTGTCTTGTAGTCCATCTGTCTTGAGTAGTAGACTCCAAGTCTTCTTGTCTGATCTTCACGTGCGATCCTCAATAGATGACTATACTAATCATAACAAGACTATTACATTACTTTAAGCTTTTATAAAACAAGCTTAGTCAACTTATAATCTATACAATGAATCTATCTATTACATTCAAAACATGAGCTCTATACACCATTTATCATAGCTCAATAACAAACAAACATATATGAAGTACTTATAAATCGTACTTATCTTTTAATAAGAAAAACAATACTTATCTTTCATGTGAACTCTACTGGTCTTGTTCAAGATGACTTAACTCAACTAGACTAGATTAGTCAACACTTAGAAAATATTCAAACTACTTTTGGCTTATCAAAACTTCATCTTTTATCTTTTCATCATGTAGGACTTGTTCTAGGATTCATATCCCAACAATTTCCCCCTTTTTGATGAAGCCAAAACTACTTGAATCTTTTCTCAACAGTAGACTAGTTAAGTAGTTATCTTGTCTTAACATCAAAAGTTGTTTATCTTTTCATTCATTCAAAATAAGATCAGTAGATTACACTTACTTCAAAATATAATCAGAGCAAAAAAAAACTATCAATTAAAACATAAAATCAACTAATCTGACATAGTACCTCCTTCAAGATTTGGAACGTTGAACGCATCTAGAAGTCTTCTGTGAATAATACTGATATGATCTTCATCATCAATCTTCTCTTTCTCTAGCAGCTCTTCTTCAAACTTCTTGATTTGATTTATATCAACTCTTCTTCCAGAACTAGTCATAGGACACTTCCATCTTGGAAATACAGGAACAAGAATGTTGAAGTTTGCTCCAGCAGAAATCCTTAAGATTAAATGCCATAACATTCTGTGTTGTCCTTCCATGAATTTGTTAAATAAAGAATATAGCTCATCTTGTCCTTCAGCATCACCATATTTACGAATGATCCAGTGATCAAGCTCCCATTGTCTTTTCACTTTGATCCATTCAGCTCGATGCTCATTATCAATGAAATAATCAATGAGTTGATCTTCCATTTGATCTTCATCAGCCTTCAGCTTCTGCAAATTCTCTATGTGTCGTCCAATTTTCTTCTTGCTCGCATAACGAGTTTCATCATTTGGATCAACAACTTTTTGCTTCTTCACTTTAGTTGTTGTCTCCACTTCTTTCGGTTCTTCTATATGAATAGATTTCCTTTTAGATACTTGTCTTGTCTGAACCTCAGCTTCAGGAGATGCAACCGCTTTGCCCTTCTCCTTCTTCATCAACTCAACTGCTTCTTCTTTAGCTCGCTCAAGATCTGCATGTTTAATCAACTTGCCTTTGCCTCTCTTAGGCCTTCTAAGATCTTGCATAGCTTCAGCAGCTTCCTTGGCTTCTGGTTCAGCACTGGACTTAGCTTTTTCACCTTCAGCAATAACTTCAACTTGACTCGTCTCTTCCCCCTTTTTGGCTTCATCAGCTGCCTGGAGAGAGAATAGAGATGTGAACCGAGTCATTTCTTCGAACATCGCTTGCTTCATAAGGTTTGTAGCTCTTTCAATCTGCCTTTCATGAGAACCATCTTGACTCAACTTATCTAGCTTGGTTGCCACCAACTCCAACTTTTGAGTAGATAAGTTCAACTCATTCTTGAAATGGGTTGTAGTTAGTCGTAGCTTCCTGTTCTCTTCAGTCATAGCACTTATAATCTCTCTAGCTTGTGCTAACTGATCAAAGGCTTCCTTCCTTTGAACATCAGCTACTTCGATTTTAGCTCTATAGACTCTTTCCATCTTTCTGGATTCAGTAGCTAAAACTCGAGCAAAATCGACTGAGCTCTTCTCCGAATATTCCACCTGGTTTTGGAGAAATCCTTCAATTTGATTGAACATCTCTTGTCTGAAATCGTTGTCCAGCTGGTTGACTTCATTCATGATCATCTCTTTTGAACTTGTCACAAGGACACTATTCTGTTCAACAAGAGTCTTCTTAAGTTCGGTCTTGAGAAACTCATCAATAGACGACTTGATAACAGCCTTCAAGTCCTCTTTCAAATCATCTATTGAAGCAGCTGGGATAGCTTGAGACGACTGTCCAGCTTCAATATGAGTGTCTTCAATCATGACCTCATCTTCAGCATCAGCAAGAGAAACAACTTCAATCAACTGGCCTTCTGGAGCAGTAGCTAAGACCTCGTCTTCTACTACTTCAGCAACACACACACTTCCAGCAATTGCCTTCAGACTAGGTAGAGGACAATAAGGCACCATAGCTAACTTAGCTTCCTCAGTCCTTCTTTCAGCATCAGCAAAGTCCTTCTTCAATAAGGCATGCAGCTTCACCATGTATCCACACATTTCGATGGGAAGCAATAGATCAGTATATCGATTAATATAAGCAAAGTCTGACCTCGGACTGTCAGCATGATTCATTTGAAATTTGAACACAATGCCTCTCAACTGGTCTGAGACATTGTCAAGACTTAACACTGGATCAGTAGACTGAATCTCCTCAGCTGGTGTAGCTTCAACCATAACTACATCTTCATCAAAATCAGTCTCTGAAACTTGAACGCCCACATTGATTTGAGATTCGGAATACATTAAATCATCGGAAATGTTAAGCAATCTCTTCGCAAGAGCAGTGATGGCATAGGATGGAAATAGCTCTGAGTGATCTTGAACACCACTGTTCTCCTTCTGTTCCATTTCCCAATCCATGAAGTTTGAGATACCACCTTTTCCTAAGATGACTTCGAAAAGATCATCTGTTGAAGACTTCTTCAATGCAACCCAAGTGCATATTCTTAGAAGCTTCTCAAACTGCTCTGACGAGTAGTCGACTTCAATAGAAGATAGTTGCTTCTTCAAATTTCTACTCATCTTTGCACGGACTCTTTTCTCTCGTAAACACATCGGATAGTAGACCAGGGATTCGAATCTAACTTCAGACGGGGTCTGAGTAGATGGGGTCTCTATCTCAGTTGTTGCAGTAGCAACTGTCGTCTTGTCTGAAGTAGATGGGTGAATGGGTTCAACATATTCTGTTGAAGGTAAGGATAGAATTTGGTCTGTGGTTTCTTGGGGCTTTGATGTGTCTTGGTTTGGTGTGACAACTGTAGGAGTATCAGTTGTGTCAAGTTTGGGAGTGTTTTCGGGTAGACTGACTCTCAGCGGATGTGCTGGCAGCACTTGTGAGGTTGAGGTTATAGGTCTTGGCCTAGATCGATGAGATCTTGCCTTGGTTCGAACAGCAGAGTGAGAGAGAGGAGGAATTGACAAAGATTGAGAAGATGTACCAACCTGAAGACTCGACTCTTCTGGTTGAGTAGGCGAACCAACTCTTACAAGAGTGTACATCTCTGGAACTTGAGCACTTGTCTCCATCTGTTTATCAGATTGCTCATTTGATTGAGTCTCCTCAGAGTCATCTGCACTAGACTCAGTCTCTGTATCTTTCTCCGATTCTTCTGCATCGGACCTATCTTCCGAAGAGCTAGATGAGTTAGCATAAGGTAGCACTGCTGAGTCATCTACTTGAGCATGTCTTGGAGCAGCTGGCCTGGCAGCAGTCTGCTTTGCCACAGCTTCCTTCTTTAGATAAAACTTTAAAGGATGAAATGGCTTTCCTTTACTCCATTCCTTCTTGTTCGGCATCAAGAGAGGAAGTAGAATGCTCAGTTTGTTACCATAGCCAACAACAGTAGATACCACCCAATTGCGAGTGACGTCATCAACTCGAACACTTCTTTCAAAGTACATCATCCGATCTGAGATTAACTTAAACCAATTTCCTTCGGTAATACCATCATAAATCGCAGCCATAATCCTTGCTTTCCCAAAGGTAACAGAGTCATGGGAACCAATGGCACATAGCAAAATTTTACCGGCTATATCCAATAGAGTGCGATACTTCTCTAGAAGTTCCGACTTCTTTACAGCAGCATACTTGCCATCTGGTTTCGGCTTCAACCTCTTACCACAGAAAATGCTTAAATAGCGAACCTCTTGCCCTATTGCGTAATTCTCAATATCAATTGATCCGATGGGTAGCTTCAGATGGTTGAACATGGCCTCTCGAGTGATTTCTACTCGATTTCTACCAATAGAGGACTCAATTGTGTCGCCTCGTCTGGTGGCGTTGGCATAAAATTCCAGTACTTCCTCTTCCAGAACAACTTGAGGAAACGCCTCCAAGTAAGGTTTCAAACCACATCTGGTGCATTTGGCCAGAATCTCTGCATTTCCATCTGAGTGAGTACCTTTGAAATACACAGAAGGTTCAACATTTACCTTGTTGTCGGAGATATAACGTCCTAGATCAAATGTGGCCTGCATGTTAGTTCGCACATCGAAGATGGATCGAGTCGACATAGTGTTTGAGAGTATACACAGATAACTTTGAAAAAAAATAGTAAGAACTCGAATGTTTTAAGAGTAGGGGAGTTAAGAGATTGTGGGGCAAGACGTGTGGGAGAGTTGGGTTTTGTTTAAACTGATCCAATGGTCAAGATCGAAGGATTATATCCAACGGTTGGGACTTTTGGAATTCGGTTACGGAATCGAGAATATTATGTGATTTGATATTGTAAAATTTGGAATCCGCCTCTTCTTAATTAGGACAGGGGAGTGAACTCATCTGACCTAATGTAGTTGAGTATGAGCTGGGTGTATACATCTCATTAAAAATGGGAGTGTATAAATCCACTTCTAGGGTTTTCAAATTTTAGCATTATCTAATTACTATAATACCCTTAACCCGTTTGAATGTATACTTAACATATTTCAATCAAGAGAAACACTTAGCTTGTCTGTTCGAGTCCATCCAGAACAGACGAGTAGACTTAAGCTTCACAAGACGAGTCGGCTTAAACACACAAGACGAGTTCCCCCTTCGGCTGTGCTTGTCTATTCTGAACCGTCGAACGACCTTATGTACCTATCTTATGATTGACAGTGTGTAATCAAAGGTACAAGTAGAGTAAAATACATAAGATGAATATCAATCGAAAGCAATGATCAAGGTTTCGAACAAGATGACCTTTTAACAAACATAAGAGTCAACATAAGGATATTTAAGAAATCAAAGATTCCCCCTTAAAAGTTTATTCCCTTAGTATTACCCTCAACTTTACCAGCTTCCTCATCGGGTTGTTTGGTCATCTAGTCTAGCCTTGTATACCTGTCTGTTGCGTGAGTAGTCGAGTGCTCTGTTCTTGTCTCCTTTTCTTTGATGTACCTGACTGGTTAGTGCATAGCTATAGGCAAGTAGGATCGAAATCAATTAGCCCTAGACTAATGCATAACTCTCGAAATCGTGCCTCAGCTAATGGTTTTGTAAAAATATCAGCTCTTTGAAAATCAATATGAATCTTTTCCATGCGAATGTCCTTCTTTTCTACATGATCACGTATGAAATGATGCTTCACATCAACATGCTTACAACGTGTGTGCAAAACAGGATTTTGTGTAATGGCAATTGCACTATTACTATCACAGAAAATAGGAACATTTGATTCATGTATGTTATAATCACGAAGCTGTTGCATGAGCCAGAGTAGTTGACTACAGCAGCTACCAGCAGCCATGTACTCGGCTTCGGTAGTTGAAGTTGCAACACTAGTCTCCTTTTCCGAAAACCATGAAATGAGTTTTGTGCCTAAGAATTGACAAGAACCAGAAGTAGATTTCCTATCTATTCTACAGCCTCCAAAGTCTGAGTCTGAATACCCACTTAAGGATAGATCATCATTTGAGGGATACCATATACCACGATTGATGGTCCCTTTCAAATATTTCAAGATCCTTTTGGTGGTTTCCATGTGACTTTCTTTTGGATTGGCTTGGAATCGAGCACAAACACCAACAGAGAATGCAATGTCTGGCCTACTAGCAGTTAGATACAGTAGGGAACCAATTAGACCACGGTAATAGGATTGGTCAGCACATTTACCGTTCTCATCTGGATCCATTCTGTAAGTTGGTTGCATTGGTACGCCAGTGGACTTACATGTTTTGATCCCGTACTTGTCTAGAAGGTTTCTTGTGTACTTCGCCTGATTTATGAAAATGCCTTCTCGAGTTTGTTTTACTTGAAGTACAAGAAAGTAGTTCATCTCACCCATCATTGACATTTCAAACTTACTTTGCATGAGTGTAGAAAAACTTTCACTCAGCTTTTTGTTAGGTGACCCAAAAATGATGTCATCTACGTAAATTTGGACGAGTAGGATGTCCTTCCCTTCTTGTCTTCTGAACAAGGTTCGATCGACCTTGCCCTTAGTAAAACCATTTTCTAATAGAAAGAGAGATAGAGTGTCATACCATGCTCTTGGAGCTTGCTTTAATCCGTATAAGGCTTTCTTCAATCTGTACACCTGGTTGCCTTTGACTTCGAAACCTGGAGGTTGTTCAACATACACTTCTTCCGCAAGAATACCGTTAAGAAATGCACTTTTGACATCCATTTGATATACAGTAAACTTCATGTGAGCAGCATATGCAAGGAACAATCGAATGGCTTCTAGTCTAGCAACAGGAGCATAAGTTTCATCATAGTCTATGCCTTCAGCTTGTGAATAGCCTTGGGCGACTAGTCTAGCCTTATTCCTAACGACTAAATCATTCTCATCTTTCTTATTCTTGAAAATCCATCGAGTGCCAACTACATTATGATGTTTCGGCCTATCAACAAGTTCCCAGACGTCGTTTCGAACAAACTGGTTCAACTCGTCTTGCATAGCGATGATCCAATTACTATCAGCCAATGCCTCTTTAACAGTGGTAGGCTCAATAGCAGAGAGGAAACAACACCAGCAAAACAAAGTTGGACTCGGCTGTTCTTGCGACTCAAAGAGTTGTCGTCTAGTCTTCACACCAATAGTAGAGTCACCAATGATATTTTCAGTATCATGCGCAGATTTCCATGTTTTCCTATTTTTAACAGGAATACTATCATCATATATATCATGTACAGCATCATGCATGTCAGTATCATTTGTATCATCAATTTTAATAGGAGTAGATGAGTCAACTAGAGCAGGCATGTCAACTGGTCTAGAGGACTTACCTTGAGCACTTACCTTCTCCTTATCATCAGAGTCGAGAGCTTTTAGGAATGGGTTGTAGGCTTGAACGGATTCATATATCTCTGAATCTTTGTCAGATTCGATCGATAGATCAGTTACCTTCTTACTGATCTTGTCGGCAGACGAGTCCTGTTGAGATTCATCGAAAACCACATGTGGTGTTTCTTCCACACAAAGAGTTGAGCGGTTGAATACTCTAAATGCTTTGCTAGTCGAGGAGTATCCTAAGAATATCCCCTCGTCTGCTTTTGCATCGAAAGCATTCAACTTGCTTTTACCATTGTTGTGAATGAAACACTTACAACCAAATATATGGAAATATGAAACTCTGGGTTTTCTACCTTTCCAAACCTCATAAGGTGTCTTGCCTAGCACCTTGTTGATCGCGCTTCTGTTTTGTGAATGGCATGCAGTATTGATAGCTTCGGCCCAAAACTTTTGAGGAGTGTTGAACTCAGCTAACATGGTCCTACAGACTTCTTTAAGGGTTCGATTCCTCCTTTTTGCTACACCGTTTTGTTGTGGTGTCCTAGATGCACTAGTAAGGTGCTGGATACCACGTTTAGTACAAAATTCTTTGATATAGCAATTGATGAACTCAGTTCCTTTGTCACTACGAATCTTGATAATGGACTGGTTCTTCTCAACTTGTAACTTCTTCAACAGATCAGGCAGAAGTGTTTGTGTATCACTCTTCTTGTGTAGAAAGACTACCCAAGTAAACTTAGAATAGTCGTCTACAACAACAAGTGTGTACCTTCTACCATTCAAGGTTGGAGGAGTTATCGGACCATGAAGATCCATATGTAGAAGTTCTAGGACTCTACTAGTTGAGAGAGTAGGAATTGACTTAAAAGAACCTTTAACCTGTTTACCCTGTTGACAGGCCGTGCATACATGTGACTTGTAGTAAACTTCATTGGGAATACCTTCAACAAGGTAATCTCTGGCTATCTTATTAAGAACCTTAAAGTTTAGATGACAAAGACGTCTGTGCCAGAGCCACCCAAGCTCTTTAGGATTCTTAGTAAGTAGACAGGTGTCCCTCGGACAACTGTTCCAGTTCACTATGTACACACTTCCTTGTCTTACGCCGACTAGTAGGACTGTGTGCGTCCTTTTGTCAATGATTTCGCATTTGCGGCTCTTGAACTGCACCTTGTAACCACGATCACAAAACTGAGAAACAGAGAGTAGATTATATTTCAAACCTTCAACATATGAGACATCTTGGATCTCAACGTCTCCATTCCGGATGTAACCAAATCCTTTAGTGACAGCAGTGGAGCTATCACCAAATATCACTTTTGGTCCTTCTTGCTCATGGTAGCTTGATAAGAGGGCCTTGGTACCAGTCATGTGGTGCGAACAACCACTGTCTATGTACCAGGTTTCTCCTACTGAGCCATCCTTCTTATACAAGTCAAGTCGACCCTGCAATGAAGATATTCAATAATTTAGGTACCCATTTGTTTATTGGGGTCCTTGGGGGTTAGTCATGTTCAGAGGAATCCAAATATACATTGGAGTCTTGAACAAGTTCGATCTTTTAAGATTTCGCCCATATTTGTTACAAAATAAGACCTTGTTGTCCTTAACTGGCCTATCAGTCGAGTTCGGGTCTACTCTTTGGAGATAGCCTTTCGACTTGATCTCTACTTGAGCAGGCACTGGTCTATGATAGTCAGAGTAGGGCTTGTAAGCATTAGGTCCATACGGTTTATAGACGCGTTTGGGTCTTTCCTCACTAATAATATCATATGATAAAGGTGGAGGATATAGGACAGTTTTTGTACGATATTTCGGAGCTACCTGTCTAGGTCTAGTCGAGTAGAGCTGAGACTGCCTTATGAAAGGCGGTCTAGGCTCTTGTCGTCTAGTCTGTACCTGTCTAGTACTCGTCTCCTTAGGATACCAGTCCTCGTATCTGACCTGGTTGGGTCGTCCACGATTAGTGGTCCTTTGAAGATTAGTTCTAGATGGAACAGGCTTGTTGTTAGCATCCTTTTTACCTCCCTTGGTAATCGGAATGTTAACTAGAGCTTGTTTAGATGCAGTACCTTTAGAAGGAGTTCCAATATCGTATATCATTGGTCCTTTTCCTTTATCATTTGGCAAAAGTCTCGCTTTAATAGTAGTAGGGTTCTTAATGACTCGAGTAGACGAGCTAGATGACTCAGCACCTATACCAGTCTTGTCAGCTGGATCTCTATACCTATCTGACAATTCAAGGTTAATCTTTGAAGAGTTAACCAGGTCAGTAAGTTTGAGATCAAGTGTGACAACCTCGGTCTCTAAGAACTTATTACGTTCTTCAAGTCTGTTGCACTTGTTCTTTAAAACATTGAATTCATTTTTCTCAGTTGCATGTGACTTAAGTAGGTCTTGATATAACCTGTCTGTCAATGCACACTTTTCTTTGAGTTGTCTCAACTCTTCAGTCAGGCGTTCATTTAGGACTGTTATATTAGGATCTACTTTAGACTGAGCTTCCTTAAGGTCAATGATTTCTTGTTTTAATGCAATGTTCTCATCACTGACTTCGATGAATGCTTGATTAGCAAGTAGAAGGTCGTCTTCAACAGCACTAGTCGAGTGCTGCAGACTACTTCCTACTTCACTACTAGCAGTGTCACTTTCATCAGTTTCTAAATCATCACAAGATTGAAAAGATGTAGCAGATGATACCTCTTGATCGATTTTAGCCATGCAACATAGACCATCATCTACTATGAATGCTTCGTCGTGATCTTGATCAGTTGAGTGACTAGATATGGACGATGGCAACTCATCTGAATCCGAATCAGAGTCATCATTGACCATCATTGCCTTATTGCCACGATTATATCTTCTTTCTCTTCGTGCTTTGCGTTCTTCACGATCATCAGTGCTCAGGTCTGGACATTCATATATGTAATGACCTGGCTTTTCACAATTATAGCACAAGAGATCATTAGTAGCCTTTTTAATAGGAGATTTGTCCCTACGTTTATCACGTCTATCAGAACGTTGAATCTTCCTATCGTCAGACTCTCTATCTCGTCTGTTACTTTTCGAGACTTCGTCTCTCCTTTCGGACGAGTTTCGGTCTCGTCTGGTCTCAGACGAGTTCTTAGACGTAGATGCTCTATGATCCCTATAGAACTTCTTGTATCTTCCGAAGCGTTTATTGAGCCTATCAAACTTTCTAACCATGAGACTCATCTGATCCTTCAAACTAAGATCAGTATCTAACTCATCTTTCACAGAGGCAGACTTAGTTCTAGACTTGGACCTGTCTACCTTAGAAGACTTAGAAGAGCTAGACTTAAAGGCAACGTTCTTAGATACAGCATGTTCTCTATCACTACTGGCTAGTGGTTCATCTTCGTCTAAATCAAACTCATGGGCTTTAAGAGTTTGAAACATGGTTTCAGCAGTCCACGTATCTATATCTTGAGTGTTCTTAACAAGCATCTTTACCATTTTCCAACGACTATCAAGACTCTTCAAAATCCTAAGATTGATCTCACGAGCAGTATAAGATTTACCAAGTACTTCCAAATCATTCATGATCTTAGTAAAACGAGTATCCAGCTGGTCGATAGTTTCTCCAGCTTTCATCCGAAATGATTCAAATCTTTGGACAGCTGTGGAGAATTTGCTCTCTTTGATTAGGGAGGTCCCTTCACAAATGATAGCTAGTCTGTCCCACATCTCCTTGGTAGTTTTACATTTTAACACTTTTCCTAGATACTCGTTAGAAAGAGTGTGTAATATGTAATTCTTTGCCAGACTATCCAAATTATTTTGACGCATTTCTTCTGAGGTTAGATCTGACCTGTGTTTCTTGACGAGAGTACCAATTGGTTTGCTCGGGTCAAGAACAACAGTATTTGGAATCATTGTAACAATGGGTCCTTCTGTGATAACAGAGATCATTAGGTCGTGCGTGGAACTGAAAATGGCTTCCATTCGCAGCTTCCAGTAGTCATAGTCCTGAACCTGGAACTTGGGTAACTTGTTAGCGCTTATTTCAAGAGACATGTTTACACAAGTAGATTAGTGCTAATTAGTTATATGATCAAGAAACAGATAGATCAAAAACAGGGAGCACGAAACAGGTATAACAAGAGTATTTGATCAAGAACACGTAAGCAAGTACAATCAAGGACCAAGACTTCACCCTAAGTCTTAAGTCGGTTATCAAGAAACAGCAGTTCGTAAACTACTGCTCTGATACCACTTGTAGGTCCCCAAAGTTGAGTTAATATCGAGTAAGCTAGTGAAAATGTCTAGAGGGGGGTGAATAGACTTTTCAAAAATCTTTCGATATATCAGAATACAATATGCGGAATACGAAATTAACAATGAGCCCAATTCAAGTTTATACTCAACTTCTTAATTCGAGAACTCTGTTCTATACTTAGCTTGTCTAGTTCAGTTATGTATGTTTAAACAATTAATCAGTTAATCAATTAAAACAAACAAAACAGTAAAGTAAACAACACACAACGATTTATAGTGGTTCGACAACTTGTCTACATCCACTCTCACAAACCCAGTTGTGATGTTTCCACTAAACTCTTCCAATCGAGTACAAAGTGTATGTTCCTGTGATTTTAAGTCACAAGAAGAAGACTTAGATCTTCAAAGAATATGCCACCAGATATATCTATGATCTAACTAGCTATTTAACAAGCAACTAGCAACTTGATAAAAACAACAATAAAACTTCTCTGTTCTTCAGTAGTAGCCTCTTGGATTCTTCACTTGTCTTCTGGCTTCTTTCTGAACTTCAATAAACTCTGAGAGTAATTCTCTTTTTGAATGCTTCGATAATGCTTCACTTGAGTATGAATGTCAGTGTATCAGTAGTCTTCAATTGATCAACACCATGAAGTATTTATAGACTTCAATCTTCAAGAACTTAGGTAGTTGTAACCAACTTTTCTTGAAAACTAACTTTAACTGAATCTTCTTATCAATCCACGCGTTTCTTGTTACGAATTAGTTATTCCCATAACTAACTTCTTCATCCTTATCTTTCCACGCGTATTTGTAACTAACTTCAAGTTTAACTTGTCTTGTGTAGTATAGTAGATGCACTTGTCTTTGTCTTGTAGTCCATCTGTCTTGAGTAGTAGACTCCAAGTCTTCTTGTCTGATCTTCACGTGCGATCCTCAATAGATGACTATACTAATCCTAACAAGACTATTACATTACTTTAAGCTTTTATAAAACAAGCTTAGTCAACTTATAATCTATACAATGAATCTATCTATTACATTCAAAACATGAGCTCTATACACCATTTATCATAGCTCAATAACAAACAAACATATATGAAGTACTTATAAATCGTACTTATCTTTTAATAAGAAAAACAATACTTATCTTTCATGTGAACTCTACTGGTCTTGTTCAAGATGACTTAACTCAACTAGACTAGATTAGTCAACACTTAGAAAATATTCAAACTACTTTTGGCTTATCAAAACTTCATCTTTTATCTTTTCATCATGTAGGACTTGTTCTAGGATTCATATCCCAACAGATTACGACCACGATACCAATCAATGCTGGCATTTGAAGGATGATATAGAAAGGATGACCCAAGCAGGCCATCTTAAAGGATTCACATTCAGGGACAGGCAGGGCCCTCGAGGGCAAAAGAGAAGAGATCCGGAGGGAAAACCAGATGAGAACAAGAGGGAGGGCAGATTTGTTAAGAAGGATGGTCAAATGGGACGTTGAATTGCAGGAATATGGTGTGGATTATGAACCTAGGAGGGCTATTAAGGCCCAAGCCCTGACAGACTTTATTCAAGAATCCACCAGAGCGGGAGAAATGCGAAAAAAAAAAAAGGAAGATGAATTTCGCTTCACAAAAAAGATGGGGGAATGGATGCACTCAACCGATGCATACTTGACAACTTAAGGGAGGTATCTCTTCATTTTTATGTGAATCGAAATTGTAATATTGCTTGAAGAAAGAGAAGTGATTGATGAGTGATTTAGAATTAATTGTGAGAAATTAATCCGTGAAGGAAATACTGAGTAACATGCAATCTATTTGCTAGTAATTTATACTAGTGTGAAATATAATACTTATATGATGCTTGAATGAAGCTTGTTGATATGCATGAATTTGAGTTTGAAGAATAATTTATTTGTAGAACACTTGATTGTGATTGAGTAAATTTAAATCACCTTACAGATGATATTATTAAATGAATCATGATATGTGTTGAGTGAAAGATGAATGTGGAGAAGGATGTAAATCTATTTAGTTTAGCATGGATATTAATCGTTTCAATCGATATGTTGCGAAAATAGGAGATGTATGGTATATGTGGAAAGATTCGCATGAGAATACACCTTTTATTGAATGAGCACTAGAATATAGACAAAGCCGGTACCAAATCTTGGTACAAATTGTTATTTAACCTTTTTGTTGTGAGAAATTTCGAGAAGGCCTAGTCCAAAAGCCTTTAAGAACTCTGGGAGTATTCTGGTCCCCGAGGGCTGGCAGAGATAGGGAGTATTCAAGGCCCCGAGGGCTGACGGAGACCTAAGGATCCAGATCCGTGAGGGCTAACTGAGATACGAGGAGTACATTGGTACCACTGGTTAGTACACGTGTTGGGAATAAAATGAGATATGTTTTGACTGTATACCAAAACCCCCTGAGACATGCCTAAGTCAAGATTGAGTATGTTCTAAAAATGTTAGAACATATAGTATAAAGGCTAGATAAGGAGCTAATATGTTAGGTAGCTCTTAGATGTATAGATGCACAAGTTGAGGGGGAACATATGTGTTGATGTTGATATGAGTGTTATGTTTAATGATCCAACACTGACAGCCGAGTGTTGTGTTTAATGTTCCCAACACTCATGACAACATCAGAATTTGCCCTTCCTTCTTTCACTAACTCTTATCTTACGCTTGTTGTCTAATGATGTCCCCAGAGCAGTTAGAAGACGTGGGCAACACCAAGTCATGCCACTGCGTGGGAGTGAGAAGTTATTAGGCCATGGTATAACAAGTCCCTAAATTCTAGGAGTGGTGGAGAGAAGTTATAACCGCATGATCTCAAGGTTGAGGCGATCATGGGAGTTGATGGCAGTTCGTGAATGAAACCTATAAATACAAAAGCTGCCCTCAACACAAGACACACAAGAAGAAAAGTTGAAATCGACTACTACTCTATTGAACGCTATATACGCTTCTAGTTAGGAATATCTTTGTTTCTTCTTGTAGTTCTTCACATTATTATAAACCCGAATAGTAGTGTGTTAGAACATAGTCTTATTTACTAGGTTGTGTGATTAGATCTATGAGGGAGATAGTTTCATAGAACTTAGTAAATCATTATACACTTTCGTAGTGTAATTATACACCTCAAAGAGGTTGTACTCGTTTCACATATTTTTATATAGTGAACAGCGTAGATTATTTTATAATCTACGCAAATTTTGAATACTTCTATTTTCAGTACGTGCATTTTAATTTCCGCTGCATAGTGTTGTCTAGGTTGTGCCAACACGACAGACAACATCTCTGATTTCGCACGCACACACACTTTCAGTTGGTATCATAGCCAACTACTTGATACACTAAGTAGAGATTCTGCTTAGAGTGTGTAAAATCTGAAATGGAGTATCCACTTTCACCCGCACTAAAGCCTCCTATTCTAGATGGCACGAATTATGCTTTCTGGAAACCAAAGATGAGGATGTACATCAAATCCATTGTTGAACGAGCCTGGAGGAGTGTTCTTGCTGGTTGGACTCAACCAAGAACTGCTGCGGATGAAGATAATGAAGCTCGAATCAAGAGAGAGCTCGATTGGACGGCTGAAGAAATCACAACGGCGAGTTACAATTCAAAGGCATTGAATGCAATCTTCACCTCAACAGATGCCTCAATGTTCAAAATCATATCAAACTGCATTTCTTCGAAGGATGCATGGGATAGACTGCAAGAACATTGTGAAGGATCAGATAGTGTACGAAGAACCAGACTACGTATGCTTGGAACCAAGTTCGAAAACCTGAGGATGAAAGAAGATGAAACCATTTCATCTTACAACGAAAAGCTGACTGAGATTTCAAATGAAGCTCATTCTCTTGGAGATCCAATATCAAATCAAAGGTTAGTACATAAAATTCTTAGATCTGTTCCTAAACGTTTTGAACCTAAGATATGTGCTATAGAAGAAGCTAAGGATACTGATGTGATAAGTCAAAATGAATTAGTTGGTATTTTGAAAACTTATGAGATGAACATTTCTGAAAAGACTGATAATGAAAAGAAAGTGCTTGTTTTCAAAGGTGATGCCTCATCATCTGTATCATCGGGTTCTGGAAAGTCTCCTTATGTTGCTGAAATTGATTCTGATGAAGATGATATTGAGGAATACCTTAACAATCCTGATTATATGGCTTTCATTACTAAACAGTTTAAGACATTTATGAAAAACAAGAATAATAGGATTAAGGACAACATTCAACCTAAGGTTCAGATTAATAATACTCAGCAATTGCCTATTAGGAAGAACAATTTTAATCCTTCTAGACAATTAGAAAGAGGTAACAGGTTTAGATCTGACCAAGAGTATAGGAAGAATGTTAAATGTGATGCATGTTCTGGATATGGTCATTATGCTAATGAATGTGCTAACACCATTCTAAAAAAGAAACTTAATTTCAGTGCTACTTTAAGTGATGAGTCTGATGTTGATCATGATCCTGAAAAAGATATTGAAAAAGCTTTCTCTGCTAGAATTCTGTATGATGATACTTTTGATGATGATCTGGACGATTATTATGATGTGAGGACAAATGAGCCATCATTTGAGAAATCACTAAATAATAATGTACCAGAATTTAACTGTTTCACAAGTTCTGTTAATGAGACAGGTACATCAAATAAAGCAGGTTTATCCAGAAGAGATGCTGACATTCAAGACTTGTCTAATACTGTTTTCAAACTGGAAAGTCTTTTAACAAAGAAGGATAAGGAAATTTCTAAACTCAAAGAAAGGCTAGATGTGTCTGTTCTTGATTTTAAGAAATATTCCTATGAAAAACCTTTAACTAATGAGAAAGTTTGCAAAATATCTTCTGAAACTGAGAAACTTAATCACATCATTAAGTCTCTGAACTTTGAAAATTATGATTTAAGAGAATCTGCTACTAAACTTGAAGGCATTCTAACAAGAAAAGATGTGGAGATATCTAAACTTGAAGAGAGATTGAAGGAAGCCTCTCTAAGCTTCAAAAGATTTTCTGATGGAAAGAACAAACTGGAAGACTCTCTTATGACCAACAATTCAAGAAGAACAGGTATTGGCTACCAAGGTAAGAACCAAAAGAAGTCTGAATCTAAGAAACCTACTGTTTTTGTAAAAGGTGAAGTGAATTACAATCCTAGTGTTTCTACTAAAACTCAGATTATTGCAAAAGATGTTACATGCCATTACTGTTTCAAAAAGGGTCATAAAAGTCCTCACTGTTTGAAGAAGAAAAATGATTTGAAACAGTCTGTATTGCTTGGAATGACTCAACATTCAAGATCACATAGTAATTCTGCATGGACTCCAAAAGAAAATACATCTTGTAATGTTGTTCATATGTCTCTGAAAGCATGTATACCTGGATTATGGTACTTTGATAGTGGCTGTTCTAAACACATGACAGGTCAAATTGATTATCTTACTGATTATACTGTTTACAATGGTGGTAATGTCACTTATGGTGGTGGATCAAAAGGGAAATTTATTGGTAAAGGGACATTGAATGTTCCTGGTTTTCCCAAGTTATCCAATGTTTTGCATGTTGATGGATTACTGGCCAATCTTATAAGTATTAGTCAATTATGTGAGGATGATTTGCATGTTAAGTTTGATAAGAACTCATGTTATGTGCTAGACAAAAACTCTAAATGTATCATGATGGGAAACAGATCTGCTGATAATTGTTATCTTATTGAATCTGAACTTATCTGCAATAAGGCTAAAGTTGATGATAGTATTTTGTGGCACCATAAACTTGGACATGCTAACTATAGACAACTTGATAAACTTGTTAGATTAAAAGCTGTTACAGGTTTACCAGATCTGAAATTCTCAGATAACAAGGTATGTGGACCTTGTCAAAAAGGAAAACAGATCAAGGTGTCTCACAAAATGTTGGGACATTGCTCAACTAAACATTGCTTCGAATTACTGCACATGGATCTTATGGGTCCTATGGAAACAGAAAGTATTGGAGGTAAAAGGTATTCTTTAGTTGTGGTTGATGATTACTCTAGATTCACATGGATTGAATTCTTAAAAGATAAATCTGAAACTTTTTCCATTTTCAAAATTCTATATAAAAGATTTAAGAATGTTTTCAATTCTAAAGTATGCAGAATTAGGTCAGATCATGGAAGAGAATTTGAAAACAGTTCCTTTACTGAGTTTTGTGAATCAAAAGGTATAATTCAAGAGTTTTCTTCTCCCAAAACTCCTCAACAAAATGGCATAGCAGAAAGAAAGAATAGAACACTTCAAGAAATGGCTAGAGTCATGTTATGTTCTAAGAACTTATCTAAAAGATTTTGGGCTGAAGCTCTTAATACTGCTTGTCATATTGCTAATAGAGTTTATATTAGAACAGATTCTACTAGAACTCCATATGAAATTCTGAACAATAGAAAGCCAAATCTAAAATATTTCCATGTTTTTGGCTGTGTATGTTATATCTTGAATGACAGGGATCAGTTACATAAGTTTGACTCAAAGAGTGATAAAGGCTTCTTTCTTGGTTACTCAAGAAACAGCAAAGCCTATAGGATTTATAACTTTAGGACTGATACTGTACAATAATCTGTAAATGTTGTTTTTGATGATGATACAAGCATTACAGGTAAAAGCATTGAAGATGAAGACATTTCAGACTTGATTAATGTACCAATCATTACTGAAAATGTTGAACAGGTTCAGAATGTTGAGAAGAATGACGACATACCAGAGGAAACATCTGATAATACAGATCCTGAAAATCTGTATAATCTCCAGAAAACTCCTTCCATAAGGATTCAGAAATATCATCCACAAGACCAAATTATTGGTGAGCTGTCTACAGGTGTTCAAACCAGAAGAAGAATGGGGATGAATTCAAAGGATGTGGTAAGATCAATATGTATGTCATGCATGTGCAGTAAGGTAAATCATGAATGCTATCACTCTGAGATTGAACCCAAATCTGTTAAAGAAGCATTAGATGATGAGAATTGGATAGAAGTTATGCATGAAGAACTTAATCAATTTGTTAGGAATGATGTGTGGACATTAGTTCCTAGACCAGAACATATTAATGTTATAGGAACTAAATGGATTTTCAAAAACAAGACTGATGAAATGGGAAACATTATTAGAAACAAAGCTAGGTTGGTTGCTCAAGGATATACACAGGTAGAAGGTGTAGACTTTGATGAAACATTTGCTCCTGTTGCTAGAATAGAATCCATTAGGATCTTACTTGCCATTGCATGCTATATTGATATAAAACTGCACCAAATGGATGTTAAAGCTGCCTTTCTAAATGATATTCTAAATGAAGAAGCTTATGTTGAACAACCTAAAGGCTTTGAAAACCCTGATTTTCCTGATCATGTCTATAAATTGAAAAAGGCTCTATATGGCTTGAAACAAGCACCTAGAGCATGGTATGAAAGGTTGACAAATTTTTTAATTGAGTTTGGTTTTGTAAGAGGAGAAGCTGATAGAACTCTATTCATCAAACATGATAAAAATGATATTATGATTGCTCAAATCTATGTTGATGATATAGTATTTGGTTCTACTTGTGACAATATGCTTAAATACTTTGTAAATGAGATGACATCTACATTTGAAATGTCTATGGTTGGTGACTTAAATTACTTTCTAGGACTGCAAATCAAACAACAAAAAGATGGGATTTTTATCTCACAAAGTAAGTATGTTAAGAGTCTAGTAAAAAGGTTTGGTTTAGAGAGTGCTAAACATATGAAAACACCTATGGGATCTACTCAGAAACTGAGTAAGGACAGTGTTGGCCAAAATGTTGACTCAACACTGTACAGGTCTATGATTGGCAGTCTGTTATATTTGAGTTCCAGCAGACCTGATATTATGTTCAGTGTTTGCTTATGTGCTAGATACCAAGCTAATCCCAAAGAATCACATATGAATGCTGTTAAAAGAATCATTAAGTATGTTGCAGGTACATGTGATTTAGGTATTTGGTACAGCAAAGACACAAACTGCACCTTAATAGGTTACAGTGATGCAGATTGGGCAGGAGACTGTGATGATAGGAAAAGCACAAGTGGTGGCTGTTTCTATATGGGGAACAATTTAATCTCTTGGCACAGTAGAAAACAGAACTGTGTTTCTAAATCAACAGCTGAATCAGAATACATTGCAGCAGGGAGTTGTTGTACTCAATTACTTTGGTTGCAAAAAATGTTTCATGATTATGGCTTACCTAGTGATGTTCTAACTGTGTATTGTGATAATACTAGTGCTATAAATATCTCAAAAAATTCAGTGCAACACTCATTAACAAAGCACATAAGTATTAGACATCACTTTATAAGAGATCTTGTTGAAAAGGAAGTTGTTAAGATGGAGTACATATCTACTGAAAAACAATTAGCTGATATATTCACTAAAGCTCTTGATGATAAGAGGTTTTCTTCTCTACGAAAATCTCTTGGCTTATGTAATATCTGAAAATATGATCAAGGGTGTTGTATCAAATGCGGCAGCATTTGAGACAACACTAAGATAAGTCACTTATGTGTTTCCTTGCTTTAATTTTCGTAATTGTTGAATTAATAAAATTTCTTGTGATTGATATTTGAATTCTGAATGACTTGTGAAAAATACTAAAGAGCCTATACACCTCTCAAATGCTACAAAAGAAAAATCACATATTAGATGCTTTATAAATCACTGAGTAACTATGGGACACGGAGCTCGCTACTACGATGATCTCTTTTCAAAAGGTGATATAAATTGCATCAATATATTCACAAATCCATTGAGTAACTATGGGGCACGGAGTTCGCTACTACGATGCACTCTTTTCAAAAGATGGATCAATGTGAAGTGTGATAAAAAGAAAAAGAAATTAGAGCAACACATATGATGAAAAATCATGAAAAAACTGTGTTGAGGTGTATAGAATGCCAACAATAGTCAAAACACTCGTTAATTCAGATTCTTATCCCAATTTTCATGGAATTAGTTATTTTTGATAATTATTAAATATTATTCTCTGAAATATTTAATTTGACTTAATCTTGCCTTGTTTTATTATTTCAGTTATTCCGCTTTTATTTAATTTTGTTTTTCCAGAATCTCTTAGTCTCTCTGTTAACCACGATCATTTAGTGGGGAAGTTACTTCCACTACTTCACTTCCCTCACTCCCAAAAAATCGTGTAACTTCTTCATCTCAACTCTCCATATAAGATGAATCTCCATTACAGTGTTGGAAAATACTTGAAAAGCCTTGTTAACACAATTAAGCCTGGTAATCACAAATATTAATTATATTAGTAGCACTCAAGTATATCCAGTTCCCTTGGACTCACACTGTTTGAATTCTAACTTACATTGTGTTTACAGAATTCGAAAGGTCTCAAAAATTAATTTTGCTGTCTTGTTTTATGTGTACAGGTTCCAATATGTCCACTCCTTCGATCACTGCTTCACACTCAAAACCGAATTCAAGCAACACAATTTCTCCAGACCCTCTCAATCTCCTTGCTGATATGGCGTCATCAAACTCACCAAACTCACCATCGTTCACCGTCGGCACCATAGTGGTTCCTTTCGCTTCTGAAGAAGAACCTACTCAAACAACCCCTCTTGAAATCGTACCTTACAATCCATACGATATTCGCACTGAAATCGCGAATTCAAACGCCACTACAAAAATTCCAATCTCCAACCCACCAGATGAGCCCTCATCTGAAGCTCCCGTACCAGAAAATACCCCAGTCACCTTACACTTCCCTCTGGGCACCCCGTTCAACACTTTGAAAGAAGCTTTTGAAACCCTAAGCCTGAAAACAAAACACCCTGTTTTAGTGCTTGAGGGAGAAACGCTGGATAATGCCATGTTCAAAGGGGATGTGGACATGCAAACTCAGCTAGAGTCCTCGGATGAAGAAGTCCTGGCCGCAAAGTTTGAAAGAATACATCGGAACAAAAAGGGCAAAAAGAAAGCTGCTACTGTTCCACCTGCACGAAAATGGCCTGGTGGTAAGAGAAAGTCCCAAAGGAATCTGGGCAAAATTGTTGATTACTCTGGAAAAGGGAAAAAGCCCAGAACGGATGGAAATGCCTCTGAGCCAATTGCTGTATCTGATTCTGAACCAGAACCAGAAACAGAGGCTGAACAACCTGCTCCTTCAATGGAAGAAGAGGTGGCTGTTAATGAAGAGGATGTGGACGAAGTTGTTGAGGAAATGGAGGAGGAAAGTGAACCAACTCCACCTGTTCGACGATCGAAAAGGCTCCGAGAGCCCGAAAGTGTTGCCTCTCCGATGGCAACACCAGATCAATCAGAACCCGAACAGTCATCCAATTCATCAGATGAGGATGAACATGAGGTACTTTTCTCTTCTGATGATAGGAATAGTGATTCTGATGAAGATTACAATGATAAGTCAAGCATACAGTATAGAACCATAAGAACTAGGCAGATTATAAGTGAAAGATTGATTAAAACTTCTGATTTTGAGGATATGAATCTGCTTGATTGGTTTAAAGAAAGATCTTTACTGCATGCTTTGCAATTTGCTTGTCCCTATATTGTTGATTGGGTATATGAATTTTATGCAAACATCCCTCAATTTGCTGGTGATCCCAACTCTACAAGATATGGTACTTTTTGGTTTAGAGGAAATAGGCATATGATTACCCCTAGGAGGATCAATATTTTACTTAAAACTAAGATTATGGAGGATCCTGTTGTTACTGATCATGATGTGATGATAAGAATCTTGACTGGGGGAGTAATCACTAAATGGAGAAGAAGAATTTTGGCCTCTAAACTCACAAGTCTATATTCTGTTTTACATAAGTTGGTGTGTTTTAATTGGCTGCCTACTACAAACAACACCACTCTCACCTTAGAACAAGCTGTCCTGATGTACAAGATTGGACACTTGAAAAGATTTAACCTAGGATAGGTTATCTTCACCAACATGATGACCTTTAAATCTGACATGACTGGGAGAGGTATCCTGCCTTACCCATGCCTTGTGTACACATACATGTTGGACAAAGCATTTGAAAGAATTGAAGATGAGGTCATAAACACCTATGTCCCAAGTTTTAGCATTTCAAATCAGTTCCTCATCCAAGGTGAAAGGGTGGTTGATCTTCCTTTGAGAAGGAATGATGATGAAGCAGGCCCCAGTAGTGTTCCAGCAAATGATCCCTTCCACAATACCACACTGCCTCTAGAAGGAGCTGCCTCCTCAATCTATTTGTCTTCACATTATATTATGAGGCAAATTGATATTTTGCAGGGTTCTATTCTTAACTTGCAACATTCTGTGGAGGATCTTCTAGTCCAAAAGAAATTTTAGATGGATCTTCTTTCCACTTCAACAGGGGGAGTAGCTGACAGTTCACACAATCAGTCCACTAACATTGTTGACATTGTTGCTCCTACTGTAGATGAACAACCGGATTCAGTTCCTGGCCGAGCTGATGAACCTGCTGTGGACACTGAAATGACTGAGTGAGATGCACAGGATATCCAGGATCTCTATGGTGATCTGGATAAATGATGAGCTTGAAGACAGGGGGAGAGCTTACACAATGGGGGAGTAAATGTAGATTATGGAGATGCAGCTGAAACACATTTTCAGCCCAATCCTTTCCCTTGTGTTAAATTCAGTTCTTTCCTTGTTGTAAAAAGCTTTGTACTTATGTTTTTTATTTCTCTCAAACTCTGTCTTTATTACATTCTGTAATTATTTAGGATTTACTTTTGCTCTAGTTATTTAAATCTAAACAAGTTTTTTTTTTTTGTTTAGATGTTGTTTACTTTAATTTGATCTTATGCAGATTGTTACTTCAATCTTTGTTTGGAATATCAATTGTGTAAACTTCTTAATCAATATCCTTGTTGTGTGAACTTCAGGAATGTTGATGTAGAAAGGTCAAATTGGGGGAGATTGTTGATGTTGATATGAGTGTTATGTTTAATGATCCAACACTGACAGCCGAGTGTTGTGTTTAATGTTCCCAACACTCATGACAACATCAGAATTTGCCCTTCCTTCTTTCACTAACTCTTATCTTACGCTTGTTGTCTAATGATGTCCCCAGAGCAGTTAGAAGACGTGGGCAACACCAAGTCATGCCACTGCGTGGGAGTGAGAAGTTATTAGGCCATGGTATAACAAGTCCCTAAATTCTAGGAGTGGTGGAGAGAAGTTATAACCGCATGATCTCAAGGTTGAGGCGATCATGGGAGTTGATGGCAGTTCGTGAATGAAGCCTATAAATACAGAAGCTGCCCTCAACACAAGACACACAAGAAGAAAAGCTGAAATCGACTACTACTCTATTGAACGCTATATACGCTTCTAGTTAGGAATATCTTTGTTTCTTCTTGTAGTTCTTCACATTATTATAAACCCGAATAGTAGTGTGTTAGAACATAGTCTTATTTACTAGGTTGTGTGATTAGATCTATGAGGGAGATAGTTTCATAGAACTTAGTAAATCATTATACACTTTCGCAGTGTAATTATACACCTCAAAGAGGTTGTACTCGTTTCACATATTTTTATATAGTGAACAACGTAGATTATTTTATAATCTACGCAAATTTTGAATACTTCTATTTTCAGTACGTGCATTTTAATTTCCGCTGCATAGTGTTGTCTAGGTTGTGCCAACACGACAGACAACATCTCTGATTTCGCACGCACACACACTTTCAATATGCTTAGAAGTTCATCAAGAACAAGTCCCCTCAAGGCTCAAACTCTGGATACAACACTAAGTCTTTTGAAGATCAACTATGCTGATCAGGAGAGTTGTCCAGAGGAGTTGTCTCAGTACAAGAAGTCAAGATCAAGTGCTCTGAAAGCCTGAGGTCAACTATGCTGAAAATATAGAGACAACCACACCCTAAAGAACTACAAATCAACATCCTAAGATCACCTTGAAGTGAAACAAAGGGTATGAGTCAAGTCATCCGAAGAAGAGCAAGCCAACCTTGCTGATAAGCAAGACTGCTGATAGTGATAAGAAGAGTTGTCCAAATGATGAGGAATGTTGTCCTATCAATGGAACAACCTTCAGAAGCCATGTCCAAGTCCTAACAAGAGAATCTGAAAGTCAGACATTGGGAAGAGTGCTGCAGAATGAAGAGAAAGTCTTAACAGCCGTTTATTTCCCAAATGAGGACATGTCACTATCAAAATCCTGTCTTCTAAGTTGAAGAACTGAAAGAAGACATTTATGGACATTTGGGGCTGCCTCTCCAACGGGCAAATCCTTCATTTGTCTATAAATACCGAAGTGTGAAGACCATTTGAAAGCACCTCAACACAATCCAACTAACCTCAAGTTCTTACAAGCTAGAGTGCTTTCAAAGCTTTCAAAAGACTATCTTAGTCTTCATACACTTCTTCTAAGCTGAACTACATTGTATATCCATACACAAGCTTAGAGAGATATCCTATCCTTATACACTGATCTTCATTGTAAAGGATATCTCATTAGTTGGAACATTACTTCAATCCTCATATCTTTCAAGAGTGAAAGTGAGAAGGTTGTAGTAGTAGAAGTGGTAGGAGCTGACTGTTGAGAGAAGAACAGTTCAGTTCTGAGTTGAGAAGAGGGTACTAGGACTCTAGACATCCTAGGGATCAATTCACCAAGGAGTGGTGTTATTGATCAAGTGCACCTTGGCACTCTAAAACAAGTTAATTCCAAGAGTGAAGGAATTATCCTGTTCAATCAGGGAAAGTGGATGTAGGAGCTTGAGTCTCTGAACCACTATAAACTCTTGTGTTGATTTACTTTCAAAGTACTTTCATACATTTAACACTGCACACAAAACTGATCTTTCAAAGGATAAACATTCAAAGACTGTGCAAAACTGATTTGGACAAGTTCCCTGAAACAGGACTGTATTGAATTGACTAAGTGATTTCAGAAACTAAAGGAGTCTAAACTAAAAGGGCCAACCACTATTCCGCACATATAACTCCCCTAGATAGTTATTCAACTAAGTACTCAATAGTACTTAGTAGATTGATTATCTTAGAAGAGTTAATCATCTTCAGCAGAGTTGTCCAAGACAACCTTGCTGAGCTCTGGTTTGATCAAGTTAGAAAAGAATTTGCATACAAGTGTATTCCCCCCCCCCCCATACACTTGTTATGTACTCCTTTCAGGACCAACAAGTGGTATCAGAGCAGGGGTTCAAAGACCACTGCTTCTGAAAAGCTATCTTGGTTTTCAAAATCACATATTTGGTGTGGTCACTGAACTGATCTATCTGAAATCCTATAAATTGTTGACTAACTGTTTATTCTTGAGATATGGCCAACAACAATGCTGCTGTTCCACCTCCTGCTGTTCAAGGATTGGACAACATGGCCACAAATCCAGTCAACCACATTTCTCATCACAAATTGCCCATGTTCTCAATAGACAACTATAATTTCTGGAAAATCAGAATGAGGGCTCATCTTGCATCTCTACATACTGATATGTTGAGAGTAATCACAAGAGGTCCTTTTGTGTTCACCTTTGTCAATCCCAGAGTCACTGAGGCTCAAAGAGCAAATATAAGGGAATTGATTCCCAAAGATGAAGATGACTTCACTGCTGATGAAAAGAGGAAGGATAATCTGAATTATCTAGCAATGAACACCCTCTATCAAACAATTCCATATGCAATCATGGGAAGGGTCTACCACTGCACAACTGCCAAAGAGATTTGGGATACTCTTGCAGAAATGTGTGAGGGTACTGAAAAGATCAAGGAGAATAAGCTCCAAGTGGCAGTGCAGAAATTTGAACAGTTTGCAATGGAGTCTGAGGAGTCCATTGATAAGTTTGTTGGTAGATTCACTGATGTGATGAATGAGATCAACTCATTGGGCAAGGTATACACCAAGAGAGAAGTTGGATTGAAGATCTTGAGGAGTCTCACTCAAAAGTGGGATGTCTATGCTGTAATGATGCAAAATACCAAAGATCTCTCCACCATGCCCATGCAACAAATCTTCTCAGAACTCAAAGCTTATGAGTTCGACCTCAATAGAAGAAAACCTGTTGAGGAACCTTCAAATCCTACTAAGGGAGTGGCATTCAAAGCCAAAGCTGCTTAACCAGAAATGCAGTCCACTCCAAGATCATCAAAGTCAGTCTCAAAGACTGAAATGAAGGAAGAACTAGCCTTGATGGCTAGAAGGTTTGAAAAGCTAAATTCAAGGTTTGGTAGATACAAGAAATTCTACCAGGACAACAAATTCAGGAGAAGGTACAATTCTCCTGAAGATCAGGCTGAAGCCAAAAAGCCTGAAGAGAAAAGATCAGAGGACAAGTACTCTGATATGAGAAGGTCCAGTAGAGCTGAACCTTCATCATCAAAAAGAAGAGAAGAATCAAAGAAAGAAGATGATGAAGATCTGTGCTATAACTGCAAGAAGAAAGGGCACTTCCAGTATGATTGCCCTGAATTAAGCTCTAAGGAGAGAAGACAGAGGCAAGTTAAAAGAGACAGAAAATTCACCAATAGAAAGGCCATGATGGCTGGTGAAGAATCTGATAGTGCTGAAAGCTTCAACTCTTCTGATGGATTGTTCTCCAACAGTGATGATGATGATGATGTCTGCAACATGGCTCTTGAGGATGATGAGGTATCCTCTACTTCTAGTTCACCATCATTCATCTCACAAAACAATAGTGAGGTCAACTTGAAGCTTTCCCTTGGAAAGTTGATGGAAGATTTCACTATGCTACACGAATTTCATGATAATTGTGTGAGAGAAAATGAAAGATTGGCTATTGAACTTGCCAAAAACTCTGAGGCAGTTGTTGATGTCAAGTCTACTGAGTTGTATCAACAAGTCTTGAGAGAGCTTGAGGAAGCAAATCTCAGGATAGTTGACCAACAAAAGGAGATTGATGATCAACTTCTCTCTCAGAAGAGAAAAGATTTTGAACTTAAAATTCTAAATGCCAAGTTTGAAAACCTCTCACATGAATATGACATTCTTAAATCAAGTGAAGAGAGCCTGAAATTAAAGATGTCTGCTCTGAAGAAATCCTCTAGAGCAATAGAGGAAATTCAGAGTTATCAAAGACCTATGGCTCAAAGAAGTGGATTAGGCTTTGATCCATTTGAATCTTCACCTTGTCTTAGTGTTGCTTCTGTAAGTAACACTAAGAGAATCTTTGTTAAGTCAGTGGCACAAATTGAAAATGAAGTGATTCAGCCACTGAATAAAGGAAAAGGCAAAATGGATGATCTGCCTACTCAAATGCTTCAGGAGAATAGGCCTAAACCTAAGGAAATGGCCAAAGCTCCTGAACATAAGAGGAATGTTGGTCAGCAGAGTAGACCCATTGGAAGGGCAACTCTACTGAACAATGTTCAGAGGAATTATCCAAGGTATAATCAGCCTAGGCCAACTCTTCTGAGAAAGCCTCAGCTGACTAGACCTAAGGACAATTACCCTCAAAGGCAAAATAAAATGAGACAACCAAAACCCTACATGCAAAAGGGTAATGGTCATAAGAAAGCCTTTCCTCAAAGATTCCCTCAAGTAGCACAAAGAACTCAAAAGTTCAGGAGATTTGACAACTCTCCTGAAACTTACAGAGTCAACACATTCACACACACTTTCCCAAAGGCATTTAAGGGAAAGACAGTGTATGTAGATGCTAGAGGAAGACAACTTAGCCACCTTGAATCAATCAGGGTTATTAGGCAAGTTTGGGTTCCTAAAGGTACAACTAACCTCTCAGGACCCAAAACTCAAAGGGTACCTAAACCTATCTAATTGCAGGTACCTATGGGCCACAAGAAGAGGAGCATGAGCAAAAAATCAGCATGGTACCTTGACAGTGGATGTTCAAGGCACATGACTGGAAACAAGGAACTCCTCACTGATTTTATTGAAAAAGAAGGCCCAAATGTCACATTTGGAGACAGCTCACAAGCAACTACAAAAGGTTATGGTACTTTGATGATTGGTAACATCAAAGTATCCAATGTGTCTTATGTGGCTGGTCTCAAATATAATCTTCTAAGTATCAGTCAATTCTGTGATAAAGACTTTAATGTTGAGTTTTCTAGTGGAAAATGTTTAATCAAAGATAAAACTCAACAAATTCTATTGACTGGAACTAGAAAAGGAAATGTGTATTTTGCAGACTGGGACAAGTCTACTGATGCTGCATGCTTCATTGCTAAGAGTTCTAGTGAACAAAGTTGGTTATGGCATAAGAGACTAAACCACCTGAACTTCAAAACAATGAACAAGATTGCTAGAAATGCATTAGTTAAAGGACTGCCTAATGAGGTTTTCATTAAGGAGCATGTTTGCAAACCATGCCAAGAAGGAAAACAGATTAAAGCCTCATTTAAGGGAAAACCAGTTATCTCTACTGAAAGGGTACTTGAACTTTTACATATGGACCTTTTTGGACCAATTACCCCTGCAAGCATAAATGGTAGAAAATACACATTGGTTGTAGTAGATGACTTCTCTAGGTTCACATGGGTAGTATTTCTCCTTAATAAGAAGGAAACTCAAGTCAAACTACATGAACTATTAAAGAGAGTGTCAAATGAGAAAAGCCTTAACATTATCAAGATAAGATCTGATAAAGGCACTGAGTTCATTAATTCATACATCAATGAGTATTGCACATCTAATGGAATAGCTCATGAAACCTCAGCAGCTAGAACTCCTCAACAAAATGGAGTTGCAGAGAGAAGGAATAGAACTTTAAAAGAGGCTGCTAGAACCTTAATTGCTGATTCAAATTTGCCTAAGAGATTTTGGGCTGAAGCTATAAACACTGCATGCCATACTCAGAATACATGTTTGATCACTAAGGGGCAAGGCAAAACCCCCTATGAACTCTGGAAAGGAAGATTGCCTAAAGTGTCATACTTTCACATTTTTGGTTGCAAGTGTTTTATTCACAATAATGGGAAAGATCAGCTGAAAGCCTTTGATAGCAAAGCTGATGAAGGAGTATTCCTTGGATACTCTCAAATCAGTAGAGCTTTCAGGGTGTACAACAAGAAAACCCTTATTGTGGAGGAAACACCTCATGTTGTGTTTGATGAATCTATTCATGAGTTCAGGAATGAGAACTTGGAATCAGAAGAAATCACACAGAAGACAACCAGACTGAGCCTAAAAGACAAAGACATTGAATTCATAGAAGTTGTCCAAGCCAACCTACCTGAAAAACTCCCAATGGACAACAATCCTGAAGGCAACCCTCCTGAAGCAAATCCCACTGAAAGGAATGGTGAACTGAATGATCCAATCCCAGTTCACATCCAGGTAACAACTACCAATGAAGAAGCAGTTCCTGCTGAGGTAGTTAATGGATTAAATAATCAAGGGGGAACTCAAAATGTTGAAAATGCCAATGTCCCTGACATTGAGAACAACACCCCTGATTATGATCCTGAATTAGATCCTGCATTCAATTACCCTGAATTTTATGATCAAAATGACTCAACTTCAGTAGAGGACAACTCTACTGAAGAGATCAGAAAAAGAAGGACTTGGTTGTCTGACCATCCTACTGATCTAATACTTGGTGATCCAAGTATAGGAGTCAAAACAAGGAGATTTCATGGTAAAAGTGCTCTTTTCTGTTGTTTCTTGTCAGAGCAAGAACCAAGTGATATTGAGGAAGCACTTCAAGATGCCAATTGGATCACATCCATGCAGGAAGAACTGAATCAATTCACCAGAAATGAAGTTTGGGAGCTGGTGGATAGACCTTCACATCAAGATGTTATTGGAACAAAGTGGGTGTTCAAGAACAAGAAGAATGAAAATGATGTGATTGTCAGAAACAAAGCAAGACTTGTGGCAAAAGGCTATTGCCAACATGAAGGCATTGACTATGATGAGACATTTGCACCTGTGGCAAGGCTAGAAGCAATAAGGCTCTTTCTAGCCTATGCAGCCCACAAGAGGTTCAAAGTATACCAAATGGATGTCAAGAGTGCCTTTCTGAATGGAGTCTTGAAAGAAGAGGTCTATGTGGAGCAACCACCAGGTTTTGAGATTGGAAATCAAGTTTACAGACTAAAAAAGGCTCTATATGGACTCAAGCAAGCCCCTAGGGCTTGGTATGATACACTGTCACAATTCCTCTTGGATCATGGATTCACCAAGGGAACTGTGGACAGAACTCTCTTCAGAATCTCTGAAGGAGAGGACATCTTGCTTGTCCAAATTTATGTGGATGACATAATTTTTGGATCTCCCAATGAGAAGCTGTGTGAGAAGTTCTCCAAGCTAATGCAGAGCAAGTTTGAGATGTCCATGATGGGGTTGATGAACTTCTTTTTGGGCCTACAAGTCAAGCAATCAAAAGAAGGAATCTTCATCAACCAAGCTAAGTACACCAGAGAAATGATCAAGAAATTTGGGTGTGCTACTAGCAAGCCAGTAAGGATCCCAATGAACACAAATTGTTAGATGGATCCTGATGAGAGTGGTGTGTCAACCAACTCCACTGAGTATAGAGGAATAATTGGTTCACTTCTCTATCTCACTACCAGCAGACCTGACATCACCTTTGCAGTAGGTGTTTGTGCAAGGTTCCAAGCAAATCCTAAGAAAAGCCATCTTGAGGTTGCTAAAAGGATTTTGAGGTATCTCAAAGGCACTGAGAACCTAGGCCTTTGGTACCCTGCTGATGACAACATTGAGTTAACTGGCAACTCAGATGCTGATTATGGAGGTTGCAGAATTGATAGAAAGTCCACTTCAGGGACATGTCAATTCTTAGGCAACAAGCTCATATCTTGGTTCTCTAAGAAGCAAAACACAGTGGCTACTTCCACCACTGAAGCTGAATATGTTGCAGCTGGAAGTTGTTGTGCCTAGATCCTATGGTTGAGACAACAACTAAGAGACTACAGAGTCAACTCTACTGAAGTGCCAATATTTTGTGATAACAATAGTGCCATTGCTATATCACAAAATCCTGTCTTGCATACAAGATGCAAACATGTGGACATCAAGCATCACTTCATTAGAGATCATGTGGAGAAGAAGGATATAAAGTTGGTCAAGATCCACACAGATCATCAAAAAGCTTATATACTAACTAAGCCACTTGCAGAGGCAAGGTTTCTGGAGCTATCAGCAGAGTTGGGTTTACTTGATCCAGGGAAGTTGGACAAGTAAAACTCATTGAAGTTAATGGGTGTAACAGAGCTGAATTGATCTTCAGCAGACTTGGACAAGTCTACTGAAGTACAGAAGAGATGATCACAATTACTCAGGACACTTGTCCATTAAAACTCAGGACTCTTGTCCACATCTCTTCAGGACACTTGTCCTTGTAGGGTCAGATAAGTTGTCTTGACTATCAAACTATTTTCTTGGTTTGATAAGCACCTATTTTGGGTAATCATTGTCTACCTTGATACCTGTCCCAATTACAGATATCATCTCTGTGGGATTTAATTTGTCCCCCACCCAAAAGGTCGATTTCCATGCATTAAATGCCAAGATTTAACTCTTGTTTGCATTACACTTTTCAAGCCATGATCTATCTCGAAAACTCCCCAACCATTAACTAGTATTAAATACCTTCCACGTTTTGAATAAAACCAATAACTCACTGTTACATTGGTTTTTAACCATTGGATCAAAACTGGCCAACTCCCCTGAAATTCATCCTGGTCGTCCAAGTGTGTTTTCCATTTTTGACAACAGTTGAAAATACAAAAATCTCACCAACTCATTGACAAACATTCTTTTTAGAATATTCTCAAGTCTTAAAACTCCCCCACACACTCTTCTTCCCAAGCATTCGAAACCCTAACTCATTTTTTTCTTCAAACTCTCTCAAAACTCTCTCAATTTCATCTCTGTAACCATCAATGGCCCCCAAAGTTAGACCAGAGATGATCATAGATTTCTCCAACAAGGCTCTAGACCTTGATTTTGGATACTTGAGCAACAAGAACAGCCTTCACTTTGAGCCCATAGTATCATTCACAAGTGAAGACCCTGAAATCACTCCAACCCTAGATGGTTAAGAAGAGCAGGTCTTCAGAAGTTCATGGAGGAAAGGCCAAGCTCTTGCTTGGACAATTACATGGCTGAGTTTTTTGCCTTTCTCAAATGGAGAGGTAAGCCAGAAGATGGTGAAGTTTCCACCAGATTGTCCTATGTGGCTGAAGAAGAGGAGGAAGAGAGATTTCATAGAGTGAAGTTCTCTTCAGAAGATCTTGAAGGAGCTTTTGGATTGCCTTCAGAGGGAAGGAATCCAGAATTTTATGGTGCTGATCATGAAGAGGAGATAGCACAAGAATGGCTCATAGTTCCAGGTCCCATCTCTTCAACACAAAACAAGAAGACTCTCAAGCCAGAATTTCTCAACCTCTTTGAGGTAGTTGCTAAGAGCCTCTTGAGTAATACTGGAAGCTTGGAGCAAGTCAGCCATCCAAGAATCAGAATCATGGCTGCAGTAATTGATGCTAGTGATAAAGGCATCAGATTTGATTGGAGGACCTTCATCATGTCTGAGATGATGAAGGAAAAGGCCAAATTTAAAGTGAGAGCCCACAAAAAGGTTGTGCTAGATGGGAAACTCAAGTATTGCACCAGGGCAAGCTTGTAGATTGAGAAATTTTCTCATTATTCTCAAATGCAAACCTTTGCAAAGCCCCTCCCTGCCCAAAAGATTCTATTCAGAAAGCTCAGCAAGAAAACTGAGCAAAGGAGGATGCTTCTGGCCAAGCCTGCTGAAGAAAAGATGGAGGAGAAGCCAAAATTGAAGAAGAGGACAAAGGCCAGAGTAATGAAGACAAGGAAACTGTCTCAAATCCCCTCAGAGGAGAATTCAGGAGCTTCAACTGAGATTGAAGAAGTTGCTGAAGAGGGAGTGAGTGTGCCTTCTGATCATTCAGAAGAGTTGAGACAGAAATACAATGAGACTAGACAAAAGTCTAAGGGTGATAAAAGGATCAGGGAGGTTGTCCCTGAGAAGGATGGTGAAGGAAGTGGGAGCAGTAGAGCTAGCAAGAGAAGGGTCAAGCCTACTGAAAAGGTGTTAGAGCTCCAAGAGGAAAGGTCTCTACAAATTGCTCTAAGAGAGAGCAGAGCTGAAAGCAGGACCAAATCAAAGTCAAGGACCAACTCATCTGGTTCTGGTACTCCAGAATCCAAGGTCCCTGAAGGTCAACCAATGGAGGCCAATATTCCTGAAATTCAGAATCCTGAGCCCAACTCCCCTGAAACCCATATAACCCCAACCAATCAACCTATCACCCCCATCAATCTTACAAAGAGATACTCTCCTGAAGGGAGTGTGCAAAGAAGTGGGATAGATGTGCTAGCAGATATAGCAGTAGATGAGACAAGATTACATTCTCCCCTTGACTCATCTATGCTCAATTATTCAAAGCTTTTAGAAGCTGCACTCTTTGAGCCAACCCCCCTGAGTAAAGCCCCTTCAGATCCATTGCTCTCAAAAGCAACTGAAGTACCTTCTATTGCACCCAACCCTTCTGAAGTCAACATTCCTGAACTAAACCTTCCTGAAGCCACTTTAGGAGAACCCAGAGCCAACTCCCCTATAACCCAAAGTCCCCATTCAAGTGGAGATGAGGAGGAGTATACTTATGAAAGTATGCTCAGAGGAGGAGCCAAGGCTACTTTGGACAGTCTGTACCCACAGCTTGCTGAATTTCCAAGAATTCAGAGGACATTTCATGATCTAAGGATGCTTGTTGATGTAAAAGACAAGTCTATGATGGAGATATCACAAGTCATCCAAGATAAGGGTGCAAACTGGTGGCAAGTGGAGGAGAACAGATTGCTACACTTTGCTGGAGTTTCAAAGACAAGATTTCTCATTGATGAGGAAGTGTTTGCAAAGCTGGTAGCTGATAAGATTAATGAGGAGAGGGAAAGGAAAGCTAAGGGCATCAAACACCCTGAAAGTAGCTCTAATGATGATGATTCCCCTGATGATCCCTCAAATCCCTCAAAACCCAACCCTCCTGAAACCCCTCAAGCCAATCTCCCTAAGCCTTCTGTATCTGAAAGATTATCCAACCCTCCTAGAACCTATCATAGGAAAGGCTCTGTATCTTCAGAGGTGTTGACCAAGGGTGGTAACACAACCAAGGACACATCTGCCAATGAAGGTTCTTCTGAACCCAAGGCACAGTCTAAAGATGTGGAGGTTCCTAGTCTAGAGGCTGGTTTGGTTAAGGCCTATTCAGTGTCAGATGAGTTGGACACTGATCAGCCATTAATCATTCAGGATGACTCAGTGGCTGTTGATATAAGCACTGTGATCTCCCCACAACTGCCATCTTTGAACCTTGTTGAAGGTGGAGATGCTGCAGGATTAGGTGATGGAGTTGAAAAGGAGTTGTTAGTGGAAAAACCAGAGGGAGTAGTAGATGAAAGAGATGTGGTGATCACTAGGATAGTGAGTGTACCACCAAATGAGGGTGATATAAGTGAGGAAGGGCAGGCCATTCTTGAAGTCAAATCTGAACTTCAGGAATCCCTTGATGAGAGGAGGCCTGTTCCTTTAAGTGAGGAAATCTTTAATGAAGGGAGAAAAGAAATAGTTGAAAATGAGGAGAAGACTGCTGATGCATCAGAGTCTTATGAAAAAGAAATTGAGGAAGATAAATGTGTGTTTACTGACTCATTTGATTTGTCTGATATTGCAGGTATAACCTTTGATCAAATTTTTGCAGATGAACTCTTAACAGATGCACCCATCCAAGTTGATAGTGGATCAGCACAAGCCTTGCTTGGGATGCAATCAGAGAAATTGGATTCTTTGGCTCATCAAGTCCAAACAGCTCATGCAGAAACTTCTGGAGCTTTGGATGAGCATGGAAGAACTTTGGCATCTGTAGAAATGAGGCTAACTGGCTCAGAAGATGTGGTGTTACCTACCTTGGAAGCAAGGATCAGTGGAGTTGAAACTGGTCTACAAACCATCTCCACTGAAGTCATCAAAGCTAAGAACACCATGAGGTCAGTTTCAAAGGATGTAAAGAAAGAGCAATCTTTGCTAAGAATCAACCACAATAGGAATGTGAAGACATTGAGGTCAGTGGTGAAGAAAGCTCTTGGAAGAAAAACTGCCCTGCAAAGGCAAAGAGCTGAAGAGCAAAGGCTAGCTATGGTGAAAGCAGCCTCAGAAAATTTTTCCCAGGAGGTATTGGCCAACATTGCTGAAGGTGCAGTGGCCAACCTCACTGAGCTTCTTAAAACCCAACTGGATGCATCTCTTAAGGCAACCATGGAGGAGGTTGTCCAACAGAAAATGAAACCTGTTCTAGCATTCCTCAGCTTGAGCAGTGACAGGATGCAGAATATACATGATGAGAATGTATATCTGTTGGAAGAGATGAAGTCTCTAACACAAGCCCAGTCCTTATTGGCATCTACTATGAGTGAATTGAAGCCTGAATGTTTTGATGCTGCCAAAAAGGGGGAAAGGGAAAGAGCAAGGGCAAAAGGTGCCTTAGTGATTGGAAGCCCAGTTAAAGGGGGAAATGGTAAAGACAAAGCTCCTGAAGGAAAGAGAAAGGAGCCAGCAGTGCTAAACTTGGAAGAATTGGATGAAGAGGAGTAGTTAGCACTTGCCTTGAAGAATTCAATGGCCTCAACTCAAGAGGAAAGAGTGAGGTTACAGCAAAGGCCAGGTGGTGAGGTATCTGGTTTGGACAAAGATGCTGAAGGTGTCCAAACTAGAGGAAAGATTAAGAGGGCAAAAGGAAAGAAAAGACAAGTTGAAACATTCACTGACTTTCCCAACAGCCTTGATCTTCCACCTGAATTCAGAGTTGTTGATGATGAGCCTATCTCAAAGAAGGCCAAAACTGCTGAAAAGCCCAAGAATGCTGAAGTATCCAAGACTGCTGAAAAAGACAAGTCTTCTGAAAGAGAAAAGTCTACTGAGACTAAGTCCACTGAAGGTGCCAAAGCTTCTGAAAGTGTAGAGGAGCTGTATGAAGAAGGCTTTGGACCAGGACCCAAGAAGAAGAAAGTGGTGGTGCTAAATGATCCATCAAAGCTGTTTCATGAAGGGTATGGCAAAGACCCTGAAACTCAACAGAAACTGGCCATGATGAGGGCTCAAGAAAAGATGGATTTGATGGATGAGGCACAAAGAGCAAGAGATAAGAGAAGAGCAGACTTCCAGAAGCCAAGAAGGAAGAGAGCAACTTATAACAAGATGAAGCCACAGCTACTGATCCCAATGGACACCAAATATCCTCACTTGGATAAATGGGTACCAAAACAGCTGAATGACTCATGCGAGGAAGCAAAAATGGAGTTTGTCTATGATTACTATGTCATTGACAGATGGAATGGAAAGGATGCCAACTCCACTTTTGCTGAGTTCATGATAGAGTACTACAGAGAACTTTATCAACAATTGCTTGCAGCTGCTGACATTGCAAGATTTGAACTCACTGCCCCCAAGCCAATCATATACATGCCTCCAAAGCTTGAAGGATAGATTGATCAAGCAACGATCCTGAGAGAATTCACTGAGATCCTCAAGCTAAACAAGATGGTTCTTGGACCTAAGGGAACAAACCAAGAAGCCATGGCCTTGAAAAGGAGAGTATGGGCACAATATGGGATGGTGCCACCTCCTGAGGATGATCTTTGAAATGGCTAAGTCTTCTGACCTATCTTGATTGATCAACTATGCTGAAATATGGTCAAAAGTGCTGATGTGGTGTGCTGTGAAAATCTGTTTGCTCTGATATGCTTTGGATTGCTCTGATATAAGCATGATTCTCTGATATCTGATGTTTTGCTCTGATCCAAATACTGCTAAGTGTTGTTAGTATTTGCTCTGATTCTAAAATTCTAGAAATACTTTGTATAGTGAAATGCTCTGATGTATTTAGTGTTAATGATTCATGCTCTGATATGTTAATTTCAACTATCAACATGCTTGTAATGATTTTCTAATGAATGATAGTTGAATTTACTTTGAATCAAGAAACACTCATCTCTCTATGCCTATCTATGAAACCTATGTGCAACATGAAGGGTGAGTACACTAACACATTGTTTTTAAGGATAATTGACCCTAGTCATGTCTTCTGAAGATAAATGTAATAGGTGTAGCTAAGTCACTTTTGCACAAGTTGTATAGGTTTTGGCATCATCAAAAAGGGGGAAATTGTTGGGAATAAAATGAGATGTGTTTTGATTGTATACCAAAACCCCCTGAGACATGCCTAAGTCAAGATTGAGTATGTTCTAAAAATGTTAGAACATATAGTATAAAGGCTAGATAAGGAGATAATATGTTAGGTAGCTCTTAGATGATTAGATGCACAAGTTGAGGGGGAACATATGCTTAGAAGTTCATCAAGAACAAGTCCCCTCAAGGCTCAAACTCTGGATACAACACTAAGTCTTTTGAAGATCAACTATGCTGATCAGGAGAGTTGTCCAGAGGAGTTGTCTCAGTACAAGAAGTCAAGATCAAGTGCTCTGAAAGCCTGAGGTCAACTATGCTGAAAAGATAGAGACAACCACACCCTAAAGAACTACAAATCAACATTCTAAGATCACCTTGAAGTGAAACAAAGGGTATGAGTCAAGTCATCCGAAGAAGAGCAAGCCAACCTTGCTGATAAGCAAGACTGCTGATAGTGATAAGAAGAGTTGTCCAAATGATGAGGAATGTTGTCCTATCAATGGAACAACCTTCAGAAGCCATGTCCAAGTCCTAACAAGAGAATCTGAAAGTCAGACATTGGGAAGAGTGCTGCAGAATGAAGACAAAGTCTTAACAGCCATTTATTTCCCAAATGAGGACATGTCACTATCAAAATTCTGTCTTCTAAGTTGAAGAACTGAAAGAAGACATTTATGGACATTTGGGGCTGCCTCTCCAACGGGCAAATCCTTCATTTGTCTATAAATACAGAAGTGTGAAGACCATTTGAAAGCACCTCAACACAATCCAACTAACCTCAAGTTCTTACAAGCTAGAGTGCTTTCAAAGCTTTCAAAAGACTATCTTAGTCTTCATACACTTCTTCTAAGCTGAACTACATTGTATATCCATACACAAGCTTAGAGAGATATCCTATCCTTATACACTGATCTTCATTGTAAAGGATATCTCATTAGTTGGAACATTACTTCAATCCTCATATCTTTCAAGAGTGAAAGTGAGAAGGTTGTAGTAGTAGAAGTGGTAGGAGCTGACTGTTGAGAGAAGAACAGTTCAGTTCTGAGTTGAGAAGAGGGTACTAGGACTCTAGACATCCTAGGGATCAATTCACCAAGGAGTGGTGTTATTGATCAAGTGCACCTTGGCACTATAAAACAAGTTAATTCCAAGAGTGAAGGAATTATCCTGTTCAATCAGGGAAAGTGGATGTAGGAGCTTGAGTCTCTGAACCACTATAAACTTTTGTGTTGATTTACTTTCAAAGTACTTTCATACATTCAACACTGCACACAAAACTGATCTTTCAAAGGATAAACATTCAAAGACTGTGCAAAACTGATTTGGACAAGTTCCCTGAAACAGGACTGTATTGAATTGACTAAGTGATTTCAGAAACTAAAGGAGTCTAAACTAAAAGGGCCAACCACTATTCCGCACATATAACTCCCTTAGATAGTTATTCAACTAAGTACTCAATAGTACTTAGTAGATTGATTATCTTAGAAGAGTTAATCATCTTCAGCAGAGTTGTCCAAGACAACCTTGCTGAGCTCTGGTTTGATCAAGTTAGAAAAGAATTTGCATACAAGTGTATTCCCCCCCCCCCCATACACTTGGTATATACTCCTTTCAGGACCAAAAACACGTGTTTGATATAACCTAAAATATTATGTCTTTTGTATTAATTTGATATTACCATGAGCATGTCTTTAAGAGAGTGACGTATATGATTCAAGGCTACTTTTTTCCGTTGAATTAAGTATAGTCCCCTTGGGCTTACATGGTGGATTTATGTAGATATTTTAGAAATGATATTGGAATTAAGAATTACTTGAAATCTTAGAAGCATGAGTAGGTGACTACTTTATGTGGGAAAATTGACAATAACTATGGTTCTGGAAACGAATGCTAACATAGCTATTTTCGAATTGTGTATGATTGACATGTTTCTATACTTTAGATATGATTTCAGATTATAGATTGAGCCTATTCAGGTCCTTAAGATCAAAAAAATGAAAAATGTTACTTCTCCCCCTTTTATCTTTAAACAAGGATATGTCCTGAGTTATGTCCTTGTTTAGGTCCTTGAAATACTCATTTATGATGAAACGTGGAGGATTGAATATTCATTGTAATTTTCATTTGAAGAGACTATTTGAAAGAGCATGATCCACTTTATCTTTTATTTTTAGAGTGGAAGTTGATCTAATTTGTTTGTTGAGGTTATGAAGTTTTATTTTTGAAAAGATAATGAATTTTTAATATTGCATGAGATGATTCTTTTAAAGTGATAAAACATGATTTGAGCATTCTGAAGTACTTGAGGGCCAGTAGCCCTAAATAACCGAAATGATAAGTCCAAAAACTAGAGTTGATGAAAGGATGAAGATGATTGGAGGAGACCGGAGAGAAATCCTCACAGAGCTGAACAAAGACCCAGGGGCTCCACTGTCCCGAGAGGCCCGAGCCCTAAGGCTGAAATACTGCACCCTGTGAGGTCAGTTATATAGGGATCACCCAGAGTTCCACAAATAAGAGGTTAAGAAGTTGATCCTCTTCTGAGATTTGAGATTAGAGAGACTAATCATCTTGTCGAGACTGGAGGTCCTAGAGAGGGTACAGGTTTCAGGTTTGAGATCAAAAGAGACTTGATTTTCATTCTTTAATTATTTCATATTTAAATTATATAATTGAGGCTTATGAAGCTTATCTGAGCACTTGAGAGCCTGTGTTGGAGGCCTTTTTTGGTGTATCTGTACAGGATAAATTCGGGATTGATATACGAGTAAACCCGGAGATCTACATGTCAGTCCAGAACCTGAACTAGAACATAACGAGGGAGTTTCCTCTGAAGAGCTCCCCAGGCTTGAGGTAAGTATCGGAACCATGATATAGAAGACGTCTAGCCGCTGAAAACACTGCCCTAGTTAGAGGAGGAGGCTGTTATAGATTGAGGATCTGTAGATTACAAAAATCGAAATGCCCGAGACGACTATCCAAGACCTTGAGGTTTAGGATCCAGATCAAGAGACGTGCAATGAATGACCAAGACCTGGAGGTCCAGGATCATGAGAAATTGAATTACCTGAGAACGGATGAAGGATGTGAGGTCCCTGAGGAATCTGATGAGTAATTTTACCCTCTCGGTAGACGGTGAAATTTAGATCTAATAATGTTGCTGGTATGAGTCAGTTTACCAAGTCTATGACGAATAATGAGCTCATGAGGAGGGGCTGGAGAACCTAGAAGTACTAGAGGACCTCGGGAGAGCAAGATTACCAAAGAAAGAATGGAGCCATGGAAAACCAGCCGAGTCGCTGGAACATAACACCTAACTTGTTATTGGGCTGATCCCCAAATGACGAGTACATTTGGGACCACCGGTGCTCTGAATATGAGAATGACTTGATGATCTCATTGTGCATGATTAACACACCTCGAGGTTTTAGACGTGGTATTGTAGACTGAAGAATGAGAAGAGAATTTTGAGACTTGGAGGCGAAACCTCTAGATTTGAGATCCTAAAGAGCGAAGCCAAACAACGTTGAGAGGTTGGAGATTCAAGAAAAGACCATGTGAAATGAAGGTCATGTAGGCCAGATTTGCGATCGATAACTCATAGAGAAGGATTTGACTTCTAGTTTGAGATGATAAACTAATGTTAAACCTCGACCTGCTCGAGGAGCTGCAGATGTACGAGAGATATGTGCAACTCCGGAGATGAATATTGGGGTAAGACGTTGAGACGAAGATGGAGATTACCTGACTGGCTATGAAGCCAACTTCACCATGCGAAGCACTGGAGATCAGATTTCTACGTTCCAAAAACTTGAGGGGACAGAGTTCGAGACTGGGATTTGGATGATGGCTGCCCAGAAGCTGAGTTATGGGGTTTGAGACCCAGACTTCGAGAAGATGAGAGTGATGACAGACCTTTTTACAAGATCCTACGCTTGAAGTGGCTGAGTAACGCTATATAATTAAGGAAGAGATGAAACGGGTATCTAGGACACCGAGGTCCAAGATCCAGATAAGGAGAGATGAGGCGAGTATCCAGGACCCCGAGGTCCGGTACCTAGATGTGATGATGTGGCTGATGTGAGCCAGATGAGTCCAGGATAATTAAGAATGTGGAGGAGCTCGACGGAGCATGATCCAGATGATTATGGAAGAAAGATGAGTATTCGGGGTTGAGAACCGAACATGAGAAGAACTATAAAGAGGATCTTATGCAAATGATCCAGATTCGAGTGGGATGAATAATATCAGAAAACATTTGAGGAGTTGAAGCTCCACCGAGCCCAGCTGCTGAAGCTGACCAAACCCTCCCCAGGGTGCTGAAATTTGATATTCAAAAGTTGAGAAGAGCTGAATAAAGGACCAGCCTCTACAGCTTCTGGAGAAGCTCGAGCTTTGCGGTTAAGATACTACATCTTGGGTGGCCAATTATACAAGAGATCGTTGACCCATCCCTATCTAAGATGTCTCCCGAAGGAGATTACGTGATAAAAGAAACCCATGAAGGATGAGCAGGTAGTCATGAGGGCTACAAGGCTACTGTAAAGAAGGATATACCCAAGAGTCGATCTATTAGGTGAGTAAGATCATCTAGGGTGTTGAGATGCGATATTCGGAGACGAGCATGATGACGGACCTTGCAAATGCCTTACACTTCGATGCTTAAAGGGGGTGATGAAGGGTCTAGGCCTACTACCTCCGAGATGCTGATATGAAGCCACGTAAGTGAAAAGTGTATATTTTACTTTTTTACTTTAGATTTTACTTTGAGAAATGATATGAGTTACCTAGACATAGTTGTTTAGAGCATAAAACCTCGAAGCATATGAGCATTTGCTAAGGCTTCAGAAATGATTGATTTGAGAAATGCTAAGGTGATTACTTAGGAGAATTTCGTGATTGAATCGAGAGAATGATTGAGAATTTAGGCATGGTTAAGAACGTGTTTTTGATTAGTGATGAGTCTAATTTTTTCTAAATTATGTTAAAATGTATGTTTATCTTTGATGAATATTTGAAGATTTTATGAGATATGATGAAAACATTTGGAGACTTTTGGAAATTTGTATGAGCACATATTTCCTAACAATTTAAGATATGATTCATAAGCATACTTTGAGCATTCTGAAACGCGTGAGGGCTAACCACCCTGAGTAGCCGGATGGCTAAGTTTGAAAATTATGAGTGATGAAATGATGAAGGATCTGTAGATCACCGAGCATATATGAGATATGAGAATTCAAGAGTGAGAGACACTCAGAGGCCTAGAGGCCGAGGAGCTCCGGAGAGCCCTCATCATACTTGAGACCCAAAAGGGTTACTCAATGAAAAGAAAGATTTTATGAATCAAAATCTTTTAAGAATGAGAGTGAGAGACACTCAGAGGCCTAGAGGCCGAGGAGCTCCGGAGAGCCCTCATCATACTTGAGACCCAAAAGGGTTACTCAATGAAAAGAAAGATTTTATGAATCAAAATCTTTTAAGAATGAGAGTGAGAGACACTCAGAGGCCTAGAGGCCGAGGAGCTCCGGGGAGCCCTCATCATACTTGAGACCCAAAAGGGTTACTCAATGAAAAGAAAGATTTTATGAATCAAAATCTTTTAAGAATGAGAGTGAGAGACTCTCAGAGGCCTAGAGGCCGAGGGGCTCCGGGGAGCCCTCACCATACTTAAGACTCAAAAGGGTTAATCAATGAAAAGAAAGGTTTTATGAATCAAAATCTTTTAAACGAAAGTAAAAGACAAGTAGAGGCTCAGAGGCCAAGGAGAACTGGGGAGCATCTCCCCATAACCAACACCCAAGATGGGTACTTAGAAAACAAAAATTTCGCTAAAGTCAAGGAAAACCTCCTCGAGCCACCTGAAACCAGAGGTGATTCCTTGAAAGGGGGAGAGATTCCCTAAAGTTCTTGAGAAAATTCTTTGAAGGTTATGAAACCAAGAGTCATGCTATTGCCAAATTACAGGCAGCCAAGGTGGGTATGGCTGAGCTAAAGCCTTTGGGGCGGTTGGTCTATCCTTATGTCTCTGCTCCCAAGACTGTAATAGGAGCAGATGGAGAAAAGGGTGCTGAGGCTACCTTAGGAGATGAAGAGGGCCCAGAGGAGGGCGGACTGGGCGACCAGCGATGAGGAGGCCTGGGGAAGAAGACGCTTGAGAAGAAAAAATAATGGGAGAATTTCCGAGAAGATGAAATTTGAAGTGAGTAAGAAAAGAGAAAGTAATTGCGTGAAGTGAGTAAGAAAAAGGGGGTTAGAATCGAGGCTTCTCCTCGAGAAACTAGCAAGAGAGAGAAAATTGCGACTGTGTGGGACCCAGGCGCAGAAGTCGAAGCGTCTTTTCGGAACCGAGGGCGGGAAAAATCTCCGAAGGGGAGCACTTTTGAAATTCCTCTCCGAAGCAAGAATAATACACGTCTCTCCAGAAACGCCTCTGTGCTAAATTCACTTGAACCTCTTACTCTCACAAAAGATATAATCACTTTATGAGAGTAGGGGGGAGTAGATGATGCGGCCTAAAATTGTCATGGCACAAGAAGTCGACACGTGTATAGAGGATAAGATAAAAAAGGAGATATGAGATTAAATAATACTCTCTCTTCCGGAGGTCCCTCCGGAGGGAGCTCCGCCCGGAGAGAAATATCAGGAAGACCTAATCTTGATAAGAATTGGTAGACCGAGGACTTAGGAGAGTCCCGTACGAAACGGCCCGAGAATTGGGTGAAGGAAGACTCATTCCTCCTTTATCTCAGTGGATGGAGTCCACTAGGGGGAGTGGTTTCGGTTCTTCAGGGAGTGAGAGAGTTGAGGACTTTGTCAACTCAGCAGGGCCGAGTCCAAAGGGCACTCCGAAATAGAAGGAAACCCTAACTTCCTCTTAGGTGGAAGCTTTCTATAAATAGGTAAACTTGGGTACGTTTTCAGGTTAGAATCTCTACTTTTTACAAGACTTATTACGCATCTTATATATTAAATATTTCGATATCCTTTGAAAACCTGATTGATAAATCGAGGACTCTGAAGTCCCTTCGATATACTGAGATCCCTATACTGACTTAGGCATCGGAGTGTCCGCGCCGGACTCCCCTCCGGCGTGTCTTTTGCAGGTTCTGGAGGATCATTTCAAAGGAAGTAGCGTATCCGGATTATTCACACGCGTCCGGGAATTTGGATATCTGACTCCAAAGATATCCAATCCATTCGTGCAAATTTTGGCACATCACTAATACTTTTAAATATAAATGTACAAAAAAATTTAAAACACTATTTTATTTTATTTTATTTTAAAAACATTAATAATATTGTTCAATTTTAAGGATATTTTTGTGAGTTTTAACAAAAATTTAGACAATAATCTCAAACACACCATCAATCTATTGACTCGATCTGTTAAAAAAATATATATTTTGAAGTATTAAAAAATAAATTTAAAAAGAAAATACATGAAAAAAAGAGAAAAAATCCTTCTTCTAAACTTTGTAGGTAATCATTCTTTTTTTTTGTTCCGTCTAACTTATATGTATGTTTTAAAATGAAAATTATATTTTTATTTTTATTTATATATAATAAAAATAATTACCAAAATAATTACCAAAATAATACATATATAATTTTTTTTTTAAAAAGGGTTGGTCTGCTATGGACTCGAGTGCATGTTGTGCACCATAGTCCATGTTACACTTTTCAGTTTACTGACTTACACTTTTTGGTAAATAGTGTTGCACTTTTTAATTAGTATTGCACTCGAGTGCATACTAGACTTTACCTTTTTTTAAAAATAGCATATATATATAAAAAATAGTGGTGGGGGGCCACTGGGCCCAGTGTGGCTCCATCCTTGATTATGGTATAACGTAATGTGCATGTGAGTGTATTGAACAACCGTTCGGTATTAACAATTCTATCGTAAGTTAAAAAGATATTGAAAAAGTAATTCCTACTTTGGTTACATATATATTTTAATGCATTCTCCCGATACACGCACTTCCCCCTTTATAAACGAAAGATATATGCACTCTCCCAAATTATCTTTTATACCCTTTATTTTAAAATTTCCTATGATAAATACACTCCCTACAAAATCGCTAATTTTAACGTTAAAAACTTAAAACCCTAATTTTCCTCCTTTCTTCCTCCCCATTTCAATCTTTCTCCACCCTTCTCCTTCCTCAAAGCCGCCGCCGCCAGTCGCCGTCCCTTGCCCTCTGCCTCAACAGCGTCGCCGCCATCTCCATTCAACGCTTTTTTTTCTTCTTTCTATTTTATAACAGGCGACGGCGGCCGTCTTCCCTCTGTCCAGTGCAGCCGTCGCCCTTCGCCCCTCCTCCCTCTTCGCCAGCCTCCACCGCGAAGGTATTCTTTTTTTTTTCGGCAATAAACACTCCCGTCGATAAATTGTTGTCGACTAAAGTGTTTATTGTCGAGCCTTTGTTGTCGAAAATTTCAATTTTTTTATTTTGAAAAAATTCTTTCGACTATATCTTATCGACCTAAGTATTTTTTGTCGATAAACCATTGTCGATCGGAGTATTTTTGGTCGACAAATCAGTGTCGACCGAAGTGTTTTTGGTCGACTCTGGTTTGTCGTCGAAAAAATTTTTTTTTTTTTAATTTCCCGGTTTAATTTTTTAAATTTCTATATTTGTTTGTGAGGCAGTGGCTGCGGCGACGACGGCTGCCCCTATTTGAGGGTTATGGTTAGAATTAGGGTTAATTTAAATTTAAGGGGAGGGTATCTATCTTTTTGTATTTTAATAAAAGGGCAAAACAGGTATTTTACATGAATATTTAATTAATAAAAATGGGAGGGGCGTGTATCTAACAAAGCTGGAGGGTATATACCCCACGCCATTCGGAAATGAAACGACTTGCTATTGCAATTGATGCAGCCCATTTTCGAAGGCCTATCTGCAAGTACTTGGGAAGAATTAACGTGAGGTGCAAATTGGGAGCAGTGATAGAAAGATAAAAGGAAATTTTAGTTTTGGAAAGATTTTATAATTAATTCCTCTATTATTGAACCCTAATTCTCATAGCATAAATAAGCCTCACAGTCATATTTTAGGGTTTTTAATAAAACACCATTAATGAAAGGAGGACACTCTTTTCTTTATTTAATTATAATTCCACAAAACACGAATATTAAATTAAATTATTTTTCAACCCATAATATTTTATTAAAAAATTCAATATTTTAAAACTAGCACACTTTTTCTTCATCAAAAGAACTAGTATTGTACCCGTGCGATGCACGGTTATATATATTTACCAATAATTACTTATAAAAATAATTTTTGTTAAGTATCTTTACAATAACTCTTGCAATAATACATTGAAAAATATTTAGGCCAGACTCTAGGCTTTTATCCATTAAATCATAAAATAGATCATCTTCTTTTAAAAAAAATAGCTCAATTCATAAATATAAAATCCGTGAAAAGCGACCTAAATAAGGTCCAAACAAACCCTACTCATTGTTAAGCTTGGTGAAACACTTATTAGGTGAATAATATTTTAACTTATTATTATGGAACACTTGCAATTAACTGAAAAAAAAATATATGTGTATAATGAAAGTGGTGGTGTCTACCTAACAATCTCTTTTCTAAATTGCATCTCTTGCCAATTAATTTAAACTTGCCGAAACAATGCAGATTCTGCAACCAATTGCTATTTTCCTCATAAAAGTGTAAATGACAATGTACAACTTAAAATTACGATGATGCAGCAACTTGTAGTGTCCTTTGCATTTTTGGCATCAGTTGAAGAATTAAGTTCTTGATTCTTTTCAAGTTCCTCATTTAACTACAAACCTTCGTGTCTAATCAGGTTGAATGCTTATGAAAAACAAAGTACCTCAACAAAATTGGCATCAAAACTAAGGTTTTAAATTGCCCTCTTCAAATGGCATTCCAGATTCACTTGCTCACTAATAAGTTAAAATACCAAGGAAAAATACATTCATGAACACTCATTAGTGCCTTAGGTCGAAGCAGCAACTGACTTCTTCCCAGCTGTAGCTTCAGTGCCTTCTCTAAAGTTGGTCTTGAATCTGCGGGGCACATTGCGGAGATACCTATCTCATGCGTCCACTTCCAGTGGTCTTTCGGCAGATAGCCTTAACACTCCAATTGTAAGTCCTCTTGCGAGCAGCAGGGGTAAGCACAGGCAGAATAACGGCTCTTCTGCAGTTGGAAACTGCGACGGCCACATCTCACACACAGTGTGTGTGTGTCTTGTTTCTCCTCTTACCAAAACTCCATGTTCCCTTCCCCATCGGTGTGCAGTAACAAACCCTCTAATCAGGTTGAATGCATCACACCTAATTTATTAGTCCACTCAGAAACACTACAAATGTTCAGACAATTAAAATTAACAACAAATCAAATCAACTCAAATTACAATATAACACAACAAAAGTAGGAAAATTAATTATTTCGAACCGAACCTGCAATACAATGTCAAAAGGAGACTCAAGACTAAGAAAAAAACAATATAATGTAAATATTTTGGTTCTTACAATGGATACATACTAGTTTTCACCTTTGTATATACTGATTTCAAGTAGTGGGACTCAAACAATGTGTAACCTTGAACTCTCTCAAATCAAGCACATAAATGTTGAAGAGAAATATCATTTAAATCAAGCACATAAGGGTACCTTGAACTCTCTCAAATCAATCTCAAATATCATTTGCAACCCCTGTACTTTGGACCATCTTAGAGAATGCAATGTCATCTCTTTGCAGAAGAGTCTCTAGAGTGTCGAATTCAAAAATCTGAAAAATGAGGCACGAAAGTTGTCTTTTGGATGAGAGCATCCGTCCTAACATCTACCGCAACAGTTGCTTCATCAAGACAAGAAAATCAAGGAAATCACCATACAGCAAAATCAGAAACCCAATTTATGGAAATCACTCATATTCAAAAATCGTGCAAAATCACAACACCAGAGTTATCATTCCACTGTCTAACACGTTCGCTCATATTAAATCTTAACAAAAAATCAGAAGTGACGAAACCTAGTTGTTAATATTGATCTCATAACGAATTACATATGCATGAATAAGAACCTCTAAAATTTGCAAAATGTACAACGCAAAATCAAAGACACAGGTCGAAATAAAAAATGCCTCAATCCTAGAGTATTAAAACTCAGTGCTTTTCATTTTTCGACAAAAAAATTTCGGTCAAATTTCAGAAATCAAAACAAACCAGAAGATAATTGTTTACCTCTGTCGAAGAAGAAGCCAAATGCGAAGGAATTATTGAACCGATTCTCAGATCCATAGCCGACTTCGGTTGAAAAAATATGTAGAATAGTCAAAAACCAGAAAAATATTTAGGAATATCCTAGTGGTAACTAATTAGAGAAGATGAAAATGAAAATGTATTTGGAAAAAATCAAAGAGAGTGCGAGAAAATAAACGCCTCAATCCAAATCAATTACCGTCAAATTTATTGAAAATCAAATAGACAATGGAGCTGTTGGATTCCGGAGAGAGCAGTGAGATTATTTATGCGTGCAGAATAAGCAAATAGAGGGTTGTAGATAGTACCTTCGAATTTATTGAAAATCTACAAAGAAGATGGAGCGATTGGAGACTGGAAAGAGGGGTGAGATGATTTATTAGGCGTTCATATAGCCTAGCCTACTGCAAAAATATTTTATTATTTTAACAATTTGGGCGGAGCTTCTTCAGAAAGTTACTATATGCATGTACTAACAAAACTGCAAAACTCAATTTAAATGATTTTTTTATGATATGAAATCATAAGTAGTTGTTACAGGCCAAACATCAAAACATAAACATTAAAGTTAGCATACAGATAGATGAAGCAAGAACTTGGAATTTGTCATATTTTAGCCTGATCATAACAGTAAGTAAACTAATTGGACCAAAGGAGTTGTTCACTAAAGAAAAGGGATTCAACATATTGTACCAGTTTTTTTTTAGTAATATATATCTGGAAATCTCCGTTGATACCTTCTTAACACCGTTTTGGATACAACCGGTACATTCCAAAACCACTATTACTCGCACATCTTTAAATTTGCAAAACTCTTCAATTTTGATTCAAATGAAGAAAAAGAAGGGAATGAAAAATTAATAGAAGTTACTAACTTGAAATCCAACTCTAAAAGATCAAAATTAAAGATGTAGAGCAAAAAATAGAAGATTCAGTTTCTGCAAAAGTTTGTTATTTTAACCTACAACAATATATTCTGTTTAGTTGCTTTGCAATCAAGGCATTTATTTACAAAGAATCCAAAGAAGACTTAAAAGCATATATAATAAAAGGCAGAAAATCAGGTGAGCCAAGAAAATCAGTGGCGTCAACTACAAATATAAAAATTACATAAAATCCTTATATTGTAATATCTGACCACAGTTTCAAGAATTTCGACCGTCACCAAAAATATATATATATATCATGAAAGACTAATTTAAAGAATATTGAGTATCTAAAAAGGAATAATTTATATATATATATATATAGAGTAATACAGAGTATATTATAATAAAAGAAAACACATAGTAGAACGTATAAAAAAAAAGAGACAATCTGAATGTCGGAGCCGAAAGTTTGTCAATAACTCCGTCAGATTATTACCGGTGCTAGAAACCAAATAGCTGAAGAATTTTATTGAATGAACAATAAATAATAAAATAGAAATTGTCAATGAGCATAAAAAGAAAACAGAATAATTAATTAGAGCATTGTCACTAAATTACTCTCTAGAGAATTGCCTTTTTTATGGCATCATTGTCGTAAAAAAAAACCACTGTAGACACGATGGCAGCTGAACTATGATCATTCATCATTAAAAACAAAATTGTTACAAAATCAGTTATAATACATATTTGACTTATCAATGAAGTAGAAACTCTCAACGATTCCAGAATAGGTATTCTGTAAATCGAAAACAGAGTATCCTATAAATCAAAAATAAAAATGGGAAATAAGTAACAAAAATAATATTTGTATTTCAGTAAACATAATCAACTTCGGAAAAAAAAACCAGTTTGTTTACCGGTGGGGTGAATCCTTTGCACCATAAGGAAGATGAAGAATGAATTCTTTTATATGAAAGAAATAAATGAGATAACGCATATATCTTCAATATATATAAAATTGAGCTTCCAAAACACCCTTCAACTCAAAAATAAAATAAAATTAATACCCTATTTTCTCCGCTAGCAATATAAGAGCAGCAACAAAAAGAGCAATGGAAAACCAAAACCATGGGCTAGTAGAAAATGACTACATAGTCTCTGACATCATTCTTGGGTACAAATCTAGCAAGGGCAGAAGCGTAAAACCAAAAAATGAATTCAATATGCAAACACATTTCTTCTCCCCCATTTTTACCCGAATAAGAAGCAGCCATGGAACAGTTGTACTATAGGGTACTACCACTGGTTTCTTCTTCATCCATGAAAATTTGCTTGTACCTACAATCCACACTGCAAAACGTAAGAGTTTGTGCTTGGAGAGAAAACAGACTTCGAGAAATCTAGAGAAATTGGGCGATTTGGAGGGTTTTATGATGCTACCTTTGCTGATGATTTTGTTTTCACAAACTCCATCCAGAATCACACTGAGCCCCACCATCTCCGCGCGTTGGTCTTGTGGCGGTGGAGGATCGACAATGCATATATCTTCAAAATAGAGAAATAGGGCAGAAAAAAATTGGAACCACCATTTTCATTTTACAAAAAATGTTTGTAGAAAGAATCAGAAGAAGAGCTGCAATAAAAAACCCTAGACTGAATTAATGGGAGGGAGTCCAAACGACATAGATAGCAAGATAGCAGTGATGTATATTTCGAACAAAAAAATCTGGAATGAGCAAATAAGACTAATTCTTTACCGGGCGAGGGTGGGCCCCACAAAGGGAGAGACGGCCCGTAATGCAGCGGTGGCGGTATTGCGGCTCATGTACGGCGACGGTCAAAACAGCTTTAGGCGAGGTGGGCGGCCAAACGACCATGGCGGGCGGCTTCTTGTTGCGGTGGACCCACCGCTTGGAGGCATGATTTTTACAGAAGAGAAGGATTTGGTTTCAGGCTGAGACGTGAGGGGCGACGACCCAAGGGAGAGGTGGTGTTGTGAGGCGTTGGCCTCTTCTTAGAAAACCCTAGGCTGAACAACATGTGAACCCAAATGACAGATAGAAGAGTGAATACGCAAATTATGACTACTACTTTGAAGAGTGAATACGCAAATTATGACTACTACTTTTATTGGTGGACCTCACAAAATAATAATATTTTAATGATACAACATTTAGGCGGAAACCACACTATGCTGTTATTATATATATATAGATACCTCAAGAAGGGACTAAATTTTCTTTTTTCCTTTTTTTTTATTTTTTTATTTTTGTCATTTAATTTTGCAAGAATTCGATTATGTTTATTTTTTGTTAGAACACTTTTAGTTCTAGGACTTTGTATATATTTAGATTTAAGTTTATGAAATTAATTTCTTATTTTAAATGATATTTTATCTCTTATTTGTGTGTTTAATTTCTTATTTGGAAGCATGTTATTATTGACCATGATAATTTGTTTTATATATTGTTAATTGAGATGAGATTGAGAGATTTATCTCATTAATTGAACATAAGCATGCAACCAAATTCATTATGAGCTCGGGAGATGATTAATGTTTGGGAGGGAATTGAATGATCTTTTGGGCTAGGTATCACGATATTTGTGAAGTAGAGATACAAACTTATATAGTGTTTTCCTTTGGATTAATTCGATCAAGAGATTAATTAATACTTCTCTAGCGGTCAACCCTATAAGAACAAATTTAATTGTCATTTAAATGAGTTATTAATTGTAGATGAATAATACAACAAATGTCCCTGTGAAAGATATACATTACCTTCTCTTAATTAAGTTTCATCTTTATTCCTTATATTTGTGATTTGCATGAATTGTTTGATCGATTTTAGTTATTATTCTTTAAATATTTATGTGTGACAAATTTTGTAGGCAATTTATGAGCAATTCATCTTTCAAAATTTTGATCACGTCTATTTAAAACTTAATCAACAAATGTCATTTTTACACTCCACTTTCCTATGGGATCGATTCGTACATACCTCACTATAATTTACATCATCTTGTGACAATTGAAGCAGGTGTCAACATCATCTTTAACAACATCTCGCTTGGAGACAATATAATCTCTTCTTCTAGAATCTCCCGAATCAGAATTATCTGGTGTTATTTTAAATGGTGATTTGTGTTCGAATTTTTTGTCCTTTATTTCAAATGTTCTTTAAGTTCGACCAATTGATTTGGATGATTGACCTGGGTTTACCTTATGTATGTATTCCTTGTAATTTTTGTACTTTCCATGGCGTGAAGATAAATTTTCAAATTTCCTCATTATCAGTGTCATCTATTATTTCATGAGATGGTCAGATGTATCTGGTCCGTCTTTTTCTCTAGTCTTTTGCTAGACTCCTTGAATTTTTTTTTTGAATGCACTCATTTGGATGTTGAAGTTGAATGAGCTTCTTGTTCCTATTAATTCAGGTCAAATGCATGAGCCTTGAGGTGTTGAATAGAACTTGGATAGTTAACATTGAGAGATCCTTAATGTTCTTTATGACGATAATTTTCATCTTCTATCTCTTGGACAAGAACTTTTAGGTTTATTTCTCTTTTGGTGTACTCTTTGCCTAGAGATTCAATCTCATATATTGGTGAAGCAGGCATCGAGTTGATTAATTGTTTCTCTAGGCTATATCTAAGGGTTTTGAATTTCTGAACGACAAATGTCAACATGTCCTCATTAATTTGATATGTACCTTCACATATGAGTGCAAGAGTATCCCACATCTCTTTAACAGTCTTACACGTGATAAGTTTTTAGAGATGAGTGTTCTTCAGTGTTCCTAGAATGAGATATTTCGTGATGCGGCCTAGATTGTTCAGCTTGATCTCGTCGGCATCAACTTTAAAATGGGCTTCAAAATGGGAGCACGAATATGTAGATTCAAATTCACATTCATAGTTGTGTTCGAACACATGATGGTAATCAGATCTTCCTCAATGACACTCCACATCAAGTTGTGGACCGATCCTAGATGAGTTTGCATCTTGAATTTTCAAAAATTTTAATCTTCCACAAAGAATTTAGGAAGATGATGATTGTTGGTTTACATGTTTTTATTAAAATAGATGAGATAGGTTTTCGAAAAGATTTGTTCAAGCGACTACAAAGGTTTTTTCTCAAAAGATTGATGCTAATAAAAGTCAGGGGTCTTGTAAACTAGTGCTCTGATACAATTTGTAGGTCTTGAAACGAGTTTGTAAGGATAAAAGCTAGCCAAGAAAGAGGGGTGTGAATAAACTTTTTAAAGAATACTACTCCCTCTTGTCCCAATTTAGTTTCAATATTTCATGTACACTCGTAGTTTAAAACAAGAGTTATTTATTGTATTAAATGAGATAAAGTAGAGGGTATGTAAGTCTTTTGAGTAATAAAATATAAAGTTTTCTTACTTTTCATTTTAGTTTGTCCCCCAAAAGTTAGCATCCCAAAATAGAAATAATCATTACAATCGTCACCCTCACAATATACACATATTTACAATTCATGTCATTACTTTTGGGGCCTACCATACACTCAATCCATCTACTTTATTTATTTTATATATAAAAGTTTACAAAATTACCCCTTAAAATTCTCATCATTACAATTTTTTCTTAAACTATGTGTCCAACATTCCCCACAAACTTTTCGGGGACGGAGGGAGTAGTAATTATAAAATATTGTGAGTAAGTAATGACATGTAATGTAATTTTGAGATGTTTGAAGGGTGTGGTTTAAAGTGAAAAAATGTTTTATTGTCAAGTTAAGAAATAATGAATCTAGTTTGGGACGTCCATTTTTGGCAAATGATAAATCTAAATTGGAACGGATGGAGTATTTGTGAACAACTGGGTTGTTGATTTAGTGAAATTAAGTCAGTTGACAAGAAATATTTGTTGAGTGCGAAGTGTTTCAGCTAAGACTGATAACTAACATATTCACCACTAGGAAGTTGGTCAATTTGACAATTATTAAGAAGAACGGAGTGTAGAAATGTGTATGCCCTAAATTATACTCGTCCAATTAGAAAACTACTCTTTTAAACTTAGAAAAACGCTTGGTTAATTTTATGCAGTTGAAATATATGAGTTGTGCTTGGTGTTATGCAGTTTGATAAAACCAGATGAATGTATCGACAAATTATCAAAGCAATAAACAACACGAAGATTTATACTGATTCGAAGAACCGACTTCTACGTCCATTCTCACAAACTCAATTTTAATATTAATTCTTTCAATGAAATGCTTATCTTTTAAGTGCCAAGGGACATTGTATACATATCACCCTTTGTTGGTTTCGTCTCTTGAAATTTAGACGAGTTCTATCCTCTTACATCTTACAATAGTTGTACTAGATAAAATTAAAACCAACTTTTAATCTCTTAAGAGATATATATGTTTATGAAATATATTCGAACTATTTAAAAAAAAAAAAAAAACTCTCTTAATTGGAAGTTGAGTTTGAGAGATTTATTCTAAACTTCAAGGTTTGGAATTGTAATTGTAAACTTAGAATACATGGGTGAACAATTACAATTTGGCTTGATAAGATTACAAGGAGTAGATTAATTACAACCCGAGATCAATAATGTTATGCTAATCTTGGAAACCTCTTCTTTTCTTGCATGATTATTTTTTAAGAAACTCTTTTCCCTTTTTGAGATAGGTACTGGGTATTTCTTGTGCTCATGACTATTTCTGTATTTTCATTAATTATATTAATATATGATCTTATTACCGACAAAAAAAAAAAAAAGCTCGAAAGTGTTCTTAAATATACTAACAAAAATCTTTAAATGAATGTATGATTATGTCGGTTCTCTTGTAGTATCTCTTTAGCCTTACTCTGAAGATTTGATCTTGTATTTATAGTAAAATTTAAAAAATTAGATGTTAGAAAGTTAATTAGAAATCTTATACTAAGTATGATGGAGATCTTTCATGAGAGTTGTATCTCATATTGATCATTCCAGATTAGATAACCTTTTACCTATCCCATGTACTACTCACTCTTGTTCTGATCAGTTCAACTTTATGTCAGATTAGATGTTAGTTGTCATCTTTTTATTAACTCACATCAGCTGATTAGGTAGATGAGTCCAACAATTATACATATGACTTGGAGTTCATTCTTGTTTTTAATAATTTTATGTTCTAAAGTCCTTTTTGTCTTCAACTAACATTTATTCTTTGACTTTGATTCATTTGACACTTAGTATCCAATTTGACTTTGGATGAGCTTTTGTCTATTTAGACTTAACCATCACAAGTCGTCTTATACTCAAATGTTATTAATTATCAGAACATTTAAGAAGACACTTAACTTATTAAATGAGTCTCAATCAGCTTGAGCTTAAATTTAAAGTAGTTTGATACTTTATGGTCTTCTTCTCTATTGTTTTGAATGTCTTCTGTCTTCATACCTTCTCTTCTCTCAACTGAACTTACCTTTATCTTGTGCATATGCGTGTAGAGCTAATCAGATCATGTTGCTCTGTAAAGTAGTTGAATTTCTACTCCGATCCTAAGTCATATACTTGAACATTTGATTTAATTATACTAATTTAGCTTAATCTCCATTACCAACGTAATCATCAAAATCTTAATACAAATTCTTACATATATAGTTACACACAAGGATAAATCAGTGGATGATAATCCACATAAGAAAATTGATTTAGTCACTTAGGTTCCAATTCTCGAAAAAGTTGAATATATATGTTGCTTACAATTATGTTTCTTGCTCAAGACATCAGTTTCAAATACATTTGTTAGAACCTGCTTACGCCGTGTATCGAATTGCTTGAGACATCAGTTTCAATGATCTTAGTCGAATTGCTTGAAGGATATATCGAAGACCCCACTGCATTCCTTGGATGCACATCTCGATAGCTGAAGCTTCAGTCAATCTATCATTGCAATTTAGACTTAGATTTCTCCATCGATTTATGTAATCGATCACCGAATCCTCATTTGATTGACGAGTGTTCGTCAATTCAATCATGCTCACCCTTCTACGAGAGCTGTAAAACCGGTTGAGAAATTCCTGCTCCATTTGCTCCCAACTGTCAATCGAGCTAGCTTCCAAATCGATGTACCAATCGAATGCATTCCCCTTTAGAGAACGTACAAATTTCTTCACCAAATGATCTCCGTAAGTGCCGACATTGTTGCAAGTCTCTACGAAGTGAGCGATATGCTGCTTTGGATTACCTTTGCCATCGAACTACTGCAACTTTGGAGGTTGGTAACCAGCTGACATCTTCAAACCGTCAATCCTCTTCGTGTAAGGCTTGTTGTAGGTGAACGAAGACTTGGGATTTTCCTCAAACTTATCTTTGATTGCCCCAAGTATGATTTCTTTTATCCGGTCAACGGACACCAAACCATCAGGAGAAACTTGTAACTCCTTAAGAGTTTGGTCAATTTCCATTGGCCGGCGTTCACCGGACGTCTCAGCATCATGTCCTTCGACTTGCTTTCCTTTGTCTGCATTGCTTATCAACTTAGCAATCTGGGCATCCTGTTCTTGGACATGTTTTGTGAGTCCTTCTATGGCTCGAGTTAAGCTTGCCAATTGCTCCTCAACAGTCGTAGTGTCTGTCGCCATTGCTGAGGCTGTACTTGAATCTGATGAGCTCGCCGTGGAATGAGTAGGGGAACAGGCTGGGTTGTTCTCCTCATTCGCAGTATTGGGTGGTGGACCCTCTGCAGTAGCCTTCTCTGAAAAAGACGATGATTTCGAGCTTCTTGACATACTCCTCTTGACTACGTTCACGTCTTCAAAGTCGACATCAGCTGATCCGGATGCAACACCTCTCTTGATCTTAATCTTGATCGGCGCTATCATCCTGTCTTGATTTATTTGAAGAGCAGAGATGATAGGTAGAGATTGTCCCACTGGGCGTGCCAAATTTGTAAACACAAATTTCGTGAATTAAATATGAAAACACGAAAATGAGATACAATTTTATTTATTTTCGGATTAAACCGATAAATATTGTGGGTTACAATCTCTAACTTGTTCCTCTGATTCTCTCTTCGTGACTTCACTTGAACTTTTAGAATCGGATCCGCAGCCGAATCATCTTCGATCTAGGATTTGGGACTTTATAACGTTAATCCAAAGGCTTAGCACCGTATTTTGGATTAAACGTCGATTTTAGGGACTTTTCGGGACCTTCGGGACTTTTCCGTTGAAGATCCACGAAGAACCTTGAAGAAACGCCGAATTGAAGGGGCTTAGCACCTTGATCTCCACTCGAACACTTCTTCTCGCCACTTTGTCCGAAGAACGCCTTTAAAGCTCATCCGACTGCTGAAGAACACTCTAAAATCTCTACAGGGAATTTTAGAGCCTTGAATGCTTCTGATTCTTGATGTGAAATGAATGGAATGAGGCCCCTATTTATAGGTGTAGAACCTAGGGTTTTTATGGACCAAATTTGATGGGTTGGAGATATCTGTGCTAAGTAGTTAGAACTCAGTTCAAATTTTGAATTATTTGATGGGCTAAGAATACAATATTTGGACCCGATTTGATTTGTTGCACTTTAGAGGTCCGTCTTGATTTATTGGACTTTAGAGGCCCGTCTTGATTTACAGGACTTTAGAGGCCCGCCTTGATTTTTGGGCTTTAGAGGCCCAAAGGAATTTAAAATTTGATATAATTTAGGTGTCTACAGTAACAAATAAAATATATTCATATATAATATCAATTCATTGTATTCAATTAACTAGGGTTGGTCTGATATGGACTCGAGTGCATATTGTGCACCCTAGTCCATGTTGCACTTTTCAGTTTTACTGACTTACACTTTTTGGTAAATGGTGTTGCACTTTTCAATTATTAAACTGTATAATAATATTTTTAGTTATAGTAACTTACATTTTTTAATAATATTGAGGCTGGAATTTGGAAGAGTGAAAGTGTGGTAGATGAGATAAAAGGTAGACTTTGGAGCTGGACCATGGCGAGCTACAAAATCAGACCAAACTCCACCTTCAGAAACTGGCTCAGCAACCCACGTACAACTCTTGAACTTTGAAGGGGAACAGGGAGGGCATTGGAGAATTAGATATGATATACTGCATTACCAATTCTTTCTTCTTTCTTTCATATAATTACTTCTGTACACTGTGAGGCTGTGGTATTCCTCATACCAGGACCTCCAAAAAAAATCATATTTTTTACTTAATATACTATGTTTATTGCCCGATCAAAAAAAAAAAATATATTGTGTTTTACTTTTCAATTTAATAACTTACACTTTTTTTTAAACTAGGGTACATAACATGCACTTGAGTCCATACTAGACAAAACCAATTAACTATTATATTCATTGACGCATGAATCAATTCATTGGAATTACTTAAATATACATGTTTACATTAATTCGTTACACTTAAAAAAGTTAGAATTAAATTCAATTAGATTTAAATTTTAAGAAAAATCAAGGAACAATATATTCATATTTTAGCAAATTACCATAATATTTATAATTGTAATATTTATGAATTGTTAATTTAAAGTTTTAATGGGACCTAATATTTATAAAGGGATTTTCCTAAAATTATTATATTATTATCTTATCGAATTTGATAACTTTGTAAAATTATTATATTATTATCTTATCGAATTTGATAATTTTTTACAAAGGTTCAAATTGAGATCGAATTTTTTTATTATTTTAGAGAGTTTATTAATTGATAGAGTATTAATTTATAGAGACTTTCCTATATTTTATAAAAAAGAACAATATATAATTCCATCACGGGCATACAATTGTACATGTATTAGTTCAAATACTCTATTTTCTAGCCTAACCCAATCTAATATATATATCTATATAAATGGAACTTCCCTCATCACCTCTGATGACTTGCAAACTTTCACCGACTCATTTTTTAAGAATTTTTTTTTACTGAAGTGAGGGAATAGAGGATAAATATAGGAGGCGTATTTTTTGTATTTTTTTTTATTTTTTTTTTACAATAGGTAGAATTACAGATAGGGAATAAATTACATTTCAACGTCCTCACCTATCCTAAAAGAAGAGTTCTACCAAAAGACCACATATACCAAACTCAATCGTGAGAGAGTGGAAGGATCATCGATCAAGCCAACATTCCTTGAAATTCCGCGATCTAAGAAGATAGCAAATCGGCTCTAGAGAAGGAACAGATTGTCGCACATAACGACTCGTAATACAAATCTTCCAAATCATATAAGTACGGACCCAAGGGCTACCAGCTCCTTAACAGGCACAACAAAGCGCCATCATGGGAAAACCCGTAAACGGGAAGAAAACCCATCTTATCAGGGAGGAAACCAAAACAACAGGGAAAAAATTAAACTGGGAAAACCCGTAAACGGGAAGAAAACCCATCTTATTAGGGAGGAAACCAAAACAACAGGGGAAAAACTAAAATACAGTAGACAGAAAATAACAACGTAGGAAGCAAAAGAAACTAAAAAACACCTGATCTAAACTAAGAAACAAACAAAATAACATGCAAAAGCATAAAAATGAAAATAAAATGGGATCAAACGGATGACTCACCCGATCGGCCACCGTAGCTCCGACGGGGAGATTCACCCATTGATCCCAACAAAATCCCTAAAAAAGACTCCCTCACCCACTGAAAATCTGAACAGAGCGACGGTGCGGCGGCGCTACCGGCGGTGCGGCGGCGCTACAGGCGCGTCGACTTACTTCTACGCAGGAAGTGGCCGACGAATTATTTAGACAGTTAAGGCGGTGGACGGTGGGCGGTGGAAATTTTAGATGTGGAGGAGCTTGAGTGGAGGTGTGGATGTGGGATGAATTGGAGCGGACGGTGGGCGGTGGAAATTTTAGAGAGAAGGCAGAGAGATTTCTAGAGAGAGATGCGTATTTTTTGTATTTAGTGAAGTATAAAAAGATTTAGTGAGGTGTATATAGAAAATTTAGTTAGATGTAGAAAAAAATGTATGTTCAAAATTTGAGAAAAATTGAAAAAATTAAATAATATTGTTAGGGTATTAATTTTGTGAGTTGGTTCTATATTTTGAAAGTATGCGAACGTCTCAATAAAGAAATTTACAAGTAATCACGACCCATTATTGAATAGTCCTATTTCTAGTGGTCCATCTCGATCACCTAAGTTTTTCACTATGTCATACCATATTTATTAGCATGGACCACTTTTAATTCAGAATTTTGTTAGTGTAATTTAATTTTTTTTATAAATAATTATAATTAATATTCTATTTTATATACTCCATTTGTTCCTTATCAATTTTTTTATAAATAATTATAATTAATATTCTATTTTATTAAATACTCCCTCCGTTCCAGGGAAAGCTCCCCATGAACTTCAAACAAAGTTAAGAAATACTAATATAATAAGTAAATGTATTAGAGATGATGTAATTGATCAGAGGGAAGAATATAATGAAATGTGAGAGAGAATAGTTACAAAAAATTGGAATGTATAACTTTCATTGGGACGGACGAAAAATGAGTAGCTTTTACTGGAACTGAGGAAATATGAGATTTGGCATAACAAAAATATTATCAAAATGTATAGAGACAGCATATGTACAAGACAAACAGTATATATATATATATTATTAATATATATGGGCTTCATATATAGAAGTATATTTGAAATTAAGGGAGAATAATATGTGTATAACTGTATATCCGCGCGTAAGTGTTGAAAATTTCGTTATTATGCACGCTGTCAATGCTCAATAATTAATAATCATGAGGATTGACACCAGATAGTGAAACATGAAAAATAGTATAAAGGAATGAAATCGGTCATAGAAATTGTTTAATGAAATTAGAGCTATGATGTGGAACCTGATGCAGTTTCATAAACTTTGCAAAACCCTCCTCCCCTTTAATTGAGGAAATATTTGTTTTAATCCTGTAACTTTGAGTTATTTCAAAATAAATCTTATATCTTACAAACTATTAATTTTTATCCTTTTTTAAATCTATTTTAATCCTTTAAATTTAAAATCCAATTTTAATCATTTAAATATAATAAAATCTGAAAAAAATACTGATTTTAACGTATACGTATTTTTTTAAAAACATCATTAAAATATATATTTTTTAAAATTAAATAAAAACATCATCAAAATCTTAATTATGTTCAAATTCTACCTAGCCATTTTTTCCTAATTAATTAAAAATATAAAAATCCGAAAAAAAAAATATATATATATACTAAAATCTAGAAATTTGAAAGAAAATTATAAATATGTATTAAAAAAGGGACAATTCCAACTATTCCGGTCATATTCTCCAAATGTAAATTATTTGATTTATATAATTATTTATATAATGATTTATATAATAATTTATAATTTACATTTAGGGAATATGACACGGGTTTAGGGTTTAAATTAATTTCGACTCGATTAAAGCTCGTTTGAGTTCTACTCTTATAATTATCAAACAAGCTTAAATAAGAATTTCAAAACTTAATAAATGTGCATTAAATTAATTGGAATGCGTTTTTATATGATTTAATATTATGTTTATCACAGTAATTACTTATAGAGTTTAGATTTAATTATACTTGTGTTCAATTTAGTTCGGGAAATAATTTCTTGGATGGGAGGTCTACGGATACATAAAATCTCGTATAATCTCGTTCAATTTATTATATAAATCATACTATAATTTACATTTGGGGAATATGACGGGGGTAGTTGGAGTTGTCCATTTTTTTTAACATATTTATAATTTTCTTTCAATTTTCTAGATTTTAGTATCTATTTTTATTTTTATTTTCAAATTTTTATATTTTTTATTAATTAGGAAAAAATGACTAGATAGAATTTGAGCATTTTAATGATGTTTTTATTTAATTTTAAAAAATATATATTTTAATGATGTTTTAAAAAAATTATACATTAAAATCAGTATTTTTTTAAAAAAATTTATTAAAGTTTTTAGATTTTATTATATTTAAATGATTAAAATTGGAGTTTAAACTTAAAGGACTAAAATAGATTTAAAAAAGGACAAAAATTAATAGTTTGTAAGATATAGTATGTATTTTGTAAAGTTAAAAATTTAAAGGATTTATTTTGGAATAACTCAAAGTTACAGGATTAAAACAAATATTTCTTCTCTTTAATTTAACTATTGGTGTGCAAATTCTAGATCAATATAGGAGTTGAGTCTCATAGAACATTTGTAACATTTCCTTCGTAACTCTATAACTGTTCACAATTTTTGAGTACTCTTGGTACTAGTGACAGAGCCACACTGGATCCAGTGGCCCCCCACTGTTCAAAATTGTATATATTGTTGTAGTAATTGTAATTCTTTTTGTTCAAACTTTATATGCATGATTCATTTTTACGAGTTTTAGGTATATCGATTGTTTATATATAAAATATCGGAAATGATATAGAGCCCACCAATTGTGCCCACCAGTTTTGCCCACCGCCTATGTGGCATTAGCACGTCAATAAATTCTTATTTATATTTAATTTAAACTTAATCTAATATCAATATTTTATTTTTTTATCCATATCAATATTTTAAAAAATCTTTTTTTATATTTAATTTAATATTATCTCTATCAAATTAAGCTAACTAACGCCATAAATCTTTTCTCAAATCTTTCCATCACCATTAATTTTTTCTCAAATCTTATATGTGGCGTGAGTTTAATGTAATATTAATATATTATCAAATCTTAATTGAATCTTAGGGTTTACGGTTTTAGGGTTTAGGATTTTAGGGGTTTAGGGTTTAGGGGGTTTAGGGTTTAGGGTTTTAGGGGTTTAGGGTTTAGGGGTTTTAGGGTTTAGGGTTTTAGGGTTTATGAGTTTAGAGGTTTAGAGTTATGTAAATTAATGTAGTCATTTTTACGGAAATGATATAGATATAAGATGGTGATAGAAAAGATTTAAGAAAAGATTAATGGGTTAGTTACGCATAAAATAAAATATTGATATAAGATTTGAGAAAAAATTAATGGTGATGGAAAGATTTGAGAAAAGATTTATGGCATTAGTTACGCATAAAATAAAATATTGATATAAGATTTGAGAAAAAATTAATGGTGATGGAAAGATTTGAGAAAAGATTTATGGCATTAGTTAGCGTAATTTGATAGAGATAATATTAAATTAAATATAAAAAAATAAAATATTGATATTAGATTAAGTTTAAATTAAATATAAATAAGAATTTATTGACGTGGTAATGCCACATAGGCGGTGGGCAAAACTGGTGGGCACAATTGGTGGGCTCTATATCATTTCCGTATAAAATATACTATAAATTTGTATATTGATATTTAAAAAAAATTAATTTAGTGTTTTCAAAATTTTATACAATTATATTTAAAAGTACTAAATTGTATAAATTACAGAATGGAACACATTAATTAATTGTTTTTAAAAGAAATTTATCGTTGAACTAGTAAACTACTATTAATAATTGAATTTTGAAGTATGTTTGGGGTTAAATTATAATTGAAGAAATAAAATATTTTAAAAAACAAATAAATTAATGATATTAATATTTTAGCAAATTTTTAATTGTTTGCTTTATTTTGAGTTAGAACTATCAAAACTTCTTACAAAAAAAATATAATGAAAATCAACTTGTTCAGTTTAATTTAATGAAATTGAATGTATTAAGAATATTATCATTATAAATTTCGATAAATATAATAAATACTCCATGCATATTATTTCATTTTTATATGAGATTATTTACTGTAGTTACTTTCTAGTACAAGCCCTTTTTTCTATTACTTAGCACTACAAATCTAACCATAAAATGTCCTATTTACCCCTCTCTTAAAAAAACAAATTCATATTATTGTCCCAGCCAAATAAATATTTTTTCTATAAATATACAATGTCATGTGTAATTGTGCAATGTTTGTTAAAAAATCTGAATATATATCATAAAAAATCTTTCATTATATATATATATATATATATATATCAGTGTTCAATATATATTGTTGTTCAATATGTTCATTATACAGGTCGATGTTCAATATGTTGGATCCGGTTTACGCCGTGTAAACTGCAATATAAAAAATATCAGAATAAACAGAAAAACACAGAATACCTCAAATAAGTCGAGTCAAGGGAATCCCTTTTCCCGCAGAACAGAATACGCCCAGGATAGTGCTCGACTGTTACGGCGTTCCGTTCCCAAAGGTAAAACGACTTTCACTTAATACACAGTAGCACCACTGTGTAAGAAGTATCGGCGAACGTACTTAGTTACGAACTGAACACTCTTCGGATATTAATCCGTCACAAGAAAGAACTGTGTAAGGTTGAGGGGCGAATTTCAGCGTAGGATGTATGAGGGAAGAGTCTGATATTTATAGGCAGAACAAACCCTTGGAGGGAGAGGAAAAAACGCGTGGGCCCAGGCCCGATCTCGAAAATATCGAAGCGGTTGAGATAATATCTCGTACGTGGATAAGTTCGGGCCCCAAAGACCAATTGCCGAAGCCGAAGCCGAGCCGGCCGGACGGGCGCGCGCGCGTGTGGCTCTTAGAGGAGTGTACCTCTTTTAGATAGTTGAACTACCATGCTACTTCAATACCTTTATACATCATAAATGTTTTGTAGGTTTCCTATGTGGGACAATTTCCCACATTCTCAAACTTCCAAGTTGAAACCCTTCAACTTCTACAATTAATTTCTCACTCACCTTAACTCGGTTTTGAGATATTAAGTATACCACGTTCATCTACTCCGCGAGTAGATCGACTATGTCACGTTCAATTATTTCTTAATTAACGTTTAGTCCGTCTAATTAATTAAATTAGATAAGGGTGTCAAAACCCAATTAATTCCCATTAATTCCAACAATCCCCCACATGAGTGAAAATCGTATCTATACAACATCAGACTCAGTGTTTAGTTCGAGTGAGATCTCCGTGCGTCCGGATAAGTGGTTTTTGGCCTTGAACTTTCCGTAGCCAAACACTATCGGATATACCGGCGGCTTAGTGGATGCGATGCCTTGAACTATTCCTCCATAGTGTATACCTAGACAACAGTGTCAGCACACTTTGATCTCGTCTTCGTATCGTTCTCACGTTTTTGTCCGTTTTGGCCATGGACGTCCTTTGTACTTCATAAATGTTTGGTCGAAGCGGCCCTCACTTCTCATTTATATAGGTAACTTCCTTTCAAGTATCCCGTTATACTCTAGGAATTATTAAGAGTCCAAGACTCAGCCTTTACCACATCTTACGGGTCGTTAACACTTGAGATAGTGCTCTCCGGAATAGTCATATTTTTCAAGTGTTTTCTCACTAACCTCCACAGCTTCGTTTTCCCATTGAACCAAGTTCTTGGGATCTCCAGTCATCATGGTTGGGTTACCACTGCTTTGGTTTTTATTGTGGGTTTTAGACCCATTCCTTCTACCAGCTTGTCCAATTGATCTCGATTTATGCTCTTCGTGAGCGGATCCGCTATATTGTCCTTCGTATTGACATAGTCAATGGACATTACTCCAGTGGAGATCAATTCTCTAACGGAGTTGTGTCGACGACGTATGTGTCTCGACTTTCCGTTGTACATGACATTCGAAGCTCTCCCAATGGCAGCTTGACTGTCACAGTGTACGGTCACCGCAGGTACCGGCTTCTTCCAACAAGGAATGTCTTCCAGAAAATTACGCAACCATTCAGCCTCTGCAGCGGCTAGGTCTAACGCTATAAATTCTGATTCCATTGTGGAACGAGCAATACAAGTTTGTTTCTTGGACCTCCACGACACTGCTCCTCCTCCAATAGTGAATACATATCCACTGGTGGATAGCGAGTCTTTCGTGTCTGATATCCAATTTGCATCACTGTATCCTTCGACTACAGCTGGATGTCTTGTATAGTGAAGCCCATAATCAAGGGTGTACTTCAAGTATCTTAATACCCTTTTCAACGCTTTCCAGTGCTCATGACTTGGATTGTTCGTGTATTGACTCAACTTGTTTACCGAACATGCAAGATCAGGGCGTGTACAGTTCGTTATGTACATCACACTTCCAATGATCCTTGCGTATTCCAGTTGGGCCACTGGTTCTCCTCTATTCTTTTTCAAGTGAACATTGAGTTCCAAAGGTGTCTTAGCAGGTGGATCGTCAAAGGCCTTAAATTGCTTTAGTACCTTCTCCACATAGTGAGATTGTGTCAAGGAAATTCCATTGGATGTTCTCTCTATCTTGATTCCAAGAATCACATCTGCTAGTCCCATGTCTTTCATGTCAAAGTTTCTACTTAACATGTTCTTCGTATTAACTATGATATCGTGATTATTGCTCATGATTAACATGTCATCGACATTTAAGCACACAATAACATATCCAGTGGGTGTATCCTTCACATACACACACTTATCGCATTCGTTAATACGAAACCCATTTTACAGCATCGTACTGTCAAATTTAAAGTGCCACTGTTTTGGAGCTTGCTTAAGTCCATATAGTGATCTAACGAGTTTACACACCTTTTTCTCGTTTCCAGGAGCAACATATCCTTCAGGTTGCTCCATGTATATTTAAGCATCCATCTCACCATTAAGAAACGCCGTCTTAACGTCCATTTGGTGTATTTCGAGATTGTGCAACGCAACAATGGCGACTAACACCCGAATGGAGGTGATTCTTGTCACTGGTGAGTATGTGTCAAAGAAATCATACCCTTCCTTTTGTTTAAACCCCTTTGCAACAAGACGAGCTTTGTACTTATCAACAGATCCATCTGCTTTGTACTTTCTTCTAAGGATCCACTTGCATCCTAAGGGCTTGCAACCTTCAGGGAGGTCAACCAACTCCCATGTGTGGTTTAAGAGAATAGACTCATATTCACCTTTTATGGCTTCTTTCCAGAGGTGTGCATCTGGTCTTGCCATAGCTTCTTTGATAGTTTTAGGTTCATCTTCCTCCAAAACATAAGTAATGAAGTCTGAACCAAAATCTTTATCAATTCTAGCTCTCTTACTGCGTCTCGGTTCTTCACTCTCTTGAGTGGAAGGACTAACAGTGTCGTCTGTTGCTTCGAGAGTTCTTTTACTCGAACGGTCTTCCTCTTTTTCCTTAAGAGGAAAGATATTCTCAAAGAACACTGCGTTCCTTGACTCAATCGTAGTGCCTTCTGTCATATCCGGTACTTCGGATTTGTGAATCAGAAATCGATAGGCACTACTGTTTGAAGCATATACTATAAAGATACAGTCGACGGTTTTAGGGCCGATCTTAACTTGTTTAGGAAGTGGTACTTCAACCTTAGCCAAACACCCCCACACTTTGAGGTATTGGTATGAAGGTTTTCGTTTCCTCCATATTTCATGAGGAGTTTGATCCTTAGTTTTATGAGGAATCTTATTCAGAATGTGGTTAGCCGACAGAATAGCTTCCCCCCACAAGTTCTGAGGTAGACCAGAGCTGATTAACATTGCGTTCATCATCTCTTTTAGTGTTCGGTTTTTCCTTTCCGCAACACCATTAGACTGAGGTGAGTAAGGGGCTGTCGTTTGATGTATAATCCCAGATTCAATACATAATTGTTCAAACGGAGCTACGTACTCTCCACCTCTATCACTACGAATTGATTTAATTCGAGTGTCCAATTGATTCTCTACTTCAGTTTTGTAACGTTTAAAAGCTTCGATAGCTTCGACTTTACTCTTTAAAAGGTAAACGTAGCAGAATCGTGTACAATCGTCTATGAAAGTAATAAAATACTTTTTCCCTCCTCGTGTGGAGTTTTTACTCGAATGTGATTTTTCAAGATGAACAAATCCACATTACTTGTGGAAAACATTCCACTGAATTCAACCATTTTAGGTTTTTCCATATTTAGCTTTATGGTCACACCTTAGCTACCCTTTTCATTCAAACATGTCGTTGGAGACCTCTCTCCCTCACATTTGAATGTTTCCATGTGAAGAGATGCATATCCCCACATTCGAGCTGCTTGCCACTTTATTTGTGAATTTCTCTTATTCACCAAATTTGGACACAGCCTCAATACATTAAAAAATCGATCTTTGATTTTTCTTTTATTGGAATTATTTCCAACTTCAAAATTAATTTAATCTTTGGTCAACATACCAAAATTAAATTCAATTTCAAATGTGACTTTTATTGTCACTCGTGACTCGAGCATAATTTTCGATCAAATTATACTAGTCAAAATCTTTTTGAACTAAATTCAAAACAAATTTATGCTCTTGAGCACAAATATTTAATTCCCATAGATAATTAATAATTAAATTTGGATATTCCTCAGTAATTATCCAAAATTTAATTAATTTTATTTTATTTTATAATTAATTGACAAAGTCAATTCTGTTCTCAAAATACATCAATTCTGCCCAAGCCGGAGATGCTCCCCACGAGGCCATGCTCTGTTCCAACGAAGCCATGCTCCATAGGAAGCCATGCTCCAACGAAGCCATGCTCCATATCAAATATACACATATACTTTGATACTCATGATTAATTGATGTAATTAATCAATCTAATCCTCTCGATTAATTGATTTAATTAAATCCAATTTAATCCTCTTTGATTAATTACGGTAATTAATCAATTCAACAACACATCCTCTAATTTAATCCTATAGATTAATTGATGTGTAATTCCAATTTAATTTAATTGGATTTTCAGGCACGCCTCGCTCAATGGATAATTCCAATTTAATTGAATTTATTCCAATTTAATTGAATTTCCAGGCGTCCTCTCAGAATTCTGAGAATCACCATATCTCTCAAATCTGAGAATCACCAAATCTCTCAAATCCATGAGTAAGCGCCAGTAGCTTATCTCTCCAATCTGAGAATCACCAAATCTCTCAAATCCATGAGTAAGCGCCAGTAGCTCAATGGATGGAGACCACCTCCCATAACATTGGAGGTTTAGACCAACTCTCAGAATTTAATCTGGAGCTTTATACCAACTCCCAAAATTTAATCTGGAGCTTTAGACCATCTCCCAGAATTTAATCTGGAGTAAGAATTGGAGAAGGCGGTTTTTCCCCTTTTATTAAGGAGTAAATACGTGCAGTAATTATCCAAAACTTAATTAATTAATTATCCGAAGATAAATAAATTAATATCAAAATTTAATTCTGTTCTCAGAATCACCAAATCTCATCCCACGAGAAAGCGCCTGCAGCTCAATGGATAGACAGAAAGTCCCAATATCCAAAAGGGAGACGTTTCCTTATTAGCATCGTTGCCAATATTTTGGAGACGCTTCCTTGTTAGCATCGTTGCCAATATTTTCAGTACCATGTACATGTACTGCTTCCGTATCAACGGGATCAACATCCGGTTTACGCCGTGTAAACTGCAATATCAAAAATATCAGAATAAACAGAAAAACACAGAATACCTCAAATAAGTCGAGTCAAGGGAATCCCTTTTCCCGCAGAACAGAATACGCCCAGGATAGTGCTCGACTGTTACGGCGTTCCGTTCCCAAAGGTAAAACGACTTTCACTTAATACTGAACACTCTTCGGATATTAATCCGTCACAAGAAAGAACTGTAGTTACGAACTGAACACTCTTCGGATATTAATCCGTCACAAGAAAGAACTGTATAAGGCTTTCGGTAGCTACATCCGGTTTACGCCGTGTAAACTGCAATATCAAAAATATCAGAATAAACAGAAAAACACAGAATACCTCAAATAAGTCGAGTCAAGGGAATCCCTTTTCCCGCAGAACAGAATACGCCCAGGATAGTGCTCGACTGTTACGGCGTTCCGTTCCCAAAGGTAAAACGACTTTCACTTAATACTGAACACTCTTCGGATATTAATCCGTCACAAGAAAGAACTGTAGTTACGAACTGAACACTCTTCGGATATTAATCCGTCACAAGAAAGAACTGTGAGAACTGAACACTCTTCGGATATTAATCCGTCACAAGAAAGAACTGTGTAAGGCTTTCGGTAGCTCAGTACACTGTGTAGGGACGAAAGGAGAATAAAAGGTTGAGGGGCGAATTTCAGCGGGGCGCGCGCGCGTGTGGCTCTTAGAGGAGTGTACCTCTTTTAGATAGTTGAACTACCATGCTACTTCAATACCTTTATACATCATAAATGTTTTGTAGGTTTCCTATGTGGGACAATTTCCCACATTCTCAAACTTCCAAGTTGAAACCCTTCAACTTCTACAATTAATTTCTCACTCACCTTAACTCGGTTTTGAGATATTAAGTATACCACGTTCATCTACTCCGCGAGTAGATCGACTATGTCACGTTCAATTATTTCTTAATTAACGTTTAGTCCGTCTAATTAATTAAATTAGATAAGGGTGTCAAAACCCAATTAATTCCCATTAATTCCAACACAATATATATAATTCCATTCAAAAAAATCTGAATTAAGAGTTTTGAATATAAAATCTTAATAAAGAAAATTGAATTAAAAATGTTTAATAAAAAAATATGACTTAATTTTTTTTTTAAAAATCTAAATAGAAAATCTAGTTAAAAAAATTCTCAATAAAAAAAAAATATTTTTTAATAAACATAATATAATGTAATATGCTATTAAATTATAAATGATGTGATTGGGAGAAATAAAATAATTTGTCAAAAATGAAATGAAAAACTTAAATGAAATGAAAAATTTATTGTGAAACATACAAAAAAAAAAAAAAAAAAAGTGGAATATTTATAGTGAAACGGAGAGAGTAATATATTTGATTAAATCACAACAACACACATGAAGTATTTGAAAAAATTGAATAAAGAAAACAAAAAATAAAACTGAATAATTATAAATTTAGTAAAAAAATTTGAGTAAAAACTGAAAAAAAATATATATAATTAATAAAATTTAATTAAAAAATGAAAAAAAAAATCTAAATGAAAAAAACTGAATGAAAAGTTTTGAAATAAAAATTTGAAAATAAATTAATTTTTTTAATAAAATATCTGAATAAAATATAAATAAAAAAACTGAATAAAAAATAATTTGAATTAAAAATTTAAATTAAATTAATAGAAAAATATGATTTGACAAGTTAATGACTTTTAAAATATTTAAATAAAATATAAATACAAAAGTTAAATTAATCAATTATTTTTTGTTTTGTTAGGGAAATGGGGGACGCTTCTATACGTAACGTTGGGGAGGGTTGGGGGAGATGGGAATCTGAAGGACATGTAATAGTTGATTGATTAGACAGCTAACTAAGACCTTTTGTTTTGTTTTGTTTTGTCTTTAACCTTTAGACCATGTTTATCTATTGATTATCAAATATAAAACTCATTTTTCACTTCCCCATCTACACATTCTACACTAGCTACAATTCAAACTCATTTTTTTTTCACATTTTATCCATAACCACAACAACCATTACAACCAACATTTAATAAATTATATCTATTATTAATTTTTTTTATAATATTTACACAATATTTAGAAAATATATACAATTATTTAATAGAAAAAATTAAAATATAAAAAGAATAATTAACACAATTTAGAATTTAGAAGAGAAAAAAGAGTGTATGAAATTGTGATCCAAAACATATCAAAATTGGTCTCTATTTATAGAGAATTTAATTTTATGAATTTTAGTATTTTTTATTTTTTTAAAGTAAATAACTGAAAATCGAAAATTATCTAAATAAAATATAATCGACGAGTAAAAAATTGACACGTGGCACGCTTATAATTTTTGGGGATAAAAATATCCCACCAAAAAATTGGTTGATCTCGGTTGTTCTCGGTTGTAGGATGAACATGGTCATCAAATATATTTAATTTTTTTTTTTGTTTCCTTTTTTTTGTCCTATATGGATGACCTGATCATCCATTCTCCCCGATAAATATAGCCTTAGACTATATTTATCACAAACTTCTCACAATCCAACCTTCTAATAAATAAATAATTAATTTCTCTCTCATCCACGTATACACATTACTATTTCTCTTTTTTTCATAGTAGATATAGTATAAGTGATGTGATTGAGAGAGAAGAGAGATAGAGAGAAAAAGTAAGATATAAAGTGAAGGGTAAGAAAAAATACTTAACAAAAAAGGTATGTGAAGCTTATAGACGGACGGACCAAAATAGTACGTAAAATGAAAAATTTATAGGCGGACGGAGGGAGTATTATTTTTTAATTATATATTGATGTGCCAAAATTTGCACGAGAGGATTGAGTGTCCTCTGAGTTAGATATCCCACTCTTCGAACACGTGCAATCACTCCAAATATGCTGCCTTCACTTGAAATCTTCAAGAACCTGCAAAGAACACGCCGGAGGGGAGTCCGGCGTGGACACTCCGATGCCTAAGTCAGTATAGGGCTTATCAATATCTCACAAGGATCTCGAGATCCTTGATTTATCAAACAAGTTCTCAAAGAATATCAGAAAGGTGTTTTGTTTTCAGTATATCAAGTTTAGTAAAGTAAGAATGTCTAACCTGGAAATCTCCTTGGATTTACCTATTTATAGAGATTCTCTCTCGAGAGGAAGTCAAGCCTTCCTTCTCTTTCGGAGTTACCTCCTGGACTCAACCCTGCCAGGTTGACTAGGTCGTCCACCTTTTCCACTCCTACAGAACCGGCCCTACTCGTTCTTAGTGGACTTCGTCCCCTAAGATAAAGGAGGATAAAGTCTTTCTTTTACTCAGCTTAGACCAAAAATGGCGGAATTCCCCTATATTTACGGCATATGAACTCATATCCAAACTGATTCTTCCCGACGCTTCTCTCCAGATGGAGCTCCCTCCAGAGGGATTTCCAGAGGGAATTCTTTATCCAGAGAGTATCACATAGTCTCATCTTTCCACTTTTATCCTATCCTCTATACACGTGTCGACTCCTTATTAGATGACATTTTTAGGCTGCATCATCTACTCCCCCCTACTCTCGTAAAAGGGAGATTTCTTTTGTGAAAGTAGAAGATTCCAATGAAATTGGTACAGAGGCCCTTCTGGAGAGACGTGTATTGTTCCTGCTTCGGAGAGGAAATTTCAAAAAATGTCCTTCTCCAAAGGCTTTTCCCGCCCTTAACCTAACCTTGAAGACGTTTCGGCTTCCGCGCTTGGGCCCCACGCGGTCACTTTTTTCTCTCTCTTGTTATTCTCCCGAGGAAAACCCTCGATTCTACCCCATCTTCTTTCATTTACTCCACGCAACCGCCTCATTTCCTCCTCTCCTTTTTGAATTTCATTTCTTCCAAAAGTCTCTCGTTGTCTCCATCTTTCTTCTCCGGCGTTCTTCCTCCCGAGTTTTCGCCGTCGCCGGCCGCCCCGACTGATTCCGTAGTCTCTCTAATCAAGGTAACCCAGCTATCCTTCTCTTCTTCTTTTATTAGCACTGTTAATTGATGTCAAGCCCTCTTTCTCCGCCTGAAGCTCTTAGCCAAAACCCCTCGGGGTCCCCTCCCTTTACGATGGGGAGCCCGGAGAATAGGATTTCCACTTCCTCTCAGATCGATCATACTCACCTAGCTAGCCTTACTCAAGCTTACGGCTTTCCGTCAGAATACACCTTTCGCGTCCCTCGCTCAAACGAACGCCCAGATCTCCCCGAACCCCGAACTCTTGCCTTTTTCGAAGCTCAACTTAGGGCAGGACTTCGATTTCCGATCCACCCCTATTTAGCTGCCATATCGACCCGCATGCAAATCCCTCTTAATCAATTTACTCTGAATGCTATCCGTGCCATGATAGGATTTTTCATTTTGGTGAAAGGGAATGGCGGTGACCCTTCTGCCGAACTGTTTCTGAGCCAACACTCCTGTAAGGTGAACCACGGTTTTTTCTATGTTAGTGGGAGGAGATCTCGTGTCTGCAGGTTTATGAAAAAACTTCACGAAGTAGAGTCGTCCTGGCGAGATTATTATTTTTTTGTTACTAGCCCCGCTGATTGGCCGTTTCCTCATGAGGACTGGATATTCCACAACCCAGGAATACTTCCTCCTCCTCTGAAAGCTTACTCCGTTTCAAATCATACTGTTATGACTAATCTCAATACCCATGTCCGTCTGCACGATTATTTCGATATCCTTGGTATTTGCAAAAATCCTCGCATCCTCTCCCACTTTGGCTTTTGTCCTCACGATTTCCCTTTAGATTCTCGAGATGGTAAAAAATCTTTTATTCTTGTATTTTGCTTCTCGTATGTGGCTATTTTTCTATGTTCTGAGCATCTTCTTGGTTATCTGCAGCAATGAGTTGGTTAACTCACATCTCACGGGATGCCCCTGCTCTCAGCATAGTGAAGGCCCCTGTATTATCCGCTCCAGAAGATCCTCCAAAAGCTCCTCAGTCTCCTGCTCTCGAGAGCTCAGCAAAGACCCCGGCTCCAGAGAGTCCTTCGAAAGTTCCTCCTCTCCCTAGTTCTTCTGCTCAGGTCCCAGGTTCAGCCGCCAGAAGAACCCGCTCAGCTGCCAACGCCTTCTTCTCCGACTGTGGCACCTCTAAGAAGAAGAAGGGAAAAACTACCCATGCTCTTGCTGAGAAGGAAGCTCCCCCTTCTACTGTGTATGAACCTCTCCATCGCCTTATCGACCGATGTCCTGCTCCTTCTAACACTGAATTATCCGACACGCCCCTTCTTGAGGATCAACTACTCTGTGGCGCTCATCTTTTTTCAGAGGTACTTTCTATTATTTTCACAGTCTCTACCTTCTTCACATCTTAAACATTGTTTCCTTTCCTTCTGTAGTTTGGTCTCGTCTACACTAAGATACTTGACCAAGGTGTTGAGATGGTGGCTGAGCTCGAGCTGCTCCGGGCTGAAGCGTCTTCTTTCCAGTCAACCCTCAAGGGTATCACTTCGGAGAAGGACAAAGCTCACAAACGAGCTCAAGCTCTAGCTGAGGAGTTGTCTCTTCTACGGGCTCAAAGCAAGCAGGATGCAGCCAGGATTAAATATCTGGTACAAGAGGTGGGACGGATGGAACGCGAGCTGCCGGATGTCGGAGTGTAGGCTTGCATTAAGTCTCTGTTCACTTCCTCCTTAGGTCAAGAGTTCTTGGGGACTCTTCACACTCAGTGGTTGTCCAGCTTCCTAAAGAGCTCAAGCTTCTTATGCGCCATGGGGCCTCATATCCCTCATTTCATCGACCATGGCTTCAGCAATGCCGTGGCCGAGCACTCAGCCCCGGGGTTCGATGGGACCTACTCCCGTGAGTTCCGCCTGGATCAACTCGCTACTCCTCCAAAATTCTTGGGGGATCCTAAGGAGAGCCCCAACAGTCCTTGGTGGTTACACGGAATGGGTCAGGCCATCACCAAGTTGCAGGCTGCCAAGGTGGGTATGGCTGAGCTAAAGCCTCTGGAGCATCTAGTTTATCCTTATGTCTCTGCTCCAGAAGTGGCAACAGAGGTAGATGGAGGGACGGGCGTTGAGGATACCGTGAGAGGTACAAAGGGTCCAGAAGAGGGCGGAGGATCTAGCAACCATGTTGCTGAGGAGGGGGGCGCTGCTGGAGGAGCTGAGGGAGCTGAGGTCGAGGGGGCTGTTGCTGAGGAAGCTGCTACTGAAAAAGCAGTTTAAATTTCATATTTCCATGGTCACAACGAACAATTTAATTTTCTTTTGTTTCGCTATACTCTTTATTTTCTGCTCATAATACTTGCTCTCATACTTTGTAGGGGACCCCACACTCCTGGATATGTGGGGGCTTTTTGTAGTGATCGTGTTAGCTTGATATTGCTTGTTCGTTGGCTTTTTCTTTTCTGCTTGCATGAGTAACTTACAAGACCAGTAAAAAAGAATATGTTGGAGGTGTGCTCTCTTCCCCCCCCCCCCCCTTTGTTGGTCTTGTAGGTTATGGTGGAATCATCTCTTGATTGTACGGTCTTTTGATTTCAGGTGACTTGGTTATGGGGAGACATCCTCCCTCTTCTCTTGACCCCTGAACTTCTATTTGCCTCTCTCTTTTAGAAGGTCTTGGATCATAAAACCTGTCCTTTTCATTATCTAGTCTTTGTAGTTTTCGAGCATGGTGAGGGCTCTTTGGAGCACCTCGGCCTCTAAGCCTCTAAGTGTTTCACCTTCTTGTACTTAAAAGACTTTGATTCACAAAAATCTTCTCATTTCATCAATTAACCCTCTTGGGTCTCAAGTAAGATGAGGGCTCTCTGGAGCACCTCGGCCTCTAGGCCTCTGAGTGCTTCTCACCCTTATTCTTAAAAGATTTTAATTCATAAAATCTTCTCATTTCATTAACCCACTTAGGTCTCAAGTAAGATGAGGGCTCTCTGGAGCACCTCGGCCTCTGAGTGTTTCTCACTCTTATTCTTAAAAGATTTTAATTCATAAAATCTTCTCATTTCATTAACCCACTTAGGTCTCAAGTAAGATGAGGGCTCTCTGGAGCACCTCGGCCTCTAGGCCTCTGAGTGTTTCTCACTCTTATTCTTAAAAGATTTTAATTCATAAAATCTTCTCATTTCATTAACCCACTTAGGTCTCAAGTAAGATGAGGGCTCTCTGGAGCACCTCGGCCTCTAGGCCTCTGAGTGTTTCTCACTCTTATTCTTAAAAGATTTTAATTCATAAAATCTTCTCATTTCATTAACCCACTTGGGTCTCAAGTAAGATGAGGGCTCTCTGGAGCACCTCGGCCTCTAGGCCTCTGAGTGTTTCTCACTCTTATTCTTAAAAGATTTTAATTCATAAAATCTTCTCATTTCATTAACCCACTTGGGTCTCAAGTAAGATGAGGGCTCTCTGGAGCACCTTGGCCTCTAGGCCTCTGAGTGTCTCTCACACTCGTCATATTTATATTCGTACATCGCATATTCAAATATGAGAAAGATAATCAAGGCATGATAATTCTATATAAGATCTTTTTCAAAAAGGAATAAAGCTTCATTGATTTATTTTAAGTTTTCAACATAGGTCATAGATAACCTACGCCGGTCTCATTAAAAACCTCCTTACGGAAAAACTCCAAAGGGGAAACCCGTAAAGAGGGAAAAAGAGCTCCGGTGAAGCCACGAAATACATTAAGCAAAATATGAATCAATGCAAAAATCACAAAGCAAAAGTCATAAATGGTCTCAAGACCTTACACTTTCTTCAAATAAAGAATCTCTTCAAATGGCAAACGTTCCAGGGTCTAGCTATGTCAACCCCCTCCATGCTCTGCAGTCTATAGGCTCCTCCCTTCAGTACCTGTGTGATTTTATAAGGCCCCTCCCAGTTGGGCTCTAATTTTCCCGTATTCTTTAGGGCATCAGCTCTTCTTAGCACCAGGTCCCCCGCTCTGAAGGACCTCGGGATCACCCTTCGGTCATATGCAGCTTTAATTCTGCTCTTATATCTTTCAGCACGTACTCTAACCATCTCTCTTTCTTCTTCCATTAAATCTAGGGCCTCTCTCATCAACCTTTCATTCTGATGTTCTTCAAATTGGGCAATTCGGTGAGACTGCAACACGGCCTCTGGAGGTATCACCGCCGCGGCTCCGTAGACCAGCTGAAAAGGGGACTCTCCAGTTGCTGTCTTTGGACTAGTTCTATATGACCACAATACATTATCTAACTCGTTCACCCATCCTCCTCCTATCTTCGTCAGCCTTGTTCGAATACCATCTACTATCGTTCGATTAGTAACCTCCACTTGTCCATTAGCTTGGGGATGAGCTACGGAGGTGAATCTCTGTATTATGTTTAGTCTTGCACACCATCCTCGTACATTTTCTCCGTTAAAATGTGTTCCATTATCAGAGACCAATATTCTGGGTACTCCGAATCTGCAACAAATTTATCTTCTCAAGAATTTAATCACATTTTCTTCATCTATCGTAGCCAGAGGAGCAGCTTCCACCCATTTGCTAAAATAGTCCACTGCTACTATCAGAAATTTTCTCCCTCTGGAGGCTGGAGGGAAGGGTCCTACCAAATCGATTCCCCACTTAGCAAAGGGACAGGGAGAGTGCATAACTCCCATCTCTTCCGCAGGGGTCCTTATCAATGGACCATTTTTCTGACACTTGACACATTTTTTCACAAATTCCCTAGCGTCTTTTGTCATGGAGGGCCAATATAATCCAGCCCTTAAAGCTTTCTTCACCACTGCTTTGTATCCTTCATGACTAGCTGCATCACCTTCATGGATTTCTCTGAGTGCGTATCTTGCTTCTCGGGTTGATATGCACCTCAAATATGGTTGTGTGAACGATTTCTTGTATAAGTGCCCTCCGATGATACAATATTTGATCCGAAGGGCTCGGGTCTCTCTGGTGGTAGGGGCGTCTGCTCCCTTGGTGAGTTCCACCCATATAGCTCTTCTCCAATCATCTCCCTCCTCAAGGGAACCAATGGGGTTCTCCAGGGTCTCCCTTTCTGCCATTACCAAGGTCATTGTTCCTTGTCCATCAAACTCTGTGGAGCTAGCGAGTTTAGAGAGGCTATCCGCCTGCATATTTTTCTCTCGAGGTACTTGGACTACCTCACAATTTTGGAATTTGCCCATCACTTCTTTGGCTCGTTCCAGATAGGCAGCCATTCTGCTATCTTTGGCTGCGTATTCCCCATTCACCTGTTGAACAACTAATTGGGAGTCAGAGTATAGAGTTACCTTTGGAGCTCCCAATTCTAGTGCCATCTCCATTCCTCTGATCAAAGCTTCGTACTCTGCTCCATTATTCGAGGTCATGAATTGAAACCTCACTGCAAATTGTAAGTCCTCTCCTTGAGGGCCCACTAGCACTATCCCTGCTCCGCATCCGTTCAGAGTCACTGAGCCATCTACATAAACCTTCCATCCCTCGGCTTCTTCTGGTTTGGTCGACTCTTGAATGAAATCGGACAAAGCTTGGGCTTTTATGGCCTTCCGTTGCTCGAAACCCACATCATATTCTTGGAGCTCTATTGCCCATCTCACCATCCTTCCAGAGAGGTCTGCTCGCCCTATAACCTGTTTCAACAAGTAATTAGTGCGGACCAGTATTTTGTAAGAGAGGAAATATGGGCGCAACCTTCGCGCTGTAACTACCACAGCTAGAGCAGCCTTCTCAATTTCTGAGTATCGAGCTTCGGCTCCTTGAATAACCTTACTGACATAATAAATAGGATGCTGAAGAGGTCCCTCTTCTTTGACCAAGGCGGTGCTTAATGAGAATTCCCCTACGGAGAGATACAAAATGAGAATATCTCCAGGAGAAGGCTTTGTCAGCTTCGGCAGCTGGGATAAATGATGCTTCAGGTCTTCAAAGGCTTTTTGACATGTTTCATTCCATTCGAACTTGGCCCCTTTCTTGAGAATTTTGAAGAAGGGGTGACTTTTTTCAGCAGATCTGGCTATGAATCTGCTCAATGCTGTAATCCTCCCGTTGAGCGTCTGGAGTTCTTTCACGTTTCTCGGCGGCTGCATGTCCAGTACAGCCTTCACCTTGGCTGGATTCACTTCTATCCCTCTTTGAGTGACCATGTATCCAAGGAACTTCTCTGATTTGACTCCGAAAGAACACTTGGCTGGATTCAACTTGATACCGTTCTCTCGAATTACTTGGAAGATTTCCTCCAGATCCTCCACATGTTTATCTGCTGTCACACTCTTGGCCAGCATATCATCTACATATATTTCCATATTCCTTCCTAGTTGTCTTCGAAAGACAGCATCGACCATTCTTTGATATGTTGCTCAAGCATTGATTAATCCGAATGGCATCCGAACATAGCCAAACGTTCCGCACGCTGCTATGAAGCACACTTTGGAGACATCTGAGGGGTTCAGTTGGATCTGGTGGTATCCTTGGTATGCATCCATCATGCTTAGTAACTCGAGTCCAGAAGTTGCGTCCACTAATTGGTCTATCCTTGGCAAAGGATAGTGGTCCTTAGGGCATGCCTTGTTGAGGTCCCTGAAATCGATGCACATTCTCCATTTTCCTCCCCCTTTAGGCACTAACACAGCATTGGAGAGACAAAGTGGGATAGCTCAAGTGGTTAGAGCACCACTACCTAGGCCCCAGGTCCTGGGTTCGAGTCATGGGGAGGGGAAAAAGGGATGGGGTATTTAACTTGTAATAAAAAAAAAAAACACAGCATTGGAGAGCCATTCTGGGAATTGGACCTTCACCACATGTCCTGCTTTCAATAGTTTCTCGACTTCTTCTTTCACGATGTTATTCTTCTCAACTCCAAAATTTCGTAGTTTCTGTTTCACGGGCTTTGCCTTTGGATCAACATTAAGGCAATGTATTGCTATCTCCGAAGGAACCCCTGTCATGTCAGCTGGAGAAAATGCAAATATATCAGAATTTCGACGTAATGTAGAGATTACCTTCTCTGTAAGTTCAGGTCCCAGTTGGATACCTATCTTAGTGGCAAAGCCGAGTTTCCCTGGGAAGAGCTCCACGCTCATCAACTCCTCGTCTATTTTAACATTCACCTGTTCAGGTGCTACTCCTTCTACTTTCTTTCTCTTGACCTCAGGGTCGTCTCCTCTCGTCCGCTCCAGGCCCTTGGTCAGGGCTCTGTCCGCCATCTTTACAGACTCTGCTTAGCACTTTCGTGCTTGGTATTGATCTCCTCTTACTTCTCCCACCCCTGTGGCTGTAGGGAATTTCATTTTCATATGAAATGTAGAGATGATTTCCTGAAAGAGGTTCAGGCTAGGTCATCCCATTACTACATTGTATGATGAGGGGATATCTACAATGAGGAACTCCACCAAGTGGACCTTTCGAGCTGGAGCGTCCCCCAATCCTACCTGTAACATTACTGATCCCAAAGGTTGGATGGCACCTCCGGAGAAACCATACAGAGAGGTATCTATAGGTCGCAGCTTCACACTCAGCTCCATTCTCTTGAAACACTCAAAAAACATAATGTCAGCTGAGCTCCCTGTATCTACGAAGATTCGAGCAACATCGAACCCAGCTATGTCGGTAGTGATCACCAGAGCATCGTTGTGATCTTCCTTAACTCCCTTCACATCCTCCGGCCCAAATCGGATATTGGGCGTCTCCGTCATACGTCCCACTTCTCTTAACTGACCCCCTTGCTCTACTTTTAGAGCTCGGACACTCTGCTTTCTCTTCCGAAAGGAATCTCCATCAGCTGGTCCTCCCACAATCATGTGGATTACTCCTCTCTTCGGCGGTGGAGGGGGCATATCTTCGGCCGCCTCTCTGGTTTCCTTCTCTTCCGGTTTTCTTTCATGTTCTTTTCGCTTCTGCCCCCGAGGGCCCTGCCTGTCTCTAAATATAAATTCTTTTAGATGGCCCGCTTGGATCATCCTCTCAATCTCGTCTTTCAGGTGGTAACACTGGTTTGTGTCATGTCCATATTCATTGTGAAATCGGCAGAATCGATCAGACTTGGGCTTTTGAGGTCCTAGACTTCTGGAGTATGGGAATTTCAAGTCAGGATGATCTCCTGCTACCTCCAATACTTCAGCAGGTTCAATTCTCAAGGGTGTGTATTTCTCAAACCTTCCGCGAGGGCCAGACCGGGAACCTCCGAAGGGGTTGCTGTCTCTTATTGACCCGGAGGTCCGAGGGACCTCTGGACTGGATCGTCTGGAGGGGCCCTCTCTCCTTCTCTCTCGATCTTGTGGCCTGACCTCCAATCTCTTGGCTTTTCGAACCTCCTCCAGAGTGAGGTACTTTTCTGCTCTATGCAGCAACTCATCAAAGTTCTTAACCGGCTTCTTAGCTAAAGAGGAGAAAAAGTCTCCATCACGCAATCCGTTAGTAAGAGCGTTGATCTTCACCTCCGGAGAGGCTGTAGGGACCTCCAGAGCTGCTTGATTAAACCTCCGGAGAAAAGCTCTTAAGCTCTCGCCCTCCCCCTGTCTCAGATTGAAGAGGGTCAAAGTGGCCCTCGGCTGTCTCCGGGCACTTGCAAATTGATGGAGGAATAACTCACTGAATTCCTCCCAGGATCGGATTGTATTGGGTTCCAATTGAGTGAACCATTGCTGTGCTGCTTTTGCGAGGGTGGTTAGGAATACCCTACATTTAATTCCCTCTCCATAGCGGTGTAATAACGCAGCATTCTCGAACCTTACTAGGTGCTCGTACGGGTCTGCCGTACCATCGTATTCAAAATTAAGGGGTTTGAAATTGAATGGCAGTTCGTCCTGTAATATATTAGGGGAGAACTGACATCCAGAGACATGAGCGGATCTACTGGTTCGGTTGTTCATTTGCTTCCTCATATCCCTCATCTCCTTCTGTAGGGCCTGTAGTTGGTCGCTGACTGGCCCTCCATAGGTATCATCGGTGCTTTCTTCTGTTTCAGGAAGTTCTGTCTCTCGGGGTGCCAAATCTGCATTCCTTCTTGTATTCCGAAGGGGAATGCTTCTTTCCGCTCGGGAGGGCACCTTATCGTCTTCTTCTGCCCGCATCCCCATTTCTTTGGACAACACTTGGGAGGCTCCAGGTGCCTCTTCCTAGGGTCTCGGGGTAGGCATCTCCAGATTCCCTGGTGCAGCTCTGGGAACTCGATCTCTTTGAGCCGCGAAGGCTCTCTCTACAGCTTGCTTGATGAGGGCGTTCAATTGATCGGAAGAGATCAGGAGTGGTCCCGAGTCTGGAATATCCTCTCGTTGGGGATCTGTGGTCCGGAACTCTGGGGCTTCAATGTTCCCTGTTGTTCCTTCTTCGTTTGGAAGGGGATGGTTTTCCTCTCCCAATCCTGTATTAGGCGTCACTGGCGGATTTACTCCAGAAGGGGTATGAACTGGATCTTTTCCCCGACCTCCCTTTGACGTAGGGTCATTCGGCAAAGGAGGAGTTTCCCCTGCGAGGGGTCTCTTTCCCGAAGTAGATGTGTTATTTCCACCACCCATTTGCTCGAACAGGTAGAAATTCGTGAGAAAATCTTTCAACTCTTTCCCACAGACGGCGCCAGTTGATGTGCCAAAATTTGCACGAGAGGATTGAGTGTCCTCTGAGTTAGATATCCCACTCTTCGAACACGTGCAATCACTCCAAATATGCTGCCTTCACTTGAAATCTTCAAGAACCTGCAAAGAACACGCCGGAGGGGAGTCCGGCGTGGACACTCCGATGCCTAAGTCAGTATAGGGCTTATCAATATCTCACAAGGATCTCGAGATCCTTGATTTATCAAACAAGTTCTCAAAGAATATCAGAAAGGTGTTTTGTTTTCAGTATATCAAGTTTAGTAAAGTAAGAATGTCTAACCTGGAAATCTCCTTGGATTTACCTATTTATAGAGATTCTCTCTCGAGAGGAAGTCAAACCTTCCTTCTCTTTCGGAGTTACCTCCTGGACTCAGCCCTGCCAGGTTGACTAGGTCGTCCACCTTTTCCACTCCTACAGAACCGGCCCTACTCGTTCTTAGTGGACTTCGTCCCCTAAGATAAAGGAGGATAAAGTCTTTCTTTTACTCAGCTTAGACAAAAAATGGCGGAATTCCCCTATATTTACGGCCTATGAACTCATATCCAAACTGATTCTTCCCGACGCTTCTCTCCAGATGGAGCTCCCTCTAGAGGGATCTCCAGAGGGAATTCTTTATCCAGAGAGTATCACATAGTCTCATCTTTCTACTTTTATCCTATCCTCTATACACGTGTCGACTCCTTATTAGATGACATTTTTAGACCGCATCATATATTATCTAATATCTATAACCATTTTTTATTATATTAAAACATGTAAGAAATCTATTAAATTATTTAAGATTAACAATTTATAAATTGTACTCCTAATAAAATGCCATTTTACCATATAGTAAAATAAACTACAATTTCACTAATAAAATTTGGAATACAATATAGTAAAATAAACAAATTAAGCTAATAACAGATACATAAAATAGAACAATGCAAAAAACGTAAATTATATATTTAATTATCAGTGTCGAAAAGATTGAAAATTATGATAATTTTGAGAGTTTGAATAATTTGAAGAGATTGAAAAATAATTTGAATGACTTTGGATCATAGAAAATTAGAAGAGAATATAAGATTGTGATTGAAAATTATGAATTTTGATACAATACATATATATATATATATATATATATATATATTAGTGATAATATTATAAAATTTATTCAAAATAATTTTAAATAACTAATTAAATTTAGACACGTGGCAATATATTGTTGGAGAGTTTGAAGCAAGCCTTGAAGGCTTTGAAAGACCAGGTCTTGAATTATAATTTCATTTTGATTTATTTTAGTTTTTTATTGTCTTTTAGCGCTGACGCCCCTCCCCGATAAATATAGTCTTATTAAGGGCATAATGGTCATTTTAAAGGTTAAATTGTACTCCCTCCGTTTCAAAATAAGTTTTTCATTTCTTTTGAGTGTTTAGATTAACGAATATGATAAAACAATAGATATAGTATAAATGATGTAGACATGTAGTACAAGTGATGTGATGGTGAGAGAAAAAATAATGGAAAGAGTATCTAATAGTAATACTTTTTAGGGTGTTGTATTAGAGTAAAAAAAAGTTACAAATTGTACTAGTCTACTAGAATGTAATTCCCCCAGGATTCAGTTTGATACCCTTATAAGTATTTGTCTAAAAGAATTGGAGGTGAATTTATTAAAAAAAAAAAAAGTAAATAACTAATAACTCATTTAGAAAATTGGATTCTGTTACATACGTGAGTCTCGCTTGGACTCCTTGCTCAGTAATAGTAGAGATGTGTTATCTCAACTTTTCCTTCTTTTCTTCTGTTTGTTTATACTCCCTCTGTCCCAAGATTGTTTGAATCATTTTATGGGCACGCAAACTAAAAAAAAATGTGTAATGAGTGTAGTGTTGAGGGATAATTTTGTAACTTTTATAAATAAAGTAAAGTGAATGATTGGATTGAGGGTAAAAGTTATGACATTTTGTGTAAATATGTGGATATTGTGAGGATGAAGTTTATGAAAAAGTTTACTTTTTGAGTAGTGCAAACAATTGTGGGAAGGACGAATAAGGAAAGAGTGCAAACAATTGTGGGACGGGGGGTAAGTTTTATTTGAAAGTGATTCGAGTGAAATATGTACTCCGTATAATTTTATTGCACATTTTAAGTTTAATTTCATTAAAATTTCTTGTATTTATTGCAATTTGAACTAATTACATTTGATTATAAGAAAGAAAGATAGTAATTTACTATATTTTTTTTTTTTTAGGTAAATCGAATATTTTAAAGATAAAAGTATCTATCTAATTTTTTGTGAAATCAACTAGAGAATAAATCGAGTTGGGAATGAAACGATTGCAAATTTGCAATTGATGCAGCCCATTTCGATGGCCCGTCTGCAAGTAATCGAAAGAGAGAGAAATTTTAGTTTTGGAATGTTTTTATAATTACTTCCTCTATTATTGAACCCAAATTCTCATAGGATAAACAAGTCTCATAGTAATATTTTAGGAGTTTTAATAAAATATTACGATTCTAAAAAATAATTTAATTAATTTAATATTGGTGTTTTGTGAAGTTTTAATTAAATAAAGAAAAGCATCATTAAAAGGGACACTCTTTTCTTTATTTAATTAAATCTTCAAAAAAACACCAATATTAAATTATTTTTCAAATCATAATATTTTATTAAAAAAACCAATATTTTAAAACTAGCACAATTTTGGAGAATTTTCTTACAAGAGAATACCTCAAGAAGAGACTCAATTTTCTTTTTACCTTTCTTTTTCTTTTTCTTTTCTTTTATTTTTGTTATTTAATTTTGCAAGAGTTCTACTATGTTTATTGTTGGTTAAAACCCTTTTAATTTTAAGACTTTGTATATATTTAGATTAAATTTTATAAATTAATTTTTTTAATAAAAATCTGAATAAAATATAAATAAAAAAACTGAATTAAAATAATTTGAATTAAAATTTTTAATTAAGTTAATAGAAAAATATGATTGGACAAGTTAATGATTTTTGAATTTAAGAGAGAGAAAAATGATTTAAAATAAAAATATTTGAATAAAATATAAATAAAAAAGTAAAATTAATCTGGATTTTTTTTGGTTTGTTAGGGAAATGGGGGAAGCTTGTATTAGTTGTATACGTAAGGTTGGGGAGGGTTGGGGGAGATGGAATATGAGAGGACATGTACTAGTTGATTGATTAGACAGCTAATTAAGACTAACAAAAACTGTCTAATCAAGACTCTCAAAAGCTTATATTTGACCAATTGAGCTGAAGCTATTAAGTTAATGGGCTGAAAATATATACTCTTCTTATTGGGACACCATTAATTTATTTGAATTAATTCTTAATTTATTTGTCAACTGACCCGCTTGTGTTTTATTTTTGACCAAAAATGTAGTAATTCAAATTATACTATGTAGTAACACACATTATTTTATGTAGTAATAACACAAACTATTTTATATAATAATACAAATACTTTTATTTAGTAACACGTTTTTTTCTAGTATTTTTATTAATGTAACTCACATTATAATACGTAGTAACATATATTATCGCATGTAGTAAACACAATAACCATGTTGTAATGCAAATCATTTGATAAAGTTATATATAGTAACAAACGCATATTCAATGTAGTAATTCAAATTTTAGTATGTAGTAACATATATTCCCTCCGTCCCAAAGGAATTTGCACCTCCGGGATGACACACATTTTAATAAATGTGTAAGAAAAAGTGTAATGAGTGATGTTTTGAGGGGTAGTTTTGTAAACTTTTATGAATAAAGTAAAGTAAAAGGTAGGTGGAGTGTGAAAAAGTAATGACATATGAGTAAATATGTGTATATTTTGAGGGTGAGGGTTATGACAATATTTCCTTTTATGGAGTGTGTAAATTGATATGGGACGTTCATATATGGAAAGTGTGCAAATTCCTATGGGACAGAGGTAGTAATTTTTTATATAGTGATACCGATTCTTTTATGTAGTATTTTTTTCTAGAATTTTTATTGATTAAGTAACTCACATTATAACATATAGTAACATATATTATTGCATGTAGTAATATAAAATAACCTTGATCCATAATAATTATTAAAGAATATTTAAAGAAATAGAAAATATTTAAAAATTAAGGCCGTCGTAAATTGCAGCGTTCTGTCGCGGTCTGGGTGGCCGAAAACTGCTCGGAGAAGACGACTAAGTACAATTTCTGCTAGTAGGTGTATTTATAAAAAATATGGGTATGGATTGAACTGTTAGTGAGTGTATATATAAAAAATGTGAGTTGAACTGTTAGTGGGTGTATTTATAAAGAATATGAGTGAAATGTATATATGCGCGCAATATTTCACATAACACTAGCCCATTAAGACTCTGTTTTGTTTGTCTTTAACCATTAAGGGCACTAGTAATTTTTAGTGCATATTGGATTGATTATTAATAAATTTTAATTGATCATTTATAAAATATTATTCCTTCCATGTAATTTTTAAATTTTTAATAGATAAATTTCATAGAATTTGAAAATCAACATTTTTATCTTGTAAAGTGAACGAAGCTTTAATTGCATTTTTTAAAATCTATTTTCACTTATAATTATTGATGAAATATTACTCAATGTGTTTAATTATCATAAAATTTGAAAAACATTAATATAAAATAAGGTGTAGTAAAATTGATATGATTGAAAAGAGTGAATAAAATGGATTGTAGAAGAAATTAAGAGTAAAAGAGGTGGGGTCACAATGTATCAAAAAAAATAAAATGAGAATTTTTTTGTGAGATATCTAAATGAAAAGATGAAAGTTTTTTTATGGAATTTATATATGTTTATATAAGATTTATAGGTGATTAAAATTTCAAGAAATAGAATTAAATAAAATAGATTAAAGTTGCGTAATTAATTAAACAATGTTAAACGATATAATAGTCAAACAATAATACTCATAATAAAATGTCAATAAAATATTTATTTCTTTTAAATTATAAAACATCCATAAAATAAATTGTGTATTTTAAATATTTTAATGGTTGTTAATCAGGGGCGGACCCAGGATTGGTATTGAGGGGGGCCAGTTTTATATGTTCGAACATTAATTTCCCCTAATTTATATGTTCGTTAATAAAATTTAAATAATACGGAGTATATATTTATATTTTTTGTCCCTGTTAAATATCTAAAACTCTATAAATATTTCAAACTCTATAATGTGTTTTTGCTAGTTGTGAATTTGTTAACACGAGAAAAAGAACTTAACCAGTAAAAATAAATTATAATCACTAATTCAAATATATACTAATATTTGATAGTGGCCTTTTAAAAAAATATTAACTTGTAAAACTAAAATATAAGAAATTAAAGTATTTTAATATTAGTATTTGGATAAGAGCCTTGTTACTTAAAAAGTGGAGAACAGTTATAACAAAATTAATAAAGAAAGACTATATATAGCCTAAAATTTATGAAAGCTAGAATTGAACAGTCGGGCCCTTTGACAAAAAAAAAAAAAAAAAACAGATGGCCCACGAACAATTTTGAAGGGATTTGATCTATGAATTTCAAATTCACTATCCAAATCCACCCCACTTGTTTGAATTAAAAAGTAAATTAGGTTGTGTTTGGATGTGGGGATTTGATTTGAGAAGGTATTTCAAATGGAAGGATTTAAAAATAGATGGATTTCAAATGACATGGTTTTAGTGAGAATTTGAAATCTCTCAATTTTAACTAAAAGTGTGTGGACACAAATCTAAGGTTGCGTTTGGATGGAGGGATTTGATTTGAGTAGGTATTTCAAATGAAAGGTTTTGAAAATAGATGGATTTCAAATGACATGGTTTTAGTGAGGATTTGAAATCTCTCACAATTTAAACTAAAAAGTGGGTGGACACAAATCTAAGTATTTGAAATCCATTCATAATCCAAACATATAGAATGAATTTGGGTTGTGGATTTGAAATCCATAAGTCCAAATCCACCCAACCAAACGGAGCCTAAGGGCATGATTGGTATGCGATAATAGACTTGGAATGAAATGAACATTCATGGGTCCATTCCTAATTTCACGATTGATATATTTTTTTACGTGGAATCCCAATTCCTTAAGGAATGGTGATTCCCAAAAATAAAGAATTTTGATTCCTCTCCATCCCCCTGTCTTTCCCCATTCCATTCTGTGTGGAATCGAATTATATTTTATTTTATTTTTTAAAATAATGACGTCGTCACTCTTGTTCATGTTTGTTAAATTAATTGAACAAAAAAATCCTTAAATCTGAATTAAATATGGGAGTGGGAAACGACATGAAGGTCGACGACAGAAAGGTGAGAGACGACGGCGCATTTACCGTTGAAAGAGAAGAAGAACCGTGTTTTTTTAATTTAATTTACTTAATTTTTAATTATTTTTACTTTTAAATTTTTAGATAATTGATTGACTAATTCAAATCAGAAAAGGGATATACATGAGATACAAATGATACTTTCTCTATATTTTAATTATTTTATATTTATTAATTTATATTATTAGTAGAGATGATCCAAACGAGTTTAAATAAATAATTATTTACGTAAATTTTGTTATTAAAATAACAACATATTCATTAATTTAATATAAAATATATATTGAAGGGTATTTTAGTCATTTAAGATAAAATATATACATTATTTTGCATTTCATTTTAGTATACCAATAATGAGAATAAAATCAATCAAGCAATTGTTTTTCCATTCTTAATCAATACCAATCATGAGAATGGTCATTCAAATCTCATTTCATTCAAACATTTATTCCATTCTTGAGTTCATTCTATTCAACCTTGAATTTATTCCATCATACCAATCATGCCCTAAGTATTTGAAATCCATTCATAATCCAAACATGTAGAATGAATTTGGACTGTGGATTTGAAATTCATAAGCCCAAATCCACCCAACCAAACGAGCCTTAATAAATTTCAAATACTTTAGCCTATTTTTTTTAGTTAAAATTGAGAGAATTTTAAATCCTTGCAAAAATAATGTCATTTAAAATCCATCTATTTTTAAATCATTTCATTTGAAATACCCACGGATCGAAATCAAATTTCTCCACCCAAATACAAGTATCTTATAGTAAAAAAAACGTTGCAAATTGTACTAGAACACGGCCTGATAATCTAGTAATACAACTCTTTTTCCATTAAAAAAAAAAAAAAAAAAGCGCCATGAATTCCAAAAAAAAGTCAGAATCCCAAAATTTTATATAAGCCTAGTAACCGGGCGAGGAGAAAATGAACTCAAAGTAATGGCTTATTATGTCCCCCACCGTCCAAGGCTAAAGCTTTCCAATTCGCACCCTTTCAAAATACAAATTTAAACCCAAAAACCACAAGAAACCCTAAATCACTGCATTTTTCATCAAACACAACAAAATGTTGCTACAAATTTGGTGTATTTTACAAAAGTAGTGTGGTGCCAATTGCTACAATCCCTGGGGATGAGGAAGTTTCAAGAAAGACGAATGTATTTAGGAGGGATAGAGAGTGGAATTCTCCAGATTTGGCAGTGTAGACGAGTAAAATTCAATTACGAATTAAATTGCGACGCGTGGAAATTACGGGTTTAATATTAATTAAATTTATTAATCCGTATTTATTTGTGGAATAAATTTAATTCCTAAAAGTAAATATATAATTAATTATTATTTCCTCCAAAGCCTAATAAATCAAGTTAAAATTCAAGACGGGCCTCTAAAGTCCGATAAATGAAGACGGGCCTCTAAAGTCCGATAAATGAAGTCAGGCCTCTAAAGTCCGATAAATGAATTCAGGCCTCTAAAGTCCGATAAATGAAGATGGGCCTCTAAAATCCAACAAATTAAATTGAGCCCAAGTTTTGTAATTTGAGCCCACCAGATAATTGAGCCCAAATAGGGTATTCTTAGCCCAAGTAATTCAAAATTTGAATTAAACCCTAACCTAACCACTTGCACAAATATCTCTCTGGCCCATAAGAAATCCTAGGTTCTACACCTATAAATAATAGAGGCTTCATTTCATTCATTTTCATCAAAGCGTTCAAGGCTCTAAAATTCTCTGCAGAGATTTTAGAGTGTTCTTCAGCAATTGGAGGAGCTTCAAAGGCGTTCTTCGTGCAAAACAGCAAAAAACAGTGTTCGAGTGGAGATCAAGGTGCTAAGCCTCTTTGATTCGGCGTTTCTTCAAGGCGTTCTTCGTGAAAAGCAGCAAGAAGCAGTGTTCGAGTGGAGATCAAGGTGCTAAGCCTCTTCGATTCGGGGTTTCTTCAAAGTTCTTCGCGGATCTTCAACGGAAAAGTCCCAATAAGTCCCGAAAAGTCCCTAAATTCAACGTTTAATCCAAAATACGGTGCTAAGCCTTTGGATTAACATTATAAAAGCCCCAAATACAAGATCGGAAAGGATTCGGCTGTGGATCCAGCTCCAAAAGCTCAAGAAGTCCAAGTAAAGTTCAAGAAGAGAGAATCAGAGGAGAAATTAGAGATTGTAACCCGCAAATACTCGGTTTTAATCCGAAATTAAATAAAATTGTTCGCATTTTCGCGTTTTTATATTTAATTCACGAATTTGTGTTTAGAGGTAGCACTGGGGATGTTTATTGGAATGCATTTGTTGCGTGTTTTAGCTCCTTTTACGTTCAATTGGAGTGCCTTTTGGGTTGCTGTTGGACTTTATTTCGTCACTTTGCTTTTTGGAACTACTCTCTCTTTTCATAGAAATTTGAGTCACAGGAGTTTCAAGCTTCCCAAATGGCTCGAGTATTTTTTTGTCTATTGTGGCGTACTTGCCTTTCAGGTTCAACCTTCTTCATTTTCTATGAAATGGGACAAATAATTCTTTATCTCTTCTACTAATACAAATAAAATATCACAAATTTCCACAAATTAAGTTTAAATTATACTCCATTCCAGTGCTACTCAACTTTTCTTTTTTTGTCCGTCCCAATGAAAGTTATCCATTCTTTTTTTGTCAAACTATTTTCTCTTACATTTTATTACTCCCTCCATTTTTGAATAAGTGTCATTTTAACATTTTCCAACAAATTAAGATATTAAATTGTGGTCAATATTACCCTTCATTAATGATAAATAGTTTTTATATTAAATTTTTGTTTAGTAAAGAATGTGGTCAAGAATGTATGTGATATTCATATATACAATATTTATGATTTTTCCATGATTTATGCTACTATATTAATTGAAATTGAAGGCAAATTAATTATAAGGGTAAAATTGTCAAAATTAAAGAAAAAAACATAGAATGACACTTATTATAAAAATAATTAAAAAGATAAAGTGACACTTATTTAAAAGTGGAGGGAGTATATTTTACTCAATCTCAATCATCAACTCTAATAAATCTACTTATTATATTATATTTTTCCGTGTCCTGAGTTAATGGGAGCTTTCCCGAAAGGGAGTATCTTTTAAAAGAAATTAAAGATTTTTTATTTTTTTTAAATGATTTATGAATCTTATTAATCATTTACAGGGAGATCCAATGGACTGGGTGAGCACACATAGATACCACCATCAATTTTGTGACACGGGAAAAGACCCACATACCCCTCTTGAAGGATTTTGGTTTAGTCATATGACCTGATTTTTTGATACCAATACTATTCTTGAAAAGGTAATTACAATTAATCTTCCATTCTTTCTAAATTTTATATGCTACTGTTTGTTTGTGTTTGTGTAACTGTGTTGTACTTTAATCTTTTCCATTTGGTTCTGATGGTAGCTTCTTCAATTATATTTTTTAATAATTTGGGCATTACATATTTTTTAAACTTTTCCATAAGTGAGGACGGAGGAGTTATTTGGCCTGATTTGCTCAATATTCTGTTTATTTCCTTTTTCAGTTATTTTAATGATTTCTTTATTTTCTCGTGTTTAGTGAATCAACTTGACCATGAGCCATGAATTTATAATTACAGTGTGTTTACCCCTAATTGCACTACAAAAAAAATGATTTTTAGTAACAACATCCTCTCACTATTGCTTCTCTAACTAAAAGTCTTTAGTGATAGGAATTTGAGAATTAATGACAGGACCTCTCACTAAAAGTCAATTACCGTCACTAAAGACTTTTAGCTGGAAAAACTATAATGACAGGAATTATGTCACTAAAAGTAATTTTTCTTGTAGTGTTGAGATTATCTATCAAATTATTGAATTGATCGACCATTGGCTTGGACTGAGATTGTTGCCGGAAAATTTAGTGTTCTTCTTCCTATATTCAATATGATGGAGTTAAGAAAGAAAAACACTAAGTTTTTCGGAAACAATTCCCGTCCAAGTCAATGACTGATCAATTCAAAAATGGGGGAAGTACATTCTAGTACAATTTGCAACTTTTTTTTACTCTAAGATACAACACTCTAGGGGGATGTTTGTTTTGGGAGGAGAAATTCGGATTTGAGATTTTAAAACTTCACCTCCGTTACAGTTTGAGATTTTGATTCAAAATTTTAAAATTCCACCTTGTAACCATGTAAAAGTCAACTCTACAAATACCTACAAACCATATATAAATACCTATAAAACCTATAAGGGTTAACCATGTAAAAGTCAACTCTACAAATACCTACAAACCATATATAAATACCTATAAAACCTATAAGGGTTAATTGTAAAAAAAAAAATCACAACCTTTACAGTATTTATCAATTACAACATATTCTTTTTTTCTTTGCAATACAATACACCACTTTTTTTAATTTTGCAATTCGATGCATGTGTTTATTTTTCGGCAACACATGGATGATATATATACCGAAGCCACATTAAGATTCTACACAAATGCTCACGTAAATGTCACGACTGATCAATAAAATATTATTTATTTATTTTTTATTTTAAAAAAGTTTTTAAATAAAAATAATATGCAAAATTTCACATTATTTTTTGTGGACGGTCGCAATCCTATTCTTTTGAGTTTTGGGAGAAATGATAATAATTAAATTGGTTTATTATTTATTTTTAAAAATAATTTTTTTAGTATTGTTTTTAGTTTAAAACGATTTTTTTATTATTCTTTTTAGTTAAAAACGTTTTAAAAATAAAAAAAATAAATTATTCATCATTCATGATATTTATGTGGCACCTCGGCAGCTTTGACAATCGTATCATGTTTTAATTGTTGCCAAAAAATTGATAGATGCATTGAATTGCCAAACTTAAAAAGGTGGTGTATCAAATTGCAAAGAAAAAAAGAATACATTGTAATTTATAAAAACTGTAAAGTTATGATTTTTTTTTTGCAATTAACTCAACCTATAATCATATACTATTACATGTCCACTCAAATTCCCATATCCCCAACCCTCAACATTACGTATACAAGCTTCCCACATTTCCCCAACAAAAAAATAAATAAATTTAGATTAATTTAACTTTTTTATTTATATTTTATTCAAATATTTTTATTCGAAATTAGTTTTTAATTTATTTTTTTCTTCTTAGTTCAAAAGTCTTTAATTTATCAAATCATATTTTTCTATTAACTTAATTCAAATTATTTTTATTCGGTTTTTTTATTTATATTTTATTCAGACTTTTTATTAAAAAATTTAATTTATTTTCAAAATTTTTTATTCAAAATTTTTCATTCAGTTTTTTTCATTTAGATTTTTTATTTTTCATTTTTTTATTAATTTTTTTTAATTATATAGTATATATATTTTTTTTCAGTTTTTACTCGAACTTTTTTACTAAATTTATAATTATTAAGTTATTTTTCGTTTTCTTCATTCAATTTTTTCAAATACTTAATGTGTGTTGTTGTGATTTAATAAAATATATTACTCTCTGGCGTCCCACTATAAATTTCTCAATTCCTTTTTTTATGTTTCACAATAAATTTTTCATTACAAATTATTTTTTCTTTTCCAATCAAATCACTTATATTTTATCTATTATTTGTACTAGGAGGAAGCATTATTTATTAGCATATTACAATATATTATATTTATTCAAAAAAAATTACTCCCTGTACAATTTTATAATTCCCACTTTTCTTTTTAAATTGTCTAATTTTATTATTCTCATTCTTTATTTGAAATATTTTCTATTCACAATACTTTATCTCAACCCTTCAACTATTACTTATTTACTCAAATTGTCATTGACTTTATTCATAAACAATCACTTTATCTATAAATGGACCCCGTAACATTCCATCATACCCACAACTTATCTACTTTATACTTAAACTAATCAATATTCATTAAAACTCGTGTTCGAAAAAGTGGGCATTTTAAAATTGGACGGAGGGAGTAGTTTTTTTTTTTTTTTTTTTTTTAATTGAGATTTTTTTTATTTAGATTAAAAAAAAATTAAGTCAGATTTTTTTATTAAACATTTTTAATAGGGAATAATATAATAGTAATAATATATTTTAAAGATATGCATGGTTGTTATATTTTCCATAATTCTACCACTTTTAAATCATTATACATAGTGAATTATTCATATTTACTCATTAACGGTGTTCATAAACCTATTCTTACGTGATATTAGTCAAATTCACATAAATCATAATTTCTCTCTAAAGTCTCACACTTTAATTTCTTCCCGGTTTTCTTCTCTCACATCCACTCCCCTCAATACTTTGGTTCAACTTTAGACCATTAAATTATCATATTCCAACTACATGTGTTGGGTAATTTGGTTTTTTCGTTTGTATCAAACCATGATCTTCTCTCTCACGTTTATGGTACAATAGGCACTCTAGCTCAGTCGTCGATCATCACATCGGGTGAATCGGCTCCCTAGATACATTAAAGATACTCTTAACTTGGGACTCTCGGATTACTCGCTTGTTGGTTACTTTGATGCGGATTGGGTTCATTGTATTGAGACTCATTGTTCAACCTACGACTACTCGATATGTTTAGGAGGTAATTCGGTTTCATGGAGTTCGAAAAAACAACCCACCGTTGCTCGCTTGAGCTATGAGTCCGTGTATCGAGCACTTGCAAACACTACTCAGAAGATGATCTAGGCAGTGACGGAGCCAGAACTTAGTCGAAGGGGGCCCCAATTATAAATAAGAAATTTTGCTTTTAATATCATATAAATATTTTTGAAACATATAATATATTACTAATGAATCAAGTTAAACTTTAATATATTTTAATAAATATTTCATTCATTCTGCTCGTTACTTACAAAGTAATATTTATACCGTCTACATGCAAACATCTTTTATTTTTTATGTTTTAAATTGTTATATACTTCAATCGTTTCGTATTGTTTGACACTATTAGTCTTAATTTTTGCTTTAGAAAATTGTCATTTTAGCTATTTTTACCACGTTTCTCCCTATAATTTTCCTTCTAATATTTTTTTTAATCTCTCTTTCTTGATAATTGAAGTAAATTATTTCCCACTCTCTTTTATTCTTCTTCATTTTTCTCTCATTCTTTCATGATAAATGATAAATTTATAAAAAAAAATATTTAATTATACACAAAACAACATACATTTTGAGACGAAGAAAGTAATAATTGTATTACTAATATTTTACTAATACACTTAAAAATTGTTATATAATTATTAGATATACATAAAAATTAATAGTAATCACCACAAAAAATTGCCAAAATGGCGAGGGGGAAGGCAACAGATTCCCCCTCACTAATCAAGAAGGCAACGGCAAAGGCAACGGCACTCCGCCGTTGCCAATATGGGCGTTGCTATTTTATAGGCAACGGACTTTGGAAAAACCGTTGCCTTTTGGCAACGGTATATGGCCGTCGCCTTTTGGCAAGGGCGGGGAGGCCGTCGCCTTTTCGCAACGGGCCCAGCCGTTGCCTTTTCGTAACGGGGCCCAGCCGTTGCCAAGGCCGTCGCCTTTTTGTTACCTTTAAAAAAATGAGAACTTGGGTTTCGAACCCAGCGGTATATGGCCGTCGCCTTTTGGCAAGGGCGGGGAGGCCGTCGCCTTTTCGCAACGGGCCCAGCCGTTGCCAATTGGCAACGGGGCCCAGCCGTTGCCAAGGCCGTCGCCTTTTTGTTACCTTTAAAAAAATGAGAACCTGGGTTTCGAACCCAGGTCTCTAAGGCAACCAACACACCCCCACCACTAGGCCACCATTATTCGCGATTTTTTGCTCCAGCTGGGTTTCGAACACGGGACCTCTCGGTCCTGTAGAGTTTTGGGCGCCCCCTGTGTGCCGTTTAGACTAGGAGCTTTAGTCGTCATGTTGTGAACACAATTAATATATATTCAATTTAATTTTAGTTTCAATTCTTTATTTCAATCCATTTTAAGTTTAATTGTTGCTTATTAAATTTAAATTGTCAAAGCATATCATAATTATTTCTAAATGAGAATTAACTAAATTATAATGTTTTTCAAATTAAATAATTTAATTACGGTATCATTAATTAATTTACACTATTTAAATTTATTCTAATCTTCAATTCACAACATTATAATTACATACAACATTGAGTATAATTATTTTCGATTATACATGTAAATTTATTCTAATCACTTCATTTAAATTCATTATAATCTTCAATTCACAACATTATAATTACATACAACATTGAGTATAATTATTTTCGATTATACATGTAAATTTATTCTAATCACTTCATTTAAATTCATTCTAATCTTCAATTCACAACATTATAATTACATACAACATTGAGTATAATTATTTTCGATTATACATGTAAATTTATTCTAATCACTTCATTTAAATTCATTCTAATCTTCAATTCACAACATTATAATTACATACAACATTGAGTATAATTATTTTCGATTATACATGTAAATTTATTCTAATCACTTCATTTAAATTCATTCTAATCTTCAATTCACAACATTATAATTACATACAACATTGAGTATAATTATTTTCGATTATACATGTAAATTTATTCTAATCACTTCATTTAAATTCATTCTAATTTTCAATTCACAACATTATAATTACATACAACATTGGGTATAATTATTTAATTTTCGATTATACATGTAAATTTATTCTAATCACTTCATTTAAATTCATTCTAATTTTCAATTCACAACATTATAATTACATACAACATTGGGTATAATTATTTAATTTTCGATTATACATGTAAATTTATTCTAATCACTTCATTTAAATTCATTCTAATTTTCAATTCACTTATCCATTTAAAAATATCAATTCGCTTATCCATTTAATTAAAATAACATCACACACAACATTAAAATAAAAATTAATCTTCAACGTCAATGTAATAAAGTAATATAAAAATGTATCACTCCTCATCACCACCATCATCCTCAGTATCATCCTGATCCCGATCAACCTGGCTACGATCATGAACGTCGTGCGACGCCCTCAACGACCTCGGCGCCCTCGGTGCCCCACCCATCCCACCCATCTGCTGACCCATCCCACCCATCGGCTGACCCATCCCACTCATCTGACCCATCCCACCCATCTGACCCATCACACCCATCCCACCCATTCCGGGCAACTGTAGCTGGGTCATATCGGGCATATATAAACCCTGTGGTGTGTGCACAATCGGTGTCTCATCCACCGGCTCTCCTCTACCTCTAGTACTTCTACCTCCACCTCGCCGATGTCCAGTAGAACCCTGACCAGTAGAACCCTGACCAGAGCCACCCTGACCAGAGCCCTGTCCAGAACCATGTCTACGACCACTCATCTGTCAAAATGAACGTACATTAAAACATTATTAACGTTTAACATTGTAACAATTAAAAAACATTATATATGAACATCACTGTAATGATTAACACTAGAATATAAATAAGGAATATAATTAAGGAATTAATATTTAGATAACATTGTTTAGCAATTAATTAACAACATCATTCATCATTCATCTTCATCTTCAGCTTCATCTTCCACGTCTATTCCAAAATCAATGTTTGGGCCACCCATTAACTCTTCTACCATACTGTGGTACGAACTAGGTCCCGCTGGGTAAACGTCGTTTGAAGTTGACGCAAATTCATTAGTGTTTTGAAATGGACGTGGACCCCAACTCTCTTCCCCGTGATAAATCCAATTATAATAATTCAGTGTAAAACCATTTCGATATAAATGAGATTTCACTTCATTAGGATCTCTATAAGTTTGATTTCGACATCTAGCTTTCGAACAAGGACACCTAATTTTTCCTTCCCAAATCGAATTCGGATTACTAGTGGCAGCTTCAATAAATCCATTTACTCCACTAATAAATCCGGGGTTCATAATCCCATTCACTAATCTTGGACTATACATCCAACTACGACTTGAATAATTCATCATGTCAATCGACGTACGTCTACAACACGCAAATATAACAACCAACGTCTCATTCAATTCCTCCAACTCTATTAAATTAATTAATATAAATCCAAATATATTCTAATAATTATTCTAACACCCTAATTAACAAATAAATTCATATATAGACATAACACAATTATATATATAATTCTAACACCCTAATTAACAACTAAATTCATATAACTTAATTAATTAATTAAAACATATATACATACATATAAAATACATGCCTAACACAATATAATTCTAACAATTAAATTCTAACAATTCTAACAATTTTATATATACATACAACATATATGCATATATACATATATATACTAAACTATATATATACATATATATAATTTCAATTAAATTTAACCGATTAAAACGAAAAAAATTACCGTAAAAATGCTCCCGTCGAAGTGTAGAACACAAATGGCCAAGAACCGAGTCCGATCTGCAAACGAACGTGGATGTTGAGTTTGGAGGTTTGTGTAAAATGCAGGTGTGTGTAAAATGGAGGTGTGTGCGGCGCTGGAATGAGAAGAAGGAGGTTCTGGAATGATTTTAATTGAATTAGGGCGACGGGGAAGGCAACGGGCCCACTGCCGTTGCCATTTAGCATCGGGGGGCCCGTTACCAAATGGCAACGGGGCCCACTGCCGTCGCCTTTTGGCAACGGGCCTTATATGCCGTCGCCTTTTTGCAACGGGGCCCACTCCCGTTGCCTTATCCGTTGCCTTAAGGCAACGGCACCCGCCCCCGTCGCCTTTTTCCTTCCCGTTATTAATGCCGTTGCCAATTGGCAACGGTAGCCTGCCGTTGCCTTTTGCTGTTGCCTTCTAGCCATTATTTTGTAGTGAATAATTTTTTCTTTAATTTTTTATTAAATAATATTTTAAAAAAATTATTTAAAAAAATTGAAAAATGGGAGGGGGCCCAGTGCCCCCAGCCCCCCTCTCCCTCCGTCCCTGGATCTAGGTCCCCCATTTAAAACCCATTTAAGCCACAATCTTGTTGCTCACAAACGTGCAAAACACATGGCACTTTGTTCACGAATTGGTCTTTTTCAATATTAATCTTTATCTTTGTATATATATATATATATATTTTGCAATATATAATTTTGTATTTACTTTAATTCTCTCACTTGTAAATCATTATGTATAGAGAGTTTTTCCTATCATCTCATTAATGGTGATCATCATATGTCTATTCTCACAATTTTATTTAATCTGCAGTGTGGGAAGCCTAACAATGTTGGAGATTTAGAGAAACAACCATACTACAAGTTTCTTCAAACTACTTACCGAATTCATCCTATGGCACTTGGAGCCCTACTCTATGCAATCGGTGGGCTACCCTACATTGTGTGGGGAATGGTACGTAACTATATTAACATGTCATAAACATATCAGGCAAACAAAAAAAGGCGCAAATTTGGATATTGAATCATGATGTAAATGCAGGGTGTGAGGACTGTGTGGGCTTACCATATCATTTGGCTGGTGAATTCAGTTTGCCATGGTTGGGGTAAACAACAGTGGAATACCGACGATCTTTCACAAAACAACTGGTATGTTTGTTACGTGCACAACCGAAATATTAAATCAAATTTACGCCACCAACATTGTACGTATTTCATTACGCAGTAACAAAACTTGTTACATTTTATAATTGACGCATATATAACAAAATATTTTCATTGTTTAATTTTCTGAAGTCCTCATAATATTTCAAACTTGATTTATTATTGATTTGAGAATTAGACATTCATGATAAAAAAATAATGTGGTTGTGTGAAATACAGGTGGGTGGGGATGCTTGCATTTGGAGAAGGGTGGCATAATAACCACCATGCATTTGAATATTCAGCAAGACATGGACTAGAATGGTGGCAAGTTGATTTTACTTGGTACTTCATCAGGTTTCTTCAACTTATTGGATTGGCTACTGATGTCAAGTTGCCTACTGCAGCCCACAAGGAAAAAATGGCATTTCCTAATGAATAAGGTTTCAATTAAGCTAAATAAATCAAGCTTTGTTGATAGATAGAAAATGAAGCAAAACATGGAATATGCATATATACTACAACATATGTGGCTTTATATATATAACACCTAAAAAGTGTTACATAATAATAATAATGTGTTACTATTGATAATAGGTAACACTTTTATTGGCGTCGCAGTTGCCCGTGTAATCTAAAGTCAATGGTAACACTTTTATGCTTTTCATAACACCCAGTAACACTTTATTGTATCACTTCAAAAATGTTATATTTGATTTCGAATGTAACATTTTATTTGTTAAATGTAACACTATTCCTTCTTCCCGCAACTTCATTTTGTTAGATAAAGAGGTCTCATGAGTGATGTCATTTGCATCACAAATCCTTGGCTAAGCCTTGATTCATCATACTTGTCATTAGTCGTTGTGATGGTCCCAAAAGGAGTGTGACACGTGTGTGTGTGGTGTAGGGTGGGGGAGAGAATACACGTGTGTGTTTTTCAAAACTTTTTCAAACAATAAAAATACAATAAACAGAGTCAGATAAGTTGCCCAAATGTCAAGTCTTATGCGAATATCTTATGAATATTTTCACAAGTTTAGATCAAATAAACAAGCTATATGCAGAATTATGATATATCATTTTTATACTCCTTAAAAATAATTTAGAGAATCACCTACATTTTACTCACACAAAGCAGTTCTTATGCCAAGTTTAATGAATACTTAACATGTTTAATAAATGCTTATCAATACGAATAGACAAGTAATAATCAATCAAATAGTAGGCAAATAAATAAGTAAGTAAATACTGAAGGTAGTGACACAAGATGTATAGTGGTTCGGAGGCTAAACTGCTTCTACGTCAACTCTCCTAATTTAATAGGATAATTCCTTAATCTCTTGGAATTAGCTTGTTTTATAGTGCCAATGTGCACTTCTTCTTCTCTTGATTTCTTACAACTTATCTCGTTGCCATACTCTCAATCTACTACGAACTTCAACAATACTCTCAAATATCTCTCAAAGTGAAAGTAGGGTTTTGTTTTTGGTTACCAACTTAATGTGATATCCTTTACAATTAAGAACAAGTGTAAAAGCTAGGATATCACTAACTAGGCTTTGGATAATAATGTAAAACTGCCTAGTGGGGACTAAGGATAACACAAAATAAATGCTTAAAAGTTTAATCTCTCGATGATATGAGTGTTTGAAACTTTTGAATGCTAAGAATATCTTGCAATAACTTCATTTTGTATGTGTAGCTTGTATGTCCCATAATCTAGAAATAATTCACAATGTGGCATATTTATAGAGTAAGTAAACTATCTGTTGGTGGAGATAGCAAACTTATCCATAAATTTGAACTTTTAAATAGTTCAGGGGCCTGCATGCAATTAGTACATGCATTCACGTCCATTCTGAACACTTCATTCCTATTCCAGAATTTGTTATGTGAAGGTGACATATGACGCATGATTATTGACCTTCATGGAATAATTCCTAGCATTGTATATAACGACTTGATCTTGTACTAGGTTGATTCATTTCTGCATTTGTCATTCATTCTTCTTGTCCATAAGTGAGCAGAATTCAACTTAGTTGAAAGTCACTTCTGGCTTCTTGTCTTCTATATATGCAAAGTCTTCTTAAAATATCACTTGAATGAACTTGTCCATCTTGCAAGGCTGTCTCAACGTCACTTCAGAGCACCTGTCTAACTTGCAAAGTCATTTCAAGGTCACTTCAGCATACTTGACTTCATCATACTTGAACATTAATTCTGAGCCTTACTTCATATGATTTGGCTTCCTAATTATTCCACTTTTCCTCATGCCATTTGTCCAAAAATTCTAGTGTCAACCTCAATGAATTTCTCTTTTTGACTTGCCACCTTTATTCAGTCTCCTAGTTTTCAAGAAGTTTTCATGAGTCTTGGCTTCATTGTTCTTTGCATTTCAGGTCACTTGTCATAGCTTTTCAAAAAATCTAACCTAAGTAAAATAAAGATCCCTAACATAAATGAGTTTTAATTTTCTAATCCTGAAAATCTATTGTGGCAATTCATCGTACTTGAGGTTTTTCTAGGATTTTGGTATATAATCAAAATTAAATTTTCTTTTATTAATATAAACCATATTACAACACGTTGCGATGAACTAATTTTTTTTTTAATTTAATTTAAGGAATTGAATCCATATTTGTATATTAACACGATTGATCAATTACCTGAAGTACTAGAAGACCATCTTGAGCTAATGCAGATTCGCAGGATTTAAAAAATTCCTGGATAAATTCATGGCCAATGTGTTATATCATAGCCACTGAAATATTTAGCATGCACTTAATTGTGAGTTAGATTTATACTCCCTCCATACAATTTTATTATGCCCACTTCTCCGGGCATGAGTTTTAATGAATATTGATTAGTTTATGTATAAAATAGATAAGTTGGGGGTATGGTGGGATGTTGTGGGGTCCATTTATAGATAAAGTGATTGTTTATGAATAAAGTTAGTGGCAAAGTGGGTAAATAAGTGATGGTAGGAGGATGGAGATAAAGTAGTATGAATAGTATTATTTTCAAAAAGGGTATGGACATAATAAAATTGGACAACCAAAAAAGGAAAGTGGGAATAATGAAATTGGACGGAGGGAGTATATAATAACATATAATGTAACAACTTGAATATTAAGATATACTACTAGAGGCTCTGACCATGAAATTTTCCTGTCATAATTCTTGTTGCTGGGCAATTTGCGGTAGTCACATAGAACAAGTTCAATATGATCCTGCATGAAATTCAATTATATATATATATATATATATATATATATATATGACATAACTTCTTATCACCAAAACATAGAATTTTAATCAAAGAATTTTAATGTAAGATCCAATCTTATATAATAAAAGGAGGATGAGACTCTCGTGCTTCTAGCATGTGTAATATGAGTCATGTTCATTATTTGCCACTTAGCATACTCACGTGTCATAATAATTAAGCAAACTCATAATTAAAGAGTCTATCTAACTTCTAACCTTTTAACTTTTCCAACTTTAAGAAACAGAAAAATAAATGCAGAAACGGAAGATGGAAAATGGATTCGACAAATGATTCTTCTGCCACTACTTCATCTTCTGGGATTTTTGTTTATTCGCCTCTACCGTTTTAATGAAACTATGATGATTCATGATTTTTGTTTTTATTCTATATTAGTTTGATTCCCTGTTTTATGATAAAAGGGTTAGGTTTTGTATTATATTATATTGTTGCGTGCATTTTTATAATGAATTTGTTTACTAATTTAAATCTTATTTTGTAGCTAGCGGTGGTGGAGCGGCTGAGGAATGCGGAGTGAGTGGTACAATTTTCGATGGATGGCGTGCTAGAGCTTGCCAGGGCGTGATTAGTTCAATTTCTTGCTTCTCTTTTCAAATTATTGGTCGTTGTTTCAGGTTCTAGCTTTATTATCCAGTTATTGTTTAGTTTGGTTTTTAGGTATAGAATTGATTCTCTTTAACTTAATAAAATAAACTAATATTAATTAATTTCATATTCTCCTTAGATCTAGTAGATGCTTAATTAGTCAATGTATAGTTAATGGGTATGTTCTTTTTGTTTGTAAATGAATTTGAAGCAATGGTGAGGATGATGAATTTTCAAACTATGCTTTGGGTGTGTTTACTTTCCATTACAATTTATTCTTGTGGCCTAATTAAATTCTGGAAAATTGAGTGTTGATTTTAGGTAATAATTGTAAGCCATTATTCTGCTTTGGCTCTTTTATGTGGCATATTGGGTTTTTGTCTCAATTTCTACAAAGTGTGAAAGTGGACCCGAAAGACATCAACAGTTTGATGGAGAATGAAGGTGCAATCGATGTTCGTGGAGAAATTTGAGCCCTTAAAGCCGCTGAAGAAGAATATGTGATTGATAATTATGTTTTTTTTAATATGTGATTGATAATTAACATCAATCTTGTTTCCTAGTTTAATTTTATTCTACAAAATAAACCTTCTATTATGGCATGATTTGTGAGGGAGAATTCATGTTGACTCCTTATAAATTGGAGCTAGAATTGTAATAAAGAGAGTTAATCAGTTTTTGAATAATAAAAAAATAAAGAGAAGATTAGCTTCTTTTGAATTGCAATTACGATATTCTTCTTGAATCAACGTATTTGAATTCTTGTCACTTTTTCGGGTATTCGTAGAATCAACGAACTAGTGTGTATTCCTCGTATATTTGTCATTTTCATACGCTTCCGCGGCCTACATCAGTTGGTATTCAGAGATCAGGTACGATTTTTTATGATGGTTCCAATTTTTGATAAATATTTTGATGAAAATTGTGGTTATGATGGACCACCAATTTTCGATAAATATTTTGATGAAGAATGTGGTTGTGATGAATTGTCAATTTTCGATAATTTTGTCGATATTTTAGTTGATAATGTTGACGATGGCTATAGTGGCCCTCCAGTTTTTTACGAGGAGAATGAAAGTATTTTTATAGTCGAGGATGTTCATCCCAATACCATTGACTCAAAAATGAAGGTTGGGAATAACTATATTTTTTTTTTGTGATTTTTACTAATGACAATGGAAATCACACTAGTGCTCTTGCGACGGAATGTCAAATTGTTATTATTTTGTGGCAAAAAGAGTACAAAGATGTTCCAGCTTGTCTCCGTACCTTCACAAGGAGAATGAAGCTAGTAGCGATTCGAGGTCGAATCGTTTTCAACCGGGTGAGAATGATGGAGAATGAAGGTGCAATCGATGTTCGTGGAGAAATTTGAGCCCTTAAAGCCGCTGAAGAAGAATATGTGATTGATAATTATATTTTTTTTTTTAATATGTGATTGATAATTAACATCAATCTTGTTTCCTAGTTTAATTTTATTCTACAAAATAAACCTTCTATTATGTCATGATTTGTGAGGGAGAATTCATGTTGACTCCTTATAAATTGGAGCTAGAATTGTAATAAAGAGAGTTAATCAGTTTTTGAATAATAAAAAAATAAAGAGAAGATTAGCTTCTTTTGAATTGCAATTACGATATTCTTCTTGAATCAACGTATTTGAATTCTTGTCACTTTTTCGGGTATTCGTAGAATCAACGAACTAGTGTGTATTCCTCGTATAATTGTCATTTTCATACGCTTCCGCGGCCTACATCATAGTTCTTCTTAGTTTATGTTACGGCTCTTTATCTTCTTCTAAGATACAAGACAACGCTCAAGTGAGAATTCTAATAGGTTTTTCTTATTTTGTAATTGGATTTTTTTTTAAAATGTTGCATTCAATGTTTTTGATGATTTATCCGTATGCTTTGTTCAATTGAATACCAATTTCTCTTCTGAACGCTTTGTTTTTTTTCTCAAGGAAACTTAGGAAGAACCAGAGCTTGACGATGAGTTTCCATTTATTTGTCGTCGGTCTGTAGACAGTTAATTTGCGTGTTATTTAACTTTTTTCTCCAAATCTTTTCTATGGTTCGTTTTGAGAAAATAACTGCAGATAATGTCGATCTAGGCTTTGTCAACAATTCTTGAATTGCCTCTGGTTTAGCGAATTTTATTGAATTCAATTGCTGATTAATCTGAGCATTGAGGTTATAGTTGAACCTAATATGAATAATCACATTTGAAAATGCAGGTAATTTTCTGTTTTCTTTAATCATAATAATATTTCATACATAAGTTTCTTAAATTGATTGAATCTTTCGAATTTAGGTATTAAGAGCGAGACTCTTTAAGGAATACAAAGAAGTGCATAGAGAGAAAGTAGATGGTCCTGATATTCAAATGGTTTGTGATGATCAAAACATATTTGTTGAGATTAATGCAATATTGGAGAACTGTTCTTACTATCAGAAGTGGTAGTGTGCTGATTTTCAGAACTGTGCTTATACTAAGCTCAGTAACTAGTGTTCTGATATTTGGTTATTTCAGTACAAGTAGAGTAATGAGTACTCTGCTGATAAGGTTTAGTGATCTTAGGTATCAACTCTGCGGTTCGGGTCAGAACAGTACTGCTCTTAGTCTGCTAAAGAGTACTGTGCTGATATAGTGTTCTTAGTCTGCTAAAGAGTACTGTGCTGATATAGTGTTCTTAGTCTGCTGAGACAACTGTGCTGAGTTTTACTGCGCTGAGTTCTACTGTGCTGATATTCCAGTTTCAGAGTTAGTTGATTTCTGTTAGTTAGTTAGTTTGTTAGAGGCAGTTACAACTTGCATTGTACATCTATAAATACACCATCTAGTGCATAGATTGTGGGTTACACACATAGAGAGTTTAAGAGAGAGATCAAGCTTTGTGTACACTTGTAATCTGTAACTTTCATTTGTGATTAGTGAAGAGAGTCTTCTATCCTCCGTGGACGTAGATCATTTGATCGAACCACGTAAATCCCGTGTTCTTTCTTTGAGTTCTTTATTCGTTTTCAATTCTTTGCGTTTCTAGTTGTCTTGATTTATCATTTGTGAGGAGTTGCTTAGTGGATACAATTCCATAACAATTGGCGCCGTCTGTGGGAAGAACGAACCCAGGGCCATAATCCGGACGAGTGTGCCTGATGTCAGTAAACAGTTGGAAGAACCAGAACCCCTTGGAGGAACGACAGTCTCGATGAGATAGGCAAGATGGTCTAGACAGAGCAAACCCGTCTCTTTGCGGCAGTAGTCTAGCTAGCTAAGTGATCTAGTTAGAGCGGGGTCGTTTGAGGGGAGGCACGTGGTCCATTGTTTGAAGGGGAGGATTGTTGAGAAAAGGTCAAACAAATGTCCCACATCGGAAAGGCATTAAGGATTGTTGGCTATAAAAGGATGGACTAGTATCCCCATTGGTATGAGGCCTTTTGGGGAAACTCAAAAAGTAAAGCCGTGAGGGTTTGGCAAACCCAGAGCGGACAATATCATACCAAGTGTGGGGGATACGGAAGGGTCCAGTCCCGGAAAAACCATAACAATTGGCGCCGTCTGTGGGAACCGAAGATAAAGTCAAGAATCAAGAAATGGGCTCTGTGTAATTGGAGATAGAGAAATTCAATGGTAAGACAGATTTTGGTTTATGGAAAGCCAAGATGAAGGCTCTGCTGTCACACCATGGGCTGAAAGAGGCCCTTACTCCTCTTGACCCTGCTGCATCCGATGCAGACAAGGTCAAGAAAGAAGAGCTTATGGAAAAAGCTTACAACATTGTTGTTCTGAGTTTGAGAGACAATGTTTTCAGAGAAGTTATGAAGGAGAAGGATGTTGCTGGAGTATTTGAGGCATTAGATGATCTGTATTTGGCACAATCTTTGTCAAATCAGATGTTCATGGAAAGGAAGCTTAATAATTTCAAGATGTCAGATGATAAAACCCTTGATGAGTAGTTAATAGAGTTCATGCAAGCAGTTGATGATCTTGAGAATGTTGGAATTACCTTGGAAGATCACAAGAAGTCCTTTCTACTCCTAGAGGCATTACCTCCCTCATATGACAGCTTCAAGGATGCTTTGCTGATTACCAAGGAGGGTAAGGCAAAATTCAAAGAAGTCTTATCCATACTGAAGACCAAGAGTTTACATGTTGCAAACTCAACCAAGAAGAGCAAGAACCAAGCTGAGGGTCTTAATATCAAACTGAAGAATGACAAGAAAGGAGGGCAAGGCAAGAAGTTCCATGCCAAGCCAAATCACAAGAGAAATGGAAATGTAGTCAAGAGCAAGGCTTGCTACAAATGCCATAAGGAAGGACATTTCATAAAAGATTGTCCTGAGCACAAGAAGACTACTGATGCTGCCAAAGCTGATGTAGCAGAGGCAAAAGGGTATGATAGTGCTGAAGTGATGAGCATAACAGATAGCAAACTTGTTAATGAATGGGTGTTAGATTCTGGATGTTCTTTTCACATGTGTCCTACCAAATCTTGGTTTCAAAACCTGGAAATGATGGAGGGAGGTTCAGTTCTATTGGGCAATGATGAATGCTGCAATGTGAGAGGGATTGGCACTGTGAGGGTGAAGATGTTTAATGATAAACATGTGATCCTGACCAATGTCAGATTTGTTCCAGATTTGAAGAGAAACCTTATATCTCTTGGCACACTAAATGCTTTGGGTTATGAATTCAAGACAGAAAGAGGATGTCTGCTTGTTACCAAAGCTGAAAGGATAGTGATGCAAGGGAAGAAGTCAAATGGGTTATATTCTTTAATTGGTGAGACAATCACAGGTGCTGCTGATGTTACCATGAGTTCTGAAGATGCTATGCTTTGGCATAAGAGGCTGGCACATGTTGGAGAGAAAGGCCTGATGGAGTTATCCAAGAAGGGGGCATTCCACCAGAAGACATTCAAAAGCCTAGAGTTCTGTGAGCAGTGCATTCTTGGCAAGGCCAAGAAGAAGTCATTCCAGAAGGGTGAGCACACTACCAAGGAGCTGCTGGATTATGTTCACTCAGATGTCTGGGGGCCATCAAGGACTGAAACCATTGGTGGAGGTAAGTATTTCATGTCAATTATAGATGACTATTCTAGAAAAGTTTGGGTGTTCATTCTCAAACAGAAGAGTGAGGCCTTTACAAAATTCAAAGAATGGCTACTTGAGATAGAGAACCAGAAAGGAAAGTCCTTAAAACATTTGAGGACAGATAATGGCCTTGAGTATCTATCAGCTGAATTCAATGAATTTTGTAAAGAGAAGGGCATTACTAGACATAGAACTGTCCCTCTTAATCCACAGCAAAATGGATTAGCAGAGAGAATGAATAGAACTATTCTAGAACGGGTCAGATGCATGTTAGCTGATGCTAAATTACCTAAAAGCTTTTGGGGAGAGGCTGTATGTACTGCATGTTACTTAATCAATAAAACTCCCTCATATGCTTTAGAAGGTAAAACCCCAGATGAGATATGGTATGGCAAGTTGTCTGATTATTCAAAACTTAAAGTGTTTGGATGTCAGGCATATGCACACATAAGACAGGATAAGCTTGAGCCAAGGGCTCTGAAATGTATATTCATTGGCTATCCAAAAGGTGTCAAGGGCTATAGACTGTGGTGCCTTGAACCAGGTCATAAGAAACTGATAATCAGCAGAGATGTTGATTTTAATGAGAAGGTAATGGGATATCCTCATAATGGAAACTCCCATGACCTAGATGGAAGAATTGGAAATGAGTCAGAAGAGAGTTTCTCAGCTGAGGTGGAGTTTCCCACATCAGATCAGTTGGCACCAGAGGAGGTGGTCAACCCTACTGATCTGGGAAATAACACACCAGATGAGGTTGTTCCAGAACAGGTACCAGAAGATAATTCAGAAGATGATACCATGGAGGACAACCCTGCTGATTTGAGAAATTATAGTCTTGCAAGAGATAGGCTCAGAAGGCAGATTCACCCCCCATCTAGGTTTGGCCAGGCTGATCTTGTGTCATATGCTCTGATCACAGCAGAAGAGGTGGAGCATTATGAGCCAAGAAACTATAGGGAAGCAATCACCAGTCCTGAAAGAGAGCAGTGGGCAGCAGCCATGTCAGAAGAGTTGCAATCTTTGGAGAAAAACCAGACCTAGATCCTTGTTGAGAAGCCTAAAAACCAGAAGTTAGTGAGCTGCAGGTGGCTGTTCAAGAAAAAACTTGAAGTTGGATTTGGTGGTGCTAGAGAGCAGATCAGATTCAAGGCTAGGTTGGTGGCAAGAGGATTCACACAAAGAGAAGGCATAGACTTCAATGAGGTATTCTCTCCTGTTGTTAAACATTGTTCAATAAGATTACTTTTGTCTAAGGTTGCTCAAGATGATCTTGAGTTACATCAGCTAGATGTCAAAACTGCATTTTTACATGGAGAACTAGCTGAAACAATATATATGCATCAACCTGAAGGGTTTATCATGCCTGAAACTGAAAGTAAGGTATGCTTGCTTAAGAAATCATTGTATGGGCTCAAGCAGAGTCCTAGACAATGGTATAGAAAGTTTGATACATTCATGCTTTCTATTGGTTTCTTAAGAAGCAAATATGATGGATGTGTATATATTGGTAAACAAGATTATCTAGAGAGCACCTATCTACTGATCTATGTAGATGATATGTTGATAGCTAGCAAGAGTATGAGAAAGATTACCCAGCTGAAGCAGCAGCTGAGTAGCAAGTTCGAGATGAAGGACCTAGGTGAAGCCAAGAGAATATTAGGCATGGATATTCTCAGAAACAGGAAAGCAGGGAAGCTGTTCTTGTCCCAGAAGTGTTACATCCAGAAGGTCTTGAAGAGGTTTCTTATGCACCAGTCCAAACCAGTTAGTACTTCATTTGGTCAGCAATTCAAGTTGTCAGTCAAGCAATCTCCTCAAACAGCTGAAGAGAAGAAGCAGATGCTTACTGTCCCTTATGCAAATGGAGTTGGAAGTCTCATGTATGCTATGGTTTGTAGCAGACCAGATCTTGCCTATGTTGTTAGTATGGTGAGTAGATTCATGGGAAATCCAGGAAAGTTTCATTGGGAAACTTTGAAGTGGATTCTAAGATATCTGAATGGATCAGAAGACTTAGGATTATTGTTCGAGAAGTGTGCTGATACCAAGAGTCCTTTAATTGGATTTGTGGATTCTGATTTTGCTGGAAACATAGATACAAGGAAGTCTTTATCTGGTTATGTGTTTACATTGTATGGCACTGCTATAACATGGAGAGCAGCCTTACAATCTATGGTGACCTTATCCACAACAGAAGCTGAGTACATAGCCTTGACAGAAGCTGTGAAGGAAGCAATGTGGTTGAAGGGCATTCTGAGAGATTTTGGCATATTCCAGAAGAGTGTTCCTGTGCTGTGTGATAATCAGAGCACTATCCATCTAGCAAAACATCAAGTGTTTCATGAGAGGTCAAAGCACATTGATGTGAAGCTACGTTTTGTTAGAGACATCTTGGAGAAGAGCATTGTTGAAGTTCAGAAGGTAGCTTCAGAAGAGAATGCAGCTGATATGTTAACTAAGGCATTACCAAGCAATAAGTTCAACCATTGCATGAAGTTGGTAAACCTTAGCACCTGGGATGTTCATTAAGAAGAGAATGGACAAACAGCCTTGAGGAGGGTTGGGAAGAAGGCAATCTTGCATTAAGGTGGAGAATTGTTGAGATTAATGCAATATTGGAGAACTGTTCTTACTATCAGAAGTGGTAGTGTGCTGATTTTCAGAACTGTGCTTATACTAAGCTCAGTAACTAGTGTTCTGATATTTGGATATTTCAGTACAAATAGAGTAATGAGTACTCTGCTGATAAGGTTTAGTAATCTTAGGTATCAACTCTGCTGGTCGGGTCAGAACAGTACTGCTCTTAGTCTGCTAAAGAGTACTGTGCTGATATAGTGTTCTTAGTCTGCTAAAGAGTACTGTGCTGATATAGTGTTCTTAGTCTGCTGAGACAACTGTGCTGAGTTTTACTGCGCTGAGTTCTACTGTGCTGATATTCCAGTTTCAGAGTTAGTTGATTTCTGTTAGTTAGTTAGTTTGTTAGAGGCAGTTACAACTTGCATTGTACATCTATAAATACACCATCTAGTGCATAGATTGTGGGTTACACACATAGAGAGTTTAAGAGAGAGATCAAGCTTTGTGTACACTTGTAATCTGTAACTTTCATTTGTGATTAGTGAAGAGAGTTTTCTATCCTCCGTGGACGTAGATCATTTGATCGAACCACATAAATCCCGTGTTCTTTCTTTGAGTTCTTTATTCGTTTTCAATTCTTTGCGTTTCTAGTTGTCTTGATTTATCATTTGTGAGGAGTTGCTTAGTGGATACAATTCCATAACAATATTTAAATGGACAACTCTTATCAAAGTAGGTCCAATTATCCATAATGATACATTTTTTTTTTTTTTGCTAAAATTCATGGGAAAATTGGAAGAGTGTTGATTTTAGTTAGTTGTTTAAAGTTTATGGTGTATACATAGGCCTTCAGAAACTCCTTATGAAGGTGGAGTTTTTCAGCTTGCTTTTTTTGTACCTGGACAATATCCTTTGCAACCTCCTCAAGTTCAATTTTTAACCAAATGTACATTTCAAGGTAATAATCAGGGGCGGACGCACGGTCAAGCTGGGGGTGGCCCTGGCCCACCTCAACATTCTTCCGATTACCTTAGGAGTAGTATATATATGCATATCATTTCTTAAAAAAAAAAAGTGAGTATATATCATGTATATGTATATCTATGAAAATGAGGAGTAATTAAGTTTAAAGTTCTTAATTCATATTTATATGCATGCATGTGGTTTATAATAAATATCATGTAAACAAATTATATATACACATATATGTATGATATATTAGTAGTATAATTATTATATATATTTAATAAATAAAAAAGGGGTCTATTCATTCAAAACTTTACTCTAATTTTAATTGAGCCCCCCATTAGTAAACGGTGAGATTGGTCCTTCAAATTAGTCGATACATATTTAAGTCGATATTGATACTTTAAAATATTATTCAATCAATTTTTAATTGGACTGATCTTCTCTTCAATTTTTTCACCTCTTTTTATTTTGGCCCCCCTCAATAAATAATCCTGGGTCCGCCCCTGGTAATAATGTTGACTTGGATCACCCATTTCGATTGAGGAATCAAGCGTTTTTATTTCTTTCTTTTGCATCATATTAAACAGAGCTGAAAATGAAACAAGTGTTGGTTTCTGTCATATTGTTCATTTTCTTATGTTGCTGTTGGTTTTCATGTTCGTAATGGAGATGGAGCCTTATAGTTATACCTATAACAATTTAGTGTGATCCAATTTTATTACTCTTTATCATATCATTTTAGAGCTTATAATGTGTTTCTTATTAAGTGCATGTGAATTTTGAGAGATGGATGAGAAAGAAGGCAAATAATTTACTCAACAATGAGAGTGCAATTCTGCTTCAAGATAGAGCATTTCTAAAGTAACAGGAACTGCTCTTTTTATATATTTGTAGTTCCGAACATTGTTGGACCTCCGTATCAGGTGATTCAGGTATAATCTCATTTTATTATCTCAGATTGTGATTGTTTTAAATCCTTTTTCCTTTTAATTAATTATGAGATTATCATTTGAGTGTAAAGGATCATAACAGACTAGAAAAAAATTGAACATTTTGAGGAGCACCTTGAACGGAAAAAGCGATGGTATTTTTTCCTACGTATTAACTGGAAGTGGGGCTAAGTGTCTGCCTACATCGTTTCTATCACAGTTATTAATTTTGTGTCTGGAACTTTATTTTCAGGGGCAAGAAAGAAACTGTAAATAAAGATTTTTTTAGGGGTAAGAAGGAAACTGTAAATAAAGAAGATGACGAAGAAGAAGAAGAAGAAGAAGAAGAAGAGGTAGCTGAAGAAGATGAAGGAGAATTCAAGGACGAGGGTGATTATGAACACATATTATGAACACATATTTACTGTAGATGTTGTTAACTTTTAAATGTATCAACATTCTCAACAACATCTTAATTTGACCTTCCGAGATTTTTTCTAAGTCTTTTTTGAAATGCTACATTAAATGTTGATCTAAATATTATCGCATTTTTGGTAGGATCTAGAAGCTTCTACAAGGATCTGGAACCTGGAAGATTCCAGAACATTTCGAAACGTGCTACACCAGCTTGGAACCTTATAGATCGACCTGGAACATGCAAGAAGGATCTAGAAAGATCATGGAAGTTGAGTTCCTAAAAAATAGGATCTCAAAGATGGAAGCCTCTAGAATTCGTACCTCACTTTATAAATACTGAAGGAAGACTCCATAATTCAGTGTATTCTATTCGAACAATATCCTAGACTAGCGTTCATCCTGTTAGGAATTGTGGTCAATAGTTATACGCTTTAGTTCATATATACGAAGTATCCCACCCGTATGATTGTGCGCTTTTCTTTATCAATCGAGAGTGTAATCATAGATAGGACTAGCATTTCGGCGGTGTATAATTCATACACTTAGATCATTTTTAGAACAAGGCACCTGCCTCGTTTGTAGTTTCTGTTGTGAAGGTTATTGTTGTAACATTTCACACAACATTTGTACTTGAAGATAAGTATTGATTTTCGCCATAAGGGTAACATAGATTTTTATTTATAAAATCTATGTTAAAAATATTTCCATTGTGTCTCGTTTGTTTTAAGTGTTTCAAGTCTTCCACCGTGTATCTTTATTTCTGATATTCTGTTAGAGTCAGTGTTGCACAATTTGTCTCAACATTTAGTGCAACATTAATCTGTTTTTACTTAAACACTATACCAGCAAACTTTCAGTTGGTATCAGAGCCGATACCTGACGACACTAGGTTAGATCCTCGTTTAAGTGTGTTTTTAGTTTATGTTAGCAATGGAAACACATCACATATCCACGACACTTAGGCCACCCGTTTTAGATGATTCGAATTATGCTTATTGGAAGCCTAAGATGCGTATGTACATCAAGTCGATTGATGAACGTGCTTGGAGGACTATACTTACAGGCTGGGAAGCTCCAAAGAGACCAGCAGATGCAGATGGTGAAGTTCAACTTAAGAGAGAAGTTGACTGGACGGCTGATGAAATAACAACAACATACTACAATTCTAAAGCTTTAAATGCTATTTTTACCTATGTTGATGTTTCAATGTTTAAAATTATATCTAACCGCTCTACTTCTAAAGATGCATGAGACAGGTTGCAAGAGCATTGTGAGGGCCCAGACAGTGTTCGAAGGACTAAACTTCGAATGTTGGGGACAAAGTTTGAGAATCTTCGAATGAAGGAAGATGAAACAATTTCATCCTACAATGAAAGGTTAAGTGAGATAATCAATGAATCACATTCTCTTGGTGACCCTATTTCTAATGTTAGAGTAGTTCATAAGATATTAAGATCTGTTCCTAAAAGATTTGATGCTAAAATTTGTGCTATTGAAGAGGCAAAAGATACGGATAAGTTAAGTCAAAATGAATTAGTGAGGATTCTTAGAACCTATAAAATAAACACTAATCAAGTTGATGAAACTAATGATGATAAGAAAATTGTTATTTTTAAAGGGGAAACATCAAACAAATCTGAGTTTCAACCTATCATTACTGAGGTTGATCGGGATGAAGAATTGCTTGATGAATGTCTCAACAATCCTAACAACATTGCCCTCCTCACTAAGAAGTTTAATAAATTTCTTAAGAAATCTGTGAGCAAATCTAGAGGAAACATTCAGCCTAAGATTCAAATCAATACATCAACACCACAGCCAGAAAGGAGGAGAAGTCAATTCACACCAAGACTATCGAAAAGTGAAGGTAAACCAAGGTATGATCCTAAATTTAGAAAATCAGTTCAATGCAATGCATGTTCTGGATATGGCCACTATGCAAATGAGTGTGCCAATACCAAACTTAAGCAAAAACTGAATTTTAGTGCTACCTTGAGTGATGATTCTGATAATGATGATCTTGATGAGATAAATGAAAATGAATATGCTCATTTTACCAGAATTGATTATAATGATTCCTTAGGTGATGATCTGGATGATACAGACTCTAATGTTGCACCCGATGTCTTAATTGATTACCAGAACAGAATCACCCAGATTTAGTCTGTTTTAATGGTTTAGTTGATGATGCAGAAAAAAGGACTGACGACAATGCATACCAAAAGATGTTAGATGATTGGAACTCTCAGAAACTCACTCTTAATTCCTTGAATAAAGAGAATGAGGATCTGAAAGACACAATCACTAAGCTAGAAGTTATACATACCAAAAGAGATCTGAAAATCTGTAACTTAAAGGAGAAACTAATAAATTCCACTTTATGTTTCAAGAAATATTCCAAGAGTGCTTCTGAGGTAAAATATGTTATAGCTACTGGTAAGTCTAATAATCATGGTTTAGGTTATGATGGCACTACTGCTTCTATTTCTGAAAATTTTAGAAAATCTGTAAAATTTGTGAAGGCAAGTGTTAACACATCTGATGTAACATCTGCACAATCAGATCCTCACAAGGTTAAAAGGAAGTTTATATGTCATTACTGTTGCAAGGTTGGTCATATTCGTCCTTACTATATAAAAAGGTTTGAAGAAATGAAAAATGAGAAAATATTGCCTAAAAAACTGTCACAGCCCAGGAAACAGTTTCTAAAATTTGCATGGAAACCTAAAGCTGCCTGTAATGTTGTTCATACCTTCTTAAAAACATGTCTACCTGATCTATGGTATTTTGATAGTGGTTATTCTAGACATATGACAAGTCGTATAGACTTCTTATCTGATTATGTGACCATGAATGGTGGTAGTGTTACATATGGTGGTGGTTCTAAAGGACAGATTATTGGTAAATGAACTTTAAATGTAAAAGGTTTTCCTAAGCTTAAAAATGTCTTGCATGTAAATGACTTACTTGCAAATCTGATTAGTATTAGTCAACTTTATGATGATAATTTGCATGTGAAATTTGACAAAGATTCATGTTATGTTCTTAATAAAGATGAAGTTTGTGTCATGGCTGGTACTAGGTCAGTAGATAACTATTATCTTATTGGAACAAATATGTGTAATTTGTCAAAACATGATGAAAATATTCTATGGCATCAAAGATTGGGACATGCAAATTACAGAGCAATGAAAAGGCTAATCAAAGCAGATGTAGTAAAAGGAATTCCAAAACTGAGGTTTCACAATCCCACTGTATGTGGACCATGCCAAAAAGGTAAGCAGGTAAGAATGCCACATAAAATGCTGTCACATTGTTCTACACATCGATGCTTTGAATTATTGCACATGGATTTGATGGGTCCTATGGAAACTGAAAGCATTGGAGGAAAGATATATTCCTTAGTTGTGGTAGATGATTTTTCTAGATTTACCTGGATTGAGTGTTTAAGAGACAAATTTGAAACATTTGCTGCATTTAAAATTCTTTATAAGAGGTTCAAAAATGTGTTTAACTTGAAAGTTGTCCGTATTAGAACTGATCATGGTAGGGAATTTGAAAACAACATGTTCAATGATTTCTGTGATAAAAAGGGTATTTTGCAAGAATATTCATCTCCTAAAACTCCACAACAAAATGATATTGCTGAAAGAAAGAATAGAACTTTACAAGAAATGACAAGAGTCATGCTTACATCCAAAAGTCTTGCTAAGAAATTTTGGGGAGAAGCATTGAATACTGCATGCCATATTATTAATAGAGTTTATATTCGTTCTGGCACTAATTAAACACCTTATGAGATTTTGAACAACAGAAAACCAAATGTGAAATATTTTCATGTATTCGGTTGTGTGTGTTATATTCTGAATAATATGGATCAACTTCATAAGTTTAATTCTAAAAGTGATAAAGGTTTCTTTTTAGGCTATTCTAGAAATAGTAAAGCTTACAGAGTTTATAACCTTAGAACTAACACTGTTCAAGAATCTGTTAATGTTGTTTTTGATGATGATAAAGGTCTTGCAGATGACAAAGATGAAGAAGATGTATCACAAGTCATTGGCAATTCTGAGAATACACTGAAGTCTGAAAATGTTGCACCAAATGCTAACACATCTGGGTCAACATCTACAGAACAGTCAGTTGTAATCTCACAGAATGATCAGTATGTTCCCAAAACGAATCCTTCTTCAAGAATAGGTAAAAGTCATTCTTCTGACCACATCATAGGTGATTCTACAGTTGGAGTGCAAACAAGAGGAAGAGTAAGATCAAATAAGGTAGATGTGGTAAGAAAAATATGCATGTCTTCTATGTGTAATGTTGTAAATGCTGAGTGTTATTTATCTAAAATTGAACCTAAAAGTGCTAAAGAAGCCTTAACTGATGAAAACTGGATTAAGGCTATGCATGAAGAACTTGGTCAGTTTGAAAGAAATGAAGTGTGGACACTTGTTCCAAGACCTAGTCATACTAATGTTATTGGAACAAAGTGGATATTCAAGAATAAAACTAATGAATCTGGTAATATTGTTAGGAACAAGGCTAGGTTAGTAGCACAAGGTTACACCCAAGTTGAAGGTGTTGATTTTGATGAAATTTTTGCACCTGTTGCTAGGATAGAATCTAGGCCTTACAATCTTCCACCACATGATGAGATTTACTCGAAAAGTTTATGAAAAAGGTAATCTACCCTATCCTGTTTTGATTTCCAATTACTTGAGGCACCATGGATTTGTTGCCAAGAACACTGATGTGTTGAGGGGGAGAGTTCCATTACTGGCTATTGCACCTGCCTTACTCACTGGGGATAGAGTACTGGACTTGCCTTTAACTGCTACTGGTACTGAAAATCAGCACAGACCCTCAACTTCTGATCAACCAGGACCTTCCAGACCAAGATAGAGGAATGCACCCCCAAATGTTGAGAACATCCGTATCAACATTTCTGGGAATGTTTTTGTTTCACAGGAATTTATCAAGCTTCAGTTACAGCACTTGCAGGAAACTATTGAAGAGCTCCAGTTCCTGAAGGACAGGTGGACCAATATGCTTTCCACTACAACAGGGGGAGTACCACCACCATCTAACTCCAATGTGATAATTGAAGAGATGACTGATGAAGGAGTTACAGCTGCTTCTGGTGGAGGACCTGATGCTGGAGAAGATGCTGCAGTGACTGATGTTGTTGCACACTTTGCATCTACTTTCTTTGTTGAAGAAGTTGATGATGATGATGATGATGTTGCTGTTGACATGGAGACCTTATATGGTGATCTCTATTGATGAACAGGAAGAAACTACAAGACATGGGGAGATCTGAATTCATAAATGGCAACTGTGCAGGAATCTGATGTTGTAGCTGTTACCACAACAATTTATGCCATGTTTTCAGTTTCAATCTCTGTTCTTTATGTTTAAGTAAATTCTAATACAATTGTTATTTATTTCTAGATGATAAGATGTTTTTTTTTTTTTTTTTGCTTGATATACAACTTGCTTAATTATGTTTACACTTGATGATATTTGTTTATTGTTGTTTGCTTAATATGTTTACAGGTTATTAATTGTTTACTGCAGGTTGTTAATCATGTTTAGGTCTGTCTAGATTGTTAGTAGTTCTTTTAAGTTCATTTTTATTCTTGCTCTGATTTGTATTCGTTTTTGTGTCTTACTTAAATCTTAAGTTATTTCTTACAACTTAACTTATGATTTTAGTAAATTACTTATGTTGTGAATAAGTGTACTGTTTATACTTATTCTGTTTTGGGTAAAATTATCTTGATCTTATGGCACAGATCATTGTAAGATTATCCTTGATCTTTGTTCGATTTGATCCAGCGATTACAACACGTATTGTCTTGACTAGTATTTAGCAATGATGTTTGTTGGTCCTGGAAGGAGTATATAACAAGTGTATGGGGGGGGGGATACACTTGTATGCAATTTCTTTTCAAACTTTGATCAACTATGACTCTAGCAAGGTTGTCCTGGACAACTCTGCTGAAACGTATAACTTCTTAAAGACAATCAAGCTACTAACCACAATTAAGTACTTAGTTGAATGACTATCTAAGTTAGTTATATGTGCGGAATTAGTGGTTGACCCTTTAGTTTAAACTTCTTTAAGTTCTGAAATCTCTTCAATCAAACAGTCCAGTTTTCAGGGAACTTGTCCAAATCAGGTTTGCACAGTCTTAAGTATATGTCCTTTGAAAGATCAGTTTTGTGTGCAGGGTTGAATGTATGAAAGTACTTGAAAGTAAATCAACACAAGAGTTTATAGTGGTTCAGAGACTCAAGCTCCTACATCCACTTTCCCTGATTTAACAGGATAATTCCTTCACTCTTGGAATTAACTTGTTTTATAGTGCCAAGGTGCACTTGATCAATAACACCACTCTTTGGTGAATTGATTCCTAGGATGTCTAGAGTCCTAGTACCCTTTCTCAACTCAGAACTGAACTGTTCTTCTCTCAACAGTCAACTCCTACCACTTCTACTACTACAACCTTCTCACTTTCTCACTTGGAAGGTATAAGGGTTGAAGTAAGGTTCCAACTAATTAGATATCCTTTACAATGAAGATCAGTGTATAAGGATAGGATATCTCTCTAAGCTTTGTATGGATATACAATTGAGTTCAGCTTAGATGAAGTGTATGAAGACTAAGATAGTCTCTTGAAAGCTTGAAAGTTCTATGAGCTTTGAGCTTCAAAATAGATGATGTAGTTGGATGCTTTCAAATGGTCTTCACACTTCTGTATTTATAGACAAATGAAGGATTTGACCGTTGGAGAGGCAGTCCCAATTGTCCATAAAAGTCTTCCTTTAGCTTCTTCAAACTAGAAGACAGATTCTTGATAGTGACATGTCCTCATTTGGGAAATAAACGGCTGTAAACACTTTGTCTTCATTCTACAGCACTCTTCCCAAAGTCCGACTTCAAGATTCACTTGATCAAGCATGGACATGGCTTCTGATGATTAGTCCTTGGATAAAGACAACATTCCTTATCATTTGGACAACTCTGCTTATCACTATCAGTGGAATTTGCTTATCAGCAAGGTTGGCTTGCTCTCTTCAGATGACTTGGCTCTTTCCCTTTGCATGGATGTCTCTATGCATGATTGATGAGCCTTTTGTATTCATACCATTGGATTAGTGTCCTTGATCATATCAGCAAGGTTGGGATCTCCTTGACATGGTTCTGGTACAAGTGTGCTGAGACAACTCTTCTGGACAAACCTCCTGAGCAAGAAAGCCTTAGTCGGTTCTGTCTAGATGATCCATTTATCATGCTTGATCTTTAGGGACTTTGGACTCTGGGGTTCCAGAACCAGAAGAGTTGGTCCTGGACTTGGATTTAGTCCTACTTTCAGCCCTACTCTCCTTCAAGGCAAGTTGTAGAGTCCTATCCTCCTGAAGCTCCAATATTTTCTCAATAGGTTTGGCCCTTCTCTTGCTAGCCCTACTGCTCCCACTTCCTTCCAACTCAGGGACAAGTTCCCTGGACCTCTTTTCACCCTTCTTCTTTTGCCTTGTCTCATTATACTTCTGTCTCAACTCTTCTGAGTGATCAGAAGGGACTTGTACTCCCTCTTCAGTCACTTCTTCAATCTCAGTTGAAGCTCCTGAAGTCTCGTCTGATGGAAGTTGAGACAACTTCTTGGTCTTTACAACTCTGGCCTTTGTTCTCTTCTTCATTTTTGGCTTCTCCTCAATCTTTACGTCAGCAGGGTTGGCCAGAATCATTCTCCTTTGTTCAGTCTTCTTGCTCAGCCTTCTGAACATGATTTTCTGGGCTGGGAGAGGTTTTGCAAATGTTTGCATCTCTGAGTAATGAGAAAACTTCTCAATCAACAAACTGGCCCTTGTGCAGTATTTCAACTTTCCTTCCAACACAACTTTGTTGTGAGCCTTCACTTTGAACTTTGCCTTTTCCTTCATCATCTCAGATAAGATGAAGGATCTCCAATTGAACTTGATGCCCTTATCACTGGCATCAATCACTGTAGCCATAATCCTTATCCTTGGAAAACTGACCTGCTCCAGACTGCCAGTATTACTTAATAAACTCTTTGTCACAACTTCAAACAAGTTAAGAAACTTTGGCTTGAGAGTTCTTTTGTGTTGAGTGGAGGATAGTGGCCCTGGAGTAAGAAGCCACTCTTGAGCAATTTCTTGCTCAAGGCCATTTCCATAGAATTCTGGATTCCTTCCCTCAGAGGGCAATCCAAAAGCTGCATCCACATCTTCCTTAGAAAATTTCACCTTGTGAAATCTTTCTTCCTCATCTCCTTCTGCAACATAGGACAGTCGTGTAGCAACCTCACCATCCTCAGGCTTGCCTCTCCACTTCAGAAAAGCAAAGAATTCGGCCATGTAACTTTCATGGCAAGAGCTAGGTCTTTCTTCCATGAACTTTCTGAGACCAGCTCTCCTAAGCCATCTAAGGGTGGGGATAATTTCTGAATCCTCACTTTCAAAAGAAAGGATTGGCTCGAATGTGAGGTTGTTTTTGTGGCTAAGATAGCCAAAATCAAGGTCTAGATCCTTGTTGGTGAAGTCTACAATCATCTCAGGTCTAGCTTTGGGAGCCATTTATGATACAGTAAGAGATTTTTGAGAGAGTTTGGGAGTGTTTGAAGAAGATGAAAGTTAGGGTTTCAAGAGAATTTTGAATGCGTGGGGAAGAAATGAACTTGGGGGCTTCTTTAAGACTTGAGAATATTCTAAAAAGAATGTATGTCAATGAGTAGGTGAATTTTAAGGCAATTCAACGGTTTGCAAAAATGAAAATCAAGTTTGGACGGCTAGGATTGATTTCAGGGGAGTTGGCCAAACTTGATCCAACGGTCAATAACCAATGAAACAGTGAAAACTGTTTTTATCCAAAACGTGGAAAAACTTTAATATTAGTTAATGGTTGGGGGGGTTTTCAAGATAGATCATGGCTTGAAATGTTTAATGCAAACAAGAGTTAAATCTTGGCATTTAATGCATGGAAAGTGACCTTTTGGGTGGGAGATAAAATAGATCCTATAAAGGTGATATCTGAAAAAGAAATGGGACAGATATCAAAATAGGTAATGATTACCCAAAATAGGTGCTTATCAAACCAAGGATTGGTTTGATAGCCAAGACAACTTATCTGACCCCACATGGACAAGTGTCCTGAAGAGATGTGGACAAGTGTCCTCAATTTCAATGGACAAGTGTCCTGAATATTTGAGGTCATCTCTTCTGAGTTTCAGTAGACTTGACCAAGTCTGCTGAACATCACTTTAGTTCCCCCTTCACTCATTAACTCCTTTTGATTTACTTGTCCAACTTCCCTGGATCAAGTAATCTCAACTCTGCTGATAGTTCCAAGAATCTTGCCTCTGCAAGTGGCTTAGTCAAAATATCAGCCTTTTGATGATCTGTGTGGATTTTGACCAACTTGATGTCCTTCTTCTCCACATTATCTCTGATGAAGTGATGTTTGATGTCCACATGTTTGCATCTTGTGTACAAAACTGGATTCTGTGATATTGCAATGGCACTATTGTTGTCACAGAAAATAGGCACTTCAGCAGAGTTGACATTGTAGTCTCTTAGTTGTTGTCTTAACCAAAGAATTTGAGCACAACAACTTACAGCTGCAACATACTCAGCTTCAGTGGTGGAAGTAGCCACTGTGTTTTGCTTCTTGGAGAACCATGATATGAGTTTGTTTCCCAAGAATTGACAAGTCCCTGAAGTGGACTTTCTGTCAATTCTACATCCTCCATAATCAGCATCTGAGTAGCCAGTTAGCTCAATGTTGTCATCAGCAGGGTACCAAAGGCCTAGATTTTCAGTGCCTTTGAGATACCTCAAGATCCTTTTAACAGCCTCAAGATGGCTTTTCTTAGGATTGGCTTGAAACCTTGCACAAACACCTACTGCAAAGGTGATGTCAGGTCTGCTGGCAGTGCGATATAGAAGTGAACCAATGATTCCTCTATACTCAGTAGAGTTGGTTGGGACACCACTCTCATCAGGATCCATCTTCCAATTTGTGTTCATTGGGATCCTTACTGGCTTGCTAGTAGTACACCCAAACTTCTTGATCATCTCTCTGGTGTACTTAGCTTGGTTGATAAAGATTCCTTATTTTGATTGCTTGACTTGAAGTCCCAAAAAGAAGTTCATCAACCCCATCATGGACATCTCAAACTTGCTTTGCATAAGCTTTGAGAACTTTTCACAAAACTTCTCATTGGGGGATCCAAAAATTATGTCATCAACATAAATTTGGACAAGCAAGATGTCCTCTCCTTCAGAGATTCTGAAGAGAGTTCTGTCCACAGTTCCCTTGATAAAACCATGATCCAGGAGGAATTGTGACAGAGTATCATACCAAGCTCTAGGGGCTTGCTTGAGTTCATATAGAGCTTTCTTTAGTCTGTAGACTTGGTTTCCAACCTCAAAGCCAGGTGGTTGCTCCACATAGACTTCTTCTTTCAAGACTCCATTCAGAAAGACACTCTTGACATCCATTTGGTATACTTTGAACCTCTTGTGGGCTGCATAGGCTAGAAAGAGCCTTATTGCTTCTAGCCTTGCCACAGGTGCAAATGTCTCATCATAGTCAAAGCCTTCAGATTGGCAATAGCCATTTGCCACTAGTCTTGCTTTGTTTCTGACAATCACATCATTTTCATTCTTCTTGTTCTTGAACACCCACTTTGTTCTAATAACATCTTGATGTGAAGGTCTATCCACTAGCTCCCATACATCATTTCTGGTGAATTGATTCAGCTCTTCCTGCATTGCTGTGATCCAATTGGCATCTTGAAGTGCTTCCTCAATGTCACTTGGTTCTTCTTCTGACAAGAAACAACAAAATAGAACACTTTCACCATGAAACCTTCTAGTTTTGACTCCTATACTTGGATCACCAAGTATCAGATCAGTAGGATGGTCAGACAACCAAGTCCTTCTTTTTCTGATCTCTTCAGTAGAGTTGTCCTCTACTGAAGTTGAGTCATTTTGATCATAGAATTCAGGAAAGTTTAATGCAGGATCTTATTCAGGATCATAATCAGGGGTGTTGTCCTCAATGTCAGGGACATTGGTATTTTCAACATTATTGATTCCCCCTTGATTATTTAATCCATTAACTACCTCAGCAGGAACTGCTTCTTCATTGGTAGTTCTTACCTGAGTGTGAACTGGGATTGGTTCATTCAGTTCACCATTTCCTTCAGTGGGGTTTGCCTCAGGAAGATTGACTTCAGGATTGTTGTCCAGTGTAATATTTTCAGGGAGATTGGCTTGGACAACATTTAAGAATTCAGTGCCTTTGTCTTTCAGACTCAATCTGGTTGTTCTTTTTGTGATTTCCTCTGTATCCAAGTTCTTGTTCCTGAACTCATGAGTAGATTCATCAAACACAACATGGGGTGTTTCTTCCACAATAAGGGTTTTACAGTTGTAGACTCTGAAAGCTCTACTGATTTGGGAATATCCAAGAAATATCCCCTCATCAGCCTTGCTATCAAAGGCTTTCAACTGTTCTTTCCCATTGTTGTGAATGAAACACTTACAACCAAATATATGGAAATATGACACTTTAGGCATTCTTCCTTTCCAGAGTTCATAGGGGGTTTTGCCTTGCCCCTTAGTTATTAAACATCTATTCTGAGTATGGCATGCAATGTTTATAGCTTCAGCCCAAAACCTCTTAGGTAGATTAGAATCATCAATTAAGGTTCTAGCAGCTTCTTTTAAAGTTCTATTTCTTCTTTCTGCAACTCCATTCTGTTGAGGAGTTCTAGCTGCTGAGGTTTCATGAGCTATACCATTTAGTGTGCAATACTCATTGATGTATGAATTTATGAACTCAGTGCCTTTATCAGATCTTATCTTGACAATGCTAAGGATTTTCTCATTTGACAATCTCTTTAGAAGTTCAGGGAGTTTCACTTGTGTTTCCTTCTTATTAAGGAGAAATACTACCCATGTGAACCTAGAGAAGTCATCAACTACTACCAATGTGTATTTTCTACCATTCATGCTTGCTGGGGTAATTGGTCCAAATAAGTCCATATGTAACAGTTCAAGTACCCTTTCAGTAGAAATGACTGGTTTTCCTTTGAATGAGGCTTTGATCTGTTTTCCTTCTTGACATGGTTTACAAACATGTTCTTTAATGAAAACCTCATTAGGTAGTCCTTTTACTAATGCATTTCTGGCAAGTTTGTTCATTGACTTAAAGTTCAGATGGTTTAGCCTTTTATGCCATAACCAACTTTGTTCACTAGAGCTCTTAGCAATGAAACATGCAGCATCAGTAGACTTGTCCCAGTCTACAAAGTACACATTTCCTTTCCTAGTACCAGTCAGTAGAGTTTGTTGAGTCTTATCTTTAATTAAGCATTTTCCACTTGAAAACTCAACACTAAAACCATTATCACAGAACTGACTTATACTTAGGAGGTTATATTTGAGACCAGCCACATAAGACACATTTGATACCTTGATATTACCAATTATCAAGGTACCATAACCTTTTGTTGTTGCTTGTGAGCTGTCTCCAAATGTGACATTTGGGCCTTCTTTTTCTATGAAATCAGTGAGGAGATCCTTGTTTCCAGCCATGTGCCTTGAGCATCCACTGTCAAGGTACCATGCTGATTTTTTATCATACTCCTCTTCTTGTAGCCCTTAGGTACCTGCAATTAGATAGGTTTAGGTACCCTTTGAGTTTTGGGTCCTGAGAGGTTAGCAGTACCTTTAGGAACTCATACTTGCCTAATAACCCTGATTGATTCAAGGTGGCTAAGTTGTTTTCCTCTAGCATCAACATACACTGTCTTTCCCTTAAATGCCTTTGGGAAAGTGTGTGTGAAAGTGTTGACTCTGTAAGTTTCAGGAGAGTTGTCAAACCTCCTGAACTTATGAGTTCTTTGTGCTACTTGAGGGAATTTTTGAGGAAAGGTATTGTAGATGTTGTTAATCATTAAATGCCTTAACATTATCAACAACATCTTAATTTGACCTTCCGAGATTTTTTCTAAGTCTTTTCTGAAATGTTACATTAAATGTTGATCTAAATGTTGTCGCATTTCTGGGAGGATCTAGAAGTTTCTACAAGGATCTGGAACCTGGAAGATTCCAGAACATTGGAGAACATACTAGAACGGTCTGGAACCATTTTGAACGACCTGGAGCATTCAAGAAGGATCTAGAAAGATCATGGAAGTTGAGTTCCTAAAAAATAGGACCTCATTGTGGAAGCCTCTAGAATCAGCACCCCACTACTATAAATACCGATGGAAGGCTTCTCAAATCAGTGTACTCTATTCGATCAACTTCCTAGACCGAGCGTATATCCCTGTTAGGAATTGTGGCCAGTAGAACTACCTTTTAGATCATACGTTCGTATCCCACCCGTATGGCTGTGTGTCTTCTTATCTATTGAGAGTGTAATCATTAGATAGACTAGGCATTTCGACAGTGTATACCTTATACACTTAGTTCGTTTTTAGAACAAGGCACCTGACTCGTTTGTAGTTTCTGTTGTGATTGTCAATGCTGTAACATTTCACACAACATTTGTACTTGAAGATAAGTATTGTTTTTCGCCGTAAGGCTAGCATAGATTTTTATTTATAAAATCTATGTGAAAATTATTTCCATTGTGTCACGTTTGTTTTTAGTGTTTCAAGTCTTCCGCTGTGTGAATCATAATTTCTGATATTCTGTTAGAGTCAGTGTTGTACCAATTGTCACAACATTTAGTACAACATTATTCTATTAAAACTTAAACACTTCATATACATACCACACCACACACTTTCAGTTGGTATCAGAGCTGATACCTGACGACACTAGGTTAGATCTTTGGTCAAGTGTGTTTTTAGTGTAGGTTAGCAATGGAAACACATCACATATCCACTGCACTTAGGCACCCGAACATATTATTCATTTTTTAAAGCCTAAGTTGTGCATGTATATCAAGTCGATTGATAAACGTGCTTGAAAGACTGTACTTACAGGTTATGAAATACCATGGATCCAAATCATCACATCAACACCAGAAAGAAGGAAAAGTCAAAATTCAACCAAGGTTATCAAAAAGTGAAGGTAAACCAAGGTATGATCTTTAATATATAAAATCAGTTCAATGCATGTTCTGAATATGGCCTTTATGAAAATTAATGTGCCAATATTAGACTTAAGCAAAAAACTGAATTTTAGTGCTACCTTAAATGATGAATCAGATGATGAATTTGATAAATCAAAAGATGTTGAATTTGCTTTTCATACCAAGATTGACTATGATGATTCTTTAGATGATAATCTGGATGATGCAGATTCTGATGTTGCACCTAATGTCATAACATTTATGGTAACATCAAAACAGAGTTACCCAAATTTGAACTATTTTAATGGGTTTGTTGATGATGCAGGTATAAGAATTGATGATTCTAAATATCAAAAGTTGTTAGATGATTGTCAATCTCAGAAACTCACTCTTAATTCTTTGAACAAAGAGAATGAGAATCTGAAAGGGACAATTACCAAGCTAGAAGTCATACATTCCAGAAGAGATTTTCGAAGTTGGTAAACTGAAGGAGAAATTTATCACCTCTACTTTAAGTTTCATAAAATTTTCTATGTGTACTTCTGATGTATATGTTATAGCTATTTGGTAAATCTGATAATTGTGATATATGTTATGATGGTGAAACTGCTTCTATTTCTAAGGATTTTGAAATTACTGTGAAATTTGTGAAGGCAAATGTTAAAACATTTGTTGTAACATCTGCACAAACAGATTCTCACAAAGTCAAAAAAAAAAATATTGAAAAGAAGTTTGTATGTCATTATTATTTCGATAATTGATCATATTCTTCCTTACTGCATGAAAATGTTTGATGATCTGAGGTTGAGAAAATGTTACCTAAAAAGATGTCACATCCTATGAAACATATTCAGAAATCTGCTGTTACTTGTAATGTTGTTCACACTTACTTGAAAGCATGTTTACTTGGTCAATGGTACTTTGATAGTGGTTGTTCTAGACATATGACAGGTCGTACTGATTTCTTATCTGATTATGTGACCTTGAATAGTGGAAATGTTACATATGGTGGAGGTTCTAAAGGAAAGATTCTTGGTAAAGGAACTTTGAATGTTAAAGGTTTTCCTAAGCTTAACAATGTCTTACATGTTGATGGCTTACTTGCAAATCTGATTAGCATTAGTCAACTTTGTGATGATAATTTGCATGTGAAATTTGATAAAGATTCATGTTATGTTCTTAATAAAGATGAAGTTTGTGTTATGACTGGTACTAGGTCAGCTGATAATTGCTATCTTATTGGAACAAATATGTGTAACTTGTCAAAATATGATGAAAATGTCTTATGGCATCAAAGATTGGGTCATGCAAATTACAGAGCAATGAATAGACTAATCAAAGCAGATGCAGTAAAAGGAATTCCAAAACTAAATCTTCACAACAACACTGTATGTGGACCATGCCAAAAAGGTAAGCAGGTAAGAATGTCGCACAAAATGCTGTCACATTGTACTACACATCGATGTTTTGAATTACTGCACATGGACTTGATGGGTCCTATGGAAACTGAAAGTATTGGAGGAAAAAGGTATTCCTTAGTTGTGGTAGATGATTTTTCTAGATATACCTGGGTAGAGTCTTTGAGAGACAAATCTGAAGCATTTGCTGCATTTAAAATTCTTTATAAGAGGTTCAAAAATGTGTTTAACTTGAAAGTTGGCCGTATTAGAACTGATCATGGTAGGGAATTTGAAAACAGCATGTTTAATGATTTTTGTGATAAAAAGGGTATCTTGCAAGAATATTCATCTCCTAAAACTCCACAACAAAATGGAATTGTTGAAAGAAAGAATAGAACTTTACAAGAAATGGCTAGAGTTATGCTAACATCCAAATGTCTTGCTAAGAAATTTTGGGGAGAAGCATTGAATACTGCATGTCATGTTATTAATAGGGTTTTTATTCGTTCTGGCACAAGTCAAACCCCTTATGAGATTTTGAACAACAGAAAACCAAGTGTGAAATATTTTCATGTATTTGGTTGTGTGTGTTATATTCTGAATGATAGGGATCAACTTCATAAGTTTGATTCTAAAAGTGATAAAGGTTTCTTTTTAGGCTATTCTAGAAATAGTAAAGCTTATAGAGTATATAACCTTAGAACTAACACTGTTCAAGAATCTGTTAATGTTGTGTTTGATGATGATAAAGGTCTTACAGATGACAAAGATGAAGAAGATGTATCACAGGTTACTGACACTTCTGAGAATACACTGAAGTCTGAGAATGTTGCACCAAATGTTAACACATCTGGGTCAACATCGACAGAACAGGCAGTTGTAACTTCACAGAATGACCAGTACGTTCCCAAAACGAATCCTTCTTCAAAAATAGGTAAAAGTCATCCTTCTGACCAGATCATAGGCGATGCTACAGTTGGAGTGCAAACAAGAGGAAGAGTAAGATCAAACAAGGTAGATGTGGTAAGAACAATATGCATGTCTTCTATGTGTAACATTGTAAATGCTGAATGCTATTTATCTGAAATTGAACCTAAGAGTGCTAAAGAAGCCTTAACTGATGAAAACTGGATTAATGCTATGCATGAAGAACTTGGTCAGTTTGAAAGAAATGAAGTGTGGACACTTGTTCCAAGACCTAGTCATACTAATGTCATTGAAACAAAGTGGATATTCAAGAATAAAACTGATGAATCTGGTAATATTGTTAGAAACAAGGCTAGGTTAGTAGCACAAGGTTACACCCAAGTTGAAGGAGTTGATTTTGATGAGACTTTTGCACCTGTTGCTAGGATAGAATCTATTAGATTACTGCTAGCTATTGCATGTTTTATTGATATTAAACTTCATCAAATGGATGTAAAGGCTGCATTTCTAAATGGCATATTGAATGAAGAAGCATATGTTGAACAACCTAAAGGATTTGAAGATCCAAAATATCCTGATCATGTATATAAACTTAAGAAAGCATTGTATGGTCTTAAACAAGCTCCTAGAGCATGGTATGGTAGGCTTACTGACTTTCTTTTGGAATATGAATTTATTAGAGGAGAAGCTGATAGAACTTTGTTCATTAAGCACACTGAAGGAGATTTACTTATTGCACAAATATATGTTGATGACATTGTGTTTGGTTCTACTTGTGATAAAATGTTGACTAACTTTGTTGAGGCAATGACTGCAACATTTGAAATGAGTATGGTTGGAGACTTGAACTATTTTCTAGGTCTTCAAATCAAACAGTGCAGTGATGGTATTTTCTTCTCCCAGAGTAAGTATGCTAAGAACTTGGTTAAAAGATTTGGTCTTGAGAATTCAAAACCAATGAAAACTCCTATGGGATCTACTTTGAAACTGTGCAAAGACAGTGCTGGAACAGATGTTGATCCAACACTTTACAGATCCATGATAGGTAGTTTACTATATTTAACCTCTAGTAGACCAGATATTATGTACAGTGTGTGTGTTTGTGCTAGGTACCAAGCAAATTCAAAGGAATCACACCTGAATGCTGTGAAGAGAATCATCAAGTATGTTTTAGGAACAAGTGACCTTGGAATCTGGTATACTAAGGACACCAACAACATTTTGATTGGCTATAGTGATGCTGATTGGGCTGGAGACATAGATGATAGAAAGAGTACGAGTGGAGGATGTTTCTACATGGGAAACAATCTTGTATCATGGCACAGCAAGAAACAGAATTGTGTTTCACAATCCACTACAGAATCTGAGTATATTGCTGCTGGAAGCTGCTGCACACAACTCTTGTGGCTGAGCAAGATGTTCCATGACTATGGTATTGAGAATGGTATACTTACTATCTTTTGTGATAATACAAGTGCCATTAACATTTCTAAAAATCCTGTACAACACTCACTCACAAAGCACATTAGCATAAGACACCATTTTATGAGAGATTTAGTAGAGAAGAATATTGTTAAGTTGGAGTATGTACCTACTGAAAAACAGAATGCTGATATTTTTACTAAAGCCTTAGACCATGAGAGATTCTCTATCTTGAGGAAATCTCTTGGCATGAGCACTATCTAAAAAGAATTCGGATGGATGTTGTCACAAATGCGTCAGCATTTGGGACAACATCATGGGTTGTATAAATTTTATAAGTTGAATTTATTTCTTACTTAGTTAAATAATTCATTTGTAAAATATCTACGAATCTAAGAACCTTGGAGTGCAAAAATAAACATGTCTTACACCTCTCAAATGCATAAAAATGAGAATGTTATTAGCATACTAAAAGATGTACCAAATCACTGAGTAACTATGGAGCACAGAGTTCACTACTACGATGCCTTCTTTTCAAAAGGTGATATTTGGTAAAAACATCAACATATTTGTAATCCATTAAGTAAGTATGGGGCACGGAGTTCGCTACTACGATGTACTCTACAGGAACAATGGATCAATACAAATTAGATGCTATAACACAAAAAAAAGAAAAAAATATGGTGCAACACAAATGAAGCAAATTCATGTAAAAACCGTGTTGAGGTGTTTGTAACAGTTTTGAGTACAACATTGCCTGATTCAAATTTATTTTTATCTGTGTAATTATTTAATTATTTATTGAGATTCATTTCTATTTATTTAATTAATTACTGACCCAAATCTTTATTTTTTTCAGATTATGCGAGTTTAATTAATTCTGGAAGCTTCTTAATTATCTAATTAATTTAATTAATTGATCTTTCCCACTAATTAACCATGATCTAGGTTGTGGCTAAAAATGTGGAGCACTTTCGAAAATTCTAGATTAATTCTTCTGTTTTATTTTCTTAACCTCCAACTACATTACTCTCTCTATAAATATCGAACATAAGATGTCATTTATTTGCTAATTGTGATTTCTGATTGTGTTGAGTACTAAGATTGCAGAATTGTTATTTGGTTGTGTATATCTCAAAGAAGTGTGTGCAAATTTCCATCCTTACCTTGAAATTCCAACCGCCTAACTTAAATGGCTGGAACAAACTCTAATTCCTCACAATCTCTCTCTGATTCGAAAACCTCATCTCACTCTCGCACAAATCCTCTCGAAATTCTTGCTTCCATGGCTTCACAAAACTCTACCGCTTCAAATGCTGACTCGAATGTCTCTGCAACACCATCAACAACTGTTCCCACTCCTCAAACTGCTCCTCAAACAAACTTTCCTCAGGATGCAACCGTCGAACAGGTCACTAGGGCTATCGAAGAGGTGTCTGATACTCTTCGAACTACAGGCCATTTGCCCATGATGACTTTTGGAGGTATTACGGTGGACATATCAAGTTATTTGGCTGAGCAAACTGCCCAAATGGCTTCTGCTTCAAAAAGCCCCAAATCACCCTCTGATCACGAACCGCAAGCTGAGAAAGATGAAGCTTCTGTTGAAGAAGAAGCCACTGCCACGTCTGACCATGAAGACGTTGAAATGGAGGATGCAAACATCTCTGAAGGTACAAACTCTTCACTCTCTGTTTCAGATGAGTCTGCTCCCATTCCTCTTATGAAGAATGCACAAAAAGGGAAAAGACAGAGAAGCCCTGTACAAAGAAGGAGGAGATCAAACCGCGTTTTTACTCGTGTGGATTATTCTGAATCCATGAGGAAGAAGAAGAAGGCTGGAGCCGATGCTGGTGAACCTATCCAAGTGTTCACAGATTCTGAAGATGAAGCTCCTGTTGTTGCTAATAAACCAAAGAAAGGTAAGACTGTTGTTGCTGAAAAATCCAAAAAAGAAGGTTGTTGCTGAAGAGAAAGGGAAAGGAAAGTCTGTTGCTGAACCAAAAGGCAAAGAGAAGATGATCACTGAAGATGAACCAGCTGAGTCAGAATCCAATTCTGATTCTGAAAGATGCTTGAGAGACATTCTGAAATCTCTTAAGAAAAATGCTGAGCACTATGCTGCTGCAAAGGAAGCTGCACCAGAACCTGAAGATGGTGGCAGTGGGGATAGCTCTTCCAGTGCAGCAAGCAGCCCTGAACAGAGCTCTGTTAAAAGCTCTACACCAAGCTCAGATGACCTTGCTTCTTAAGAGGAAGGTATTTCTGATTCTCTTGATACTCTAGAGAATAGATTGGCCATTTATTCTAAGAGAAAACTACTGATAGAGAAGAGGATCAATATACCTGATTTTGATAGTAAAGGCATGGTTAGTTTCTTAGAAGAGAGGAATTTGATGCATGCTGTGAATTTTGGTGAATCTTTCTTGACAAATTGGGCACATGAATTCTATGCATGTTTGAAAAAGAGCACTGGTAGGAGATCTTCTAAGTGGTATGGGACTGTTAATTTTAGGGGGAGGGATGTACCTTTTACTCCTGAATTGATAAATGAGTTTTTAGAAATTCCCAATGTTGAGGTTGATGAAGAACCTGACATGGATGTGGTCATTTCTGCTATAACTGCTGGTAGGGTAGTTAAATGGACTAGACACATGCTAGCCAAATACCTCACTTCCCTACACTCTGTGTTATACAAACTCATCATCTACAATTGGATTCCCACCACAAATACTACCAAGATCACTAAGGATCAAGTTGTTTTGATATATAGGATTTCTGTGCTTAAGAAGTTTAATTTGGGTCTCACAATATTCCAACATATGATGAGATTTACTGGGAGAGTTTCTGAAAAAGGCAATTTACCCTATCCTGTTCTGATTTCTAATTACTTGAGGCATCATGGATTTGTTGCCAAGAACACTGATGTGTTGAGGGGGAGAGTTCCACTATTGGCCATAGCTCCTGCCTTACTCACTGGGGATAGAGTAATTGATCTGCCCTTGCTTGCTCCTGGTACTGAACATCAGCAAAGACCCTCTACTTCTGCTCAACCAGAACCAACCAGACCCTCTACTACTGATCATCCTGAATCATCCAGACCAAGACACAGAAATGCAACCCCAAATGTTGAGAACATCCGTATCAACATTTCTAGTAATGTGTATCTTTCACAGGAATTCATCAAACTCCAACTCCAACACTTGCAGGAAACAATAGATGAACTTCAATTCCTGAAGGACAGGTGGACCAACCTCCTTTCACCTACAACAGGGGTAGTACCACCACCATCCAACTCAAGTGTAGTCATTGAGGAGATTAATGATGATGGAGTTCCAGCTGCTGCTGATGCTGGTGATGGACCTGATGCTGCTGGAGATGCTGCTGTTACTGATGTAGTTGCACACCTTGCATCTACTTACTTTGTTGATGAAGGAGATAATGATGATGCTGCTGAAATGGACACCTTGTATGGTGATCTACCTTGAGAAAGTTGCTAGACAGAGGGAGATCTGAATTCCACAATGGCTATGGTGCAGGAAGATGATGCTGCAGCTGTTACCACAACAATATAAGCCATTCATTCAGTTCTACCTTTGTAATTAATGTTTAAGTTGAAATTCTGAAATTCTGATACACTTGTTGTTTATTTTCTAGATGGTAGGATGTTTATTACTGCAACTTGCTTAATGGTTCCACTTGATATTTGTTTACTGCCTTGCTTAATTTGTTTACAGATTGTCTTGTGTCTACTATAGCAGGTTGTGTATAGTCGTGTCTGTTTTTTTTGTTTATATTCTTTTTACATTATGTTTTGCTCTGATGTTTGTTTTGTTAGTGTCTTACTTAGATTCTAAGTTAATTCTTCCAGTTCAACTTATGATCTTAAGTAAAGTTACTTATGTTGTGAATAAGTGTAGTGTTTATACTTGTTTTATTTTGGATAAAACTTATCTTGATCTTATGGCACGGATCATTGTAAAATTATCTTTGATCTTCATTCGATTTGATCCAACGGTTACAACAGGTATTGTCTTGACTAGTGCTTAGCAATGATGTTAACCTCAACTAAGTACATAATACTGAGTATGTATAGAAATATATGTGCATCAGGTGTGTTGTAGTCGAAAGGTCAAATTGGGGGAGATTGTAGATGTTGTTAATCCTTAAATGCCTTAACATTATCAACAACATCTTAATTTGACCTTTCGAGATTTTTTCTAAGTCTTTTCTGAAATGCTACATTAAATGTTGATCTAAATGTTGTCGCATTTCTGGCAGGATCTAGAAGCTTCTACAAGGATCTGGAACCTGGAAGATTCCAGAACATTGGAGAACATACTAGAACTTCCTGGAACCATTTGGAACGACCTGGAGCATTCAAGAAGGATCTAGAAAGATCATGGAAGTTGAGTGCCTAAAAAATAGGACCTCATTGTGGAAGCCTCTAGAATCAGCACCCCACTACTATAAATACCGATGGAAGGCTTCTCAAATCAGTGTACTCTATTCGATCAACTTCCTAGACCGAGCGTATATCCCTGTTAGGAATTGTGGCCAGTAGAACTACCTTTTAGATCATACGTTCGTATCCCACCCGTATGGCTGTGTGTCTTCTTATCTATTGAGAGTGTAATCATTAGATAGACTAGGCATTTCGACAGTGTATACCTTATACACTTAGTTCGTTTTTAGAACAAGGCACCTGCCTCGTTTGTAGTTTCTGTTGTGACTGTTAATGCTGTAACATTTCACACAACATTTGTACTTGAAGATAAGTATTGTTTTTCGCCGTAAGGCTAGCATAGATTTTTATTTATAAAATCTATGTGAAAATTATTTCCATTGTGTCACGTTTGTTTTTAGTGTTTCAAGTCTTCCGTTGTGTGAATCATAATTTCTGATATTCTGTTAGAGTCAGTGTTGTACCAATTGTCACAACATTTAGTACAACATTATTCTATTAAAACTTAAACACTTCATATACACCACACACTTTCAGGTATTTTTGTGACCATTACCCTTTGGCATGAAGGGTTTTGGTTGTCTCATTTTATTCTGCCTTTGAGGATAGTTGTCCTTAGGTTTGTTCAGCTGAGGCTTTCTCAGTAGAGTTGGCATAGGCTGATCAAACCTTGGATAACTCCTCTGAACATTGTTCAGGAGAGTTGCCCTCCCATTGGGTCTACTCTGTTGACCAACATTCCTCTTATGTTCAGGGACTTTGGCCTTTTCCTTAGGTTTGGGCCTAGTTTCCTGAATCACTTGAGTAGGTAATTCATGCATTTTGCCCTTTCCTTTGTTCAGTGGCTGAATTATTTCTTTTTCAGCTTGTTGAGCCATTGACTTTACAAAGATTCTCTTAGTGTTACTTGTAGAAGCAACACTAAGACAAGGTGAAGATTCAAATGGATCAAAACCTAATCCACTTCTTTGAGCCATAGGTCTTTGATAACTCTGAATTTCCTCTATTGCTCTAGAGGATTTCTTCAGAGCAGACATCTTTAATTCTAGGCTCTCTTCACTCGATTTAAGAATGTCATACTCATGTGAGAGGTTTTCAAATTTTGCTTGAAGAATTTTTAGTTCAAAGTCTTTTCTTTTCTGAGAGAGCAGTTGATCATCAATCTTCTTTTGTTGGTCAACTGTCCTGAGATTTGCTTCCTCAAGCTCTCTCAAGACTTGTTGATACAACTCAGTAGACTTGACATCAACTACTGACTCAGAGTTTTTAGCAAGTTCAATTGACAACCTTTCATTCTCTCTCACACAGTTGTCATGAAATTCTTGTAACATAGTGAAATCTTCCATTAACTTTCCAAGAGAAAGTTTCAGGTTGACTTCACTAGTGTTTTGTGAAATGAATGATGGTGAGCTAGAAGTAGAGGATACCTCATCATCCTCAATGGCCATGTTGCACACATCATCATCATCTTCACTGTTTGAGAACAGTCCATCAGAAGAGTTAAAGCTTTCAGCACTTTCAGATTCTTCACCAGCCATCATGGCTTTTCTGTTGGTGAACTTTCTATCTCTCTTAGCTTGCCTTTCTCTCCTCTCCTTAGAACTGAGTTCAGGGCAGTCATACTGGAAGTGCCCTTTGTTCTTGCAATTATAGCATAGGTCTTCATCATCATCTTTCTTAGGCTCATCTCTCCTTCTAGATGATGAAGGTTCAGCTCTGTTGGACCTTCTCCTATCAGAATATTTGTCCTCTGATCTTTTCTCTTCAGGCTTCTTGACTTCAGCCTGAGCTTCAGGAGAGTTGTACCTTCTCCTGAATTTGTTATCTTGGTAGAATTTCTTGTATCTACCAAACCTTGAGTTCAGCTTTTCAAACCTCCTAGCCATTAAGGCTAGTTCTTCCTTCATTTCAGTCTTGGAGACTGACTTTGATGATCTGGGAGTGGACTGCATTTCAGGTTCAGCAGCTTTGGCTTTGAATGCCACTCATTTGGTTGGAATTGAAGGTTCCTCAACAGGCTTTCTTCTGTTGAGATCAAACTCATAAGCTTTGGGTTCAGAGAAGATCTGTTGGATGGGCATGGTGGAGAGATCCTTGGTGTTTTGCATCATTACAGCATAAACATCCCACTTTTGGGTAAGACTTCTCAAGATTTTTAGTCCAACTTCTCTCTTGGAGTACACCTTGCCCAAGGAGTTGATTTCATTCATCACATCAGTGAATCTACCAGCAAACTTGTCAATGGACTCTTCTGAATCCATTGTGAATTGTTCAAACTTTTGCACTTCCACTTGGAGCTTGTTGTCCTAGATCTTTTCAGTACCCTCACACATCTCTGCAAGGGTATCCCAAACTTCTTTGGCAGTTGTGCAGTGGTAGACCCTTCCCATGATTGCATCTGGAATGGTTTTGATAGAGGGTATTCATAGCAAGATAATTCAGGTTATCTTTCCTCTTTTCATCAGAAGTGAAGTCATCTTCATCTTTGGGAATTATTTCCCTTAAATCAGCTCTTTGAGCTTCATTGATTCTGGGGTTGACTTGAGTGAACACAAAGGGTCCTCTTGTGATCACTCTTAGCATGTCAGTGTGAAGAGATGCAAGATGAGCTCTCATTCTGATTTTCCAGAAATCATAATTGTCAATTGAGAACATGGGCAATTTATGATGTGAGATGTGGTTGACTGGATTTGTGGCCATGTTGTCTAGTCCTTGAACAACAGGAGGTGGAACAGCAGCATTGTTGTTGGCCATATCTCAGACAGAAACAGTTAGTCAACAATCTATAAGATTTCAGATAGATCAGTTCAGTGACCACACCAAATATGTGATTTTGAAAATAAAGATGAATTTTCAGAAGCAGTGGTCTTTGAACCCCTGCTCTGATACCACTTGTTGGTCCTGGAAGGAGTATATAACAAGTGTATGGGGGGGGGGGGAATACACTTGTATGCAATTTCTTTTCAAACTTTGATCAACTATGACTCTAGCAAGGTTGTCCTGGACAACTCTGCTGAAATGTATAACTTCTTAAAGATAATCAAGCTACTAAGAACTATTAAGTACTTAGTTGAATGACTATCTAAGTTAGTTATATGTGCGGAATTAGTGGTTGACCCTTTAGTTTAAACTCCTTTAAGTTCTGAAATCTCTTCAATCAAACAGTCCAGTTTTCAGGGAACTTGTCTAAATCAGGTTTGCACAGTCTTAAGTATATGTCCTTTGAAAGATCAGTTTTGTGTGCAGGGTTGAATGTATGAAAGTACTTGAAAGTAAATCAACACAAGAGTTTATAGTGGTTCAGAGACTCAAGCTCCTACATCCACTTTCCCTGATTTAACAGGATAATTCCTTCACTCTTGGAATTAACTTGTTTTATAGTGCCAAGGTGCACTTGATCAATAACACCACTCCTTGGTGAATTGATCCCTAGGATGTCTAGAGTCCTAGTACCCTTTCTCAACTCAGAACTGAACTGTTCTTCTCTCAACAGTCAGCTCCTACCACTTCTACTACTACAACCTTCTCACTTTCTCACTTGAAAGGTATAAGGGTTGAAGTAAGCTTCCAACTAATGAGATATCCTTTACAATGAAGATCAGTGTATAAGGATAGGATATCTCTCTAAGCTTTGTATGGATATTCAACTGCGTTCAGCTTAGATGAAGTGTATAAAGACTAAGATAGTCTCTTGAAAGCTTGAAAGGTTCTATGAGCTTTGAGCTTCAGAATAGATGATGTAGTTGGATGCTTTCAAATGGTCTTCACACTTCTGTATTTATAGACAAATGAAGGATTTGCCCGTTGGAGAGGCAGTCCCAATTGTCCATAAAAGTCTTCCTTTAGCTTCTTCAAACTAGAAGACAGATTCTTGATAGTGACATGTCCTCATTTGGGAAATAAACGGCTGTAAACACTTTGTCTTCATTCTGCAGCACTCTTCCCAAAGTTCGACTTCAAGATTCACTTGATCAAGCATGGACATGGCTTCTGATGATTAGTCCTTGGATAAAGACAACATTCCTTATCATTTGGACAACTCTGCTTATCACTATCAGTGGACTTTGCTTATCAGCAAGGTTGGCTTGCTCTCTTCAGATGACTTGGCTCTTTCCCTTTGCATGGATGTCTCTACGCATGATTGATGAGCTTTTTGTATTCATACCATTGGATTAGTGTCCTTGATCATATCAGCAAGGTTGGGATCTCCTTGACATGGTTCTGGTACAAGTGTGCTGAGACAACTCTTCTGGACAAACCTCCTGAGCAAGAAAGCCTTAGTAGGTTCTGTCTAGATGATCCATTTATCATGCTTGATCTTCATAGAGATTGTTCCACAATCCATTCAATCTTGATCAGCATACTTCTCCTTTCAGCAAACGTGGGACACATTTGACTTGAGCCTCTTGAGGGGACTTGATCTATAAAGACTTCAAAGCATATGTTCCCCTTCAACTTGTGCATCTATAACTTCTAAGAGCTGCCTAACATATCAGCTTCTCTACTTGCCTTATGCTATATGTTCTAACATTCTTAGAACATAATCATCTTTGACTTAGGCATGTCTCAGGGGGTTTTAGTATTAAATCAAAACACTTCTCATTTTATTCCCAACAATGTTAACCTCAACTAAATACATAATACTAGTTATGTATAGAAATATATGTGCATCAGGTGTGTTGTAGTCGAAAGGTCAAATTGGGGGAGATTGTAGATGTTGTTAACTCTTAAATGTATCAACATTCTCAACAACATCTTAATTTGACCTTTCGAGATTTTTTCTAAGTCTTTTCTGAAATGCTACATTAAATGTTGATCTAAATGTTGTCGCATTTCTGGCAGGATCTAGAAGCTTCTACAAGGATCTGGAACCTGGAAGATTCCAGAACATTGCAGAACGTGCTAGACCAGCTTGGAACCTTATAGATCGACCTGGAACATGCAAGAAGGATCTAGAAAGATCATGGAAGTTGAGTTCCTAAAAGATAGGATCTCAAAGATGGAAGCCTCTAGAATTCGTACCTCACTCTATAAATACCGAAGGAAGGCTCCATAATTCGGTGTATTCTATTCGAAAAATATCCTAAACTAGCGTTCATCCTGTTAGGAATTGTAGTCAATAGTTATATGCTTTAGTTCATACGAAGTATCCCACCCGTATGACTGTGCGCTTTTCTTTATCTATCGAGAGTGTAATCATAGATAGGACTAGCATTTCGGCGGTGTATAATTCATACACTTAGATCGTTTTTAGAACAAGGCACCTGCCTCGTTTGTAGTTTCCGTTGTGAAGGCTATTGTTGTAACATTTCACACAACATTTGTACTTGAATATAAGTATTTATTTTCGCCATAAGGCTAACATAGATTTTTATTTATAAAATCTATGTTAAAAATATTTCCATTGTGTCTCGTTTGTTTTTAGTGTTTCAAGTCTTCCGCTGTGTATCTTTATTTCTGATATTCTGTTAGAGTCAGTGTTGCACAATTTGTCTCAACATTTAGTGCAACATTAATCTGTTTTTACTTAAAAACTATACCAACACACTTTCATTTGCCTCCTTTCAAATGTCATGTTTGTTATTGTGTGTTAATTATATGTTAATCCAATATACTACTCTTGCTCTTTTTTTTTTTTAAAGGCAGAAAATTACCTTGTCTTGCCTGAAAAATTAATTATTCATAGATTCGAACATTTTTTAGGCTAATTTAGTGTTTGTATTGGCATCTTATCTTTACTTGAATGTTTAGATACATAAATTATATATTTTCCTTCATGTCTTTTTTGTTAATTTCATGTATTTGCATTGTGCATATTTGTGCATGGACATAACTTATCTCTTAAGACTCTTTCTTCCTTGCTGATTTTGTTGTTTTTATTTTATTTTATTTAGTTAGATTCTTATTTGATTCATTGTGAGGGTAGGATGTACTTTCTTGCCGCTTGAGTTTGTCTTATTTCAAATTTTTGTGAATGACACTTTTCGAGTTTTAAAATCACAATTCTTGAAATTAAGTTTTGTGAATGACAATTAGATTTTAGATTGTGTCCCATTCGTGCTCGAGCTAATTCAGTTTCAATGTTTAACATAATAACATTGAAGTATAATTTTCAAAATAAATGTTGACAATTATGATCATTTGATAACAATCGAATATTAAGAGTAAAAGATATAGAAAGTAGCATCTCAAAAAACTTACTGTGAATTGTTCGTCATCTTCAACAACACTTTCGGACCTGAAGCCTATTGATCTGATAAAATGAAGAGTTACCGACATGTATCAGGATTTAGGGAGGCTCAACTTATTAGCATGACCTTTGGCAATGCACATTATTTTGTGCTGAAAATTATATGTGCCAAATTTATCTTTACAAAACATACCCATAAGCTTACTTTAAGATATTTTGAGAGGAAATAATGCTATCAGATTTGTAGCTGAGTTGTGTTTAGTTTGGCATGTAAGCCTATTATTTTTCAAATGAAAGAGTTGGAACCACAAACTTATGAAATATCTTCTTTCAGGCATTGTCTTGTTGTTTATATTAGGAAGAAATGGCTTGAATTGCTCATGAATGAAGTGATACATACAAATATAATGTATGCATAGGAAAGTGTTTAGTGACGGATACTTGGCATATATGAAGATAGAGATGAAAGGCTCATTTAGAAATAATTAATTAATTAAATGATAGGACTATTAGAAATGGGACTATCTTGTTCACGTTCATAAAAACAATACACTACAAGAAATTGTTGAATTGCCTACAAAATTTTCCAACAAAAATAATTTCGTCTTTAAATATAGAGAATTGCCTACAGATTCCATACGGATCTTTATAAATTTTTACACATTTTCACTCACGAAATTACCAAGGAAAAATCTGATGGTGATTTACCTACAAAATAATCCGTAGGTAAAACCGCATTTTCCTACCGAAACGGTTGTAGGTGATTTTTTTTTTTTATTTACCAACGAAAACTTTCCTAGGTATTTATATGTATAAATTATCTAATTGTATTACCTACAAAATTAGTTAGGAACTTAAAAAATATTGATTTACCTACAAAATAATCTGTAGGCAAAACTGCATTTCCCTATCGAAATGGTTGTAGGTGATTTTTTATTTTATTTACCAACGAAAATTTTCCTAGCTATTTATATGTATAAATTATCTAATTGTATTACCTGCAAAATTAGCTAGGAACTTAAAAAATATTTATTTACCTACAAAATAATCTGTAGGCAAAACCGCATTTTCCTACCGAAATGGTTGTAGGTGATTTTTTTTTTTTAATTTACCAACGAAATTTTTTCTAGCTATTCATATGTATAAATTATCTAATTGTATTACCTACAAAATTATATAGGAACTTAGAAAAGCAATAATGTTACTAAAACAAATAAACATATGCACTTTATTATGTCCCATATCGAAAGAGTAGAAAAAACATAAGAGAAAAAATAATATAAAAGTAATAGTATGAGTAAGTTAGTAACCAACAAACATAAATTTTTTGTCCCACATCGAATAAGGAGTACAAGAAACATGAGAGAAAAATATTATAAAAGGGGCCTAATGTGCATCTAAATTTGTATTTTAAAAATGTTTATATATTTTAAAACTTTTTGAACTGGTTTAGGGATCGATTCATGGTTGGACCGGTTGAATCGGCTGGTCCAATTTTGAATGAATTTATTTTGTAGGCTAATGCCAAAAAAAAATTTATTAAAAAAATTTTAAAAATATATCTCTCTTCATATAAAGACATTCACTTATAGTTTAATAAATTACAAAAAATTAAAACTACAGAAAGACCACGAGCAAAAAATTAGTAGTTAAAAAGAAACAAATACAACAATTCGTTGAATCACAAAAGAGGACACTGAATAATCATGTTAATGAAACTTAGGGGGTGTATTCAATTGTGATTCTATTGAATTTTTTTGGATTTTAAAAAGTACGTGAATTTATAAAATTCATAGGGTCCGTATAAAGTTTGACTGACTTCTTAATTTTATTGATTTATATGATTTTTGATAGACTTGAATGGAGGCTGGAATATACATTTTTTTTATTGATTTACATAGATTTTCATAAACTCCGGTATTCATGTGAAGAGTTTTTTTTTTTTTTAAATTAATATTATAGATATATATAAATATAAATATTTTACCAATAAAAAAAAAATATATATATATAATATTTTACCCATATAAAAATATATATACACTATATAAAGTTTATATATTCATTCGGGGCGGGGCGGATACCCGCGGATCGAACATAAGACTCAGACCTGACTCATACTCAATATGGGGCGAATCCGACCTGACCCAAAGCTCGCGGGGTGGGGTGGGTATCCGCGGGTCGGGTCAATATTGTCATCCCTACTTCTAATCTTTCGTCTTTAGAGTTCTCTGAGAGAATCCGTTGAAATCTCTAGTTTTTAGAAGAGATTTTGGATAGTGAAATTTATTTGTATTTTTTTTAGGAGAATCCAACAAAATCCATAGAGTATTAAAATCCATAGACTGTTGAATACCTAAAGATTTTTAAAGACTTTTTAAAATCTATATTGAATACCTCAAAATTTTGAAAGACTTTTTAAAATTCGAATTGAATACCCCCAAACTTTAAAAGTCCAAAAAAAATTCTATAAAATTCACAACCAATACACCCCCCTTAATTTACATTGAAGAAAAATCTAAAAAGTGTAGAAATATTGTTAGTGCTTGTTTAACGCAAATTGTAAGAAAAAATAATTTGCAACAGATAAAAACCGTCGCAAATTGACCTGATTTCGAAACGGTTCAAAGATACCTTGTTTAACGCGCTATTAAAGTTGTACTCCCTCCGTCCATCCGAAATATTGCTTATTTGCTTTTTTTTTTTGTTTTTGTTCAATGATTAAAAATATAGTATTATATGGAGAAAATTTCATTTTACGTCCTGTAACTTAGACCTATTCCAATTTATATCCTTTAAATTTTCATTTTTTCAATTTACATCATATTTGATCCAATTTACATCCTTTTGGCCGGAAAATTATCAAACTCACCGAAATGTGAGGAATAAATTGGGATTCCGGTCAAATAGTCCAATTTAAGTCCTTTAAATTTAAAATTTAAAAAATTATTTATTTAAAAAATTCCATTAAAAATCTTAAAATATCATTAAAAATCCGAAAATCCCATTAAAATTAAAAACTATAAAATGTGTAAAATTAAATTTAAAATATCTCATTAAAATTTCTAAAAATCTTTTTTAAAATGATAGAATGTGTAAAATAAAAAAAAATTATGCTTTTCAAAAAAATTAAAAAAAGTGTAATTTAAAAATTAAGAAATTCTAAAATCTCATTAAAATTTTAATTTTTTTTTAAATAAAAGCAAACCTGATTCGGACTCGTCTACTATTAAAATTTTCCTCGAACTCCTAAAAAATTTTAATATTTTGTATTTTTATGAGATTTAAAAAAAATTACACATTTTTAATTTTTTAAATGTTAGAATTTTTAATTTTTATTTTACACAATTTATAAAATTTAATGAAATTTTTAGATTTTTTAATGTGATTTTCAGAATTTGTTTAATTATTAATTTCTAATTTTCAAACTTGGACTATTTTACCGGAATTTTAATTTTCCGGCCAAAAGGATGTGAAGTGGATTGAAAATGACGTAAAACAAAAAAGTGAAAACTTAAAGGATATATATTAGGCCTAAGTTGGTGGATGTAAAATGAAATTTTCTCTATTATATGTGTTGTAGATTGTTGAGGTAGAGAGATAGTAAAAGAAAGGGTGGGGTTAATAACACCCCATAAAATGTTATACATACCCCAAATGTTAAACACACCCCATTAAAATTTATAATTCAATTTTTATTACTATACACACCCCAATTATTTCTTATTTACCCTTCAACTTTCATAACTAATAAAAATTAACTAAATCTTTAAAAACTTATAAAATTTAAAATTTTAACTAACAAAAAAAAAAAACAACAATACAATAAAATTACTTGTAAACGTTGAAATTATTTAAAAAAATCAGCGAAATTTTAAAAATCATTTAAAAATGGAACAATGAATTAAAAAATAATAAAAAAATAAAAAAATCTGGAAAATAAAATAAAATAAAAAATTAAGGATTAACGATTATTTTTTAAAAAAATTTAAATAAAATAATAAAGAAAAATCAACTTAATATTAAATTAAAAAAATAAAATCTTTAAAATAAAATAAAGCTAAATAAAATTTAAAATTTTCAACTAAATTTTAAAAAATAATTAAATCAATTATATTTTTAATATTTATAATTAATTTAATTAATTCTTAAGATTCAGATGATTTTAAATTTTTTACGATTTATTAAAAATTTTACGAATTTATTTATTTTTAATTGATTTTTTAATTTTTTATTTGAACAATTTATTTTTTTGTTTTAAAAAAATATTTAATTTTTTCAGATTATTTTTAAAAAAATATTTCATTTATTTAAATTAATTATTTTTTAAGATTTTATTAATCTTTTAAAATACTTTTCAAATTTTAATTACATTTTTTAAGATTTTTTTTTTAAATTATCTTTAATTTGTATAAGGGTTATTTAGTCATTTTACAATTATCTATTTTTGTTTTTAAAATGACGGGGTGTGTATAACATGTTTTGGGGTGTTAGTAGCGGTACCCTAAAAGAAAAAGGTAGATAGAGGTAGAAAATAGAAAATGTAAATAGTATATGAAAGAAAAAAAAGGTAGAGAAAGATGGTGAGTGATCGAAAAAAAAGAAAATTGGTAACTTTCAAAGAGACCCTTCAAAATTAAAAAAATTGATAACTTTCGAAGGGATAAATATTAAAATATTAAATTAAGAAAAAACGTGATTTACGTTGAAAATTGTCGTGGTAAATTTATTTTTCAATTTGAAAGAAATTAATTAAATGATCTTTTATAAAAATGAGTCAAATGTTTACATATATAATTTATATTACAATAATAAACAAAAGAAGCACTTGTATGAGTGGCCATCGCCTTGAGGGGGCATGTCCAACTCTCAGCGAATTTTCGTGAATTACTTGCAAGGACATTTCATCTTTATATACAATTCAACGCCTGAATGGGGTTGCTAGCCCGTCTGTGGCCCAGCAGTTCGATACCCGCCCAAGCGGTCGGCCCGCATGTGTTCGAACCCAGTTCAACATTTTTTTAATGTATATGATTGTGACGGCTAGCGATGAAACTTTTTTCGTCCCAAAAATTAGATATTTAAAATAATATTAAAATTATTTGTGACAACATGTAACGCCCCGAATCCGGAATGCAGCCCTTGAGGCTCAAACACTTTAAATTCGAGTCGCCACTTAGTTACCGAAAAACAGAACCTAAAATTTTCTTTTAAAAATACAATAACACAAGGAATATGATAAGAGTTTTACAGCGGAAATAATTAAAGACAATTATAAGTTGCAATAAAATCATTGTGGGCCCATTTATTAAAACTTAGAACATGATAAGTAGCATCCGTTTTAAAAATAACATACATATGGTTATCGAGTACGTAACTTTAGGAAAGTTGTCACTTGGCATAAGAATAACATCGTCCATCATAAGACATTTCGTTTATTATAATACTCCCTCCGTCCCACAGGAATTTGCAAACTTTATATAAATGGATGTCCCATACCAATTTGCACACTCCATAAAAGGAAATATCTTCATAATCCCCACCCTCAAAATATACTCTTATTTACCCATATGCTATTACTTTTCCACACTCAATCTACTTTTTACTTTACTTTATTCATAAAACTTTACAAAATTACCCCTCAAAATATCACTCATTACACCTTTTCTTACACATTTCTTAAATTGTGTGCCCACCCAAGTGTGTAAGTTCCTATGGGACGGAGGGAGTATGTCTTAAATATATGTAATATTATAACATCTTAATGTGGGGAAACTCGGTGTCATCCCTGCTAGGGCTGTCAAATGGGACGGGCCGGGCTGGCCCGGCACCGGCCCACCGGGCTGCGCGTTTTTATTGGGACGGGCTGGCCTAGCCCGATTGATACCGGGCCTAGTAATGTGAGGCCCAGCCTGGCCCGCCTCGGACTGTCGGGCCGCCGGGCCAAAATAGCCTGATTGTTTTACAAATTAAAAAAAATTCAAAATAATATATTAGGCCCATATATGTTGGGCCCATTAGGTTTTGCTTGCTTGAACTAGGTATAATACCAACTACCCAAACAATTTCTCTCTCTTTCTCATCTTGGTCTCTTATTTCCGTAAACAAAAAAATCCTCTCTCTCCCTCTCTCTCTCCTTGTTACAGATATCAAAAAGTCTTTCTTTGTCCCTCTTATTTGCTAACGAAGGTGGAGGTGGCTCTTCTGCGCGAGCCTGCTGATGCCTATGCGACGCGCGTCGGAGGTGTTCTTGGCTAGAGTTGAGCTTCCTCCAACAAACATTTTCGAGGAGGGATGGACATGATTTATAACATTTTTTATTTTTAGGTTTTTAATTTCAGTATTTATTAGGTACAGTATATTAATTTATTAGGTATAAAAGTTACAGAATATTAATTTATTAGGTTTTAGAAAATTAGAATAAAAAAAATATTAAATAAAACAAAAAGAACCGGGCCAGCCCGAAAAATCGGGCTTAGCCCGGCCTGAGCCCGGTCGGCCCGGATGTTCAAGTGGTCCGGACCAATTTGGCCCAGTTGTTTTCGGGCCATTAAAATTTCAGCCCAGCCTGGCCCATAGGCCGGGTGGGCCGGGCCAGTTTAGACAGCCCTAATCCCTAATCCCTACTGCAACACCGGTCCCTTTCATTCATAACCTGAAAATATCAGTTTTGGGGTGTGAGATAAAAAATCTCAGTGGATATCCTATACGCTGCTATACAGATTGGCAATACGCCGAAAATAGTTTATCTTAACACTTTATCGTAAATCATTTCTTATTATTTTGCGTAGTGAATTTTTCGTTCACCGAGGATTCATAATACATTCTTATTCATGACTTTGATTCATAGTACATCATTATTCATAATCATCATAAAATATATAATTATCATATGGGACACTGGTAGCGACTCTACCACATGCTACCCCCTAAACGCTTCCACCTCCTTCAAGTATGTTAATCATACGGGACACTAATAGCGACTCTATCACATGCAATCCTCTAAACGCTTCCACCTCCTTCAAGTATGTTAATCATACGGGACACTGATAGCGACTCTATCACATGCAATCCCCTAAACTCTTCCACCTCCTCATTGTGATTAATATATCACAGATCATAATATCATAAAATAATATATCATAAATTATTCATATATTCTTGTGTTCTTAGTTATATGTTGATGTTTGTTTAGTTCAGTTCAGAATACACCAACGGTCCATATAACATTAATGTAATACAGTAATGACACCCACCTCTTTAACTTTTAAGAAAAACTACAAACTTCTTGAATAATTTTAGCAAGCGTAACACAGGGTTTATTATATTTATTATAAGAACTCTTGATTCTTTAAAATTTCATAACAATTTTCATTCATGAATAACTCATAATCACATGAAAAGTAATATTAAACAATAAATTAACCAAACACATTTTAACATATATCAATTGGTGTGTTTAAACAAATAATAACAATTTATGGAACAATTGATCAACAATACTCTAAACACATACTTTACTTAATAATTTTAAAAGAAGTAACATATAAAACAAGATCATTAAACTTCAATCATTCAAAAAACATCACTTTTTATCAATTCCAATCCTAGGCACTTATGGAAATATTACAAATATTGAATACATCTGAACATGCAGTAGAATATTAAAAGAATTATGTTTAAATGTATGGCAATTGACCAGAAGGTGTGTTTATGCATATTTCAAAACTGGTCCCTGCTAGCTAGTTATAAAACATAGAATAACTGATTTTTCTCCGAGTTAATTAAACTACATGATGTTAAGTTTACTGGCAATAAATTGGTTTGTGAAAAACACGTCCCGATGTTGGGTAAAAATGACTCTGAAGTATTGAACCTAAAACGAAATGCTCTGTTTTCCCAGATTTCCCAGCTCACTGCCCAATATTAAAAATTGAATAACTCTCAATATACTCGATCAATCAACATCATTTTTTGTGGTCTCTAGCTTGGCTAGGAGGTCATCAGCCCGTTCCCGTTTCTGTCCCACCTGAGCTTTGTACACCTCGATATGCTGAACAACCGAGAGGTTGTGCTCAAAGAGACCGAAAAAGAGAATGTCGAACTGCGAAACATAACAGAAGTCAGAAAAGGGTAATGTGAATTGAAGAACAACATTTAAAGGACCAAGCCATACCTGAGCAAAGGAGTGGGCGGTCTGGACCATCTTATCCTGAATAGGCAAGCTCATCAACGACTGGATAGTACCAGGAGGGAGATGACGGTATACGAAGCGGGAGACCACGTCAGAACTAACATCTATCTCGGGGTCTATATCGATCGGAGCAGGTATAAAGGGGACGTGCTTCCCCTTACTCCTTTTCCTGGGGACACCCGCTTCGGAAGGGGCTGAGCCCCCAGCACTGACGGCCTTGCCCGAGGAGGATCAGGTTTTCTTGGATATAAAATCGGGAGTAGCAGCTGTTGGCCTTTCCGGGACTAGGGCCCTAGAGGAGCTTTCATGAACAGGAGCAGGACAAGTCTGAGTAGAGCTGGCTGGAGCTAGATCTCGGGTTACGTGGGATAGCCAATCCATCTCTGAAACAAAGAATACTAGAAGGTTAGAAAACACCCATATCATTATACGCATAAACATGTGAGGCCCTAAACAGTTTGAATTACCATCGGAAGGTTCGAGAGGAAGTTCTTGGGTGCTGAAACCAAAATGAGAGAGGGCTCGACGATTACTACAGATTGCGGAGACATCAAAAGGACTATGGAGGCGGACATGATCATTAAGATTGTTAAAGACAGGCATGTTGAGAGAAAGGCTTCGAGGAAGGAGTGATCCTCTAACCCGAGGGTTCTCATAGGCCCACCACTGATGAGGAAATACCCAGGCAAGAGGAGGGGTTACGGAAAACCAGTAGGCCCTCCAATCAGAACTCCCGTCAGTAAGTTTTCCTAAAAAAGTACATGCACGCCCTACCCTACCACAAGTGTAAAAGAATCCGTCCAACAACTTACAACTAAACTGGCTAAGGAAAAGGTCGGTTGTAGGCTCCCCCCATTTCCCTTAGCCAATGCATAAAATCCTATCATCATCCTAAGGGAGTTAGGGGTAAACTAGTTTAAAGGAACCCTAAAAGCGTGGGAGATTTGGCATAAGTAGTCAGGTATCGAAAACCTAAGCCCGGCCTGTATTTGGGCGTCCCAAAACGCTAAGGCAGGGGAGCGGAAGAAGTTTGGTCTCTCATCCCCGTGACGAATCCTAACGGAAAATTCAGGAGGAAAAATTTGGGCTCGGCGGTAAGATTCTACAATGGCTTGAGTTATGAAGGAACTACCCGTTATTTTATCCGCCAAGTTAGGGTTTATCACCGAAAAAGTAAGACACGCGGAGATTTCGGGCTACTATGAGAACTAGACAGGATAGAGGGATCGCTATTGGAGCCTAACTCTATAGAGTCGGAATGAGTCGACATGGGTGTATGAAATTCTATAATCTATGAAGGTAAAAATAAAAAGTACGAGGAAGTTATACCTGGGGTTAGACACTCTAAGAGGAGGAGCTTTTGATGCTGGGAGGTTGGATGCTTGGATCGGGGACTCCGGTGGCGTGCAACCCTTGAGCTTCAGAGCGGAAATGAGAAAATTCGAAAAAGAAAGTGGGGAGTTGTGAAGAGGAAAGATATGTATAATGGTCGAAGTCCAAGGGACGGTTCAGATATTTGGGGCATGGGCTTAATGGGCCTAAAAAATTGATCCTTAATTAAATTAAAGTGGTGGTAGCCCAGAGGTAGAGAATTTTCGAGAATCGGAGCCTTAAGGAGGGGAGACGCGTATTTAATGAAGACGCTAGTTCTCGAGAAAAGGTGATTTGATGGCTGGCGTGCAGAGATTCGCACGGAAGCCGAAGCGTCACCCGCGTGGAAGAAAATATCGATTTAATGTTGGAGTCAAATCCGAATGGCGTTCCAACACTTCAAGTTATGGGAGCCCCAGAGATCATGCCGCACTCACCCCGCGCCTAAAAAAAAAAAAAGGAAAAAAATCATTTTGTCCAGGTTCAAGCCTGAGATTAATTCTCCAAGGATCTCTCGGTCCCCAAACACGAAGAGCCCCACTATTAGAGAATATAATAGAATAATATATTATAGGAATAGTATAATATATTATAGGTAGTATTAGAGAATATTATAGAATAATATATTGTAGGAATACTATAATATATTATAGGTAGCTATCTTTTATTTATGGTTTATATTTATTTCCTTGTGTATCTCACTTGTAATCCATATATATAGTGGACTACTCTTATCATCTCATTAACGGTGATTGAATATAATTCTCACATGGTATCAGCCTATACACTGAAACCCTTCTCTCTCCCCCCCCCCCCTCCTATTTTTTCGGCGTCTCCGACGGGCTGGTAAACCCCGTCGCCACCTTGCCCCTTCCCCCTTCTTCTCAATTTTTCGGCGTCCTCGACGAGCAGGTATCCCTCGTCGCCGCCTTGTTTTTTTTTTTTTATCTCAAACAAGCTGGTCTCCCTCGTTCCCTCTCTTGGCCGCTTTTAGCCGCCACTGACGAGCTGGTATTCCTCGTCCTCCCTCTTCTTCTCGAGCGAGCAAGTCTCTTCGTCCCCCCTTTTTTCTTCTTCTCGAGCGAGCAAGTCTCCTCGTCCTCCCTTCTTCTCGAGCGATCAAGTCTTCTCGCCCCCCTACTTCTTCTTGAGTGAGCAAGTCTCCTCGTTCCCTATCATGGTCGATCATGCTATCTCATATAGTGTTAGTCACACTCACTTACACTCTAACTTTCACCTACACTCTACTTTTATATATAGCCTCACGCTGCATCTTTTTTCTTCTACTTTTCTCTCTATTCGAAGAGCCCATGATTAATATCATTGGTTGCTCGCCCCTTCGATCTATCTTGTTTGTGCTCGAATCAACTATTTTCGACACACTTGCAAGTGTTTCTTGCCTATTTTTTTGTCACCGTTCGTCCTTCAAAGGGCTTCGGTGTTTCGATCCATTTGCTTCCCGCTTTTTTGCGCCTTGGCATGTCCTATTTGGTGATTCCGAATTTCCGTTATTTCTCCTGCTCTATGACAACAAAAGTGCATTGTTTTACGGATGTCTTCACAAAGCTTCTATTTCAAACTCACTTCAGATTGTTGCGTACCAAGCTCGTGTTCATTTACATTCCCATCTTCGCTTGACCGGGGGTATTAGAGAATCCTATAATATATTATAACTAGTATTAGAGAATATTATAGAATAATATATTGTAGGAATGCTATAATATATTATAGGTAGCAACAATCTTTTATTTATGGTTTATATTTATTTCCTTGTGCATCTCACTTGTAATCCTTATATATAGTAGACCACTCTTATCATCTCATTAACCGTGATTGAATATAATTCTCACACCCACGTAGAGCTCTTGGAAACGGTAGAATCCTTATTATTACGATATTTCTTGAAATATATGCTTGAAAATTTGAAACACGTTCTCCTCATCAGTAGGTTGGAAAGAAAGCCCCAGGCCCCCAGACCCTGCAGGTATGGGAGGTATGAAAACTATTCGACACATTCATTTCCTACTCTCACGAGTGTAACCCACTTCATGAGAGTAGGGGGAGTGGTTGATGTGGATAAAATGTGTCGTCTAATCACACATTGACACGTGGCCCCTATTCGAATTGTATTTAAACTATTCATATATTTATCCTTTATTATTATACTGATGTTGGGCTTTTAAAATATTGAATTAGGCCCAAAGTAGGCCCAAATTATACAAGAGACAGGCCAAATGGGCCGGATCAGTCCCACGAAGAAGGAGTCAAGAACCCTTCCACTTTCACAGCGAAACAGTTGGGTCAAAGCTTGAATCCTCGCTATTGGGAGCTGAGGAGCTCGGGGACCTCCAGGGCCTCGAGGTCAGAAATCCCGAAACTTGCGCTTCTTGCTTTGACTGGGTGGCACAAGTGACTTACAGACGAGATTATCTCGCCCACTATCCCTATCTTCATGGTTTCCAAGCGTGGAGAGGAGGAAAGAAGTTATGGGCTTAACCCACAAGTTGAGAGAAAAGGGGAAGTAGATAACCTTTCCCCTAAGAGGTATTATTTATACGTTTTTACTTACTATTTTCAAACACAACAATAACTTACACACTAAAACCACCTAAAAATACAGTCTCTCACCGGAAAAGTGTTTGACATTCTTTTCGGCGAGGCTGCAAGAGCTAAATCTGAGCTTACTTACCTTGAAAGCCTACTTTCTCCGACCACTGTCACTTTAAGCCATAATCGAGCTATTCTCACTGCCGTTTTCCGGCCACTTTACTGACTTGAGCGTTGGAGGCCCAACGCCGGGGACGTCTCCGGCAGGGTTTTTGCAGGTTCTTCGAGGTCTTTTGGAGACGAAGAAATGCATCCTTTAAAGATGAGGTGCTTACATAATTTTGACGCAAGGTTAGTAACTGCCTCAACCGTTGCGTGCTCTTTTTTGACACATCACTAACCTTGTTGAAATGTTTGCAAATATATATATATATATATATATATATTAAGATAAGATTGGAAATTAAGTACACTGCCGTCGTTTTATTAGATAAGCTATATTCTCTTGAAAAGAACATGTATAATGAGAATTAGTATAAAATTAAGGTAAATTTAGTTAATGTTTTTATTACAATTTCATTTTTTACTAAAAAATACTACCTCCGTCCCTGAAAAGTTTTCATAGTTACTTTCAGCGATATACACGTATTTACCCTTCATATAATATCTTTTGGGGTCTATCATACACTCAATCAAAACTACGTTATTTACTTTATATATAAAAGTTTACAAAATTACCTTCAAAGCTCTAATTATTATACTTTTTTCTTAAACTTCGTTCCATCAAATGAAAGCTTTTTTTCAGGGACGGAGGGAGTAATATTTTTGTATAATTATATAATTTTATAATATAAAAACAATATTTTTATTAACATTATCAGTTAACTTATTTTTCTTTCATTTTTTTTAAATTTTCACGTCTCAATATATATATATATATTTTTTTTTTATTTATTTTTTTTGTGATTTTTATTATTTTTAAGATGTATTATTATTAAATTATGTATACAAATTATTATATAAGTAATTTTCAATTTTTTATTAATTTTAATCTACAACACCCGCATACAGATATCTGGCGTTCTTGATCAATTTCTATCAAGTGGTTTGTAAGATCGATATTTGAGAAACAAATTTATCTATTCAAAATCTTGTGTCGTTTGCATCTTCAACTTCAATCATCCATTGATGTTGATGGGTTACCATACATTTAATTGCGAATGAGATTATTGTTAAAAGAAAATTCTTTTAAAATCGTTATTTATACTTGATCTCATTCAGTTCATTTGTGGTCATATACAAGTGTATTCATAATCTATAATACATCAATTTTTTCTAAAATATTCTAAAAGATAACTATTAGAAGAATATATATTATTTACAAAATTTTTTTTATAATATATATTTGCAAATTCTACACTTTTTTTTTTTAATCTCATTCATTTTAAAATTTAATCTTGACTCTACCTTCTTAATCTTATTTCTTATATAAATCCCTCATCTATAATTTTAGATCATAATTTTGATAATCCCCCTATATTCATATAAAATTAATTAATTGATAATGATTTAGGGAAGTCATGAGAAATTTGCAAACATTTTTAAAATCAAACACTAATTCATTGGTCTATATTTCATATAAAATTAATTAATTGATAATGTTGTATGGAAGTCATCTATATTTCATATAAAATTAATTAAAAATTAATTAATTAATAATGTTGTATGGAAGTCATGAGAAATGCATGCATATAAGTAAGGATAGGGAATTTAAGGGCGGTGTTTGATTGAGTATAAAATTAATTAAAAGTTTGATTGAGTATAAAATTAATTAAAAGTAAAGTAAAGGTAGGGAAAGTAAAGTAAAGGTAGAGAATTGAAGGCGGTGTTTGATTGAGTATAAAATTAATTAAAAGTAAAGTAAAGGTAGGGAATTGAAGGTAGTGTTTGATTGAGACACATGCACCTGTTGATATCGGAGGAGGCGACACCTGTTTGATTGAGTAGACCCACATCGCATCGAAGGAGGCGACACCTGTTTGACTAAGTAGACACACATCGGTGGAGGCTGTTTGATTAACATTACTTTAACGTTTTGTAAAATTTTACTCTCTTAATAATATAAAAAATATTTCATATTTTTTTAGTTCAACTTAAATTTAATCTTATTTTAATAATATCTATAAACAAATTTAATCTTATTTCAACAATTGGTTATGAATTTCTTAAAATAATTTTTTTTAAATCCAACTAAAATAATAATATTTAAATATAAACTTTATATAAATTAATAAATTTATATTATATGGGAATGAGAATATATATTCATAAAACAACAGATAAACATTGAAAAAAAAACAAAGTTAATAATATCTACTAAAATACGACTGTAAATATTATTAAGGATTCAAATATATCATCTTCCATAAATTTCACATTATATAAGTTGATAAAATCGATTTTTTTTTTGTAATTCTGAATTAAAGAACAAATTTAATCTTAATAATGGTAAAGTCTAGTATGCACTCGAGTCGAGTGCATGTTGTGCACCCTATTCCATGTTGCATTTTTCAGGTACTGACTTACACTTTTTGGTAAATGGTGTTACACTTTTCAATTATAAGTAACACCATTTACCAAAAAGTGTAAGTCAATAACTGAAAAGTGCACATGGACTAGGGTGCACAACATGCACTCGAGTCCATAGCAGACCAACCCCTTAATAATATTCAAATATCAAAGATTCAAATTAAATATATCTTACTCCAATAAATCTATCTTAATAATATAAAAAATATTTCATATTTTTTTTTGTAAATCCAACTTGTTGTGCAATAATTTGCACGGTCAGATTGTATATCCCGTGGATTAAATATCCGAGATTTCGCTCTAGTATGAATGATCCTCGAATGTGATATCTTCTTGGAATTAGCCTCCCGAGAACCTGTAAAAAATACGCCGGAGGGGAGTCCGGCGCGGACACTTCGATGCTTAAGTCAGTAAGCGTATTTTCGTATTAGGTAAGGACTAGAGAGTCCTCTGATCGTCAAAGAGATCCTCAAGAGGTATATGAATATCAAGTAAAATACTCAATGTATAAAAATGTTGTTAGAGATCGTAACCTGTAAATGTACCTAAGCTTGCCTATTTATAGAGGAATTCCTCGTGAGGGGAAGTTAGGTTTTCCCCTTATCTCGGATCTGCCACCTCCTCTCTCTTTGAATTAGTCCACCTGCCTTTGAACTCCCAATCCCTGAAGAAACACAACCACTTCCTCCTCTAGATTCCAGCCGTTGAGTAAAGGAAGAATCAGTCTTCCTTTATCCGTTCTTATCCCATTTTACATGGAACCTCTCATAAACTTTCGGCCAACTAATTCCCGTTAGGGCCAGGTCTTCCTGATATTTATCCCCTGAGGTCCTTGGGTAGAGCTCCCTCCGGAGGGACACCCGGATGAGATTCTCTATTCTGATGAGTCCTCTTTAAGTTTGTATCCTCTCATCAATCTTATCCTCTATACACGTGTCGACTTCTTACTAGATGACAATTTTAGGCCGCATCATCTACTCCCCACTACTCTCATAAAGTGCTCATATCTTTGTGAGAGTAAGAAAGCTAGGAAGGCCTGGAATATGGTACCTCTACGGAGAGGTGCATTTTACCTTCGCTCTGGTGCCCTTCTCTCTCTCTCCTTCTACTTTCTCGAGGAGAAGCCCTAAATACAGCCCTCTACCTCTTTTTTTTTTTTTTTTGAATTCTCATCTTCTCCGACTTCCGTCGCAACTAGCAATTCCGTCCGATTTCACAGCCTTTTAGCAAGGTAACCCAGCTCTCTTCTAATACTTATGAGCTCTAGCACTTTTCCCATGTGCTATTTGCTTTAGAACCTTTTTAGAAATTTCGGTCGTATCATAATTTATCCCGTAATGTAGTTCGTATCCTAAATCTCACAGGCTTTCCGATGTTCAACACCTGATGCTCCATCATTCAACTTCATCAGGACTCGTTGAAGAGTGTGGTTCATCTTTTGAACCTCATGATGTCTCAAGTGTTTCATCACTTGATATTTCAAAGAATTCAGCCATATCGTGGCTACTCAGAAAGGTATGGTTCATATCTTGAACCTCTCGAGCTCTCAAGTACTCAGTACTTGATATTCAAAAATCTCAGCCACATCCTGGCTTATCAAACAATGTGGTTCATACCTTGAACCTCATTACTCTTAAGTGTTTCTCACTCTCAATTCAAGGTGTTGATCATATCAAGACCTTTCAAGTTCAAGTAATCCGCTTAGATTTAGAGTAGGGTGAGGAGCTCTCTATCTCTCCTCGGCCTCGTGGCCTCTGAGTGTTTCTCCCTCTCATTTCAAGGTGTCGATCATATATCAAGACCTCTCAAGTTCAAGTAATCCGCTTAGATTTAGAGTAGGGTGAGGAGCTCTCTAGCTCTCCTCGGCCTCGTGGCCTCTGAGTGTTTCTCACTCTTATTTCAAGGTATTAATCTCATTAAACTTTTGTAAATTAAGTAATCCACTTGGATTTAGAGTAGGGTGAGGAGCTCTCTAGCTCTCCTCGGCCTCGTGGCCTCTGAGTGTTTCTCACTCTCATTTCAAGGTGTCGATCATATCAAGACCTTTCAAGTTCAAGTAATCCGCTTGAATTTAGAGTAGGGTGAGGAGCTCTCTAGCTCTCCTCGGCCTCGTGGCCTCTGAGTGTTTCTCACTCTCGAATTCTCATTGTTGGTCCTTGGTGGAGTATGACACAAGTGTATGGGGGGGGGGGGGAATGCACTTGTGTATGCAAATTCTTTTTCTTTTCAAACAGATTGTCTTATCAGGGAGGTTGTCTCACAACAATCCTGAGAGTGAACTTCAATAGATACTTGTCCTACTGAAAACTATTGAGTGATCAGTTGGATAAATATCTAAGAGAGTTGCTAAGTGCGGAATGTGGTTGGCCTTTTTCTTAAAAGAATACTCCAAGTTAATTTCTGAAAACACAGTGATCAGGGACTTTGTCCAAAACAGATTTTCTTAACTTACTGAGATAAACTCTTTGAAATATGATTGAATGCAAGTGCTATAATGAATGCAGTAAGTAAATGACACACAATTTATAGTGGTTCAGAGACTCAAGCTCCTACATCCACTTTCCCTGATTGAACAGGATAATTCCTTAACAATGGAATTAACTTGTTTTATAGTGCCAAGGTGCACTGATCAACAACACTCTCTTAGTGCTTTGATCCCTAGGATAATCTGAGTCCTAGTGCTCAATCTCTCTGAGTTAAGACTGTGTTTAACAATAACAGTCTTTAACTCCTCACTTCTACAACAAACACTACTTCACTTAATGAGGTAAGGGTTTGAGGTTTGGTTCCAACTAATAGAGATATCCTTTACAATAAGAACAGTGTAAAGGCTTGGGATATCTCAATGCTAAGCTTGGGATGTTTACAAAGATTGACTTAGCTATATGAAGTGATCAGGAAACTTGGGATTCTTAAGAACAACTTTGGTTTCCTTTGATTGCTTGATGATAGTTTGATAGCAAGTAGTTGGATGCTTGAATGCTTTGATCACTTCTGAATTTATAGGCAAATTTGATCAACTATCCGTTGGAGAGATAGCAATTCAAACTTGTCCATTTGCAGCACCATTGAAACGGTTGAGAAGCTTGACATCCTATTATCCACTGCGTAAAAGCTTCTTCAATGGTTGCTTGAATGAATGTGTTGACTTCTGAAAAATGCGGCTGAGATGACTTGTGTCAGATTCCAAATTTGCACATTTCCCAAGGTTGATTTGTGGCAGACTCTACACTCAACCAACGGTCAGATGGGACAACTCCCCTGAACATTCCTGCTGCAAACTTGAATGTTTCAACATTCATTCAATGCTTCAGTTTTTAATGCTTCTAAGTCTTCAATGCTTAGATCAGGCTTGATGGCAATAAATGCTTTATTAAATATGTCTTCTGTGTATAGCATTCAATGCTCTTGATCATTAGCACTTCAATTGATCTGATGCAGTTCCTATCAATGCATGAAGCTTTGCCTTTTCACACTTGATCTTTCATCCATGTTGTCCACTCAGTCAACTTGTCCTGGAAACTCAGCAACCTTGTCCTAAAGTACTTAACACTTATCAAGCTGCCTAACATTCCAGCTTTGGACAACTATCCTGAACTATAAATCTCACAACCTTTCTGAGATTTTGACTTAGGCATTCTTACTCAAGTATCCTGAGACAACTAGACTGATCTCACTTGAGTGTATCTCAACTAATCTGATCATCATCATTCAGGGGTTTTGGTATCTTTAATCAAAATCATTTTATTCCCAACAATTTCCCTCTTTTTGATGATGCCAAAACCTATTACAAAGGGAACTTGACTTATACTAATCCCTGTCTTCAGGATAAGTGATCTGGTCAGTTTTCCTGAAACAAACTTAGCACAAATAATAAATCAAGTATATAGGTCATGTCAGGTTAGTTGAGATAATGAGTTGTTATCTCTTGATAGAAAAGTAGCGATCCTTTCATATATATCATAGGTCATTACAATACAGAAAATTAATCAAGGACTCACTAAACTGATACAAATGAAAACAAGATAACAACAAGCAATAAAATCATAGATAGAAAGGGAAGGAATGAACTTATGCTTCAAAGAGTTCCATCATCCTGAGGAGCAATTCCATACTGAGCCCAGACCCTCTTCTTCAGCTCCCAAATGTCCTGATTGGTTCCTTTGGGGCCAGGCTTCATCTTCTCCATCCTCATGATTGAGATGAACTCCTCCAGAATCTTCCCTTCATCAATCAAGTTCCCATTGAACTTGGGAGGCATGTACAGAATGGGACCAGGGGCCTTGAACTCAATTCTTGCCATTTCAGCTGCTGCAAACAGCTTCTGGTATAGATCCCTATGGTTTTCAAACATGAACTGCACAAACACCTCATCAACACTCTCTTCAAGCCACTTTCCTATGACATAGAAGTCATACACAAAGCTCCTTTTGGCCTCCTCCCATGCATCATTCAGTGAGATTGGCACCCACTTATCATGGTGAGGGTATTGAGTGTCCCATCTCTGCAGCATCTGAGGCTTGAGTCTTCTGTAAGATGCCCTTCTTCTTGGAGCTTTGAAGTTTGCCCTCCTTTCATCTCTTGCTTTGTTGGCCTCAACCAACTGATCCATCATTTCCTTAGCTCTCTGAAGAGCTAGCTTCTCCTGAGTTTCAGGATCCTTTCCAAATCCTTCTTCAAATAACTTTGAAGGATCATCAGCAAGCTTGGGCATTCTGACTTCAGGCTCTTTGTCCTGTTCTTCTTCTTCTTCAGCTTCTTCCTCTTGGATCTCAGGCAACTTGGCTGCTTTCCTCAACCTCTTTGAATGCCTCAGTGGAGTTGACTCTTCAGATTGAAACTCAGATGGAAGGGTCGGGCTTGTTGGGAATTCATTAAAGGCTTGTTCCTTTCTCTTTCTTTCAGAGGCTCTGGTCACCTTCCCCCTTACTTCAACAACCTTCTCCTTGGGGTCAAGGCCTGCAGATTCACCACCAGGTCTCTGTTGCCTTCTGGCCTGATTTTCCATCACAGAAGCCATAGACTCCTTTACTGCAATCTGGATTTGCTCTTCTTCAGTCAGATCTTCAACATTCATTGGGCCTTTGCCTTTCCCAATGTCTTCTTCTTCCTCCTCCTCAACTTCAGGGACCTTTTCCTTTCCCTTGGATTCACCAATCCTCAAGGTTCCCTTTGCCCTAGCTCTCTCTCTTTCCCCCCTTTTTAGCATTATCAAAACACTGGGGCTTCAGTTCACTCATTGTGACAGAGAGATGTGAGTGAGCATGAGTGAGGGACTTCAATTCCTGCAGCAAATACACATTCTCATCATGAATGTTCTGCATCTTATCATCAGCCATACTCAGAAAGGTGTGGACTGGCTTCATTTTCTGAGCAACAATAGCATCAAGAGTGGCCTTCAAGGATTGATCAAGTCTGGCTTACAGCTGGTCAGTGAGGTTGGACACAACTTGATCAGAGACTTTGGCCATAAGTTCCACTGTGAACTTTTCAGCAGCCTCCTTCACCATAGCAGCCTTTAGCTCCTCAGCTTTCCTCCTCTGAGTTGTTGTCCTCTGCCTCAATGCATCCTTAATTGTCCTTCTCAATGCTTGTACATTGTGCTTGTAAAGATCTTTGAGGCCTTGCTGCTCCTTTTTCACAGTCTTAGTGAATTTTGCCATTGCATCCTTGGCCTTGGTAACTTCTGTTGAAACTGTTTGCAGTCCAGTTTCAACACCACTAATCCTGGCATCCAAGGTTGGCAAAACCACCTCTTCTGATCCTGTAAGCCTCATCTCCACAGAGGCTAGAGTTTTGCCTTGGCCATCAAGGGTGTCCACAGTTGCAGCATGTGCTTTCCCAACTTCTCTGACCAATGTGTCCAACTTCTCTGATTGCTCCTCAATGGAGGTTTCAGTCTGTGTAGCAATCTGCAATCCAGCCTCAGTGGCATTGGCTTACTCAAAGTAAATTTTGTTCAAAGTGGACACATTTGCTGAGATTGCTTCAAGATCAATATCAGCATCAACTGGAATCTCTGTGAGGGAAGCATCTGCAAAAATTTGTTCTATAGTGACAGCAACAGAATCTGCAAAACTTAAAGTGTTAGTTAAATCTCCCTCAACACCCTCTTTCTTTTCTTCTCCCATGAGGTCTGATACATCAGCACCCTCTCTCTCATTTTCAACTATATTCTTTTCTTCATTCACAAATAATGGACTCACATTCACTGGAGAATCAGGCCTCCTTTCACCAAGGGATTCATCAAGTTCAGATTTGACTTGAAGAATAGCCTGACTCTCATATTGGGCTGCACCCAATATTTCAACTTCATCTCCCTCTAATTGTGGTGCACTCAAACTACCAGTAATCACACAATCATCACCCTCTCCCTCTGATTTTTTCATACTATCATCCTTTTCAACTCCTTCTTGCCCTAATCCTGACACCTCCATATCCTCAACAGGATCCACAGAGGGCAGTTGTTGGGAGATCACAGTGCTTGGGCATCCCAAGTCCACTGAGTCATCCTGAATGACTAAAGACTGGTCAATGTCCAACTGTTCTGACATTGATGAGGCTTTAGTCAAACCAGCTTCTCCTATGGAAGTCTCAACATTGTCAAGCTGTGCCTCAGGCTCAGAAGAACCATCCTTGGCCAATGCATCTTGGACTGAGTCACCATTTTTGGTCAACTCCTCTGATTGATCAGAGTCCTTAATTGAATGATAGGTCAAGTAATGTACTTGAGCAGAATTGAGGCCAGGAGGATTGGGATTGGTGTTGTCATCATCATCATCATTATCATCAAAGGTGCTATCAGGATGCTTAAGGCCTTGTGCAATCCTTTCTCTTTCAGCAAACACCTTCTCATGTACAATTGCACAAAACAAGGCCTCAGTGGTCAACACACTGGACTTCTTCACATTTGCAAAATGTAAAAGCCTGTTTTCTTCAACCTGCCACCAGCTAGCTCCCTTATCCTTGATAGCCTGAGCTATCTCCACCATTGATCTGTCTTTGATCTCAACAAGTGCCCTGAGATCATAGAACTATTTTTGCAGCCTAGGATAATCCTTCAATCTAGGGTAGAGCTGGTCCACATTAGCTTTGGCAATCTGCCTTAGCATCCCCTCATAAGTGTACTCTTCATCACTACCATCTCCATCAGAAGAGTTGGCTTGGGATTCAGGAGGGTTGGATTGGGATTCAGGTAAGTTGGGCTGGGGCTCAGAAGGGTTGGATTCAGATGGGTTGGGTTCAAAAGAACTTAAGACAATTTGGGACTCAGGTGCTTTAGAGAGCAATGTTCCTGAGGAGGTTAGTGGGATGGCTTGAATGGGTGGGAGATTAACAGAAATTTGATCACCTTCTTGAAGAGCAGTTTCAAGAAGTTTGGTGTAAGATAGAAGTCTGGGATCAAGGGGGGAGAATGGCCTATCTTCAATGTCAGCTAAATCAGCCAACACATCAATCCCTGTCCTATCAGGAGCACCTTCAGGAGAGTAAACCTTATTGGCCACAATTGGGGCATCTTTAGGAGTCTTGCACTCCTCTTCTTCATGCCTTGGTGATATTCTTTTAGATTGAATATCAGGAGAGTTTGCTTCAGGGCTGTTGGGTTTGGACTTTGATTTGGAGTTAGACCTACTTGCCTGTCTAATCTCCTTGAAGAATTCTTTTCTCTGCTTCTCCTCCTCCATCAACTTCTGCTTCTCAGAAGTTTTGATTATCCTCCTTCTTCTTTCTGACCTTGTTGGCATATCAAGGTCCCTGAACTCAGTTACAGACTCAGGTTGCAGAGGGACAATTTCCCTGACTTCTTCACTTTCTTCAGGAGGATTGACTCCTTCTTCTTCCACTCTTCCTCAGAAGTGGCACCTCCACTTCTAGACTGGCTCTCTGGAGAAGATTCACTGAGGATCTTCTTCATCCTTTTCATCTTGGGCTGACTTTTTGCTGGTTGGGATTTCCTCTTTCTTGGAGAGGATCTGATTGCTGGTGCAGCAGTTAATGCCTTCTTGGATGCTGCCTCTTGCTTTCTCTTCTCAGTCTTTGAGGACAGCTTCCTAAACATCACCTTCTGGGCTGGAAATGGCTTTGGCTTGGCTTGGAGGTGTGTGTAGTGAGCAAATCTTTCCAAGAGCAGGCTTGCTCTTGTGCAAAATTGAAGTCTCCCATCCACCACCACCTTGTGGTGCTTCACTTCTTTGAATTTAAACTTCTCATTCATCATTTTATCTAGAATGAACCTTTTCCAATCAAACTTGACTCTCTTTTCAGCAGAGTCAATCACGGCAGCCATTACTCTCAATTTTGGCATACTAATTTGTTCAACACTCCCATAATGGTTGAATAAACTTTTCACAACACAATCAAATAAGTGCTCATAAACTGGTTTCAATGTTTTCTTGTTCTGAGCACTTACCAGCTTTTTGGGTACCTTCATCCATGGATTAGAGAACTCCTGCTCCTCTCCTTCTCTGTAGAGTTCTGGATTCAAGCCTTCAGAGGGTAACCCAAAGCTGGCATCAAGGTCCTCAGATGTGAAGATGATGGTGTGTTGACTTTCTTCTTCTTCATCTTCTTCTGCATAAGTCAACTTGGTGCACACATCACCCTTTTTGCCCTTCCATCTGAGATGGGCAAAGAACTCTGCCATAAATGGATTTAAGCAAGAATCAGGCTTGGTGCCTAAGAACTTTTCAAGCCCTGCCTCCCTGAGCCATTGGAGGACTGGATGAACATCTTTGTCTGGGCTGTCAAAGGCCACCAACTTCTCAAACCATAGAGAGTTTATGTTACTGAGATATGCGAAATCAATGTCCAAGGATGGATCATTGAAGTCTACAAGTTCTTCTCTTTTGATTTTGGGAGCCATGGATAAATTTGTGAGAAAGATAAGTTTGGTGAAATTTGTAGGTTTTGAGAGGTTTTCAAAAGGTTTAAGTGTTCGAAAATATGAGTGCGTGAGGAAGAGGGGGTAAAAACTAAGAGTTTTTATATGTGGAGAATTTATTAACCGTTGGTTAATAGAGATTGAGGGTGGATAGAGTTAAAAACCAATTGAATATTGTGGGGTAGTGGGCTTTGATGCGGTTTAATGAAGGTTTAATGAAAATCAATGGCTTTGATGATGGCACAGTAATTGTTGTAATCTTAAAGGAGATTTTTGCATTAAATGCTGATTTGCCATTTTGGGGGCAAAAGCCTTAATATCACACGCCATCCTAAAATAGCCTACTCTTAGCCCAAGAATTCTTTTAAATGTCCAATCAATGCTAAAAAATAGCAATTATCACCCTGTTAACTCGGACAAACATCCTGAGATGTGTTTTGACTTCTGTTATGGTCAAAATGACTGACCAACATGCCTGAGTGGGTCCCAATGTTGCTGACTGGGTCCCACTAGGACAGATCTCCTGACCAACATTGCTGAACACTATCAGGACAACTCCACTGAGTTTCCCTTTTTGGCAGACAGCTTCAGTGAGGTTGGTCAACCTTGCTGAAGTTCAACTTAATGAACTTCCCCCTTCATATGAGCTTCCTTCCTTCATTTCTCCATCTTCCCTGGATCAAGTAACCCCAATTCAGCTGTAAGTTCCAAGAACCTTGCTTTAGCTAATGGCTTAGTTAAGATATCAGCTTTTTGCTTATCAGTGTGGATTTTGATAAGCTTGATATCTTTCTTTTCCACATGATCCCTTATGAAGTGATGCTTGATATCAACATGTTTGCATCTGGTGTGGAGCACTGGATTCTGTGAAATGGCAATTGCACTATTGTTGTCATAGAATATTGGAACTTCATTGGTGATGACTTTGTAATCTCTGAGTTGCTGCCTGAGCCAAAGTATCTGAGCACAACAACTTCCAGCTGCTACATATTCTGCTTCAGTGGTTGATGTGGCAACTGTATTTTGCTTCTTGGAGAACCATGAGATTAGTTTGCTGCCCAAGAATTGACATGTTCCAGAGGTGGACTTTCTGTCAATTCTACATCCTCCATAATCTGCATCTGAATATCCAGTGAGTTCAATGTTGTCATCAGCTGGATACCATAATCCAAGATTCTCAGATCCCTTGAGATATCTTAGAATTCTCTTGGCAGCATCAAGGTGGCTCTTCTTTGGATTTGCTTGAAATCTTGCACAAACTCCAACTGCAAATTTGATATCAGGCCTACTTGCAGTGAGATATAGCAAGGATCCTATGATTCCTCTGTAGTTAGTGGAGTTTGTTGATTCTCCACTTTCATCAGGATCCATCTTCCAGTTTGTATTCATAGGAATTCTGACTGGCTTGCTTGTAGCACATCCAAATTTCTTGATCATGTCCCTTGTATACTTGACCTGATTGATGAATATTCCTTTCTTAGATTGAGTGACTTGAAGTCCTAAGAAGAAATTCATCAATCCCATCATGGACATCTCAAATTTACTTTGCATGAGTTTGGAGAACTTCTCACACAGATTCTCATTTGGAGATCCAAATATAATGTCATCCACATAGATTTGGACTAACAAATATTATCTCCTTCACAGATCCTGAACAAGGTTCTGTCAACAGTGCCTTTGACAAAACCATGATCTAGAAGGAACTGTGATAAGGTGTCATACCAAGCTCTTGGAGCTTGCTTTAAGCCATATGGAGCTTTCTTTAATCTGTACACCTTGTCTCCTTCTTCAAGGCCTGTGGGCTGTTCAACATATACTTCTTCTTTGAGTACCCCATTGAGAAATGCGCTTTTCACATCCATTTGATACACTTTGAATCTCATGTGAGCTGCATATGCTAGGAAGAGTCTGATTGCCTCAAGTTTGGCCACTGGAGCAAAAGTTTCATCATAATCAATCCCCTCAGATTGACAATATCCCTTGGCCACCAGTCTTGCTTTGTTCCTCACAATGATGTCATTTTCATTTTTCTTATTTTTAAACACCCATTTGGTTCCAATGACATCTTGATGAGTTGGCCTATCCACCAACTCCCATACTTCATTTCTAGTGAACTGGTTCAGCTCTTCTTGCATGGCTATGATCCAGTTAGTGTCTTGAAGTGCTTTCTCAATGTCTTTTGGTTCCTGTTCTGAAAGGAAACAACAAAACAGAGCACTTTCTCCATGAAACCTTCTAGTTTTGATCCCTTCACTTGGGTTACCAAGTATCAGGCTAGTTGGGTGGTCATGCAACCAAGTCCTTCTAGACCTGATCCCTTCAGGAGGATTGTCCTCATCTGAAGTTGGATCACTAGACTCATTAAATTCAGGAAAGTTAATTGAAGGATCAAGTTCAGGAACATATTCAGGGGTATTGTCCTCATTGTCAGATAAGTTGACATTTTCATTGGTTCCCCCTTGAATATTGGATCCATTTACTACCTCAGCATTGCCTGCTTCTTCATTGGTAGTTGTTACCTGATTTTGAACTGGGATGGGGTCAGTCAGTTCAATTTCTACTTCAGGTGGGTTGACTTCTGGTTGATTGCCATCAGTAGAGTTGTCCAGTTTTTTATTGTCATCAAGTTCAGGCTGGGCAACATCTACAAACACTGTTTCTTTGCTTTGCAGCCTTAATCTGGTTGTTCTTTGTGTTAACTCATCAATATTCAGGTTTCTATCCCTGAATTCACTAATAGATTCATCAAACACAACATGAGATGTTTCTTCCACAATAAGGGTTTTGCAATTGTAGACTCTGTAAGCTTTGCTGATTTGTGAATATCCAACAAATATTCCTTCATCAGCTTTGCTGTCAAAAGCTTTCAATTGCTCTTTCCCATTATTGTGAATGAAACACTTACTACCAAATATATGAAAATAGGCAACAGTGGGCAATCTACCTTTCCATAATTGATATGGAGTTTTACCTTGACCTTTGGTGATTAAGGATCTGTTTTGAGTGTGACATGCAGTGCTAATGGCTTCAGCCCAGAACCTTTTAGGCAATTTGGATTCAGCAATCAATGTTCTTGCTGCTTCTTTTAAGGTTCTGTTCCTTCTTTCAGCAACCCCATTTTGTTGAGGTGTTCTTGCTGCTGAAGTCTCATGAGTAATGTCATTCTTGCTGCAGTACTCATTGATGTATGAGTTTATGAATTCAGTGCCTTTGTCTGATCTGATCTTGACAATACTTGGGCCCTTTTCATTGCTCAATCTCATCATCAATTCAGGTAGCTTGACTTGAGTCTCCTTTTTGTTCAGCAAGAATACTACCCAAGTGTACCTGGAGAAATCATCAACAACAACTAAAGCATATTTTCTTCCATTTATACTTACTGGGATAATTGGACCAAATAAATCCATATGCAGTAGTTGAAGAACTCTCTCAGTTGAAATGACAGGCTTTCCTTTGAATGAAGCTTTGATCTGCTTTCCTTCCTGACATGGCTGGCATATATGTTCTTTGATGAACACTTGATTAGGCAGCCCTTTAACTAGAGAGTTTCTTGCTATCTTGTTGATGGTTTTGAAGTTCAGATGGTTTAGTCTTTTGTGCCATAGCCAACTTTGCTCACTTGTGCTTTTGGCAACAAGACAAACTGCTTCAGGGGTTTTGCTCCAATCTGCAAAATAGACATTTCCCTTTCTCACCCCTGTTAGTAACACCTGTTGTGTTGAGTTATCTTTTATAATGCATTCATTTGGTGCAAATTCAACACTGTATCCTTTATCACAGATTTGACTTATAGACAGAAAATTGTATTTTAGGCCTAGGACATATGAGACATCAGTAATTTTGACACTACCAATGTTTAATGTACCATAACCTCTTGTGATCCCTTGTGAGCTGTCTCCAAAGGTTACTGAAGGACCATCCTTTTCAATGAACTCTGAGAGAAGCTCCTTGTTCCCAGTCATGTGTCTTGAACATCCACTGTCCAAGTACCATGTTGTTTTCTTGTTTATGCTTCTCCTCTTCTTGTGGTCCTTGCAGCCCTGCAAAGTCAAATTTTAGGTACCCTTTGAATGTTGGGTCCTAGAGGGTTAGATGTCTCTTTTGGAACCCAAATCTGCCTAATTACTCTGATTGACTCAAAGTGACTGACTTGGTTTCCATTTACATCTACATACACAGTCTTACCCTTAAATGCCTTGGGTGGTTTCTGTGCATAAGTGTTAGTCTTGTAGGGTTCAGGAGAGTTGGTGAATTTCTTTGGGGCATATCTCCTGAAGTTACTAGACTTAGGTGCAGTTTGGTAAGACCTTTGAGGATAGGAGTTTGGATGGCCTTTTCCTTTTGGCATTTAAGGTCCAGGCTTCCTGAAGCTTTTATACCTATCAGCGGGGTTGGGCCTTAATCTATTCAGTTGAGGTTGCCTCATTTGAGTTGGCCTTTTCTGTGTAGATTTTGGACAACTCCACTGATGAGTGTTCAGATGGTTTGACCTTCCATTGGTTCTTCCCTTCTAAACCTCATTTCTCTTGTATACAATGTTCTTAACCTTTTCCTTAGGTATGGGTTTAGAGACATTGTTTACTTGAGTAGGTATAAAAATTCCTTTACCCTTTTCCTTGATCAGTGGTTGGTTTACTTCCATTTCATTTTGTTGAGCCACTGATCTTACAAAAGTCATCTTAGAATTGCTTGTTGAGGCAATACTAAGACCAGGTGAGGGTTCAAATGGATTATAGCCTAATCCACCTTTTTGAGCAAATGGTCTTTGAAACCCTTGAATTTCTTCTATTGCTTTAGCAGATTTGTTCAAGGCAGACATCTTCATTTTTAAGCTCCCCTCACTCAATTTAAGAGTATCAAATTCATTCGAGAGATTATCCAATTTAGCTTGAAGGATTCTAAGATCAAAATCCTTTTTCCTCAAGGCCAGTTCTTGTTCATCAATCAGCTTTTGTTGTTCAGTGACTTTGAGAGACATTTCATCATGTTCTCTCACAATCTGTTGATACAACTCAGTTGATTTAATGTCAAACTCTGGTTCAGGAAGGTTGGGAGTTTGAACTTTAGAATTCAGTAGCTCATTTTCTCTCAATGCCATATTGCATACTTCTTGTAGCCTGGTGAAATCCTCAAGTAACTTCCCAAAGTTGAGTTTCAAGTGGATTTCACTGGACTCATGTGTGTTATTAGAAGAATTGGAAGATGAACACACCTCTTCATTTTCAAAAGCCATTTGACAGTCATCATCACTGTCACTGTTGGAGAATAGTCCATCATCAGAAGAGTAAACACTCTCTTCACTTGCTGATTCCCCAGCTACCATGGCCTTCCTGTTGTTCAGCCTCTTGTCTCTTTTGTTCTACCTTTCTTTTCTTTCTTTAGAACTTAGGTCAGGACAATCATACTGAAAGTGACCCTTTTTCTGGCAGTTGTAACACACATCTTCATCATCATTCTTCTTGCTTGAGGACTCCTTCCTTCTTGATGATGATGGTTCAGCTTTGCTGTACTTCTTTCTGTCATCATATCTATCTTCTTTCTTCTCATCAGAGACTTTGTCCTCTGATTTGTTGTCTGGAGAGCTGAATCTCCTTCTGGTGCTGTTGTCTTGGTAGAACTTTTTGTATCTACCAAATCTGGAATTGAGCTTCTCAAATCTCCTAGCCATGAGTGCCAGCTCCTCCTTCATTTCAGACTTGGAAACAGTTTGAGAAGATCTTTGAGTACTCTTCTTTTCTGTTTCAGCAGCTTTGAAAGCAACACCTTTGCTTGAGGAGGATGGCTCATCATGCACTTTCTTTCTGTTCAAATCAAACTCATATGCTTTGAGTTCAGAGAACACTTGCTGCATGGGGATGTTGTCAAGATTGCTGGTGTTTTGCATCATGACAGAGTATATGTCCCATTTGGATGTGAGACTTCTCAGAATTTTCAAAGCAACTTCTCTTTTGGCATAGAACTTGCCAAGAGAGTTTATCTCATTCATGATGTCAGTGAATCTGCCATCAAGATGATCAATAGTTTCATTGGGCTCCATAGAAAATTGTTCATATTTTTGGATAGCCACTTGAAGCTTGTTTTCTTTTATCTTTTGGGTACCTTCACACATGAGTGCTAAGGTGTCCCAAATCTCTTTTGCTGTTGTGCAGTGGTATACTCTTCCCATCACTGCATCTGGAATTGTCTGGTACAAAGTATTCATGGCAATGTAGTTCAGGTTGTGCCTTTTTCTCTCTTCAGTTGTAAACTCATCCTCATCCTTTGGTAGCAATTCTCTTGGATCTTCTTTCTGAGCATCAGTGAGTTTGGGATTTGCTTTGGTGAATGTGAAGGGCCCTCTAGTGATGACTTTGAGCATTTCATCATGCTGGCAGGCAAGATGTGCTCTCATCCTGATCTTCCAGAAATCATAGTTCTCAATTGAGAACATTGGCAATTTATGATGTGAAATATGATTCACTTGATTTGGACCCATGTTGTTGATGGTGTTGACAACATCTCCTGGAACTGCATTGTTAGCCATTTCTATAGAAATAGATTAAGATAAACACAAATAGGTTTTTCAGAAATTTGGATCAGTTCAGTGACCACAGAAAAAATGTGATTTGAAAATTAGTTGGATTTTTCAGAAGCAGTGGTCTTTGAACCCCTGCTCTGATACCACTTGTTGGTCCTTGGTGGAGTATGACACAAGTGTATTGGGGGGGGGGGGAATGCACTTGTGTATGCAAATTCTTTTTCTTTTCAAACAGATTGTCTTATCAGGGAGGTTGTCTCACAACAATCCTGAGAGTGAACTTCAATAGATACTTGTCCTACTGAAAACTATTGAGTGATCAGTTGGATAAATATCTAAGAGAGTTGCTAAGTGCGAAATGTGGTTGGCCTTTTTCTTAAAAGAATACTCCAAGTTAATTTCTGAAAACACAGTGATCAGGGACTTTGTCCAAAACAGATTTTCTTAACTTACTGAGATAAACTCTTTGAAATATGATTGAATGCAAGTGCTATAATGAATGCAGTAAGTAAATGACACACAATTTATAGTGGTTCAGAGACTCAAGCTCCTACATCCACTTTCCCGGATTGAACAGGATAATTCCTTAACAATGGAATTAGCTTGTTTTATAGTGCCAAGGTGCACTGATCACCAACACTCTCTTAGTGCTTTGATCCCTAGGATAATCTGAGTCCTAGTGCTCAATCTCTCTGAGTTAAGACTGTGTTTCACAATAATAGTCTTTAACTCCTCACTTCTACAACAAACACTACTTCACTTAATGAGGTAAGGGTTTGAGGTTTGGTTCCAACTAATAGAGATATCCTTTACAATAAGAACAGTGTAAAGGCTTAGGATATCTCAATGCTAAGCTTGGGATGTTTACAAAGATTGACTTAGCTATATGAAGTGATCAGGAAACTTGGGATTCTTAAGAACAACTTTGGTTTCCTTTGATTGCTTGATGATAGTTTGATACCAAGTAGTTGGATGCTTGAATCCTTTGATCACTTCTGAATTTATAGGCAAATTTGATCAACTATCCGTTGGAGAGATAGCATTTCAAACTTGTCTATTTGCAGCACCATTGAAACGGTTGAGAAGCTTGACATCTTATTATCCACTGTGTAAAAGCTTCTTCAATGGTTGCTTGAATGAATGTGTTGACTTCTGAAAAATGCGGCTGAGATGACTTGTGTCAGATTCCAAATTTGCACATTTCCCAAGGTTGATTTGTGGCAGACTCTACACTCAACCAACGGTCAGATGGGACAACTCCCCTGAACATTCCTGCTGCAAACTAGAATGTTTCAATATTCATTCAATGCTTCAGTTTTTAATGCTTCTAAGTCTTCAATGCTTAGTTCAGGCTTGATGGCAATAAATGCTTCATTAAATATGTCTTATGTGTATAGCATTCAATGCTCTTGATCATTAGCACTTCAATTGATCTGATGCAGTTCCTATCAATGCATGAAGCTTTGCCTTTTCACACTTGATCTTTCATCCATGTTGTCCACTCAGTCAGCTTGTCCTGGAAACTCAGCAACCTTGTCCTAAAGTACTTAACACTTATCAAGCTGCCTAACATTCCAGCTTTGGACAACTATCCTGAACTATAAATCTCACAACATTTCTGAGATTTTGACTTAGGCATTCTTACTTACTCAAGTATCCTGAGACAACTAGACTGATCTCACTTGAGTGTATCTCAACTAATCTGATCATCATCATTCAGGGGTTTTGGTATCTTTAATCAAAATCATTTTATTCCCAACACTCATATCTCACATATGCTCAGTGATCTACATATCATTCATCATTTCTTCACTCCTAATTTTAAAACTTAGCCATCCGGCTACTCAGGGTGGTTAGCCCTCACGCGTTTCAGAATGCTCAAAGTATGCTTATGAATCATATCTTAAATTGTTAGGAAATATGTGGTCATACAAATTTCCAAAAATCTCAAAATGTTTTCATTACATCTCATAAAATCTTCAAATATTCATCAAAGATAAACATACATTTTAACATAGTTTAGAAAAAAAATTGACTCATCACTAATCAAAAACACGTTCTTAACCATGCCTAAATTCTCAATCATTCTCTCGATTCAATCACGAAATTCTCCTAAGTAATCACCTTAGCATTTCTCAAATCAATCATTTCTGAAGCCTTAGCAAATGCTCATATGCTTCGAGGTTTCATGCTCTAAACAACTACGTCTAGGTAACTCATATCATATCACAAAGTAAAATCTAAAGTAAAAAAGTAAAACATACACTTTTCACTTACGTGGCTTCATATCAGCATCTCGGAGGTAGTAGGCCTAGACCCTTCATCACCCCCTTTAAGCATCGAAGTGTAAGACATTTGCAAGGTCCGTCATCATGCTCGTCTCCGAATATCGCATCTCAACACCCTAGATGATCTTACTCACCTTATAGATCGACTCTTGGGTATATCCTTCTTTACAGTAGCCTTGTAGCCCTCATGACTACCTGCACATCCTTCATGGGTTTCTTTTATCATGTAATCTCCTTCGGGAGACATCTTAGATAGGGATGAGTCAACGATCGCTTGTATAATTGGCCACCCAAGATGCAGTATCTTAACCGCAAAGCTCGAGCTTCTCAAGAAGCTGCAGGGGCTGGTCCTTCATTCAGCTCTTCCAGAATTTCTTTCCTTTTGTCATCCCCTTCTTCGATCGCCCCAATCATGGGCTCAGTAGATTCTCTTTGTGCTATCACAAATGTTATTTTTCCTTGCCCTTCAGGCTCTACGAAGCTAGCCAGCTTCGACCCAATCTTTTACACTCGATCTTCTGGTTTACCCAAAAGCCTCACAGGATCTGGACGAACTTAATCTGAAATCTAAAATCATATCTAGAATATCTAGGCATGTCAATCACAAATAATTCAAAGATATTTAGCCTCATATTTTAAAAGCATGGACCACCATCCATCCTCAATCATGAATTATAAAGCATATAATAACCACATAAACTCAACATGCGGGTTTTCTACTCATACTTACTGAGATCATCAAGTCATTCTCATATTCAGAGCACCTACGCAAAATAATCATAAAAATTCACGGGGGTTGTACTTAATCCAATAAGAAATAAGCATGGTTCTCATACATTAGTCACATCAAATCAACCAAAATCATAACCTATCCATGTCATACTCATTATGACCTCAAATCATTGTAAAAAGATCTAACCTCTCTAACTTTATCAAATACATGTACTAACCGGTGGTCCCAAATGTACTCGTCATTTGGGGATCAGCCCAATAACAGGTTAGGTGTTATGGTCCAGCGACTCGGCTGGTTTTCCATGGCTCCATTCTTTCTTCGGTAATCTTGCTCTCTCGAGCTCCTCTAGTACTTCTAGGTTCTCCAGCCCCTCCTCATGAGCTCATTATTCATCATAGACCAGGTAAACTGACTCATACCAGCAACATTATTAGATCTAAATTTCACCATCTACCGAGAGGGTAAAATTACTCATCAGATTCCTCAGGGACCTCACATCCTTCATCCGTTCTCAGGTAATTCGATTTCTAATATGCCTCATGGTCCTGGACCTCCAGGTCTTGGTCATTCATTGCACGTCTCTTGATCTGGATCCTAAACCTCAAGGTCTTGGATAGTCGTCTCGGGCATTTCGATCTTTGTAATCTACAGATCCTCAACCTATAACAGCCTCCTCCTCTAACTAGGGCAGTGTTTTCTTCCAGCCTAATCAGCGGCTAGACGTCTTTTATATCATGGTTCCGATACTTAACTCAAGCCTGGGGAGCTCCTAAGAGGAAACTCCCTCGTTATGTTCTAGTTCAGGTTCTAGACTGACATGTAGATCTCCAGGTTTACTCGTATATCAATCCCGAATTGATCCTGTAAAGATACACCAAAAAAGGCCTCCAACACAGGCTCTCAAGTGCTCAGATAAGCTTCATAAGCCTCAATTATATAATTTAAATATGAAATAATTAAAGAATGCAAATCAAGTCTCTTTTGGTCTCAAACTCGAAACCTGTATCCTCTCCAGGACCTCCAGTCTCGACAAGATGACTAGTCTCTCTAATCTCAGAAGAGGATCATTTTCTTTGATCCTCGAACCTCTTACGTCCTCGCGAGCTCTGAAATTCTTCCCGGATCTCAACTCAGGAATATCAACTGAGGGGGTCGGCTTTTATCCCTATTCTGGGAGGCCTCCTCCTTCTTGGTCTTCCTGTCCTCAAGTTCTCTTCTCTTCTGCCCTCGAGGGCCTCGGTCAACTACGTAAACAAATTCTCTCAGATGTCCAACTTGAATCATTCTCTCAATTTCATCCTCCAAATGGTAATATTGATTGATGTCGTGCCCATATTCATTGTGGAGTCTCCAAAATCGGTCCGACTTGGGCTTTTGAGGACCTCGGTTCCTCGAATAAGGGAATTTCAGATCTGGATGATCTCCAGCAACCTCCAAGACCTCTGTAGGTTCCAATCTCAGTTGGGTATATTTCTAAAACCTCCCTCGAGGCCCAGATCAGAATCCTCCTGCAGCATTGCGGTTTCCTGTTCCTCCGGAGTTTCGGGGAGCTTCTGGGTTGGACCTCCTTGCTGTAGATTCTCTCTTCCTCTCTCCACTAGCTGGTTTCACCTCCAGCCTCTTGGCTTGCCTCACCTCTTCGAGGGTGAGATACTTTTTGGCTCTGAAGATTCTCAAGCTCTCTACCCGCTTCAGGTAATCAATCATCCTCTCACCCACTCTAGTTTTCAGACTTATCGTTTTGTATGTTTAGGGCTATTGGCCTTGGTCTCAGGGACCTAAATAGGCTCAATCTTCACTTTCCATTTTCGAGCTTATCCCGAAATCCTCCAGGACTTGGATAGAATCAACCTATAATCTGAAATCTTCTGAACCTACCCAGAGATCCTCCAGAACCTGGATAGACTTAATCTATAATCTGAAATCTTCTGAACCTACTCAGAGATCCTCCAGAACCTGGATAGACTTAATCTATAATCTGAAATCTTCTGAACCTACCAAGAGATCCTCCAGAACCTGGATAGACTTAATCTATAATCTGAAATCTTCTGAACCTACCCAGAGATCCTCCAGAACCTGGATAGGCTCGGTCTGTAATATGAAATTATATCTAAAATATGGAAACATGTTAATCGTGTGCAATAAAAATAATAATTATGTTAATCTTTGCTTCCAAAATCATAATCATCATCAACGTCTAATCATTAATTCTACCACATAAAGTAATCACAAGACTCAACATGTGAATTGCTTACCCATGCTTCTACGATTTCAAGTAATTCTCAATTCTAAGATCGTTTCTAGAGTATCAATCATGTAAGCTTAGGAGAATCATGCTTAATTCAATGGAAAAAATAAGTTTATGTCATATATGTCAATATCATTAAAATATGCTCATAGCAATATCAAATTACTATAAAATATCTAATACTTTAGACTCTATCAAACAATTGTACTAACCTGTAGTACCGATGCACTTATCATATCTCTGTCTCGTACTCCCACGTTTAGATTTTGGACCTCGAGGCCCTAAATACTCTTCCTCATACCTCCAAGTTTTGATTCTGGACCTCGGGGTCCTGAATACTATGCCTCGTACCTCCAGATCCAATCCTGGGATCATGGACCTCGGGGCCCTGAATACTCCACCTCGTACCTCCAAATTTGGATTCTGGACCTCGAGGTCCTGAATACTCTGCCTCGTACCTCCAAATTTGGATTCTGGACCTCGGGGTCCTGGATACTCTGCTGCTCGTGAAGGGCCACAAATGTTGTCATCCCCTGCAGTGGCGGGAGGTATCTCCTTGCCAGGTCCACGATAGGGGTGTCTCGAGCCTCTTCCTGGAGTCTCGGAGCAGGCATCTCCGCGTTCACTGGTACAGTTCTTGGGACTCGACCTCCCTGAGCCGCTAAAGCTCTTTCCACAGCCTGATTAATAAGGGCATTCAACTGGTCTGGAGAAACCAGGAATGGTTCCGAATTTGGAGTCTCCCCATATTGGGGACCTGAGGTCCGGACCGCTGGGGTTTTTGTGGTCTCCGCTATTTCATCTCCGACCGGTAGGGGGTGGTTCTCATCGCCCAAGCCCGGGGTTGGTGTGGCGGCTGGTATCAATGGTGGATTTGATCCAGAGGGGACATAAATAGGGTCCTTTCCTCGGCCTTCCTTCGGTGTGGGATCAGATGGCAAAGGGGGAACTTCCCCCGAAAGAGTTTTCTTCCCTAGAGTAGGCGTGATTGTGTTATTTCCTCCGCCCATCGCTCAAACAAATAGAAATTCATGAGAATATCTCCTAGACGTTCCCACAGACGGCGCCAGTTGTTGTGCAATAATTTACACGGTCAGATTGTATATCCCGTGGATTAAATATCCGGGATTTCGCTCTAGTATGAATGATCCTCGAATGTGATATCTTCTTGGAATTAGCCTCCCGAGAACCTGCAAAAAATACGCCGGAGGGGAGTCCGGCGCGGACACTCCGATGCTTAAGTCAGTAAGCGTATTTTCGTATTAGGTTAGGACTAGAGAGTCCTCTGATCGTCAAAGAGATCCTCAAGAGGTATATGAATATCAAGTAAAAGACTCAATGTATAAAAATGTTGTTAGAGATCGTAACCTGTAAATGTACCTAAGCTTGCCTATTTATAGAGAAATTCCTCCTGAGGGGAAGTTAGGTTTTCCCCTTATCTCGGATCTGCCACCTCCTCTCTCTTTGAATTAGTCCACCTGCCTTTGAACTCCCAATCCCTGAAGAAACGCAACCACTTCCTCCTCTAGATTCCAGCCGTTGAGTAAAGGAAGAACCAGTCTTCCTTTATCCGTTCTTATCCCATTTTACATGGAACCTCTCCTAAACTTTCGACCAACTAATTCCCCTTAGGGCCAGGTCTTCCTGATATTTCTCCCCTGAGGTCCTTGGGTAGAGCTCCCTCCGGAGGGACACCCGGATGAGATTCTCTATTCTGAGGAGTCCTCTTTAAGTTTGTATCCTCTCATCAATCCTATCCTCTATACACGTGTCGACTTCTTACGAGATGACAATTTTAGGCCGCATCACAACTTAAATAAATTTAATCTTATCTTAATATAATCTATAAACAAATTCAATCTTAATAATATTCAAATATATAAATTTTATTTCCTAAAATTATTTCACATTATAATAACAAATTTAATCTTAAATATATAAAGTAATTTACAAATATATACTTAATTTATTTTTTTAATTAATAAATTAAAATTAAACATATAATATAAACTTATTCCAACCCCGCGTATTACGCGGGTCTTACACTAGAATTATAATTTTTAATTTTTATAAAAATTACCAAATTATCCTTATAGTATTTTTTTTTAATTTAAAATGAGAAAATATCATTTTCAACCACTAGAATTTACCTATTTTCAAATTTAGTCATTCCTTAAATTTCTAATTCACCCCACCCCTTTCAATAAATTAATTAAAAGTTACAATTATAAAAATAAATAAAAATTAAATGAAAAAAAAAAAAAAGACCATTCTTCATCCTCATAGAATGCTGAAATGCAGTCCACCAATCGCCAACGGCGAAGTGTTTTCCTTCACTTTTCCTTAATCAATACAAATAGTTTTCATCTTGACCCTAAAATTATTTCCCCATATTTATTTTTCACTTTGTTGTCTCCATGTTCTTCAATTTAACTATTAAAATCGTGATCTTCGCGATAATGAATAATCATCACCTTGATTTTCTATTACCAGCCCTCACTTTATTTACCATTCTAATCGTTTTAGTTGTCTCGTCATTTTTCGATACTCCATCGTCTAGTTCATAAACCATTGCACCAAATTAAAAAAAACCAGTTTCAAAATCTTTACGCTGATTTGATGCTTCTCAACATATTGCTCCATATTCTTCGCGAAGATGGAAGGAAGGAGTGGCGTTGACCCTAATGTTTAAGTTTTACGATTTTTTATTGTGGACTTTTTTTCTAGGCCGTTGCAGAGTTTAGGGAAGAAGATGATTAGAGATGGGTGATGGCGGTTGAAGTTTGGATGGGATTAGGTTTTGTAAAAAATTGGAGTATAAAATTTTAATTTAATGTGACCAAACAATTTCGAAAAAATGGGAACTAGATTGAAAAGAGAAGATTAATTTAGAATTTTAAGGATATATATGTCATTTTATAATTAAATTTTTATATTATTTTAAATTATAAAAGGATATTTTCGTCATTTTATATTTATTTATATAATTTATTAGTAGGGCGATGTAGTGCGACTGCATATTGCAAAGAGCAACTGCACTAATACGAAGTGCAATCATATAAAAGAAAATTCATACATTGGATTAGACATGCCCAACCGCCAGAAACCGCCGGTTACGGTTAAAAACCGGCGGTTTCGGTTTTACGTTTTTTCTAACCAAAACCGAACCGGCAAACCACCGGTTACGGTTACGGTTTGTAACCGGCGGTTACGGTTACAAAACCGCCGGTTCGGCGGTTATTTTTTTTTTTTTTTGGCTCATTTTTTGGATTTTTTCCGCGTTTTCGACTCTTGTTTTTTGTTCGTTTTAACTTTATAGTTTATTAGTTTATATAACTTATTATTGATGAAATATTATAAAAAATTGAAAGAATAAATAAATTACTTTTAAGTTTTAAGTTACAAATTACAAAAGTATAAATTACAACTTACAAATTACAACTTAAAATTACAACTTACAAATTACAACTTAAAATTACAACTACAACTTACAAATTACAACTTAAAATTACAACTTAAAATTACAACTTACAAATTAAACTTACAAATTTAAAAACTTAGTAACTTACAAAATAAATTTATTACAACAAATTGGGAGGGGGGCGGGAAAAAAAAATTGGACTTGAGCTTAATTTTAAAAATTAAACTTAGAAATTCTAAGTTCAAAATTTTAAAACTAAGTTGCCTACGTATCCAACATGTTGGAATCAAAGTCCACGTAGTTCTCTTACCTCAACTTACCCGTTGACGTTGTTGTTGAATGATCATGGCTCGATTCTTCATTCTTCACTTCCGCCCGTAGAGGTCCATTCCTCGTCTTCTTCATTATCCTCTTCTAACGATTGAGCGCTTTTTTCGGCTCTTACCCAATCATCAAGCAAGCATTGGTTCTCTACGTTTTCAACGGTCATATTTGATCTCGTTGCATCCAAGGTATAACCTCCTACACTAAAAGCTTGCTCAACGGCAACGGTTGAGGCGGGAGCCGATAAAATTTCTCTTGCGAGCATTGACATTGTCGGAAATACAAGTTTCACCGTCGACCAACACTTTAGTATGTCAAAATCTCCTTCCATATTTTCCATTGTCGAATTCATGATATAATTTTCATATTCTTGAGTATATGATGATCGTGATCTTTTATGATTACGTTGATAAATAAGTCTATTTATAGCATCCATATTGGCCAAATTTGGAACGTTAGTAGCACCATGAGAAGAAGAAGAAGAAGTGGAAGAACCATTTGCATCCATATGCTCCCTAATTAATGCTAATATAAGTTGTTTAACACCACTTACGATTTCTTTGGTATCCGGTCGATCAGAAGAACTAATTTCGTCACTAGGATATAAATTTTCATAATACAACTCTAACATGTCATGTACACCATCTAACTTATATCTAAGGATCAAACACTTTAGCAACTAAAAATATAGGAGGAATTTGATTAAAATATTTCTTCCATTTTTGCAACATAGGTTCAATAGCATCATGTAATAATGGATCATATTTATAACGTGTTAATACTCCAACAATTTTAAGACAATATTCTATTGCCAAATGAGAAGTAGGTTCGTAAACTTTAGACATAGTAAAAGTAGCATCATTAAAAGTTTCCAAAATCTCAATAATTTTTATGCAATGATCCCAATTTTGAGGATGTAAACGAAAACCACAATTTTCTTTTGCGAAAAAACCACATAAAGTTTCTTTATACTCAACCGACTCTCTTAACAATTTATAAGTAGAATTCCACCGTGTTGACACATCAAGAGAAAAATTTTTTGGATGCACATTCTTAGTTCTACAAAAAATTTTCCATTTTTTCATCAAACTACTACGCCTCGTCAAGTAAGTAATAGCATCTTTAATAGGAGCGACATATACTTTCAAAGCATTTAAACCATCTTGAACACATAAATTTAAAATATGACACATGCATCTAATATGAAAAAAATTTCCACCAACATACGGTTGACACTCAATTTGAAGTTCTTCGATACTAGCGTTATTAGCACTAGCATTATCAAAACCAATAGAAAAAATTTTATAATTCAAACCGTAATCATTTAAAATATCAACAATTTTTGTTTTAATATTAGCGGCATTATGAATATCATCAAAATCCTTATAAGCAATTAATCTTTTGTTTAAAGTCCAAGAATCATCAATCCAATGACAAGTAATTCCTATATAAGAATGTTTTTGAAAATTATCACTCCAAATATCGGCGCAAATAGAAACTTTACTTGTTAGTGATCTAAATGTGTTGATCAAAGCATATTTATATTCACCAACAACATTAGCAATATCACGAGTAATCGTAGAACGAGAAACTCTTTTCATGCATGGTTGTAGTGAAAGTTGAACCAAATCATTGAAAGCAAAATTTTCCACAAAACTATAAGGAAGATGTTGAACACTTATCATTTTAGCTAACATTTTTCTAAATATGTTTGATCATATTTAAAAATAGAAGTCGAATTACTTACCACCTTGAACTCCACCTCCGGAGGACCCGGTAAATCCTCGTAGTTGTGTTTGACTCGTTTCAATTCCCACTCTATCCGGATGTGTGGAACTCAAATGGAGTCTAAATGTTCCATATCCTCCTCCCTTTTTAAACTTATATTGCTTTGTACAATAATTACAAAAAATAATAAACTTATCTGTTTCGGCGGTTGGCACTTTTCGAAAGTGACGTGCAAAAATTTCGGACCTCAAAATGGGGTTTTGTTGTGAAGGAACTCCAACTCCTTCCTCCGTTGGAGTTGGATTTTCGGTTGCACTTTCTTGAGTTGGGCGGCCACCTTCTTCATCATCATCATCCGAGCCAAGTACCTCATCAACGATGTTGTCACCAAGAATTCTACGCATATTTTGATCATCCTCTTCGTTGAATAATGGAATGCGTCTTCGAGAAGATGAAGAAGTTCCAATAGCCTTTCCTCTTGAAGAAGACATATTAGTATAATTACTTAATTAGTAAGAAATTAAGAATTAAGAAAGTAAGAAGAAGTGAAATAGAATTTAGTAAAGTAATTAAGTAAATAAGATTATAATTTTTAAGAGATTGAAATTTTTAGTATAGTAAGAAAGTAATTTGAGAATTTAGTAAAGTAAAGTAAGTAAAACTAGAAGTAATTTGAGAATTTAGTAAAGTAAAGTAAGTAAAACTAGAAGTAATTTGAGAATTTAGTAAAGTAAAGTAAGTAAAAGTGTAAAACTAGAAGTAATTTGAGAATGAATGTTGAGAAATTTGAGAATGAGAGAGAATAGATTGAGTTTGGTGTGAAAAATGAGTTGGAAAAGGGGGTATTTATAGAGCAAAATTCGAAAATTAATTTAAAAAAAAAAAAAACCGGCAAACCGCCGGTTAACCGCCACGCGTTTCAATCTGGGCCGTCGAAATCTAACGGTCAACAGATATGGACCGTTGGATTTCTAACGGTCAGAATTTGAATTAAAGTAAACCGGTTCAAACCGGCGGTAACCGCCGGTTTTTGACCGTTTAATTTTTTTTATTTTATTTTATTCCCGCATTAATCTCGGTCGTTGGATTTCAAACGGTCAACAGATCTGGACCGTTGAATTTCCAACGGTCAGAAAATTTGAAATTGCAACCGCCGGTTGCCGGAAATTATTTTGTTTTTATTTTATTTTTTTAATTTCGAATTTTGTCAATTTGTCCTATAAATACCCCCTTTTCCAACTCATTTTTCACACCAAACTCAATCTCTTATTCTCTTATAGTCTTATTTTCATTTTCTCATTTCCCCAACTTCAAATTTCAATTCAAATGGCAAATGAAGGATCATCAAATCATTCAATTGTAACAAATTTGAATGTCAATCCTACAAACGAAGAGGAAGTCGATCAACCCATTCAACCGCCTCTGCCGCCGACGGTTCGAGTTCAACAACAATTCGATTTTCCTTTCCCTCCCAATTTTCGTTTTCATAGAGCCCTTCAAAATCACTTTCGTGTTATCGGTCAAAATCCAATTGATGGATCATATCAACTTTGTTGCAACTATTGTGGTACGCAATATAAATTTAAGCGCGGTGGAGGATACGGAACATACGCGAAGCACATGCAAACCAAGCATCCAGACAAATGTTTAAATTATTAAATATTAATTGCAACTATTGGCTAGTAATTTTAATATTTAGTTTATGAGTTTATGTTTTTATTCAAATGTTTAGTAATTTTAATTTTTAGTTTATGTTTTTATTAAAATGTTTAGTAATTTTAGTTTATTTAAATGCTTATGTTTACTTCTATTTCTAAATTCTAAATTTCTAATGCTTATGTTTAGTAATTTTTATTCAAATGTTTAAGTTAAATGCTTATGTTTAGTAATTGTGATTTGTGACTAATTTGTGACTAAGTGAGTAAGTGGTTAGTGACTTAGTGGTAACTTAATAACTTATAGTTCATATATAATTACAAGTTACAACTTACAACAATTTAAAACGAAAAATGATGAGTAAAAAGACAAAATAATCTAACTATAAATTAAAATTACAAAAAATAAAAAAAAATAAACCGAAAACCGGCGGTTTGGACTGTTAACCGGAAAACCGCCGGTTTTCAATATCAGCAACCGAACCGTGAAAATACGGTTGCGGTTCGGTTTTGGAACCGAAACCGCCGGTTCGGAAAACCGCCGGTTTTCACGGTTCGGCGGTTTTCCGGTTACAAACCGCTCGTGTCTACATTGGATTAACTATCCAATGACATTTAAATGATTGTTTGTTGTAAGATAGGGTGAAACCTGTCTTATCATAGAAAGACCCCTAGAACAATTACTCATTTGTAAAAAAAAAAAATTTAGAGGTCTCATTTGTAAATCATTTGGCTCATTTTAATTTCAATTTTAATTTCGTAATTTCTTTTCGCATTTTAGTTGTATTCGGAATTTGGCTCATGTGTCTCTTTTAGATAATTTTAAGTACACATGTCGTTTTATCAGTTAAGGCACATTACACACTATATGTACATGGTTTTATCCTTATAGTCTCATTCTCAGTTATCACCGTTTTTTTCTCTACTTATGATATTATCTCCAATTTTTTCTTATTTTATTAATTAATTAATGGGATAATTTTGAAAAAAAATTATTATTATATTCATTTCACTCCTACTTTTTACAAATAGAAATTAGTTTTTTTATTTTTAATAGGTTCAAATTTGACATAAATAGATCAATCTGCCCTTTTAATTTAAATTTTTTTGAATTAATTAATATTAATCAAACATTTTAAAATTTCAAATCGTTCCTAAAAAGAAGGTCTTCACTTAATTGACTTCAAAATTTCAAATCCTTGCTAAAAAGAAGGTCTTCACATATATAGTTATACAACAATAAGTGAATAGAATAATAATGTGTATTAAAATGCATATAGATAATTTTACATAAAATACATATGTATATTGAAGTTCATGTGAATTACGTTCAATATATGCAAACTAAAGTGCATTTTGATTATATATATATATATATATAAAAGTGCATATTAATGTTAATATTTTAATATGTAAGGTAATATTTTAATATACTAGTGTAAAATCCACAAATTTCGTGGGGATTCTAAGAAAATTATAAAAGCGGATTATAAAATATAAAAGTGCATATTAATGTTAATATTTTAATATATTTCAATAGAATATGTAAGGAAATAAATGCACACCAACTAAACTTAATTCGAGATAGAAATTTTTAAATATTTGTTTATTCCCTTCAAATTTCTGCTACTCTTATTTTAATACCAATTTGTTTACGTTCAAATTTACATTTTCATCATTATTTTTATTTTTCAAAACCATAATATAATAATAATAATATAAAAAAACAAATAAAATGAAAACCTGACTAACCTTTGAGTTTGTATCAACAGCACTTTCATTACTGCATGTTGTTGAGTCCGTCGAAACGACATCGTTTGCTGCACCCACTCCGTTCACGCTAACAACTTCCACTGACGACCTCATTGTTACTCTCCTTATGTAAATTCAAATTCACATTTATCTCCGACAAAGAATTACCGCTATCGGAGGCAGTAAAATCGCTCTCCTAAGGATCTTCATAGAAAAATTCCTCGACAAAAACGAGTCGTTTGATTTTTTCGTTGGAAATTGGAAGCGTTTAACGGCAGCAATGACGGTTTGAAGCGCGAAAATAGGTTTTGGAAGGCGGCGCGTTGAAAGTGAGGTAATTTGTGGTTGGATTCGTGGAGGAATCGGACGACGGTGCGCGATCGCATAGGGAATGATTTAAAATCGTTGGATGAGCAGGAGCTGAGATCTTCCAATAGGTAATCTTTGAGCAGCATGGGTTTGGGCAATGGCCTAATCAATCTGGAATCCGCCATTAAAATAGAGTTTCTATTTCAATTTCTAGGAATAGAAAATAAGACCTAAAATTATGGAAGGATTGATAACTTATGGCATTTTAAATTTGATTTAATTTTTGAAAATAATGTAAGATATTAAGAGTAGTTTTGATTTTTTAACTCTAATTTGAACTTAATATAAATTTTTTAAACTTGTTGTTTCTATTTGCTTATAGGAATGTATCTGAAAAATTTTCATAATCGTGTGTGAAATATTGCATACATTAGTTCAATTTACACCCACATTCTTTATAAATACACTCACTAACAACCCAATTCACACCCACATTCTTTATAAATACACCAACTGACAACCCAATTCACACCCACGTTTTTTTTATAAATACGCCCACTGATAGAAACTGTACCTGGTCGTCTCCTTCGGGCAGTTTCCGGCCACCCCAGACTGCGGTCCGACGCTATAATTTACGACGGTCTTAATCTTTAAATATATTTTTTTTAATATTCTTTAATAATTATTATGGATTAAGTTTATTTTGTATTACTACATGTAATAATATATCTTAATACATGCAATAATATATGTTACTACATATTATAATGTGAGTTACTACACCAACAAAAATACTAGACAAAAAATGTTTTACTACGTAAAAGCATTTGTATTACTATATAAAATAGTTTATGTTATTACTACATGTAATAATGTGTTTAACTATATAAAAAAATTAGTATATGTTACTGCATACTGTAGTTTGAATTACTACATTGAATATGTGTTTGTTATTATAGGTAACTACATAAAACAATGTACTCCCTCCGTCCCATAGGAATTTACACACTTTCCATATATGGATGTCCCATATCAATTTACACACTCCATAAAAGGAAATATCTTCACAACCCTCACCCTTGAAATATACTCATATTTACCCATATGTCATTACTTTTCCACACTCAATCTACTTTTTACTTTACTTTATTCATAAAAGTTTACAAAACTAACCCTCAAAACATCAATCATTACACATTTTCTTACACATTTCTTAAAATGTGTGCCGGTCAAAGGGTGCAAGTTCCTCCGGGACGGAGGGAGTATTACAACATGCTTATTGTGTTTACTACATGCAATAATATATGTTAGGGATTATATTTGTTTTAGTCCATTAAGTTACTACAATTTTGAATTTAGTCCATCAAGTTATCACTTTTTGAATTTAGTCCATTAAGTTTAAGTTTAAATTTTAATTAATATGTAAAATAAAAATAAAACCTATAAAAAATCGCCTAAATCATCAAAAATTAAACAAAGCTAAAAAAATAAATTAATTTAATTAGTTTTTGAAATTTTAGTTGATTTTCTACTATTTTTAAATTTTATTTAGCCTTATTTTCGACGTTTTTTATAGAAGTTAAAACGCAAATAAAACATTAATAAAGCAATTGAGTTTTAAATTTTTTAATTTTTTTTAAAAATATTTCTTTTATATTACCTAAACCTAGACACGGGCGGTTTGTAACAGGAAAACCGCCGAACCGTGAAAACCGGCGGTTTTTTAACCGGCGGTTTTCCGAACCGGCGGTTTCGGTTCGAAAACCGAACCGCAACCGTATTTTCACGGTTCGGTTTCGGTTCCAGATTTTGAAAACCGGCGGTTTCGGTTAAACCGGCGGTTAGCCGGTTAAACCGGCGGTTTTCCGGTTAACCGTCCAAACCGCCGGTTTTCGGTTTATTTTTTTTTATTATTTTTTTTTTTATTTATTTTTTTTAATTTTAATTTATAGTTAGATTATTTTGTCTTTTTACTCATCATTTTTCGTTTTAAATTGTTGTAAGTTGTAACTTGTAATTTATATATGAACTACTAATGACTAAGTCACTAAACAATAAACATAAGCATTAGAAATTTAGAATTTAGAAATAGAAGTAAACATAAGCATTTAAATTATAAACTAAAATTACTAAACATTTTAATAAAAACATAAACACATAAACTAAAAATTAAAATTACTAAACATTTGAATAAAAACATAAACTAAAAATTAAAATTACTAGCCAACTCCAAGTCTCCAAGTAGCCATTAATATTTAATAATTTAAACATTTGTCCGGATGCTTGGTTTGCATGTGCTTCACGTATGTTCCGTATCCTCCACCGCGCTTAAATTTATATTGCTTATCACAATAGTTGCAACAAAGTTGATATGATCCATCAATCGGATTTTGACCGATTACATGAAAGTGATTTTGAAGGCCTCTCTGAAAACGAAAATTGGGAGGGAAAGGAAAATCGAATTGTTGTTGAACAACTTGAACTTGAACTTGAACCGTCGGTGGCGGAGGCGGTTGAATGGGTTGATCGACTTCCTCTTGGTTTGTAGGATTGACATTCAAATTTGTTACAATTGAATGATTTGATGATCCTTCATTTGCCATTTGGATTGAAATTTGAAGTTGGGAAATGAGAAAATGAAAATAGGACTATAAAGTCTATAAGAGATTGAGTTTGTAAATGAAAAATGAGTTGAAAAAGGGGTATTTATAGGACAAAATACGAATTTAAAAAAAAAAAAAAAAAAAAATCCGGTTAAACCGGCGGTTAACCGGCGGTTTTAAATTCAAAATTATGGCCGTTGGAAATTCAACGGTCCAGATCTGTTGACCGTTTGAAATCCAACGGCCGAGATAAATCGCATTTAAAATTAAAAAAAAAAAAAAAAAATTGTAACGGTCAAAACCGGCGGTTTAACCGCCGGTTTGACCGGTTTGCTTTAATTCAAAAATATGGCTGTTAGAAATCCAACGGTCCAGATCTGTTGACCGTTGGATCTCGACGGCCCAGATTGAGACACGTGGCGGTTAACCAGCGGTTAACCGGCGGTCCGGTTAAACCGACGGTTTGCCGGAATTTTTTTTTTTTTTTTTTTAAATTAATTTCGAATTTGGCTCTATAAATACCCCCTTTTCCAACTCATTTTTCACACCAAACTCAATCTATTATTCTCATAATCTCATTTCTCAACATTCATTCTCAAATTTCTCAATTCTTTCTCAATCTCTTACTCTTATAATTATTCTTATAAATTATAATCTTATTTACTTAATTCCTTTACTAAATTCTATTTCACTTTTTCTTACTTTCTTAATTCTTAATTTCTTACTAATTAAGTAATTATAATAATATGTCTTCTTCAAGAGGAAAGGCTATTGGAACTTCTTCATCTTCTCGAAGAAGACGCATTCCATTATTCAACGAAGAGGATGATGACCAAAATATGCGTAGAATTCTTGGTGACGACATCGTTGATGAGGTACTTGGCTCGGATGATGATGATGAAGAAGGTGGCCGCCCAACTCAAGAAAGTGCAACCGAAATTCCAACTTCAACGGAGGAAGGAGTTGGAGTTCCTTCACAACAAAACCCCATTTTGAGGTCCGAAATTTTTGCACGTCACTTTCGAAAAGTGCCAACCGCCGAAACAGATAAGTTTATTGTTTTTTGTAATTATTGTACAAAGCAATATAAGTTTAAAAAGGGAGGAGGATATGGAACATTTAGACTCCATTTGAGTTCCACACATCCGGATAGAGTGGGAATTGAAACGAGTCAAACACAACTACGAGGATTTACCGGGTCCTCCGGAGGTGGAGTTCAAGGTGAGGTAAGTAATTCGACTTCTATTTTTAAATATGATCAAGCATATTTTAGAAAAATGTTAGCTAAAATGATAAGTGTTCAACATCTTCCTTATAGTTTTGTGGAAAATTTTGCTTTCAATGATTTGGTTCAACTTTCCCTACAACCATGCATGAAAAAAGTTTCTCGTTCTACGATTACTCGTGATATTGCTAATGTTGTTGGTGAATATAAATATGCTTTGATCAACACATTTAGATCACTAACAAGTAAAGTTTCTATTTGCGCCGATATTTGGAGTGATAATTTTCAAAAACATTCTTATATAGGAATTACTTGTCATTGGATTGATGATTCTTGGACTTTAAACAAAAGATTAATTGCTTATAAGGATTTTGATGATATTCATAATGCCGCTAATATTAAAACAAAAATTGTTGATATTTTAAATGATTACGGTTTGAATTATAAAATTTTTTCTATTGGTTTTGATAATGCTAGTGCTAATAACGCTAGTATCGAAGAACTTCAAATTGAGTGTCAACCGTATGTTGGTGGAAAATTTTTTCATATTAGATGCATGTGTCATATTTTAAATTTATGTGTTCAAGATGGTTTAAATGCCTTGAAAGTATATGTCGCTCCTATTAAAGATGCTATTACTTACTTGACGAGGCGTAGTAGTTTGATGAAAAAATGGAAAAAATTTTGTAGAACTAAGAATGTGCATCCAAAAAAATTTTCTCTTGATGTGTCAACACGATGGAATTCTACTTATAAATTGTTAAGAGAGTCGGTTGAGTATAAAGAAACTTTATGTGGTTTTTTCGCAAAAGAAAATTGTGGTTTTCGTTTACATCCTCAAGATTGGGATCATTGCATAAAAATTATTGAGATTTTGGAAACTTTTAATGATGCTACTTTTGCTATGTCTAAAGTTTACGAACCTACTTCTCATTTGGCAATAGAATATTGTCTTAAAATTGTTGGAGTATTAACACGTTATAAATATGATCCATTATTACATGATGCTATTGAACCTATGTTGCAAAAATGGAAGAAATATTTTAATCAAATTCCTCCTATATTTTTAGTTGCTAAAGTGTTTGATCCTAGATATAAGTTAGATGGTGTACATGACATGTTAGAGTTGTATTATGAAAATTTATATCCTAGTGACGAAATTAGTTCTTGTGATCGACCGGATACCGAAGAAATCTTAAGTGGTGTTAAACAACTTATATTAGCATTAATTAGGGAGCATATGGATGCAAATGGTTCTTCCACTTCTTCTTCTTCTTCACATAGTGCTACTAACGTTCCAAATTTGGCCAATATGGATGCTATAAATAGACTTATTTATCAACGTAATCATAAAAGATCACGATCATCGTATACTCAAGAATATGAAAATTATATCATGAATTCGACAATGGAAAATATGGAAGGAGATTTTGACATACTAAAGTGTTGGTCGACGGTGAAACTTGTATTTCCGACAATGTCAATGCTCGCAAGAGAAATTTTATCGGCTCCCGCCTCAACCGTTGCCGTTGAGCAAGCTTTTAGTGTAGGAGGTTATACCTTGGATGCAACGAGATCAAATATGACCGTTGAAAACGTAGAGAACCAATGCTTGCTTGATGATTGGGTAAGAGCCGAAAAAAGAGCCCAATCGTTAGAAGAGGATAATGAAGAAGACGAGGAATGGACCTCTACGGGCGGAAGTGAAGAATGAAGAATCGAGCCATGATCATTCAACAACAACGTCAACGGGTAAGTTGAGGTAAGAGAACTACGTGGACTTTGATTCCAACATGTTGGATACGTAGGCAACTTAGTTTTAAAATTTTGAACTTAGAATTTCTAAGTTTAATTTTTAAAATTAAGCTCAAGTCCAATCCCCCCCCCCCCCTCCCAATTTGTTGTAATAAAATTATAAATTTATTTTGTAAGTTACTAAGTTTTTAAATTTGTAAGTTGTAATTTTAAGTTGTAATTTGTAAGTTGTAATTTTAAGTTGTAATTTGTAAGTTGTAATTTGTAAGTTGTTTATATACTACTTTTTTAATTTGTAACTTAAAACTTAAAAGTAATTTATTTATTCTTTCAAATTTTTATAATATTTCATCAATAATAAGTTATATAAACTAATAAACTATAAAGTACAAACTATAAAGTTAAAACGAACAAAAAACAAGAGTCGAAAACGCGGAAAAAATCCAAAAAACGAGCCAAAAAAAAAAATTAACCGCCGAACCGGCGGTTTTGTAACCGTAACCGCCGGTTCCAAACCGTAACCGTAACCGGCGGTTTGCCGGTTCGGTTTCGGTTGGAAAAAACGTAAAACCGAAACCGCCGGTTTTTAACCGTAACCGGCGGTTTCTGGCGGTTGGGCATGTCTACCATAAATTTTATATACACTCCAAACATTAAATATAAAAATTAAAAAATTAAATATAGTTAAATAAAATCATAAACATATTTAATAAATTCTCAAAAATAATTTAATTAAAAAAGTAAGAATTCAAATTAATATGAAAAATATAAAAAAAAACCTATAAAAAATACATAAATCTTCGAAATTTTAATAAAGCTACAAAATTAATTAATTTAATTAGTTTAAAAATTTAGTTGATTTTTTAATACTTTTAAAGATTTTTTTTATTTAATTTAATAATTTTTTCAAGTTGATTTTTTTTATTTATTAAAAATCTTAAAAAATAGTAAAAAAAACTATTAAATCTACAAAACTAATTAAATTAATTAATGTTTTTAGCTTTGTTTAATTTTTGAATATTTTAGTGATTTTTTTATATGTTTTATTTATATTTTTTATATTAATTTGAATTCTTACTTTTTTTTTAATTTAATTATTTTTAGCAATTTATTAAACATGTTTATGATTTTATTTAACTATATTTGATTTTTAAATTTTTGTGTTAACGTTTGGAGTGTATATAAAATTTATGGGGTGTTAGTAGGTTCATTTAATATAAAAGAAATTTTAAAAAGAAAAATAAAATAAATTTAAAATTCCATTGCTTTATTAATGTTTTTTTTTTTGTTCTAACTTCTATAAAAAAACGTCGAAAATAAAGTTAAATAAAATTTTAAAATAGTAGAAAATCAACTAAATCTTCAAAACTAATTAAATTAATTATTTTAGCTTTGTTTAATTTTTAAAGATTTAGGTGATTTTTTATAGGTTTTATTTATATTTTACATATTAATTTAAATTCTTTCTTTTTTTTAATTTAATTATTTTTTGCCAATTTATTAAATAGAAAATAGGTGGGGGTGTGTATAGTAATAAAAAATGATTTTTAAATTTTAGTGTGGTGTGTTTAACATTTGGGGTGTATATAACATTTTATGGGGTGTGTTTTAAAAAATGACTTGTTAAACCTGCTGTAGCAGGTAACTGGACCAAAATTAAAATAAATCGAAATTTAACGGACTAAATTCAAAAAGTAGTAACGTGATGGACTAAATTCAAAATTGTGGTAACTTAATGGACTAAAAAATATATAATCACGTCCCTATATGTTACTACATGTTACTAAATAAAAGAATTTGTATTATTGTATAAATAGTTTGTATTATTATATAAAATAGTTTGTGTTAATACTACATAAAATAATCTGTGTTACTACATATTACAATTTGAATTACTACATTTAATAGCTCGCGTTCGGTAATAAAATAAAATAAAATCACAGAAACATGTAAAATAAAAGTTGATCAAAATTAAAACACAAGTGGGCCAATTGACAAATAGAATAATTAGCTCAAATGAATTAATGGTGGCCCAATATTTACTATATTCAATCAAATTAATGGTGACCCAATAATATATATTTTTAACCCATTGACTTAATAAGTCAATATTTCCAGCTCAATTGACTTAATTGATCAATATTGCATCTATGCTGCATATAAGTTTTGTGTTAATTAATTTACAATTCTCATTTTTATTTTGCTTATGCTATTAATTAAAATTGGTATATTTAGTTACAAATTGTACTGTTAAAATTATTACTCTCTCCGTTTTACTATAAGTTTCTCACTTTCCATTTTTGGATGTCCCACGATAAGTTTTTCATTCCATTTTTGGCAAATTATTTTATCTCTTTCAATCACATCACTTCTACTTTATTTATTATTTTATCATACTTAATTTCTTACTAATCTATTATTTTCTCTCTCACCATCATATCACTTGTACTACATCTATTATTTTATTATATTTCTTAATCAAAACACCCAAAAGAAAGGAAAAACTGATACCGGGATGGAGGGAGTATTAAAACTGAAAAATGTAATTTTTATTATTGAAAAGTGGTAGATATTTTTAAAGTGTAATTCTTATTATGGAAAAGTGGTAAATTTTGTTATTGAAAAGTGTAATTTTTATTATTGAAAAGTGTTAGATATTTTATTTAATTAAAAGTGTACAAATTGTATTGTTAAAATTATTATTAAAACTGAAAAGTGAAACACAATATTAGTGAAAAGTGCAACACAAGTAGTAAAAAAGTGCAAGTCAGTATAACTGAAAAATGCAACATAATATTAATGAAAAGTGTAAGTCATTTTAAACTGAAAAGTGCAACACAATATTACTAAAAAGTGTAAGTCACTATAACAAAACAACACAATTTTTATTAAAAAATGCAAGTGAGTATAACTGAAAAATGCAATACAATATTTAGTGAAAATTGTAATTCATTATAACTGAAAAGTGGAACACAATATTACTAAAAAATGTAATTTTTTTTTTACTCAAAAGTGTAAGTCATTATAACAAAAAAGTGTAAGAAAATTATTTATTATTAATGTTACACTTTTTACTAATTACTACTTACACTTTATTTATTATTAATGTTACATTTTTTAGTAATAACTATTTGCACTTTATAATTGAGAAAAATATTTTAAAAAAAGTGCGAAAAAAATAAAGAGAGGAATGACCTGGCACTCGAGTGTATGCATACATGAGTGCACAGAAGACACACTCTTCATAGATTTATAATATTGGTTATGGAAACAAGGTTGTTGTATTAGAGGTATTTTGAATGATTAAGTGAGGTGTACAGTAAATTTAGTGAGGTGTAGGAAAAAATGTAAAACTAAAATGAATGAAAATTTTAAAAATAAAATGAAGTTGTCAAGAGTATTAATTTTATGAGTTCTCTCATATTAAGAGTGTGCAAGTAATTTTAGAATGCCACAATAAAAAAAAAATTGTGCAAGTACTCACGGTTAGACCTGTCAAGACGGGCCGGCGGGGCGGGACGGGCCAAAACCGCAAAAGCCCGCCATTTGGCGGGGCGGGGCGGGCCAGACCGTTTGTTAAGCGGGCTGCAAAAACCTCAACCCAACCCAAAAATGGGCGGGCCGCGGGTTTAGGCGGGCCAACTTTTTTTTTTTTTTACAAAAGTATTTATTAAATTTATTAAGAAACACAAAAATTACAGTATATATCAAGAATTATAGTGTTAATAATTAACAACAAAAAAACTAATTAGAAACATTGTCATTATTAATTGTACAATACACTATAAATTACAATAATATTATTTATATATATCAGAAAATGAAGAAAGAAGGGAAAAAAATGGAGCTGCTTCTATAATCTGTCATTTACTAGAGTTTTTTCTTTTAGTTAGATTTATTGTATATTTTTTTAAAACAAAGTTAGATAGTTCAAATGGTTAGAGCATCATTACCTAGATAGGTCTTGAGTTCAACCCCTACAAAAGGCATAAAATACACTGTTTCGCTCCAGTAATAAATTAAAATAATAATTATAAAATGACAAAAATATCCTTTAAATTAAAAATTAATTAATTATATATTCTTATTAAAATTAAAGTTTAAATAAATTAAGAAAATTAAAATTGTAGTGCCCTAAAAAAACAAAAAACACGATGTTCATCATCTTCAATTCATCGGTGTTTCTTGTCAAAAAAAATAAAAAATTCATCGGTGTTGATATAGGAGCCAAGATGAATGTGAGGGGAAGAAAGAGATGTTAAGATTCGCGGCCAAGATGGATGTGAATTCGTTCATTTTATTCCAGGATGAAGGCGACGATCGAGGGGAAAAAGAGATGTTGAAAATGGGGGCGTCGCTGGAGAAACCTCAAATTGCGCTTTTGAGGCGGGAGAGAGACGCTCTGAAGCTGATGAGAATTTAGAAAATTTTAAAATCAGGTTTGAGACAAGGATGATGAAGATGGAGGGAGATATATTCAATGTGGAGGTTGAGGACCTTGCTAATTCCGTTGAGGAGTCTGATGATGATACTCTTGCTGGGATGCTAATTCCGTTGAGGACCCTTGTCACATGTAATCACACAAGTGACATTGATTGAGGTTTGTTTTCTTCTTTAAGCTTCTCTATGGGTCATTGCGTCTGAAATTTCCTATACCATCTCTCCTTAATTACAGATTATTGTCTTTGGGTATCATGACTAAGATAGAACACAAATGCATCCCATTGATGTGTGTTACTAAGTCTGTATGTATGATGTGTGAAGAAGTGATATTGTAGATTCACACACTAGACATGTGCAGAAACATATAGAAAAATATAAACTAGTTTAGTGTATGTGAATGGAGTAGTGATATACAGGGGACCAAAACAATGAAATTTTTTCTCTCTTTGCTATCATGTGCTTTAATTGTCATCCTCTCTGGCCAATTGACTCTTGGACCTTCTGATGACAGCGATCAGGTTGCCTTGGTCATCAAAGTTCCTCCCTGTAAGTATACAAATGATGAAGTACTTGTTGCTACGGTATTAAAGGTGCATGAAGCCTTTTATTTGCCTTGTATAGTTTGTGGATGCCTATTTTAAGCTTTTGCAATGTTTTTAACTTAGTTTATCATGAATTTAATATCTTTGCAGCATCTAATCTAATTGATCAATTGTGTACAACAGAGTAGATGACCTAGCCTCCACTGAATCAAAATTGTCTGTTATATCACACTAGGCATTTGTCTATCTGTATTTCTGGCAAATAACCCCTCAAAGTTTTAAATGATGAAACTGGTTGTTGAGGTTAAAGGTTGACTATATTTTTAGCTCTAATAGTAAGTGGTAAGTAGAGTCAGTGTACTATGTCAAAGGTATTCTGTTTTGTTTTTGGTTTTCCCTTCAATTCCGACATATTCCTTAAAAGGTGCCAAACTTGCTATAACTTAGTCTTCTGTTGCAAAAATTGTCTGGCTATTTATGCTATTCTATTCTCTTTCCTTGTTATTTTCGTAATTGTGCAATATCTCATAGTCAACTATGCTTGGTCCATGTGGTTTTCTGAGTATCTCTTTCTTGAAAGAAGCTGGGCAAAGGATGAAAACACCTTAAAGGTATTATTGAAAGGAAAAAATACTTTACTAATATTTCCATGTTTTCTTTAGTAGTAAATATTGTTTCTCTTGCCTGTGTTCCTAGATTTCTGAGCTGCCTAATGAATTGAAATGCTAATTCAATTAAATCTCTTGTAGTCGGGTCTTCAGTGGTTAAGGGATCGATTATCCCCTTCACTTGAAAATAAAAACAAACCCTGTGATGAAGCCAACAAAATAATGCTCATCTGGTTCAGAAAAAAAAAGCCCATTTTAGCATATTTAAAGACTGTCTATCTTCTCTTTAGGTGTCTCCACGTGTCCCAAGACCTATTGGATTTCTCAAGCCTGTGGAGCTTGAGATATCCTAGCTTACGGCCTTACGCAGGTGTCGGTACACGTGGAGAAGAAGCTAGAATGTTTTCTTTTTATATGTGTGAATGGTTATATTCATTTCTTTATCACAAATCCATGTTGGTTAATAATGTCCAAAAGAGCCACACCTATATTTACTAAAAAGGGCATCTGTTCAAGCAGGATAAACTTTTGGACAAGCATATTGCTGAGAATTCCTTTGGCGAGCAATTTCAAGACACGGGTCGCCCGGTGAAATCCCTTCTGGTAAATTACTTGAGCCATTCATTTCTTTTGAATTTGACAACAGCTCATATATCTAATATTTGTGAATCCGCTATTTCAATAATAGGTCACCACTTCTTGGGGGATTTTGCTCATCTTGGGTGCCTTAAAGATTACGCAATGTTATTCACTTCTCTCTTCATGGAAAGGCACCGCATCACCTTTTCAGCCGTTGCTTTAGCTGTTGTCACAATACTTATGCAATTCTTGATTCAGTTCTCACAATCCGAGCGATCAACCCTGGCCAAAGTCGCACCTTCTAAGACTACCGTCCCCCAAAATTCTTCAGAGACTAGATAAGACGAGTAACATTAAGCTAATTATATTGTCTGGGTATCGTAGATATCATTGGGGCGAAATATGAAACGTGTATCATGATTGTACTCTTTTTTTGTTGTATAACTTTGGAACGTTGAAATTGTCTAAAATAATCCCTGCTTAATTATTGAAATTTGTGCACAAGTTCAAATAAACTATTTCTCACTAGCATAAACTGATTTTTCTTTACCCTTGAAGATGGACAAAAGTTTATACAAGCACATATTGACAAACTGCTGATTCTTCTAATTTAGGTTTTTTTTTTTCTTTCGAGTATACAGTTTCCGAATTGAGATGGTGCACAGATAGAGCTATTATTCTAGCTGAGTATTTGAAGTTCGAGCTAAACTTGAACTCTTATCGAACCGAGCTCGACTCGATAACATTGACGAGTCAAAAATCAAATTTGGCTCAATTCGTTAACAAGTTTATCGAGTTAAGTCAAGCCTAATGAATTTTTTTACAAAAAATTAAATATGGAGCCTAACAAGTTGAGCTCGAGCCAGCTCGTTAGCAAATCGAGTATCAACGAGTCAAGCTTTAACGAGTCAAGTCGAGTCTTGTGAAGGCTCAGTTCGAATAACAGTACTATGCACAACAACACATGTGCAGTTTTAAAAGATGCAATTTATGTCATTCACTTGTACTGATTTTTTTTTAAATTTATTTGGGGTCTATATATTTATTAGCTGCAATTTTAGACTTTGCTGCTTTAGAACTTAAAAAAAATATACAGTAGACAGACTTGTTTATGGCATTTTTATCGATGGAAATAGTTTACTAGTATTAATTTCTGGTTATGATAAAATTTTAGAGCAAAGTCCATGCAGAAATTTATAAGTGAACCAAGTATAAGCAGCATTTTCAACATTACCAATAGTTGCAATTACAGCCATTAGAAAAACATTACCAATAGTTGCAATTACAGCCATTAGAAAAACATCACCTCTCAGTTATCTCAAACAAAAAAAGTTATCACTATACACTACAAATCTTGCTAGGGCTGTGAATACAAAGAAACTGAGAATCTGCCATGCCAATAGCATAGGTATAATCACCTCCGAACACGGCCAGCAGCCTGAGCCTGCAAAGAGAAGCTCAAGAATCAGAGAATCAACCATGAGAGTAACAGAATTGAAACTCGTTCTCAAAGTTAACCAAGTCGAGTCTAGACAATACCCCCACACTTAATAACCTCCAATTTAATTTAGGGTCCATTATTGTATATTGAGTTATTTATATATACAAGTACTTGAGTTGAGTGTTATTAATTGATTAATTGAACTTAGTCGAGCTTGAACTCTTCGAGTATGAATTTAAATTGAGCGCAAACTCAAATAAGCAGGCTCGTGTAATTCAGCCTGGTAGCAGTCTATTGGCTCATTTCGACTCAACTACACCCTTAGGATCTAAAACATCATAAATCTGAGGTCTGTAGATAAAAAATAATACTTGGACAAAACATGTTATTGAGAACAGTATCAAGAACAACTTACTCTAGCTCGCATGGCAGCAGCTAGCACGTCCGCGCCCAACTCCAAGTGCTGAACCCTTGCCCTTTAAGGTGATAATGATCAAACAAATCAGTAAATAAATAAACATAAAATCTAGAATAAACCTAAAACATAAAATGATACTAATAAAATCTAGAATAAAAACATCCTGCTCAAAAGGTCTGTCAATTAGTCGAATTATTCAAGACAGTGCAAGTACTATACAAACTCAGACAAGATCGATATCTTTGTTGTGAAAAATTAAATATCAATACAATTATCTCAAAGAGGACTTCAAATCAAATGGTCGTTAAACAAATTGATGCATGCAATGAATGCATTGATTAATTAATTTGTTGACAATAATTGCATATTATACAGACTCACAACCACTAAAGATCAAAGGGTTCGTTAAATTTAGGGAGAAAATTAAAAAATTACTTGCGAAATCTGAAATTTCTCCTTTGAAGAAGCGCACTCCCATTTTCAACATCTCTTCTTCCCCTTGATCTCAAGTCTTTCCTCTGGAATAAAATGAACGAATTCACATTCATCTTGACCGCGAATCTGAGATTTCTCCCTTGAAGAAGCACGCCCCCATTTTCAACATTTCTCTTCTTCCCCTTGCGCTCAGAATTTCCTCGGGGATAAAATGAACGCATTCATCTTCATCTGGATCGGCTCCTATACTCTTGATCAACACCGATTTTGATGAACAAATTCTGAGTGATTTCAATTTTCTTGATTTTTAGGGCACTGATATATTTTTTTTTAATTTGTTCGTGTTTACGCAGATATGTTTATTTTTGAGCCTTTTCTTATTTGTTCATTTCTGAAGATAATTACATAAGGACGAAATAAGAATATATTGGAGTATATATTAGTATTAAGTAATTAATTGAAGAGATGTTTAATTAAAATTATTATAAGGGCATTTTAGTACTTTTATATATTTTTTTAAAAATATTAATTATTTAATTATTTTGCGAAGCTTGATCGCTATATGACGAAGATATATGAGGTGTTAATTTCTGATTGGTCACCTGTTATCAGGAAGTGCGAATGCACCTCTTGACCATAGAAAGACCCTACTCATCTATTATTTTCTCTCTCATCATCACATCACTCATACTTTATCTATTATTTTATTATATTTCTTAATTAAAACACCTAAAAGAGAGGGGAAATTTATAGAGAAACGGAGGGAGTATTAAATTTTGACGGACCAAAAAAAATTACTTATTAAGTTTTGACAGGGCAATTAATAAATATGATTAAAAAAAATCAATTCAAGATGTGTAATCAAATTCTCCTTTGTCTTACTATTATATTGAAGCATTTGCTAAATACTCCCTATGTCCAATTTTATTATTCCTACTTTTTTTTTTTGTCCAATTTTATTATGCCCATACACTTTTGGAAACAATACTATTCATACTACTTTATCTCCACCCTTCCACCATCACTTATTTATCCACTTTGCCATTCACTTTATTTACAAACAATCATTTATTTACAAATGAACCCCCACAATACCCTATCATACCCTAAACTTGTCTACTTTATGAATAAACTAATCAATATTCATTAAAACCCGTGCTCGAAGAAATGGACATAATAAAATTGAACGGAGGGAGTACTTTTTAATTGAACATTGTCTTCTTACCCCTTCAAACATATCTTATTTACAAAACATGTTACTCTCTCCGTCCCCGAAAAGTTTGCGGAGAATCTTGGGCACATAGTTAAAAAAAAAAAAAAAGTGTAATGATGAGAGTGTTGAAAGGTAATTTTGTAAACTTTTATATATAAAGTAAATAAAGTACCTAGGTTGAGTGTATGATGGATCTCAAAAGTAATGACATAAAGGGTAAATATATGTATATTGTGAGAGTATGGATTGTGATGATTATTTCTTATTTTGGGGTATACAAACTTCTTTGGGGTGACAAACAAAAAAGAAAAATATGAAAACATTTTAGGGATGGAGGGAATATTACTTTTTACACATTTATAAAAGATTCTCTCAAATAAAGTTAAATTACTCATTATATTCCTTCTAAGATGTTACTTTATCACATTAGTGCTAATAAACAATTTTTACATTAAAACTCGTACACAATAATAAATATTCAATTAATAACGGAACGGAGAGTATAAATGGGTGGAAATAGTTATGAAGAGAGAATGCTGATGTCATTTCACATTTATGATGTTAAATTTCTTTTGCTGAAATTTCTTTTCCACCCTTGATATCTCAAAAGTAAAGACAAACCAGTCTTGAATACAAACAAGACATTTTGTGTATAAAAAATTTACAACAAGATTACAACAACAATGCAATGTAGCAAGATTGGAAAAATGCTATGCTATTATGCTATACTATATAACAAGTCATTCTCTATTGACGCATTTTGGCTCTTGCGAAAAGTACTCCTGCCAACAACCCTACAACAGAGAGAGCGCCGCTTAGCACGTTTTTTATTTTAATTGAATGTCGTGTTTGGATGGAGAGATTTGAAACATAAAGATTTAAAATGAACGAATAGAGAGAAGAAGTTACCAAAGAAAATGGTAGCCGAGTTTTCCAAAGTCGTCGGGACATTGAAAAGGAAGATACCGGCTATGGAAAGAGGTATCTTGTTGAGTGAACCCACAAGGCTGTGCAGCATAAACACGCAAACAATTAGCAAGCAACAAAGATATACCAGACGACAACGTCTTAAATGTACCAGATAACTCAAGTGCATTTTTAAATGATATTAGTTGTTTTCACTGAACAATTTTAGTTGTACAAGAGTTTTACTCATACCAAAACAAAAAACGACAACCTCTTGATGGTATTTCGAAAGCAGAAAGTGGGAATAGTAGATACCTGTATGTAGTAGCACCGGTTTGATGGAGAAACCACATTGACGTGAAACTGATCGCCAAACCCAGGAATCCGCTAAATGTCACCACAACCCAGAAACTCGGCAATCTCAAAAGCGGTCTGTATTTTAAACAATGTAAACATGCATAGTCCAAATATTGGCCTTTAAATTCATTAAAAAAGAGCTTGTATTCAGAGTATACACGATAATGTAGGGGAAAAGTTATTAGTCATGTAAGTTTGTTCATTTTTTGTTTCAGGTCACTCCATTTTCCCGAATTGATTTTCATCTTATCAACTTTCAAAATTAATTGTTTGAGCAGCTACAGTGAGTGGGTGAACAACTAGTTTTGAGCAGACGTGGTAGGTTTTTTTTAATTTCATCGGGTTAAATTTCAAAACTGGTTACTTACCCGCTGTAGCTGATCAATAGACTAGAAAGTTTAAATTTGAAAGTTAACATGACGAAATTCAATTTGAGAAAGTGGAGGAGTGTCTTGAAACAAAAAATGGCAAACTTACAGGACTGAAAAACACCTTTCCCCAATAATTTATTACTCACGTCTGTGAAAGATAATCGGCCTCATTGAAAACAACGACTAGCAAAATTCCTAGGGGCAATGACAGAGTATTGTTTAGCTTGACCATTGAGAACTCGTTCAAATCCCCAGATTTAGTGACTTGCTTTGCTGTATCCATCACCCTGCGCAACGTCAACTGCACCACAACAAGACAGTACATTAGCTATACATATGTGTGTGTGTGTATCAAAGAAATTACAGGTTGCCCCAAGTGCATGAGAAATCATACAGACTTACAGAATATGATGCTGTCAAACAACAATTGATAAACTGCCATGTGTATCCAGTGGCATTAAATGACAGATCTGTAATTCCTCCTGATATTGCTGAAATTATCTGCATACCATGAAAACGGTTCAATCCATCTCAAACTTTAAACTATGTGCATGGCAGCATGATCAGGAAAAAGTTTTTTGAGTCATGTAGATTTCCTCTTTTTTTAGCCCTTTGACCGGCCACAGAGGGCTATTAACTGTTTTTGAAAGTTAACAAGACGAAATTAAAAATTAAAAAATTATTTAAAAAATTGAAAAAAATGTCATGTCAACTAAAAGACGGTTGCTCACCCATTATAGCCAGTCAAATGATTAAAAAGGACTAAAAAACAGAATTTTGAAAGTTATCAGGATGAAATTCAATTCGGGAAAGTGGAGAGTCATGAAAGCAATAATGGGCAAGCTTATAGGACTAAAAAAATGTTTTCCCTAATTGATCATTATCTCTTGATTATCACTTGACCGTACTGTTAACTACTTCTGGATTTATCGGGAAAATAACACTAAAATATTCGACACTAGTTGGTTCTAATAACTAACTTCTGATATTTCATAATACAAGCAAACAATGATATTGGCAGATGATTGGAAAATAAGGGCATTCGCAAATTCAACTGTCGACAACTAACCAGTGTTTTTGCAATCTAGGCCCTTGAAAAGGTGGTGCAAGTAATTTAAGTTACTTAGTGTAATAATATATTTAAACGAGACTAACCATTAGAAAGAGAGCGGCCCAAACCCTGTTGTCATGGTGTTTGTTAAAAAGGTACATTTCACCAACAGCAGTCATCACATTTGTTACATTCTTCAGAACCGTGACCATGGCAACGTTTATGTATCTTAGACTGCAAACAATATGGAGTATACGTTACACAAAATTATGAGGGATAATTATAGGAAAACTTTGCATTAAGGACACAGCAATGATTCAAACATGATTCAAACAACTTCGCTAAACGGAGAATAATAATAATAATATATCAGAAAAGTGTAACTCGAACCAAGTGCAATACGTGAAATGTAAACTAAACAAAAAATGATGCACCAGAATGAAGGCGAATATTAGCCAAAACAAATTTATAGCTTGAGTACTACTACTACGAGAAGAGCAGCAAATACTTGAGCTAAAACAGTTTACACAAAACCAAACAAAATAGGGGAAAAAATATTACCTAAACATACTTGTGACTAGCATCCCAACAAATATAAAATTGACGGGCAACCAGACCTTGATTAATCTCCAAGTGAGTGGTTCTGTAGTAATTATGCCAAGAAAACTCAAGATAGAAACAATGACTACCGACACAAAATTCTGCAAACAAGAATAATATTCTATTAGTGCAAGAAAATAGAATATTTATGCATAAACTAAATTAAGTGTAAGACAATCGTGTAGCTCAAATTGATTTTGGGTAATAAATTAAGGATCTTATAGTAGAAGGTAACCTGGTAGAGCATCAAAGATATTCCAGCATTAAAGTCATAACTGGAGAGGACATACTTGTTAACCAGTATCATGCTGCACGACGAAAGACAATATGCGAGGCCAGATAACAACGCCTGATTGGGTAATGGACGTACTCCTTTACTTTGGATTGCTGCTGATTTACCCTTTTCTAATCTTTGACTCTCAACATCATTTTCGTCATTATTATTGTTAGGGTTTTTCATCCTTAAAGATCTGAAAACGAGCAGCATAAGAATCAACAACTACTATCTTATAAGCAAAGACAACAGTCATAGCCATTTTGGTTCGAATTCTTCAATGAGAATCATCAAATAATGAATTTCAATGAGAAATGTGGTTACATTATTAGTATATTGCTCTAATTTTGAATATGTTGGGACAAAAATGATTGTCAGTTGAGAAATAGTGGAACGATTGAGGAGAAATGGTTATAGATTAGGAGGTAGTTCATCAAAATGGGTTAACGATTAACTTATTTTGAGTCTCATTAAGTATGATGAAGGTGAATTGATCATCTTTTATTCTCAATAACCACCATAATTACCCTCTATTCATTTTTATTACTATTCCCATTGAAGAATTATGAAACAAGGGCCCCTGAATGTTTCCAGTTATTTAATCATCATGAATTTAAAAGCTTAATATTACAATATACAAATATAAAGCTCCGAGGTACGAAACAAGACAAAGATTCCATTTCATTACAGACGTCAATTTCTACACATATACTCCCTTTCTGATAACTAAAAATGGTTGGATGGTCTTAACAAGTTAGCAAACAGCAATATATGGCTCCATTGATATTTGATACAACAATACCTCCTGTCCTCCTCCGTTCAGATATTGCTCATAAATATAATTTCGGCATATAGAAGATATTGTTTGTTAATGTAAAAGAACTTCGTATTTTAAGCTAGTAATAAAGGGGTAACTTATTGTAGATCGGACTATATAATATGTCTGCAATTTAATCTACATATCAGTGAAATTGACTTTGCAACCCTAGAAATCATTCAAATTATTTAAAACCAGGCAACTATTTCACTAAAAATAAAAATATAATTATTTTTTATTAAAATTAAAAAATATTTATCTCAGTTTATCAAAGAAACACTTTAACAATTTATAAGCTACTTAAAAATTACATCTTATAAGCTCTGGAAACAACTTATAAGATGTTTAAAATAAGCTTAGCCAAACGGGCTCTAAGCCAAATTAGATTTATGACCAAGATACTGGATTAACAACAGAATCCCGGTATATCAACTCAATCAGTTTCAAGATTTTAAGCTTGCCAGAATTTGGGACACTTTCCTTTGGTTATGCAACCATATCAAGAAACAGGGAGATGTTAAAAAGTAATGCCCTAGTATCGAATAGTAGAGAGTTAAAGAAGACTAACTGAAAATTGTTTGCCTCGAGACTTAGCAGTCAGTAAAAGAAGATCTAATCCTCTTAAACAGATGATAGTTGGACAGAATCTAAAATGCATTTGATAGTATTGATAACATGAATTTCTGGAGTATTCAGTCAGATAAGATGTTTGTATGACTTTGCCACGAGATGAAAATATCGACACTCTATTTGAACATTTAACTAGATGTGCAGAAGCTATGGGCATGTAACAATTTCAGCACCAAAACAATACTTTTCATGATATATCAGAACTATATTTCAGGTCTTCATGGTATATTTGTTTAATTGTTTCGCAACTAGCTTGGCTGGACTTTGGACATTCAAGACCCAAACCTCATTTGCAATGAGATTTAAATCGATGGATTTTGAAAATCTATTAAATCCAACTCTTCTACTCCCTAAAAATCTATTTTATCACCTTCTACTTAATCTCCTTTTTATTTTCCCAATATACTCACATAGTCTACATTTTTGGCTTCCCAACAAATATATATACATACATATACAAAATTATAATCACTCAAATAATTATTCAATCGTTACAACCATAACAAAACTCAATATAATAATATAATATCATCAATCTTACACACTTGATGTTTCCCTCTACCAAAATCTCTAAGCAAACATACTATCACCATTCATCAGGATTTTCAAATTCATTAGGTGAAGTTTGTTTTGAGTTTTAAAAACCAGGATTTGGGTTTTGAAATCAAAGACCGATTCTACTTCGGGATTTTAAAATTTGGTTTTCAAAAACCCAGTAGTCCAATACTACACCCCCAACAAATAATAATATTATAATACAATAACATTCACTCCTACAAAGTTAGATCTCACCCTAATCAAAAATCTCAAAACAAACATCGCCTTACGATTTTAAAGTCTGGATTTCCCCCGCCCGCCCACCATAATCTCAATATGAACATACCCTCACAGACCTCATAGAATACATGCAGAGAATAACCATTCCAAATACAGAGGTTCATAACCAGTCACCATTCGAATTTCATAATGAGAAAATGAAGTGCACTACTGAGAGAGTGAATCCGAGCAACATGTTTGGTGTACATCAAGTGATTGGATATAAATAATTGTTAAGAAAATATGTCCCCAAATTCGAAGACCTTATCATATAAGGAAGCAAAAAAGCATACCTGCTGGCTTATTCTCCCGTAACTGGACTAGAGTCCTAATTTAGCCCCACGCTTAAGCCTTTTAGGCTTCTTTCACTGCTTGGAGAATATATACCAATATCCAAAGTTAGATTTCTCTCCAAAGAGCAGGCTTAGATAATGTATTCTGCCATAAAGGAAATTTGTTGTATCATTAGCAGAGATACTTGTAAATATTTTTCAACTAAATTAATAATTATATAACTTCTATCCACAAGAAACATTGTCAACCAAATAAATAATTCTCCCTAGTATTCAAATTAAAACAGGAAGGCCAAAATGATTGACAAGCAAATGAGACTTAACCAAGGTCTAAATAAATATGAGACCAAGAAGAAGTTAAAGTTAGAGCAAAACCTTATGTCATGACTATTTTAAGACCAACCCGCCAAATTCATTTGACACTATATCAAGATGTTCATTGTTGCCCAAAACATATCATCAGAATCTAGATATCAGGTCACCCCAAAGAATCACCTTTCATTTTCATTCACAAGAATATAAACATTTTAGAATGTCAGCAATGAATTTACTTTCAGAGAACAATATATTCACCTTGCCTTCAAGCACAAAACATAGAGAAAATTATACAAAACTCAGGCAACAACTAGGAGCTCTTACTATAATTTGCCAAAAGAAATGAGGCCTTCAATAATTACATTTTCATGTCACCTAGCATAAGTACTAGACAAAGACTTGTGTGAGACCAAATTAGCACAAATAAACACTCATCTCTTCCAAAGTGTTAAATCGTCATGCCCAAATCATACCCGTCTCACTATGCCATATGAACAAATGGAAATAGTAACACAAAGAAAAACTCATCAACTGAACATTTAGATGCAACAGACAACTTGATGCTTCAACTAAAGAACCAATCCCCACCAAATCTAAACAAGGATCCTTCATTCAAAACAGGTAACATAAGTTCCCATGAGTCCCTCCACATCAATTAATGAAAGAAAATCAAGAAATCAAATATCATACAAAATCTAAGATGCCCATCTCATAGCACTAACACACACACGCAAACACAAAGTCAGTTAAGCTAAAGTAGATGATGGTTCGAACATAACTGACCCTAATTTTTGTGCGTGTGATTCAGAAAGAGCGAATCTTGCAATCAGCTACTACTCTGTGTGTTTAAAATGAAGGTTGAGAATGTTGAGGGGCTATATATCTGGGGCAGGGGTTTGGAGAGGGAGTCAAAGACACAAGCGAGTGCAGAAAACTTCAAACACCACATTTTTACAGGTAATATTTGAAAATTATATTATGCCAAATTGCCAACCAAAAGACTACTTTGTTGTTTGAAATCCCGATAATAAAAAAACGCTTTTGGCTGGATGACGACTTCGTTTGGTTCCGATTTCATAATATGAGCAATCACAACTAGAGCCGACATTTTGGGCCCGATCCGACCAACACGAAATTTAGTGTGGGCTGGGCTCTAAAATTAGTACTCCCTCTGTCCCACCGGAATTTGCACACTTTCTATAAATGGATGTCCCATACCAATTTGCACACTCCATAAAAGGAAATACCTTCATAATCCTCACCCTCAAAATATATTCTTATTTACTCATATGCCATTACTTTTTCACACTCAATCTACTTTTTACTTTACTTTATTCATAAAACTTTACAAAACTATCCCTCAAAATATCACTCATTACACCTTTTCTTACACATTTCTTAAATTGTGTGCCCACCCAAGTGTGCAAGTTCCTATGGGACGGAGGGAGTATAAAACTGGGCCTAATTCGATGGGTTCGACGGGCCTAATGAGCTAGGCTGAATTTGGTCCGCCGACCCATGGGCAGCCCGTTTGGCCCGATCAATATTTTTTCTTTATGTAAATAGATAATTAAAATAAGTAAAGGACCTTATATTTTTATTTTGAATTTTAAATTTGAACTTATAAATTATTTATAATTTTATTTATGAATTATGTATAGTTAATACATTAGCATTACATATTTTTAATTATAATTATTTGTATAAATAAAAATTATATGTGAATATGTGACCAATAAATTATTTCATGGGCTGGACTGGCCTGCTAGTCCAGTGGGTTAAGATGGGCTAGACTGGACTCACATTTTATAGGCCCGACTAATTCATAGGTCGGCCTGACCCAGCCCACGAACATCGCTTGGCCCGATGGACTGGACTGGACGACCCGATTTGCCAGCTCATTCACAACCCTTTTCAACTTAACCCTGCAGGTCTCATGAATGTCATTCCGTGAAACGGTCATTTTTAACAACCTAATATAAAAGTTATAATGTTTAAATGAAAAATGATAATCACTTTTATTAAAAATATTATTATTTTTTAATTGCATTTCAAAAATACACTTAATCATATTTTGACAAACATAAAATCTTAAAAACAAAAAATGGTCTGTCTAACCCAGAAATCCGAAATATGCGTCAAAGAGATCCGTCTCACGGAAAAAAGTTAGTTAAACGGTGTCATACAAATTTTTTTCTTTTTCTTTTTTACGAGACAAATATCAATTACAACATTCTTTTTTAATATTTTCAATCCATCACATGTAGGGATCGCAATATGATGAGTTTAAATTTGGAACCGCATCGAACCTGCTCTACATGAGTCAAGTCTAAACCCGGTCAAGTGGACATGTGATGAATCATGAATTTTGTCAAACTCATCTTGTCAACTCGTGTTTAGATTCGATATACATAATCCTGTCAACTCGTGTATAGTAATATTTTATATCTACCCAAAAAAAAAAAAATTATATCTTCTTATATACTAATAGGAAATTTAGAATGATTACATGTCGACTTTATATTAATTATTATTACGTGTAGTTTTTATATTAATTATATTGATACATCAATATCTCAAGAGATCATGTTTACTAAATATAATTTTATTGGTTGATTATTACTTAGTGTCTCATTATTATGTGATTCTTTTTTTCATACATTTTTTATTTAAAAAAAAATAAAAAGTTTGACAACCACGATATTAGTTATATTAATGCTACTAATTACTATAAAAAATAAAATAGATAATATATTTTATTTTTAAAAAAATATTATTTTTTAAAATAAAAACTATATATGTACTTGCAAGTACTGAAATTTCAATAAAGTCATATATATTGTATCCCATTTTATTTATAAATATTAATTTAATAAATTATTTAAAAAATTAGAAACTTTAACAACTAAAATATTAACTATATTGATGTCACTAATTACTTAAAAATGAGATACATACAAGTTTAATAAATTATTAAAAAAATAGAAAGTTTGGCAACTAAAATATTAATTATATTAATGCTACTCATTACTTAAAAATGAGAAACATATATTTTATTTAAAAGATAATTATTTTTCTTTTATTCTAATAAAAAAAATTAAATACTAGCTAGTATTGAGATTTCGATAAAATCATATATATTATACCTTATTTTATTAACACTTGTTAATTTACCATAATCAATTGAATGATATATTTATGAATTACAAAAACAAAATAAAAATAATGATTTTTTCAAAATAAAAAGTACATATAAGAATTTTTACTCTATAAATTATTTAAATATGCTATACACTATATATTTACTAACATTTTGCGAAATACGCATATGTTCAATAGGTATGATGTAGGTTGTGATATGACGGATGTGATCAGAAATGTACGGCAGTGACTAAAGGGTATTTGAGGGGTAATGAGGTAATTTAAGTATTCAATTGCAAGTAAAAATGGGGATGTGACTTACTTGCTATAAATGTGAAAAATCGGTACCCCTTTGTAAATAAACTCTTAAAAAAATTATCGAAATTAGGCACAATGGAGTAGGATCGTCCCAGGTAGTTGAAGTCCACTGAGTGGTTGGCCTTAACATCGAACGTCGAGGCTACCAAGTCGTCCAGTTTCAGGCCCTCGAAGCTTAGGGCTAATTTCGTGTCGTAGAAACTTGCATACGCCTATTCGTTGTCATTCAGTGCCCTGACGACGAATGTGATTTGTATATAGATCATGTCCGGTTGGGCAAAGACTAAGGCGTCTATATTGGCTTGGTGGATGCTGATTTAAGCCACCTTTGGCTTGATCGCCAGATAGCCAATGAAGGTCACAACCCCAACTAGGACCACTATTCCGAAGACTAGACATAAAATAATAGACCCACACCAAATTAAGGGGTGCGTATGGTCGCGAGGACGAAGCATTGGCATTGGGTGCTTACGAGCTAGAGAGACTGGGAGTGAGAAGTGAAGAAGAAAATGAGAGAGATGAGAGGATGAGAGATGGGAGTTGTTGATGGGCCCTCAGTCTTTAGGTTTAAATAGTTTACAACTAATTTTGTGTCGTAGAAACTTGCAAACGCATTTTTGTTGTCGTTCACTGCCTTGACAACGAATGTGATTTGTGTAGTGATCACACCCGGTTGGTCAAAGACTATAGTGTCTAGATTGGCTCGATGGATTCTGATTTCAGCCACCTTTAGCTTGATCGTCAGATAGCCAAAGAAGGCCACAATCCCAGCTAGGACCACCACTACTGCGATTAGAGCGATAATGATGGAAATGCACCACTACGGGCGTGCAAAATATGTGCATGTACGGACTGTGCGTGAAACATATATGCACAAAATTTGCACGAAATGTGCACGAAATTTGCACAAAATATGCACGAAATTTACACGCACGGATCGTGCACAAAATGTGCACGTGATATTTGTATTTTATTCACTACAAGAAAGAAAAACATTTTATCACACATATTTCGTCACACTATAAAATGTGTCAAACATCTTTTTATACTACAGTACATCGGATGAGATTATTAAACAACAAGGAAAAGAATCTCAAAACTCAATCTAACAACTACCTCTTGAGTTCAATTCTCCATTGCACGAATCATCATCCTGATCACTAACCAAACAAACAAAAAATCACCAAATTAGTTTCCAAACATAAGTCAAAACTGTAATTTGTCTCAATAAAAGCATGCAGGTAGGCTTGGAAGAAAGAAATTGCAGTTTGGCTTGACAGGAACTAGCAAGTAGGATTTTCATAACAAGAAATGTATGAATTTTCGACAAACAAGAAAGACAACAATTCCATTCCATAATATCAAACAAAATTAAGAAACACAACAATTTGTCTGTTAATTTTATATATTTACAGCATAAACTAACATAAACCCTACAAAACCTATCCGACAAATCTACCCACGAGTCAACTCTCCCGTTTAATAAAATCCGATCTCCCCGCCGCGATGAAGGAGCTCCTCCGACAGAATCAGTGCGTCCTCGCCGCCAGAGTTTTCTCCACAATCCAAAATTAATACGACGCCGATATCGACATGTACACAGAAATGGTGATGGCGTTGGCTATGGAGAGAAAGGGGGAGGTTGGACTCAATTTTTTTTTATTCAAAATACTGAACTAAAGGACTGAAAAATTGAATTCAAAATTTTGGGATGAATAATCAAGGGAAGTATGTATGATGTAAGTTGTGATATGACGGATGTGATCAGAAATGTACGGCAGTGACTAAAGGGTATTTGAGGGGTAATGAGGTAATTTAAGTATTCAATTGCAAGTAAAAATGGGGATGTGACTTACTTGCTATAAATGTGAAAAATCGGTACCCCTTTGTAAATAAACTCTTAAAAAAATTATCGAAATTAGGCACAATGGAGTAGGATCGTCCCAGGTAGTTGAAGTCCACTGAGTGGTTGGCCTTAACATCGAACGTCGAGGCTACCAAGTCGTCCAGTTTCAGGCCCTCGAAGCTTAGGGCTAATTTCGTGTCGTAGAAACTTGCATACGCCTATTCGTTGTCATTCAGTGCCCTGACGACGAATGTGATTTGTATATAGATCATGTCCGGTTGGGCAAAGACTAAGGCGTCTATATTGGCTTGGTGGATGCTGATTTAAGCCACCTTTGGCTTGATCGCCAGATAGCCAATGAAGGTCACAACCCCAACTAGGACCACTATTCCGAAGACTAGACATAAAATAATAGACCCACACCAAATTAAGGGGTGCGTATGGTCGCGAGGACGAAGCATTGGCATTGGGTGCTTACGAGCTAGAGAGACTGGGAGTGAGAAGTGAAGAAGAAAATGAGAGAGATGAGAGGATGAGAGATGGGAGTTGTTGATGGGCCCTCAGTCTTTAGGTTTAAATAGTTTACAACTAATTTTGTGTCGTAGAAACTTGCAAACGCATTTTTGTTGTCGTTCACTGCCTTGACAACGAATGTGATTTGTGTAGTGATCACACCCGGTTGGTCAAAGACTATAGTGTCTAGATTGGCTCGATGGATTCTGATTTCAGCCACCTTTAGCTTGATCGTCAGATAGCCAAAGAAGGCCACAATCCCAGCTAGGACCACCACTACTGCGATTAGAGCGATAATGATGGAAATGCACCACTACGGGCGTGCAAAATATGTGCATGTACGGACTGTGCGTGAAACATATATGCACAAAATTTGCACGAAATGTGCACGAAATTTGCACAAAATATGCACGAAATTTACACGCACGGATCGTGCACAAAATGTGCACGTGATATTTGTATTTTATTCACTACAAGAAAGAAAAACATTTTATCACACATATTTCGTCACACTATAAAATGTGTCAAACATCTTTTTATACTACAGTACATCGGATGAGATTATTAAACAACAAGGAAAAGAATCTCAAAACTCAATCTAACAACTACCTCTTGAGTTCAATTCTCCATTGCACGAATCATCATCCTGATCACTAACCAAACAAACAAAAAATCACCAAATTAGTTTCCAAACATAAGTCAAAACTGTAATTTGTCTCAATAAAAGCATGCAGGTAGGCTTGGAAGAAAGAAATTGCAGTTTGGCTTGACAGGAACTAGCAAGTAGGATTTTCATAACAAGAAATGTATGAATTTTCGACAAACAAGAAAGACAACAATTCCATTCCATAATATCAAACAAAATTAAGAAACACAACAATTTGTCTGTTAATTTTATATATTTACAGCATAAACTAACATAAACCCTACAAAACCTATCCGACAAATCTACCCACGAGTCAACTCTCCCGTTTAATAAAATCCGATCTCCCCGCCGCGATGAAGGAGCTCCTCCGACAGAATCAGTGCGTCCTCGCCGCCAGAGTTTTCTCCACAATCCAAAATTAATACGACGCCGATATCGACATGTACACAGAAATGGTGATGGCGTTGGCTATGGAGAGAAAGGGGGAGGTTGGACTCAATTTTTTTTTATTCAAAATACTGAACTAAAGGACTGAAAAATTGAATTCAAAATTTTGGGATGAATAATCAAGGGAAGTATGTATGATGTAAGTTGTGATATGACGGATGTGATCAGAAATGTACGGCAGTGACTAAAGGGTATTTGAGGGGTAATGAGGTAATTTAAGTATTCAATTGCAAGTAAAAATGGGGATGTGACTTACTTGCTATAAATGTGAAAAATCGGTACCCCTTTGTAAATAAACTCTTAAAAAAATTATCGAAATTAGGCACAATGGAGTAGGATCGTCCCAGGTAGTTGAAGTCCACTGAGTGGTTGGCCTTAACATCGAACGTCGAGGCTACCAAGTCGTCCAGTTTCAGGCCCTCGAAGCTTAGGGCTAATTTCGTGTCGTAGAAACTTGCATACGCCTATTCGTTGTCATTCAGTGCCCTGACGACGAATGTGATTTGTATATAGATCATGTCCGGTTGGGCAAAGACTAAGGCGTCTATATTGGCTTGGTGGATGCTGATTTAAGCCACCTTTGGCTTGATCGCCAGATAGCCAATGAAGGTCACAACCCCAACTAGGACCACTATTCCGAAGACTAGACATAAAATAATAGACCCACACCAAATTAAGGGGTGCGTATGGTCGCGAGGACGAAGCATTGGCATTGGGTGCTTACGAGCTAGAGAGACTGGGAGTGAGAAGTGAAGAAGAAAATGAGAGAGATGAGAGGATGAGAGATGGGAGTTGTTGATGGGCCCTCAGTCTTTAGGTTTAAATAGTTTACAACTAATTTTGTGTCGTAGAAACTTGCAAACGCATTTTTGTTGTCGTTCACTGCCTTGACAACGAATGTGATTTGTGTAGTGATCACACCCGGTTGGTCAAAGACTATAGTGTCTAGATTGGCTCGATGGATTCTGATTTCAGCCACCTTTGGCTTGATCGTCAGATAGCCAAAGAAGGCCACAATCCCAGCTAGGACCACCACTACTGCGATTAGAGCGATAATGATGGAAACGCACCACTACGGGCGTGCAAAATATGTGCATGTACGGACTGTGCGTAAAACATATATGCACAAAATTTGCACGAAATGTGCACGAAATTTGCACAAAATATGCACGAAATTTACACGCACGGATCGTGCACAAAATGTGCACGTGATATTTGTATTTTATTCACTACAAGAAAGAAAAACATTTTATCACACATATTTCGTCACACTATAAAATGTGTCAAACATCTTTTTATACTACAGTACATCGGATGAGATTATTAAACAACAAGGAAAAGAATCTCAAAACTCAATCTAACAACTACCTCTTGAGTTCAATTTTCCATTGCACGAATCATCATCCTGATCACTAACCAAACAAACAAAAAATCAGCAAATTAGTTTCCAACCATAAGTCAAAATTGTAATTTGTCTCAATAAAAGCATGCAGGTAGGCTTGGAAGAAAGAAATAGCAGTTTGGCTTGACATGAACTAGCGAGTAGGATTTTCATAACAAGAAATGTATGAATTTTCGACAAACAAGAAAGACAACAATTCCATTCCATAATATCAAACAAAATTAAGAAACACAACAATTTGTCTGTTAATTTTATATATTTACAGCATAAACTAACATAAACCCTACAAAACCTATCCGACAAATCTACCCACGAGTCAACTCTCCCGTTTAATAAAATCCGATCTCCCCGCCGCGATGAAGGAGCTCCTCCGACAGAATCAGTGCGTCCTCGCCGCCAGAGTTTTCTCCACAATCCAAAATTAATACGACGCCGATATCGACATGTACACAGAAATGGTGATGGCGTTGGCTATGGAGAGAAAGGGGGAGGTTGGACTCAATTTTTTTTTATTCAAAATACTGAACTAAAGGACTGAAAAATTGAATTCAAAATTTTGGGATGAATAATCAAGGGAAGTATGTATGATGTAAGTTGTGATATGACGGATGTGATCAGAAATGTACGGTAGTGACTAAAGGATATTTGAGGGGTAATGAGGTAATTTAAGTATTCAATTGCAAGTAAAAATGGGGATGTGACTTACTTGCTATAAATGTGAAAAATCGGTACCCCATTGTAAATAAACTCTTAAAAAAATTATCGAAATTAGGCACAAGCACAGTGGAGTAGGATCGTCCCAGGTAGTTGAAGTCCACTGAGTGGTTGGCCTATATATCGAACGTCGAGGCTACCAAGTCGTCCAGTTTCAGGCCCTCGAAGCTTAGGGCTAATTTCGTGTCGTAGAAACTTGCATACGCCTTTTCGTTGTCATTCAGTGCCCTGACGACGAATGTGATTTGTATATAGATCATGTCCGGTTGGGCAAAGAATAAGGCGTCTATATTGGCTCGGTGGATGCTGATTTAAGCCACCTTTGGCTTGATCGCCAGATAGCCAATGAAGGTCACAACCCCAACTAGGACCACTATTCCGAAGTCTAGACATAAAATAATAGACCCACACCAAATTAAGGGGTGCGTATGGTCGCGAGGACGAAGCATTGGCATTGGCATTGGCATTGGGTGCTTACGAGCTAGAGAGACTGGGAGTGAGAAGTGAAGAAGAAAATGAGAGAGATGAGAGGATGAGAGATGGGAGTTGTTGATGGGCCCTCAGTCTTTAGGTTTAAATAGTTTACAACTAATTTTGTGTCGTAGAAACTTGCAAACGCATTTTTGTTGTCGTTCACTGCCTTGACAACGAATGTGATTTGTGTAGTGATCACACCCGGTTGGTCAAAGACTATAGTGTCTAGATTGGCTCGATGGATTCTGATTTCAGCCACCTTTGGCTTGATCGTCAGATAGCCAAAGAAGGCCACAATCCCAGCTAGGACCACCACTACTGCGATTAGAGCGATAATGATGGAAACGCACCACTACGGGCGTGCAAAATATGTGCATGTACGGACTGTGCGTAAAACATATATGCACAAAATTTGCACGAAATGTGCACGAAATTTGCACAAAATATGCACGAAATTTACACGCACGGATCGTGCACAAAATGTGCACGTGATATTTGTATTTTATTCACTACAAGAAAGAAAAACATTTTATCACACATATTTCGTCACACTATAAAATGTGTCAAACATCTTTTTATACTACAGTACATCGGATGAGATTATTAAACAACAAGGAAAAGAATCTCAAAACTCAATCTAACAACTACCTCTTGAGTTCAATTTTCCATTGCACGAATCATCATCCTGATCACTAACCAAACAAACAAAAAATCAGCAAATTAGTTTCCAACCATAAGTCAAAATTGTAATTTGTCTCAATAAAAGCATGCAGGTAGGCTTGGAAGAAAGAAATAGCAGTTTGGCTTGACATGAACTAGCGAGTAGGATTTTCATAACAAGAAATGTATGAATTTTCGACAAACAAGAAAGACAACAATTCCATTCCATAATATCAAACAAAATTAAGAAACACAACAATTTGTCTGTTAATTTTATATATTTACAGCATAAACTAACATAAACCCTACAAAACCTATCCGACAAATCTACCCACGAGTCAACTCTCCCGTTTAATAAAATCCGATCTCCCCGCCGCGATGAAGGAGCTCCTCCGACAGAATCAGTGCGTCCTCGCCGCCAGAGTTTTCTCCACAATCCAAAATTAATACGACACTGATATCGACATGTACGCAGAAATGGTGATGGCGTTGGCTATGGAGAGAGAGTGGGAGGTTGGACTGAATTTTTTTTATTCAAAATACTGAACTAAAGGACTGAAAAATTGAATTCAAAATTTTGGGATGAATAATCAAGGGAAGTAGGTATGATGTAGGTTGTGATATGACAGATGTGATCAGAAATGTACGGCAGTGACTAAAGGGTATTTGAGGGGTAATGAGGTAATTTAAGTATTCAATTGCAAGTAAAAATGAGGATGTGACTTACTTGCTATAAATGTGAAAAATCGGTACCCCATTGTAAATAAACTCTTAAAAAAATTATCGAAATTAGGCACAATGGAGTAGGATCGTCCCAGGTAATTGAAGTCCACTGAGTGGTTGGCCTTAACATCGAACGTCGAGGCTACCAAGTCGTCCAGTTTCAGGCCCTCGAAGCTTAGGGCTAATTTCGTGTCGTAGAAACTTGCATACGCCTTTTCGTTGTCATTCAGTGCCCTGACGACGAATGTGATTTGTATATAGATCATGTCCGGTTGGGCAAAGACTAAGGCGTCTATATTGGCTCGGTAGATGCTGATTTCAGCCACCTTTGGCTTGATCGCCAGATTGCCAATGAAGGTCACAACCCCAACTAGGACCACTATTCCGAAGTCTAGACATAAAATAATAGACCCACACCAAATTAAGGGGTGCGTATGGTCGCGAGGACGAAGCATTGGCATTGGATGCTTACGAGCTAGAGAGACTGGGAGTGAGAAGTGAAGAAGAAAATGAGAGAGATGAGAGGAGAAAGAAATGGGAGCTATTGATGGGCCCTCAGTCTTTAGGTTTAAATAGTTTACAACTAATTTTGTGTCGTAGAAACTTGCAAACGCATTTTTGTTGTCGTTCACTGCCTTGACAACGAATGTGATTTGTGTAGTGATCACACCCGGTTGGTCAAAGACTATAGTGTCTAGATTGGCTCGATGGATTCTGATTTCAGCCACCTTTGGCTTGATCGTCACATAGCCAAAGAAGGCCACAATCCCAGCTAGGACCACCACTACTGCGATTAGAGCGATAATGATGGTAACGCACCACTACGGGCGTGCAAAATATGTGCATGTACGGACTGTGCGTGAAACATATTTGCACAAAATTTGCACGAAATGTGCACGAAATTTGCACAAAATATGCACAAAATATGCACGAAATTTGCACGCACAGATCGTGCACAAAATGTGCACGTGACATTTGTATTTTATTCACTACAAGAAAGAAAAACATTTTATCACACATATTTCGTCACACTATAAAATGTGTCAAACATCTTTTTATACTACAGTACATCGGATGAGATTATTAAACAACAAGGAAAAGAATCTCAAAACTCAATCTAACAACTACCTCTCGAGTTCAATTCTCCATTGCACGAATCATCATCCTGATCACTAACCAAACAAACAAAAATCAGCAAATTAGTTTCCAAACATAAGTCAAAACTGTAATTTGTCTCAATAAAAGCATGCAGGTAGGCTTGGAAGAAAGAAATAGCAGTTTGGCTTGACAGGAACTAGCAAGTAGGATTTTCATAACAAGAAATGTATGAATTTTCGACAAACAAGAAAGACAACAATTCCATTCCATAATATCAAACAAAATTAAGAAACACAACAATTTGTCTGTTAATTTTATATATTTACAGCATAAACTAACATAAACCCTACAAAACCTATCCGACAAATCTACCCACAAGTCAACTCTCCCGTTTAATAAAATCCGATCTCCCCGCCGCGATGAAGGAGCTCCTCCGACAGAATCAGTGCGTCCTCGCCGCCAGAGTTTTCTCCACAATCCAAAATTAATACGACGCCGATATCGACATGTACGCAGAAATGGTGATGGCGTTGGCTATGGAGAGAAAGTGGGAGGTTGGACTGAATTTTTTTTTATTCAAAATACTGAACTAAAGGACTGAAAAATTGAATTCAAAATTTTGGGATGAATAATCAAGGGAAGTAGGTATGATGTAGGTTGTGATTTGACAGATGTGATCAGAAATGTACGGCAGTGACTAAAGGGTATTTGAGGGGTAATGAGGTAATTTAAGTATTCAATTGCAAGTAAAAATGGGGATGTGACTTACTTGCTATAAATGTGAAAAATCGGTACCCCATTGTAAATAAACTCTTAAAAAAATTATCGAAATTAGGCACAAGCACAATGGAGTAGGATCGTCCCAGGTAGTTGAAGTCCACTGAGTGGTTGGCCTTAACATCGAACGTCGAGGCTACCAAGTCGTCTAGTTTCAAGCCCTCGAAGCTTAGGGCTAATTTCGTGTCGTAGAAACTTGCATACGCCTTTTCGTTGTCATTCAGTGCCTTGACGACGAATGTGATTTGTATATAGATCATGTCCGGTTGGGCAAAGACTAAGGCGTCTATATTGGCTCGGTGGATGCTGATTTCAGCTACCTTTGGCTTGATCGCCAGATAGCTAATGAAGGTCACAACCCCAACTAGGACCACTATTCCGAAGACTAGACATAAAATAATAGACCCACACCAAATTAAGGGGTGCGTATGGTCGCGAGGATGAAGCATTGGCATTGGGTGCTTACGAGCTAGAGAGACTGGGAGTGAGAAGTGAAGAAGAAAATGAGAGAGATGTGAGGATGAGAGATGGGAGCTGTTGATGGGCCCTCAATCTTTAGGTTTAAATAGTTTACAACTAATTTTGTGTCGTAGAAACTTGCAAACACATTTTTGTTGTCGTTCACTGCCTTGACAACGAATGTGATTTGTGTAGTGATCACACCCGGTTGGTCAAAGACTATAGTGTCTAGATTGGCTCGATGGATTCTGATTTCAGCCACCTTTGGCTTGATCGTCAGATAGCCAAAGAAGGCCACAATCCCAGCTAGGACCACCACTACTGCGATTAGAGCGATAATGATGGAAACGCACCACTACGGGCGTGCAAAATATGTGCATGTACGGACTGTGCGTGAAACATATATGCACAAAATTTGCACGAAATGTGCACGAAATTTGCACAAAATATGCACAAAATATGCACAAAATATGCACGCACGGATCGTGCACAAAATGTGCACGTGACATTTGTATTTTATTCACTACAAGAAAGAAAAACATTTTATCACACATATTGTTGTGAATAAAATGAGATATGTTTTGATTCAATACCAAAACCCCCTGAGACATGCCTAAGTCAAGTTGAATATGTTCTAGAGATGTTAGAACATATAGAATAAGGGCTAGATTAGAAGCTGATATGTTAGGCAACTCTTAGTTGATTAGATGCACAATTTGAGGGGGAACACATGCTTTAAAGTCTATCAAGAACAAGTCCCCTCAAGGCTCAAAATTCTGGAACCATGACCAAGTCTGCTGAAGGACAAATATGCTGATCATATGAGTTGTCCAGAGGAGTTGTCTCAGCACAATCTATTCAGAAGAAGTGTACTGAAAGCTTGAGGTCAACCATGCTGAAGAGACAACTACACCCTAAAGATTCTTAATGAATCATGCTAAGATCACTTTCAAAAAAAGCAAAGGGTAAGAGCCAAGTCATCTGAAGAAGAGCTAGCCAACCTTGCTGTTAAGCAAGACTGCTGATAGTGATAAGGAGAGTTGTCCATTTGATAAGGAATGTTGTCCTATCATTGGAACAACCTTCAGAAGCCATGTCCATGTCCTAACAAGAGAATCTGAAAGTCAGACATTGGGAAGAGAGCTGCAGAATGAAGACAAAGCTCATACATCCGTTTATTTCCCAAATGAGGACATGTCACTATCAAGAATCTGTCTTCAAAGTTGAAGAACCAAAAGAAGACATTTATGGACCTTTGAGGCTGCCTCTCCAACGGGCAAATCCTTCAATTGTCTATAAATACAGAAGTGTGAAGACCATTTGAATGTACCTCAACACAATCCAACATTTGACAAGTTCTTACAAGCTAGAGTGCTTTCAAAACCTTCAAAGACTATCTTAGTCTTCAAACACTTCTTCTAAGCTGAACTCAATTGTATATCCATACAAAGCTTAGAGAGATATCCTAATCCTTATACACTGATCTTCATTGTAAAGGATATCTCATTAGTTGGAACCTTACTTCAACCCTTATACCTTTCAAGAGTGAAAGTGAGAAGGTTGTAGTAGTAGAAGTGGTAGGAGCTGACTGTTGAGAGAAGAACAGTTCAGTTCTGAGTTGAGAAGAGGGTACTAGGACTCTAGACATCCTAGGGATCAATTCACCAAGAGTGGTGTTCTTGATCAAGTGCACCTTGACACTATAAAACAAGTTAATTCCAAGAGTGAAGGAATTATCCTGTTCAATCAGGGAAAGTGGATGTAGGAGCTTGAGTCTCTGAACCACTATAAACTCTTGTGTTGATTTACTTTTCAAGTACTTTCATACATTCAACACTGCACACAAAACTGATCTTTCAAAGGATACATACTCAAAGACTGTGCAAAACCTATTTGGACAAGTTCCCTGAAAACTGGACTGAATTGAATTGACAAAGTGATTTCAGAAACTTTAAAGGAGTCTAAACTAAAAGGGCCAACCACTATTCCGCACATACAACTCCCCTAGATAGTTATTCAACTAAGTACTCAATAGTACTTAGTAGTTTGATTATCTTAGAAGAGTTAATCATCTTCAGCAGAGTTGTCCAAGACAACCTTGCTGAGCTCTGGTTTGATTAAAAGTTGAAAAGAATTGCATACAAGTGTATTCCCCCCCCCCCCCCATACACTTGTTATATACTCCTTTCAGGACCAACAAGTGGTATCAGAGCAGGGGTTCAAAGACCACTGCTTCTGAAAAGCCATCTTGGTTTTCAAAATCACATATTTGGTGTGGTCACTGAACTGATCTATCTGAAATCCTATTAATTGTTGACTAACTGTGTGTTCTTGAGATATGGCCAACAACAATGCTGCTGTTCCACCTCCTGCTGTTCAAGGATTGGACAACATGGCCACAAATCCAGTCAATCACATCTCTCATCACAAATTGCCCATGTTCTCAATAGACAACTATGATTTCTGGAAAATCAGAATGAGGGCTCATCTTGCATCTCTACATACTGATATGTTGAGGGTGATCACAAGAGGTCCTTTTGTGTTCACCTGTGTCAATCCCAAAGTCACAGAGGCTCAAAGAGCAGATATAAGGGAACTGATTCCCAAAGATGAGGATGACTTCACTGCTGATGATAAGAGGAAAGATAATTTGAATTATCTAGCTATGAAAACCCTCTATCAAACAATTCCAGATGCAATCATGGGAAGGGTCTACCACTGCACAACTGCCAAGGAGATATGGGACACTCTTGCAGAAATGTGTGAGGGCACTGACAAGATCAAGGAGAACAAGCTCCAAGTGGCAGTGCAAAAGTTTGAACAATTTACAATGGAGTGTGAGGAATCCATTGACAAATTTGCTGGTAGATTCACTGATGTGATGAATGAGATCAACTCATTAGGCAAGGTGTACTCCAAAAGAGAAGTCGGATTGAAGATCTTGAGAAGTCTCACTCATAAGTGGGATGTTTATGCTGTAATGATGCAAAATACCAAAGATCTCTCCACCATGCCCATGCAACAAATCTTCTCTGAACTCAAAGCTTATGAGTTCGACCTCAATAGAAGAAAGCCTGTTGAGGAACCTTCAAATCCTACTAAGGGAGTGGCATTCAAAGCCAAAATTGCTGAGCCAGAAATGCATTCCACTCCAAGATCATCAAAGTCAGTCTTCAAGACTGAAATGAAGGAGGAACTAGCCTTGATGGCTAGAAGGTTTGACAAGCTAAACTCAAGGTTTGGTAGATACAAGAAATTCTACCAGGACAACAAATTCAGGAGAAGGTACAACTCTCCTGAAGCTCAGACTGAGGTCAAAAAGCCTGAAGAGAAAAGATCAGAGGACAAGTACTCTGATAGGAGAAGGTCCAGTAGAGCTGAACCTTCATCATCAAAAAGAAGAGAAGAACCAAAGAAGGATGATGATGAAGATTTGTGCTATAATTGCAAGAAGAAAGGGCATTTTCAGTATGACTGCCCTGAATTGAGCTCTAAGGAGAGAAGAGAAAGGCAAGCTAAAAGAGACAGAAAGTTCATCAATAGAAAGGCCATGATGGCTGGTGAAGAATCTGATAGTGCTGAAAGCTTCAACTCTTCTGATGGACTGTTCTCCAACAGTGAAAATGATGATGATGTTTGCAACATGGCTATTGAGGGTGATGAGGTATCATCTACTTCTAGTTCACCATCATTCGTCTCACAAAACAATAGTGAGGTCAACCTGAAACTTTCCCTTGGAAAGTTGATGGAAGATTTCACTATGTTACAAGAATTTCATGATAACTGTGTGAGGGAAAATGAAAGATTGGCTATTGAGCTTGCCAAAACCTCTGAGGTAGTTGTTGATGTCAAATCTACTGAGTTGTATCAACAAGTCTTGAGAGAGCTTGAGGAAGCAAATCTCAGGATAGTTGACCAACAAAAGGAGATTGATGATCAACTACTCTCTCAGAAGAGAAAAGATTTTGAACTGAAAATTCTAAATGCCAAGTTTGAAAACCTCTCACATGAATATGATATTCTTAAATCAAGTGAAGGTGAAGAGAGCCTGAAATTAAAGATGTCTGCTCTGAAGAAATCCTCTAGAGCAATAGAGGAAATTCAGAGTTATCAAAGACCTATGGCTCAAAGAAGTGGATTAGGTTTTGATCCATTTGAATCTTCACCTTATCTTAGTGTTGCTTCTGTGAGTAACACTAAGAGAATCTTTGTTAAGTCAGTGGCACCAACTGAAAATGAAAACAAACAGCCACTGAACAAAGGAAATGGGAAAATGGATGACTTTCCTACTCAAGTGCTTCAGGAGACTAAGCCTTAACCTAAGGAAATGGCCAAAGCTCTTGAACACAAGAGGAATGTTGGTCAGCAGAGTAGACCCAATGGAAGGGCAACTCTCCTGAACAATGTTCAGAGGAGTTATCCAAGGTATAATCAGCCAAGGCCAACTCTACTGAGAAAGCCTCAGCTGACTAGACCTAAGGACAACTACCCTCAAAGGAAAAATAAAATGAGACAACCAAAACCCTATATGCCAAAGAGTAATGGTCATAAGAAAGCCTTTCCTCAAAGATTCCCTCAAGTAGCACAAAGAACTCATAAGTTCAGGAGATTTGACAACTCTCCTGAAACTTACAGAGTTAACACATTCACACATACTTTCCCAAAGGCATTTAAGGGAAAGACAGTGTATGTAGATGCTAGAGGAAAACAACTTAGCCACCTTGAATCAATCAGGGTTATTAGGCAAGTTTGGGTTCCTAAAGGTACAACTAACCTCTCAGGACCCAAAACTCAAAGGGTACCTAAACCCATCTAATTGCAGGTACCATTGGGCCACAAGAAGAGGAGCATGAGCAAAAAGTCAGCATGGTACCTTGACAGTGGTTGCTCAAGGCACATGACTGGAAACAAGGAACTCCTCACTGATTTTATTGAAAAAGAAGGCCCAAATGTCACATTTGGAGACAGCTCACAAGCTACAACAAAAGGTTATGGTACTTTGATGATTGGTAACATCAAAGTATCCAATGTGTCTTATGTGGCTGGTCTCAAGTATAATCTCCTAAGTATCAGTCAATTCTGTGATAAAGATTTCTATGTTGAGTTTTCTAGTGGAAAATGCTTAATCAAAGATAAGGCTCAACAAATTCTATTGACTGGAACTAGGAAAGGAAATGTGTATTTTGCAGACTGGGACAAGTCTACTGATGCGGCATGCTTCATTGCTAAGAGTTCTAGTGAACAAAGTTGGTTATGGCACAAAAGACTAAACCACTTGAACTTCAAAACAATGAACAAAATTGCTAGAAATGCATTAATTAAAGGACTACCTAATGAGGTTTTCATTAAGGAGCATGTTTGCAAACCATGCCAAGAGGGAAAACAGATTAAAGCCTCATTCAAAGGAAAACCAGTCATCTCTACTGAAAGGGTACTTGAACTATTACATATGGACCTATTTGGACCAATCACCCCTGCAAGCATAAATGGTAGAAAATACACATTGGTGGTAGTAGATGACTTCTCTAGGTTCACATGGGTAGTATTTCTCCTTAACAAGAAGGAAACACAAGTCAAACTACCTGAACTTTTAAAGAGAGTGTCAAATCAGAAAAGCCTTAGCATTATCAAGATAAGATCTGATAAAGGCACTGAGTTCATGAATTCATACATCAATGAGTATTGCACATCTAATGGAATAGCTCATGAAACCTCAGCAGCTAGGACTCCACAACAAAATGGAGTTGCAGAGAGAAGAAATAGAACCTTAAAAGAAGCTGCTAGAACCTTAATTGCTGATTCAAACTTACCTAAGAGGTTTTGGGCTGAAGCTATAAACACTGCATGTCATACTCAGAATAGATGTTTGATTACTAAGGGGCAAGGCAAAACCCCCTATGAACTCTGGAAAGGAAGAATGCCTAAAGTGTCATACTTTCATATCTTTGGTTGTAAATGTTTCATACACAATAATGGGAAAGAACAGTTGAAAGCCTTTGATAGCAAAGCTGATGAAGGGATATTCCTTGGCAATTAAGTGACTCTTTTACTTTCGACACGTGGCAATGAAATGAGTCTCCTTCTAACGCACATTGCAGTTTGTTTCAATTGAAAACTCAAATTAATGAGAATGCAAAAGGACGGAGACATGGAAAGACGTCCACAGGCTGTTATTTCGTTGAGTTCTCAAACTATCTCTTCAACCACCACGTCGTGTTTCTCATCGGCAATGCAATCATCGTTTTGTTGCTCACGCTTTTTCGCTAGATTGACGGTTCCGTCTCCGTAGAGAAAAAGTCGATCGCGCTATGTGATGACTTGGTTGCAGTTATCGAGGCAAATAGAGAGGTTTCAGAGCATGCAATCGGAGATTCTGAAGAGAGAGATTGCAGTACGGAAACCGTCGGACCTTCGAAGATCGGAGACGGCGAACTGCCGGAAAGTAGATACTTCCGATGCGGCAGAAATCGAAACGACAGCGGCGCCGTTTCAGTTTGAAAATTGCCAATTACAGAAAATTGTATCGTTTCTGTAAGGGGAAAAAAATATTACTATTTGTTAAATATTTAGCTCTTTCGAAGAACACTGTTTTAGAGGGTTAAATTGTCGAATTATCCTGGGTTTTTTTCCTGGAGTTAGATGCCAAATAAAAACCCCGCAGCAAATCTCATGAGTTCATTTTTGCACTAAAGGTTGCCACCCTTTATAAAGTTTTTTTAGTTTTTTGCACTCGGAGTCTCGGACGAAGGGCAGAAGATAATCGGGATCGACCTTTCTGGTTCCTTTTATAAGGCAGTTTATGTCAAATATGGTGTATTTTTTTTATTTTTATAATATTTCCAATATTGTTGCCTGTTGAATAATCCAAATCCATGTTGTAATTAAACTGCTTTTATTTTGGTGCAGTTATTCAAAAAATTAACCAGGAATGTGAGATCATATTCAGAAGATTTCCTCCTGATTAGAAAGCATAGTTTAGATTACACAATTTGTTTCTAGATAATTTTGAGGTTTTCAGTAATTTTAGTTGATTCGGAAGGATCTAAATTTTATGTTTGCATTTAACGCAGAAACTATCACAAGTGGGCTCAGATATTTACTATTTGCTATAATCAAAGGCCGCTGGAACTAGATCAGGATTCGGAGTATCTCAGGTCAATTTTTTTTTTCAGGAACTTATATTCTCTCAGGTCAATTTTTTTTTCAGGAACTTATAATCTTACTATTCTCTATTATGTCATGTGTAATTCTTTTACCACTCTATTTTGATTGAAACCAAGTGAATCGAATTGTTTCTGAAAATGTTTCTCAATCAAACGTTTGAGCAGTGTTGTTCGCTGCACTTTCTTTCTACCATAGTAGACCTCTCAAATTTGACCATCCTTGCCTCACATATCGGTGCAGAGAAATCGAAGGTAGTGGTCTTCATCTTCGACTCAATATTTAGTTTCTTTCTACTGTATTGTTAATTTTGTGTTGTCCTGTTTTGCTCAATTTTTTGGCAAGGACTATAGGATCCTTGATGCTGGAAGTGGTCAGGAGGATGTTCAAGGGTAGAGATCTGAACGGGTTTAGAAATGAAATTTGGCAGCAATTTTCAAGATTTAGCTGGCATTTCTAAGTTCTACTTCGATTACTCAACATTTCAATTTGTTAATATCAAATTCTTGGATGTTAAATACAAAAATAGTTGTTATGAAATGACATATCATGTGGTTAGTTTCATATTAATTGAAATTTCATCATTTTAGAAACATTTGGACTGGAGAAGATGAACATTTATTATTGAGACGGTCGGCAAATAGTTTGTTTCTCTATCGATGTGTGTACGTTAGTATTATTTCATTTCCTTTACATGGTAAACACATTTATCCTGCCGGGTTTGTCTATACATCTTTATTAATGTGATTTTCAGGGTGAGAGTTGTTCAACACAAATGTATTCTCCATTTCTTTTACTATTTTTGTACGTACTCCCTATTTTAATATCTGTTTTATGTTTTCTTTATCTCTTTTTATTATATATGCTTGCAGATTTTAGACTTGATGTATACCTCTATTAAATCGGAATCCTTCGCTTAATTTTTCTAAATTTCATAGGTATTGCTCTCTCATTCTCTCTATTTTTCATTATAACTACTTATTTTTTATGTGTTTGAATTTTCGTGAGATTTTATGTGAATGTGTATGTCATATAATATCTAATGACTTTTTTTTCCCCATTTTTAATGAATCACAATTATATTTCTCAATCATTACCTTGATTAAGTATGGTTTCATGTTAATGGGTCAATTATCTTTTTAAGTTAGCTAAACAAAACATATGAGGTATAGAATATAGTTGATGTAAGTTTATTCCTTAATTTTTCTTTTTCCTATTATTGAAATAAAGGTACAGTGAGATGATATCTTCCCTTTTTGAAGGCATTTTCTCCATCTAAATTAATATCACTCATCATCACTTTAGCTTAGTATGCGGGCCATCCTCTCAACTCTTCTTTTTAATTATCTGATTTGTGTATTCAAGGGAATTGTATGAAAACTGCTGACCCTCAGTATTTACAAACTTCCTCATTATCTGGAAACTTTGTTGCATAGTTTGTTAATAAATATCGAGAACGATGTTTATGTGACCCTTAGGATGAGTCTCCTTGTCTTAATAAAAGAGGGAAAGTCTCTCCAGCCTGGACAAAGGAAGTTCATTTTTTGTGTATTAAGGGATTTTATCTTTGTATTTGTTGTGCCTCATGACTATGTGTTTGATATATATGCATCAGGGCAGCTGTTTAAATATGTGCAAGATTTCAAGAACGGTTAACAAATTAACTTATAAAATCTGCATCCTTTTTTGTGTTTGAAATACGAGAAGTGAGGGTTAAGTTTAGTCGAAGATGATGTTAGTCTTATTGTTCTAACACAAATGTGGAATTGTTGCTAAATAGTATATCTTTCAATCCAATGATCATATTGTGTAGCTCTCATTAGATTAGGGCACTATTTACCAGTAGGGTTCATTAAAATCAGAGAATTGTTCTGAACATTGAAACTTACACACACTTTATCTTTATTTAATCAGCTTGCTTTGATGGTGTGTGATGACCTTTGGAAGTCAAGGATTTTGTTTTGCTGGAGAATGAGATCATCACTCTATACCTAGAGCGACCACTAAAATGTTTCCTTTTTTTTCTTTCTTGATAATTTAGTATACAATCATTTTCTTTGATTGTTATTTGTGAATTGTGAATGCTAGACGCAGTCACATGAATTAGATGAACATGCATGATCGATATTGTTATCCAAACTTATTTTCCTACAAACGAGGGATGTAGTTCATCGGATGTAGCATATGAAACACCACCCACCCATCAAGTACAATTAAGTGCTTCTGATTAATGATCATTGAATGTCCTATCGTGCAGGATCGGACGGTATGGAATCATCGGAAGAAGAGGGTGAAATTGTTGCAGCAGACTGTGTGACAAACTATTATTTTGTTAGTAAGGAAGAGCTGATTTCGTTTTCAATCCTTCCGCTTAGATAGAACGACCATCAAGAGCAGAATCTGGTAGCTGTTGTACGTGCTTTTGATGGTTGAATCGGATGTGGACTATTTGTTAGCACGAGATAAACATGTATAATGATCGGGGGTTTATTACGTGTTTAGGGAGTATTTATGTGATGATCTTGATGATCTAATGAAGAACAAGCAAGAAAACAAGAAGTAGCTTCTTGGAGAAGCTAAAAGCTTGAGAGCTTTGGGAGAGTTTATTGCTTTGGATTGGGGTGATTTCGTGGAATTGTCTAACTTGTGTACAAATGAGCCTCTTTTAGGCATTATATAGTGGTTTCTAGGGGCTGCCCGCCCTTTACACGTGGCACGCCCTCATTGGACCTATCTTCTGCCCGAAAAGGTGATTTGATGGCGCATTTAATGCTAAACCGCCTCTGGTGCTCGTCCTCGCCGAGGAGCTGAGCTACGGTGGTCGCCGGAGGACCATGTCGAGGAGTGTGGTCGCCACGCTCCATGCTGTCTCCCAATGCTTCAATACTTAGACTTCCCTAGCTAAAATAGACATGTGCTCGCCACACATTTGGGCGAGCAGCTAACTAAAACATGTGCTCGCCAACATCTTTGAGCGAGCACTTAAACATATTAAATACATCTATATTACATTTTCTTGGTCTTGTTGACTAGTCGTCGCACGACTTTGTTGACTGGTCCTCGCCACGTAAGCTGGTGACTAGGATTGACTTGTCAAAGATTGACTTCTTTGACTAGGTATAACATTTGCCCCCTGGTCGCCTTTCTTCGTATTCGTAGAATGGTAAGGCGAGCAGTATGGTCGTCTCCTTGGATGGTAAAAATTGTTCTCGACAACACAATCAAATTTGAGATTTTGATGACGTGTGATGGAGGCGGTCGCCTCGTCTCCAGCGCCGAGCACGATTATCGAAGCAACTTTTCATAATGACGGACCTGACATGTGTCAGGCGCGTGGGCGGCGCAAGGAATTTGAATTTGGCGCGTGGGGCGCGTGCCGACCTCAAAGGTCGCGCGTGGGGGCCACTTTCCGAACTCATTTTCGGAAATGACCCCAAATTTTTGGGGAATTTGCGTTTTTGACCCCTTTTTTTGCTAATAGGTCCCTGGTCGATTTTGCCTATAAATATGACTTCCATCTTCCTCAAAACACTTTTCACTTCTGCAAACTTTGAATCCTCTCGAGCTTTCTACTTCAAGCTTTCTACTTCAAGCTTTTCCGGCGCGTTTGGGTGGTTTTCGATCGATAAAAAGGTAAACAACTCACATTTTCTTCTTTAAAACTTCTTTCTCCCCCATTTCTATAGAAAAAATGGAGGTTGGTGGTGGCTCCGGTGGTGGTTCCGACGGTGGTCCGCCGCCGTTGGTGGGTGGTTCTGAAAATTCCGACGGCAGAGACCGTTTGGCCTTGGCTTTAATGGAGAGGGCATCCTCTTCGGACTCTAGGATCCACTCCCCCGAACCTATAAATGTTGGAGTCCGAAATCTTGGAAAGGCAGTGGTCGTCGATGTCGACGAGTCCGACAGGGAGGATGCCGGCAATGATGCCGAGGAGGGTGATGTCGAGGAGACTGACTCACATCTGCGTGATCCGGATTTGAATCGAGGGGTGGGCGAACAGATAGAAACTGCCCAAGTCGAGGAGACCTTGACGAGGAGTCTCCGCGAGGACTTCGAGGAGGTTGTTCAGTATGCAGAGAGCATAAAGGACATTTTGAGTGGTAGGGAGAATTTGGATGGCGACGAGGTCTCGAGGGAGGCCTATTATAAATATTTCTGCGAATACCCTCCTCGAGAGGCTCCTCGCCTGCATCGAGCAGCTTTCCGAACGATATACGAGGCGAGCAAATATGCGAGCAATGTCTTCTTGGCCCAGCTAGAGAATTCTCGAAAAAAGTATCAGCTGCCGGCCGATGTTTGCTTTTTTATTCCTCGCCTGGATGAGAGGGCCGACCAGCCGCCAGAGGGGATGGTCGCCGTCAACATTGGTATGATGGAGGCAGGGCTGAGGTTCCCCCTGCACCCCAGTATCTCAAACTTTCTACATTTCTTGAAGGTGGCCCCTTCTCAAATTTTGTCGAATGGTTAGTTGAACCTGATCGGCATTCTTACACTGTTCGGCCTGGTGGCGGTCGAGAACGGATGTCGCAACACATGGCTCAGTCCTAAGGAGATTAACTATCTCCTTCAGCCGGCCGAGACCGGAGAGAAGGTCGGACATGGATACTATTATTTGAGGGGTCGTGATAATTTTAAATTGGTTGAAGGGGTTCCCAACAAGATCAGAGATTGGAAAACCAACTGGTGGTGGGTAGCCGGGGACTGGAAAAGTCCAGTGAGGCCGGATGGCTCCTTTGATCGCATTCCCCTTGACACTGAATATCAAAGAATTCGTGGTAAGTTTTTTTATTTATGCTCGTTCTTGTCTATACTGACTAACTCCTCGTTTTTGTAGGTGAACTTGTTCGCAAGAAGACTGTCGAGCACCGTCTTACGCCTCTCTTCCAATATCACATTTGCTGCGTTCTCAACCGTCGCTACTTGGAGAGGTCCTGCCGCTTTCTGAACAGGGAGTGTATGCGTGAGCGAGCAGGTCTCAGAGTACCTCCTCATCACTTCACCCGAGAGTTCCCTCCAGGTATCAACATATTTCTAAATTTTTTGTGAATTTGCTAAGTTTTTGTGACATTACTCCTCATAAATATTAACTTCTCGTCTTTCTTTCTTAGTAGTGGTTCCAGAGAGAGTTGTCACTTACCTTCCTCCATCCGTCGAAGTTGATCGCATAACATCTAGCAGGATGATGCAACAAGCGAGGATGCTGCGCGAGCGCAAGGTAGTTGACGGTACCGGCAAGAAAAGGAAAGGGGTGGAGACCTCGGGGGCTCCACCTAAGAGAGTTGCCAAAACAACCCGAGGGGGTTCTTCTCGCCCGCCTGCTGTCGAGCAGAGGGTCTCGCCGAGGAGATCTCCTCCGCCGAGGGGTAGCTCGCCTCCCCCCACTCAGGTCGTATCCCCCCTTCCCCGAAGTACTCGGTCGCGAGAGACTGCTGCGAGCTCGTCGGCCGGGTAGAGGGCTCAAGGAGACAATACCCTTCTCGGCTGGGATGCCGCAAGGGTTGCCAGGTAAGCTTATCATCAATAAAGCTTTAGAATATTTTCAAGTACTTTTTCTAACTCTTCTCTTTTTTCTTTAGGGTTGCCGAGAACTCGATCGTTGAGCCTTACAACGACAACCTCCTCGGCTTCTTCCGGTCGCGGGATGCGGCCACTCAAGAACCTCTGAACCCGCTCATCCAAAGGGTCATGAAGAATGTGCCCCGATCGCTGACGACCACTCTGGTCGACGAGGTAAACAACCAGAGCTCTCTGGAGAATGCTCGACTGGCCGCCATCGATATGACCCGTGCCACATACACCCTCGAGAGGCTTGCAGTCCAGATCGCCAAGAGCCGCAAGGTCAGCGAGGAGAGGAGCGCGAGGCTCACCCAAATGGCTAAGGCTAAAGCTATTGTTGAGAGGAAGGTGGTCGACCTCGAGGCAAAGTTGGCCGATTCTGAGGCCCAACTTGAGATGGTTCGAAAGAAAGATCAAGAAGATCTTCAAGAGATCGAACGTCTCCGTGCTCGCCTCCAGGCTGCCGAGGATGAGCTGAAAATGAAATGCGCCGAGGTAAACACTCTTCAACATAAATCTGAAACTGATGAGGAAGAGTTGGCTACTCTTCGGCAAGAGCTGGTCGACCTGACTAATGAGCGAGATGAGACCAATGAGCTCGCTGGGGGCGTGGCCATGTTATCGGTGACGCTTACTGCCCACGGGCTCATTCATCGATTATTGGAAGTTCATCCGGAAGTGGATGTGACTCCGCTCGGCGGATTTTTGGACGACCTCCTTATGAAGGAGAATCCTCAGCCGGAAACAGAACTCCCTCTGCTTCCTTATATGGAATTGGGACTCCTGTTCCCTCATCTTTTGGGTGTTCCGGTACTCTTCTCGAACCCTCCACAAGGCTCCCCACCTCAACAAGGCGAACAGGAAGCTCCTGCCGAGGAGGTTGTGAACGAGGAGGAAGTTGCCGGCGAGCAGGATGCTCCTGCCGAGGAGAACGCTCCGGTAGCTTAGTTTACTTGTATTTTATTTCTATTTTTTAGGACTGCTCGGCCATTAAGGCCTTTTTTGTAATTTCAGCCTTCAAGGCTTTTCAATGAATGGAACTTTTGCTTATGATGTGTTTGCTTTTCGATTTATGTTATGATTAATTTTTGCAAGCATTTTTTAATAAGTACTTATCTTTTTGAAACTCCTTTTATTGCGAGCATCTTTGCGGGAGAGTGCTCGTCTTTGCCTTGCGAGCATCTTTTAGAAAGAGTGCTCGTCTCTTTCTTTTGCGAGCATCTTTTAAGAAAGAGTGCTCGTCTTTTAGAGTTAACCATTCGTCGGTTGAACTCTTTTTTGTTTGGTAGGTAGTGATCGTCGTCGCCACTACCTTGCGAGCATCTTTAAGAAAGAGTGCTCGTCTTTATTTTGCGAGCATCGTTAAGAAAGAGTGCTCGTCTTTTAGAGTTAACCATTCGTCGGTTTGAACTCTTTTTTATTTGATAGGTAGTGGTCGTCGTCGCCACTACCTTGCGAGCATCGTTAAGAAAGAGTGCTCGTCTTTATTTTGCGAGCATCGTTAAGAAAGAGTGCTCGTCTTTTAGAGTTAACCATTCGTCGGTTTGAACTCTTTTTTGTTTGATAGGTAGTGGTCGTCGTCGCCACTACCTTGCGAGCATCGTTAAGAAAGAGTGCTCGTCTTTTGTTTCCTAGAAAGCTACGCAGAGCCTTGTCTAAAAATTCAAACTTATCTAACACTTGATGGAAATTTAAAACTTGTATTGAAATGATGACTAGATACAAACTATACAAATATGAAAAAATTAAAAACTTACTGGTAATACTTCTTCAGCTTGACCGCGTTCCATGGGTACTTGCTCGGCTTGCCCTCTAGATCTTCTAGCTCGTACGATCCGTTCAGGAGTGTGCGCGTTATTCGGTACGGACCCTCCCAAGTCGGGCCAAGTATGCCAATGGACTGCTCCGTCGCCCGTCGAAGTACGAGCTGGCCGATAGAGAATTGGCGAGCACGTACTTTGGTGTTGTAGTAGCGTTCTGACCTTTGCTTGTAGACCACGTTCTTCTCGTCCGCTGTTAGCCTTCGCTCTTCTAGGAAGTCCAAGTCGGAGAGCTGTGCATCGTTATTCAACTGCTCATCATAATTTGCCACTCGAAAAGTGGGGACTTGCCCCTCTGCTGGTATGACAGCTTCGGTTCCGAACGCGAGCGCGAACGGAGTTTCACCAGTAGAATTCCTCGTGGTCGTCCGATATGCCCACAGAACCATGTGCAGCTCGTCCGCCCATTTGCCCTTCAATCCATCTAGCTTAGCTTTCAAGGTGTGCTTGATGATTTTGTTGATTGCCTCTACTTGACCATTCGATTGTGGATGATAGGGTGTTGAAAAAAATTTCTTGATGTTCCACTCTGAGCAGAAATCCAGCATGTCTTGACTTGTGAATTGACGTCCGTTGTCCGTCACTATCGCTCGTGGTAGGCCGAACCTGCAAATTATGTTTTTCCATATGAAACTTGTCATCTGGGCCGTTGTGATGGTCTTCAATGCCTTCGCTTCGGTCCAATTGGTGAAGTAATCGACTGCTACGACTACGAAAGTTACCCCCCCGACGCCAGGCGGGAAAGGTCCAATGATGTCGATGCCCCACTTCGCGAAGGGCCAAGAACTGTAGACGGAGATGAGCTCGTCTGGAGGTGAGTGAATAGCTGGTGCAAAATCTTGACATCTCTTGCACGCCTGGGCGTAATGAATTGCATCCTTCTTCAGTGTTGGCCAAAAGTAGCCTTGCCTCATGATCTTTAACGCGAGCGCTTGCCCCCCTGTATGATTTCCACATGAACCATCGTGGATTTCGTACATGACGATCTTCGCTTCGTCTTCCCCGAGGCATTTCAATAAAGGCATTGAAAAACCCCGTTTGTACAGCTGGTCGCCAATAACAGTGTACCTTGCGGACCTGAGCTGCAATCTGGTCGCTTTCACTTTGTCCCCCGGGAGCTCGCCGGTCTTGATGTACTTGATGATCGGCGATCTCCAGTCCTCGTCGCTGGTCGCTTCAACCTGCAAAATATGACCTCTGTTCACCGATGGGGAAGAAATTTTAGTGATGGTCGCTTCTGAAAATATTGCCTCCCCCTCTGAAGTGGCCAGTCGAGCTAACGCATCTGTTTGCGTATTGTCCTCCCTAGGGATTTGCTCGATGTGGAATTGATCAAATTGCTCGAGTAATCCTTTCACTAGCTCTTGATACTTTATCATTTGATCGCCGCGAGCCTCGTAGTCGCCCGTTATTTGACATACAACCAGCTGAGAGTCAGAAAATTTTTTCAGTTTTCTGGCGCCCACGGCCATAGCCATCTTGATTCCTGCAACCAGAGCCTCGTACTCTACTTCGTTATTGGTTGCCCGATACTCGAACTCGATCGCCGAAGCAAACGTCTGTCGGGTTGGGCTGGTGAGGACGATTCCTGCCCCTGCTTTGGTGCTCGTCGACGAGCCATCGACGAACAGTGTCCAAGGAAGTTCGATTCCCTCGTCCACTTTTTCCGGGAAAGTGAGCTCTACAATGAATTCTGCCAGCACTTGTCCCTTGATTGCCGTTCTAGGTGCATAGGTGAGCCCAAATTGCCCTATTTCCACCGACCATTTCAAAAGTCTTCCAGTGGTATCCGGACGATGCAGTGCTCGTCGGAGTGGAAAGGTTGTGAGGACGACCACCTCGTGGTCGAACAGGTATTGCCTTAATTTCCTGACGCTCATGACTAGTGCGTATGCCAATTTTTCCATTGGAGTGTATCTCAACTCCGCATCTCTCAGTGTTTGACTTACGTAGTAGATAGGCAGATGTGTGCTCCCCTCAGCTCGGACGAGCACTGAACTGATCGCACAGTCAGTGGCCGCCAAGTATAGATATAAAATTTCGTCGGGGACTGGCTTAGATAGGACCTTCGGATCTGATAAATATTCCTTTAACTTCTCGAAAGCTTTCTCACACTCATTGGTCCATTCGAATTTTCCTTTTTTCAAAGCGTCGAAAAAAGGTTTGCAACGATCGCCCGTTCGTGCAATAAATCTGTTCAGCGATGCAAGGCATCCTGTCAACCTCTGTACTTCTTTCACGTTCCTTGGGCTTTGCATGTTAATGACTGCTTGAATTTTACTCGGATTCGCCTCGATGCCCCGCTGGCTAACCAAGTGCCCCAGAAATTTCCTGAGCTAACACCAAAACTGCATTTTTTCGGATTTAACTTCATGTTGTATTCTTTCAGTATATCGAACGTCATGGCGAGGTGGTGTAGGTGATCCTCTTTCCGCAAGCTTTTGACAACGATGTCGTCGATATAGACCTCCACCATCTCGCTGATGTGTTTCTCAAACATCTTATTTTCCAGTCTTTGGTATGTTGCCCCCGCGTTTTTCAAACCGAAAGGCATTCTCTTCCAGCTATACATATCGGTGGCCGTCATGAAGGCCGTATGTCGCTGGTCGTCAGGATGCATCGCGATCTGATGGTAGCCCGCGAAAGCATCCATGAAAGTTAATATCTCGTGCCCCGCTGTGTTGTCTACTAGGTGATCAATGTGGGGCATCGGAAAGTGATCTTTTGGACAGGCATCGTTTAGATCTGTGAAGTCTATACACAATCTCCACGACCCGATCGTCTTTTTGACGAGCACTGGATTGGCCAACCACTCGGGATCAGTTCCAGTTTTCTCGATTAATTTATTGTCGATCAATTTCTTGACTTCGACCGCCAAAGCCGCATATTTATCAGGCCCAAATTTCCTTCGTTTTTGGGTGATAGGTCTCCTTGCTGGATCAATATTCAATCTGTGGCAGGCATGATCCGTGGGAATGCCCACCATATCCTCGTGCGACCAAGCGAATGCTCCAATGTTTTCTTTCAAAAATGCGATCATGTCTGATCGCAAATGTTCTGGTAAATTCGAACCGATGAATACCTCGAGCTCTGGACGAGCTTCGTTTAAATGGATGGTTTCAAGGTCCTCCGCTGAAGTTGCCCGCTCTTTAGGCTCCTTCCAACGAGGATCCTCGATTCCGAACTCTGGCTCAAAGCCTAACCTAGGCTCCAGATCTGGAAAGTTTTCTGGAACCTGGTCGTCGGGGAACTGGTCGCCCGAATCTGTCTGCTCGTCGATCTCCATTGGGGTGTGGTCGTCCACTTCCATGGAGGCGTGCTCGTTCACCTCCACTTGGTGGTCGTCGGAACTACGACTGCACTCCCCAACTTCAATCTTTCTGTACTTGCTAGGAAGACCCTCCAAGTAGTTCATTTGTTGATTTTGTGTTTGACACTCAATATACTGGCCAATCATAGTACTTTCCTTAGAATGACGTTTTGCAAAACGGACGAGACACTCCCTCGCCCGCGTCTGATCGCCCTTGACGGTTATAACTCCCGCCGGGGTCGGAAACTTTACACAATAATAAAAGGTTGAAACGGCCGCTTTGAACTCGTTGAAGAAAGGACGGCCGAGGAAAGCATTGTAGGATGATGGCATATCTACGATCATAAAGTCGAGCTGCCGAGTGTGATGTATTGCTGGCTCTTTTGATGATACCAGCTCCAGGGATAGTCTGATTTTCCCAATGGGATGGCTGTGCGAATTCCCAAAACCTACGATTATATCATCGCAAGGCTCAATGTATTCCGGATATCCACCGAGAGCATCCAAAGTATGCTTGAAAAGAATGTTGGTGTATGCCCCGGTGTCGACCATCAGGCGATGGACGTTTGTTCCCATGATCTTCCCCGTGATGACCAAAGCATCATTGTTTGGGTGCACCACGTCGTTCAGGTCGTCGTCCGAGAAAAGGATTTGGTGAGATAGAGGCTTCTCGGTAGTCGGAGCGACGCACACCTGATGGACATTGTTCAGTGCTCGCTGCTCGCTCTGAGCCCGGAGAACGGATAGCTCTTTCCCAGATTGGGTTCCTCCCAAAGGGCCTTCTATAACCAGACAGGCTCCCACGTTATCAATGTCGTTGCCAGGATTCTGTGGCATGGGAGGAGTCAGCTTGGGACGATTCAGTTGTTGGCGCAGGTCGTCGCTGTCGTCGCGACGTTTCTTCCCCCTGTTGTCGCCATTTCCAAGAGGCTTGATGAACTGGGCGAGCTTGCCCTCATTGTACAGCTTAAAAAGGTTTCTCACCAAGTCTCGGCACCCATTGGTGTGGTGGCCGATGGAGTTGTGGTAGTCGCAGAATTTGCTACCATCTAGGTTTTCATCACTTGTATGCATTGGCTTGGCCTGGGGGAGCAGATTCTTTCCCCTAACTGCATTGAAAATGCCCCTGGGATCCAGAGAGAGAGATTCTCTGAACTGGATGATCTCAGGAGACTCCTCGAAAGGCCTGAAGTTCGCTGGGCGAGCACTGCCAGCTTGAGTGGTCGCCTTCTTGGGCTGGGACGACTCTCCAGTGTTTGCATTCTTTTTGGGCCAGACCCTCTTGGACGCCTCCGGCTGCTCGTTAGCCTTGGCGGCGTCCATTATTTCCTCCATTTGAATGAAGTTCCCAACCCTTGTGCGGAAGTCCGCATAAGAACTTGGGAAAGTAAGATGGATAGATTCCCAAAGCTTGGTACCTATCCTCAGACCGGAAACAGCTGAGATCAGCTTCGTCTCATCGTTCACGGCCTCCCCATCGATCACCAGCCTATCGAAGCGCTCGATGAAGTCCTTGCCTGACTCATTTATAGATTGGCGAACGTTTGCCAAACGTTGCTTTGAGGCTGGGCGAGCAGCAATAGACCCGTAGTAGGTCAGAAAAAGTTGTCCCAGCTCAAGGAATGAGGTGACCGATCCGGGACTCAAAGTTGTGTACCATCGATGAGCCCGGTCTCCCAAAGTTAGGGAGAAGTTTCTGTATTGGGTGGCGTCCGTTGCCCCGATTGAGGCCATGTAGTTGGAGTACTTGGACAAGTGTACTCTGGGGTCGGATGCACCATCGTATGCCGCCATGGAGGGCATTTGAATCTTTCTTTGAATGGGGGCTGTAAGGATTGCAACACTCAGAGGAGGTGCGGGCAGAGTGATTGGTGGGGTGGTCCCTAGCTTCGAGGCGACCACCTCTGCTCGCAGAGTCTCCATCTCTAACTTCATTAATTTTTGGGTCTCGAGGAACTGGGCGATCTGCCCCTCCTCGGCGGTTTGTGGCTTGGGGACGACGTCCTCTTCTCGTCGGCTCCCCTGGGATGCGGCCGGGCGATCATCATGACGTGATCGCCTGGGAGAGTGCCTGCCAGAATGGTGGCTGCGATAGCTCTTCGCCGGAGCTCGCGAATCTTTCCCTGGTCCCACTCGATCAGGAGCTGAGATTCTGTCGCCCTGATCTTTGTGGTCAGCGCGATCTCGGTGGTCGGCTCTGTGTCGGCCGTCCACATTGAAAGGCATTCGGCGAGGAGCCCTTCTGTCTTTATCATCCATCCGGTTGAAAACCGAATTTCGGTGCCTCGAGTCTCCCGTGTGGCTATTGTGGGAGTGCTCGTCGACTTTGTTTTTTCCTCTGTCTTGGGGGTGAACAGAGTTAGAGTGATAGGAACGGTTGTCTTCTTCGTTCACCTTGGCTTTGCGAGCTCGGTCGAAGGCCTGATCCTTGGCCTTCTCAAGCTCTTCTTTCTCGTTCTGCCTCCTCTTCTCCATGAGGAAGTCAGAAAAGTCTTTCAAATGTTGGGGATCTTTCAAAATGTCCCCTACGTTCAAGTATGCAAATGGATTCACCTGCGGCGCCGGAGGGTGCTCGTTCCCTCCGGGAGCAACAAATCCGTCTTGAGGAGTGTGATGAGACATCGTTTAAAGAGTGTCTCTGGGGATTATTACAAAGATATGACTGTTCTTAAGCTTTCAACGCTTAAAAACGAAAGATTAAAGTTCTTACGCAGAAGAACGTGCTATTACAACTACTTAGAAGCAAAGTAACAACAACTAAAGCTTAAAAACAAGTTACACGGAGATCAAACTCCAAAATATGTCTCGAATATAGCAAATATTCAAGAACACGAAGAACACGGAAATATGTAAACAAAACTTTAAAAGGTGGAACTACCGATTAAAAACCTGAAAACGGAGTTTGCTAACCGATCGCTCGATGATCGGTCGAAACTGAGAGTGATGAACACGTAAAAGGACCCCTCCTTCTAGCGCCAAATGTTGTACGTGCTTTTGATGGTTGAATCGGATGTGGACTATTTGTTAGCACGAGACAAACATGTATAATGATCGGGGGTTTATTACGTGTTTAGGGAGTATTTATGTGATGATCTTGATGATCTAATGAAGAACAAGCAAGAAAACAAGAAGTAGCTTCTTGGAGAAGCTAAAAGCTTGAGAGCTTTGGGAGAGTTTATTGCTTTGGATTGGGGTGATTTCGTGGAATTGTCTAACTTGTGTACAAATGAGCCTCTTTTAGGCATTATATAGTGGTTTCTAGGGGCTGCCCGCCCTTTACACGTGGCACGCCCTCATTGGACCTATCTTCTGCCCGAAAAGGTGATTTGATGGCGCATTTAATGCTAAACCGCCTCTGGTGCTCGTCCTCGCCGAGGAGCTGAGCTACGGTGGTCGCCGGAGGACCATGTCGAGGAGTGTGGTCGCCACGCTCCATGCTGTCTCCCAATGCTTCAATACTTAGACTTCCCTAGCTAAAATAGACATGTGCTCGCCACACATTTGGGCGAGCAGCTAACTAAAACATGTGCTCGCCAACATCTTTGAGCGAGCACTTAAACATATTAAATACATCTATATTACATTTTCTTGGTCTTGTTGACTAGTCGTCGCACGACTTTGTTGACTGGTCCTCGCCACGTAAGCTGGTGACTATGATTGACTTGTCAAAGATTGACTTCTTTGACTAGGTATAACAGTAGCCACTGAGCATGCATTTCTTCGAGGAATGGTGGAAAATGGGTGTGGAGTAATCTACAAGAAGGTAATCGCATGGAGGTTTCTACTTTCTTATGCTGCTCCAGAAATTCATGTCCTTCAGGATACCAAGCATGCGTGATGGATAAAGCTCCAAAGACCAAGAAATGGTTATGAAAAGACTGTATGGACTGTTTTGATCTCAGTTCACTATCTCCACTTTCTAAAAATGAATCTGGAGGAGGAATCTACGGAAGAAATATGGAAACACATCGGAAATACCTTTAGGTAGTAGGCATTCTAATATTTAGTAGTATATGTTAGATTTTCCTTGATTCTTATAATATTTTCTATGTGATGCTTGATTTACCTGCATTGTAGTTCATATGAAGTTCCTCCTTCAGAGAATGATCTTATGGACCAATTGCAAATGATAAAAGAAGCTGCTACAAGGGATAAGGATATTGCAAAAGCCAAGGTTTATTTCTCCCATTATTGTTATATACTGTATTTGGGTGTCATTTGTATATATACACATATCTGTTCTCCTATGCTTGAAAAAATGTCGCACATCTTGATTACTGAATTAAATATCATATTTCCTTCGTGATCAACTAATTGACCGTTTACTTCTTTAGTTGGGATAGCTCATGAGTCATGACTGCTAATAAATTGAAAAATGGATTGTTTGAACTAATCTTTGTAATTTAATGAACAAAACTCATGATATGCAGTTTGATTCAAACAAAAAGTCCAAATTATACTTTACTAGCCTTTCTCAGATTTTGCGGGAAAACTGCTTCACACACTGTATGTTGGTTGATGTTTATGAGATTTCATTTTCAGATTCCAGAAAAAAATACTATTTGCAGAGAACTTTTATTCTCAATTCAGATCTTTTTTTAACAAAATTTAATTTTTTTTGTCATATTTATCCAAGTCATTCACATTATAACTAAAATATTTAACCTGTGGTGAGATCTTTATATCCATTTTCGTTGAAATGAGGTTTGAATTCTTCTAAAAACTTAGAAAGATGAGGAAATGTTTTACAGAATCTATTGACATCTTTATGTGTATCTAAAAATATTAATAAGAGGTGCATAAAGCAAGGAGATTTAGAGAGGAAATTGGCCATTGTCGATTGGAGAATGGTGGGAGTGGTTTGGCCAAAAAATATACCACTTTCATCTGCCCATTTATAAAATCTTAAAAGAAAGGTGATACGGGAACATTATGGGATAATTTCTAAGAGCAAAATGAAGAACTCTAAGATGAAAATTGTAAAATCATTATGGGTGGAGATGCATCGCCTAGCTGGGCCTGAGAACTTTCTTTTGTGGAATTTGTGGTCTAAGTCTAATTATCTTTTATGGTCCAAGTTTTAGTTTTAGTATTATGCTCTCTATCTCATTTTGACTTCTCACACTCTTTACAATTTAAATATTTTTCAAATTTTCAATTTTTGTTTAATTACATTTTTTTTTACAAATTATCTGGCCTCAAACTCATGAAAAATTAACTCAAATGGTAGTATTTATGTATAGTGTAGAATTGTTTGGAATTTATTTACGTGATTACAATATGCATTGTTTATTTTACGGGAATCTTGGTCTTTACTAGAGTTTCTTCTTTAATTGGAATCATGATATATATTGTTAGTAAAATGAAGCAAAATATATTTGCAATGTTAACTTCTTAATTCATCTAAGTTCGTCGCAAAAGATCTGCATATGGACATAAAGGAAAAAATTCAACGCTTGGATCTCTTTCAAAATTGTGCAGTGCTCTACAGCTGTTTGAGGAGGTTTTTGAAGAACTCTTTACCCCCAATTGATACTCAAATTAACAGCTTTCACAGCTGCCATTTTTTCGGTATTACCCTTTTTTTTTTTTTTTTTTTGGGAAATCTTCACAATCTACACTTCGTAGGGGCGGATATGGATTGAGAATGTACTTCACATTTGATCCCTAATGAATTTGTGGGACTGTAAATCAAATAATTGTTGCAAACTTTATAGAGATGTGTTCTAATATTTGTAACAAAATTTTGACGAGGAACTATAATGAAAGAGGTGCAAAATTAGGTCAGAGGGTCGGTACTCTCATTCCTGATTTTAAAAATCATTAATCAAAAGAAAATGACAAAGGTTAAGCTCAAAAGGTATTGAGGTGAAGATTCAAATTCTAGAAATTGAGATACAAAACCACAAAAGATTTTTGAACCACTATTTAAATCCAGACATGCTTTGGAATTGTTGTTTAAACGTCCGAGAACTTCGGTCCCAATTTGTTATTCATCAAAGGAAATAATTGTTTAATACTCCACATTGATATATAATTATTGTTATTGGGTCAAATCAGTTGAAAATAATAGTAGCAATTTGTAGCAAATTTGTAGCAGTTCTGCGGCCATCAGGCAAAATTAAATTACATTCTTTTTTACAAATGTTGAAATTTTCAATTCTGTAATACATTTTCACAGTTTCTAATTTCATATATAGGAGGTTTATGTTAGGAATGTATTTTATTCAGATTTAGACAAAAAAACATTTTACTTCGAAGTTTCAACATGCCCGTACATCGCACGGGTTAAAAATTAGTACTAATAAAACTACAATCAACAGTTACAGAAAGTTATGAAAAGTCCATTACTACAGCTTGCACTTCCTTGTCCATACACGAGGAAGAAAGAAAACATATTAACAAACCAAATCAAACCTATCATCAAGAAACTATTCAGATGTTGATTTTTACCTAATAATCGACGTTCTTTATATTTGTAAGCATAAAAAATGAATGGTCAATCGCCGCCGCCCTCCGTAGCCCTAAAATTTGACTTTTATTTCGAAAAAATGCCTAAATCGCATCGTCCGTCGGCCACCTCAGCGCCGCCCGCCGTCTACCTCAACGTCGTCCGTCGTCCGCTTCAGCTGTAGAAGAAAACTCTGAAATCGCAGGAGTGAGAGCGGTTTATTTTGTGAGAGAAACCTTTTTGCAAATGACCAAACGAAAATGAGTCAAATAACCGGGTTAGAATTAAAATTTAAAAATTGCTTCAAAATGAAGGGAGCACCGTACACGCGGATGTATATAAGTATTTGGCATAAAACTAAATGCTATAAATAAAATAGCTAATCAAATTAAATTAGGTGTTTCACCGATCCACCAAAACGAAATCAAACAATATATATTACAATTTATAAAGTGTCTTGAACTATCAAATTCTCTCTTGAAAATTGTACTTACTTTAAAAAAATTGTATTTATGTATTATTATTAAAAAATAAAATGTACAATTAATAAAATTAAAGTATATATATATATATACATGATTCATAGATTCTACACTCATGATATCAAATAGGCCATAAGAATCTTGTCAAAAGAATTTTTGTACAGGTCGAGTTGGATAAAATTTATGCTCAATTCATGATATTCTCGACTCAATTCAAGTTATAAACAGGAATAACCATATTGTTAGAGTTGTAAATCATATTTTTAGTCGTTTGGTCACTATGGAAAAATAGGAATAACCATATTTTTAGAGTTGTAAATCCAATGTTGTATTAATCGTTTTTCTTTTTCTTCTTTTTATTAATAGTTTAAATTTCTTTAGCAACACAATGTAAAACTATACATAATAGTACGGTGGCCACAACTCACAACGTGTGATAACTCACTCAATTACAATCTATAGTAAAAAATACAGAGAATATCAGAACCTAAAATGAAACTTCTCTTCTTCACCGTTGTCCCAACTTTACTCTTTTCCGGGATTTCAACAACTCTATTTTTCTCACCGCTGCCCTCTCCTCCGTTCTTCCTCGTCTCCATCTTCATGTTACTCCTCAGCTCCCACAACTTGGGATCGCCATCATCTTCATCATCGAACCACGATGGATGATTGTTGTTTCAGTTGTGGTCATACAAGATCGTAACTTCAACAACTCTTCTTTCCTTAGATAAAGCAAATCCTCTAGTTCATGTTCGGTATAACTGGACGCAAGCTTCGAGTCTTTTTTACTTAGGGTCCTTGTTGGTTGCGTCAGACTTAATGTATTTTCTTTTTCCCTTCGAGTGATTGCTTCCTTTGGAACCAGCCATTTCATACAGACTGAAAATAAAACACAGTAAATACCGTAACCACTCCCATGATGCATTTATATGCGCGCATATAGTCATCTCAGACGAAACTATATACAGCAAAAACAAATTATGTAGAAATAAAAGTGTGAACTATTCATTTATTTTACACAAATACTACAACTTGAATTGGAGCCACCTCTCTGTTGTGCACATGTGACAATATACATGACAACTTATATGCAAAGATTCCCCAAGACCGCTAATGAAAATTTGAATTAGGGATTCCTCAATTCTCAAAATCAAAATCAAAGCTGCTAAATTTAAAAATCATTTTCACTCATGTAAAACAGACAATCTCATAAAGCCATCAAAGAATGAGCATTCAACAAGTTCCTATGAAAAGAAATCACCTTAGTAAACTTCAGACTCTAAAAGAGTGATGTTCCAACAAAATGAATAAAGTTGTGCTCTAATTTGTCTGAAAGACAGTGCCATCTCATCCCAACAAAATTGTTCATATTTATACCAAAAGGACAAAAATAGTGCAATGCGTAGACATCAATTAAAAAAAAAAAAAGAAAAGCATTTTCAATTTTGCATACAAGGAAGAAGTTATATTAAACATATATTTTTGTCTTTATTTGGGGTGAGAAAAAAAAGGCATTATTAATCATTAAAAAAAATTAAAACTTAAAACAAACTAATATATCGTGCTCAGATTTTTTGAATATCTAGTAATAAATGCAAACAAGCAATCTCGAGGTAAGAAAACCAATTTTCAATGAGCGAGAGAATCAGAAGAGTAATAGAAATTATGGAAAAAAATTGGATGACTACCTTACTCAATTACCGCAATTTCGCAGATCTATTGTATTATCTGACTGTTGCTACAGATCTACTGTATTTCCTTAAAGAAGAAAAAAATTTGAAGCTAACTTTTGCACCGTGCTCTAATTAATCAATTCTGAATGAGCAAGAATCAAAAGAAAAAACAGAAATTATGGAAAAAAATTGTATGACTTACTTAAATATCATAACATTGCAGAGGCAAGTCTTGATGAGAAAGTTTCTGACTACTATTGCCACAGAAAAACACAAGTAATTGTTTAGGCACAAGCTCAGTCTCTTTATAAAGGGAGGCGATGGGAGTTAAAAACAAGACGAGCTCATATTGAATGCACTTTTCTTAAAAATCAGGTAACAACAACACCCAATTCATAACCATTCATCTATAGGCGCACGCGTGGCATACATGCATGGCCTTAATGGCCTTTAAAAGTTTCAGAAACTGCTCTTTTTCTTCCTTTTTTTAGCAAATACTCTCTCCGTCCAATTTCATTATTCTCACTTTTATTTTTTGGTTGTCCAATTTCATTATACTCATTCCCTTTTTGAAAATAATATTATTCACACTATTTTATCTCCACCCTTCAACATCACTTATTTACCCAAATTGTCATTGACTTTATTCATAAGCAATCACTTTATTTACAAATGAACCTCACAATATTCATTAAAACCCGTGCCCAAATAAATTGACATAATGAATTTGGACGGGAGAGTACATCAAATAAATGAAATTTAGATTTATGGGTCACCGATTTAATTTCAATCTATATTACATGGTCCAAAGAAAATTTGAGAATAGAAAAGTGAAACATCTTTTAATCTACTATCCACTCACCAGAAAATAATACTCCGTCGTCCTAGATCAATTTTCATTCTCTCATTTTTTATCTGTCCCACATTAGTTTTCACATCCAAAAAAAGGAAATTTTCTCACAAACACTTATTCTCAAAATTCTCACTTATTTACCCTCTATGTCATTACTTTTCTTTTACACAATACTCCAGTTTTATGGCTTTAATAAAGTTGAAAGGTCCTCATTATCTTTACTTTGTCCACTTTTTCTTAGTTGAAGTGCCCAAATCAGTGTGAAAACAGATTCAGTAATGAATTACTGTGCAAGAGCCACATCAATGCATAAGAAATAAGATTTTCCCAAAATTCATTACAAACTGAGGTAAATATTCTTTACCAGGAAGAAATCAATTTTATAGCAGACAAAAAAAATTGAGCAATACAAAGACTAATACATAGCAAAAAAACTCCCAAATCCAAGACATAAATGCCTATAGATCTTAGGGCATTATTATAAGCTCTTTAAAACAGCTTATTAGATATTTAGGAGCTTATAAACTCTCCAAAAGTGTTTGGCAAAAAAAGATGTTTAACAACTTATAAGATTTTAAAATATGATCTTTACAACTTATAAGCTTTAAAGAGATAAGTATCAATACTCCCAGCTTATTTTTCTAATTTTTTTTTAATGTTATACTTAAATAATAGAATTTTTTAAAACTAATTTTTCTTATAAACTTACCCCGTGGGAAGTCCTCGTGTTGCACCCCTTTTAAACAACCCAAGTGGCAAAGTGCCACACTTGGGCGCCTTGAGGTCACGGGGTCGATTTCCCTTTGGCCTTTGCCAAGATATTCAGCGAATTTTTCTTAAATAAGTTCAATTATATGTGGTGCGTTATTCTAACCATATTGGCTCAGTGGTTCGAGCCTCACCCAGGCACTTGGGTGGTGCGGTTTTGAACCACATTTGAAAAACAAAACTTTCTCCACCCACCCACACAACCCACCTCAACATAAAAAATAAAAATATAATTGTTATATATCAAAATAAAATAAAAACATTTCTCTCAAATTATCAAGGGACTTAAAAGTTCTATTAGCCAAACACTTTAACAACTTACAAACTACTTAAAAATTACATCTTACAAGCTCTTGAAGCAGCTTATAAGATGTTTAAAATAAGTTTATCAAAATGGGCTCTTATTCCTCTTAATATAGACTAAAATAACAGAAGATTAACAAAAGAACAAGAAGAAACTAACTAACCTCTGTTTCACATTAGTGCACAAAGCAATGCTGCAATCTTTTCCTACTACCATCAACTTCTGACCTTTCTCATTGCACAACCTTCAGCCTGACCTAAGGCTATTCCCGGTACTCGACGAACTCACCTTATGGCACTGATTAAAAAAGTATGAAACACAATTCTGTGTCCTTTGTGTTCTTAGGCACAATAATGATATCCAAATTTGATGCAGAGTACTCAATCACAGTTTGCACAAAAATTCTAAGCAAATAAGGGTCTTTTGAATCAGATTATTTTGGTAATTTGGTGGTTGAGAGAGATTTATGATTGACACGGGCTTTATTGTTGAACAATCCAAGACCAGAAAGAACTCAATTAAGACACAAACTGAGAACGTTTTTGAATAAGCACTCTTCTCATTGTAGCCAAAGAGAGGATGACTAACACTGTGTGAACACATTGTTCCACTTCTCAGCTGATTGATTCCCAATGGCAATGCCTCAACTGAAATGATTGATTATACAATAAATCTGATTAACCTCTGAAAAGCTGCATATATCAAATTCCGAAAATGAAAGATGATTAATTTCATGATATAATTTAACTTATCTGACTGCCATATTTGCAATTACAATACATCACTATTGATATAATGCTTACTTTTTCCAGTTATGCTAACTTATCAAGACAGTAAGCCACAAGAGTGGAGACAAATTTTGGTCAGTTAGGTATGCATGGTTAACTAGGCATAGTAAGTTAGAACTTAGAAGACATATATTTTTTATAAAAGAAATGTATACTTTTATTGCAAAAATAGGGACGAGAAATCCCTACAGAGGTATATAGCAAGTTTACATAGCATAGTACCAACTCCTAATTTCATCAGAAATTTAAAAGCATTATGACTAAGAAACCACAAAGCCACTGCACTCTATGTTTAACTCTATCCCATAATTCAACAATAGAATGCATTTATCATAAAAAATATTCTATTCCTCTCAACCCAAATTGACCAAAGAACCACTCAGACGGCAATCCTTCCAAATATTTTCCATTTTTTGCAAATTGACCAAAGCACCACTTAGAAGATACAGAGTATCTTATGTTCACTTAATTTGTATATTTACTAAATTATGTGCAGTAGAAATTGCAGAAAGACAAAGACAGATACGCTAAACAACATTGGGGAAAAAAAATATTAACTACCAAATTATGAACACTAGCTTTTATGCATTCTCATACTCTTGTTAACATAAGAAAAATCTGACTCGAATTTATTGAGTTTAACATGATTCTTCACTAAAACACGGGAAAGTCAGCTTCAGCTACATCATTGAGGATTTAAAAAATGAAGCTTACATAATCAACACTTGAAAATTTTAGATCGATATTCCATGCACATAAAAACACATTAACAATACGATAATGTAATGAGAACACACAACCAATTGACAATTTCCAAGCCTAAATGAAGTCGGATTCAATTGAAACTATGAACGGAATTAACCTTACTGTTAAGTGCAAAAGGGTTTCATTACCAAAACACCTTTTTAGACCGATATTCCATGCGTAGAGAAGCACATTAGCAGCATGATAATGTAATGAGAACAAAACCGATTTACAATTTGCGAGCCTGAATGGAATCTGATTCAATTGAAACTATGAACAATGTCATCAAATTCTTAGCTTACAATTGACACCGGAAAGGATTTCATTGTGGAGGCAAAATCCAGCGTTTCGCTTGCAGATATCATCATCCAATTCGGAATTAATCGGAGGAAAATTGCCCAAACGGGCCAAGGAAAGCGAGCAGCAGTAATAGAACATAAGTACTTGGACTAATTAACTCAATAAGCATAACCCTCTCTTCTCCCGCAAGTTTCTCTCCCAATTTTGAGAGATTTCTTGATTTTCTGCAAGTTTTCTTGGAAAACTTTTTAGGCCGCTTAGTGCCTTTTTCTCGATTTGTGGTTGCTTCTTGGATTGCGAGAATCCCTTTCTTCTCAAACTGGTTTTTGTTTCTATTGGGTGGTTAGACATCTTCTAATCATTAGATTTGGGGGGCGATTTTTTTATCAGAATTACTCAGGGTTACTCGCGCCTGCATCGGGAGTGGTTTGGTGTTTTACATTCCACTTTGCCGATAAATTTTGAAACGCAGAGAAAATGATTGGTCGATTTGTTTACGGGGTTTTTTCTTCTCTCCAGAAGCTGTGTGGGTGTGTGTTGTTGGTTTTGCAAGGGTGGTTTTCTTTTTACCACAGATTTTAGAATTGTCATCCTTTATATATTGGGTGGAGGGATTTACTTCTCCTCATTATCATACAGAAATCTTCTTCCCTCTAAATCTTTTCTTCTTGATCCCTATATGACGGAATCTCTTAGCCAAATGATGGGGAATTTCCGAATTTCTCAAAGTGAAACAACTCACATAGTGGCTCAAAGAAGTGAACTGGCGATCCCTCAAAACACGATGGTTATGCGTTTTGTGGCGAGGAGAACGATTAGCATTGCTGAACTTAAAGAGATACTGGGACGCGCTTGGAGGCTTCGTAATCCGCTGAGGATCCTGGGTGTTGGTGAGGGGCTGTTTTTGCTCACCTTTGAAGATGCTGCAAAAATGAATGAGGTCCTTCTTCAACAGCCATGGAATGTTCGTCGGTCGCTGATTGCATTAGAGCGGATGCATGGGGGAGAAAGGCTTTCCCAACTTAAGCTCAACCTTGTTCCATTTTGGATCCAGGCTCATGGCCTTCAATTGTTTGCCATGAGCAAAATTCTGGGTTTAAAAATTGGAAGTATTGTTGGTGAAGTTGTGGAAGTCGATGCTAAGGATGGAGAGGAGGCATGGGGGGAGTGCCTTAGGATAAGGGTTTTGTTGGACGTTTCTAAACCACTATGCCGTTTTTTCTATATTACGGTGGAAGATGAGCCCATCACTGCGGTATTTCGTTATGAACGATTATCGGGTTTCTGTTCGTTGTGTGGCATGCTGGACCATTCGGAATCAGATTGCTTAATTGCATATGGAAAATCGGAGGACTGGCGTAAGATGCATAGGTTCTTTCCATCATGGTTGCAGGCGGAAAAGAAGAAAAGCCCCACAGTAGATGAGTTAGAGCAGTTCTTTAGTTTGCTTCGTCTTGGGGCAGGTGAACAAGCTCAACTTCAAAGTCAGATGGAGGAGGAAGCTCGAAGGGCTTTGAAAGGAAAGGCAGTGATGATTGATGAACATGCAGAGGAGAATACAAGGATTAGGAAGGGCAAGGAGGTGTTGGTGGATGATGCTGATGTGGTGACTAGACTTGAGATTGGTTTACAGAAAAGGCAGGCTGTGGGTTGCTTTGATGAGCTCATGCCGGAAAAGGGTGATTTAGTGGTGGGTCGGTGCAGTCGAGATCCAAATCCTAAAGGGAGATTTGACCCTAGAACAGGTATGTATCTGGCACCTCTTTCTTTCTCTGTACCTTACGGCTCGCAGCATTGCTATATGAAGGAGCCTTTGTATGGAGTGGAAAATGGGAGTGATTATAGGGTGATGCATTTTGTGGGGGAGGATCTCAATACTACTAACTACTCTTCCTATGTTGAGATCATTTTTGAGGGAGAAAAACCTTATGCTCCTGTTTATGAAACGGTTCCTGTACCTAAAGTTCCAGATCCGGAGATTGTGAAAGAGATGCAGGTCAAGGAGGTGCCGGTTACTGCAGATTCGGCGAATAGTTTTGCGTCTCCCATTAAAAAGAGGCCTTGGAAGGATGTTTCGGGAACAGTCATGGAATTCTGGGGTGATGGAAAAGGATGGTCGGAGGGTGAGGTTGTTAAGGAGGTGGCTGGTAATTGTAAGAGGGCTAGGAGCATGATCGAAGCGTATGGTGCGCCTCTTGTGATCCGTGATGTGGCGGAGGCTGAAGTGAATCAGCCCCGCCGGGGTGAATGATCGTTGTTTGTTGGAATGCCCGAGGGGTTCGTGGAACTCGGGCATTTAATGATATTAGTCGTTTAGTTTTTAAATTCCGTCCTTCATTGCTGTTTGTTTCTGAATCTCGTTGTTCGTCGGATAGAGCCGACTTTTTAAAATCTTCACTTGGCTTTAATGGATGTTTTGTGGTGAATGCACAAGGTTTTTCGGGTGGCTTGCTTCTTTTTTGGAAAAATATGGTTTGTGATCTTGTTTCTTATTCCCCTGCGCATATTGATTGTTTGATAACATCAAATCAGTTTCAATGGAGGTTTACGGGGTTCCAAGGTAATCCAAAATTGGAAGATCGTAAATTTTCTTGGGAATTGCTTAAACGTCTTGGTAATTATCGCCAATTTGCAAATAAGGCTTGGATTGTGGGTGGGGATTTTAATGAAACTTTGTTTCATCATGAGAAACGAGGGGGGGCTAAAAAACCATTGTCTAGAATGCTAAACTTTCAAGATGCACTTACTCATAATGGATTGATTAATTTAAGAGTTAATGGTCCAAAATTTACATGGATGAATAAGAGAAGAGGGGCTGATTTTATTCAAGAAAAGCTAGATCGATTTGTTGCGACTAATGAATGGCTAAATTTCTTCCCAGATTATGAAGTGAAATTGCTTGATTTTATGGGTTCAGATCATAGGCCTCTTATGCTTTCATGTGGTATGGAAAAAGGAAATTCTATTGCTCGACATAGAATGGGATTTCGGTTTGAAAACCATTGGATCAAAGAACATGATTTTAAGCAAATGGTTGGGAAGGTTTGGGCTGTTAAGGAGAAAGCATTGGATTTATCAGTTTCATTGAAGAAGTGTGGTGAAGCAATTAAAGTATGGGCATCCAGAAAGGGGGGAACTTTGAAGAACCGAATTACTGATGTTCAAAATCAAATTAAGACGGAGGTGGATAATGAGGTTAACATTCCAGATATTCCAAAGTTGCAAAAATTAGACAAAGATTTGGAGCATCTATATTCACAAGAGGAATGGTATTGGAAACAAAGATCTAGGGTTTCTTGGATTAAAGAAGGGGATAGAAACACTAAATTTTTCCATAGCCGGGCTAATCAGAGGAGGTGCACAAATCGGATTTCTAAAATTCAAAACAATTTTGGGGAATGGGTGTTAAATGAAGATGGAATTAAGGACATTTTTGTTCAATATTTTGAAAACATCTTCACGTCATGCAATCCTAGTTCCCAAGTGCTCCATAATGCAACAAAAGAGATCATTTGTCGTCTTAATCGGGAGCATATCAGTTTGCTTGATGTACCTTTTTCTCGAGAGGAAGTAAACAAGGCTGTAAAGGATCTCAATCCGTGGAAAGCTGCTGGTCCGGATGGTTTTCCAGCTTCATTTTACCAAGTTAACTGGAATTCGATTGGTGATGAAGTGGGGGAACAAATTTTGTTGCATCTGAATAGTGATAAGCCCCTAAACTCTTGGAATCATACTTCGATTGTTTTGATTCCAAAGGTTAGGAATCCTGTGAGTGTCCTACAGTTCAGACCCATCAGCCTTTGCAATGTAAGTTATCGGATTCTTTCGAGAGTTATAACAAATCGTTTGAAGTTGGTCATGAACGATATTATTGATTCTTCTCAAAGTGCCTTTGTCTCGGGTATGCTTATTTCAGACAACATCTTGATTGCTTTTGAATGTTTACATTGGGTTCGTTCATCGAAAAGCCGACAAGGATATGCTGCTTTGAAACTAGATATGAGTAAAGCATATGATCGGGTGGAATGGCCTTTTCTTTTTCAAGCTATGAAGATGACTGGTTTTTCTGATAAATGGATTCAGCTCATTGATAAATGCATATCGTCGGTCTCATATGATGTCTGCATTAATGGTTCGACTACTGCGGCTTTTAAGCCATCAAGGGGGCTTCGACAAGGTGATCCTTTATCTCCTTTCTTGTTTGTTATTTGTGCTCAAGCTTTATCATCTTTAATTCAAGCCACCATGGAGAAAAATTTATTTTCAGGCATCAAGATTGCTAGACAAGCTCCTTCGGTTTCTCATCTGTTTTTTGCAAATGATAGTTTGATTTTTCTTAAGGCATCGCAACATGAAGCTAGAGTTTTAAGAACATGCCTTCAGACATACGAAGCTGCGTCGGGACAGCTGATAAATTTTGATAAGTCAGCTATTACTTTCAGTCCATCTACAAGATTGGAAAATAGAGAAACAGTTAAGCGGATGTTGAGGGTTCGCTCTACGACTGGTCATGATGTGTATTTGGGGCTTCCTACTTTCTCTATCAGAGCTAAACGCCATCAGTTTGGATATCTAGTGGATCGTGTTCGTAAAAAAATCAATTCCTGGAGCCACAAAAAAATTTCAGAAGGTGGTAAAGAAGTGCTTATCAAGTCTGTGTTACAAGCTATCCCATGTTATGCAATGTCTTGTTTTAGGATTCCTACTTCAATTTGCTCAGATTTGGAAAGAATGATTGCTAATTTTTGGTGGGGCATGACGGAAGAACACAATAAGTTGCATTGGAAAAAATGGAGTGATCTTTGTAAAGCACGTGAAGAGGGTGGACTGGGTTTTCGAAATTTGGTACACTTTAACAAAGATCTTCTTGCCAAGCAGGTGTGGAGGATTTTGATTCGTCCAGATTCGCTTGTGAGTATCATTTTCAAAGCTAGATATTTCAGACAGACGGATATTATGAATGCAGAACTTGGATCCAATCCGTCTTTTGTGTGGAGATCTTTGATGTGGAGTAAGGATTTATTGGAAAAGGGTATAAGATGGCGCATTGGCAATGGAAAGAATGTGCATATTTTCAAGGATAGATGGGTTGGAGATATTGAAGATGGTTTGATTAGGTCAAGAATTGCTAGTGCTTCCACGGTTGATCGTTTTATCTTGCCTACATATCAATGGAATGACAATTTAGTACGACAGGCGTTTTGGCCTTATGAAGCGGAGATGATTCTTCAAGTTCCCTTATTAGGCTATCATCGTAATGACCAACAGTTTTGGCCTGAAAGTGCATCGGGGACCTACTCGGTTGCTTCGGGTTATCGGTTTGCTTCAAGGATGGGCGCGATGTCGTTGATAAAATCCAGACCATGCTCATCAGGAAAAAATAATGCTCAGTTGCTATGGAGTTATCTGTGGATATTGAAAATTTCGCCAAAGATTCGAATTTTTGGGTGGAAAATTTTGAATGATTCAGTAGCTACTAAAGGAAATTTGGTTCTGCATCATATTCCTGTATCCTCTTCATGCTCTTGTTGTGGTGCGTGTTTTGCAGATACTTTGCATGTTCTCTTTCACTGTGAGTTTGCCAAGAAGGTTTGGAAAGAACAAGGCCTGTGGGGAAAGCTAAAAAGTTTGTCAAAAGGTACGATTCTTCAACTTTTTTACGGCCAAGAGGAAGCTTTTGATAAACCTTTTTTCTCGTTGGTGCTTGTCATTGCTTGGGCAATTTGGAGGGAGAGATGTAATTGGGTCCATTCCGAAGATTTTGTTCATAAAAAGTTGACATATAGTAAAATCTTCAAGGTGAATTGGGAAATTGAGTATTAGAAAGATTTTCAAAATCTTGGTTGGCTAGGCGAGGCTAATAAGTTTGATAATTATAGAAGAAATGTCCTTACCCTCTTTACTGATGCAGCTTTTGATATTGGTAAAAAAAATTATGTTGTTGGGTTTGTGGTATTTGATTATAAGGGTATAGCTATTATGGCTGGGGGTGAGAGGATCGTGAATCCAGGATCTGTTGTAGCAGCTGAGTTAATTGGAGCCAAGAAAGGGATAGAATGCTGTATTAAGCATAAAGTCCAGATTTCGAGCCTTAGAATGGATTCTGCTGACTCGATTGGGGCTATTAATGCGTCTATTTGTCTTGAAGGGATGGAGAATGATTTGGCTCAGGACATTAGAAAATCTCTTCAAAATCTCTGGATTTGGGATAGTGACATTATTTCAAGAGATGAGAATAGAGCAGCTCATATGATAGCTCAGCAAGCTTGGAATTTTTCAACACCTTACGATTGGGTTGAAAATCATATTCCTCAGTATATTAAGGAGATATGTTATCTTTAAATTTTGTATACTCCTTGTATATTGCCAAAAAAAAAACTCAATAAGCATAACATTTTTTTGCTTATATTATATAGTACCCAATTTTATTATGTCCACTTCTCTAGGCATGGATTTTGATTAGTTTATTAATAAAGTAGATAAGTTGAAGGTGTGATATGGCATTGTGAGGTCCATTTATAAATAAATTATTGTTTATGGATAAAGTGAATGGCAAGGTAGGTAAATAAGTGATGATAGGAAGGTGAAGATAAAATAGTATGAATAGTATTGTTGGGAATAATGAAATTGGACGAGGGAGGGAGTATATCGTTGAGTGTTAAAAACTTTGGTTTCCTGCTTTCGAAAAAGTAAGAGCATTACTCCACCCCCAACAATATACCCTCCGTCATTTGCACATGTAAGGACCATAACTTTTATGTGACATTTAACTATACCGAGTAGTAAATAATAAATATATTAATTTTTTAATATAATATTGAAATGTTTGAGAATTTTCCCTATTAGAGTCATTCTCATCACTTTAAACAAATAGAAACTATCCCCTTCGCCGCCCACCACGCCTCTCTTCGCAACACGGTTAGTCTGGCCTCGTTTGCTCTAATTTCATACGCCATTAATTAATTCTAAAAATTCTTTCTTACGTTAATTCTGAGAATTTCTGGAATTAATCGAATTCATTGAGCTACAAGTTGTATGGAGGAATTCTGTGTTTGCAATGTTAGATTGTTGTGGATGATTTCTGGTGGTTGCACTTGTTGTGCACAAGATGGGAGGTAAATAATTTGTTTGGATGCAGAAAGAGACGAAGAAAGATGGGGTTGAAATTGTGGACAAATATGATGTTCTTCGGGATGAGAATACGGATGGAGAGGATGACATGGAGGTGGACAAAGCTAAGTTGGTAGTCTTAATAACTTTTGTATAGAATCTCATTCATATGCATTTTAATATACATATTCATACATAAATCTATATGTAATATAATACGCATAGATTCTACAATAAGTATAACCGTATGTTTTTTTTCATGGTTACCACTACTAACACCCCAAAACATGTTATACACACCCCATCCAATTAAAAATAAAAATAGATAATTATAAAATGACTAAGTAACCCTTATACAAATTAAAGATAATTTTTTTAAAAAAATTGAAAAAATATTAAAAAATGTAATTAAAAGATTAATAAAATCTTAAAAAATAATTAATTTAAATAAATCAAATATTTTTTAAAAATAATCTGAAAAAATTAAATACTCACTCCGTCCAATTTCATTATTTCCACTTTCCTTTTTTGGTTGTCCAATTTTATTATGCCCATTCCCTTTTTGGAAATAATACTATTCACACTACTTTATCTTCACCCTTCAATCATCACTTATTTACTCAAATTGCCACTAACTTTATTCATAAACAATCACTTTACCTATAAATGGACCTCACAACATCCCATCATACCCCCAACTTATCTACTTAGTTTTTGGCCTAGTCTCCTGAGGCACTTGAGTAGGCAAATCATTCATTTTGCCCTTTCCTTTGTTCAGTGGCTGAATATTTTCATTTTCAGCTTGTGCCACTGACTTAACAAAGATTCTCTTAGTGTTACTTGTAGAAGCAACACTAAGACAAGGTGAAGATTCAAATGGATCAAAACCTAATCCACTTCTTTGAGCCATAGGTCTTTGATAACTCTGAATTTCCTCTATTGCCCTAGAGGATTTCTTCAGAGCAGACATCTTTAGTTTCAGGCTCTCTTCACTTGATTTAAGAATGTCATACTCATGTGAGAGTTTTTCAAACTTGGCTTGAAGAATTTTTAGTTCAAAATCTTTTCTCTTCTGAGAAAGAAGTTGATCATCAATCTCCTTCTGTTGGTCAACTATCCTGAGATTTGCTTCCTCAAGCTCTCTCAAGACTTGTTGATACAACTCAGTAGATTTGACATCAACAACTACCTCAGAGTTTTTAGCAAGTTCAATTGCCAATCTTTCATTTTCTCTCACACAGTTGTCATGAAATTCTTGCAACATAGTGAAATCTTCCATCAACTTTCCAAAGGAAAGCTTCAGGTTGACCTCACTAGTGTTTTGTGAGATGAATGATGGTGAGCTAGAAGTAGAGGATACCTCATCATCCTCAAGAGCCATGTTGCACACATCATCATCATCTTCACTGTTGGAGAACAGTCCATCAGAAGAGTTGAAGCTTTCAGCACTTTCAGATTCTTCACCCGCCATCATGGCCTTTCTATTGGTGAACTTTTTGTCTCTTTTTGCTTGTCTTTCTCTTCTCTCTTTAGAGCTCAATTCAGGGCAGTCATACTGGAAGTGCCCTTTCTTCTTGCAATTATAGCACAAGTCTTCATCATCATCTTTCTTTGGTTCTTCTCTTCTTTTTGATGATGAAGGTTCATCTCTACTGGACCTTCTCCTATCAGAGTACTTGTCCTCTGATCTTTTCTCTTCGGGCTTCTTGACCTCAGCCTGAGCTTCAGGAGAATTGTACCTTCTCCTGAATTTGTTGTCTTGGTAGAATTTCTTGTATTTACCAAACCTTGAGTTTAGTTTGTCAAACCTTCTGGCCATTAAGGCTAGTTCCTCCTTCATTTCAGTCTTTGAGACTGACTTTGATGATCTAGGAGTGGACTGCATTTCTGGTTCAGCAATTTTGGCTTTGAATGCCACTCCCTTTGTAGGAATTGAAGATTCCTCAACAGGCTTTCTTCTGTTGAGATCGAACTCATAAGCTTTGAGTTCAGAGAAGATTTGTTGCATAGGCATGGTGGAAAGATCCTTGGTATTTTGCATCATGACAGCATAGACATCCCACTTTTGAGTGAGACTTCTCAAGATCTTTAAACCAACTTCTCTTTTGGAGTACACCTTGCCCAATGAGTTGATCTCATTCATCACATCAGTGAATCTACCAGCAAATTTGTCAATGGATTCCTCAGACTCCATTGTGAATTGTTCAAACTTTTGCACTGCCACTTGGAGCTTTTTCTCCTTGATCTTGCCAGTACCCTCACACATTTAAGCAAGAGTGTCCCAAATTTCTTTGGCAGTTGTGCAATGGTAGACTCTGCCCATTATTGCATCTGGAATTGTTTGGTAGAGGGTGTTCATGGCAAGATAATTCAGATTATCTTTCCTCTTCTCATCAGCAGTGAAGTCATCCTCATCTTTGGGAATCAGTTCCCTTACATCTGCTCTTTGGGCTTTAGTAACCCTGGGATTTACTTGAGTGAACACAAAAGGACCTCTTGTGATCACCCTCAACATATCAGTGTGTAGAGATGCAAGATGAGCCCTCATTCTGATTTTCCAGAAATCATAATTGTCTATTGAGAACATGGGCAGTTTGTGATGAGAGATGTGGTTGACTGGATTTGTGACCATGTTGTCCAATCCTTGGACAGCAGGAGGTGGAACAGCAACATTGTTGTTGGCCATATCTCAATAACAAACAGTTAGTCAACAATTGATAGGATTTCAGATAGATCAGTTCAGTGACCACACCAAATATGTGATTTTGAAAATCAAGATGGATTTTCAGAAGCAGTGGTCTTTGAACCCCTGCTCTGATACCACTTGTTGGTCCTAGAAGGAGTATATAACAAGTGTATGGGGGGGGGGAATACACTTGTATGCAAATTCTTTTCAAACTTGATCAAATCAGATATCAGCAAGGTTGTCTTGGACAACTCTGCTGAATATGATTAACTCCTTAAAGATAATCAAACTACTAAGTACTATTGAGTACTTAGTTGAATAACTATCTAAGAGAGTTATATGTGCGGAATAGTGGTTGGCCCTTTAGTTTAGACTCCTTTAGTTTCTGAAATCACTTAATCAATCAAACAGTCCAGTTTTCAGGGAACTTGTCCAAAGGTCTTTTTGCACAGTCTTAAGTATAAGTTCTTTGAAAGATCAGTTTTGTGTGCAGTGTTGAATGTATGTAAGTACTTGAAAAGCAAAGAAACACAAGATTTTATAGTGGTTCAGAGACTCAAGCTCCTACATCCACTTTCCCTGATTGAACAGGATAATTCCTTCACTCTTAGAATTAACTTGTTTTATAGTGCCAAGGTGCACTTGATCAAGAACACCACTCCTTGGTGAATTGATCCCTAGAATGTCTAGAGTCCTAGTACCCTCTTCTCAACTCAGAACTGAACTGTTCTTCTCTCAACAGTCAGCTCCTACCACTTCTACTACTACAACAACCTTCTCACTTTCACTCTTGAAAGGGGTAAGGATTGATGTAAGGTTCCAACTAATGAGATATCCTTTACAATGAAGATCAGTAAATAAGGATAGGATATCTCTCTAAGCTTGTGTATGGATATATAATAGGTTCAGCTTAGAAGAAGTGTATAAAGACTAAGATAGTCTTTGAAAGCTTTGAAAGCACTTTTGCTTGTAAGATCTTGAGGTTAGTTGGATTGTGTTGAGGTGCTTTCAAATGGTCTTCACACTTCTGTATTTATAGACAAATGAAGGATTTGCCCGTTGGAGAGGCAGCCTCAAGTGTCCATAAATGTCTTCTTTTAGTTCTTCAACTTTGAAGACAGAATCTTGATAGTGACATGTCCTCATTTGGGAAATAAACGGCTGTATAGACTTTGTCTTCATTCTGCAGCACTCTTTCCAATGTCTGACTTTCAGATTCTCTTGTTAGGACATGGACATGGCTTCTGAAGGTTGTTCCAATCATAGGACAACATTCCTCATCAAATGGACAACTCTCCTTATCACTATCAGCAGTCTTGCTTATTAGCATGGTTGGCTTGCTCATTTCAGATGACTTGGCTCTTACCCTTTGCTTCACTTCAAAGTGATCTCAGCATGATTCATTGAGGATCTTTAGGGTATTGTTGTCTTTAATTCTTCAGCATAGTTGACCTCAAGCTTTCAGAGCACTTGATCTTGATTAATTGTGCTGAGACAACTCCTCTGGACAACTCTCCTGATCAGCATAGTTGGTCTTCAAAAGACTTAGTGTTGGTTCCAGAGTTTGAGCCTTGAGGGGATTTGTTCTTGATGGACTTCAAGGCATGTGTTCCCCCTCAAATTGTGCATCTAAACACCTAAGAGCTGCCTAACATATTAGCTCCTCATCTAGCCTTATTCTATATGTTCTAACATTCTTAGAACATAATCATCTTGACTTAGGCATGTCTCAGGGGGTTTTGGTATTGAATCAAAACATATCTCATTTTATTCCCAACACGGTTATACAACTTATACCTCATATGTCAATATGCTTTTAGTCAATTTTGTTTTTATCAAGTTAATATATATATATATATATATTTAATTATCTCTAAATTACAAAAAAATCTCAGTTTTAATTTAAATTAGCTATATGCAAATCACGGTTATTCGATCAATTATTAAATATTGTTCCATCCTATATCATGTCAATTAGTTATAGTAATTTCTTTTAAAAAGAAAATCCTAACTATTGAAATAGTATTTCATTTAAAATTTAAGTTATTTATAATTTTATGTAATATTAAGTAATATTTAATAAATAACACTGAAAGTTATCTCATTATAAAAATATATTACTAAAGGGCCGCACTCATGTGCAGTAGCGGGTTTGACCGGTCAAACGAATATTTTCTTAAAAATCGCGAAAAAGTCGCGCACAGGAGGCTAACAGGATAACGATTTTCAGGTCTGTGTTACTGTAAAGGTAATTATATGTTACTACAAGACCAAATATGTGTTACTGTAAGTACAAATAACACATAAATTGACTTTTCACAGGAAATATTAATACAAATTAATTTAAGGAAAGATAAAATAGAAAAATTTGCTCTTAATCCGTGTTACTATAAATATAATTATATGCTACTGTACGGACAAATACGTGTTAATGTAAGGACAAGTAACACACAATTGGCTTTTGAGTACCACATATTTGACCTTAAAGTAACACAGAAAAATGTGTTACTATATAAACACAAGTGTATTACTGTATTAAGAAAGATGTGTTACTGTATAACTAAAACGTCATTATTGAGAGTGAATGAGATACCCACATTAAAAAAGACGAAAAACAATAATTGAAAACACGAAAAACACAACTATGTTGAATAGTTTATCGATCGCTACAATTACAAAAACAACAATTAATTGGAATAGATTTATTGTTGATTTTTTTCTCATTAATTCATTCAAAAAATAAAAATAATAATTTATCCGCTTGTTTCGTGATTAGCAGATCAGAAATCTGAACAGTTTCTGAATTTTTTTTTTTTATTGAATCTGCAGATTTCTCGCAGCGGGCAAAAATAAGCATTGCAAAGAAGGAGAAATTTGTCCCGTCCAGAAGATAAGGCATCGCGAAGAATGAGATCGGTGCAAAAAAGAAGGCAGCGCAGAGAAAGAAGAGGAGTGACCGGGCGGTGACGTAGAAAACAGAGGAGAGAAGAAGATGGATACCGAATAAAAACATAAGATTAGGTCATATTGCACCATAAGACTATGGTGAAATATTGTATATAAGTTTTTGCCATTACTAAAACATGTAATATAAACCAATTTTTATATTTGTTAATTTTTGAACATACTCCATGCACATCTTTATTATATATATTTGTAAACTTTTGTAGTGCTACGTGTCAATCTGATTCTTCTAACACAACCTCTCCTCTTCTCACCACATTTTCATACTTTTTAATATTGATCTAATTACGGTCAATTATACACTTTCATATATATCATGCATGCATTAATTTACGGTAATGACCTAAATAATATGCAAGAATCTTGGCATATATATGATGGGTACATATTTTGTTGCACAATTATAATATTCTAATAATTATCTTCAAGATTGTTTGTACATGTGAAACCAAATTGTATTTTTAATCCAATTACCTACAATAATAATAGAATTCCAATCTACTGATACAAATTATATAAATCAAGTGGTATTTTTAATCCAATTTTAGAATGAAGTTTATACACGGCAATTCCAATTTTTACATATAAATTCAATTTTTTTTATGGAATATAAATTCAATTTTTGATAGTACATAAAATTCAACACTAGAAATTATAGAGAATGTTCTAAATTTTTTACATATAAATTCAATTTGATTAAAATATTGAATTTGACATTACACGAAATTCCTTAATATTATTCAATTATGTAAATTTAAAAATTGAGAATTGCTCATTTTTGTAGGCAATCTGAAATTAAAACGGTGATCATTTAATATGATATTAGTATGTCAACTATAACATTTTAAAATTAAAACTTTTATTTTATATTTATTATGTGCCAAATTTTACTCATAGCAATCCCCTAATTTAGCCAAAATAATTAATAATTATCATATAATTAATTTTACTAACTCATACTTTAATATACATTGATTATCATTTGTATTAGTCAACTACACTTAATTTTAGACGATTAAATGATTTAATAAAATTAAGACCAATTAATATTTACTAATTACTAGAATCATGGTCATGGTTATCGTGTATTATCAATCTTTTAATTAATATGTATTGCATTATAATTATCGAATGAAACTTAGTATTTGTATAAAGTTTTTTTTTTTTTTTGGTAAATTCAATACATTTAATACTTTTTACTAATATTTATAAATTTACATATTAATATGTGTTAGGCTAACGAATTAAAGGGATATGATTCCAATTGAGGGATATCAAAATTTATTAAAATTATAAAACATGTGCTTAAAATGATCATTTGAACGGAGTATATAATTGGTGAATCGGTCTAATATCAATATGACATAAATATGGTAATAATTCTGGTCTTATGAGCAAAATTCGTCATTTTTATTAAGATTAAAAGAAATTAACTACTTTTAATGATATTTTTCTGATTTTTTTAAAGAGATTTTTAGAATTTCTCAATTTTTTAATTTTAGGATTTTGAAATTTATAGAATCTTTATTTTACACTTTCTATAATTTTTAATTTTAAAGAGTTCTCATATTTTTAATGAGAATTTTAGATTTTTAGAATTTATTAATTTTTTATTTTCAAACTTAAATGACGTAAATTGAACTATTTGGCGGGACTCTCAATTCATTCAACACATGCGATCCGAATGCTCACACATTTCCGGTGAGTTTAAAAATTTATGGTCAAATGTATGTAAATTGGATAAAAAATAATGAAAATTTAAAATATATAAACTGAATTAGACATAAGTTACGTGATGTAAAATAATTTTTTTATTTTTTTTAGAAAACCATGTGTCGCATGGCATGTACCAAATGCCCAATTCATTAAAGTGATCAATGGGGGTGGGTGTTATTATCCACAACTACGAGAGTAATTTCTTACGATGAGGTCATCTGTTATTTCGGGACTTTACCAAGTGAATGAGGTGAAGCCATGGGACTGGTCAAAGTCTTTTCTTGATAAAACATTGTGGATTGGAGCGTGTAGAGGTTGAGATGGATGCTAAAGTAGTTGCGGATGCATGGAACTCAGAAGAGACATAATTTTCAATTTTTGGAAAAAAAATTTCGAATTGTAAGGTTGTATTTGAATGAGTGAATTTGATTTGAGAAGACATTTCAAATGAAATGATTTAAAAACGCATGGATTTCAAATTATATGTTTTTAGTGAGAATTTAAAATTCTCACAATTTTAACTAAAAAAAGATGTTAAATATTTGAAAATTTTCATTTACTTTTTAATTCAAACAAGTGGAGTGAATTTAAATTTGTGGATTTAAAATTCATACTTAAATCCCTCTATCCAAATGGAGTTTAAGGGGATTTTACTTTCTATTTCATTTTGTAACGTTCACCGTGTGGCCAATACTAAGACACACAATCTGGCTAGAGTTGTTAGGAACTTTACAAGTCATCATGAATGGAATGACCCTCCGACTCTTGTGGTGGACATCCTTACTGGCATTTGCCGCTGTTAAATAATTTTCTTTAAAAAAAATTGGATTGATTATATAAAATCAATTATTGTGTGAAAATATTAAAGACAATATTTTATTTTATAGTAATAATTACAAATTTTATAGAAAAAAATATATTTGTATTACATTTTGTACTCCATCTGTTCCATAATAATTTTTACATTTTCTTTTCGGGACATCCCATAATAACTTTTACAATTTTCTTTTCGGTCGGGACGTCTCATAATAACTCTCCACCAGCTCTTAGTCCTTTATAAATTTTACTTTCACAATATTTTCAATTTTACACAAAAATGTTTATATTGCTACAACATTTTTTTATCTTTTTTTAACAGCATAACATAAAATTTACAAATCTATACATGTTTAAAAGATTATTTTTAATTAATGAATTGGAATTAAAATATATTATAAAATTTATTTCAATTCCGCGTAAAACGTTTAAAAGATTATTTTTAATTAATAAATTAAAATTAAAATATATTATAAAATTTATTTCAACCCCGCGTAAAACGCGGGTCTTACACTAGTGTGTATATATATATATATATTTTTTTTTTTTTTTTATTGTGGTAGAAAAGAGTAGCAATATTACATAAAAAAACGTCAAGACATCATTTAAATTCTTAATGATGGGTGAGAATTAGGTCTTCCACTTATAGAAATTAATTAGGTCTTCCATGATACATGATTCAACTTTTCTCCATCACTTTCCAAATTGAGAAAGTATTTACATGACATGATTCCTCTAGGTACTTATATTACTCATGTACTATACTCAAATATACATCTAATGCAAAATCCTAATTAATTAAATGTGTCCTCGTTAATAATCCAACGACTATTTCGATGTTTTTATATTTTTTTTATACCACGTTATTCGATTCAAAAATCGACTACTATCTTTACCTTAACTAAATCGAATTTTAAATTTGAGTAGCAATTAACCTCACAAGTCACATCCTTTTCCTTTTATTATATTCGACAATTGAGTTTGAAGTTGGAGGTAGCTGAAACTTTCCTTTTCCTCTCATGGAGTAATTATTAATGGCTTTTAATTCCTGCTAGCTGCAACACCATTTTACCATGCATTTTTTATTTGTAATTTTACACTAAATGGGGTGTCTGCATTTAAGAAAGGTGATATATATATGGCCCTTTTTCTAGGTCAACTATGTTGTCTACATTTCCATAATTAGTCAAATGTTCAAATTTAATGATGATAATTAATCAAATGTGCCCAACATTATATATGCTTGGATTAAATTTAATGGTGATAGTGATGAAAATGCACATCATTATTGTTATAGAGAGTTGGATAGCTCAAGTGGTTAGAGCACCACTACCTAGGTTTTAGACCCTGGATTCGAGTCATGAGGAGGGGAAAAGGGATGGGTATTTAATGTAATTAAAAAATATATATATATATTGTTATAGAAAGTAAAATGGTTAATAAAATAAGGAAAACATTGATCACAATCAGATGTACTCCCTCCGTTTTTTATTAAATGTCACTTTGCCTTTTTCAATATTTTTTAAATAAGTGTCATTGTACACTTTTTTCTTCAAATTTGACAATTTTACCCTTGTACATTGTACTCCCTCCATTTTCTTTACCTTGATTTAAGTTTTTTCCCTTTTGAATATAATACTATAACATAAATCATGCATAAACCTTAATTATTGTATACATGAATATCATCTACAATATTGATCACATTCATTACTAAACATAAATTCAATATTAAAATTAGTTATCATTAATGAAGGGTAAAATAGTTCATGATTATATATCTTAATATATTGAAAATTGTTAAAATGACACTTATTTAAAAGTGGAGGGAGTACTTAATAACTTTTTTTTTTTGGATTGAAGATTATAGAAAGTAAAATGGTTAATAAAATCAATATTGAGTAAGTAATTAAGTCTCGTTTTTTTCTTCAACAACAAAAATGGTAGTAATATATTAACGAGGTACTCAACATAATAAATCAGAATTACAATTATAAAATGCGCGCGAAGACTAAGTAATTAGGTCTCGTAATTGATCAGCAACAAAAAATTATAAAGAAGAACAACCTATATCTCCTTAATATCATATTTTTTGTGATTGAAGATGTTTTTGTTATAAATAATGTATTCAAATGAATTATAAACGCACAAATTTTCAACTTTAATATTAATTACATACATGCATATATTTTAGATTTCGCGCAGGAGACTTTGATGAAGCTCTTGAGGAAATCCTAAAATAGTGACCGTGTATATTTATTTTGGGATGTCTAGTAAGATAAGATATAATTTTATGTCAAATTAATTATGTAAAAATAAGTGATGTTATATTATTATATTAATTATTTGAGAAGTATAGTAATTATTGAATTATTTTGGTAATTATTAGATGATGAAATTATTATAAAATGATTTGAAATTATACGAGGATGCAAATAAAAAATATAAATAAATTTACGTTAAACATATAATTAATTTTGGACTTATATGCACATGTAAATTTAGAAATTTTTGTTTACAGGTTCATGCTAAAAAAGTATATATTGTTGGGATATGAATCCTATAAACAATGTTCTAATTGATGATTGTATGTTTTGATGGCCAAAAGTAACTTTAGAGTTAATGATATATGTGATTATATGTTTGTATATGTGAGATACATGTTATAAGATTACTGATCTTAATGTGTTATGTTGTTTAAGTTTACTGATCTTAGTATATTACTAATCTGATATATGAACTGTTTAAGAACTAAGCTGATGGAAGTATTGTATAGACAGCTTATAGTATAGGACTTAGTTATACTCATCTGTATGTAGTTCAGTTGATGTATAGATAGGTTTTATATTTGTAAAAGTTGTATTCTATTGTATTCAACATTGTAATAGTTAGAACAGTAGATTAAATTGAAGAGATGACTAAGAAGACTACTTCAGAGTTTGAAGAAATCAAGTGAAGTTTTTGAAAGAAGCTGAACAGTTTTGAAGAACTGTGCTGACCAAGAGCAGTAAAACTAAGAAGAGTAGTTTACTGTGCTGAGTTGGTTTATTTGAAGAATAAGTTTGGATAACTTATTTAAGGCGTAACTGAAGATATATATGAAGATAAGCTAACTTGGAAAGATAAGATAAGTTGGTTACAAAAGAAAGAAGTTACAAAACAAGAAACGGTTATGAGTTAGTTGAGAGTTAGTTCACAAACTGCTAACTGTCTTACTAATGCTTATAAATACTGTGTGATCTTCTACTTGAAAAGACTACTGACACTACTGATACAATTACTATTCAAGAGCAATCAATAAGTATTCAAGCACTCACACAGTTGAAGATCGAAGAACTGAAGAAAAGCCACAGATTTGATTTGAAGAAACAAAGGCTATCATCAAGAGAAGTTTTACTTTTCGTTTTAAGTTTGTATTGTTGTAAACAAGTGTGCTAGTTACTTGTGAAATTACTAGTTGATCGAAGATATACCTGGTGGTGTAATCGACAAGATCGAAGTCTTAATCTTGGGACTCTAAACAACAAGTACTCAAGTGGAAAAGAGTAATAAAACATCACGACTGAAGTTGTGAGAGTGGATGTAGACATTTGTCGAACCACTATAAAATCTTGTGTTCTTTACTGTTTTGTTTTGATTAACTGTTGATATATTTGTTGAATAAGAACAGTAAGTTTTCTAAAGAAAAGATTTAAAGAAAAGTTGAGTATAAAAGCTAACTGTTTAGTACTGAGCTGATTTTAAGAACAGTACTGTACAGAACACATTTCCGCACTAAAAACTCTGATATTTTGATAGAATTTGAAAAGTCTATTCACCCCTCCCCTCTAGACTTTTTCTTAGCTTACTCAATCTTAACTCAACTTTTGGGACCAACATATATACAAAAGTGTGTAATTGGATTATAAAAGTGTGAATTATACAACTCAATAATCTTATTCATCCAATCATAAGTAGGGGTCTAAGTGACTCAAGTCGCGAACTCGCGCTCGACTCGGAAAAGGATTGAAATCGACTCGAAGTTAATCGAGTCGAGTTTCGAGCTACTCGAGTAGCTACCGAGTTCGAGCTCATAAATACTCGCCTCGAAAGGCTCGCAAGCCTAATCGAGCTTGAACAATATTTACTATTTTTTCATTAATATATAATTTATATTTATAAACAGATAATCGAGCTCGAGTTTATTTAAAAAAAATATTTTTTATTATTAATTTTGAATATTATATAGGCACCGAGTCGAGCCGAGCTCGAGTTTATTAAGTTTCTTATCGAGTTGAACTAGATCATGAAATTTTAGACTCGGTCAAATCGAGTTAAAATTTATTTGGTTGAGTGCGAGTTTGAAATTTATTACTCCGAGGTAAGAGAAAAATAGAAAATTGTGTCATGTGTGATTTTCAAGAAAATAATATATTTGTAAGATGTATTAGTAGGATATATAAATAGTTTTTAGGGGTGAATGTGATTGGATGGTGAAATCCGGATGTTAAATCCAGAACTAGAATAAGACGGGGGACGTTACGTTCCACGTCTGAACGGGTGAGTTCCAAAACAAAAACGCACTTAGTGATTTGAAAAGAAAAAATACTACACACAAAATCAAACATTTTTAAATGGTGATAATTTAGGTAATACATCGAATGCTAATAGATAATGCTCAGAAGAAAATAGTTCATGTTATTCTATTTTCAAGCTAATAGATAATCCTAAACTAATTTAATTATGTAGTTCGTAAAGTATAGTTCATAAATTACTCTATTTAAAGAAGGGATAAAAAATTGGCAAGTTGGAATTTGAGTCAAATGAATTTTTTTACAAAAATTATATAAAAATAAATAAAAATAAAGTGTTTGTTTATAATAAAAAAAAAAAAAAAAGAATGAGTGGTAATAAATTAATGTGTGAAAATATTATTTTAAAAAGATGCAAATAATGAAATTGTAAAAAAAAAAAAGAAAAAAAAGAATAACGACCTTTTGCCGCGCGTGGTGGAATTCAAAAAATATACTCCGTAATAAAGAATTGTCTATATGCGCGTGAAATCGACTCTCCATTGAAGAAACCCTAATTCTTTGCATCAATTCATTCAATTGAAACCCTAATTCTCAGTCCCGCCACCACGCCGTTCGCCTCCACCACCAGCCCCACTGGCAGCGCCGCGCCGCCTCCCACTCCCTTTCCGAGTGTCGCGACGCCTCCCTCTGCCCATATTCTCAGTCCTGCCGCCACGCCGTTCGCCTCCACCAGCCCCGTTCGCTGTGTCGCGCCGCCTCCCCACTCCCTTTCCGGCGCCGCGCAGTCTACCCCACACCCTTTCCTAGCGTCGCGCCGCCTCTGTCTGGCCCGCCACCCCTCCGTCTCCTGTGGATTTTGAAATTTGAAAAAAAGGGACAACCCAAATCTGACACGAAAGGTACGATTTTTTTTCCTTCGATTTTTTGTTGCCGAATCTTAGTATTTTTCGAAATTCAGCACTGTTTTCGACTATTTAGTTTCGTAAATTGTTGCTTGTTTAAACATTAGGTGACCGAATTTGTTTTATGTTACAGTAATGATTACGAAGGTTAATTTTTGTAGATTGATGGAATAAATCTTAATTTCTGGATATTAATTATACTTATACTAGAGCCAATTAATTAATCTTTATTTTTGTATGATGAAGGTTTGCAAATAGTGAGAGATATGGGGAGGGCAAAGCTAAAAATGGAGCTCATACAAAACGGGAAATCAAGAAACTTGGTTTTCAAGAGAAGGAAGCAGTGCCTGATTCGAAAAATCCAGGAACTCACCACCCTATGTGATGTGAGTGCATGCATGATCATCTACGGCCCAAAACAAGAGAACGGGCCCGTTAAGCCTGACGTCTGGCCCCAAAGCCCCGGCCCAATTATCGACATTTACAAGGCCCGGAATTTGGATTCCAAAAATAAAGCATTCGGGTTGAATGATTTTTTCAATGGGAGGAAGAAGATCGAGGACAAGCTTGCCCAGGATCAAAAAAGTAACATGGAATCTAGGTACCCTACTCATCTTGATTCCACCATGAAAGAATGGACCGGACAACAGTTAAGACAATTTGCAGCAAATTTGGGCAATAAAGCTGAGAATGTAAAAGCCAGGATTGAGATTTTAAAGCAGAGTTCACCAAGCATACCAGGAGTTATGGAAGAGATGCATTTTGGCAATCCTGCAACGTTGAATGGACAATTCTCCCCTCCTCCTCCTCCTCCGCCACCCATTATCCCTATCCACTACCCTAGTACCATTGACGACCATCATCAGCAAAACTCCTTTACGACGATGCTTCAAATGAACGGTGGTGATCACTTTGGAGGTTTTGATCAATTTGGAGGTTTTGATCAATTTGGAGGTGGTGATCAATTTGGAGGTTGTGATCAATTTGGAGGTGGGGCCAATTTCCAGAGTGCATCATATATGAACCAAATTTTCTACGAAACTGCGTCGTCCTCAGGGGTGGTGGAGCCCATGATTTGCTCGTTAGACCATTATAATGGACAGTCGCTGCTGCTGCCTCTGCCGCAAGAACTACAGTTTCCCTCCGGTTGGGAAAATTATTATGGGCGCTATGAGGATATTCTTCAGCATTAGATGTAAAACAGAGTGTAGACCTGTAGAGTATCAGATTTAAAATGTAACATCAGAAATTCATTCAACTGAAAACAGTACTTGTATTTCATTTCTTATATCAATGAAGCATAACAGATATTAACTTCTTCTCTTATTGATGGGGTGTTAGGATGCCTATTTTGTATCAAATTACAAAAGGAACAACCATAGAGGGTAAATAAATCAAGGAATATTTATAACCAAAAAAAAATTCTCTTTTTCTTTCTTGCATCTTGTGAAAGGCTGTACACCTCATCATCTTATGATTTTCATTGCAAGATCTAAAACTCCAATAACTATCAGATGCCAGACAATTTATTGAAAATGACCCACACATTATTAGAGTTATAAGATATAAAGAAAGACTAAATAAACAATATTCATAAACACCATACCATTAAGTGAATTCTTGTTAGAATCCTTTACGTTTACGGACCGTCCTTGTCGCCATCCCATCTTCAACAAAACTTTCACACCTAATCATAAGAAGCACAAAAACTTAAAAGAGATAAAATAACAAAAGAATATGCTTATCAGTAAATTAGACACCAACCTATGGACTCTGTAACTGGAGTTATAAGCCCAAGGCCTAAAACAAGTTTAAGATTAAAATACATCACGGAAAGAAAATTTGGTGGGGTGGGGGGAGTATGAACAAGCGTCTTAAATTTGAGAGTTAGCCAATTACAAAATAGAAATGGAGATAAGAGGAACTTGTGGAACTGCAGAGAATACAAATAACTTTTATTTAGTAAAATGGCAGCAACCAAGGAGATAAATGCAAAGAACCAGTAATGAGTGTATAAGTCAACAGAACAAAGACCCGAACTAGATAAAAGTGCCAGTTAAGATCCAAATTGGTAGTTCACAAATACAAGTTGAAGAATGTTTTCTAGAGTTTAGCAGCTAACTATAGAAAAGCCAAAAAATTATATGCCCAAATTTGAGGTCAGACAAGTATTTGAAAGAGAAAAAAAGCAGCAATGTTAATAAGTAAGTTAACATGAACCTAGAGATACATAATTGAAGAGAAGAGCTAGAAACAACCATTGTTGTTGCTCTTGTTTACGAGTAACCTCAGCAGCTGTAAATCCAAACGTGCATGGACGTGCGACCTTCCAATTCCTAGAACATCAAATCACAAATTAGAAAGAAAAAAAATAGATAAAACTTAAAAAGAACAATTCTGCAAAAGGGAAGAACCCATGTCACTAAATATTAAATTCAGCATATCCTAATCCAGGAAGCTAAAAATGATTAAATTCAGCAAAAAGGAAGAACCCATGTCAATATTTCTTTACATATGAACGAAATCAAGAAACAATAGGACCGTAAAACACCTCTTTGGAGCCCACAGTAGCTTAATTCCTTCTTCGTCAGGAGAGTTTCCCATTACAAACAATTTGGAGTTAATCAACTTCAAAACTAGCACTCACCCCCACCCCCACATACACGAAGCGAAAGAGGAACTAAAATCCTATTAAACATTCAACATAACATCCGCAAAACAACAATACTTTTTGTTCGATACTTGAATTCAACTTTTTCCACACTAACTGAATAACTCTACAAATTGATGGTGAATTTTTACCTCTTGTTTCCATGGAGGAAGAGCGCTTCTGAGCTGACCGGAGGCCTCCGCCACCGCCTTTTTCTTGCGAGCGGTAATTTGTTTCTTCTTCTCGCTCAATCGGCGTCCCATAGAAGATAGAAGACGAAATCTTCTTCGTCGCTCGTCATTTCCTATTTTCCCCATTTTGGGGATAAATTATTTGGTAAAATACAAATATTTTTCAATTAAATATATTTTTTTATTTTTTATTTTCTTAATATATTTTAAAGATAAATGAAAAATATTTGTATCTATCTTTAAAATGACTTAGCGTCCCAACTCATTAATTTGGATCAATAAAATTTGGGTTAATTGCAAATTAAATCACCACCTTTCGATGAATTGCAATTTAATCTAAACTTTTGAATAATTGCAAATAAAATCATCACCTTTCAATATTGTTGCAATTTAGACTTCTAGACAATCTCATTTGTGTCCGAATTTGACGTTTCGAGATTAGATCGAAATAAAAAACAATGTTGTTTCATTAAGAAGGTGTCACATCAGCCAACCACGTTAGATTTGAGCACAAATGAAACTATTAAGAAGTTTAAATTGCAACAATATTTAAAGGTGATGATTTTATTTGCAATTATTCAAAAGTTTAGATTAAATTGCAATATAGTGAAAGGTGGTGATTTAATTTGCAATTAACCCATAAAATTTTATATGCTCGGTTGAAATATTACTCATATCTTATCTTAATCTTAATACTCTAATTTAACTAACGAAATTTAACTGCATTTCGAAAAAACAATCCTTTAAATACCTTATCTTAATCTTAATACTCTAATCTAACTAACGAAATTTAACTGCATTTCGAAAAAACAATCCTTTAAATACCGTTGGATTGTTAATCTAACGAACGAAATTTATTTAATATGACTGCATTTCGCATTAGTGCATTTGCTCTATGCAATATGCGATCGCACGCATTACTAATAAATTAAATTAATGTATATAAAATTACAAAAATATCCTTTTATTTTTTTTAAAAAAAAGTTAATTATAAAATGAAATATATCCTTATTAACATTTCATTTTTAAATTAAAATACTTTTTAACATAATCAAATAATTTAAAATTGTTGATTCCTCATTCCCATCTTGTTCAGGTTATCATGAAATTGTTTAGTTTCATGAAGAACTTGATCGACCAAAATATATTGGTAAGAGTGAAAAGAAAATCTGTAATCTTTGTTAGAACACTGTGTGCTCTCAAAACTTCCAAGGCCTGGCCAAATTTTGCAAGATACTAGCTAGGGGAGAAATCCTCCAACTCTACGAAACTTTAATATTCCGATCTTATGGCATGTTGGTATCCGATCAAAATTCGGCATCAAACGACGAAATCCAACTGCTTGAATGATTTCTCGAGCGCAACGGGTCGAGCCTTTTATCCGTCAATGGCGTCCGGCAAACCGAAGCATCCCTCAAAACCTGCTCCCTATGACCCGAAAACTCGCTTTTCTGAATAATGATGATCGGACGAGGATTCTCAAGGTCAAAAATCAAATAATTAGGATTATAAATTGGGGAGCATTGTTCTGTTGAAAAATCTGGACAGAATTGTGTCCTCCTTCTCAATGCAAATGAAGTATGATGAAGAATTTAATTTAAAACGTGTGGGTAGTGGGGAATTCACGGATCTAGTGTTTAATTTAGATTTCAAGAATTAGGATTTTATATGATGGAATTAGGGCTCTACTCGAATTTGATAAATTGATTGGTGGATTTGAGGTTAAACAGAGTAGATTTGAGGAAGGCATCCACAATTTAGAGATGATTGCTAGCGCAACTTTTTTGGAGCACACATCGTGTAATTGGTAAAGAATTCTGGAAGAGCGCAGGATAACATGATGAAGAAGGAGAAAGAGATCGATGAAAAGAGTTTTCTGTGATTATCATTATTTTTAATTATTTGACTATTAATAAAAATGGTTGAGAAGCATGGTTAATTAAATCGAAGATTATGTTATGGTTTATCAAAAAAAAAAATTATAAGGACGTTTTAGTAATTTAATAATTCTTTTCATTAAAAAATAAAATTTTAATTTAATGGATCGCATATAACAAAGTTAAATGAGGTGTCAATTTTTCATTTGACGTCTTATGTAAGACAGGGCGAAACCCCTATCTCACGATAGAAAACCCTTGTGAGAATATAATGGGACACGTGTCACAATTTTATCACTCTACACAATCTCTCTTTTCACCAAAATTGTCTATTTCAAAATCTATTTTTCCTATTTTAATCTCAAAATTATAATTTTAAATTTTAAATTATAATTATTATTTTTAATCTCCCCCTCTTTCAAATTCTTCCATTTCAAATCTTATCTTAATCTTAATCTTATCTTCGTGTCACAATTTTATCACTCTACACAATCTCTCTTTTCACCAAAATTGTCTATTTCAAAATCCGCATTATTCTCAGGCATTCTGATTAAAAAAATTCATTTTTTCTATTTTAATCTCAAAATTATAATTCAAAATTTTAAATTATAATTATTATGTTTAATATCTCCCTCTTTCAAATTCTTCCATTTCAAAATCCCAATATTATCAAACATTTTTATTAAAAAAATTTAATTCTCCTAATTTGTCAAATTCTTCCATTTCAAATATTAATATTAATACTCTATATTTGTGAGAATATAATGGGACACGTGTCACAATTTCAACACTCCATCATAATCTTTCTCTTCACCAAAATCGTGTATTTCAAAATCCCTACATTCTCAGGCATTTTGATTAAAAAAATCCATTTTTTCTATTTTCATATCAAAATAATAATTTTAATATTATTACTCATAATTATTATTTTTAAATTTGAAATCATTTTAATCTTATCTTCTAATATTCAAATTTAAAAGAAACAGAATTCCGTATATTCTTAATCTCATCTCCTATAATGATCATCTTCTCCTTTCGTTCGAATCTCATTCTACTTTCTTATTCTTTATTTTTTATGTTGATCAACATGATGTATAGATTTCTACTATATTATATATTTCTCTCTTTCGATTCTTTTACATTTTTTTTTACAATTTTCTTCAATCTTTTTTCAATTATTTTCTTTTAAACTTTTCTTTAATTTTTTTTGGTTCTCTCTAATTTTTCTATTTTACTTACTTCTTCTCTCCTCTCTCTCTCTCTCTTTTATTTATAGATTTACACTTTCTTAAAATCTATAAATAAAAAAGAGAGAGTTAGAATCAATTCGTATATCACATTTAATTTTTTTTTATTGTCTCTATAAAGTAAACAGGAGTATCTATTATGATATTGATGTCTTAGGTATGATTTATTTTGTAGATTTCTACTAGATGATATATTTCTCTCTTTTTCTAATTTTTTTATATTTTTTTTTACAATTTTCTTCAATTTCCTTTCTTTTTTCAATTATTTTCTTTTAAACTTTTCTTTAATTTTTTTTTGTTCTCCCTCATGTCATTTGCTTTCCTTAGTCAGCCTTCTGCTCTTCCGACCTGCTACGTTTCTTTCTCTTGATGCCTGCATTTTTCTCTATATCCACCGTTATTTCTTTTATTTATAAATTTACAGTTTTTTAAATTATTTTTTCCTAAACTGTCATTAAATTGAAACTGTCAGTAAATTAATAGATTTATGAAATTGAATTTTCCTTGATATTTTTGTTGTATGTTTTTAATTATAATTTTTTTAATTTAATTAGAATCAATCGATAGGTCACATTTAATTTTTTTATTTTCTCAATAAAGAAAATAGGAGTATCTATTATGATTATTATGATGATTTATTTTTATTGTCTTGATCTCAAATTCTATCCTTCTGCGTGTAAGTTTTCTTCCCTCTTTATTAATGATGTCGGTGGTATTTATTATTTTTGATTTATTATTAATATTTTTTTATATATTTAATATATATCAAATTAGTGTACTAATTTTTAAATTTATTTATAAATAGGTACACATAAAAATTCTAGGTACACATAAAAATTCTACATTAAATGGTTAGTACGGTGTAGACACCCTCTCTAATAAATATACCCTTTAAATGAATGTAAGTTTATCAATATTAATGGTAAGATGATTTTGTAAGTTTGTCAATATTAATTATAAGATGATTTGTTTTTATTTTTTTTATAAATTAGAGTTCTTGAGAAAAATAAATGTATTGGAAGTGACGTAACCACTTTAATTGATCATTTATATATTTTATGTAATTAATTTTTTTATAATATACATGGACGATAAGTATGAGTGTAAAGAAATGTATTTTACTTTATGAATCATTGGGTGAATGTATATATAATTTTTTTGAGATATGAAATGTGAATGTATTCTAAAATAATTTTAATTTTTTTTAAAGATATAGTATAAGTTTTGTTGAGAATTTTAGAGAATTTTTAGTAATTGACAATAAAAAAAATCAGATAGTAAATATATTCTATAATAATTTAACAAACTTTACTTGAAAAAGTTTTAGTAATTGTTAATAAAAAAAATTCAAAATCTTTCAATAAAGTTTGATTAGTTAGTTGAAGTGTCGGATAAAGATGTACTTGACTTAGTTGAGAAAATTATGCAATTGTTTGTTATAATATAATAGTTTTTATGTGCCATTGTTTTGGTGCTTATTTCAAGCCATATAAAGACTTTATCAATTTACACACCTTATTTTCTTACCCAGGAGCAGAAAAACCTTCTGGTTGTTCAATATAAATCTCCTTAACTAAATCACCCTTTAGAAATACAGTTTTTACATCCATTTGATGTATTTCAAGATTTCTCAAAGCAACTATTGCCACTAGTAATCTTATCGACGCAATTCTCGTCACGGGAGAATACGTGTCAAAATAGTCAAGATCTTCTTTTTGTCTATAACCTTTAATTACAAGTCTCGCCTTGTATTTGTCAATGGTCCCATCAGTTTTCATTTTTCTTTTGAAAATTCACTTGTATCCCAGTGTTTTACTCCCCGAAGGAAGATTCACTAATTCCCAAGTGTGATTTTGCACAATGGAATCAATCTCACTCTGAATTGCCTCTTTCCATAGAGGACCTTCAGACGAGTTTATGACTTCCTTGAAGCTTTAAGGTTCACTTTCGAGCATATAGGTAAAAAAATATGGACCAAAGATTTTTCCACCCTGTCTCTTTTGCTTCTTCTTGGTTCAACCTCTACATTCTCAACAGTTTCTTCCATTGTTGTATTTTCATGCCTTTTTGAAGTACTAGTTTCCTTATTAATTTCATTGCATGTCTTCCATGGAAATATGTGTTAAAAAAATGAAGCACTTTGTGAGTGTTATCTCATAATCTCATAGTCAACACACTAAGAAAGTAGTGTGCTTATAGGATCAGATAAGATGACTTAGGCCGAAATCAGATGAGTTGAAGGTTTCAATCAGCTGAGGAGGTGATGCTTAGAGTTCAGCACAGTTGGTCAGATCAGCACAGTAGTGGATCAGCACAGTATTGAGTCAGCTCAGTACTGGGTCAGCACAGTACTTCAGTAGAGTGGATCAGCACAGTACTTCAGCAGGGTATATCAGCACAGTACTTGGTCAGCACAGTAGAAGTCTATCAGCAGAGTCAGCTTTTGATCACAGGAACAGAAGAGTTGAGCATCAGCACACTAAGTAGTGTTCTGATCTTTATGGACAAGTCTTCTGATATGAAAGTTAGTTAGTTTAACTAGTTGTATTACAGTTACAACTACTTGAGGGCATAACTACCATTTCAGTTGGGCAATAACAGAGCACATGGGTTGTTACAAGTGGTTGCAAACGGTTGCTAACTACTCAAACAGTTCCTAACAGCAGTAACTACATTTGATCTTTATATACTCTTGTATGTGTACATTGTAAAGGTTGACGATTTTGGATTGTAGATTGTAGTACGTTTTTGTAATCTTTGAGTTGTGTGAGTTCACGAGTGAAGTGAGGAAATATCTTATTCCGAGTGAATGAGTGTGTAAACATTCTTTATCAATCAAAGAAGTACTCGTCTGGTCCAGTGGATGTAGATCACATTGACCGAACCACTTAAATTCTTGTGTGATGTTTGTCTCGTTGCTTACTTTTTGAAATACTATCCTAGAGCAGTTATTTCTTCTATCTTCAAGTATTCTACTTGGTTGGAGACGTCTAATCGACTGGAATTACTTGACACACTTATTGATTCCATAATAGTATTTTTATGTATGTCCTCAATTTTGGATTCATACATAAGAAATCGATAGGCACTACTGTTATGTACATAACCAATGAATACACAATCAACAATTTTATGGCCTATTTTTACTTTCTTAGGTGGTGGAACAGTCACCTTGCAAGACACCCCCACATTTTCAAATATTTGTAGAAAGGTGCTCGACCATGCCATAATTCATAAGGGCTTTTGTCAATTTTCTTTCGTGACACTTTATTTAAAAGGTAATTTGCAGTCAAAACTGCTTATTCCCACATATTATGAGGTAAACCATAATCTAATAACATTGCATACATCATTTCTTTCAATGATCGATTTTTCCGTTCCACCACACTATTTTGTTGTGGTGAGTAATGTGTAGTAGTTTTCATGCTTAATTCCATGTTGTGCACAAAAGTCAGCAAAGGGAAATTAATACTCACCTTCTCTATCACTTCTTAATATTTTAATCTTTCGATTTAGTTGATTTTCTACATTTTTGTAAGTACAAACTTATCTAAAGCTTCATATTTACCTTTTAAAATATATTTTACACACAACAAATATTTGTGCTATCATCCACAAACGTGAATAATAAAAGATATCTTCGAAATTTTCTTACAACTAGGATATAATTTTGTTTAAGTATCTGCAATGAGCGCCTCAAGATATGCAGGGAGACCATGAGTATTATCATCATTAGTTAATGGACTTTTATTGAGCTACTTGAGGGGCCTTTAGGAGACTTAGGATTGGACCTCCCAATGGGCTCAGAAATCAATATTGAGCCACAATATTTTTCCAGACCATTAATATTAATTCATTCCACTATAGAATTAACATTGCACTATCCATCCCAACCCATATTGCAAAATATGGCTCCCGGTTATTATTTCTCGTGTTTAAGATTCAATGTCCATTAATTAATTTAAGCTAGTGAATGCTTTAATTAATACTATATTTTATTACTCGGAGTAAGAACAACTCAACATTATTATTATACCGAAAATAAATTCCACTGATCAGATTTGATATGATAAACATTTTGAGTCAACCAAGGGGACATAATCAACTTGACACTCCAAGACACGATTATCTGTATTAATTTTGCAATTTGTCCTATAATTAATAATATTGCCCAAAATACAAAGTATCAAATCACATTGATTCTTTACCCATAATAGATCAAAGCAACACTTCTTAATAACAAACAATCTCATTTAAGTGACAAAGATTAAGAAATCAACAACCACGGAGGTATAATTCAGCACATCATAATGCACTAGTGTAATCTCTTGGTCAAGACAAACCAATACGAGTCTTACACCTCAAGTTCTACCAATAGATTGTTCAATTCCACCTAAGTTGTGAATCAATTGTACTTATATACAAGGAACTGACAATGCAATCTTCTGTGATCTTCTACCCACCACACTGTCTACAAGACTACTATGTAAAGTACATTTGAACGTTTATGCAATAAATAATTAACATCCATTATATTTAAAGCAGTCAATGATAAAAAATTATTCTCATTAATAAGTGCAAAAACCAGTTTGTATACATCAGTAACACTAAAAACATACTTGCCAGTATAACCCTAACACACAGGTGACAATGCAATGCAAGACTTGATCCTGCATGAAAATATTGTAAAGTCGTACCTAATAACAAAAAATGGAATTATCTGCAATTTTTGTGGTCCTATACTTCAAAGTGGAGGTATTACTTGTTTCAAATATCATTTGAGCCACACAGATCCTAAAAAGAATTCACGAACATGTTCAAATGCGCCTTTCGAAGTTAAGCAGGAAATTCGTAACATGTTAAAAATGAAAGATGTTGCAGAGCAAAAGAAAGCTGAAAAAATGAAGGACATTATAACTGAATTGAGTATCATTGGGAATAAAAGAGAAGATGCATTAGAAGCTTGCATGGCAACACCATATGATTTTCGTTCGGATGGATTAAGGCGAGGAGGATACATGAACACATCTTTCTCATCTTCATCCTCTTCATGATACTCAATTCGGCTTTAATTTCCTTCATTTTTTCAGCTTTCTTTTGCTCTGCAACATCTTTTATTTTTAACATGTTACGAATTTCCTGCTTAACTTCAAAAGGCACAGTTGAGCATGTTCGTTAATTCTTTTTAGGATTTATGTGGCTCAAATGATATTTGAAACAAGTAATACCTCCACTTCAAAGTACAAGACCACAAAAATTGCAGATAATTCCATTTTTTGTTATTAGAGACGACTTTACAATATTTTCATGCAGGAGCTGCAAGACCAAGTCTTGCATTGTCACGTGTGCCACCATCACTACCACTTCTGGTTGCCATTCTCTTTTATGTACCTTGAAAAAAATAAATTAAATTAGCTATTTCGATAATATTCATCAAAATCATTAAAATAATATTTTTGTTATTCTGCCAATATTTTGTTATAAACACTTGTAAATTTAAATCAAAGAATACGATCAACAACAAAAAAAAAAAACTAAATTGTATATGTGAATTAAATAGCTAATCAAATTAAATTAGGTGATTCACCACTCCACCAAAACGAAATCAAAGAATATATACTAGTACACTTTATAATTTCTCTCTTAAAAATTGTACTTTACTTTTTAGGAAAATAATTTATATTTATGTACTATTATAACTAAAAAATAAAATGTACAATTATATAATAAAATTATGGAACGATCTTCTTTTGTGCAATATTGCATATATGCATCTCAGTCCAATTAGATCAAAGTCAAAATCATAAACTCATTTAGCCCAAAAGTCAAAACTGGAAACTAAATCTCGCGGGTCTCAATTTGGGTCTCAATCAGTTATGTTAATAAACTTCACAAAAATTCACGGGTCATAAGCCCGGATCTGGGTTGCCCAAAAAATTCACGGGTCACAAACAGATGGTTTACTACATGACCAAAATATTGTTACTACATGATCAAAAGTTTACTACTATATTGTCTAAAAATATTCTAACAAATTCACTCAAAAAAATTAAGTGTTCAGAATATTTTTGGATATGTAGTAATACACTTTTTACCTTATAGTGATAAAATTTTGATCTAGTAGTAACATAGTTTTAGTCATATAGTAACAACTGACAACAATATTTTAATCAAAGTTGATTCGCTTTTGACACCTAAATTTCGACATAAATTAATCTTAATTGGTCAATATTTGTTTATGTAAAATTAAAGTATAGATAAATTGAAATATTTATACATGATTCATATCAAAGCTAGATTCTACACTCGGTCATATGATTATCAAATAGACAATAAGAATCTTATCAAAATAATTTCTATACAATTCAATTTGGATCCCCCTCAAAAAAAAAATAAAAAAATTGGATCAAATTTATGCTCAATCATGATATTCTCGAATAAATTCCGATAAGATTTAAATATTCTTTTCTAATTTTATTATGATTAGATCAACATGCTCTATACAGAATCTAGAACTAGCTAGATAAATATAATGTTTTTCTTTTGTGAGATTGACACTCATAAATTCTAATTGTTAGGACCAAAATTATTACTACTTCACTAACTAAAGTAAAATTTTGTATTATATATAAAGGTAAATATTTGTGTGTATCAGTTACATCCATTTAATTCAATTTTCTAAATAGGTGAATGTTATTCATGACTACATATAAAAGCTATTGTTGTAAAATTAATTTGAAATAAGAGTTAAGATACCAATGTATGGCTTTCAAATGCTATTTCATAAGGGTTGGTCTGCTATGCATCCTAGTCCATGTTGCACTTTTCAATTTTACTGACTTACACTTTTTGGTAAATGGTGTTGCACTTTTCAATTATTACTAAAAATATTATTATACAGTTTAATAATTGAAAAGTGCAACACCATTTACCAAAAAGTGTAAGTCAGTAAAACTGAAAAGTGCAACATGGACTAGGGTGCATAACATGCACTCGAGTGCATACTAGGCTTTACCATTTCATAAACAAAAATTAAATTAAATCAAAATGTACATACCAATTAATGTGTGGCTTTCCGAATTCTCAATTCAATGGTTGGTATACTTGGTAATACAAGTGGTTCCTCTCCAATGTTGCAACCTGTATAAAAAAAAACCAATGAGTATAATTGAGTTAGTCTTAATTTAGAAATTAAATAATTAAAATTAATATAATTAAAGTTCTTGGGAGATGTTTCCATTTCATACCTTGAGATTGTAAAGACTGAATGTTCATTGTGATGAACTTATGCTGTTTTATACACAAATATATTACATTAAAAAAAATTTAAAAAAAAAAGTTGAATGAAGTAATAATGGTACCCACGTGAATGTAAATGGTATATCATGCTAAAAATTAAAATAGTTTGATTGTTTTGAAGAATGAGAATCTTGCAGTTTTGCATATAAAATTATTTTTATCTTACAAATTACAATGATTATTTAGAAGATATGAAGTTGGAAATATATTCCCCATAATTGTAGCAAAGAAAATAAGCATTAATATATATATATATATATATATATATATATATATATATATATATAAATAAAAGTATTATAAAAAAATGCGATTCTTTTATTTTTTGCAATATTGTTTGTTATCTCCGCGATATATATTCGATTTCCATTAAATTTTACATTACAGGTGAATAATATTGATATCGATATTTTGCGGAAAAAATACAATAGACTCCAATATTCATATCTCAATATCCAAATTTATAATATATTCGCGATATTTCATAATATTTTCATCATTGATTGGTATCAATATTGTTTGGAGAAAGATGACATCTCAACTACTATATTTGAACCTCATATATTATCATTTTGGTATTAATTGTATTTTATCATTTATATTTAGTCATTCTATAATGTATTATGTACTACAAATATATTACATTAAATTTTTTTAGGGTAATAACTATTATAGTCATCTCACCTTATCTAATAGATTCAAAATAGATTTATTGAGACAATTCTGCCCTTTCTCCTTATTTTGAAAATTTCCGAATTAATTTATTCAAAATGCAGATTCATCTAATAAATGCAGATTCTCAAAATTTTGCTTAATTTTACCACCTTCCAAATTTCATAATTAATATTATTTTATAATTTAATTTTTTTAATTAATTAGATTATTTATCTGCATTTAATTAAACAAATTTCATAATTAATATTTCTTAGGTTATTTATCTGCATTTTATTAAATATTCCATAACACGTTATGCATACGGCATTCAATTATGACTATTTTGCATATCACATTATGCATAATTCAAATCATTTCCTAAAATTAAATTGAAATACGATAATTATTTTGTATATCACATTAGGCATAATTCAAATCATTTTCTAAAATTAAATTGAAATATGATGACTATTTTGCATATCAAGAATATGCATAATTTAAATCATTTTCTAAAATTAGATTAAAATATGATGATTATTTTGCATATCACTAATATGCATAATTTAAATAATTTCCTAAAATTAGATTAAAATATGATGATTATTTTGCATATTCGCAATTCTTAAGTATTTTTTGCATGTCGAAGTTGTCCAAGATTACGAAAAACACTTAGAATTATCTGTTTCTTATAAAAAAAAAAAAAAAAAGGTTATAGCATTACACAAGTTATAAATGGAGTTATCCAAACATCAAATCCAAAACTCCCTAATATATTTTTCAGAAGGTAAAGTCTGCTAGTGAGAATACTTTCTACAAGATTATGCTATAGAATTCAAGAGTCCCATAAACCACATTAACCATAGAGATGTCCTCATGTACACCAAAAAAAAAATAGTTATTCTATTCCCAAGTAGAACGGGTAGCTTCTTCAAAAAAAAGTATTTTTAACAGATTATCAAACAACACCCTTCTCCCTAGATTAACAATTACTACCACATAAGTAAATAAATGATAATTCAAGAAAAGCAAATTCACCACATATTAAACTTTCCTGATTGAGAATTTTGCATTGGATTCCCCTCGTATGCAGAAGGTCACCAGGCTATACTTACTACTACATATTGGAAAAGGGAAACCTTAGTTGTGTAATTTAAAGAAACAGCATCTAACATTAAGCCTCGTGAATTAAATCCTGAATCTTCGATTAAAGAGTTTAAGGAAAAAGAATGAAGTTGATGAGTAGCCATCTCCCACCAAACCCACCCCATCATCATCTAATTCAAAATCGATGATTAACTTTCAAAAAAAAAAAAAAAATGGATGGGTATTTAACTTCCAAAAAAAAAAAAAATTATCCTTGAACACGTATTATTTTTAAAAACTTTATAAATTAATTAAAAACTATGTAAATTTTTAATGATTTCGCAAAACATATTCTTCTATGTAAATTACTTCATATTTTATTATAAAGTTATTTTTTAGTTTCAAATTATAATTAGTTGTTGTTAAATAATTTCAATTAATAAGTAAACCAACTACAATTTTTTTTATAATAAGTAAAGTAAATTATTAAAATAATTAGGATTAAGGATAATTATATAAATTTAAAAAATTAATGAATATAAATTAGTTAAAATAATTAGGGCCTGATTCTTTACTAGATGATTTTTTGACCAAATGCTTCCGGGGCTTTGCATTTGAATCGTTATACAACGGTGTTGGAGATCTATCATGGTGAGCATAGACAGCATCATCATCCACAAGATTTTGGTGAGGCCAGTTGGATATCCTCGTCGAAGTCCATCAATGGCGCTCGCCGTCTTCATCTCGGTAACTGAATTCAACAACCAAAATACCCAGTTTTATTATTTTAAAACCCTAATTAAATATATGAAAGGAGCCCTAATTAACTATGTAGATCTCAAATCCATCCAAATTAGAGCAACTTTCAAATTCACATCAATTCAAACAATCGCAGATCTTCTTAACGCAAATTGATTGAGATGCTAAATTACCATGTACAAGAACAAATCTGTAATAGATAGGCGCCGGAGGACCTCGATTTCGTCGTCTTCGTCTTTGCCTCCGTCAAACAGATCGGCCACGACTTCGGTCCAGCCATGCCGAGACGTCGAACAGAACAGAAGGGCACCGCGCTAAAATGCGTCGATGTGCGTCCATGGCGAAGCTTCGATCTGGGGGTTAACTCCACTGGGAAAACGAAAGGCCAGATCGGCCACCACGAACCACCAGAAGCATCTCCGCCGGAAACATCTCAGCCATGGTGGGGGAAGACCTCCGGCGAAGGTTTACAGCGACGCCGCGTGGGAGATGGAGTCGACGACGAACAAATCAGTTGATGGAGTCACCGTAGTGCCCGATTCAGTTGACGAAGACACCGTAGTGCCTGATTCGATCAGTTGACGGAGACACCGTAGTGCCTGATTCACTTTCGGATGTGGATTATTTTTCTGAATTCAAAGAAGTCTTACTCGATTTCGAGGGTAAGTGAATGATTCATATATTATATTATCAATTAAATATATTATATGAATTTAAATTTTCATATTGTAGTTTAAATTGTTAATTTTTCTCATGTAAATTAAGAACATATAATTAGGCAAGGTGGATGAAATTAAAAAAGAGTGTTATGTGGGTGAGCATGACGATTACCCAATTATATGGTCTACTTAAAAGGTACCTAGGTCTTGTGTAATAGTTCAATATTTGTATTACTTGTAATGTCACAATTAATTAATATATCATTTTGTTGCAGCCCATATGATAGAGATTGTTCATGTGGAAATGGAGTCACCGTAGAACCCGATCGATTAAGTTGATGGAGACACCCGATTCACTCTCGAATGTGGATTAATTCAAAGAAGTCTATTGATATCTTATTTTTACTATCGAAATAATTATATGGGATATCTTATTATTACTATCGAAATAATTATGTGGAAGTTAGTATTGTTTCATTATTATCTTTATTTTTACATGATACACGTGTTATGCAACACTAAATAAACAACCGCAAGTGTACGGCGTCTATTGTAGCGTGATAAGCACGAGGTCGATCCCACGAGAAGGTTAAGCGTAAAAGGGTAGTTTGCTAGTCGAGTTCTAAATAGACGTGATCGATAATTTGAGTGGTGTGAATTACTCTAAAATTACCTAACTATGTGTCACCAATAAGTAATGAAAAGTAAATGCAAAATCGATCAACTAACATGCAAATCAAGAAAACAAACGTAAAACGAATGAAAACTCCAAGAAGGAAGGGTGGGTTCCAAGGCATATGTCACACTAAGGATTCAACTTATGATTAAGGGCTTAATTAAGTGGTGGTATGTTGATTACTATAAGGTTGATCACAAAATGGTGAATTAAAAGTTCTCTCGATCCAATTAATCCAAGAGACATATCATACAAACTAGCATCTCTACTAAGCATGCATAAGAAATCCCCAAAAAGTTCCTAAGATCATCTAATACCCTCCCAATAATTGATCCTCTCTCTCGAGCTCACAAGAATATTGGGTCGAATGCTTAAATACGATTAACGAAAGAGATTTCTCAATCCAATTCCAATTAACAATAGATAAAACATACTATCATGGCCATTGACAACATGTTGCAATGAAAGTTAAGCATTCAAATAGAAATAGCAACACAACCACCAAATAAACAAGAAATTAATTCATAAGCATCATCCAAAGTATAAACATAGCCTTAGAACCACAAATGTGTTTAGCTAACTACTAACATAATCAAATTACAAAATCCAAATGAAATAACTAAATAAAAAGGAAAAGAAAGAGAAAGCTTAGTCTAGAATGTGGTAGGGAATGAAATTCCCAAGCTAATGCCTCTTCTCTTGCATGAATTGGTGAAGAGATGAAGAAGTTATGGCCAAAACACCTCCAAGTATGTGTAATTATGTGTGGATTGGGGAAGAGTGTCTTGGGTTTCAAGAATGAGGCCTTATATAGTGTTGGGGAAGGGTTTTGATGCCAAAATTGCAAGTTGGTCCCTCAAAAATGGAGAAAATGGCCAAAACCCCCCGAGAATGTTGTCACCCGGCCGGGTGGGTTCCACCCGGGCACCCCACCCGGCCAAATTACGAATGTCTTGGAAAATTGGCCTTGCCCGGGTCGAAACCACCCGGCCGGGTGGGTTTCACCCGGGCCAAATTCGAACATCTCTCAAATCTGCCCTTGCCCGGGTGGTTTTGACCCGCCCGGGTCGATTCTACCCGGGCATGCTTTTTCGTCCCTTCGTATCTCGAGCTTCCGACCTCCGATTGACTCGATTCTTTTTTTCATTCCACTCCGTTTTTCGAGACGAATCCAACGGTGCACTCCTCTTTCCGGTCCGATCACTTGTGGTATATGTTTTGCTCCAAATTCCATCGTTTTACCTATAAAATCGACAAAACAATACCTTTCTCTCATTTTGGCTAAAAAAATCATATTCCATGCATAATTCAATGAAATCCACATCAAAATATACTTCACATGTGCATCTAAAACGCGTAAATTCCACCCGAATCATTACACCACGTACTCTGTTCCTTTAAAATATATTTTTCACAAATTTGGTAAAATTAATTTCTATAAATTAGATTTAACTTTCTTAATAGACAATGCTTACACATTTATACTTTTTTTAAAATGGATGATATAATTATTTTTTAATCTAAAAGTTTATAAATCTTAATAGTAGTTTTATAAAGATTTAGAAACTTTTAAAAATTATTGAATGACTTTTTTTTTTTTTACTGAGAAAGCCTCAGCTGACTAGACCTAAGGACAACTATCCTCAAAGGTAAAATAAAATGAGACAACCAAAATCCTTCACGCCAAAGGGTAATGGTCATAAGAAAGCCTTTCCTCAAAGATTCCCTCAAGTAGCACAAAGAACTTATAAGTTCAGGAGATTTGACAACCCTCCTGAAACTTACAGAGTAAACACATTCACACATACTTTCCCAAAGGCATTTAAGGGAAAGACAGTGTATGTAGATGCCAGAGGAAGATAACTTAGCCACCTTGAATCAATCAGGGCTATTAGGCAAGTTTGGGTTCCTAAAGGTACAACTAACCTCTCAGGACCCAAAACTCAAAGGGTACCTAAACCTATCTAATTGCAGGTACAATTGGGCCACAAGAAGAGGAGCATGAACAAAAAGTCAGCATGGTATCTTGACAGTGGATGTTCAAGGCACATGACTGGAAACAAGGAACTCCTCACTGATTTTATTGAAAAAGAAGGCCCAAATGTCACATTTGGAGACATCTCACAAGCTACAACAAAAGGTTATGGTACTTTGATGATTGGTAACATCAAAGTATCCAATGTATCTTATGTGGCTGGACTCAAATATAATCTCCTAAGTATCAGTCAATTCTGTGATAAAGATTTCAAAGTTGAGTTTTCAAGTGGAAAATGCTTAATCAAAGATAAAGCTCAACAAACTCTTTTGACTGGAACTAGGAAAGGAAATGTGTATTTTGCAGACTGGGACAAGTCTACTGATGCTGCATGTTTCATTGCTAAGAGTTCTAGTGAACAAAGCTGGCTATGGCATAAAAGATTAAACCACTTGAACTTCAAAACAATGAACAAGATTGCTAGAAATGCATTAGTTAAAGGACTACCTAATGAGGTCTTCATTAAGGAGCATGTTTGCAAACCATGCCAAGAAGGAAAACAGATTAAAGCCTCATTTAAGGGAAAATCAGTCATTTCTACTGAAAGGGTACTTGAGCTTTTACATATGGACTTATTTGGACCAATTACCCCAGCAAACATAAATGGTAGAAAATACACATTGGTTGTAGTAGATGACTTCTCTAGGTTCACATGGGTAGTATTTCTCCTTAATAAGAAGGAAACTCAAGTCAAACTGCCTGAACTTCTAAAGAGATTGTCAAATGAGAAAGGCCTTAGCATTATCAAGATAAGATCTGATAAAGGCGCTGAGTTCATAAATTCATACATCAACGAGTATTGCACATCAAATGGAATAGCTCATGAAACCTCAGCAGCTAGAACTCCTCAACAAAATGGAGTTGTAGAGAGGAGAAATAGAACCTTAAAAGAAGCTGCTAGAACCCTAATTGCTGATTCAAATTTACCTAAGAGGTTTTGGGCTGAAGCTATAAACACTGCATGCCATACTCAAAATAGATGTTTGATTACTAAGGGGTAAGGCAAAACCCTCTATGAACTCTGGAAAGGAAGAATGCCTAAAGTGTCATACTTTCACATCTTTGGTTGTAAGTGTTTCATACACAATAATGGGAAAGAACAATTGAAAGCCTTTGATAGCAAAGCTGATGAGGGAGTATTCCTTGGATATTCTCAAATCAGTAGAGCTTTCAGAGTCTACAACAAGAAAACCCTTATTGTGGAGGAAACACCTCATGTTGTGTTTGATGAATCTATTCATGAGTTCACGAATGAGAACTTAGAACCAGAAGAAATCACACAGAGGACAACCAGGCTGAGCCTAAAAGACAAAGACACTGAATTCATAGATGTTGTCCAAGCCAATCTCCCTGAAAAATCTACACTGGACAACAATCCTGAAGGCAACCTTCCTGAGGCAAATCCCACTGAAGATATTGGTGAACTGAATGATCCAATCCCAGTTCACATCTAGGTAAGAACTACCAATGAAGAAGCAGTCCCTGCTGAGGTAGTTAATGGGTCAAATAACCAAGGGGGAACTCAAAATGTTGAAAATGCCAATGTCCCTGACATTGAGGACAACACCCCTGATTATGATCCTGAATTAGATCCTGCATTCAATTACCCTGAATTTTATGATCAAAATAACTCAACTTCAGTAGAGGACAACCCTACTGAAGAGATCAGAAAAAGAAGGACTTGGTTGTCTGACCATCCTACTGATCTAATACTTGGTGACCCAAGTATAGGAGTCAAAAAAAGGAGATTTCATGGTGAAAGTGCTCTTTTCTGTTGTTTCTTGTCAGAGCAAGAACCAAGTGACATTGAAGAAGCACTTCAAGATGCCAATTGGATCACAGCCATGCAGGAAGAACTGAACCAATTCACCAGAAATGAAGTATGGGAGCTGGTGGATAGACCTTCACATCAAGATGTTATTGGAACAAAATGGGTGTTCAAGAACAAGAAGAATGAAAATGATGTGATTGTCAGAAACAAAGCAAGACTAGTGGCAAAAGGCTATTGCCAACATGAAGGCATTGACTATGATGAGACATTTGCACCTGTGGCAAGGCTAGAAGCAATAAGGCTCTTCCTAGCCTATGCAGCCCACAAGAGGTTCAAAGTGTATCAAATGGATGTCAAGAGTGCCTTTATGAATGGAGTCTTGAAAGAAGAAGTCTATGTGGAGCAACCACCTGGTTTTGAGGTTGGTAACCAAGTTTACAGACTGAAGAAGGCACTATATGGACTCAAACAAGCCCCTAGGGCTTGGTATGACACACTGTCACAATTTCTCTTGGATCATGGATTCACCAAGGGAACTGTGGACAGAACACTCTTCAGAATCTCTGAAGGAGAAGACATCTTGCTCGTCCAAATTTATGTGGATGACATAATATTTGGATCCCCCAATGAGAAGCTGTGTGAGAAATTCTCAAAGCTCATGCAAAGCAAGTTTGAGATGTCCATGATGGGGTTGATGAACTTCTTTTTGGGACTTCAAGTCAAGCAATCAAAAGAAGGAATCTTCATCAACCAAGCTAAGTACACCAGAGAAATGATCAAAAAGTTTGGTTGTGCAACTAGCAAGCCAGTAAGGATCCCAATGAACACAAATTGGAAGATGGATCCTGATGAGAGTGGTGTTCCAACCAATTCTACTGAGTATAGAGGAATCATTGGCTCACTCCTCTATCTCACTGCCAGCAGACCTGACATCACCTTTGCAGTAGGTGTTTGTGCAAGGTTTCAAGCAAATCCCTAAGAAAAGCCATCTTGAGGCTGCAAAGAGGATCTTGAGGTATCTCAAAGGCACTGAGAATCTAGGCCTTTGGTACCCTGCTGATGACAACATTGAGTTAACTGGCTACTCAGATGCTGATTATGGAGGTTGCAGAATTGATAGAAAGTCCACTTCAGGGACTTGTCAATTCTTAGGCAACAAGCTCATATCTTGGTTTTCCAAGAAGTAGAACACAGTGGCTACTTCCACCACTGAAGCTGAATATGTTGCAGCTGGAAGTTGTTGTGCTCAAATCCTTTGGTTGAGGCAACAACTAAGAGACTACAAAGTCAACTCTACTGAAGTGCCAATATTTTGTGATAACAACAGTGCAATTGCAATATCACAAAATCCTGTATTGCACACAAGATGCAAACATGTGGACATCAAACATCACTTCATTAGGGACCATGTGGAGAAGAAAGACATAAAGTTGGTCAAGATCCACACAGATCATCAAAAAGCTGATATTCTAACAAAGCCACTTGCAGAGGCAAGGTTTCTAGAGCTATCAGCAGAGTTGGGATTACTTGATCCAGGGAAGTTGGACAAGTAAAATCCATTGGAGTTAATGGGAATAAGGGGAATTAAATTGGTTTTCAGCAGACTTGGTCAAGTCTACTGAAACTCAGAAAAGATGACCTCAAATGATCAGGACTCTTGTCCATTGAATCTCAGGACACTTGTCCACATCCTTTCAGGACACTTGTCCAAGTGGGGTCAGATAAGTTGTCAAGGCTATCAAACTATTCTCTTGGTTTGATAAGCACCTAATTTGGGTAATCATTGCCTATTTTGATATCTGTCCCATTCCTTTTACAGATATCACCTTTTTGAGATTTTAATTTGTCTCCCACCCAAAAGGTCGCTTTCCATGCATTTAATGCCAAGATTTAACTCTTGTTTGCATTACACTTTTCAAGCCATGATCTATCTTGAAAACTCCCCAACCATTAACTAATATTAAATAACTTCCACGTTTTGAATAAAACCAATAACTCATTGTTACATTGGTTTTTGACCATTGGATCAAAACTGGCCAACTCCCCTGAAATCAATCCTGGCCGTCCAAGTGTGTTTTTCCATTTGTGTCAACCGTTGAAAACTCTCAAAACTCACCAACTCATTGACAAACATTCTTTTTAGAATATCCTCAAGCCTTAAGATCCCCCACAAACACTTCTTCCCCAAGCATTCGAAACCCTAGCTCTTATTATTCTCAAAATCCTTCAAAACTCATTCAAATCCTTTTCTGTAAACCTTCAATGGCTCCCAAAATCAGACCAGAAATGATCATTGATTTCTCCAACAAGGCTCTAGACCTTGATTTTGGATATTTGAGCAACAAGAACAACCTTCACTTTGAGCCCATTGTTTCATTTGAAAGTGAAGACCCTGAAGTTACACCAACCTTGAGATGGTTGAGGAGAGCAGGTCTTCAAAAGTTCATGGAAGGGAGGCCTAGATCTTGTCTGGAGAGCTACATGGCAGAGTTCTTTGCTTTCCTCAAGTGGAGAGGTAAGCCAGAAGATGGTGAAGTTTCCACCAGACTTTCTTATGTGGCAGAAGGAGAAGAGGAAGAGAGATTTCACAGGGTGAAATTCTCTTCAGAGGATCTTGTAGGAGCTTTTGGATTGCCTTCTGAGGAAGGAATCCAGAATTTTATGGTACTGGCCTTGAAGATGAAATAGCTCAAGAATGGCTATTAGTACCAGGTCCTCTCTCTGCAACACAAAACAAGAAGACTCTCAAGCTAAAATTTCTCAACCTCTTTGAGGTAGTTGCCAAGAGTCTCTTGAGCAACACTGGAAGCTTGGAGCAGGTCAGCCATCCAAGAATAAGGATAATGGCTGCAGTTATTGATGCTAGTGACAAAGGCATCAAGTTTGATTGGAGGACCTTCATCATGTCTGAGATGATGAAGGAAAAGGCGAAGTTTAAAGTAAAAACCCACAACAAGGTTGTATTGGAGGGAAAACTCAAGTATTGCACCAGGGCAAGCTTGCTGATTGAAAGATTTCCCAATTATTCTCAAATGCAGACCTTTGCAAAGCCCCTCCCTGCCCAAAAGATTTTGTTTAGAAAGCTCAGCAAGAAAACTGAGCAAAGGAGGATGTTACTGACCAAACCTGCTGAAGAAAAGGTGGAGGAGAAGCCAAAATTGAAAAAGAGGACAAAGGCCAGAGTGGTGAAGACAAGGAAAATGTCTCAAATCCCCTCAGAGGAGAATTCAGGAGCTTCAACTGAAATTGAAGAAGTTGCTGAAGAGGGAGTAAGTGTGCCTTCTGATCATTCAGAAGAGTTGAGGCAAAAGTATAATGAGACTAGACAAAAGTCTAAGGGTGATAAGAGGCCCAGGGAAGTTGTCCCTGAGAAGGATGGAGAAGGAAGTGGGAGCAGTAGGGCCAACAAGAGAAGGGCCAAGCCTACTGAGAAAGTGTTGGAGCTTCAAGAAGAAAGATCTCTCCAATTGGCTCTAAGGGAGAGCAGAGCTGAAAGCAGGACTAAATCAAAGTCTAGAACCAGTTCTTCTGGTTCTGGAACTCCAGAGTCCAAGGTCCCTGAAGATCAACCTTTAGTGGCCAACATCCCTGAAGCTCAGAATCCTGAACCCAACTCCCCTGAAACCCACATAACCCCAACCAATCAACCTATCACCCCCATCAATCTTACTAAGAGATATTCTCCAGAAGGGAGTGTGCAAAGGAGTGGGATAGATGTGCTAGCAGATCTAGCAGTAGATGAGACAAGATTGCAATCACCCCTTGACTCATCTATGCTCAATTTCTCAAAGTTTTTAGAAGATGCACTACATGAGCCAACCCCCCTGAGTAAAGCCCCTTTAGATCCATTGCTCTCAAAAGCAACTGAAGTACCTTCAATTGCACCCAATCCTTCTGAAGCCATTATCCCTGAACTTAACCTTCCTGAAGCCACATTAGGAGAAACCAGAGCCAACTCCCCTATAACCCAAAGTCCCTATTCAAGTGGAGATGAGGAGGAGTATACTTATGAGAGTATGCTCAGAGGTGGAGCCAAGGCTACTGTGGACAGTTTGTATCCACAACTTGCTGAATTTCCAAGAATTCAAAAGATGTTTTATGATTTGAGGATGCTTGTGGATGTAAAAGACAAGACCATTATGGAAATATCCCAAGTCATCCAAGATAAGGGTGCAAACTGGTGGCAAGTGGAGGAGAGCAGATTGCTACACTTTGCTGGTGTAATGAAAACAAGATTCCTTATAAATGAGGAAGTTTTTGCAAAGTTGGTAGATGATAAGATCATTGAGGAGAAGGAGAGGAAAGCTAAGGGCATTAGGCACCCTGATAGTAGCTCCAATGATGATGACTCCCCTGATGATCCCTCAAACCCTTCAAAACCCAACCCTCCTGAAACCCCTCAAGCCAACCTCCCTGAACCTTTTCAACCCAAGTCTTCTGTATCAGACAGACTTTCAAACCCCCTAGAACCTATCATAGGAAAGGCTCTGTATCTTCAGAGGTGTTGACCAAGGGTGGTAACACAACCAAAGACACATCTGCCAATGAAGGTTCTTCTGAACCCAAGGCACAGCCTAAAGATGTGGAGGTTCCTATTTTAGAGGCTGGTTTGGTTAAGGCCTATTCAGTGTCAGGAGAGTTGGACACTGATCAGCCTTTAATCATTCAGGATGACTCAGTGGCTGCTGAAATAAGCACTGTGATCTCCCCACAACTGCCATCTTTGAACCTTGTTGAAGGTGAAGATGCTGCAGGTTTAGCTGTTGGTGTTGAAAAGATTTTAGTGGAAAAACCAGAGGGAGAAGTAGATGAAAGAGAGGTTATAATCACTAAGATAGTGAGTGTACCACCAAATGAGGGTGATATAAGTGAGGAAGGGCAGGCTATTCTTGAAGTCAAATCTGAACTTCAGGAATCCCTTGATGAGAGGAGGCTTGTTCCTTTAAGTGAGGAAATTATTACTGAAGGAAGAAAAGAAGTAGTTGAAAATGAGAAGAAGACTGTTGATGTATCAGAGTCTTATGAAAAAGAAACTGAGGGTGATGAGTGTGTTTTCACTAACCCTTTTGATTTGTCTGACATTGCATGTATAAGCTTTGAACAAATCTTTGCAGATGATTTCTTGACAGATGCCCCCATCCATGTTGATTCTGGATCAGCACAAGCCTTACTTGGCTTGCAATCAACAAAGTTGGATTCCTTGGCTCATCAAGTCCAATCAGCTCATGCAAAAACTTCTGGAGCTTTGGATGAGCATGGAAGAACCTTAGCATCTGTAGAAATGAGATTAACTGGCTCTGAAGATGTGGTGTTACCCACATTGGAAGCAAGAATTGAAGGAGTGGAATCTGGTCTTCAAACCATCTCCACTGAAGTTCACAAAGCCAAAGTCAGTATGGAGAACATCTCAAAGGAAGTCAAGAAGGATCAAAAGCTGTTAAGAGATAATCACAATGCCAATGTTCAAGCTATAAGGCTAACCATCAAGCAAGCACTAGGAAAGAGGACTGCCTTGCAGAAGAAAAGAGCAGAGGCACAAAGGCTTGCTATGGTAAAAGCAGCTTCAGAGAAATTTTCCCAAGAGGTGATGGCCAGCATTGCTGAAGGTGCAGTGGCCAACCTCACTGAGCTTCTTAAAGCCCAATTGGATGCATCTCTGAAAGCAACCTTGGAAGAGGTTGTCCAACAAATGATGAAGCTTGTTCTAGCTTTTCTTAGCTTGAGCAGTGATAGGATGCAGAACATACATGATGAAAATGTATACTTGTTGGAGGAGATGAAGTCTCTAACCCAAACCCAGTCCTTGATGGCATCAACTATGAGTGAGCTCAAGCCTGAATGTTTTGATGCTGCCAAAAAGGGGGAAAGGGAAAGAGTAAGGGCAAAAGGTGCCTTAGTTATTGGAAGCCCAGTGAAAGGAAAAGACAAAGTTGCTGAAGGAAAAGGGAAAGAGCCAACAGTGCTGAACTTAGAAGATTTGGATGAAGAGGAGCAGTTAGCACTTGCTTTGAAGAACTCAATGGCCTCAGCTCAAGAGGAAAGAGTAAGGCTACAGCAAAGACCAGGAGGAGAGGTGTCTGGTTTGGACAAAGATGCTGAAGGTGTCCAAACCAGAGGAAAAATCAAGAAGGCCAAAGGAAAGAAAAGACAAGCTGAGACATTTACTGACTTTCCCAACAGCCTTGATTTGCCTCCTGAATTCAGAATTGATGATGATGAGCCTATCTCAAAGAAGGCCAAAAATGCTGAAAAAGTCAAAACTGCTGAAGTGCCCAAAGCTGCTGAAAAAGATAAGTCTTCTGAAAAGGAAAAGTCTACTGAGACTAAGTCCACTGATGGTGCCAAAGCTTCTGAAGATGTAGAGGAGCTGTATGAAGAAGGCTTTGGACCTGGACCTAAGAAGAAGAAAGTTGTGTTGCTAAATGATCCATCAAAGCTGTTTCATGAAGGGTATGGCAAAGACCCTGAAACCCAACAGAAACTGGCCATGATGAGGGCCCAAGAAAGGATGGACTTGATGGATGAAGCACAAAGAGCAAGAGACAAGAGAAGAGCAGACTTCCAAAAGCCTAGAAGGAAGAGAGAAACTTACAACAAGATGAAGCCACAGCTGTTGATCCCAATGGACACCAAATATCCTCACTTGGATAAATGGGTGCCAATTCAGCTAAATGACTCATGGGAGGAAGCCAAAAGAGAGTTTGTCTATGATCAATATGTCATTGACAGATGGAATGGAAGAGATGCCAACTCCACTTTTGCTGAGTTCATGATAGAGTATCACAAAGAGCTTTATCAACAACTACTTGCAGCTGCTGATATTGCAAGATTTGAACTCACTGCCCCTAAGCCAATCATATACATGCCTCCAAAGCTTGATGGATGGATTGATCAGTCAAAAATCCTGAAGGAGTTTACTGAGATCCTCAAGCTGAACAAGATGGTTCTTGGACCCAAGGGAATAAACCAATAGGCCATGGAGCTGAAGAGAAGAGTGTGGGCACAATATGGGATGGTGCCACCTCCTGAGGATGACCTCTGAAATGGCTAAGTCTTCTGACCTTTTTATGAGTTAAAACTTATCTTACCTGAAGATATGTTTTCAATTGGTCATCTATGCTGAAGTTTTGGTCAAGACTGCTGATGTGGTGTGCTCTGACAAGTTGTTAAGCTCAGATATTTTGGTTACTCTAATATGCTTTTATTGCTCTGATATGATCTGGATGCTCTGATAAGAAGTATATGCTCTGATACTGGAAGATCTAGATACCACTAACTGATTTGATTATGCTCTGATACTGGAAGATCTAGATACTTTCAAGTATTTAGTTGTTTACCTTGATACTCTAGATTTTATGTTTAGTGTATGCTCTGAAACTTTTGTAATGAAATGATCATTTGTAATGATGTCTTGAATTCATGCTCTGATATGTTATCTTCAACTATCAACATGCTTGTAATAATTTTCATATGAATGATAGTTGAACTTACTTTGAATCAAGAAACATTATTGCAAAATTCTCTCTATGCCTATTCTTGAAACCTATTTGCAACATGAATGGTGAGTACACTAACACATTCTTTTTCAGGATAATTGACCTTAGTCATGTCTTCTGAAGATAAATGTAATAAGTGTAGTCAAGTCACTTTTGCATAGAAGTATAGGTTTTGGCATCATCAAAAAGAGGGAAATTGTTGGGAATAAAATGAGATATGTTTTGATTCAATACCAAAACCCCCTGAGACATGCCTAAGTCAAGATGATTATGTTCTAAGAATGTTAGAACATATAGAATAAGGCTAGATGAGGAGCTAATATGTAAGGCAGCTCTTAGGTGTTTAGATGCACAATTTGAGGGGGAACACATGCCTTGAAGTCCATCAAGAACAAATCCCCTCAAGGCTCAAACTCTGGAACCAACACTAAGTCTTTTGAAGACCAACTATGCTGATCAGGAGAGTTGTCCAGAGGAGTTGTCTCAGCAGAATTAATCAAGATCAAGTGCTCTGAAAGCTTGAGGTCAACTATGCTGAAGAATTAAAGACAACAATACCCTAAAGATCCTCAATGAATCATGCTGAGATCACTTTGAAGTGAAGCAAAGGGTAAGAGCCAAGTCATCTGAAATGAGCAAGCCAACCATGCTAATAAGCAAGACTGCTGATAGTGATAAGGAGAGTTGTCCATTTGATGAGTAATGTTGTCCTATGATTGGAACAACCTTCAGAAGCCATGTCCATGTCCTAACAAGAGAATCTGAAAGTCAGACATTGGAAAGAGTGCTGCAGAATGAAGACAAAGTCTATACAACCGTTTATTTCCCAAATGAGGACATGTCACTATCAAGATTCTGTCTTCAAAGTTGAAGAACTAAAATAAGACATTTATGGACACTTGAGGCTGCCTCTCCAACGGGCAAATCCTTCATTTGTCTATAAATACAGAAGTGTGAAGACCATTTGAAAGCACCTCAACACAATCCAACTAACCTCAAGATCTTACAAGCAAAAGTGCTTTCAAAGCTTTCAAAGACTATCTTAGTCTTTATACACTTCTTCTAAGCTGAACCTATTGTATATCCATACACAAGCTTAGAGAGATATCCTATCCTTATACACTGATCTTCATTGTAAAGGATATCTCATTAGTTGGAACCTTACATCAATCCTTACCCTTTTCAAGAGTGAAAGTGAGAAGGTTGTTGTAGTAGTAGAAGTGGTAGGAGCTGACTGTTGAGAGAAGAACAGTTCAGTTCTGAGTTGAGAAGAGGGTACTAGGACTCTAGACATCCTAGGGATCAATTCACCAAGGAGTGGTGTTCTTGATCAAGTGCACCTTGGCACTATAAAACAAGTTAATTCCAAGAGTGAAGGAATTATCATATTCAATCAGGGAAAGTGGATGTAGGAGCTTGAGTCTCTGAACCACTATAAACTCTTGTGTTGCTTTGCTTTTCAAGTACTTACATACATTCAACACTGCACACAAAACTGATCTTTCAAAGAACTTATACTTAAGACTGTGCAAAAAGACCTTTGGACAAGTTCCCTGAAAACTGGACTGTTTGATTGATTAAGTGATTTCAGAAACTAAAGGAGTCTAAACTAAAGGGCCAACCACTATTCCGCACATATAACTCTCTTAGATGGTTATTCAACTAAGTACTCAATAGTACTTAGTAGTTTGATTATCTTTAAGGAGTTAATCATATTTAGCAGAGTTGTCCAAGACAACCTTGCTGATATCTGATTTGATCAAGTTTGAAAAGAATTTGCATACAAGTGTATTCCCCCCCCCATACACTTGTTATATACTCCTTCTAGGACCAACAAACCGTATAACACAGTGGACTATAAGATGGATTCTACTCCCTCCGTTCTATAATAAGTGTTGTTTTAGCCTTTTTCTCTTGTACACAAATAAATGTTGTTTTAGAATTTTTACATTGTTTGTTCCCATTATGCCCTCCAATTTGAAAATTATTTGAAACATAAATTTGGAAATAATTGAAAAAGATTGGTTAAAAAATTTGAAAAGATTTGAACGGGGAATTAATGTAATTAAAATTTTCCTTTATTATTTAAGGGTATACTTGTCAATACACACCCTTTCTTAATTCCAACAAATTTCATGAAAATAACACTTATTGTAGAACGGAGGGAGTATGGATTAAAGAAACTATTCAATAGGCAAGAATTATAGGATTTAATTGAGTAATTTATGGGGTAAATTACACTATAGGACATTTCACCCTAAGTCTTTGTAATTCAAGGAAAATTTTATTACAATTACAAATCAAGCCAAATTAACAAATTAAAGTACAATTCTACCCCTACTGTTTTGATAAGAATTTCAATTTTGAAATAAGAAGATTTAATTAATTTAAGCAAAGGAAAGTCAACTAAATAAAAAACCTTTAATAAAAATTTGAAATATTTATTTGCTCGATAATCACGCCCAATTCTTAATTCAAATAACTTTCCTAACAACTCATCCAACATTAATTCCTAAAACATTTTTTATTCTCTCTCAATTGAAGCTGGAAGAAGAAAACGAAAAGCAAGAACAACGCTTGTGCAGAGGATCGTTCAAGGTATTGAGTGGAAAAATCATCTCCTGCATATTATTGTTGTTCGATTCTCTGAATAAATGATATTGGGTTTATGAAAAAAATCCGATTTTTAGGGCTTTGCATATACTGGGGTTTTCGTTGATTTTATGGAGATGATTAAAAAAAATTCGACTACATGCATTTTATAAGATGTTTCCTTCGTTGATTATACTGGCTTTGCATAAGATGTTTCCTTCTCTGTTTTCTTAGTTCTAACGATCTCTGTTTTTTGCATTTTAGAGAAACATAATAAATAACATATGAGGTATATTCGATTCGATGATTAGATCATTTTATAAAATCATAGAAACGTATTTTACTATAATTTTTCTGTATTTATAAGAAAATCTATGTATTTAGTATGGATGGGGCATATTCGTTTAAGATGTGTTTGCATGTGGCTAAAGATTTTAATTTCCATACAATTTGGTAATATATTTTTTTGCAGATGACTAGACGGAAGAGATCCGACATTCAAATTAATGAAGAAGGAAGAAAAATTATGAAAAAGCGCCTAAAGAAAATAGATAGCAGACTTAGTGAGTAAAGAAAGATGCATACTGTAGGTCCCCAAAGTTGAGTTAATATCGAGGGAAGCTAAAGAAAACGTCTAGAGGGGGGGTGAATAGACTTTTCTAAAATCTTTCGATATATCAGAATACAATAAGCGGAATACGAAATTAACAATGAGCCCAATCTAAGTTTATACTCAACTTCAAAATTCGAGAACTCTGTTCTATACTCAACTTGTCTTGTTCAGTTATGTGTGCAATCAATTAAACAATTAAACAAAACAGTAAAGTAAACAACACAAACAATTTATAGTGGTTCGACAACTTGTCTACATCCACTCTCACAACCCAGTTGTGATGTTTCCACTAAACTCTTCCAATCGAGTACAAAGTGTGAGTTCTTGTGATTTTAAGTCCCAAGAAGAAGACTTAGATCTTCTAAGACTATACCACCAGATACGTCTACGATCTTACTAGAAATTTAACAAGTATCTAGCAACTTGATAAAAACAAACACAAAAACGAAAAACTTATTCAGTTGTAGTCTTCTGATTCTTCACTTCACTTCACTTCTGACTATCTTCCTGAACTTTAATGACCTCTGTGAGTAAGCTTCAGTATATCTTCAGTATGTAGCTTCAGTATGCGTAGTTACAGTAGTCTTCAAATGATCAAAGCCTTGACGTATTTATAGACTTTAGAAATCAAGAACTAAGTTAGTTGTAACCAACTCTTCTTGAAAACTGACTTTGTAACTGCATTTTCTTATCTATCCACGCGTTTCTTGTTAAGTAGTTATTCCATAACTAATTTTTTCATCCTTATCTTTATACGCGCTTCACTTAGATTTTACTTCAAGTTGACCTGTCTTGTGTAGTCTGGTAGACACACTTGCCTTGTAGTTCACTTGTCTTGTGTAGTAGACTTCAACTCTTCTTCTTCAGTCTTCACGTGCAATCTCCAATAGTAAACTATTCTATCCTAACAAGACTATTACATTACTTTAAGCTTATGATTCAGCTTAGTCAACTTATAAACTATACAATCAGTCTATCTATTACATTCAAAATCATGAGCTCTATACAATGATTATTATAGCTCAATAACAACCTAACATATACAAATAGCACATATGAAGTACTTATAAATCGTACTTATCTTTTAAACTTTAAACACTACTTGTCTTTCAATGTGAACTCTACTGGTCTTGTTCAAGATGCCTTCAACTCAACTAGACTAGATTAGTCAACACTTAGAAAATATTCAAACTATTTTTGGCTTATCAAAACTTCATCTTTTATCATTTAATCATCATGTAGGACTTGTTCTAGGATTCATATCCCAACAATTTCCCCCTTTTTGATGAAGCCAAAACTACTTGAATATTTTTCTCAATAGTAGACTAGTTAAGTAGCTATCTTGTCTTAACATCAAATAGTACTTTATATTTTCATTCATTCAAAAAGATACCAGTAGACATTTACACATACCAAAAAAAAAATTAAACAGAAAGACTAAGTATCAGAGCATATAATCAACTAGTCTGAAAGAGTACCTCCTTCTGGATTTGGAACACAGAATGCATCTAGGAGTCTCTTATGAATAATTCTGACATGATCTTCATCTTCGATATTTTCTTTATCCAGCAGATCTTCTTCAAATTTCTTTATTAGATTGAAATCGACTCGCTTTCCTGAACTTGTCAAGGGACATTTCCATCTTGGAAATACAGGAACCAGAATGTTAAAATTTGCTCCTGCAGATATCCTCAATATCAAGTGCCACAACATCTTGTGTTGACCTTCCATAAACCTGTCAAACAAGGAATACAACTCATCTGGCCCTTCCGAGTCACCATACTTGCGAATAATCCAATGATCAAGTTCCCATTGTCTCTTCACTTTCATCCATTCAGCTCGATGCTCTTTATCTATGAAGTAGTCAATGAACTGATCTTCCATCTATTCTTCATCTGTTTTCAACTTCTGCAAATTCTCAATATGTTTTCCAACCTTCCTTTTACTTGCATAATGAGTCTCATCATTAGGATCAGCAGCCCTTTGCTTCTTCTCAACTATTGCAGTAGGCTCTTCAATATGAACAGATTTCCTTTTAGCCATCTGTCTTGTCTGAACTTCAACTTCAGGAGATGCAACAGCTTTGCCTTTCTCCTTTTTCTTCAACTCATCTGCTCTAGCTTGCTCGAGCTCTGCAGTTTTCATCAACTTTCTTTTGGGCCTCCTTAGCTCTTGCATTGTAGTAGCAGCTTCTTTGATTTCAGGTTCAGCACTAGACTTGGCTTTTTCACCTTCAGCATCAATTTCAACTCGACTTGTCTCTTCCCCCTTTTTGGCTTCATCAGTTGCCTTGAGAGAGAAAAGAGAAGTAAATCGAGTCATCTCTTCTAACATGGCTTGCTTCATGAGGGTTGTAGCTTTTTCAATCTGCCTTTGATGAGAACCGTCTTGACTCAACTTGTCCAGTTTGGTTGCCACCAACTCCAGCTTCTGAGTAGACAAGTTCAACTCATTTTTTAAATGTGTTGCAGTCAAACGCAGCTTCCTGTTCTCTTCAGTCATAGCACTGATAATCTCTCTAGCTTGTGCTAACTGATCATAGGCTTCCTTTCTCTGAACATCAGCTACTTCGATTTTGGCTCCATAGACTCTTTCCATCTTTCTAGATTCAGTAGCTAGAACACGAGCAAAATCGACTGAGCTCTTCTCCGAATATTCAACTTGATTCTGGAGAAAACCTTCAATTTGATTAAACATTTCTTGCCTGAAATCATTATCTAACTGGTTGACCTCATTCATGATCATCTCTTTTGAACTTGTCACAAGGACACTGTTCTGTTCAACAAGAGTCTTCTTAAGTTCAGTCTTGAGAAATTCATCGATAGACGACTTGATGACAGTCTTCAAGTCTTCCTTCAATTCATCTATTGAATCAGCTGGGATAGCTTTAGACGACTAAGCTTCGACCAACACTTCTTCCTTTTGAACACTTTCAATCAGTTCATCCTCAGTGAACATGACAGCTTCAACAAATTCTTCATCTTCTTCGCCTAATTCAAAAGAAGTTATCTCTTCAGTACTGTCAGCTTCATCAGTAGTATCATTTTCCAACTCCAAGATTGGTTCTGATGTCTGGACTGCAACTTCAGTAACATCTGGCTTGACCCCGTCTTCTACCAGATCAGTTTGCGTTCCAACATCAAATGAAAACTCATCATACAGAACACCATCAGGGATGCTCAACAGTCTCTTAACCAGATCAACCAAGGCCTTTCGAGGGAACAATTCAGAGTGATCTTGAACACCACTATTTTCTTTCTGTTCCATCTCCCAGTCTATGAAATTTGAGATTCCACCCATGCCTTGAATGACCTCAAAAAGATCATCTGTTGACTTCTTCTTCAAGGAAAACCAAGTGCATATCCGCACGAGTTTCTCAAACTGTTCTGAGGCAGTGTCGATGTCAAGGGTTGAGAGCTGCTTCTTCAGATTCTTCGAAACTCTAGCACGAACTCTCTTCTCACGTAGACACATGGGGTAATAGACCAATGATTCAAATCTAACTTCAGACGGGGTCTGAGTAGGTGGGGTCCCTAACTCAGCTGTTGCAGTGGCAACTGGCGTCTTGCCTGAAGTAGATGGGTTGGGATCAACATATTCTGTTGAAGGTAAAGAGGGAGTTTGGAGTATGGTTTCTAGGGGCTCCAATGTGGCTTGGTTTGGTGTGACAACCGTCGAAGTATCAGTTGTATCCTGTATGGGAGTGTTTTGGGGATGACTAGCTCTAAGCGGTAATGCTGCCAGTACTTGCGAGGTTGAGGCCTAGGTCGATGTGATCTAGCCTTGGTTCGAACAGCAGCGAGAGAGAGAGAAGGAATTGACAAAGTTTGAGAAGATGTACCAACCTGAAGACTCGACTCTTCTGGTGGAGGTGGAGTTCCAATTCTCACGATCCTGAGATACTGTGGAGCTTGGTCACTAGGCTCCTTCTCTTTATCAGCTTCCTTGTCTGAATGAGTCTCCTCCGAGTCATCTCCACTGGACTCAGCTTTCGCAGTAGCCTCCGAATCTTCATCATCGGATTTATCTTCTGAGGAACTAGATGAGTTACCATATGGTAATATTTCCGACTCATCTACTTGAACTCGCCTTGGGGCAGCTGGTCTTGCAGCAGCTTGCTTCCTCTGAGCTTCCGACTTCAGATAGAATTTAAGAGGATGGAAGGACTTTCCATCACTCCAGTCCGACTTGATCGATAACAACAAGGGGAGTAGAATACTCAGCTTGTTGCCGTATCCAACAGTATGTGACACCACCCAACTACTAGAGTCGGTATCAACTCGAACACTCTTCTCAAAGTACATCATACGATCAGCTATCAGTTTGAACCAACTGCCCTCCGTGATTCCGTCATAAATCGCTGCCATCACCCTTGTCTTAGCTTGAGTGACCGCGTCAAAAGAACCAGTGGCACATAGAAGCATCTTGCTTGCTATGTCTAATAACGTGCGATATTTCTCCAGAAGTTCTGCCTTCTTGACGGCAGGGGCCTTTCCATCTGATTTGAGCTTCATCCTCTTTCCACAAAAGATGCTCAAATACCTCATCTCTTGACCAGTGGCATGGCATAATTTTCCACATCAATCGTTCCGATGGGCAGCTTCAAATATCTGAACAACACCTCACGAGTGAGTTCAACTCGACTCGTTCCAATAAAGGATTCGATCTTATCTCCTCGCCTTGTGGCGTTGGCATAGAATAACAACACTTCTTCTTCCAAGATGACTTGAGGGAAAGCCTCCAGATACGGCTTCAACCCACATCGAGAACATTTGTCGAGAATTTCTTGATTTCCAGCAGTGTGAAGCCCTTTGAAGAACAACGAGAGGGTTCCACATGTACTTTGCCTTCAGCGATATACCTTCCAAGATTAAACCTTGCTTGCATGTTAGTTCTTACATCGAAAAGAGAAGCAATCGACATAATCAGTGAATAGAGTAAGAACTGGGGAGAATTGATTTAGCAAGAAATTCAAGAGCTATAGCAGGGGAGTTATGAAATCGTGGGTCAAGTTGTGTGTGGAAGATGGGTTTTGTTAGAATTGAAATGTGATCTAACGACCAAGATTGAAGATTAGATCCAACGATTGGGACCTTTGAAATTCGGTTACGGAATTGAGAATATTATGTGATTTGATATTGTAAAATTTGAAATCCGTCTCTTCTTAAATAGGACAGGGGAGTGAACTCATCTGACCTAGTGTAGTCGAGTACGAACTGGGTGTATACACCTCATTAAAATGGGAGTGTATAAATCCAATCCTAGGGTTTTCAAATTTTAGCATTACCTAATTACCATAATACCCTTAATCCGATGCGATTAAACACTTATCATATTTCAATCAAGAGAAACACTTAGCATATTTCAATCAAGAGAAACACTTAGCTTGTCTGTTCGAGTCCATCCAGAACAGACGAGTAGACTTAAGCTTCGCAAGACGAGTTGGCTTAAGCATACAAGACGAGTTTCCCCTTCGCCTGTGCCTGTCTATTCTGAATCGTCGAGCGACTTTATGTACCTATCTCATCATTTACAATGTGTAATCGTAGGTACAGGTATAGTAAAATAAATAAGATGAATATCAATCTAAAGCAATGGTCAAGGTTTTGAACAAGATGACTGTTAACAAACATAAGAGTCAACATAAGGATATTTAAGAAATCAAGGATTCCCCCTTAAATGTTTATTCTCTTAGTATTATCCTCAGCTTTACCAGCTTCCTCATCGGGTTGTTTGGTCATCTAGTCTAGCCTTGTATACCTGTCTGTTTGCGTGAGTAGACGAGTGCTCTGGTCTAGTGATCTTGTCTCCTTTTCTTTGATGTACCTGTCTGGTTAGTACATAGCTATAGGCAAGTAGGGTCCAAATCAATTAGCCCTAGACTAATGCATAACTCACGAAATCGTGCCTCAGCTAATGGTTTTGTAAAAATATCAGCTCTTTGAAAATCAGTATGAATCTTTTCCATGCGAATATCCTTCTTTTCTACATGATCACGTATGAAATGATGCTTCACATCAACATGTTTACAACGTGTGTGCAAAACAGGATTTTGTGTAATGACAATTGCACTGTTACTATCACAGAAAATAGGAACATTTGATTCATGTATGTTGTAATCACGAAGCTGTTGAATGAGCCAGAGTAGTTGACTACAACAGCTACCAGCAGCCATGTACTCGGCTTCGGTAGTAGAAGTAGCAACGCTCGTCTGCTTTTTAGAAAACCAAGATATGAGTTTTGTGCCTAAAAATTGACAAGAACCAGAAGTAGATTTCCGATCTATTCTACAGCCTCCAAAGTCTGAGTCTGAATAGCCACTTAAGGATAGATCATCATTTGAGGGATACCATATACCACGATTGATGGTCCCTTTCAAATATTTCAAGATCCTTTTGGTGGTTTCCATGTGACTTTCTTTTGGATTGGCTTGGAATCGAGCACAAACACCAACAGAGAATGCAATGTCTGGTCTACTAGCAGTTAGATACAGTAAGGAACCAATTAATCCACGGTAATAAGATTGGTCAGCACATTTACCGTTCTCATCTGGATCCATTCTGTAAGTTGGTTGCATTGGTACGCCAGTAGACTTACAAGTTTTGATCCCGTACTTGTCTAGAAGGTTTCTAGTGTACTTCGCCTGATTTATGAAAATACCTTCTGGAGTTTGTTTTACTTGAAGACCAAGAAAGTAATTCATTTCACCCATCATAGGCATCTCAAATTTACTTTTCATGAGTGTAGAAAAACTTTCACTCAGCTTTTTGTTAGGTGACCAAAAAATGATGTCATCTACGTAAATTTGGACGAGTAAAATGTCTTTCCCTTCTTGTCTTCTGAACAAGGTTCGATCGACCTTGCCCTTAGTAAAACCATTTTCCAATAGAAAGAGAGAGAGAGTGTCATACCATGCTCTTGGAGCTTGCTTTAGTCCGTATAAGGCCTTCTTTAATCTGTACATCTGGTCGCCTTTGACTTCGAAACCTGGAGGTTGTTCAACATACACTTCTTCCGCAAGAATACCGTTAAGAAATGCACTTTTAACATCCATTTGATATACAGTAAACTTCATGTGAGCAGCATATGCAAGGAACAAACGAATGGCTTCTAGTCTAGCAACAGGAGCATATGTTTCATCATAGTCTATACCTTCAGCTTGAGAATAGCCTTGGGCAACTAGTCTGGCCTTATTCCTAACGACTACATCATTCTCATCTTTCTTATTTTTGAAAATCCATCGAGTGCCAACTACGTTATGATGTTTCGGCCTATCGACAAGTTCCCAGACGTCGTTTCGAACAAACTGGTTCAACTCGTCTTGCATAGCGATGATCCAATTACTATCAGCCAATGCCTCTTTAACAGTGGTAGGCTCGATAGATGAGAGGAAACAACACCAGCAAAACATAGTTGGACTAGGCTGTTCTTGCGACTCAAAGAGTTGTCGTCTAGTCTTCACACCAACAGTAGAGTGACCAATAATATTTTCAGTATCATGCGCAGATTTCCATGTTTTTCTATTCTTAACAGTAGCACTATCATCATCTATATCATGTACAGCATCATGCATATCAACATCATTTGTATCATCAACAGATTTACCAGGAGTAGTAGAGTCAACTAGAGCAGGCATGTCAACTGGTCTAGAAGACTTACCTTGAGCACTTACTTTCTCCTTGTCATCAGATTCGAGAGCTTTCATGAATGAATTGTAGGCTTGAACGGATTCATATACCTCTGAATCTTTGTCAGATTCGATCGTTAGATCAGTCACTTTCTTACTGACCTTGTCGGCAGACGAGTCCTGTCGAGATTCATCGAAAACCACATGTGGTGTTTCTTCCACACAAAGAGTTGAGTAGTTGAATACTCTAAATGCTTTGCTAGTCGAGGAGTATCCTAAGAATATCCCCTCGTCTGCTTTAGCATCGAAAGCATTCAACTTGCTCTTTCCATTGTTGTGAATGAAACACTTACAACCAAATATATGGAAATATGAAACTCTGGGTTTTCTACCTTTCCAAACCTCATAAGGTATCTTGCCTAGAGCTTTGTTGATCGCGCTTCTGTTTTGTGAATGGCATGCAGTATTGATAGCTTCTGCCCAAAACTTTTGAGGCGTGTTGAACTCGGCTATCATGGTTCTACAGGCTTCTTTGAGAGTTCGATTCCTCCTTTCTGCTACACCATTCTGTTGTGGTGTCCTGGCTGCACTAGTAAGATGCTGGATACCACGTTTAGAACAAAAATCTTTGATATAGCAATTAATAAACTCAGCCCCCTTGTCACTGCGAATCTTGACAATGGACTGGTTCTTCTCAACTTGTAACTTCTTCAACAATTCAGGCAGAAGTGTTTGTGTATCACTCTTCTTGTGTAGAAAGACTACCCAAGTAAACTTAGAATAGTCGTCTACAACAACAAGTGTGTACCTTCTTCCATTTAAGGTTGGAGGAGTTATTGGACCATGAAGATCCATATGTAAGAGTTCTAGGACTCTACTAGTTGAGAGAGTAGGAATTGACTTAAATGAACCTTTAACCTGTTTACCCTGTTGACAGGCTGTGCATACATGTGACTTGTAGTAAACTTCATTGGGAATGCCTTCTACAAGGCAATCTCTGGCTATCTTATTAAGAACCTTAAAGTTTAGATGGCAGAGGCGTCTATGCCAGAGCCAGCCAAGTTCTTTAGGATTCTTAGTAAGTAGACAGGTGTCCCTCGGACAACTGTTCCAGTTCACTATGTACACACTTCCTTGTCTTACGCCGACTAGTAGGACTGTGTGTGTCCTTTTGTCAATGATTTCACATTTGCGGCTTTTGAACTGCACCTTGTATCCACGATCACAAAACTGTGAAACAGAGAGTAAATTGTATTTCAAACCTTCAACATAAGAGACATCTTGGATCTCAACGTCTCCATTCCGGATGTAACCAAATCCTTTAGTGACAGCAGTGGAGCTATCACCAAATATCACTTTTGGTCCTTCCTGCTCATGGTAACTTGATAAGAGAGCCTTGGTACCAGTCATGTGGTGCGAACAACCACTGTCTATGTACCAGGTTTCTCCTACTGAGCCACCCTTCTTATACAAGTCAAGTCGACCCTGCAATAGATGATATTCAATAATTTAGGTACCCTGTTTATTGGGGTCCTGTGGGGTTAGTCGAGTTCAGAGGGATCCAAATGTACATTGGAGTCTTGAACAAGTTTGATCTCTTAAGCTTTCGGCCATACTTGTTACAAAATAAGACCTTGTTGTCCTTATCTGGCCTATCAGTCGAGTTCGGGTCTACTCTTTGGAGATAGCCTTTCGACTTAATCTCTACTTGAGCAGGCACTTATCTATGATAGTCAGAGTAGGGCTTATATGCATTAGGTCCATACGGTTTATAGACGCGTTTGGGTCTTTCCTCACTAATGATATCATATGATAAAGGTGGAGGATATAGGACAACTTGTGTACGATATTTGGCAGCTACCTGTCTAGGTCTAGACGAGTAGAGCTGAGACTGCCTTATGAAAGGAGGTCTAGGCTCTTGTCGTCTAGTCTGTACCTGTCTAGTGCTCGTCTCCTCAGGGTACCAATCCTCGTATCTGACCTGGTTGGGTCGTCCACGATTAGTGGTCCTTTGAAGATTAGTTCTAGGTTGAACAGGCTTGTTGTTACCATTCTTTTTACCTCCTTTGGTAATCGGAATGTTAACTCGAGCTTGTTTAGGTACAGTACCTTGAGATGGAGTACCAATATCGTATATCATAGGTCCTTTTCCTTTATCATTTGGCAAAAGTCTTGCGTTAGTAGTAGTAGGGTTCTTAATGACTCGAGTAGACGAGCTAGATGACTCAGCACCTATACCTGTCTTGTCACCTGGATCTCTATACCTATCTGACAGTTCAAGGTTAATCTTTGAAGAGTTAACCGGGTCAGTAAGTTTGAGATCTAATGTGACAACCTCAGTCTCTAAGAACTTATTACGTTCTTCAAGTCTATTGCACTTGTTCTTTAAAACATTGAATTCATTTCTCTCAGTTGCATGTGTCTTAAGTAGGTCTTGATATAACCTGTCTGTCAATGCACACTTTTCTTTGAGTTGTCTTAACTCTTCAGTCAAGCGTTCATTTAGGACTGTTACATTAGGATCTACTTTAGACTGTGCTTCCTTAAGATCAATGATTTCTTGTTTTAAGGCGATGTTTTCATCACTGACTTCAATGAAAGCTTGGTTAGCAAGTAGGAGGTCGTCTTCAACTGCACTAGTCGAGTGTCGAAGACTACTTCCTACTTCACTACTAGCAGTGTCACTTTCATCAGTTTCTGAATCATCACAAGATTGAAAAGATGTAGCAGATGATACCTCTTGATCGATTTTAGCCATACAGCATAGGCCATCATCTACTATGAATGCTTCATCGTGATCTCGATCAGATGAGTGACTAGATAAGGACGATGGCAACTCGTCTGACTCCGAATCAGAGTCAACATTGGCCATCATTGCCTTCTTGCCACGGTTGTATCTTCTTTCTCTTCGTGCTTTGCGTTCTTCTCGATCATCAGTGCTCAGGTCTGGACATTCATATATGTAGTGACCTGGCTTTTCACAATTATAGCACAAGAGATCATTAGTAGCCTTTTTAATAGGAGATTTATCCCTTCGCTTATCACGTCTATCAGAACGCTGAATCTTCCTATCATCAGACTCTCTATCTCGTCTATTACCTTTCGAGACTTCGTCTCTCCTTTCGGACGAGTTTCGGTCTCGTCTGGTCTCAGACGAGTTCTTAGAAGTAGACGCTCTATGATCTCTATAGAACTTCTTATATCTACAGAAACGTTTATTCAGCCTATCAAACTTTCTAACCATGAGGTTCACCTGATCCTTCAGACTAAGATCAGTATCTAACTCATCTTTCACAGAAGCAGACTTAGTCTTAGACTTAGACTTGTCTACCTTAGATGACTTAGTCGAAGTAGACTTAAAGGCAACGTTCTTAGATACAGCATGTTCTCTATCACTACTGGCTAGTGGTTCATCTTCGTCTAGATCAAACTCATGGGCTTTCAGAGTTTGAAACATGGTTTCAGCAGACCACCTGTCTATGTCTTGAGTGTTCTTAACAAGCATCTTTACCATTTTCCAACGACTATCAAGACTTTTCAGAATCCTAAGATTGATCTCACGAGCAGTATATGATTTACCAAGGACTTCCAGATCATTCATAATCTTAGTAAAACGAGTATCCAGCTGGTCGATAGTTTCGCCAGCTTTCATCCGAAATGATTCAAATCTTTGGACAGCAGTGGAGAGTTTGCTCTCTTTGATCAGGGATGTCCCTTCACAAATGATAGCTAGTCTGTCCCACATGTCTTTGGCAGTTTTACATTTTAACACTTTTCCTAGATACTCGTTAGGAAGAGTGTGTAAAATGTAATTCTTTGCCAGACTATCCAAATTATTTTGACGCTTTTCTTCTGAGGTTAGTTCTGACCTGGGTTTCTTGACGAGAGTACCAATTGGTTTATCTTTGTCGAGGTTAGCAGTATTTGGGACCATTGTCACAATTGGACCCTCTGTGACAACTGAGATCATTAGGTCATGTGTGGAGCTGAAAATGGCTTCCATTCGCAGCTTCCAATAGTCGTAGTCCTGAACCTGGAACTTGGGTAACTTGTTAGCGCTTATTTCAAGAGACATGTTTAAGCAAGTAGATTAGTGCTAAGCAGTTTTATGATCAAGAAGCAGATATATCAAGAACAGGGAACGTGAAACAGATATAACAAGTGTATAGATCAAGAGCACGTAAGCAAGTACAATCACGGACCAAGACTTCACCCTAAGTCTTAAGTCGGTTATCAAGAAACAGCAGTTCGAAAACTACTGCTCTGATACCACTTGTAGGTCCCCAAAGTTGAGTTAATATCGAGGGAAGCTAAAGAAAACGTCTAGAGGGGGGGTGAATAGACTTTTCTAAAATCTTTCGATATATCAGAATACAATATGCGGAATACGAAATTAACAATGAGCCCAATCTAAGTTTATACTCAACTTCAAAATTCAAGAACTCTGTTCTATACTCAACTTGTCTTGTTCAGTTATGTGTGTAATCAATTAAGCAATTAAACAAAACAGTAAAGTAAACAACACAAACAATTTATAGTGGTTCGACAACTTGTCTACATCCACTCTCACAACCCAGTTGTGATATTTCCACTAAACTCTTCCAATCGAGTACAAAGTGTGAGTTCTTGTGATTTTAAGTCCCAAGAAGAAGACTTAGATCTTCTAAGACTATACCACCAGATACGTCTACGATCTTACTAGAAATTTAACAAGTATCTAGCAACTTGATAAAAACAAACACAAAAACGAAAAACTTATTCAGTTGTAGTCTTCTGATTCTTCACTTCACCTCTGACTATCTTCCTGAACTTTAATGACCTCTGTGAGTAAGCTTCAGTATATCTTCAGTATGTAGCTTCAGTATGCGTAGTTACAGTAGTCTTCAAATGATCAAAGCCTTGACGTATTTATAGACTTTAGAAATCAAGAACTAAGTTAGTTGTAACCAACTCTTCTTGAAAACTGACTTTGTAACTGCATCTTCTTATCTATCCACGCGTTTCTTGTTAAGTAGTTATTCCATAACTAATTTTTTCATCCTTATCTTTATACGCGCTTCACTTAGATTTTACTTCAAGTTGACCTGTCTTGTGTAGTCTGGTAGACACACTTGCCTTGTAGTTCACTTGTCTTGTGTAGTAGACTTCAACTCTTCTTCTTTAGTCTTCACGTGCAATCTCCAATAGTAAACTATTCTATCCTAACAAGACTATTACATTACTTTAAGCTTATGATTCAGCTTAGTCAACTTATAAACTATACAATCAGTCTATCTATTACATTCAAAATCATGAGCTCTATACAATGATTATTATAGCTCAATAACAACCTAACATATACAAATATCACATATGAAGTACTTATAAATCGTACTTATCTTTTAAACTTTAAACACTACTTGTCTTTCAATGTGAACTCTACTGGTCTTGTTCAAGATGTCTTCAACTCAACTAGACTAGATTAGTCAACACTTAGAAAATATTCAAACTATTTTTGGCTTATCAAAACTTCATCTTTTATCTTTTAATCATCATGTAGGACTTGTTCTAGGATTCATATCCCAACACATACATATAGTGTTATTCTGTTCAAGTAGTACATATTGACATGTTGTTTGGGTAAAGTTTTTAATTTATCATATGACACTGAGAAAGCATGATCTGCATTTGATTACATTCGGTTTCATCATATGATACAATACATATAAATTATATTTTATTGGTTTGTTTGGTTTGTTTTATCATTGGTTTTTGCTTGTGGTTGAATTAGAGGTATTTGTTAATAATTATATGCATAAAATAAATCATATATTAAAGAACATGTACAAATATAATACATATAATATAGTATATGCATACATTAATACATATAAATTATATAATACATAAATTATTCATATTAATATTCAGTATACACAGTCATAAGGATAAATACATAAATTATTATCCAAATTGAAATTCATATATAGTTCTCTTTTAGTTCAAAAGTTTCCGTTTATTTGAATATATATTTATTTTAATTAAAATTAATTAGAAACATAAAAAGGAACCTACAAAAGGTATAAACACTATTATTTCTTTAATATAATTACTATACAACAAATATGCATAGCAAACTAAATGTAGTATAATATATGCACAAAGTAGTTCATATATAAGTTAATATGCGAAAATTTAATACATATAATAGCATATATGCATTAAAAATACATATAACATATAATATGCATAACTATAATACATAACAAGATCGAATATATATCCTTTAATTTAATATTTTCGTTATTGTTATTATATTTGAAAATATAAACAACAATAATATAGATGCTATAATAAAAGATATTTGATTATTTTGAAAATTGATATATTAAGTTATATGACAAAAAAGTATTATAATTTATTTATAAAATGATACAAAAATTATTAGAGATATATGTCAAAATTATTAAAAATAATACATATTAAAAATTATTTGTTTAATATTTTATAGATACTGAGGTTATTTTATTAAATTACGTGTAATTATTGTTAGAAGCTTTGAAAAATTAATTAATTGAATAAGAATAAATAAAATATTAAAAACACATTTATAACTATTAAAAGAGAATTTATAATTAATTTATTCGAACAACATTGCAGTTAAAAATCTTTTAAATATGATAAATGTTATTTAATTATATAATTAATGTTGAATAATTTAAAGAGATGTTGCATTAATTGAGGGCGTAATGAAAACAATGAATTGAATGAGTAAATTCGGTTTCAACAGTAAATAGAAAGGCCAACTACAAATAAGGGAAACTTATTCAAATTGTAACCTGCAGAATTGAGTTGAGGGCATATTAGGAATGTAAAATATAGATTTGTCTTAAACTATAATATCCAGAATTTTTGTTTTGAATTAAAAAATGATTTGGATCTTGGTCCGTATTGTTAATAAACTCTAATTTATGAGCCAATTAATTTAAGAACACGTGTTTAAAAAATGTATCTAATTGAGGCTTGCCAAGATTATGTCACAATGGAAATAATTTTAATAATTACTAATATTTTTCATAATTTTTGTACAATCAGAATCAATTATTCGGTTTCCTTAATTTAAGGTCATTACTATAAATTTTATATTTGACTAAATTAATTTTAATATCCAGTAGATACAATTTTTGACAAAGAGATTTTATTTTTATATTAATAAATTAGATAAAATATTTTGGTAATATCTTTTACTAAATTAATACTTTAGAGAATTTTTTGGTTATTGTCTTCATGTTTATAATATATTTTAATTATTTTGTGGACCTAGAATATGTATTCTAATAAACATATTTCTAAATATTTAAATGAAGTAATACATTAATTATTTTCATCCTAATATACTTTTATAATTAGAGTGATTTCAATGCGTATATTTCAATGTGTTTCTCTATTGGAATAATTTTACACATTTACTTCTGCATATTTTCAATAAGAAGTAATACAGGATAAATTTGATTGATTAATCTGTGCATTACATATGAATATATAATTTTTTATTTTTTTTAGAGGCATATGACTCTAGAATTTACATCTTTACAGATCTGTAAATTGATCATGAATGAGAAATGATGAGCAAATCGTCGTCTGATCGATATTGTTAGGTTTGAGACGCGTTATTTGAACTGTTTAGGATGCCTCGAATGAACAAACGAAAATGAGAATCAAATTCACTAATTGAGAATTTATGCAAAAACATAAAATCGAAAATAAGAATTTATGCAAAAACATAAAATCAAATTGAATATCAGATATAAAAGATTCAAAGTCCACGAGTGGATACATTTTTACTCTTAGAGGTGCATCTATTTCGTGGAAGTGTTTAAGTTGCAAGATCCACAATGAAGTTAGAGTTCATAGCTCTTGACAAATGTGGTGAAGAAGTCGAATGACTTAGAATTTTTTTGGAAGATATTCCAAAGTGGAAAAATATTGTGCCACCAATATGCATTCATTGTGATAGTCAATCTGCAATTGGAAGAGCACAAAGTAATTTGTACAATGGCAAGTCTAGACATATTCGTCGTAAACATAATATCATTAGACAACTACTCTCAACTGAAGTTATCTCAATAGACTACGTGAAGTCTAAGGATAATATTGCAGATCAATTAATCAAAGGGTTAAATTGAGAGTTAGTTATGACATCATCGAAAGAAATGGGGCTAACAAACAACCTTAGAGAGGATGAGTTGAGGCGAAGGGAAATCTTACCTAAATGATTGTAAATTTCAAGAACTATGTTAAAAAAGACAATCAAACTGTCTAACTCATAAATTACTGTCATGCGGGGATAATAAAAAATTCCTAAAAAAGTCCATTGCATAAGTTCACCACAATGAACATTCAGTCTTACAAATTTCCAAATCTCAATGTATAAAATGAGATCTCTCTCAAGAACTTTAATTATATTAATTTTAATTATTTAGTTTCTAGATTAAGGCAACTAACTCAATTATATTTATTTTTATTTTTAGTTTTCTAGATTTAGTTTTTTTAATACAGTCATTTGATTTTATTTTTATTTATAAAATAACATTTTATTAGTATGTAAATTGGTACGAATGCCAATGTTAATTATGTGCGTGAGATGCTTTGATATCTAACTTTTAGTTCAAGTTAATTTCCAATCGAATATGAAGAAGATCAAGATTCACCACATCTCGACATGGAAGAGAAAATTTGGAATTGCTTTCTCAAAAGCCAATTACAACACAGAACTGAAGTCGAGGTATAACCGTGGAAATGAAGATTACGTCCCGTAACTTTTACCTTTTTTAAAAAACGTCCTAAAATAGTTAAAATTTTAATTTACGTCCCATAACTTTTTCAATTACTTAATTTACGTCCAATTTTAGTTGAAAATCCCCAGATTTATGTAAATGGGACATAAATTGAGTAATTAAATAAAGTTATGGGACGTAAATTAAATTTTTAATTAAAATGGGGCGTTATGCGAAAAAGATAAAAATATTCAACAAATGTGTACAATTAACTATAATATTAATGTAGTTTATGTTATACAATCAAATAAAAAAATAATTCATAAATTAATTAATTATTATAAAAATCAATTTGTGGATTTTAAATATTTGTGGATTTTTTTATTTATTTAAAATATTAACATAATTGTTAAGTTTTAATAAGAGTTTTTGACAATTTTAATAAAAAAAATATTTGGGATTTTTATTATTTTAAAGATAAAATTTATATTTATTTGAGTATGTTAATTAATTGACTTAGGAATAATATTATATTTTTTTTGATATTATGAAAAATTATTTACTTATTTAAATATTATTCTAAATTTATTTTCATATATTTTAAAATATTATTTAGTATTTTAATTAATATTTAAAATTTAATTTATAATACTTATATTGTAATTACAATTTTTTTCTAATTTAATTAGATAAGTTAATAATTTTTCTAATAATAAATTAGATAAGTTAATTGATTGTTATAATAATTAATTAATTTATGAATTATTTTTTTATTTGATTGTATAACATAAACTACATTAATATTATAGTGAATTATACACATTTGTTGAATATTTTTATCTTTTTCACATAACGTCCCATTTTAATTAAAAATTTAATTTACGTCCCATAACTTCTTTAATTGCTCAATTTACGTCCTATTTACATAAATTTGGGGACTTTCAGGGAAAATTGGACGTAAATTAAGCAATTGAAAAAGTTATGGGACGTAAATTAAAATTTTAACTATTTTGGGACGTTTTTCAAAAAAGGTAAAAGTTACGGGACGTAAATAAATTTTTTCTCTATACTTTTGGTAATTTTTCTAAATAATTTAGATAATTTTTTTTATATACAAATGTGTTCGATATACGTTTGCAATATTTCAAAAACAGACAACAGTTAAGTTGTTGGTAAGTGAAACACATACACAAATAATTACAAAAATCTTCCATCTTCAAAATTTCTTCACAATCTTTAAACCATGATATCATATCATTGAGTAGACGAATTGTTGAATTCTATCATATCATTGAGTAGACGAATTGTTGAATTTCTATTTCTTTACCATCTTCAAAGTCACAATGTCACAATCTTGTAGACAATCTTCAAATTTTCAAAATCCAAAATCTTCACAATCTTTGAGTAGACAATTTTCAAATTTTCAAAATCCAAAATCTTCTTATTGATTATCTTATTGATTATAATCAATGGATGAGATAAAAAATAAAATTGAGAATGAATGAGAAATTAGGGATTTTGAGAAGAGATTATGAATTTATATAGGAAATAAGATTAAGAATGTAGGGTCAAGATTAAGTTTTAAAATGAATGGATGAGATTAAAAGAATAGTGTAGAATGAATGAGATTTCAAGAATTTTGAAATAGAGTGATTTGAAAAGGAAGAGATTGATATAGACCAATGAATTAGTAGCGAGTAAAAAATGTTTGCAAATATATATTATAAAGATAAAGATATATATTATTAATATTTTGAAGATAGATACAAATATTTTTTTATTTATCTTTCAAGTATAATAGGAAAATATATTTAAATGAAAAATATTTATATTTTACCAAATAATTTAGCTCCAAAAAAAGGGAAAATCTGAAATGCCGAGCGATTAAGAAAATTTATGCTGATAGAGCGAGAAGAAGAGGTAAAAATTCACTCTCAAGAAAAAGGCGGTGGCGGAGGCCTCCGGTCAGCTCAGAAGCGCTCTTTCTCCATGGAAACAAGAGGTAAAAATTCACCATCAATTTGTAGAGTTGTTCAGTTAGTGTGGAAAAAGTTGAATTCAAGTATCAACAAAAAGTATTGTTGTTTTGAGGATGTTATATTGAATGTTTAATAGGATTTTAGTTCCTCTTTCTCTTTGTGTGTATGGGAGTTGGTTTATATTCAACAAAAATTGAATTTATATTCCATAAAAAAAATTGAATTTATATGTAAAAATTGGAATTGCCGTGTATAAACTTCATTCTAAAATTGGATTAAAAATACCACTTGATTTATGTAATTTGTATCAGTAGATTGGAATTCTATTATTATTGTAGGTAATTGGATTAAAAATACAATTTGGTTTCACATGTACAAACAATCTTGAAGATAATTATTAGAATATTATAATTGTGCAACAAAATATGTACCCATCATATATATGCCAAGATTCTTGCATATTATTTAGGTCATTACCGTAAATTAATGCATGCATGATATATATGAAAGTGTATAATTGACCGTAATTAGATCAATATTAAAAAGTATGAAAATGTGGTGAGAAGAGGAGAGGTTGTGTTAGAAGAATCAGATTGACACGTAGCACTACAAAAGTTTACAAATATATATAATAAAGATGTGCATGGAGTATGTTCAAAAATTAACAAATATAAAAATTGGTTTATATTACATGTTTTAGTAATGGCAAAAACTTATATACAATATTTCTCCATAGTCTTATGGTGCAATATGACCTAATCTTATGTTTTTATCCGGTATCCATCTTCTTCTCTCCTCTGTTTTCTGCGCCGCCGCCCGATCACTCCTCTTCTTTCTCTGCGCTGCCTTCTTTTCTGCACCGATCTCATTCTTCGCGATGCCTTATCTTCTGGGCGGGACAAATTTCTCCTTCTTTGCGATGCTTATTTTTGCCCGCTGCGAGAAATCTGCGAGAAATCTGCAGATTCAATAAAAAAATAATAATTCAGAAACTGTTCAGATTTCTGATCTGCTAATCACGTAACAAGCGGAGAAATTATTTTTTTTATTTTTTGAATGAATTAGTGAGAAAAAAATCAACAATAAATCTATTCCAATTAATTGTTGTTTTTGTAATTATAGCGATCGATAAACTATTCAACATAGTTGTATTTTTCGTGTTTTCAATTATTGTTCTTCGTCTTTTTTAATGTGGGTATCTCATTCACTCTCAATAATGACGTTTTAGTTATACAGTAACACATCTTTCTTAATACAGTAATACACTTGTGTTTATATAGTAACACATTTTTCTGTGTTACTTTAAGGTCAAATATGTGGTACTCAAAAGCCAATTGTGTGTTACTTGTCCTTACAGTAACACGTATTTGTCCGTACAGTAGCATATAATTATATTTATAGTAACACGGATTAAGAGCAAATTTTTCTATTTTATCTTTTCTTAAATTAATTTGTATTAATATTTCCTGTGAAAAGTCAATTTATGTGTTATTTGTACTTACAGTAACACATATTTGGTCTTGTAGTAACATATAATTACCTTTACAGTAACACAGACCTGAAACCCGTTATCCTGTTAGCCTCCTGCGCGCGACTTTTTCGCGATTTTTAAGAAAATATTTGTTTGACCGGTCAAACCCGCTACTGCACATGAGTGCGGCCCTTTAGTAATATATTTTTATAATGAGATAACTTTCAGTGTTATTTATTAAATATTACTTAATATTACATAAAATTATAAATAACTTAAATTTTAAATGAAAAATACTATTTCAATAGTTAGGATTTTCTTTTTAAAAGAAATTACTATAACTAATTGACATGATATAGGATGGAACAATATTTAATAATTGATCGAATAACCGTGATTTGCTTATAGCTAATTTAAATTAAAACTGAGATTTTTTTGTAATTTAGAGATAATTAAATATATATATATATATATATATATATATATTAACTTGATAAAAACAAAATTGACTAAAAGCATATTGACATATGAGGTATAAGTTGTATAACCGTATAACACAGTGGACTATAAGATGGATTCTATGAATTAAAGAAACTATTCAATAGGCAAGAATTATGAGATTTAATTGAGTAATTTATGTGGGTAAATTACACTATAGGACATTTCACCCTAAGTCTAAGTGTTTGTAATTCAAGGAAAATTTTATTACAATTACAAATCAAGCCAAATTAACAAATTAAAGTACAATTCTACCCCTACTGTTTTGATAAGAATTTCAATTTTGAAATAAGAAGATTTAATTAATTTAAGCAAAGAAAAGTCAACTAAATCCAAAACCTTTAATAAAAATTTGAAATATTTATTTGCTCGATAATCACGCTCAATTCTTAATTCAAATAACTTTCCTAACAACTCATCCAACATTAATTCCTAAAACATTTTTTATTCTCTCTCAATTGAAGCTGGAAGAAGAAAACGAAAAGCAAGAACAACGCTTGTGCAGAGGATCGTTCAAGGTATTGAGTGGAAAAATCATCTCCTGCATATTATTGTTGTTTGATTCTCTGAATAAATGATATTGGGTTTATGAAAAAAAATCCGATTTTTAGGGCTTTGCATATACTGGGTTTTTCGTTGATTTTAGGGAGGTGATTAAAAAAAATTCGACTACATGCATTTTATAAGATGTTTCCTTCGTTGATTATACTGGCTTTGCATAAGATGTTTCCTTCTCTGTTTTCTTAGTTCTAACGATCTCTGTTTTTTGCATTTTAGAGAAACATAATAAATAGCATATGAGGTATATTCGATTCGATGATTAGATCATTTTATAAAATCATAGAAACGTATTTTACTATAATTTTTCTGTATTTATAAGAAAATCTATGTATTTAGTATGGATGGGGCATATTCGTTTAAGATGTGTTTGCATGTGGCTAAATATTTTAATTTCCATACAATTTGGTAATATATTTTTTTGCAGATGACTAGACGGAAGAGATCCGACATTCAGATTAATGAAGAAGGAAGAAAAATTATGAAAAAGCGCCTAAAGAAAATAGATAGCAGACTTAGTGAGTAAACATGCCCTAGTGATTATGAAAAAGGAAGAAAAATTATGAAAAAGCGCCTAAAGAAAATAGATAGCATGTTTCTTTTGGTACTCACCCGTCCAGACGGGATGTAATGTTTCCCGTCTTGTTCTAGTTCGGAATTTAATATTCGGATTTCACTATCCAATTACATTCACCCATAAAAATATTTATATATCCTACTAATACATCTTATCAATATATTATTTTCTTGAAAATCACACATAACACCATCTTCTATTTTTCTCTTACCTCATAATAAATTTCAAACTCGCACTCAATCGAATAAATTTTAAACTCGATTCGACCGAGCCTAAAATTTCATGATCTAGCTCGACTCGATAAGAAACTTAATAAACTCGAGCTCGGCTCGACTCAGTGCCTATATAATATTCAAAATTAATAATATTTTTTTTTTAAATAAATTCGAGCTCGATTATCTGTTTATAAATATTATTTTGCATTCCACCGCCATAATTAACGTGGTAATTTCATATCTTTGATAACAAAAATCTTCATTTAAAAAGGGTCTGCTATTCTAAATAATTACGCCTAATATCCTTCTCACTCTACGACTCTTCAAACAAACAATTAACATAAAATACAATCGTTATACATATATTTTTTTTTTTACAATTTCATTATTTGCATCTTTTTAAAATAATATTTTCACAAATTAATTTATTACCACTCATTCTTTTTCTTTTTTTTATTATAAACAAACACTTTATTTTTATATAATTTTTGTAAAAAAAAACATTCGACTCAAATTCAACTTGCCAATTTTTTACCCCTTCTTTAAATAGAATAATTTATGAACTATATTTTACAAACTACTACATAATTAAATTAATTTAGAATTTTTTATTTTTTTAGTCTAAGATAATTATGATCGATAATTATGGTGATAATGACTATTAAGTAATTTGATATTTTGATGATATACTCCTTTGTTTAATAAAGTTTGTCACATTTGTCATTTTGTACAGAATTAACAAACATATTTTTTTGACACATTTATCCTTTGTTAATTTTTCTCTCTCCCTTTTAACCTTTTCTTTTATATGACATTCTTACACTACAAAAAAGAGGTGTTTTACCGACGGAATTGCCGACGGTTATTCAGTCGGTATTGGCTCTTGCCGACGGATTTACCGACGGATTTCATTCGTCGTCGATGGATTGGTCGGTATGGTTTACCGACGAAAAATATGATTCCGTCGGTATGTGGCGACGGATTCCCGACGGATTCAAACCAACCCGTTTTCAAACCGGGTCGCCAGTACCGACGGATTCAATTCCGTCGGCAGTCAAACCAACCCGTTTTCAAACCGGGTCAAGATTCCGTCGGTATATCCGTTGGTATATTTTGGACATAAAATTTATTCTTTTAATTTACCGACGCTAAACCGACGGAATTTTCCGTCGGTAAGTACCAAATTTTTTTTTTTAAAAATTATATTCCGTCGGCCCGTCCGTCGGCATTACCGACGCTAAACCGACGGAATATTCCGTCGGTAAGTACCAAAAATTTTAAAATTTTTTTTATTTGTGATCGGGATCCGACCCGATCAAAATTGCATTAATTCATTACTAATAACAAAATTCATTCCAAAGAAATGAAGAACATCAAGTTAAATAATTCAATACACAAATCTACATTAGATCCAACAGAATAAACAAAATCGAACTCAGTTGGGTGACACAAATCTACATTAGATCCAACAGAATAAACAAAATCGTCCTGAGCAAACAACAACTTGTTGGTTGATTTTTGAAACATTACTTTCAATATCATCCTTTGGCTTTAGGCGTTGCTTGCTTCAGATTTTATTAATCTAGCAATCTTTGTGTGTGTTGTAGTATTGATTAGGAGATCAGACAGCGGAGTTTGAGAAATTAAAGACAGCTTAAGCAAATCCACAACCTATTTTTCACATAAGGAAATTAATTAATATATAAAATTACAAGAGGATTATAAGATAAATCGTTTAAAAAAGAATTACAAGAGGGTAAGAATCTTATTTTCCATTTATTCACAGGGTAAGAATTAGATCAGTTGGGTTATTAAATTGCTGAAATCAAAATTTATACCAGGAAAGAGAAGAACTTGATTAAACTGTCCTTCGCCGACTCCATCCCTGCCATTTCAAAATCAATTCGAAAGAATCAAGATTCAATTGTCATTTTATATATCTAAACATAAATTAAATTATCATAAAAATTGAACATACCTCAACAATACTACGAGATCAAGTAACTTCATTAGGCTCGCATAGTTTCGGTCGGTCTCGGCAAACTTCATTACTACAACATCAAATATATGATTTATCAATTCATAAATAGATCCAACACCTAAATGTTGAAACAGTACTTGAAGGTAAAGACAAAACTAGTCAACAACAGTATGTTGAAATTTTATTCATAAAACAGTACTAATTTTTGTATACTAGTCTTTTTCTCGAAATCTAGAAATAAAAAAGAGAAACATGAAAGGGGGCGCTCTATCACTTTAAAATTTAAATGGTAAAAAAACCATTATTTATTAATTTAGAAACACAAACTGAGTAAATAGATGGATGGAAGAGTTTAATAAAATTAAATCTTACATGACAACACATCTAATTGTTACACCGCCTACTACAAAAAATTAAGAGAGAGAGAGAGAAACGAAAATAAAAGCATATACATGATGAAAATCTTGACCATATTCCCAAATAAATAAAAAACAAGAATTTTGACCAAAATGTCCACAAATTAAACCAAAAGAATAATAAACATTTTTGTCGTATAAGTCTCTGAAATCGCTTGAAAACAAAAGAATTAATTTGGTTGGAGATCGAAGTGATAAAAGCAACTGAAATAAAAGCAAACAAATAATGATAGTCGTAATCTTCATTAACAAAAATAATTCACCCGATTCTCTCTTTTCCCTTCCAAATAAAATAATTTTTTCTTCAAATTCCAAAAGGAAATATAACACTACCAACAACAAAATTCTTAATTATTCAATGGTTGGAGATCGAAGTGAGTGCATACCAGTAGCGAAGTGTGTACTGCTGTAAAGATCCACCGCCTCTTTCCTCCAAGAATTGCCGCAATCCCGTCGCGTCGCCGCCGCTTCCTATGGTGGAGAGGTCATCTTCACCGGAACCATCTGGATCTGGTGGCGAGGGAGAGGTTCATTAAGAAGGGTGGGGGTGGGGGAGAGGGAGAGACAGAGAGAGAAAATAAGAAGGTGGAGTGGGGGAAATAACGCGTGAATGAGAGAAAGTTACATTTATATTCGGAAATGCCGACGGAAATGCCGACGGATATATCCGTTGGCATTGACTCTTTGCCGTTGGCGACGGATATGCCGACGGATATATCGGTCGGCTTTGACTCTTTGCCGTTGGCGACGGATATGCCGACGGATATTTCGGTCGGCTTTGGCTCGTTGCCATTGGCGACGGAAATGGCGACGGATATTTTCCGTCGCCATTGGATTTTTATAACCAAATGATAAATAATTAAATTATAAGTTATAACCAAATGATAAATAATTAAATTATAAGTTATAACCAAATGATAAATAATTAAATCTTATAAATTGTACAAAATAAAATAGCTAGGTTACATTAATTTAATATTCATCTTCTTCATCTTCATCTTCATTTTCATTATTTGCCGCATCTTCCTCTTCCTCCTCATCTTCTTCATCCTCATCTTCTTCATCCTCCTCCTCATGTCCACTATCGTTTTTAATAACAATCAATTGTGGATTTGCAGCCGTCAAGTCTACCGAAAGATTAAAATCTCCCGCAAACACTTCAGTTTGATTCTCTATTTGTTCCATTTGAAACGGAGGTTCATCTTCATCGTTGTTTTCCTTTTGGGGGACCTCCACCATTGACCTTGCCTTCACTTTGCAAACAGCGTGCCATTCTCTATTACGTTTTCCAGCTCCTGGATACGTGCAGTAGTAGACTTGAGATACCTGAGAGGCAAATACAAACGGATCATCCCTGCTATACTTCCTTTTCGAATTAACATCCACAAGCTTGTACTCCGGATGAATTTTGGTTCCTAAAGGGGATGTGTCAAACCAATGGCACTTGAACAACATTACGGTTTTCATTGGATATCCCGGATATTCAATTTCAACGACTTCGTGCAACACCCCAAAGTAATCACTTGCATCTGCATTGTAATTCGCACCCCTAACACAAACACCACTGTTGTTAGTCGTTCTTGTTGATGCATACTCTGATGTATGAAACCTGTAGCCTTTCACAATATAGCCGTTGTAAGTCCTCACACGCCGTAGTGGTCCTTTGCTGAGATCCTGTAAGAACCGGCTCTGAAAATCGTGCGATTGTCCCTATACGTACAGTTAAAATTAACATTAATCAAAACAATTATTTGTTCACGTAAAATTCAATTAATGATACTCACATAACGTTGGAACCATCGGGCAAATTGACGTTGAAGACTAGTATCTATGTCTCTATCTGAGATGTTTTGATCTGCATGTCGTAGTTCTTGTGTATACATCCTAATAATTCACAACACAATTAGATGATAAATGACGTACGTTTGTGCTAGATGATAAATATATGAAATACTTACTCAATGTAAGGCTGAACTTCATCATAATTCAATAACACGTACGTTTGTGCTATTTCAGCCTCTGTGTTTGTTGACCAATATCGTTCAGTGGCTTTTCCTATAGGTCGCCCCTTAGACTTGAATACAGAGAGCATGCCATCGACTTCTTGTTGCGTACCTCTACCATCGAAGTTACGTGGTTCATTCCTGATCCTCGTGTTGACATGGTCTTCAAAATAATATGAACAAAACATGCCAACCTCTTCATTCAAATATGCATTAACAATTGATGCTTCGACGTTTGCCTTTTGTTTAGCATTGCGCTTCAAGTTGTGGAGTACCTAAAATTATAATAGTTAACAAATTAAAATAAGGCTTCTTATACTAAAAACTAATTAAATGAGAGAAATAGAATTGTTCACCTCTCAAATGGGTACATCCACCTGTACTGCACTGGACCACCAATCCTAGCTTCATACGCTAAGTGAACAGGTAAGTGTTCCATCGAGTCAAAGAAGCTAGGTGGGAAAAAACGTTCCAACTTACACAAAATAACTGGAATGTCTCGTTCCAAACGATTCATATCATCAACCTTGATTGTTGTAGACGTTAAATCTCTAAAAAAGAGACTTAATTCAGTGATAGCCCTCCACACATTCAGAGGAAGAAATTCTCGAAACGCAATAGGTATCAAGCGCTGCATAAAAACATGACAATCATGACTCTTCATCCCTGCAACTTTGCCTTTTGTTGTGTCTACGCATTAGAGCTTTTATTCGAGCCGAGTCGAGCCGAGTATTTGAGGTTCGAGCTCGACTCGAGCTCTTATCGAGCCTAGCCGAGCTCGGCTCGATAACACTGCCGAGTTAAAAATTGAGCTCGACTCGACTCGTTAACGAGTCTATCGAGCTTAACGAGCCTATCGAGTCGAGCCGAGCCTAACGAGCCTAATGGAATTTTTTACAAAAAATTAGTTATCGAGCCTAACAAGTCGAGCTCGAGCCGGCTCGTTAGTAAATCGAGTATTTAACGAGCTCGAGCTCGGCTCGTTAAGCTAAACGAGTCGAGCTTTATCGAGCCTTAACGAGTCGAGCCGAGCCGAGTCTTGTTAAGGCTCGGTTTGAATAACAACTCTACTACGCATCGACTCATGTTTGACACGTAGCCGTCTGGAAATCTTAACTCTTTAATCCACCTACACAATTCCTGTTTTTGTGCCTTATCTAGTGTGTAGCAAGCCTTTGGATATTTACCTGTACGGGTATCCTGTTCCAACTCATCACGGTGACAAATAGTGTTCAACTCTTCCCTGGACTTTGGAGTATCTTTCGTCTTGCCTTCTGTGTTCATGATTGTGTGAAACACATTGTCAAACACATTCTTCTCAATGTGCATGACATCCAAATTGTGTCGGATCAATAGTGAACTCCAATATGGCAAGTCCCAAAAAATACTCTTTTTCTTCCAATTACCTGGGATTCCTTTGTTGTGTTCTTCTGCATTTTCCTCCGTAGTTTTTTTCAAACCCGTCCACTCAATCTCATATAACAACCTTTGTCCTGTACGATTAATAAATGTTAGAATAAATGTAACCCAAAAAAACATGTTAAAATAAATGTATAAAATACCATTTCGAAGGGGCGGTCGATTGTTTGTGACTGTTCTATTCTTCGTGAAGTCCACCTTATTCCTTCGAAATGGATGATCTCGAGGTAAAAACCTTCGGTGATTATCGAACCATGAAACTTTTCTACTCATCGGGAGACTGAAAGCTTCAGAATGTTCCATACAATACGGACAAGCTTGCTTTCCGGCTGTACTCCACCCGGACAACATAGCATATGCAGGAAAGTCGCTAATGGTCCACAATAAAGCAGCACGCATCGTGAAGTTCTGTTTCCTAGAAACATCATACGTTTGGACTCCGTTACCCCATAGGAAGATCAAGTCTTTAATAAGAGGCTGGAGATAAACATCAAGTTTATGCTTTGGATTCGACGGACCAGGCGCCAAATCTAGTCAGAAACATTGTTTGAGGTTTCATGCACATCCATGGAGGTAGATTATACGGAGTCAGTATCACCGGCCACAAAGAATACTTCTTTCCATAACTCCCAAACGGTGCAAAACCATCAGTACTCAAGCCTAATCTCACATTCCTCGGTTCACAAGCAAATCCTGGAAACACGTTATCAAGGTGTTTTCAGGCTTCAGAGTCGGACGGATGTCTCATATCCCCAGCCTCAGTATCTTCAGAATTTCTTGCATGCCACATCATGTGTTGAGCTGTAGCACTAGATTGAAACAATCTCATTAAACGAGGAATGATAGGAAGATAATACATCCTCTTATGTGGCACTTTCTTTTTTGTCTTGCTCGATTGACCACCTGGTCCCTTCCGTCGTGGCTCGGGATGGCCACACATTCTACACATAAGAAGATCACTATCGTCATCACCCCAGTATAACATGCAACCATTCACACAACAACCAATCTTCTCAACCGGCAAACCCATATTCTTCATCAGTTGTTTGCTCTGATGAAACGTCGTAGGTACTTTATTATCGACAGGACAAATCTCACTGCATAATTGTGTCATTTGCTCATATGCTCTGTTAGATAGCTTGTTCTCCGTCTTGATAGCCATAAGTCGAGCATTAAATGACAACTGAGAATGAGAATCACACCCTGGATACAAATCTTGATCGACTAATTTGAGCATCTCATAAAACTGAAATGCTTCATCCGTTGGTTCCTCCTCTATATTTGACATACTGGCTTCCATCACCATTGTTTGATACATATCGGGTTCTTCCACTCCAAACTCTTGATCGTTACTGGTACCGACATGCTCAACGTGTACTGGTTGTTCATAAATTGCAGTAGTGTAATAGTACAAGACTTGATCAAAATTATAAGGCCACCGTTGTTCGCCATGACTTGTCCAATTATAGTAATTATCAACGAACCCATTCATAACAACGTGGCATAAGACTTCATCAATGCTTTTAAATGATCTATTCTGACATTTCTTAGCATTACACGGACACCTAATACAATCCTCAGACATGTAATGTGGGTGTAGCTTTGCAAATTCAACAAATGACACGAGTTTATCATAAAATTCACCATTCACATTTCCTAAAACGAGCCTAGGAGTACAATACATCCACCGACGATCCGGCAATTCCATCTGTTAAACAATTTGACCAAATTAAAATTACACACTAAAAATTAAACACTAAAAGTAAAAACTATATACATTTCATAAAAATTAAACACTAAAAGTTATAAAACTATATACATTTCATAAAAATTAATTGCAGTAAAACTATGTACACTTAATAGAAAAACATACCTTAAATTTTCGCTCCACTCCAAATTTTTCCCTTAATTTTTTGCTCCACTCTAAAATTTTCGCGTGTTTTGAGGTTCTGGAACAATTTTCAATGCTACATGCCGACGGAAATGTCATTCCGTCGGTATATCGCGCGCATAAATTCCGTCGGTATTGACAATACCGACGGATAATTTCAGTCGGTAACACCGATTTCAAATGTATGTCAAATCAGTCAGATTCCGTTGACCAAATTTCAGTCGGTATTTACATTGCCGACGGAAATTATCCGTCGGCATTGAACATGTGTCTATACCGACGGAATCACTTTCCGTCGGTAAAAGACGCGTATAAAAAAAAAATTAATATACGCATTCTAAACACATAAAAATTAATATACGCATTCTTAACACATAAAACATCAATTTTGGAGGGAATTTTCTTACCTGTTGGAGGGAAAATCAAGCACCTCTATATATACACACTCCAACCACACTCAAAACAACCTACTTCTTAACAAACATCAAAAAACAAAAAAATACAGAAACTCATGTCTTCATCTTCCACATCCATGAAAATTGTGGTATGCCATTGTGGAAAAGAAGCTCGTGTGTGCATTTCGAAGCAAGAAAAAAGCAGAGGTAGACTATTTTATACTTGCCCAGATTCACTAAGTGGTCTTGGATGCTCCTTTTTTGTTTGGGCCGATGAACACGAAATCCACGGACAAGGAACGTGTTCACACGGAATGTTTCCGGGCATGGTGAGGAGAATTGACTCACTTTTGCTTGAAAATCAAGAGCTCAACAACAAGCTGAATAATGCAAAAGTAGTTGGTGAAATCTATAAGGATTCATCTGACCACCTAACATCAGAAGTAGAATTTCAAGCTAGACAAGTTCAAGAGCTAAAGAAGCAGAGGAACTTTCTTATCATGGCCATAATATTCTGTGTTCTACCCTATATGTTCAAATTTATAGGCTGGATGTAATCCTAAGTTTATGTCTCTAATATGTATTGCTAAATTTATGCCTCTAATATGTATTGCTAAGTTTATGTAATGCTAAGTGTATGCATGTAATGTAACCACAACAACAGCCTTTCTTCAAGGCAATTTTCAATGAAAATGTTGTTTATCTATCACATAGAGTCTCCCATCACATTCACATTCACATAAACACAAACATGAAAAAACAGAGTACATTCAAACATAAATTAATGAAGATCCAATACAGATAACATCCAAAATCACACATAAAACATAACTAAAATTAATATACACATTCTTAACACATAAAACACACATAACTAAAATTAAACAACTAATACTTAAACATAAAAGTAAATAGTTCAACAATAATGCAGATAAAAATAAATAGTTCTACGAGACATAAAAATAAAATTGTTCAACACATAAAAAAAAAATTGTTCAAAGTCACTCATTCACCAAATAAGAATATATCAAGGCCATCATCGTTGCCAACGAACTGCTGACCCACAATGTCATCATCCTGCATGGTCGGGACATAGGCTGAGGGGGTTGACACGTTCACGTTGGTCGTCGGTGGAGGAGCTTGCATGGTTCTCTGATAAACCTCCTCGATCCTCTCGTCCGACCACCCCAACTCTCGACCCATATTCATATGCATCACATGGATGTAATGGTTGAATTGTGCCATCATATCAGGAGTTGGGGTGGAAGATACGGAACCCTGCGATGCCGTCTGGGACGGACCAGCGCCGGACCTGACATCAGCGCTCATACGACCAAGGCCCAGAACTCGTCTGCGGGTGGTGGGGGCAACTTCCAAATAAGCCCGGTCCACCTCCTCGACTGTAGGGGCACTGCTGGTTCCGGCTTGAGTAGGGTCGACTTGAGTTCCGATCTCGGCCATCCTCTGGTTCATCTCCAACTACATAATTAATAATTTTAAATTAATAGAATAAACTATAAAAAATGTATTTAATTAAACAATTTTATTACTTACGTGGAGGTTAGTTGTGCGCCCGTATGTGGATTGCTGTGTAGTCTCGTTAAACGGATGAGCAATGCTCATCCGCTCCAAGTGAGTGGGTACACGCCCCGTCTCTCATTCCTAATAATTAAATTTATGTATTATATATACTAAATAATTAAATTTATTGAAATTAATTAAAAAATTAATAAACACTTACAATGACCATCGACTGCTCAAGGATGGACCGGGCTTCAGTCCGATGCCTGGACATCCCACCCCCAACGTCGGATCTCCGGCTGGCCTTAGCAATCTCACACTTCCTGATGTACGCAGGATCCAGCCACTCCCTCGTCAATGAATCCCACAACACAACATCATTATCATCCTTACCCAAGCTCTGCGTCGTCCCATCGCTCCGCCATGCCATTCTCCATTCGTACATTAAATCCTTATACCGCTCTTGCGCCGATTTACTGAAATACTTGAACATAACCTGGTCTGAGTACATATCCCGATCCCAAGTGGCTTGTTTCTGCACATATAATAAATTGTTTATTATTGAACAAATTAACAAACATTAATTAAATAATTAAGTAATTAATTACTACCTGAAATTCCTCGAAGTACGCCCACTTTTTTTGTTTTGGGACCTTCGACCAGGTAATTGCACTCGCAGAGATCGGTAAAGAGCCAAAAGCAATCGTGCATGCCCTGGAGACCTCGTTACCAGGTAACCATATGTGACATTAATTAACAAACAAAACACATTATAAATTAAAACGAATGCGAAATTAATTATTAATTATTAAACAATAAAAGTGTTTAATTACTTACACTCCTCTTTCAACCCAAACGCGCTGCCGGCTATCCCGAGCAGGAACAACAGGATGGTCCCGGGCAGACGACTGAGACGACGGCTGAGGCGACGGGTGTGGAATGGGTGGCGGAGGCGACGACAATGGTGCTCGAGGCAGTATAGGCGGCGCCTCGGGTCTAAGTATGGCTCGGCTCTTCCTCGATCGGCTACGTGACTCGGAGGCCCCGTGAGATCCCGAGCCACCAGAGCCACCAGCACCATCTCCAGTCATCTATTTAATTTAAACATTCAAATTAATAAATATATATATAATACTAATTAATTAATAATAAATTTCTTAATTTAATAAAAAATAATAATCTAATAAATTAAAATTTAATCCCTAAATAATAACCTATTTTAATAAATAATTTTTTATTCAATCAACAATACCTAATTTAATCAATAATAACCTATTTTAATAAATAATTTCCTATTTTATTCAACAATAACTAATTTAATCAATAATTTCCAATTCTAATTAACAATTTTCTATTTTAATTAACAATCTATAACCTAATAAATTTAGTAACAATTTTCTAACTTTAAAATAACAATTTCCTAATATAATTAACAAAGCCCCTAAATTAATCAATAATTTCATAATTAGTAAATCAACAATATTAATCTAGCTAATTATAACGTACAATATCATAATTTAATTATGTAATTAACTCCACTCCAACGTATATGCAAATTAAACAATAATATCCAATATATATATAACATCAATTATGCAAAACATGCAATATCGATCTTAACAAATCACATCAATTTATTATAAATAACTATATACACCAACTATATATAGGCAATTATCCACGTACAATATCAACTAATTAATTAGATATATCAACTACATACATGCAAACTAATTAACTATATACATCACCTACAAACAATTTCATATTAATCTATATAACAAATTAAATTAACACATGCAATTTAATTCATAATTATAGGCATTACAATATAACTTAAAAATTAATTACTAACAAATTAAGAAAGCGTATTCATAATTATAGGCATTACAATATAACTTAAAAATTAATTACTAACAAATTAAGAAAGCGTACCGTACAAATTTTCTAATCGAGAGATCACCTCGGCAGAGCCTCTTCGCGCGATGAAGACGAACGAACACGAACGATAGAAACAGGGAGTTTTTTCTTTCTCTCGAAAGAGAAAGAGTAATCTGTATGCAGATTATATACAAAAAAAATTGCATTTACCGATGAAAATTTCCGTCGGTAATGACCACATTAAATTTTGGGAGTCGGTCAAGAGGCGGTTAGTTAAGGCGGGTCGGTTACCGACGGAATTTTCCGTCGGTAAGGGCGAATTTAAATTATTCCGCGCCCGTTTAAAATTATCACGCGAGGGGCCAATAATATGGCGCGGTTACCGACGGAAAATATCCGTCGGTAACCCTAATTTACAATACCGACTGAAAAATCTGTCGGCCGGTGACCCAAAAACGACACCGTGTAGAGAGTTCTGTGTGTCCGTCGGCATTTCCGTCGGGAAAGCCGACGGAAATTGAATTCCGTCGACAGAGTCTTCTGACTTTCAATTCCGTCGGTAATCCGTCGGTATAGCCGACGGAAAGGTAATCCATCAGTATACTTCCGTCGGCAAAACCGCGCGTTTTTGTAGTGTTACCATTTTAAAGAAAGTGAGAGAAAATGAATCATTAATATATTTCCAATAAAAGTGATATTGTAATAATTACATAAGGATAGTTTAGAAAAATCTGTGATAAAAATAGAAAAAAGATAAATTTTTTAAAATAAAAATAAAAATCAAATGCGACAAATTTTATAAAATTGAGGAAGTAATCAATTCTTGCAAGGTTAGACCCAGATCGGGACATGGGGTACAATTGAGGGACATGGGGGTACATATTGCCCTTTTGAAAACTTAAAGAAGACAGGGCATTGTGCCATCACGTCTTCTTTTCTAGATTTTTTTCAAAGAATAATCTTTTTAGATGGGCTTTTGCATTTGAAATGCAAATTTAGGAATCCTGATGCTGATTTACTTTCTTCCAGATTATGTGAATTCAAATTCTACTATGAAGATAGAATAACATGAACTCTTTTCTTATGAGCATCATCTATTAGCATCCGATGCATCACCCTTTAGCTTTAGCATATGAAATTATCACCATTTAAAAATGTTTGATTTTGTGTGCAGTTTTTTTTCTTTTCGAATTGTTGGAAACTGCTTACGCCGTGTAAACTGCAACCTGCAATATTGAAGATTCAGATAACAAATATGATAACACAAATAAGTCGAGTCAAGGGAAACCCTTTTCCCGCAGAACAGAATACGCCCAGGATAGTGCTCGACTGTTACGGCGTTCCGTTCCCAAAGGTAAAACGACTTTTACTTCTTACACAGTAGCACCACTGTATAAGAAGCCTCGGCGAACGTACTTAGTACGAACTGAACACTCTCGGATATAAATCCGGCACAAGAAAGAACAGTGTAAGGCTTTCGGGAGCTCAACACACTGCGTAGGGACGAGAGGAGAGTAGAAGGGTAGAGGGGCGAATTTCAGCTTAAGGATTTATGAGGGAAGAGTCTGATATTTATAGGCAGAAGAAACCGTAGGAAGGCTGTTGGAAAACGCGTGGGCCAGGCCCGATTCTTGGGAATATATCATGAAAATATCGCAGTGGTTGAGAAAATATCTCGCACGTGGATAAGTCTTGAAGACCGAATCTTGAAGACCAAGTTTGAGACTTCCAGATAATTCTGGAACATTCTTGAAGTAGTTCGAATGGGCCGAGCCCATTCCTGAGTTGGGCTTTCGGAGTTTTTGGGTCTGCAAAAAGATAGGCGGGCCCCAAAGACCACCAAAGACCAATTGCCAAATCCAAATGCGAAGCCGAGCCGGACGGGCGCGCGCGCGCGCGTGTGGCTCTTAGAGGGGTGTACCTCTTTTACATAGTTGAACTTCCAAGCTACTTCAATACCTTTAAACATCATAAATGTTTTGTAGGTTTCCTATGTGGGACAATTTCCCACATTCCTCAAACTTCCAAGTTGAAACTCTTCAACTTCAACAATAAATTTCTCACTTACCTTAACTCGGTTTTGAGATATTAATTAAATATACCACGTTCATCTACTCCGCGAGTAGATCGACTATGTCACGTTCAATTATTTCTTAATTAACGTTCAGTCCGTCCAATTAATTAAATTAGATCAGGGTGTCAAAACCCAATTAATCCCATTAATTCCAACAATCCCCCACATGAGTGAAAATCGTATCTATACAACATCAGACTCAGTGTTCAGTTCGAGTGAGATCTCCATGCGTCCGGATAAGTGGTTTTTGGCCTTTAACTTTCCGTAGCCAAACACTATCGGGTACACCGGCGGCTTAGTGGACGCGATGCCTTGAACTACTCCTCCATAGTGTATACCTAGACAACAGTGTCAGCACACTTCAATCTCGTCTTCGTAACGTTCTCACGTTTTTGTCCGTTTTGGCCATGGACGTCCTTTGTATTCATAAATGTTTGGTCGAAGCGGCCCTCACTTCTCATTTATATAGGTAACTTCCTTTCGAGTATCCTGTTATACTCTAGGAATCATTAAGAGTCGAAGACTCAGCCTTTACCACATCTTACGGGTCGTTAACACTTGAGTTAGTGCTGTCCGGAATAGTCGTATTTTTAAAGTGTTTTATCACTAACTTCCACAGCTTCGTTTTCCCATTGAACCAAGTTCTTGGGATCTCCAGTCATCATGGTTGGGTTACCAATGCTTTGGTTTTTCTTGTGAGTTTTAGACCCATTCCTTCTACCAGCTTGTTCAATTGATCTCTATTTTTGCTCTTCGTGAGCGGATCCGCTATATTGTCCTTTGTATTGACATAATCAATGGACATTACTCTAGTGGAGATCAATTCTCTAACGGAGTTGTGTCGACGACGTATGTGTCTCGACTTTCCGTTGTACATGACATTCGTAGCTCTCCCAATGGCAGCTTGACTGTCACAGTGTACCGTCACCGAAGGTACCGATTTATTCCAACATGGAATGTCTTCCAGAAAATTACGCAACCATTCAGCCTCTGCAGCGGCTAGGTCTAAAGCTATAAATTCTGATTCCATTGTGGAACGGGCAATACACGTTTGTTTCTTGGACCTCCACGACACATCTGCTCCTCCAATAGTGAATACATATCCACTAGTGGATAGCGAGTCTTTCGTGCCTGATATCCAATTTGCATCACTGTATCCTTCGACTACAGCTGGATGTCTTGTGTAGTGAAGCCCATAATCAAGGGTGTACTTCAAGTATCTTAATACCCTTTTCAATGATTTCCAGTGCTCATGACTTGGATTGTTCGTGTATTGACTCAACTTATTTACTGAACATGCAAGATCAGGGCGTGTACAGTTCGTGATGTACATCACACTTCCAATGATCCTTGCGTATTTCAGTTGAGCCACTGGTTCTCCTCTATTCCTTTTCAATTGAACATTGAGTTCCAAATGCGTCTTAGCAGGTGGATTGTCAAAGGCATTAAATTGCTTTAGTACCTTCTCCACATAGTGAGATTGTGTCAAGGAAATTCCATTGGACGTTTTCTCTATCTTGATTCCAAGAATCACGTCTGCTAATCCCATGTCTTTCATGTCAAAGTTTCTACTTAACATGTTCTTCGTATTAACTATAATATCGTGATTGTTACTCATGATTAACATGTCATCGACATATAAGCACACAATAACAAATCCATTAGGTGTATTCTTCACATATACACACTTATCACATTCGTTAATTCGAAACCCATTTGACAACATTGTATTGTCAAATTTCAAGTGCCACTGTTTTGGAGCTTGCTTAAGTCCATACAGTGATCGAACGAGTTTGCACACCTTTTTCTCGTTTCCAGGAGCAACATATCCTTCGGGTTGATCCATGTATATTTCAGCATCCATCTCACCATTAAGAAACGCCGTCTTAACGTCCATTTGGTGTATTTCGAGATTGTGCAAAGCAGCAATAGCGACTAACACCCGAATGGAGGTGATCCTTGTCACCGGTGAGTATGTATCGAAGAAATCATACCCTTCCTTTTGTTTGAAACCCTTTGCAACTAGATGAGCTTTGTACTTATCAACAGATCCATCTGCTTTGTACTTTCTTCTAAGGATCCACTTGCATCCTAAGGGCTTACAACCTTTCGGGAGGTCGACCAACTCCCATGTGTGGTTTAAGAGAATAGACTCATATTCAATTTTTATGGCTTCTTTCCAGAGGTGTGCATCTGGTCTTGCCATAGCTTCTTTGATAGTTTTGGTTCTTCTTCCTCCAAAACATAAGTAATGAAGTCTGAACCAAAATCTTTATCAATTCTAGCTCTCTTACTGCGTCTCGGTTCTTCACTCTCTTGAGTGGAACGACTAACAGTGTCGTCTGTTGCTTCGAGAGTTCTCTTACTCGAACTCACTTCCTCTTTCTCCTTAAGAGGAAAGATACTTTCAAAGAACACTGCGTTCCTTGACTCTATTGTAGTGCCTTCTGTCATATCCGGCACTTCAGATTTGTGAATCAGAAATCGATAGGCACTATTGTTTGAAGCATATCCTATAATGATACAATCGACTGTTTTAGGGCCGATTTTAACTTGTTTAGGAAGCGGTACTTCAACCTTAGCCAAACACCCCCACATTTTGAGGTATTGGTATGAAGGTTTTCGTTTCCTCCATATTTCATAAGGAGTTTGATCCTTAGTTTTATGAGGAATCTTATTCAGAATGTGGTTAGCCGACAGAATGGTTTCCCCACACAAGTTCTGAGGTAGACCAGAGCTGATTAACATTGCGTTCATCATCTCTTTTAGTGTTCGGTTTTTCCTTTCCGCAACACCATTAGACTGAGGTGAGTAAGGGACTGTCGTTTGATGTATAATCCCTGATTCAATACATAATTGTTCAAACGGAGCTACGTACTCTCCACATCTATCATTACGAATTGATTTAATTCGAGTGTCCAATTGATTCTCTACTTCATTTTTGTAACGTTTGAAAACTTTTATAGCTTCGTCTTTACTTTTTAAAAGATAAACGTAGCAGAATCGTGTACAATCATTAATAAAATTAATAAAGTACTTTTTCACTCCTCGTGTGGAGCTTTTACTCGAATGTGATTTTTCAAAATGAACAAATCCACATTACTTGTGGAAAACATTCCACTGAGTTCAACCATCTTAGGTTTTTCCATATTTAGCTTTAAGGTCACACCTTAGCTACCCCTTTCATTCAAACATGTCGACGGAGACCTCTCTCCCTCACATTTGAATGTATCCATGTGAGGAGATGCATCTCCCCACATTCGAGTTGCTTGCCACTTTATTTGTGAATTTCTCTTATTCACCAAATTTGGACACAACCTCGATACATTAAAAAATCGATCTTTGATTTTTCTTTTATTGGAATTATAAATTAATTTAATCTTTGGTCAACATACCAAAATTAAATTCAATTTCAAATGTGACTTTTATTGTCACCCGTGACTCGAGCATAATTTTCGATCAAATTATACTAGTCAAAATCTTTTGAACTAAATTCAAAACAAATTTATGCTCTCGAGCACAAATATTTAATTCCCAGAAATAATTAATAATTAAATTTGGATATTCCTCAGTAATTATCCAAAATGTAAATAATTATTAATTTATTTTATTCTGTAATTAATTGACAAAGTCAATTCTGTTCTCAGAATACATCAATTCTGCCGAAGCCGGAGATGCTCCCCACGAAGCCATGCTCTGTTCCAACGAAGCCATGCTCCAACGAGGCCATGCTCCAACGAAGCCATGCTCCATATCAAGGAAGCCCTGCTCGAACAACGAAGCCATGCTCCAACGAAGCCATGCTCCATATCAAATATACTTTGATACTCCTGATTAATTGATGCAATTAATCAATTTAATCCTCTCGATTAATTGATTTAATTAAATCCAATTTAATCCTCTTTGATTAATTACGGTAATTAATCAATTTATCAGCACATCCTCTAATTTAATCCTATAGATTAATTGATGTGCAATTCCAATTTAATTTAATTGGATTTCCAGGTACGCCCCGCGAGTAAGCGCCTGTAGCTCAATGGATAGTTCCAATTTAATTGGATCTCATAATCCTGGGGCGAGAGTCTTTTCTCAGAATCACCAAAACTCTCAAATCCTTAATTCATAGAATCACGAATCTCATCTCGCTTGTAAGCGCCTGCAGCTCAATGGATAATTCCAATTTAATTGGATCTCATAATCCTCACGAATCTCATCTCGCTTGAGTAAGCGTCTGCAGCTCAATGGATAATTCCAATTTAATTGGATCTCATAATCCTCACGAATCTCATCTCGCGAGTAAGCGCCTGCAGCTCAATGGATAATTCCAATTTAATTGGATTTCTAGGCGTGCTCTCAGAATTATCAATTCTGCCCAACAACGAAGCCATGCTCCATATCAACGAAGCCCTGCTCCAACGAAGACATGCTCCAATCGAAGACATGCTCCAATGAAGCCATGCTTCTTCTCCATGATATCAATCTCAACATAAATTAATCCACCAATTAAATCTGTTTTCTCTCTCTTCTGATATTGCAGTAATTAATTAAGTCAAATAATTAATTAATGATTAAATTTCAATATTGCAGTAGTTATCCAAAAGTTTAATTAATTAATTATCCAATAAATTAAATTAAATAATTAATCTATTCTGTTCTGCGATTGTTGGAACCTGCTTACGCCGTGTAAACTGCAACCTGCAATATCGAAGATTCAGATAACAAATATGATAACACAAATAAGTCGAGTCAAGGGAAACCCTTTTCCCGCAGAACAGAATACGCCCAGGATAGTGCTCGACTGTTACGGCGTTCCGTTCCCAAAGGTAAAACGACTTTTACTTCTTACACAGTAGCACCACTGTATAAGAAGCCTCGGCGAACGTACTTAGTACGAACTGAACACTCTCGAATATAAATCCGGCACAAGAAAGAACAGTGTAAGGCTTTCGGGAGCTCAACACACTGCGTAGGGACGAGAGGAGAGTAGAAGGGTAGAGGGGCGAATTTCAGCGTAACGATTTATGAGGGAAGAGTCTGATATTTATAGGCAGAAGAAACCCTAGGAAGGCTGTTGGAAAACGCGTGGGCCAGGCCCGATTCTTGGGAATATATCGCGAAAATATCGCAGCGGTTGAGAAAATATCTCGCACGTGGATAAGTCTTGAAGACCGAATCTTGAAGACCAAGTTTGAGACTTCCAGATAATTATGGAACATTCTTGAAGTAGTTCGAATGGGCCGAGCCCATTCCTGAGTTGGACTTTCGGAGTTTTTGGGTCTGCAAAAAGATAGGCGAGCCCCAAAGACCACCAAAGACCAATTGCCAAATCCAAATACGAAGCCGGACGGGCGGGCGCGCGCGCGTGTGGCTCTTAGAGGGGTGTACCTCTTTTACATAGTTGAACTTCCAAGCTACTTCAATACCTTTAAACATCATAAATGTTTTGTAGGTTTCCTATGTGGGACAATTTCCCACATTCCTCAAACTTCCAAGTTGAAACTCTTCAACTTCAACAATAAATTTCTCACCCACCTTAACTCGGTTTTGAGATATTAAATATACCACGTTCATCTACTCCGCGAGTAGATCGACTATGTCACGTTCAATTATTTCTTAATTAACGTTCAGTCCGTCTAATTAATTAAATTAGACAAGGGTGTCAAAACCCAATTAATCCCATTAATTCCAACACGAATCACTAAACAATTACACTTTCTATTCTAAATATTACAATATTATTTCTTATACGGAGTACTAAATAGTGATACCGAGTTTGCTAAAAAACTTTATTGAATCAAATTCTTATAAATATTTGTCTAATTTTTCTATGTACTACTCCCTTGTCCCATGATTATTTGCACACTTTTCTTATTGTGACGTTCCAAAATTATTTGCACTTTTAATATGAAAATACCCCACAAAATTAATACCCTCCCAACATCATTTCATTTTCAAAATTGCCACTCCTTTTTTATATACATTTTACTTTACACCTCATCAAATCCACTTTATACCTCATCAAATCGCCTAAAATACCCCTCATTTATCTTACATCACCAACCACTAATTCTTATTTTCTTAAAAATAGTGCCGGTCAAACAATGCAAATAATTTCAAAACGGAGGGAGTACTAATTAAATTAGGAGTTGAGGCTTGCAACTTGTAAATGTAATATTATTTTGAGCTCTATATAACATCTTATTTATTTTCATATTTAATTTGATTATATGCACTTTAAATATAAAACAATGTTTATGTATAAATATTTAAATTATATATTAATGGTCGTACTCCCAATCTCAAAAAATGTGGTCCGTCACTGTCTTATTGTCCTAGTGATGTTGTAATAAATATAATATAGTGAAACCATTGGCTTGCTTTAGAGTTTTTAGGAAAATAAATCTTTTAAAGTTTACTAATATGAATTTAGTTTTTTGGGTTTTTACATAATGGAGTTCATAATGCCATTATTTTTTTCCTGTATAGTCGTGGCTTTTTTAATACTAGTAAGTGTTGTCAAAAAAAAAAAAAAGAGTAACTTTCGATGGGACGTCCAAAATTGTAAAATGAGTACTTTATAAATACTCGTCTCTCAAATGTCAGAAGATCCTTGTAATATTAGTAAGTGCCCGATTTAGTATCAATCCACGGGACCAGATTGCTCGTGTATACTTAATGTTACGTGTCGTCACGTGAATATAGTGATAGGACATGGTTTATGCTATTGAATTAAATGTAAACTAAGATGAGTAAACTAATAATTAACGAGAACAAGTATGATATTGATATAGAAGAAATTGTAAGAGATAATGTTCGGGTGTTCGTCATTATGTGGAAATTGATTTATGGCTCAACTTTGACATATAATTCGTAGGTCGGTGTTCGGTAAGAGCAATCACCAAGATATATACCTAAATAATCATTTAAGTCGGGAGGACGTATATGATTGTTCTTACTCAAATAATCACCCAATTAGGGAAATCTACATAATCTACTCCCTAATTACATTTTTCACTTTAATACTAAAAACCAAACCCCTAACGGCATGATTGGTATACAGGAATGAGGTGGGAATGGAATGGTCATTCTTAATTCTATTCCAAATGTCTTGATTGGTATGTTTTTATATTAGAAATGTTCATTCCAAATGAAATGATCATTCCTCAAATTTAGGGAATGGTGATTCCTCCCATCCCCCATGGTTTTAGCTATTCCTATATATTTATGAATAAGTTTCCTTTTATGTGTGTGCAAACAATTGTGGGACAGACAAATAAGGTAAGTGTGCAAACAGTAGTGGGACGGAGGGAGTATATAATACTCACATTTCATTCCCGATCCATACCAATCATAAGAATGATTATTCGTATGTCATTCCATTCAGCCCTTCATTCCATTCACGAGTTCATTCCATTCAGCCACAATTCCATTCAATCATACCAATCATGCCGTAAGGGTATGATTGGTATGCGGTAATAGGCTTGGAATGGAATGAGCATTCATGAGCCCATTTCTAATTTCACTATTGGTATATTTTTTTACGTGGAATCCCGATTCTTTAAGGAATGGTGATTCCCAAAAATAAAGAATTTTGATTCCTCTCCATCCCCCTGCCTTTTCCCATTCCATTCTGTGTGGAATCGAATTATATTTTATTTTATTTTTTAAAATAATCACTTAAATTTTATTTTTACATAATTATCCTTTTCAACAATTAACCCACTTCTCCAACCCTAATTCACAATTAAATACGCCATTTATTATTCAACATTCTTCCACCCTAAAATAAAATCTTGTTTTTTCTCTCTCTCTATATATATGTGCAAAGAGAAGACGTCGTCACTTTGATTCATGTTTGTTAAATTAATTGAACAATTGATGTTCTCTATAGATATAAACTGATTTTCATTAAAAATAAATAAATCCTCAAATCTGAATTAAATATGGGAGAGGGGAACGACATGAAGGTCGGCGGCAGAAAGGTGGGAGACGACGTCGTCACTCTGGTTCATGTTTGTTAAATTAATTGAACAATTGATGTTCTCTATAGATATAAACTGATTTTCATTAAAAATAAATAAATCCTCAAATCTGAATTAAATATGGGAGAGGGGAACGACATGAAGGTCGGCGGCAGAAAGGTGGGAGACGACGGAGCATTTACCGTTGAAAGAGAAGAAGAACCGTGTTTTTTTAATATTTAATTTACTTAATTTTTAATTATTTTCACTTTTAGATAATTGATTGACTAATTCAAATCAGAAAATGGATATACATGAGATAAAAATGATATTTTCTCTATATTTTAATTATTTTATATTTATTAATTTATATTATTAGTAGAGATGAGCATACGAGTTTAAATAAATAATTATTTATGTAAATTTTGTTATTAAAATAATAGTAAATTCATTAATTTAATATGTTTTATAAAATATATATTGAAGGTTATTTTAGTCATTTAAGATAAAAATATATACATTATTTTACATTTCATTTTAGTATACCAATCATGAGAATGGAATCAATCAATAAATTATTTTTCCATTCTTAATCAATACCAATCATGAGAATGGTCATTCAGACCTCATTCCATTCAAATATTTATTCCATTCAGCCTTAAATTCATTCTATCATACCAATCATGCCCTAAATTCTCCTCACTAATCATCCAAACACTTATTCAAATCATTTGTGTAGATTAAATGAAGTTTCTAATGAAATTATTCATCTCTCGTTGAGATAACTCAATATAAGTTCAATTCGCACCATCCCAACTTTAAATTATATAATCTACATGATTAATCAACTTTCGTTGCACTAACCATGTTCAACATACAACCTAATACTTGGAATTAAGAAAATGATCAATTAATTACTCATTAACCTAACATAAACACCTTCAAGTTGAATTATACAATCAAAATTAAGCTAAATCACAATTTTCATCACAAATCAAAACACCCGAACACAAATAAACTTAGCTCATAGCTAAATCAAAAAAATAACTAGAGATATTAGAGAGAAATAATATACTCATAATCAATAATAACAAAATGCTTGAGTAAAATAAAGATACCACCTCTTGATTGCAAAAGTATGAAATAAACCTAGAAATCCTCTACAACTTCTAGAATCTCTTTCTTGTAAATGAAATTACAACTATTTTGCAAGTTATTTTATGATAAACTACTCTATTCTATGGATTAGAATAGTTATTTAAGATGAAATATGAAGAAAATTATTTTTTGGTGAGCTAGGAGACCCTTCTATGGCTGCTTTCGGTGGAAAAAAAAACTAACAAATGAGTTTATATACCATTCCCAACTAGTGTGACACGTGTCCCTAGGTCAAAAGGGAAAAATAAGAGAAATTTTGAGTTGACTCGGCCGCGTCGGGTGGCTCGGACATGTTGTCTTTAAAAAAATGTGTTTACGACTTCTTCCGTCCAGTGGCTCAGCCGAGTCAAAGGGTTCGGCCGAGTCACTTCACTTCCCCTCACTACCTGTCGCGGCCTTGCACAAGTCGAGCCCAGGGCTCGGTTGAGTTCTCAATTTCTTGTTCTGCCCTAACTCGACCAAGTTAGGGGCTTGGCCGAGTCACCATTTTCCTCTTTGTTTTGTGCATAATTTTTGTTCCCGAACTACGATTGACTTGATTCTAATTTTATTTCGACTCTCTCTTCGATGACTTCCATTTAATTTACTCCTTGTCTTGATTCATCAACTTGATACTTCGTGATTTTTGACTTGATGTGTATTCTTGCACTTTTCAAACAATAAAATGATCCCCACAAGCGTATGGGTTCGATTGAAGTATGATAAGTATACGACCTATTATTTTTCGTTCCAAGGACCTAGTTGAATGTATGTGAATCCCTAAAGCTATGCGTTGTCATTCTATTGTAGTAACTAAACGTGGTTGTTTTTGGATTTTTGGGAAATAAAGGCTATACTACTAAAGAAACACAAATAACATGCAAATGAACTAATTGATCAATACTAATTAAAGATAAGAGCAAAGATGAAACTAAATGAAACTAAATGAAACTATAACAAGAAGAGTAATGATAGCAATGACAAGTAAAATAACGTAAAATAAACTTTCGTGTGAAAGTGTAAGGGGAGAGTATTGCCTCGGGTGCTTCCGTTTTTTAGGCGATTTGATGATTTAATGAACCGATTACATAAATTGAACCTAAGGTTTCGAATTAAGCTAAAGGTTGTCACGTATATGTGTAGACATATCCCCCATGAGGCTTAGGTGAACACGTGTATTAATTAGAAATTATAGGATCTAATCAATACCATAAACTCCTAGGATAGTGACCCGTAAACACGTTCAACACAATTACTAATGCTTACGATTCGCCCTCCACCAATCTAATAGATGACTTCTATTCGATTAGTGTCTAGTGTTGTCTATCTAAGCAATTAACCCTCTCTCGGTTAAGCTAATCATTATTTTAATTCAAATCAATTAACCCAAACTCACACTCACACCCCCAATTATGCTATATATACCCAACTCTCGTTGCAATAAACACAATCAACAATGCTAGCTAATAGGGTGGATTAACCAACCGAATCATGCAAAACACAACACTAGAAACATTAACATCCAAAACTTAGGTTAATTAAGCAATTAATCCATAATTTCACCAAATACCATCAAAACATCCACACCTAGGACAATTAAAGCTTAGCCCATGGTTCTAGAAGAGAATCTCATGGCTACAACACAAGATAACCTCAAACTCATAACTAATAACGAGGAAATTATAAGAAATGAGAAATTACTAAATTGAACTTGCAATTAAAGTAAATATCACCTTGATTGTTGAAATGAAGCTACAACTTGAAGTTATTAAGAAAGACCAACACTAATCTAATCAGATCAGTTTAATGATCTCTTACCCACACATGCTTTGGGTAAGTAGCATCAGATGGGTTGGCAACCTCATCTGGTGTTGGGTCACTAGGATCTTGACATTGATGTGTCTCATCAGGATCATCATCTTGAGTATCATCTGTCGGATCAGCCTAAGTTGTATTACCATTTTTCACATGTATTACCAACATCAACTGTATTTGTCTGGGATCTTGTAGTAGGTCACTGATCAACATCATCATCATCATCATTTGAGAATGGAATAGTGACTTCGACATAGTTGTCATCATTTGATTCCTTTCTCTTGAGCTTTAAGTCTTTGAATTTCTCATTCAGGAGATCTACTTTATCAGCTGTTTTCTCATAGTAGATTCATCAAATACGACATGTGGTGTTTCTTCCACTACAAGGGTCCTCTTATTAAAGACTTTAAATGTCTTACTAACTTGAGAATATCCTAAGCAAATTCCTTCATCGGATTTGACATCGAAAGCTTTTAATTGAGATTTGGATGAAACACTTACAACCAAAAATATGGAAATAAGATACTCTAGGTTTCCTACAATTCCAAATTTCATAAGGAGTTTTACCATGTCTTTTGTAGATCATAGTTCTGTTCTTAGTGTGACAAGTTGTGTTCACTGCTTCTGCCCAGATTTTCTTCGATGTGCCAAACTCAGCTATCATTGTACGAGCAGCTTCTTTGAGGGTCCTATTTCTCCTCTCAACTACTCTGTTTTGTTGAGGTGTATGAGCTGAGCTTGTCTAATGCTGAATATCTTTGTTAGCACAATAAGTGGTAATAGAAGAGTTAAGAAACTCACCACCTTTATCACTTCTGATTTTAACGATAGAAGAACCCTTCTGATTCTGGATCTTTTTCATCAGCTCTGGAAGTTTGGTCCTTGTCTCACTCTTTTCGAATAGAAAGGTTACCCAAGTGTATTTGGAATAATCATCCACTACCACAAGAGTATACCTTTTGCCACTAATAGTAACAGGTGAGATAGGTCCAAACAGATCCATATGAAGGAGTTCAAGAACTCTGGTGGTGGATGCTACGGGTTTGCTTTTCATGGTAACTTTGGTTTGCTTACCCTTTTGACATGCATCACATACCTGTAAATCTTTACTAAACACTTCATTAGGCAAGCCAACCACTAGTGAGCTTCTTGCAATAGTGTTTAGAGTCTTAAAGTTCAGATGACCAAGCCTTTTGTGCCATAACCAACTTACTTCTTTAGAACTCTTAGCCACTAGACCAGTGTCACTAGGGCAGCTACTCCAGTTAGCAACATAATTAGTTCTTTGTTTGTCACCAGAGAGTTGTAGTGCTTACTAATCCTATCCACAACTTTGCAGTCATTAGATGAGAATTCAACACTGTACCCTCGGTCACAGAACTGAGAAACAGAAAGTAAATTGTGTTTTAAACCATCTACATAAGATACAACTATTACCGATATGTCGTCATTGACTAAGGTTCCAATTCCTTTTGTTTTAACAACGTAATTGTCACCAAAGAAAACTCGTGGACCTTTCTTCTCTTTGTGGTTCGTCGGGAGGTGCTTTGATCCTGTCATATGACGTGAAGCGCCTGAATCTATGTACCATAGTTCAACTTTTGATCCTCCTCTCTTTCATAGATCCACTAGACCCTGCAAGCAAATCAATGCTTAGGTACCCATTTTGTTTTGGGTCCTTGGGTGTTAGTACTACCCTTAGGAATCTAGATGTACATTGCTCTTTTGAACAATCTTGAGCATTTTAATTTGTTCCCACATGCATCACAATACCAAATATTTCAGCTTTTTCCTTAGCTGAAGAATCTTTAGTAGTGTCAGTTGAGTAAATATCAGAAGACTTTTGCTCATGTGACAGATTTAGGTCTGTCTTCTGATTTTCCTTCAGCTTGGGTGCAACAATTGATTGCAACTGGTTCTTAGATCCAGGTGTGTTAAGAATTTCATAAGAAATTGTAGGTGCATATTTAACAAACCTCTTATGAGCTGGTGACAGCTTCTTGGCCTTAGTTGCATTCGGCTAAGACTTCTTTTGAGAAGATGGTCTAGGCCGATCACAACTCTTCTGTTGTTCGAGCACAATCTTCAATAGTTGACCATAGGTCTTCTGTCTTAGATTACGCAACTTTTCCTTTGAATCATTTGGCCTACCACCATTTCTAGTGATAAGAAAATTCATCTTAGGATCACCAACAACAGGTTCTGGCTATGGATTTAAGATAACAACCTTGGGCTCTTGCAAACTTTGAGTTGCTTCAGTTACTTGAGTATTAGATCACAAAAAAAACTGTACTCTCAGCTGGAGAAGAATTATCCAGGGTACAGCAGTCAGGTTCATCCTCTGTTTCATCAGCTTGGTCCTTACATGGCTGATTAGCAGAAGACTCTCCTTCGAATCCTACTCAAGAATTTTCTTTTAAACTTCTAGAAAAGCCATTAATCTGATTGAGATCTTCCTTTGCTCTATTAATCTCGGCTACTTTCAAATCTAAAAGATTCTTTTCTTTTATAAGCTCGTTGTGATTACTGAGGAGTTCATCATATGAGGTCTTACGAGCACAAAAATTCTTCAGTCTCAGTAACATGGGTCAGAAGTTGATTTTTATGCACATGACATAGAATTGAGTGCTTATCCGTGAGCTGAGCTAGCTCTTCGGTTAATCTCCCATTCATAGTCACTAGCTTTGGATCTACTTCTGACTTCTGTTGCTTTAGATGAGCAATTTCAGCTCTCAGGCGCATCGTTTCATCCTCAGCTTCCACATAAGCTGATGTTGCCAATCTCAAATCAATTTTCAATTGTTCACAAGTGAACTGAAGGTGATTAATCGAATCGGCGTCAGAAGAAGAATGTATTGAAATAGTTTTGGAGTTTACCTCTTCTTCTCTTGCCATCCATGCGAACTCATCAGAGAGAACTTCATCTCCATCAGATAGGAACCCTGATTCGCATGATGAGGGTAGATCATCATCTGAGTCACTACTTTCCTCACCAGCTACCAAGCCTTTCTTCTGGAGAATCTTCTCTCTCTTCGAGCTCTAATCTCTTCTCGCTCTTTGGGTGTAAGGTCTGGACATTCAACACTGAAATGACCAGGTTTATTACATGTATAACATAAATCTTTACCTTCCATTTAGCTTTTGGTAGGAGTAGCATCTCTTCTACTAGTTCCTCTTCGATCAGAAAACCCTTCTCTTTTTGGAAGAACTATGTTCTTGTCTTCTACGCTCAGGAGTGCGTTCTGATCGGTCCTTGAACTTATAGGATGATGATTCTCTTACATGGTTAGATCTTTTATCCTTATAATCTTTATAGAATTTTTTGTACTTACCATGCTGAGTTTGAAGCTTGGTAAATATTTTCATCATCAATGTCATTTGCTCTTGAAGGCTAAGATTTGATGGAACTTCCTCTTCTCTCACTTTGGGAGCTTTATCAGAACGGCTAGATCCATTGGCGATCACTAAAGCTTTGAAATCAACATCTTTAGAAGAAGAGGGTGTCGCATGTTCATCACCTGTCTCATCTAGTATATCGATATCATATTCATGAGCTTTAAACGTTTGAAACATGGTTTGAACAGACCAGTTTTTCAGATCTTTGTTCTCTTTTATAATCCAAACTTTAGTTTGCCATTTCCTTGGCAATGCATATAACACTTCAATGTTTATCTCATTCTTTGTGTATGTTTTGCCAAGATTTTCAATTTCATTAATTATTCTGGTAAAACGATTGTCTAGCTGGTCAATATTCTCAGCAGACAGCATCTTAAATTTGTCAAACTTTTGTACTACCGTAATGAGCGTATTTTCCTTAATCTGCCCAGTGCCTTCTCACATGATAGCTAGAGCATCCCACATTTCTTTAGCAGATTTAAGACGAATAATTTTACCAGCATATTCATTAGAAACAGAAGTTAGAATCATATTCTTAGCTATTTTGTCGAGGTTGTTCTGTTTCACCTCGTCTGGTGTGAGATCTGCTCGAGGCTTTGGGACTAGCTGACCAACAGGAATCTCAGGATTCCCTATGGCTGTATTAGGAGCCATTACGGTGATTGGCCCTGTTGTGATCACGTCCCACCATCAGAGCATGGATTTGGATGAACTGAGCCTCCATGCATGCCTTCCAGAAGTCATACTCCTCAATGGAGAACTTCGGTAAATTCCTAGTATAAGAGTCAGAACCTATAATGTATGATTTTATGAAAAATGAGGGTTTTCAAAAATAGACTTGTTCAAGTGAGATACAAGCACTTCTCCTTAGAAGTTAAGGATTAAAAATGCAATAGCTCGTTAGAACCACTACTGTGATACCAATTGTTGGTCTCTAAACGAGTATCGATGGTGGGAAAAGTCTAGAGGGAGGGTGAATAGACTTTTCTTAATTTTCAAACTTTTTAATGTGCTGATCAGATGAGACGATCAGAAGAGCTATATGCTCTATCATCTGATGCAAATAAGATGATTTGATCTTAGAGTGTGAGTAGCAGATCAAGATAACAAACCTACTGATTGCTATATCACTTGGTCAGTTGGAAAACTATCTCAAGAGCTACTAGTGCGGAATTGTGTAGGCCCTAACTATTTAGACTCGTGAATTGAATGAAAACCTTTTAATAAAGAATGACTTTATCAAATAATGAATGCTATCAGCTGATATTGATATCTGATGATGGTAAAATCTATACTTTGTGATTTTGACTCTTTTGAAAACTTATGTTTTTATCAAAGTATGAATGAATAATATAGCAATAAACAATGCAATAAAACAGTAAAGAACACAAGTATTTATAGTGGTTCGAACAACTAGTTCTACGTCCACTCTCACGACTCAATTCGTGATATTATATTCCTTGCTAACTTTATAATCCCAAGAGAAGACTTTTGATCAAGATACACACGCCTTGGTGTATACGGATCTACTTGTTGGGTAGAGAACAAGTACTCTTTACAAAGGGTTGGTTTCTAACTTGTAAAATAAAATATGTGTGAATAACCAACTTCAGTGTGAAAGAAACACACTGATTTCTAAGCTCTAAAGATAGGATTCTTAAAACGGGCTTAGGATCGGAAACTTAGAGCTAAGGATATAAAATATTTTCTGGCTCTATAGAACTCGATTGTAGGCTTTCAAAATACTAAGCGTTCTTGAGTAAAGCTGGTGAGTTCTTCGCTTAGGGTTTCCGTAATTGTTCCAATCAACAAAGTCTTGTATTTATAGAGGAAATGGGCTCGGAACTAGTCGTTGCAACATATCTTCTATATTTAGGTAGAGATATTCATGATTAGACGTATTCCTTTAATTCTAGTACGACCTTCCCTTAATGCATTGCACTTCTCTGCAAAGATCTCTGAATTCATAGTTCAAGTCAACTTAAATAGCCGTGTTGTCATCTTCTCATTGGTTCACATCAGCCGAGTTGTTAGACTTGTAGTATTGTCTTCTGTTTGAGTCAATCAGATGTAATCCGACATTCTCTTTGTCTTCTATTATCATTTGTCTTTAATGCATTTTCATAAAATGCTTTTTTGTTATCTGTTCCAACTAATTAACAGTTCTCTTTAATGCTCTTTAAGGCTTCCTTAGACAAGATCTGGTGAAGCTCACATATGTTTGTCATCTTCTGTTTTGTTGCAGATTATGATATAGCTTCTATCAGCTGATAAAGTATACAAAAACCTTTCAGTCTAATTTCACTAATGAGCTTCGAGGTCTTCTAGTCTTTAGTCTTCTACTCTTCAAGTCTTGAGAATACGCGTGTTGACCAGATATGGTATTAGCTTATATACATACAACTGATCCCACAGACTAAAACTTAGACTTCTAAGCTTTATAAAACAGGTTTGAAAGTGTGTGTGCGTGCGAAATCAGAGGTGTTGTCTGTTGTGTTGGCACAATCCAGACAACACTATGCAGCGGAAATTAAATTGCACGTAGTGAAAATGGAAGTATTCAAAATTTGTGTAGATTAAAAATAATCTACACGAATCACTTATATTAATTATAATATCGGTGAAATAAATCAACAACCTCGTAAGGTTTTGAACAACTATAACTCGAATGAGTTTGAAAAGATTACTAGAAAATATGAAACTATCTCCCTTATAGATCTAACATAAAATCCTAGTAAAAAGACAATGATTAAACACACAAATATTCGGGTTTATAAGTGTGTGCAAATCTACAAGAAAGAACAAAGTATATTCCTAACTAGAAGCGTTGCGCATTCAATAGACTAGTAATCTTGTTTAGCTTTCTCTCTTGTGTATCTTGTATTGAGGCAGGATCTTTTTTATAGGCTTCAAATCCTACTGCCCCAACATCATGTAGATCGATTTTTACATGATCTACCATGGAGAAGAATCACAGATTTTCCTAAAGCTAAATGCACTAAGCACTCGATAGCTTTAGTAATGAATGTGTCTTCTTTCTTCTCTGCCTTGAAACGTTGAAGACAACCTCTATTTATAGATAAATTTCGTCAGCCTTCAACTCCCATAGATCACATGATCTATGTAACTTCCCCTTAACACCTTAAAATAAGGTAACTTCCAATTTAGGCTTAACTTCCATTTGTGCTTGCAATTCTCCCACTCCTTATGCAATCTGCATGACCTGGACACGTCCACATCTTCTAACTGCATCAAAGGAACATTACAAACAACATAGAAAATTCGGAGTTAGGCGGATTATGATGTTGACCAAAGTGATGGAACATTATGCACATCACCGGTACAACATCAGCAACAACCTTTTATAAAGGTTTGTTAAATCCAATTGACTATATGAAACTACCTCCCTTTTAGGTCTATACATATAATCTCATAGACGAAATAAGTATGATACATATGTTGATTGGGTCTACAACAATCTATCATACTGTTGCATCGGTCCTCTATTAATTGACCACGTTTTCAACTGCATGCAACCTTCATAGATAAGTTTTTACTTGATCTATAACCTCCTCCACAAACTCCTTAAAAGTAGGAACCACCATGCATGCTCTTAACTTCTCACTCCTTGTATTTATGCAACCGCTTGACCCGGTAACTTCCACGTCTTCAATCCTGCATACAAGGACATTAAGAACAACATCTAAAATCGGAGTTAGTGTTAGGAGAAAGGGCAAATTATGATGTTGACCAAAGTGATGGAACATTTTGTACAACACTCGACAAACAGAGTTGCTAGGAGTGTTGGATCAAAATAAGCATCACATGTACAACATCAACATGGTTAGATAACCTATTACTAGATTACAAATTATTACATTAACACTTGGTGTACTGATCTGATTTTGGCCATCAAAACTTATACATTTCAATCAGATTAGGGGTGGATGAATATCCCAACACTCGCCTTATGACACTGATTAAAAAAGTATAAAACACAATTCTGTGTCCTTTGTGTTCTTAGGCACAATAATGATATCCAAATTTGATTTGGAGTACTCAATCACGGTTTGCACAAAAATTCTAAGCAAATAATGGTCTTTTGAATCAGATTATTTTGGTAATTTGGTGGTTGAGAGAGATTTATGATTGACACGTGCTTTATTGTTGAACAATCCAAGGCTAGAAGGAACTCAATTAAGACACAAACTGAGAACGTTTTTTTAATTGTAGTCAAAGAGAGGATGACTAACATTGTGTGAACACATTGTTTCACTTCTCAGCTGATTGGATTCCCAATGGCAATGCCTCAACTAAAATGAAAGGTGATGCAATAAATCTGATTAACCTCTGAAAAGCTGCATAGATCAAATTCCCAAAATGAAAGATATCAGTTGCTTCGATGATTAATTTCATTATTCAATTTAACATATTTGATTGCCATATTTGAAATTACAATACATCACTATTGATAAACTGCTTACTTTTTCCAGTTATGCTAACTTATCAAGACAGTAAGCCACAAGAGTGGAGACAAATTTTGATCAGTTAGGTATGTATGGTTAACTAGGCATAGTAAGTTAGAACTTAGAATATATTCTTTTTTTTATATAAGAAATGTACACTTTTATTGCAAATTATAAACACTTTTATGCATTCTCATAAACATAAGAAAAATCTGACTAGGTGCCTCGAATTTATTGAGTTTAACATGATTGGGGAATAACACTATAGGTCATTTCACCTAGTGTTTTAACAAAAAAAAAAAAAAACATTCTTCCATGTAATTACAGAAAAGATCATAATCATATTCAATATTACGCATTTACCCTCGTAATGTAATTAGTATTCTACATTTATTACTCAACTACAAATCTTGGCCGAATTAAAATTTTTATAATCAATCATCGGTAATCGCGTTGAAATCTTATACAAACATACCATATTTCGGACACCTTCCATTTTGAAAACATCAAAACCTAAATTCCATCTTCTCTCTTTTTCCACGCTGCACATTGATCAGAGGGTTTTCCGTCGACTGCATCCCAAGAAAATTCCACGATCTGCATCAAAGATATGTAATTATTATGTTGATTCTAGTGTATATTTCATGTATATTCAAGCTAAAAAACACTGATTTCTTAAATGTATTTAGATTTTTTATGAAACCCAGCTGCATAATACCAGTTTTTCGAGTTGGGTGTGTACCGAGTAAAACATGATTGTCGTAGTGAAAAAATATAATTTCGTTTAATGTTATTTTTCGGTTTTTCGAATTTTATTTTGGTTGTGTTTGTTCAAGACTGTAAATTTCTGCTTCAGATAAACTCACCATTTTTTGTTTTATGTTAATTTTTGGTAAAATTCTTTTATATTCAGGTATGACTAGGGACAAGGGGAAAGGAGTTCGAATAGAGGAAGAAGATATGCCAAAAAAAGGGAAGAGGAATAGAAGTAGACAAATACGAGTGTCATTGAGGACTAACAGAGGTACTTCGAAAACATTTTTGACTGATTACTGTTGAAATGAAGATTTAATCGCATTTATTATTAAAAAAATGGCATTACCAGTAGAAATTGTTTAATTTGGCCATTGGAACATAGGATTTCGATTAAATCTATATCCATATAGAAGTGGTGTAGATTTTGGATGAGTATCTGATGTATATCCTGCATACAGTACGGTATACGGCTGCAATTGCATGACAGGATTGCATTGTGCAATAGTGAACTACATTTTTTATCAATATATGCAGCTACTGTCGCATATATTTCTATTTTGGACAATGTAATCCTGTATTATGAGTGTATGTTAGCATATCTGTGGTGTAGCTCATACAAAATACTCCCTCCGTCCCGGAGGAACTTGCACCCTTTGACTGGCACACATTTTAAGAAATGTGTAAGAAAAGGTGTAATGATTGTTGTTTTGAGGGGTAGTTTTGTAAACTTTTATGAATAAAGTAAAGTAAAAAGTAGATTGAGTGTGGAAAAGTAATGGCATATGGGTAAATATGAGTATATTTAAAGGGTGAGGGTTGTAAAGATATTTCCTTTTATGGAGTTTGCAAATTGGTATGGGACATCCATATATGGAAAGTGTGCAAATTCCTGTGGGACGGAGGGAGTATGTATCTTTGGGTTGAAACTTAATAATGTATGAAAAATCTAATTAACTAGATTTGATGTAAATAATTTATATCTTGTTAAAACACTAATTGGCAGGTACCGGAGTAAAAGGCGAACGTTTAGATAAAATGGGGGTAAAACATAAAGGTCTGTAACATTTATTATTAAGCCTTTTTTGGTTATTAATGATGCAATGTATATTTATATTTTGACTGTATGCAGGGAAGCGTGTTTTGGGATATGTTGTTGTCCCGTCAGATTCTGGTAAAATTTATTTACATAATACAATTTTGTTGTTTACAATTTCGTTATAATGCTAATATGTTTTATTTCACTCATACAGATTTTGAAAGTGATTTCGAATCACGTAAACAGAGTAGTGGTTATTCAGAAGAACATATAGAAGGTAATACTCAAATTAGTGATACTGGGGTTACTGGTTGTTTCGATTATATGAATATTCTTTAACTTTTAAGTGTGTTCATTGATGTACACAGCAAGTGAAGGAGAAGAATATGAGAGAGAGGGAAAGGATATGAACCACAAGCGTCTAAGGGCCAAGAACAGATTTGATTTATAAAGATTTTTAGATTACATTTTATGCATTCTATATCTTATTTCTGATTATATAATAGCTGATAATTTTTTGTATACTGAATTTTCCCATGGTTGTTTTCTGCTAAACAGAAGGTGTACACATTGACAGAAAGCAGAGTTATTACAGGTCGAACATTAGAACAACTTTTACTGAGTTTCAGCCGGTACGGTTTACCGAGCTGCACTTTAAGGAGTTGAGGAAAACTCCCTTCTATCTGCTATTAATTTCGTTTCTACGCAATGGAAGTGAAACGATGTTTAACAGTTGTATGAAAATTGAAGATGATATAAGAGACATAGTAAGAATGTTTGATGAAGAGTCAGAGTGCTTCATTGTTGGTTCAAAAGAGCTAAAAATTACAAGAGAAGATGCAGAACTGGTATTTGGAATAGTATCAGGTGAGGAGAAGATAAGTTTGAGAGGCGATAAGTACATCCATCCAGGTTGGATCCGAAGATGTTTTAGGGAAGAACTTGTAATGAAACCGCCAAACTTCCCTTTGTACATGCCTGTTTTCCTAAATTAGATAGAGGAAATGGTTGAATTAACAGATACTGAGTCTATACAGGATGTATGTAGACTTCTCTGTTGATACGTCTTGGGCGGTATACTATGCCCTGTAAGGAGTGGGGCCTTATCTTGGTATATGACATCGTATTTGGAAGATTTCAATGGAATGTGCAAATACGACTGGTCTACATACTTTGTTGTGAATTTGATTAATAGTTTAAAGAGAAGCAGGGATATGAAAGTTGGTGGATGTGCAATGCTTTTGCCTGTAAGTAAAGTTAAACAACTATAATCTCTTATATGATATTTTATTTCTTACTGACGAATGTTGATCTTGATGTAATATCAGTACTGGTTGTGCGAACACACTTCGCTTGTTCATCTGGTGGACAGGAAGGCTTTTCCAAGGTTTTTAAAGTGGGATCTCAATGAGTTAAATGGGGCTATATTCAATGGACGGTTGCATAGATACACAAAGGTATATTAGTCTACTAATTTATGAACGAGCGTTATTGTATTTTATCTAAAGTAACTGTATGAGAGGCATATGTGTGATATTCAAACAACATTGCAGGTGTACCCTGAAAAGTTGACTGCAGAATCGTGGGAGGTGGTGCAATATGACGAACTCGCTGCATTCAGAGCGACTAAAGATAGTCCACCGGTTGAGAGTAATGCAGGGAATATGACAGATGCTCCGGGGAATTCAAGTGGAGCTGCAGCTGGACAAACAAACTCAAAGTTGGTTGGAAGGGGAAAAACAGTTGTTGATGAGTCATCTGTACGTAGGTTTTAAGTTGGTTCTTCATCAAAGGGTGATACTGAAAAATTTGACAAGGGGCCTTCATTTGACCTGGGTTTTGATAGTTCAATGAGGGATGCAAATGAATTCCAAGACACAGTGATGAAAGTTTGCAGTGATTTGAACAAGACTTTCTTGGACGGTGATAATACTCAGGGTGGGTCTGTGCCAGTGACTATACGACAAAACGAGGAGGGGAATTTGAATGTTGATTCTGAAAGAACAGGTGAGAAGGATGACGGTGGCCGTAGAAATGAGGTAGAGGATATGCGTCTTGAAATTAAATTATTGAAAGAACAGTTGCAGAATGAGCGAGTTCGTAATCAGCTAGAAATAGCTCAGAAAACAGATATTATAAGTCATCTTGAATCTGAGATTGAGCTCCTGAGAAGAGAGGTAGAGATGGTCAGAGGACCAACCCCAACACAACTGTTTGAAGATGAGACAGTAATCAAACAGATTGATGAAATTGAAAAACAAGTGGTGGAGAGATTTTCTGCGGGGAAGTCTGTGTATGATAAATTTTTGAAAATTGTTTCTAAGGAGGGATCTTGTAGGGGGAAGAACACAATTGAAGCAAATATGACAGATGTTGGAGTACGTAAAATGAATGAGAATGTAGATGTTAATGCCGCTGTTATCGCAGATGACATGGTTTTGGATGATAGCGTTTCTAAGGGAAAGACAGCCTCACCTAGTGCTCATGTATTAGGTTCGAACTCAGTAGAAAATACTGAGCCTACACCAATTGGTGAGGCTTCTGGGAGTATTAGAACGCCATTATCAAATATTGGAATCCCTGATGTGTCCTCCCCGACTGATGATAATGGGAACGCAGTGAAAAGACATCCAAAAACAAAAGTTAAGATTGAGAATAAAAAGAGTGATACGCAATTCATTAGTTCGATGGCTGCACGTGTGAAGGGCAGGAAAAGGGCATTAAGCAGGAAACCAGTTCAGATGTCTCCACAGCCTCTTACTCAAGATCTGATGAAAGTACATGAAATAGATGACAGTGATGGAGATGATGTAACAGCTGCTGCAGAAAAGAATAACGTGAAATGGTCTGTGAAGAACCCTTTTGATAATCGTCTTGGAACAGTGAAAAATTGTCCACGTGAATTGAAAGATGAAATTTATAAGAAGTTCGTTGAACATGGAGACAGGTAAATTGTTGTTTCCAATTTATAATCATTTGTGTAACTTATGTAATTAACAATATCAAATATTTTTCGCTTATTATCTACAACTAATGAAATTTTAAAAATGCAGTCACCTAGTTTACATTGGGAATGGTCCGCTGACGCATGTTACAGTTGGGATGCTAATCAGCTTGCTAAACAATCGATCTCTGGACAACGAGGTATAAATATATTATATTATATTTTGCTCTGTATTAGAAATCGAATTTTGCTTAACAAATGTATTGGAACATGTATAATGTAATAGGTAATCGATGCTTGGTCCGAACTGATCCGTTTGAGGCTATTCCAGACATACCCTAGTGCTAGAAGGGTGACGACTTTTACGTCATCATGCTGGGTAATATATGACAAACTTGTTTATTTTGTATAAATTTAGATTTCATTGTATATTATATTAAAATGTGCATGGACGTGCAAATTGTTACATTTAAGGTTCTCATCCAAAAGCGGGAAATATCGAAACAAAAGATCTTTGGTGTGCTAATTGAACGTCCATTGGAAGATGTTGTCGATACAAAATTTCTCCTATTTCCTGTTAACGTAACGGAGATTGGAGCAAGAACACGCTCAAACGTCACCAGACATTGGACTTTGTTGAAGCTTGATATTAAGAAGAATCAATGGATATTTTTCAATTCACTACGCCCTAGGACAGCAGGCTCCAATGATCCATATCTAAAAGATGCTATGCTCGTGGTAAGACAATATTCTTGTTTTTATATTTATATAAGAAACATGAGATCATTTATTTTATTGTTTTTCCATAAGATTACCCTAATTTCTCAATAATAATGTATAATTGCAAGGTTAAATACTTTGATGCGAAGCTAAAGAACGTTTTGAGAAAAAGAGCACCACATCACCCATTCCTAAAGCGATCGTTGACCAAACCAATAGAATCATATATTATGCAGCATGTTGAAGGGTCCCTTGATTTTGGTGTAGTTGTATGCTCTCTCATTGAGTCTTTCCATAAAGGGGTGTATAACAATTCTGCTACGTTTGATGGAGGAAGAGCAAGTGAAATGCGTGTTAGAATTGCAGGGGCCTTTGAAGATCCGTTTCGATATGTTGCTGAATAAGCATGGTGTTGTGATGTCTGTCTAAACACTTTTTGTTTTCCTTGAAACACTTTAACTATCTATTTTGGTGTCCAGACTTTATGCTTTCATTTCCTTGATGACCATTAAATGTTTTTATGTTATGATACTGTTTTAGGAATACTAGTGATGGATTATCGTTGAATTTATATTTTATTTTTGGTATATTTTATAATTGATTTACGTATTTTAGTTAAAGTCGTCTGCATAAATATAAAATACAGGAATGATATTATTACATTACCAATTATACATTCTATGATATATAATATCTAAGATTTGTATAAAAAAAAAAAAAAAAAAAAAAAAAAAAAACCAAAATGAATTATATACCCTTCTTATAATTTATTTAATTATGGAATATATAGTAAATTATAAGGTTTATAAAGGACAAAATTTTATACCTTATAATTTATGGTATAATTATAATTAAAACACATGATTTGTTAAATAAAAAACTTTCTATATAAATACGCATACAACAGGGGAATGTAGGGTTTTGACTAGTGTGTTTCATATAAATATAATCAGTCGCCTCCTCGCTTGTGCTTCAACAAAATATGTCTATGAGTATCACCAATAGCAATAATGTTTCGTGTTACTGCAATAAGAATGTGGTGGTCGTTACATCATGGAAGGGTGAAAACGTGGGAAGAAGATTCTTCGGTTGTGAGTCTTATCCGGTAAGAATACGATCTTCTTCATAATTTGTTTTTATTAATTTACTAGTTTTTTACAGGAATATATATATATTGCAGGGAAATGGTTATTGTAAATTTTTCCAGTGGATCGACAAACCTCTCTGCGAAAGAGGAAGGAATATTGTTCCAGGTCTGATAAAAAGACTAAACGAAGATCACTCAAAGATAACAGATTTGGAAAAAAAGTTGGAGAGTTTTCATTTGACGAATCTTAAACTCACGGATGAAATTAGTGCGATGAAGGAAGCCAAATTGATGAGTAATGAACCAGTTAAAAGTGGGTTTAAAATCAGGCATTGTGGTATACTGTTAATTGTTGTATTGGTTGGTTGGATATTCAAGAAAACATTCAGTAATGTCGAAGACGACAAGAACATTCCTTCGACATTGATGTTGCATTAATTTTATATAATTAGTGTGATTTTCGGGAATAGTTAAGATATGTTACTATTCGTTTTTGAAATAGTATGGTTTGTTTGATGTATGTTTATTAAATAATGTGAAATGATTTTGGTTGTTGGAAGAACGAATGCCCTATGGTTGATGCGCGAGCTACATATTATACCGCCAATGCGGTAATCACAACACGTTTGCAGCAGCAGTGGTCAATATGTAGGGTCAATATGTAGAATCAATTACATTTGTGCATCGATGCAGAAATGAATGCATTTGTGTATGAAATGAAACTTTTGTACCCAGATATGGTGTACGACTTGCATTTGAACAATTGCATATGTTGACATGTAACACACCAAATATGCGGCCTGTGGAAAATGTAAAAAAAAAAAAACAATAGAACCTTTTTTATAGCTATTATCAAACAAAATGACTTCCAATTTGCATGAGTGTGCCAAAAATATGAAGTACATGACGTTAAATTGTGAATATTATACATTAGATTTATTTTTAAATTTAGTTTTATAAGAAAGATATCAACACAAAAACTGTGAATAACAACACTTTTACAAATAATTTACAAAATATGCAACAATATTTCAAAATATGAAAATACTACAATGAGAATCTACATTACATAATAAATGTAAAACATTATTTCTACATATTTTTGTGGAATGGAGATACTAGACTTGGCAAAACACAGTATGAACGATCTACATCAGGAGCATCCTCCAACCAATCTAAGTAACGAAATTCTCGGTTTGTGATTTCATAAGAACAAAATTTACCACTTGGATCCTCCTTAAAAAGGATGAGCGTCTTCAAACCGTTGATAAATGAAATATGGTAGATATCGAACATAAATGGTAGGGCTTCCTCCTTGAATATTGTAAAGCTTGACCATGTGCTTCCTTCATTGCGATATGTTAGAATGTGCATCTGAAGAAAATACATACTTACTCCATTTACTTCTGGACTAAGCTTGCTGGAATATGCAGCAATACTAAACTCGTCCAATGCACGAAATCCTACGTGCCATGTAGGAATTATATAATTTGGAATATCTAGTATTTTATAAGATGAATGCTTCAAATCAAATGATGGCAACTTATATACCCCACCATCAAATCTAACAGGCTAGTGAAAGCGCCCACCGACAAAATATCCGTTCGAAATAGGAGGTTTTTGATAGAGATATGATTGAACAAATGACCACACATTAGTTTTAGAACAAAATAACTTCACCTCATACTGATATCCTTGTATTGACCAAAACCTAGCTATCCTCATAATTTTAAAAGCCATGCACACACTGTCGAAACCTAAAGAAAAATACACCCATGCTTCGCGAAATAAAGGGGGAATTGAAATAGGATCATTTGGAAGTATAAATGTTTCATTTGTAGAAGGATTAACAAGAGAATATTCATCGGTTGTGTTGCAAAATAATACTAACCCATTATACGTCCCAAGAACTTCGTAATCTTCATCGGAAGATCGAACAAACCTTCGGTAGGACGGTACTGCAATGGGGACAAACTTATAACATATAGGCGGGTTCGCTTCCCTTACTTGATTCAATATTGAAAATCTATTATCCATTTTCATTCTTTGGAGATGCCTCTCAACAAATTCATCGGACGAAATCATATTTTGCCAAATATGTGAAACACATTTGAACTTAATGAATTATTTTGGAAGAAGCTGCTCAAGAATTTCAAGTGAAACATCTTCAGGAATGATTTCTCCCATTTTAGAAGAAAATTTGTTGGAAGGAAAACCAGGTTAAACAAGAGATGTAAATTTTTGAAGATTATGGAATGGTGATTCAGATGAACTTGAATATGCGTTCATTATCAATCTTTTAATAGATAGTAATGATGACGACCTTTGGTATGCATTTGATTATAAGTAGTGACTCTGCAACTTCTCTCCCAACTTTAAACTGAAACGTTCTATGCATTTTGGTGGGACTTTTTAAATATATAAATTACATATTTTGAAAAGATAACTTTCTACATAAATGTTATTTGGTGTTCGAAAATATTTAGATCGACAAAACAAACAATAAATGCAGAAATCTAACGTCATATTGCACATTTACTATAATTAAATTATATTAGTTAATTATAATAATTATTATTATCATAAACACACTTTATGCTTCAATTTTTTCTATATATTAATTCCAACCTCCACTATATCCAAATGTAGTATATTCATACTTGTGCTTCCCTTAAAAAAATAACAAATATTATGTCGAGACTAATCGACATCATACCTGATGAATTCACATTTTTTATTCTGGAAAAAATTTCACGAAGCCATATAAGAAAATTAAGATGTGTTTCCAAAAGATGGGACCGTTTCATATCTTCTAGTTCGTTCGTTGAACAACATTTGCGTGTAATGAAGTCTAAAAATGTGTTTTCATTGATTCAAAAAAAAAGGGTTGCACATCCTCCAGTGAGTTATGTTAAACACGTTGACAAGGGTATTGATACGCACAGACGTTCAGACATCGTCAATGGTGAAGATTACGAGGTACTTGGAATTTGTAATGGGTTAGTTTTATTTTGTAATTTAGATGATGTTTACAAATTAGTTAACCCAATTACAAATAAATCTTTAATAATACCTAAACCAAATATAATATTTCCATCCGATTTTACTAAAGCATCAATTTTTTTTGGGTTAGGTTATGATAGTGATACAAATGATTATTTAATAATGAGATTCACCCGATTTTGGACATATGGTGCTTTTCATAGCGTAGTGAATTTATACTCTAGAAAATCAAACAAGTGGGTTTCATTATACCCATTTCCATACAAACACCCGCCATCGTGCAATGCTCACTTTGTTGCTGGAATTTTTCATTGGAAGATTTATGAAGGGTATGGGGTTTATGCAATTGCGACTTTTGATTATAGTGATAAGACTTATGGGTTGATAAAGTTACCTGATTTCGAATGTAATGGATGGTCGTCAGTTATAGAGTCATTGGATGACAATAGCCTAGCCGTATATGGGGATAGACAAAATGCAGATAACTGTGGAACAAAAGAATATAATTTTAAAATGCAGGTGCTGTCGTATTCAACTACGGGGTCCACATGGAAAAAGTATACTATATCAAAAGTGGGAGTGCTACCGCCAACTTATAAATTCGTGCCTATACACTTCATTAACAATACTCGTAAAAGGATTATGTTCAGGAATGATCCGGCGGGATCTTTCTACTCATTCGATTTTGCAACAGGGGAAGAGCTCACAATTGACGAGTTAAATTAAGATATTCCTATTGGGCATACATATAAGTATGTTGAAAGCCTTGTATCGCCTGAACAACTTTTGTGATCATAATTACTACTTATTGCATTTTAGTGTTATGTTCTGATATATTGTATTGGAATAATTACAAGTTACTGCATTTTTTGGTCGTACATTTATATATTTTATTTTTCGTACATTTCAAACCTTTTTTCTTTTTTGTTTGTATTAACTAATTAACATACTAGATGTATCAAACATTTCAACATATCAATCATTTTAACTTATGTATCAATATATATGTTATATAGTACAACATATTTCCTATATCTGAATATGGTTATAATTAAAATCAATGGCTGCAATAAACAGTTAACTGACGATGATATATAATATAGTACATGAACTACTGAAAGATTAAAAAAAAAACAAGGAGATTAGAAATGTGAAAAGTAGATTGAATAATAAAATATTAAATGCTCTGGTGCAAACCAATGTTAGAATATCCAAATATAATGCTAAAGAAATCTAATTGTCTATATTTGTCCTATCTGTTCCGAATACGTGAGCACAAGTCAATGTGTCGTGACATCCTTTCTTGCCACACTTGCTGCATATTGTAGGCTTGACTCGACGGAATTCTCCATATGACATTATCCTTTTCTGTTTGGGACGACCAGGAGGATTCTTTAGTAGTGCTGGTATTTTTTTTTCAGAATGTGATCTGCACTTGAAAGCAAACCTCTCTGTATCTGGAATTGGAGCGAGATCCACTTTATAGCAATCACGATAGCTAGAAGTAAAAAAAAAGTCTTCAACAACATCGGATATAGATGCACAATGCCTTTTAATAACGGTCACTACATGCGCACATGGGAACCCCTTTATTTGCCATTGAAAACATGTGCATATTTTATACTCCAAGTTGATAGTAACTGATGTTTTAGATCCAACTTCAAACTGCCCGTTTGGATATATTGATACGACCCACGACGCACTGATATTCGACATTTCGTTCCATGCTTGCTCCTTGCTAGGTACTAACAAACCTGTCCAGGATTGGCTATGTTGACGTCTCTCAACAAACCACCTAGAAATTTGCTTCCTGATAGAGTCAATCATATAAGTGATTGGAAGAGCTCTAGCGTCTCGAATCCAAGAGTTAAACGACTCTACTGCATTCAATGTCATTTCACCATACCTTTTTATATGTGGTGAATGGTATACAGCCCATTTTGAATATGGAGTATCTTGCAACCAGTCTTCTGCAATTTTCCCTCCAACCTCCTTGAACTTAGTGATTTTTTCATTGAAAATGGAGCTAGTTGGGGCATAAGCACTGCTTGAAAAGATCTGCCATGTTCTCGCGGTGCTGAGTGTTCCAACCACCTCCATACCTTCCTTTCAGATTACATAGAAGATGATACAAGCAGTAGTAATGAGCTGGTTGTTCCCATACTTCATAGAACGCTGACATTAAACCGGTGTTTCTATCTGAAATGTATATGATTTGTTTATCGTGGCGTATGTTGTCTCTGATATTACTTAGGAACCATGCCCAATTGTCCTTGTTCTCAGCTGATACAATTGCAAAAGTAACAGGAAACAAACCTGCATCACAAGAACAAAAATTAATTGGTCTGCTGATAAGGACAGTGAATGGCAACATCTCAGAAACTTATATAAGAAAGCTACAAATTACCAAGTTGTTTTTATAATGTAGTAGTTGAATTTATAAATTGTCCAGTCCATAAGTGAAACAATTAAAACATATCATATATACTATAACTGAACATCCATTCATTAAGAACTACAATAAAGACAAATATAAGTTAATAAGTTAACAAACAAAAAATCAACTAATTTTACTAATGTTCGCACATTATATAAAATTGTAAATGTGAGATATAGAATGTTTACCATTGTCACCATCTTTTGCTGTAGCGGCAAGCAATACTTCTTTGGCCCTTCCTTTCATGAATGGTCCATCTATAAACAACATCGTCCTACATGTTTTAAACCCTTCCTTGTAGGCGTGGAATGAGACGAACAATCGTTGGAAGTGATTCATTACATCATCTTTTTCCAAATCAAACAGAGTGTCTGGGTTAGTTCTCTTCACTGCATCTCCATACCAACGGAGTTCGTCGTATCAATCATCATAACATCCGAATATGTTATCCCTCGCAGCCTCTATTCCAAGCCACGCTTGATAATATTCAATATCTAACCTGTAATCCTTTTTAATATCCTCGATTATCTTGTTTCCACTGATTGAAGGGTTGTTTTTTACTTGTTGCAATATTAGATCCTTAATAACCTTTGTTCCAAATCTATTTTTATCTTTCAGTAATAACTTTCCTACACAACTGTGACTCAAATTAGCCTTCGACACGATAAAACCAACTTTTGTAGGAGTTTGCTTAGCTTTAATAAACCATTGACAGTTAGCTGTTTGTTTTTCGGAGCAAACGACATGCACATATTTGGGAGAGTTCTTGATGAATGTAAACTGGAATTTCAACTTAAGTGAGTACTTTATCAATTCAATCCTAAATTCCGGTGCCCCACCAGAGAAAATTGCTCCTACAACCATTATGTCACCCCAATGGTCAGACAAATATGACTTCTTCCTCTCATCTGGGCATATGTCAAAATTAGGTATACTACCTATACCCAAGAATTCGGCCGAACAATTTTTTTTAGGAATATACGAATTCTCCTTCACAATGAGTGTGGTGCTTGGAATATTACTAGATTCCTTAATCTGAGTTACATCAACAGAACTCGTAGGGTAATTGACACATACATTATTAACCGTTCCTTGACTATTGGAATCATGTATAGACTTGTTTCGGACATCATTAAACTCAAACATAATATCTACCAATTTTTCAGATGACAAAATGCAGAAATCCATCATACCATCGAAATCACTATCTGATTCTAAATAGCAATTGTTGATGCATCCAACTGAATATAAAATTGAAAATTTACCTTCTGACATTTTGGGCCATTTGTTTTTTATTTCATCTACGATGCTCTGATATGTTGTTTGATCGGTTGTACGAAGCAACTTGCATCTACCCTCGTGAACGATTTTGAGTATTACGCCGTTCTGCATTTCAGGGAAGAACAGGGCTCCAAAAAATTCAAATCTATGAAAACTGAAATATCGAAATTTTGGGGTCTTTGACGATGACAATTAGAGCAATACCTAGATATGGAAGGTCAGACTTGTAGTTTGACGTAGCCGATGCAATTAATCGCCTCAATCTGCATATTCAATCGCCGGTCCGATGTATTGATGGTAACTGCCGAAGAATTAAATGGAAGACAATCAATTACATAAATTAGCCTAAAATACGGAATTGCAGTATATAATAGAAATTGTCCACTTTTTTAGAATTAAGTGTAAAATAGGATTTTCAAAGGACAATGTGACTTAAATTGTTTTAAGAATAAATTGTGTCTTAAATTGGTTAAGAGTCTTACACAGTGACTTAAATTGTATTTATTCCTAACATAATTCTTCACCGAATTTTGAAACACGGGAAAGTGAGCTACATCATCGAGGATTTTAAAAAATGAACCTTACATAATCAATGTTGAAAAGCTTAAAAAAAATTAGATTGATGTTCCATGATGCAGAAATTAACACGTTAACAGTAGGACGATAATGTAATAACAACACAAAACCAATTGACAATTTTCAAGCCTAAATGAAGTCGGATTCAATTGAAACTATGAACAGAAATACTTTTTTTGAAGCACATTTACAATATTATAAGGTAATGAGAACAAACCCGATTTACAATTTGCAAGCCTAATAGAATATGATTTTAATTGAAACTATGAACAATATTGCAAGGATGGAAATATGGCTAAATATCGGGGATATATCACAAATTTGGATATTGTGATATGAATATTGAGGTTAAATGTATTTTTTTTCCAGGTATCGTGGATATATCGCAAAATATTCATAACGATGTCGATATTGTTCACCCGTAATGTAAAACTAAACGAAAATCGGGATATATCCGATATAATGCACAATATTGCAAAAGATTAAAAAATTGCGATTTTTTAAAACTTGTATATATATTTTTAGGGTAGTACTTGTGTACACCCTAATGTATGACCGTATGGGTACACATTAATTTCAATTTTAATTTTTATTTATAATTTATCTGCATTCTCTCATTTAATGAGTTCACCCCAAAATTATTTTTTTTACCATGGTTATCTGCATCGAAAAAAGTAAATTAGGCCCAAAATTTTAATGAAATTTAAGAGTGTATATACACGCGAGTGTATATAAGAATTTGCCTTTATAAATTATGATTCATTGTATTATATTTTGTTTAAATTAATAGAAGGGCATTATAGTAATTTTAGGTATAATTGTTTTTTAAAAATAATTTGGGAGTGAAATCAACAAAAGTGGGGGGTGTAAATAACCGTGGCCAATTGTTTATACATAAATTAGGATTGATTGTATTATATTTTGTCTAAATTAATTGAAGGGCTTTATAATAATTTTAGATGTAATTTTTTAAAAATAATAATTTGGAGGGTGAAGTCAACAAAAGTGGGGGTGTAAATAACTGTGGTCAATTGTTTATATACTCCATAAATTAGGATTGATTGTATTATATTTTCTCTAAATTAATAGAAGGGCACTATAGCAATTTTAGGTGTAATTTTGAAAAAAATAATAATTTAGGCGATGAAGTCAACAAAAGAGAGGGTGTAAATAACTGTGGCCAATTGTTTATACTTCGTATATAAATTAGGATTGATTGTATTATATTTTCTTTAAATTAATAGAAGTGCACTATAGTAATTTTAGGTGTAATTTTTAAAAAATAATAATTTAGACGGTGAAGTTAACAAAAGTGAGATGTAAATAACTGTTGTCAATTATTTATATAATTTGGGGGTGAAGTAAAAAAAAAATTAGGTGGTAAATAATAGTGATTAATCATAAAATAAATAATTAAAATTAAGGGTGTATTAGTACATGCGAGAGAAATTTGGCATTTTTTTAATGCTTATTTTCTTTGCTGCAATTATGGGGAATATCCTAATATATATATTCTCAACTCCAGGTCTTCGATCTAAATAATCATTGTGTTGGGAATAAAATGAGAAGTGTTTTGATTTAATACCAAAACCCCTTTAGACATGCAAATAGAATAAGTCTAAGTCAAGAATGATCATCTTCTAAGATTGTTAGAACATGTAGCATAAGGCTAGTTGAGAAGCTGGTATGTTAGACAACTCTTAGAACCATAGATGCACAAGTTGAGGGGGAACACATGCTTAAAAGTCTTTATGAATCATGTTCCCTCAAGGCTCAAGTTGAATGTGTCCCAAGTCTGCTTAAAGACAAGTATGCTGATCTTGATGAAATGGTGTGTGGATCAACCTATCTAAAGAACAAGTGAGTTGAAAGACATAGCCTACTGAAGCACACTAGTTTAGAAGGTTTGTCCAGGAAAGTTGTATCAGCACACTTGTACCAGAACCATTCAAGATCATCCCAACTATGCTGATAAGGTCAAGGACACCTATTCACTTCATGAATGCATAAAGATCTAATCTAAGGAGGCATGGAAAGTGAAGGAGCCAAGTCATCTGAAGAGCTAAAAGCCAACCTTGCTGATAAGCAAACACTGCTGATAGTGATAAGCAGAGTTGTCCAAGTGATAAGGAATGTTGTCCTTATCATAGGACCAATCATCAGAAGTAATGTCCATGATTGATCAAGTGAATCTTGAAGTCAGACATTGAGAAGAGTGCTGCAAAGTGAAGACAAAGTAGTTACAGTCGTTTATTTCCCAAACAAAGGACATGTCACTATCAAGAAAACTGTCTTCCAGTTGCAGAGTTCAAGGAAGACACTTATAGACAATTGAGGCTGTCTCTCCAACAGGCAAATCCTCAATTTTGCCTATAAATACAGAAGTGTGAAGACCATTTGAAGGGGATCCAACTACAAGAAATCATACTGAAGCTTCTAGCTCATAAGAACTTTCAAGCTTTCAAAGAGACTATCTTAGTCTTCAAACACTTCATCTAAGCTGAATCTCATTGTATATCCATACAGAGCTTAGAGAGATATCAAATCCTTATACACTGAACTTCATTGTAAAGGATATCTCATTAGTTGGAACCTTACTTCAACCCTTATACCTTTCAAAGAGAAAGTTAGAAGGTTGTAGTAGTAGAAGTGTAAGGAGTTAAATGTTGAGAGAAGAACAGTTGATTCTGAGTTGAGAAGAGGGTACTTGGACTCTAGACATCCTAGGGATCAAAGCACCAAGGAGTGGTGTTCTTGATCAAGTGCACCTTGGCACTATAAAACAAGTTAATTCCAAGAGTGAAGGAATTATTTTGTTAAATCAGGGAAAGTGGATGTAGGAGCTTGAGTCTCTGAACCACTATAAATTCTTGTGTTGATTTACCTTCAAGTACTTACATACATACAACACAGCACACAAAACTGAACTTTCAAAGGACATACATTCAAGACTGTGAAAAATACATTTGGACAAGTTCCCTGAAAACTGGATATTTGTTAAAGAGATTTCAGAACTTAAAGGAGTTTAAACTAAATGGCCAACCACTAATTCCGCACTTATAACTCACTTAGATAGTCATTCAACTAAGTACTCAATAGTACTTAGTAGGTTGGTTATCTTTAAGAGGTTATACATCTCAGCAGAGTTGTCCAGGACAATCTTGCTGGAGTCATACTTGGTTAGTTTGAAAAAGATTTGCATACAAGTGTATTCCCCCCCCCCCATACACTTGTTATATACTCCTTTCAGGACCAACAAGTGGTATCAGAGCAGGGGTTCAAAGACCACTGCTTCTGAAAATCCATCTTGATTTTCAAAAATCCATATTTGGTGTGGTCACTGAACTGATCTATCTGAAATCCTACTATTTGTTGACTAACTCTTTATTCTTGAGACATGGCCAACAATAATGTTGTTCTTCATGATGCTGTTCAAGGAATCAACAACATGGCCACTAATCCAGTCAACCATATCTCACATCACAAGCTGCCCATGTTCTCAATTGAGAACTATGACTTCTGGAAAATCAGAATGAGAGCTCATCTTGCATCTCTTCACACTGACATGTTGAGAGTGATCACAAGAGGACCCTTTGTGTTCACTCAAGTTAATCCCAGAATCACTGAAGCTCAAAGAGCTGACATAAGGGAAATGATTTCTAAAGATGAAGATGACTTCACCTCTGAGGAAAAGAGGAAAGATAATCTGAATTATCTAGCCATGAATACCCTCTATCAAACCATTCCAGATACAATCATGGGAAGGGTCTACCACTGCACAACTGCCAAAGAAATATGGGATACTCTTGCAGAAATGTGTGAGGGTACAGAAAAGATCAAGGAGAACAAGCTCCAAGTGGCAGTGCAAAAGTTTGAACAGTTTACAATGGATTCAGAAGAGTCCATTGACAAGTTTGTTGGTAGATTCACTGATGTGATGAATGAAATCAACTCCCTGAGCAAGGTGTACTCCAAGAGAGAAGTTGGACTAAAGATCTTGAGAAGTCTCACTCAAAAGTGGGATGTATATGCTGTAATAATGCAAAATACCAAAGATCTCTCCACCATGCCCATGCAACAAATCTTCTCAGAACTCAAAGCCTATGAGTTTGATCTCAACAGAAGAAAGCCTGTTGAGGAACCTTCAGTTCCAACCAAAGGAGTGGCATTCAAAGCCAAAACTGCTGAACCTGAAATGTAATCCACTCCTAGATCATCAAAGTCAGTCTCCAAGGCTGAAATGAAGGAAGAACTAGCCCTCATGGCTAGAAGATTTGAAAAGCTTAATTCAAGGTTTGGTAGATACAAGAAATTCTACCAAGACAACAAGGTCAGGAGAAGGTACAACTCTCCTGAAGCCAAGGCTGAGGACAAAAGGCCTGAAGAAAGAAGATCAGAGGACAAGTACTCTGATAGGAGAAAGTCCAGCAGAGCTGAGCCTTCATCATCTAGAAGAAGAGATGAACCAAAGAAAGATGATGATGAAGACCTATGTTATAACTGCAAGAAGAAAGGGCACTTTCAGTATGACTGCCCTGAACTCAGCTCTAAGGAAAGAAGAGAAAGGCAAGCTAAAAGAGATAGGAAATTCATCAACAGAAAAGCCATGATGGCTGGTGAAGAATCTGATAGTGCTGAATGCTTCAACTCTTCTGATAGACTGTTCTCAAACAGTGAAGATGATGATGATGTGTGCAACATGGCCAGTGAGGATGATGAGGTATCTTCTACTTCTAGCTCACCATCATTCATATCCAAAAACACTAGTGAAGTCAACCTGAAACTTTCTCTTGGAAAGTTAATGGAAGATTTCACTATGCTACAAGAATTTCATGACAATTGTGTGAGAGAGAATGAAAGATTATCAACAGAGCTTGCTAAAAACTCTGAGTCAGTAGTTGATGTCAAATCTATTGAGTTGTATCAACAAGTCTTGAGAGAGCTAGATGAAGCCACTCTCAGGATAGTTGACCAACAAAAGCAGATTGATGAACAACTGCTTACTCAGAAGAGAAAAGATTTTGAACTTAAAATTTTACAAGCAAAATTTGACAACCTCTCACATGAGTATGAAATTCTGAAATCAAGTGAAGAAAGCCTGAAATTAAAGATGTCTGCTTTGAAGAAATCCTCTAGGGCAATAGAGGAAATTTAAAGTTATCAAAGACCTATGGCTCAAAGAAGTGGATTAGGTTTTGATCCATTTGAATCTTCACATTGTCTTAGTGTTGCTTCTACAAGTAACACTAAGAGAATCTTTGTCAAATCAGTGGCTCAAGAAGCTGAAAAAGAAATAATTCAGCCACTGAACAAAGGGAAGGGCAAATTGCATGAATTGCCCACTCAAGTGCTTCAGGAGACTAGGCCCATACCTAAGGAAAAGGCCAAAGTCCCTGAGCACAAGAGGAATATTGGTCAGCAGAGTAGACCCAATGGAAGGGCAACTCTCCTGAACAATGTTCAGAGGAGTTATCCAAGGTTTGACCAGCCTAGGCCAACTCTACTGAGGAAGCCTCAGCTGAACAGACCTAAGGTCAACTATCCTCAAGGGCAAAATAAAATGAGACAACCAAAACCCTTCATGCCAAAGGGTAATGGTCATAGAAATGCCTATCCTCAAAGATTCCCTCAAGTAGCACACAAGACTCATAAGTTCAGGAGAAATGACAACTCTCCTGATACTTATAGAGTAAACACTTTTACACATACTTTCCCAAAGGCATTTAAGGGTTATAAGGCAAGTTTGGGTTCCTAAAGGTACAACTAACCTCTCAGGACCCAAAATTCAAAGGGTACCTAAAACTATCTAATTGCAAGTACCATTGGGCCACAAGAAGATGAGGAGTATGAGCAAAAAGTCAGCATGGTACCTTGACAGTGGATGCTCAAGGCACATGACTGGAAACAAGAACCTCCTCACTGATTTCATTGAAAAAGAAGGCCCAAATGTCACATTTGGAGACAGTTCACAAGCTACAACAAAAGGTTATGGTACCTTGATAATTGGTAATATCAAGGTATCCAATGTGTCTTATGTGGCTGGTCTCAAATATAATCTCCTAAGTATAAGTCAGTTTTGTGATAAAGGTTTTAGTGTTGAGTTCTCAAGTGGAAAATGCTTAATCAAAGACAAAACTCAACAAACTCTACTGACTGGAACTAGGAAAGGAAATGTGTATTTTGCTGACTGGGACAAGTCTACTGATGTTGCATGTTTCATTTCTAAGAGCTCTAATGAATAAAGTTGGTTATGGCATAAAAGGCTAAATCATCTGAACTTTAAATCAATGAACAAGCTTGCTAGAAATGCATTAGTAAAAGGATTATCTAATGAGGTTTTCATTAAAGAGCATGTTTGCAAACCATGCCAAGAAGGAAAACAGATTAAAGCCTCATTCAAGGGAAAATCAGTCATCTCTACTGAAAGGGTACTTGACTTCTACATATGGACTTATTTGGACCAATTACCCCTGCAAGCATAAATGGTAGAAAATACACATTAGTTGTAGTAGATGACTTCTCTAGGTTCACATGGGTAGTATTTCTCCTTAATAAGAAGGAAACACAAGTCAAACTCCCTGAATTTCTAAAGAGACTGTCAAATGAGAAAAGCCTTAGCATAATCAAGATAAGATCTGACAAAGGCACTAAGTTCATAAATTCATACATCAATGAGTATTGCACACAAAATGGAATAGTCCATGAAACTTCAGCAGCTAGAACCCCTCAGCAGAATGGGGTTGCAGAGAGAAGAAATAGAACCTTAAAAGAAGCTGCTAGAACCTTAATTGCTTATTCAAACTTACCTAAGAGGTTTTGGGATGAAGCTATAAACACTGCATGCTATACTCAAAATAGGTGTTTGATAACTAAGGGGCAAGGCAAAACCCCATATGAACTTTCCATATCTTTGGTTGTAAGTGTTTCATTCACAACAATGAGAAAGAACAGTTGAGAGCCTTTGATAGCAAAGCTGATGAGGGAGTATTTCTTGGATATTCCCAAATTAGTAGAGCTTTCAGAGTCTACAATTGTAAAACCCTTATTGTGGAGGAAACACCCCATGTTGTGTTTGATGAATCTACTCATGAGTTCAGGAACAAGAACTTGGAAACTGATGAAATCACACAAAGGACAACCAGACTGAGCTTAAAGGACAAAGATACTACTTTCATAGATGTTGTCCAAGCCAACCTCCCTGAAGTCATAAACTTGGACAACAATCCTGAAGGCAACTTACCTGAGGCAAACCCCACTGAAGGAAATAATGAACTGAATGATCCAATCCCAGTTCATACTCAGGTAACAACTACTAATGAAGAAGCAGTCCATGCTGAGGTAGTTAATGGATCAAATAATCTAGGGGGAAACAATAATGTTGAAAATGCCAATGTCCCTGACATTGAGGACAACACCCCTGATTATGATCCTGAGTTAGATCCTGCATTGAATTTCCTTGAATTTTATAATCTTAGTGACTCAACCTCAGTAGAGGACAACTCTACTGAAGGGATCAGAAAAAGAAGGACTTGGTTGTCTGACCATCCTACTGATCTAATACTTGGTGACCCAAGTATAAGAGTCAAAACTAGAAGGTTTCATGGTGAAAGTGCTTTGTTTTGCTGTTTCTTATCAGAATGACATTGAAGAAGCACTTCAAGATGCCAATTGGATCACAACAATGCAGGAAGAGCTAAATCAATTCACCAGAAATGATGTATGGGAGCTGGTGGATAGACCTTCACATCAAGATGTTATTGGAACCAAGTGGATGTTCAAGAACAAGAAGAATGAGAATGATGTGATTGTCAGAAACAAGGCAAGACTGGTGGCAAAAGGCTACTGCCAATCAGAAGGTGTTGGGATATGAATCCTAGACAAGTCCTAAGTGATGAAAGATAAGATGAAGTTTTGATAAGCCAAAAGTGGATTGAATATTTTCTAAGTACTGACTGATCTAGTCTAGTTGAGTTGAGTCATCTTGTGCAAAGACCAGTAGAGTTCACATGAGTTCACATAAGTTCATATTAAAAGATAAGTACGTTTTTATAAGTACCAAGTTCCAGGTTCAGGACTATGACTACTGGAAGCTGCGAATGGAAGCCATTTTCAGTTCCACGCACGACCTAATGATCTCTGTTATCACAGAAGGACCTATTGTTACTATGGTTCGTAATACTGCTGTTCTTGACCCAAGCAAACCAATTGGTACTCTCGTCAAGAAACCCAGGTCAGATCTAACCTCAGAAGAAATGCGTCAAAATAATTTGGATAGTTTGGCAAAGAATTACATTTTACACACCCTTCCTAACGAGTATCTGGGAAAAGTGTTAAAATGTAAGACTGCCAAAGAGATGTGGGACAGACTAGCTATTCTTTGTGAAGGGACTTCCCTAATCAAAGAGAGCAAACTCTCCACAGCTGTCCAAAGATTTGAATCATTTCAGATGAAAGCTGGCGAAACTATCGACCAGCTGGATACTCGTTTTACTAAGATCATGAATGATTTGGAAGTACTTGGTAAATCTTATACTGCTCGTGAGATCAATCTTAGGATTTTGAAGAGTCTTGATAGTCGTTGGAAAATGGTAAAAATGCTTGTTAAGAACACTCAAGACATTGATACGTGGACTGCTGAAACCATGTTTCAAACCCTTAAAGCCCATGAGTTTGATTTAGACGAAGATGAACCACTAGCCAGTAGTGATAGAGAACATGCTGTATCTAAGAACGTTGCCTTTAAGTCTAGCTCTTCTAAGTCTTCTAAGGTAGACAGGTCCAAGTCTAGAACTAAGTCTGCCTCTGTGAAAGATGAGTTAGATACTGATCTTAGTCTGAAGGATCAGATGAGTCTCATGGTTAGAAAGTTTGATAGGCTCAACAAACGCTTCGGAAGATACAAGAAGTTCTATAGGGATCATAGAGCATCTACTTCTAAGAACTCGTCTGAGACCAGACGAGACTGAAACTCGTCCGAAAGGAGAGACGAAGTCTCGAAAAGTAACAGATGAGATAGAGAGTCTGACGATAGGAAGATTCAACGTTCTGATAGACGTGATAAACGTAGGGACAAATCTCCTATTAAAAAGGCTACTAATGATCTCTTGTGCTATAATTGTGAAAAACCAGGTCATTACATTTATGAATGTCCAGACCTGAGCACTGACGATCGAGAAGAACGTAAAGCTCGAAGAGAAAGAAGATATAACCGTGGCAAAAAGGCTATGATGGCCAATGATGACTCTGATTCGGATTCAGACGAGTTGCCATCGTCCGTATCTAGCCACTCAACTGATCAAGATCACGACGAAGCATTCATAGTAGATGATGGCCTATGCTGCATGGCTAAAATCGACCAAGAGGTATCATCTGCTACATCTTTTCAATCTTGTAATGATTCAGAAACTGATGAAAGTGACACTGCTAGTAGTGAAGTAGGAAGTAGTCTTCAGCACTCGTCTAGTGCAGTCGAAGACGACCTTCTACTTGCTAACCAAGCATTCATTGAAGTCAGTGATGAAAACATTGCATTAAAGCAAGAAATCATTGATCTTAAGGAAGCTCAGTCAAAAGTAGATCCTAATATAACAGTCCTAAATAAACGCTTGACTGAAGAGTTGAGTAAACTCAAAGAAAAGTGTGCGTTGACAGACAGGTTATATCAAGACCTACTTAAGATACATGCAACTGAGAGAAATGAATTCAATGTTTTAAAGAACAAGTGCAACAGACTTGAAGAACGTAATAAGTTCTTAGAGACCGAGGTAGTTACACTTGATCTCAAACTTACTGACCTGGTTAACTCTTCAAAGATTAACCTTGAACTGTCAGATAGGTATAGAGATCCAGGTGACAAGACTGGTATAGGTGCTGAGTCATCTAGCTCGTCTACTCGAGTCATTAAGAACCCTACTACTATTAAAGCAAGACTTTTGCCAAATGATAAAGGAAAAGGACCAATGTTATACGATATTGGAACTCCTTCTAATGGTACTATACCTAAACAAGCTCGAGTTAATATTCCGATTACCAAGGGAGGTAAAAAGAATGGTAACAGCAAGCCTGTTCCATCTAGAACTAATCTTCAAAGGACCACTAATCGTGGACGACCCAACCAGGTCAGATACGAGGACTGGTATCCTGAGGAGACGAGTACTAGACAGGTACAGACTAGACGACAAGAGTCTAGACCTCCATTTATAAGGCAGTCTCAACTCTACTCGTCTAGACCTAGACAGGTAGCTCCAAAATATCGTACACAAGCTGTCCTATATCCTCCACCTCTATCATACGATATTGTAAGTGAGGAAAGACCCAAACGCGTCTATAAACCGTATGGACCTAATGCTTTCAAACCCTACTCTAACTATCTTAGACAAGTGCCTGCTCAAGTAGAGATTAAGTCGAAAGGCTATCTCCAAAGAGTAGACCCGAACTCGACTGATAGGCCAGAGAAGGACAACAAGGTCTTATTTTGCAACAAATATGGGCGAAAGCTTAAAAGATCGAACTTGTTCAAGACTCCAATGTATATCTGGATTCCTCTGAACATGACTAACCCCCAAGGACCCCAATAAACAAATAGGTACCTAAATTATTGAATATCATCTATTGCAGGGTCGACTTGACTTGTATAAGAAGGGTGGCTCAGTAGGAGAAACCTGGTACATAGACAGTGGTTGTTCGCACCACATGACTGGTACCAAAGCTCTCTTGTCTAGCTACCATGAGCAAGAAGGACCAAAAGTAATATTTGGTGATAGCTCCACTGCTGTCACTAAAGGATTTGGTTACATCCGGAATGGAGACGTTGAGATCCAAGATGTCTCATATGTTGAAGGTTTGAAATATAACTTACTCTCTGTTTCACAGTTTTGTGATCGTGGATACAAAGTGCAGTTCAAGAGCCGCAAATGCGAAATCATTGACAAAAGGACGCACACAGTCCTACTAGTCGGCGTAAGACAAGGAAGTGTGTACATAGTGAACTGGAACAGTTGTCCGAGGGACACCTGCCTACTTACTAAGAATCCTAAAGAACTTGGCTGGCTCTGGCATAGACGCCTCTGTCATCTAAACTTTAAGGTACTTAATAAGATAGCCAGAGATTACCTTGTAGAAGGTATTCCCAATGAAGTTTACTACAAGTCACATGTATGCACGGCCTGTCAACAGGGTAAACAGGTTAAAGGTTCTTTTAAGTCAATTCCTACTCTCTCAACTAGTAGAGTCCTAGAACTCCTACATATGGATCTTCATGGTCCAATAACTCCTCCAACCTTGAATGGTAGAAGGTACACACTTGTTGTAGTAGACGACTATTCTAAGTTCACTTGGGTAGTCTTTCTACACAAGAAGAGTGATACACAAACACTTCTGCCTGAACTGTTGAAGAAGTTACAAGTTGAGAAGAACCAGTCTATTGTCAAAATTCGAACTGACAAGGGAACTGAGTTCATTAATTGCTATATCAAAGAATTTTGTACTAAACGTGGTATCCAGCACCTTACTAGTGCAGCTAGGACACCACAACAGAACGGTGTAGCAGAAAGAAGGAATCGAACTCTTAAAGAAGCCTGTAGGACCATGTTAGCTGAGTTCAACACACCTCAAAAGTTTTGGGCTGAAGCTATCAACACTGCATGCCACTCACAAAACAGAAGCGCGATCAATAAAGCTCTAGGCAAGACACCTTATGAGGTTTGGAAAGGACTCGTCTGCCGATAAGATCAGTAAGAAGGTAACTGATCTATCGATCGAATCTGACAAAGATTCAGAGATATATGAATCCGTTCAAGCCTACAACCCATTCCTAAAAGCTCTCGACTCTGATGATAAGGAGAAGGTAAGTGCTCAAGGTAAGTCTTCTAGACCAGTAGACATGCCTGCTCTAGTTGACTCTACTACTCCTGGTAAATCTGTTGATGATACAAATGATGTTGATATGTATGATGCTGTACATGATATAGATGATGATAGTATTCCTGTTAAGAATAGGAAAACATGGAAATCCGCGCATGACACTGAAAATATCATTGGTGACTCTACTATTGGTGTAAAGACTAGACGACAACTCTTTGAGTCGCAAGAACAGCCGAGTCCAACTATGTTTTGCTGGTGTTGTTTCCTCTCTGCTATTGAGCCTACCACTGTTAAAGAGGCATTGGCTGATAGTAATTGGATCATCGCTATGCAAGACGAGTTGAACCAGTTTGTTCGAAACGACGTCTGGGAACTTGTCGATAGGCCGAAACATCATAATGTAGTTGGCACTCGATGGATCTTCAAGAATAAGAAAGATGAGAATGATTTAGTCGTTAGAAATAAGGCTAGATTAGTCGCCCAAGGCTACTCACAAGCTGAAGGCATATACTATGATGAAACTTATGCTCCTGTTGCTAGACTAGAAGCCATTCGATTGTTCCTTGCATATGCTGCTCACATGAAGTTTACTGTATATCAAATGGATGTTAAAAGTGCATTTCTTAACGGTATTCTTGCGGAAGAAGTGTATGTTGAACAACCTCCAGGTTTCGAAGTCAAAGGCAACCAGGTGTACAGATTAAAGAAGGCCTTATATGGACTAAAGCAAGCTCCAAGAGCATGGTATGACACTCTATCTCTCTTTCTATTGAAAAATGGTTTTACTAAGGGCAAGGTCGATCGAACCTTGTTCAGAAGACAAGAAGGGAAGGACATTTTACTCGTCCAAATTTACGTAGATGACATCATTTTTGGGTCACCTAACAAAAAGCTGAGTGAAAGTTTTTCAACACTCATGCAAAGTAAATTTGAGATGTCTATGATGGGTGAAATGAACTACTTTCTTGGACTTCAAGTAAAACAAACTCCGGAAGGTATTTTCATAAATCAAGCGAAGTACACTAGAAATCTTTTAGACAAGTATGGGATCAAAACATGTAAGTCCACTGGTGTACCAATGCAACCAACTTACAGAATGGATCCAGATGAGAACGGTAAATGTGCTGACCAATCTTATTATCGTGGCTTAATTGGTTCTTTACTGTATCTAACTGCTAGTAGACCTGACATTGCATTCTCTGTTGGTGTTTGTGCTCGATTCCAAGCCAATCCAAAAGAAAGTCACATGGAAACTACCAAAAGGATCTTGAAATATTTGAAAGGGACCATCAATCGTGGTATATGGTATCCTTCAAATGATGATCTATCCTTAAGTGGGTATTCAGACTCAGACTTTGGAGGCTGTAGAATAGATAGGAAATCTACTTCTGGTTCTTGTCAATTTCTAGGCACAAAACTCATATCTTGGTTTTCTAAAAAGCAGACTAGTGTAGCAACTTCAACTACCGAAGCCGAGTACATGGCTGCTGGTAGCTGTTGTAGTCAACTACTCTGGCTCATGCAACAGCTTCGTGATTACAATATACATGAATCAAATGTTCCTATTTTCTGTGATAGTAATAGTGCAATTGCCATTACACAAAATCCTGTTCTGCACACACGATGTAAGCATGTTGATGTGAAGGATCATTTCATACGTGATCATGTAGAAAAGAAGGATATTCGCATGGAAAAGATTCATACTGATTTTCAAAGAGCTGACATTTTTACAAAACCATTAGCTGAGGCACGATTTCGTGAGTTATGCATTAGTCTAGGACTAATTGATTTAGACCCTACTTGCCTATAGCTATGTACTAATAAGACAGGTACATCAATAAGAGGAGACAAGATCACTAGACCAGAGCACTCGACTACTCACGCAATAGACAGGTATACAAGGCTAGACTAGATGACCAAACAACCCGATGAGGAAGCTGGTAAAGCTGAGGGTAATACTAAGGGAATAAAACGTTTAAGGGGGAATCTGTGATTCCTTAAATATCCTTACGTTGACTCTTATGTGTGTTACACAGTCATCTTGTTCGAAACCTTGATCATTGCTCTCGATTGATATTCATCTTATTTATGTTATTCTACCTGTACCTACGATTATGCATTGCAAATGATAAAGATAGGTACATGAAGACGTTCGACGATTGAGATAGACAAGCACAGTCGAAGGGGGAACTCGACTGGTGTTCTTAAGGCTACTCGTCTTGTGAAGCTTAAAGGCTACTCGTCTGTTCTGGATAGACTCGAACAGACAAGCTAAGTGTTTCTAGTGATTGATATATGTTAAGTGTTTTGACAAATCGAATCAAGGGCATTTTTGTAATTAGATAATGCTAGAATTTGAAAACCCTAGAATTGGATTTATACACTCCCATTTAATGAGGTGTATACACCCAGTTCGAACACGACTACTTTAGGTCAGATGAGTTCACTCCCCTGTCCTAAGTAAGTAGAGCCGGATTTCAAATTTTACAATATCAAATCACATTATATTCTCGATTCCGTAACTGAATCCCAAAGGTCTCGACCGTTGGATCTAATCCTTCAATCGTGGCCGTCGGATCAACTTACAGTTTTAACAAAACCCATCTTCCACACTCAATAGCTTTACTGTTTCATTACTCTCACACGACTTACCCCACTTTGTTCTTAACTCTTCTACTTTGAAGCATTTGATTTCGTGCTATTCTTCAAGATAACTGCAACTTCTCGTAATATACAATGTCTACTCGTTCGATTTTCGATATTAGAACAAACATGCAGGTCACATTTGACCTAGGCCGGTACATTGCCGACAACAAGGTGAATGTAGAACCTTCTGTGTTCTTTAAAGGGCAACACACAGCTGATAATGAAGAGATTCTGACCAAATGCACAAGATGTGGTCTGAAGCCCTACTTAGAAGCCTTCCCTCAGGTTGTTTTGGAGGAAGAAGTGCTCGAGTTCTATGCCAATGTCACCAGACGAGGTGACATTCTCGAATCGTTTATTGGAGAAGATCGAGTGCAAATCACTCGAGAGGCGTTGTTCAAATATCTGAAGCTGCCCACTGGATCGATTGATATAGAGAATTATGCTCTAGGGCAAGAAGTTCGTTATTTGAGTATCTTCTGTGGAAAGAGGCTGAAACCAAAGCAAGATGGAAAATATGCTACAGTCAAGAAGGGTGATCTTCTTGACAAGTATCGCACATTGTTGGATATTGCCAGCAAAATTCTACTCAGCTCCACTGGTTCGCATGACTCGGTGACTTTTGCCAAGGCAAGGGTCATGGCTGCAATCTACGATGGTATAACTGAAGGAGATTGGTTCAGGTTAATTGCAGATCGAATCATGTATTTCGAGAAGAGCGTTCGAGTAGATGACCACACTCACAATTGGGTGGTGTCTACGGCTGTTGGATATGGTAACATGCTCAGTATTCTACTTCCTCGTCTACTGCCGAACAAGTCGAGTTGGAGTAAAGGAAAGCCATTCCATCCGCTGAAATTTTATTTGAAGAAAGAGGCTGTAAGGAAGCAGGCTGCTACAAGGCCAGCTGCCCCTAGACGTGTCCAGATTGAGGACTCTGACGTCTTGCCTTATGGCAACTCATCTAGTTCTTCAGAAGATGAGTCCGAGGATGAAGAGACGAAGGCTCCTGCAAAAGCTGAGTCGAGTGGAGATGATTCTGAACAGACTCACTCAGACAAGGAAGCTGATGTTATGAAGAAGGATGATGAAGAGAAGGAGACCCAAGTTCTTCGTCTTGTAAGGATTGGTACTCCACCTCCACCAGAAGAGATGACTTACCAGGTTGGTTCTTCATCTAAATCTTTGTCAATTCCCTCTCTCTCTCTCCCCTCTGTTCGAACCAAGGCTAGATCACACCGATCTAGGCCTCGTCCTTTACCCTTAACCTCTCAGGCATTGCCAGCATATCCGCTGAGGGCAAGCCTACCCCAAATCACTCCCAAAAAGGACACAACTGATACTCAGACAGTTGTCACACTTGACCAAACCACATCAAAGCCCATTGAAACCATTGCTTTCACTCCCTCTCCCTCACCAGAATATGGTGAACCCTCTATCCCATCTACTTCAGACAAATCACCAGTTGCCACTGCAACAACTGAGGTAGAGACCCCATCTACTCAGGACCCGTCTGAGGTTAGATTTGAATCCCTTGTATACTATCCTATGTGTCTTCGAGAGAAGAGGGTCCGTGCCAGAGTTTCAAGAAATCTGAAAAAGCAGCTCTCGACTCTTGACATCGACACGGCTTCTGAACAGTTTGAGAAGCTTGTAAGAGTCTGCACGTGGTTCGCTTTGAAGAAGTCGTCTACGGATGATCTGTTTGAAGTTATTCAAGGCAAAGGCGGCATCTCCAATTTCATGGATTGGGAGATGGAACAGAAAGAGAATAGTGGAGTTAAGGATCATTCCGAACTATTTCCCCGCAAGGCCCTAGTTAACTTAGTCAAGAAGCTACTGAACATTCCTGATGGTGTTCTTGAAGATGAATTCTCGTTTGATGTCGGAACCCAGACTGATCTGGTGGAAGACAAGATCAAGCCTGAAGAAGCCGAGTTGAAAGTACAGACTTCAGAACCTATCTTGGAAATAGAGGATGGTTCAGAAGATGAAGCTGAATGTTCTGAAAGTTCAAACTCGTTTTAGTTTGGTAAAGAGGATGATGACTTTATGGATGCCGAGATGTTTAATGAAGATGAGCTTGTTGAGAAAGTGCAAGAGACTCAGTCATCTATTCAAGTTGTTTCAGAAAGATTTTTGGATGAATTGGAGATCGATCTGAAAGGTACTGTTCAAACTGCCATAGACGAGTTTCTACACTCGAAGATGAAGGATGTGTTAGTTGACCAGAATCAGTTCATTGTTGACAATACCAGAGATTTGATGGTTGGTGAAGTCAGCAAGTTGGACTCAACTTTTCGAGAGAAGATGAGTGCTGAAGTTGAAAATTTTCTGATGAAACAAGTTGATATTTCAGAAAAGAGATCGATTGAGTTTGCTAGAGCTTTGGCTGAAGAATCAAGCAAAATAGAGAGACTCTACAGTGTTAAGGTTGCCATTGCTGATGATCAAAGAAGAGAAGCACAAGATCAGTTGGTGCGTTCTCAAGTTATTCTTACCGAGTTAACTTCTCAGAACACTCTTCTTCGACAGACGGCTACTCATTTGGAAAATGAACTGGTTTCATGTACAAGGAAGTTGGAATTGGCTACTGATCGTCTTGACAAGCTGAGTCATGAGAAGACGCATCAGAGGCAGATTGAGTTAGCTGCTGAAGCCATGAAGGAAGCTGTTAAGGAAGAAATGACTCGCTTTACTAGTCTTTTCACTCTTAAGGCAGATGAAGCCAAAAAGGGGGAAGATTCAAGTATTGTAGAGAAGTCAGCTGAACCGGAAGCTAAGGAGGCAGCTGAAACTATTCAAGAGCTCAAAAGACCTAAGAGAGGTAAGCTGGTCAAGACTGCTGATTTAGAGAAGCTGAGATCAGAAGAGCAGAAATTGATCAAAGGCAAAGAAGAAGCTGCGTCTCCAGAAGCTGAAATTCAGACCAGACGAACTAAAAGAAAACTGAATGTTGAAGAAGCTACTGCTACTACAATTGTTGAAAAGAAACAAAGGATTAATGATGATGAAATTCATTATGCTAGCAAGAAGAAGATTGTCAAGCATATTGAAAGACTGCAGAAATTGAAAGCTGATGAAGATCAGATGGAAGACAAGTTCATTGATCACTTCATAGATAATGAGCATAGAGCTGAATGGATTGAAGTGAAGAATCAATGGGAACTTGATCATTTGATAATTAGGAAGTTTGGTGATGCTGAAAATCAAGATGAACTTTATCAACTGTTTGACAGGTTCATGGAAGGTCAACACAGGAAGTTATGGCATCTTATTCTAAGGATATCGGCTGGAGCTAACTTCAATATCCTTGTTCCTGAATTTCCTGACTGGAAATGTCCCATGACAAGTTCAGGTAAAAGGATTGATATGAGTCGTATAAAGAAGTTTGAAGAAGATCTATTAGACAAAGAGAAGATCGTAGATGATGGTCATATTAGTCTGATTCATAGAAGGATCCTCGATGCGTTTCATGTTCCAAACCCAGAAGGAGGTAATCTTTCAGACTAGTTGACTTTGTTTTTTTTTAAGTTTTTTTTGCTCTGATACTTAGTTTTTTTTGAAGTATGTGTAATATCTACTGATCTATTTTGAATGAATGAAAGATAAGAAATATTTGATGTTAAAAGACAAGATAACTACTTAACTAGTCTACTTATGAGAAAAGATTCAAGTAGTTTTGGCTTCATCAAAAAGGGGGAAATTGTTGGGATATGAATCCTAGACAAGTCCTAAGTGATGAAAGATAAGATGAAGTTTTGATAAGCCAAAAGTGGATTGAATATTTTCTAAGTACTGACTGATCTAGTCTACTTGAGTTGAGTCATCTTGTGCAAAGACCAGTAGAGTTCACATGAGTTCACATAAGTTCATATTAAAAGATAAGTACGTTTTTATAAGTACTTCATATTTGTTTAAGTCTGTTACTGAGCTATTTGAAAGGTGTATAGAAGCTCATGATTTTATATGTAATAGATTAGATTGATTGTATAGTTTATAAGTTGACTAAGCTTGTATTATGAAAGCTTAAAGTAATGTAATAGTCTTGATAAGTTTAGTATAGTCTATCGTTTGAAGAAGGAAGACAAGTCAAGAAGATTGAAGTCTACTACTCAAGATAAGGAGGACTACAAGACAAGACAAGTGCATACAAGTCTACTCAAGACAAGTCAACGAGAGTTACTTAAAGTCAAAGTTTAAATCGAAGTGAAGCGCGTATAAAGATAAAGTTAGAAGTTAGTTATGGAATAACTAATTCATAACAGAAACACGTATATGGATAAGAAGATTCAGTTGAAGGTAGTTATCAAGAAAAGTTGGTTACAACTAACTAAGTTCTTGAATGTTATAAATACTTCATGATAATGATCATTTGAAGACTACTGCAACTACGTATACTGAAGCTACATACTGAAGATATATTGAAGATTACTTTCAGAGTTCATTAAAAGTTCAGAAAGCAAGTCAGAAGTGAAGTGAAGAAATCCAGAAGACTGCTACTGAAGATCAGAGAAGTTTTTAGTTTTTGTTGTTTTTATCAAGTTGCTAGATACTTGTTAAATTTCTAGTTAGATCGTAGACATATCTGGAGGTATAGTCTGTTGAAGATCTAAGTCTTCTTCTTGGGACTCAAAAGACAGGAATTATACACTTGTACTCGATTGGAAGAGTTTAGTGGAAACATCACAACTGGGTTTGTGAGAGTGGATGTAGACAAGTTGTCGAACCACTATAAATCTTTGTGGGTTGTTTACTTTACTGTTTTAATTGTTTAATTGCTTAACTGTTTTAACTACTACTAAACTAGACAAGTTGAGTATAGAACAGAGTTCTCGAATATAGAAGTTGAGTATAAACCTGAATTGGGCTCATTGTTAATTTCGTATTCCGCATATTATATTCTGATATTTCGATAGAATTTTGAAAAGTCTATTCACCCCCCTCTAGACATTTTCACTAGCTTACTCGTTATTAACTCAACTTTGGGGACCTACAGAAGGCATAGATTATGATGAGACATTTGCACCTGTGGCAAGGCTAGAAGCAATAAGGTTATTCCTAGCCTATGCAGCCCACAAGAGGTTCAAAGTGTACCAGATGGATATCAAGAGTGCCTTCTTGAATGGAGTTTTGAAGGAAGAAGTCTATGTAGAGCAACCACCTGGTTTTGAGGTTGGAAACCAAGTCTACAGACAGTGTCATTGCAATATCACAGAATCCAGTATTGCACACAAGGTGCAAACATGTGGACATCAAGCATCACTTCATCAGAGATCATGTGGAGAAGAAGGACATTAAGTTGGTTAAAATCCACACAGATCATCAAAAAGGTGATATTTTGACAAAGCCACTTGCAGAAGCAAGATTCTTGGAATTATCAGCAGAATTGGGATTACTTGATCCAGGGAAGTTGGACAAGTAAATCAAATGGAGCTAATGAGTCAAGGGGGAATTGAAAGTGTTGATCAGCAGACTTGGTCAAGTCTACTGAAACTCAGAAAAGATGACCTCAGTTGATCAGGACACTTGTCCATTGAAATTCAGGACACTTGTCCACAAGAATTCAGGACACTTGTCCATGTCATTTCAGGACACTTGTCCATGTGGGGTCAGATAAGTTGTCTTGGCTATCAAACCAAATCTTGGTCTGATAAGCACCTATTTTGGGTAATCATTGTCTATGTTGGTGGCTGTCTTATTCCTCTTAAAGCCATCACCTTTCTAGGACTTATTTTGTCCCCCACCCAAAAAGTCACTTTCAATGCATTAAATGCCAAGATTTTACTCTTGTTTGCATTGAACATTTCAAGACATTATAAATCTCGAAAACCCCCAACCATTTATCAAACATAACTTCTTCCCACGTTTTGAATAAAAACAGTTTTCTACTGTTTCATTGGTTATTAACCGTTGGATCAAGTTTGGCCAACTCCCCTGAAATCAATCCTAATCGTTCAAACTTGATTACCTCTTTTGTAAACTGTTGAATTGCCCAAGACTCACCTACTCATTGACATACATTCCTTTTGGCATATCCACAAGTCTTAAAGAAGCTCACAAAGCTCACTTCTTCCCCACGCACTCAATTCTCTTGAAACCCTAGCTTTCATCTTCTCCAAACACTCTCAAAGTTCTTACCGTTTCATCAATGGCACCAAAAGCCAGACCTGAGATGGTTCTTGATTTCACAAACAAGGCTCTTGACCTTGATTTTGAATATCTCAGCAACAAGAACAACCTCATCTTTGAACCCATTGTTTCTTTTGAAAGTGAAGATGAGAAGGTTGCTCCCACTCTAAGATGGCTTAGAAGAGCTGGTCTCAAGAAGTTCATGGAGGAAAGACCTAGCTCCTGCCTTGAAGGATATATGGCAGAATTCTTTGCCTTTTAAAGTGGAGGGGCAAGCCTGAAGATGGTGAGGTAGCAACAAGATTGTCTTATGTTGCAGAGGGTGATGAAGAAGAAAGATTTCACAGGGTGAAATTTTCTGAAGAAGATCTTGAAGGAGCTTTTGGATTGCCTTCTGAGGGAAGGAATCCAGAATTCTATGGGAATGGACATGAAGAGGAGTTTGCTCAAGAATGGCTGCTTGTAACAGGTCCCATCTCCTCAACACAACACAAAAGAACCCTCAAGACAAAGTTCCTCAACTTGTTTGAAGTTGTGACAAAAAGCTTGCTGAGCAACACTGACAGTTTGGAGCAAGTGAGTGCTCCAAGAATAAGAATAATGGTTGCAGTGATTGATGCCAGTGACAAGGGCATCAAGTTCAACTGGAGGGAGTTCATCTTGAATGAGATGATGAAAGAGAAGGCCAAGTTCAAGGTGAAAGCTCACAACAAGGTTTTGTTGGAAGGGAAACAAAAGTATTGCACCAGGGCAAGCTTATTGATTGAGAGATTTTCTCACTACTCTCAAATGCAAACATTTGCAAAACCTCTTCCAGCCCAGAAAGTCATGTTCAGAAAGTTGAGCAAGAAGATTGAGCAAAGAAGGATGATTCTGGCCAAACCTGCTGAAGAAAGGGTTGAGGAGAAGCCTAAGTTGAAGAAGAGAACTAAGGCCAGAGTTGTCAAAACAAAGAAGCTGTCTCAACTTCCCTCAGAGGAGACCTCAGGAGCTTCAACTGAAGTTGATGAGGTTGCAGATGAAGTAGTACAAGTTCCCTCTAATCATTCAGAAGAATTGAGGCAGAAATACAATGAAACAAGGCAAAAGCATAAGGGAGATAAGAGGTCCAGGGAAGATGTCCCTGAGATGGAAGGAAGTGGGAGCAGTAGGGCCAGCAAGAGGAGAGCCAAGCCCACTGAGAAGATTTTGGAGCTTCAGGAGGAAAGAACTCTCCAAGTTTCCTTGAAGGAGAGTAGGGCAGAGAGTAGAACAAAATCTAAGTCTAGAACCAACTCTTCTGGTTCTGGATCCAAAACTCCTGAAACCCAACATCAAGAGCCCAACTCCCCTGATACTCACAAAACCCCTGAAAACCAACCCATTACCCCTCTTAATATTACCAAGAGATATTCTCCAGAAGGGAGTGCACTAAGAGGACCCATGGATGTGTTGGCTGACATTGCAGTAGATGAGTCAAGGCTTCATTCTCCTTTAGACTCATCAATGCTTATTTATTCTAAACTCTTAGAAGCTGCACTATTAGAGCCAACCCCCCTGAGCAAAGCCCCTTCAGATCCATTGCTCTCAAAAGCAACTGAAGCACCTTTCACTGCACCCAACCCTTCTGAGGCCAACCCTTCTGAGGCCAACCCTCCTGAATTCAAACTTCCTGAAGCCACTTTACCTGAAACCAGAGCCAACTTCCCTATAACCCAAAGTCCCCACTCAAGTGGAGATGAGGAGGAGTATACTTATGAGAGTATGCTCAGAGGTGGAGCTAGAGCTACTGTGGACAGTTTGTACCCACAACTTGCTCAATTTCCAAGAATTCAGAGGATGTTCCATGATTTAAGAATATTGATGGATGTCAAGGACAAATCAATCATGGAAATTGCTCAAGTCATCCAAGACAAGGGTGCAAATTGGTGGCAAGTAGAGGAAAGTAGATTGCTACACTTTGCTGGAGTACTCAAGACAAGATTCCTCACTGATGAGGATGTATTTGCAAAGTTGGTAGCTGCCAAGATTGCTGAAGAGAAGGAGAGAATTGCTAAGGGTATCAAGCACCCTGATAGCAGCTCCAATGATGATGATGGCAAAGATGATCCCTCAAACCCCTCAAATCCCAACCCTCCTGAATCCAAGTTGCCTTCAAACCCTCTCTTAACCTATCATAGGAAAGGTTCTGTATCTTCAGAAGTGTTGACCAAAGCTGGTGACACAGCCAAAGATGCATCTGCCAATGAAGGTTCTTCTGGACCTAAGGCACAGTTTAAAGATGTTGAGGCTCCTATTTTAGAAGCTGGTTTGATTAAGGCCTCATCAGTGTCAGGTGAGTTGGACACTGACCAGCCCTTAATCATTCAGGATGACTCAGTGGCTGCTGATAAAAGCACCGTGATCTCCCAAAAACTGCCATCACTGAACCTTGTTGAAGGTGGAGATGTTGCAGGTATAGGTGAAGGTGTTGAAAAGGAGAGTATAGTTGAAAAATCAGAGGGAGAAGGCGATGAGAGAGATGTTATCATCACTAAGATAGTGAGTGTACCACCAAATGAGGGTGGAATAAGTGAGGAAGGACAGGTTATTCTTTAAGTCAAATCTGAACTTCAAGAAACCTTTGATGAGAGGAGGCCTGATCCATTGTGTAAGGACATTAACATTGAAGGGAGAAAAGAAGTAGTTGAAAATGAGGAGAAGACTGTTGATGTATCAGAGTCTTATGCAAAAAATACTGAGGGTGATGAGTGTTTGTTTTCTAACCCCTTTGATTTATTTGACATTGCAGGAATTTCCTTTGATCAAATATTTGTAGATGATCTCCTCACTGATGCACCTATTCAAGTAGACTCCTGCTCTGCTCAAGCCATTCTTGGAGAGCAGTCAGCAAAGTTGGATTCTATAGCTCATCAAGTCCAAACTGCCTATGTTAAAACTTCAGGAGCCTTGGATGAGCAAAGTAGGACTTTGGCATCTGTTGAAATAAGGCTTACTGGCTCAGAGGATGTGGTTCTTCCCACAATTGAGGCAAGGATTAGTGGAGTTGAATCTGGTTTGCAAACCATCTCCACTGAGGTTCAGAAAGCAAAAGCCAGCATGGATTCAATCTCCAAAGAAGTCAAGAAGGAGCAAACATTGCTAAGGAGAAACCACAACAAGAATGTGAAAGCTTTGAGGCTAGTGGTCAAACAGGCCCTTGGAAAGAAGACTGCCCTTCAGAAAAAGAGAGCTGAAGAGATGAGGCTAGCAATGGTGAAGGCTGCTTTTGAAAAATTCACACAAGAAGTGATGGCCAAAATTGCTGAAAGTGCAGTGGCCAATATTACTGACTTCTTGAAGGCCAACCTTGATGCATCCCTCAAGACAACCATGGAAGAGGTTGTGGAGCAAAAGATGAAGCCTGTCTTGGCTTTCTTAAGCCTAAGCAGTGACAGAATGCAAAACATTCATGATGAGAATGTTTACTTGCTTGAGGAGATGAAGTCCCTGAACCAAGCTCAATCCCTGATGGCATCTACCATGAGCGAGCTCAAACCTCAGTGTTTTGATGCTGCCAAAAAGGGGGAAAGAGAAAGAAAAAGGGCAAAAGGTGCCTTGATAATTGGAGAAGGCAAGGGCAAGGAGAAAGCTTCTGAAACAAAGGGAAAAGAAGAGGCATTGCTGAACCTAGAAGATCTAGATGAAGAAGAGCAACTGGCCATAGCATTGAAAAATTCAATGGCATCTGTTCAAGAAGAAAGAGCAAGGCTTCAGCAAAGGCCTGGAGGAGAAGTATCAAGACTAGATAAGTCCACTGAAGGAATTCAGACAAGAGGCCAACTCAAAAAGGCTAAAGGAAGCAAGAGGAGAACTGAAACTTTTACAGATTTTCCGAACAACCTTGACTTACCTCTTGAATTTAGGATTGAAGAAGAAGATCCTTCCTCCAAAAGGGCTAAAGCTACTTGATGTGCCAAAAATTGCACGGATGGATTAGATATCCTTGGAGTCAGATATCTGAATTCCCGAACGCGTATGAATGATTCGGGTGCAACGCTTCCTCTGGAATGATCCTCCAAGAACCTGCAAAAGACACACCGGAGGGGACTCCGGCGCGGACACTCCGACGCTCAAGTCAGTATCGGTAATTCAGTGTATGGCAAGGACTGAAGAGTCCTTTAATTATCGATGAGGTTCTCAAAGGAAATCATAATGTTTTTTTAAGTAGCGTAGTAAATCGAGTAAAGTTAAAAATCGTAACCTGAAAATGTACCTGAGTTTACCTATTTATAGAGAGTTTCCACCTAAGAGGAAGTTAGGGTTTCCTTCTATTTCGGAGCTGTACTTTGGACTCGGCCCTGTTGCGTTGACAGGGTCCTCCACCCTCTCACTCCCTGAAGAACCGGAACCACTCCCCCTAGTGGACTTCATCCACTGAGATAAAGGAAGAATGAGTCTTTCTTTACCCAATCTCGGGCCGTTTCGTACGGGACTCCTCCTAAATCCTCGGTCTACTAATTCTTATCAAGATTAGGTCTTCCTGATATCTCTCCGCAGGTGGAGCTCCCTCCGGAGGGACCTCCGGAAGAGATTCTTTATTCAGAGAGTATTCCTTAATCCCATATCTCCTCTTTTATCTTATCCTCTATACACGTGTCGACTTCTTGTGCCATGACAATTTTAGGCCGCATCATCTACTCCCCCCTTCTCTCATAAAGTGATTATATCTTTTGTGAGAGTATGAAATCCAAGTGAGTCCAACACAGAGGCGTTTCTGGAGAGACGTGTATTATTCTTGCTTCGGAGAGGAATTTCAAAAGTGCTTCCCTTCGGAGATTTTTCCCGCCCTCGGTTCCGAAAAGACGCTTCGATTTCTGCGCTTGGGTCCCACACAGTCGCAATTTTCTCTCTCTTGCTAGTTTCTCGAGGAGAAGCCTCGATCCTAACCCTCTTTTCCTTACTCACTTCACGCAATCGTCTTTCAAATTTCATCTTCTTGGAAGTTCTCCCATTACTTTCTCTTTTCTTTTCATGCGTCTTCTTCCCAAGGCCTCCTCGTCGCCGGTCGCCCAGTCCGACTTCGTATTTCTCCCAACAAGGTAACCTAGCTATCTTCTTTTCTCTTTTTTAACACTACTTAGTCAATGTCTCGCCCTGAATCTTCTAAACCCAATCCTTCCGAGTCAACTCCGTTTCCGATGGGGAGTCCTGAAAATAGGATTTCAACTTCTTCGCTAATCAATGATACCCATCTAGCCAGTCTTGTTCAGGCCCAAATCTTCCCGCCGGAGTACACCCTCTGAATTCCACGCTCAGATGAACGCCCCGATTTTCCTAAGCCTCGAACCCTAGCTTTTTTCGAAGCTCAAATTAGGGCGGGTCTTCGATTTCCCGTTCACCCCTATTTGGCCTCCATATCTACTCGCATGCAAATCCCTCTCAATCAATTCACTCTGAATGCTATCCGCACTATGATAGGGTTTTACATTTTGGTGAAGGGGAATGGCGGGGAGCCTTCTGCCGAATTATTTCTGAGTCAACACTCTTGCAAGTTGAACGACGGTTTCTTCTATGTTTGTGGGAGAAGGTCTTGTGTTTGCAAATTCATGACAAAACTTCATGAAGAAGAGTCATCTTGGAGGGATTATTATATTTTTGTAACTAACCCCACCGATTGGCCGTTTCCCCACGAAAGTTGGATATATCATAATCCGGGAATACCTCCTCCTCCTCTGAAAACTTACTCTGTCTCAAAACACACTATTATGACTAATCTCAATACTCATGTCCGCCAGCACGATTTTTTTGATGTTCTTGGTATCTGCAAAAATTCTCGCATCCTCTCCCATTTTGGATTCTATCCTCAAGATTTCCCCTTAGAACCTCGAGATGGTAAAAAATTCCCTGTTTTTGTATTTCGTTTTTTGCATGTGGCTATTTCTTTCAATTCTGAAAATCTCTTGGTTATCTGCAGCAATGAGTTGGTTGACTCATATCTCGTGGGGTGCTCCTGCTCTCGGAATGGTGAAGGCCCCTGCATTGGCTGCCCCCGAAGACCCTCCGAAAGCTCCTCAATCTCTTGCTCCGGCTCTAGAAAGCTCAGTAAAGACCCCGACTCCAAAGAGTTCTACAAAGGCTCCTCCTCTCCCTAGCTCTTCTACCCAAGTCCCAGGCTCTGTCTCTAGGAGGACTCGCTCAGCCACCAATGCTTTCTTCTCTGACTGCGGCACTTCTAAAAAGAAGAAGGGAAAGACTGCTCGGGCTCCGGCTGAGAAAGGACTTCCCCTTTCTACCTCCTACGAACCTCTTCAGCGTCTCATCAGCCAATGTCCTCCTCCTTCCAACATCGAGCTCTCCGACAAGCCTCTCCCTAAAGATCAACTGCTTCACGGCGCTCATCTTTTTTCTGAGGTATTTCCCCTTATCTTTATGTTGTCTAACCTTTTCATCTCTTAAACGTTACTTCTTCTCGTCATGCAGTTCGGCCTTGTCTACACTAAAATATTTGACCAAGGTGTTGAAATGGCTGCTGAGATTGAACTTCTTCGAGCTGAGGCATCCTCTTTTCAGTCAACTCTTAAGGGTGTCACCGCGGAGAAGGACAAAGCTCAAAAGCGGGCTCAAGCTCTAGCTGAGGAATTGCCTCTTCTCCGGGCTCAAAGCAAGCAGGAGGCAGCTAAGATTAAGCATCTAGAAGAAGAAGTGGAACGAATGGGAACAGAGATGAAGGGGGTGGAGCGCGAACTGCCAGATGTTGGAGTGCAAGCCTGCATCAAATCCCTGTTCACCTCTTCCTTGGGTCAAGAATTCTTGGGGACTCTTCATACTCAGTGGCTATCCAGCTTTTTAAAGAGCTCAAGCTTCCTATGCGCCATGGGGCCATATATTCCTCATTTCATCGATCACGGCTTCAGCAATGCCGTGGCCGAGCACTCAGCCCCAGGGTTCGATGGGACCTACTCTCGTGCTTTCCGTCTGGACCAGCTTGCTACCCCTCCCAAATTCTTAGGGGATCCGGCGGAGAGTGTCGATAGTCCTTGGTGGTTGCCCGGAATGAGTCAGGCCATCGCCAAATTACAGAAGCTAGAGCCTCTGGAGCAATTGGTCTATCCTTATGTCTCTGCCCCCAAGACTGTAACAGAAGTAGATGGAGAAAAGGGTGCTGAGGCTACTTTAGAAGGAGGAGAGGGCCCAGAGGAAGGGGGAGGATCCAGCAGTCATGTCGCTGCTGAGGAAACTGCTGGTGAGGAAGCTGCTCTTGAGGAGGTTGTTGCCGAAGGAGCTGTTGCCGAAGGGGCTGCCACTGGAAAGGCTACTTAAAATTCGTGTTTCCCTGGTCATAACAAACATTTTATCTTTTGTTTTGCTACACTCTGTAGGGGACCCCACACTCCTGGATATGTGGGGGCTTTTTGTAGTAATCATGTTAGCTTCATACTACTTGTTTGTTGGCATGTCTTTTCTTTTCTGCTTACATGGGTAACCTATAAGACCAGTAAAGAATATGGTGCAGGTGTGCTCTTTCCCTTCCCCCTTATTGGTCTTGTAGGTTGCACCATTATCGTCTCTTGGTTACATAACCTTCAAAGAATTTTCTCAAGAAATTCAGGGAACCTCTCAACCTTTCAAGGGATCACCTCTAGTTTCAGGTGGCTCGAAGAGGTTTTCCTTGACTTCCAGACTTCTATTTATCCTTTCTTACGTTTTTTAGACAGGGTCTTGGCAAATGACTTTGGCTTGCAAAATTTTTGTTTTCTAAGTAACCATCTTGGGTCTTGGTTATGGGGAGATGCTCCCCAGCTCTCTTTGGCCTCTGGGCCTCCAAGTGTCTCTCACTTTCGTTTAAAAGATTTTGATTCATAAAATCTTTCTTTTCATTGAGTAACCCTTTTGGGTCTTAAGTATGGTGAGGGGCTCTCTGTAGCTCCTCGGCCTCTAGGCCTCTGAGTGTCTCTCACTCTCATTCTTAAAAGATTTTGATTCATAAAATCCTTCTTTTCATTGAGTAACCCTTTTGGGTCTCAAGTATGGTGAGGGGCTCTCCGGAGCTCCTCGGCCTCTAGGCCTCTAAGTGTCTCTCATTCTCATTCTATCATGTTCATGCATCATATATTCTAATGAGAGAAAGATAATCAAAACGTGATAACTTTGTATAATTCTTTTTCAAAATGAATAAAGCTTCATTGATTAATATCGGTTTTCAACATAGGCCATAGATAACCTACGTCGGTCTCATTTAAAACCTCTCTACGGAAAAACCCCAAAGGGGAAACCCGTAAAGAGGGAAAAAGAGCTCCGGTGAAGCTACTAGATACATTAAATAGAATAGGAATTAATGCAAAAATCACAAATGGTCTCAAGACCTTACATTTTCTTCAAACAAAGAACCTCTTCAGATGGCAAACATTCCAAGGTCTGGCTATATCGACTCCCTCCATGCTCTGCAATCTATAAGCTCCTCCCTTTAGTACCTGTGAGATTTTATAAGGCCCCTCCCAGTTGGGCTCTAGTTTTCCTGTACTCTTCAGAGCATCAACTCTCCTCAATACCAGGTCCCCCACTTTAAAGGACCTCGGGATCACCCTTCGGTCATATGCAGCTTTAATTCTGCTCTTGTATCTCTCCGCACGTACTCGAACCATCTCTCTTTCTTCTTCCATTAAATCCAGGGCCTCTCTCATCAGCCTCTCATTTTGATGTTCTTCGAATTGGGCAATTCGGTGGGACTGCAACATGGCCTCTGGAGGTATCACCGCCGCATCTCCGTAGACCAGCTGGAAAGGGGATTCTCCAGTTGCTGTCTTTGGGCTAGTTCTGTAGGACCATAGCACATTGTCTAACTCGTTCACCCATCCTCCACCTATTTTCGTCAGCCTTGTCCGAATACCATCTACTATCGTTCGATTAGTAACTTCCACCTGCCCATTAGCTTGAGGATGAGCTACGGAGGTAAATCTTTGTATTATGTTTAGCCTTGCGCACCATCCTCGTACATTTTCTCCATTGAACTGTGTCCCATTATCAGAAACCAGTATCCTGGGTACTCCGAACCTGTAGCAAATCTGTCTTCCCAGGAACTTGATCACATTCTCCTCATCTATTGTAGCCAGAGGGGCAACTTCGACCCATTTGCTAAAATAATCTACTGCTACTATCAAAAAAATTCTTCCTCCCGAGGCTGGGGGGAAGGACCCCACCAAATCGATTCCCCACTTAGCGAAAGGACACGGAGAGTGCATAGCTCCCATCTCTTCCGCAGGAATCCTTATCAGGGGACCATTTTTCTGACATTTGGCACATTTCTTTACGAACTCTTTGGCATCCTTCGTCATGGAGGGCCAATATAATCCGGCCCTTAAGGCTTTCTTCACCACTGTTTTATATCCCTCATGACTAGCCGCATTTCCTTCATGAATTTCTTTGAGTGTGTACATCGCTTCTCGGGTTGATATGCACCTCAAGTATGGTTGGGTAAACGACTTCTTGTATAAGTGCCCTCCGATAATACAGTGATCCTAAGAGCTCGAGCCTCTCGGGTGGTAGGGGCATCTGCTTCCTTGGTGAGTTCCGTCCAAATATCTTTCCTCCAATCATCTCCTTCCTCGATGGAACCAATGGGGTTTCCAAGAGTCTCTCTTTTTGCTACCACCAAGGTTACTGTTCCTTGTCCATCAAATTCTGTGGAGCTGGCAAGTTTGGAGAGGCCATCAGCCTGCATGTTCTCCTCTCGAGGTACTTGAATCACCTTACAATCTTGGAACTTGCCCATCACTTCTTTAGCCCGTTCCAAGTAAGCAGCCATTCTGTTATCTTTAGCTGCATATTCTCCATTTACCTGCTGAACAACTAATTGGGAATCGGAGTATAGAATTACCTTTAGAGCTCCCAATTCAACCGCCATCTCCATTCCTCTGATCAAAGCTTCGTATTCTGCTCCATTATTTGAAGTTATGAACTGAAACCTCACTGCAAATTGTAGGTCCTCCCCTTGGGGGCTCGCTAGCACTATCCCTGCTCCACACCCGTTCAAAGTCACTGAGCCATCCACATATATCTTCCATCCCTCTGCTTCTTCTGGTTTGGTAGATTCTTGGATGAAATCAGACAAAGCTTGTGCTTTTATGGCCCTCCGTGGCTCGAAGTCCACAACATATTCTTGGAGCTCTATTGCCCATCTCACCATCCTTCCCGAGAGGTCTGCTCGGCCAATAACCTGTTTCAATAAGTAAGTGCGGACCAGTATTTTATAAGAGAGGAAATATGGGCGCAATCTCCGCGCCGTAAATACCACGGCCAGAGCAGCCTTCTCGATTTCTGAGTATCGAGCTTCAGCTCCTTGAATGACCTTACTGACGTAATAGATAGGATGTTGGATGGATCCTTCTTCTTTAACTAAGGCTGTGCTTAGTGAGAATTCCCCTACAGAGAGATACAGAATGAGAGTATCTCCCAGAGAAGGTTTAATCAGCTTCGGCAGCTGGGACAGGTGACGTTTTAGATCCTCAAAGGCCTTCTGGTATGTTTCATTCCACTCGAACTTAGCCCCTTTCTTAAGAGTTTTGAAGAAGGGGTGACTTTTCTCGGCGGACCTGGCTATGAATTTACTCAACGCTGTTATTCTCCCATTGAGTGTCTGGAGCTCTTTCACATTCCTCGGTGGCTGCATGTCCAGTACAGCCTTCACCTTAGCTGGATTCACTTCTATCCCTCTTTGAGTAACCATGTATCCAAGGAATTTCCCCGACTTCACTCCGAAAGAGCACTTGGCCGGATTCAATTTAATACCGTTTTCCCGAATTACCTGGAAAATCTCCTCTAGGTCCTCCACATGCTGCTCTGCTTTCACACTCTTGGCCAGCATATCATCCACATAAATTTCCATATTTCTTCCTATTTTCCCTCGAAAGACGGCATCGACCATTCTTTGATATGTTGCACCGGCGTTGATTAACCCGAATGGCATTCGGACATAACCAAACGTTTCGCACGCTGCTATGAAGCACACTTTGGAGACATCTGAGGGGTTTAGCTGGATCTGGTGGTACCCTTGATATGCATCCATCATACTTAGTAGCTCGAAGCCAGAAGTCGCGTCTACTAACTGGTCTATCCTCGGCAGCGGATAATGGTCTTTAGGGCATGCCTTATTGAGGTCTCTGAAGTCAATACACATTCTCCATTTCCCTCCCCCCTTAGGTACTAACACCGCATTGGAGAGCCATTCTGGGAATTGTACTTTCACAACGTGCCCCGCCTTTAATAATTTCTCAACTTCTTCTTTCACAATGCTATTCTTCTCAACTCCAAAGTTTCGTAACTTTTGTTTCACCGGCTTTGCCTTTGGGTCAACGTTAAGACAATGTATGGCTATCTCCGGAGGAACACCTGTCATGTCAGCTAGAGAAAATGCAAATATATCGGAATTTCGACGTAATGTAGAGATTACCTTCTCTGTCAGTTCAGGTCCCAGTTGGGTGCCTATCTTAGTAGCAAAGCCGACCTTTCCTGGGAAGAGCTCCACATTCATCAGCTCCTCATCCGTTTTAACGTTTACCTGTTCAGGTACTACTCCTTCCACTTTCTTTTTCTTTAACTCAGGGTCGTCTCCTCTTATCCTCTCCAGGCCCCTGGTTAAAGCTCTGTCCGCCATCTTTACAGACTCCGCGTAGCACTTCCGTGCTTGATATTGATCTCCTCTTACTTCTCCCACTCCTCCAGCCGTAGGGAATTTCATTTTCATATGAAATGTGGAGATGACCGCTTGAAAGAGATTCAGGCTGGGTCTTCCCATTACTACATTGTATGATGAGGGAATATCCACAATGAGGAACTCCACCAGGTGGACCTTTCGAGCTGGAGCGTCCCCCAATCCTACCTGTAACACCACAGATCCTAAGGGTTGAATAGCCCCTCCGGAGAAACCATATAGGGAGATATCTACAGGTCGCAGCTTCACACTCAGCTCCATCCTTTTGAAGCACTCAAAAAACATAATATCAGTTGAGCTTCCCGTGTCTACAAAGATTTGGGTGACGTCAAACCCAACTATGTCTGTAGTGATCACCAAGGCGTCATTGTGATCCTCCTTAATTTCCTTTATATCCTCCGGCCCAAATTTGATATTGGGCGTCTCTGTCATGCGTCCTACTTCTTTTAGTTGACTTCCCTGTCCAGCTTTTAGAGCTCGAACACTCTGTTTTCTCTTTCGGAAGGAATCTCCATCTGCTGGTCCCCCCACAATTATGTGGATTACTCCTCTTTTTGGCGGTGGAGGAGGCATATCTTCGGCCGCCTCCTTGGACTCCTTTTCTTCCGGTTTCCTTTCATGTTCCATTCGCTTCTGCCCCCGAGGGCCTTTCCTGTCTCTAAATATAAATTCCATCAGATGCCCCGCCTGGATCATCCTTTCAATCTCATCTTTCAGGTGATAACATTGGTTTGTGTCATGTCCATACTCATTGTGGAATCTGCAAAATCGATCGGACTTGGGCTTCTGAGGGCCCCGATTTCTGGAATAAGGGAATTTCAAGTCGGGATGATCTTTTGCTACCTCCAGTACTTCGGCAGGTTCTATTCTCAAGGGTGTGTACTTCTCAAACCTTCCGCGAGGGCCAGAACGGGAACCTCCAGATGGATTGTTGTTTCCCGTTGGACCGGAGGTCCGAGAGACCTCTGGACTGGAACGTCTGGAGGGGCCCTCTCTTCTTCTCTCTCGATCTTGTGGCCTAGCCTCCAGTCTTTTGGCTTTACGAACCTCCTCCAAGGTGAGGTATTTCTCTTCTCTGTGTAGTAACTCATCAAAGTTCTTGACTGACTTCTTAGCCAAGGAGGAGAAGAAGTCTCCATCACGCAATCCGTTAGTAAGAGCATTGATCTTCACCTCCGGAGAAAGGCTCTCAAACTCTCGTTCTGCCCTTGCCTCAGATTGAAGAGGGTCAGAGTGGCCCGCGGCTGCCTCCGGGCACTTGCAAATTGATGGAGGAATAACTCACTGAAATCCTCCCAGGATCGAATGGTATTGGGTTCCAATTGGGTGAACCACTGCTGTGCTGCTTTTGCCAAGGTAGTCAGGAACACTCTACACTTGATTCCTTCTCCATACCGATGTAATAACACAGCATTCTCAAATCTTACTAGGTGTTCGTACGGATCCGCCGTACCATCGTATTCAAAGTTGAGGGGCTTGAAGTTGAATGGCAGTTCATCCTGTAATATGTTAGGAGAGAACTGACATCCAGAAACATAAGCAGATCTACTTGCTCGATTGGTCATCTGTTTCCTCATATCCCTCATTTCCTTCTGTAGGGCCTGTAGTTGGTCACTGACTGGTCCTGGGTATGTATCATCTGTACTTTCTTCTACTTCGGGGAGCTCCATCTCTCGGGATGCCAAATCTGCATTCCTTCTTGTGTTCCGAGGGGGGATGCTTCTTTCTGCTCGGGAAGGCGCTTTCTCATCTCCCTCTGCCCGCATTCCTACATCCTTGGATAGCACTTAGGAGGCCCCTGGTGCCTCTTCCTGGAGTCTCGGAGTAGGTATCTCCACATTCACTGGTGTAGTTCTGGGGACTTGACCTCCTTGCGCCGCGAAAGCTCTTTCGACAGCCTGCTTAATAAGGGCATTCAATTGATCTGGAGAAACCAGGCATAGTTCCGAATTTGGAGTATCCCCCTGTTGGGGATCTGAAGTCCGGATCGCTGGGGCTTCCGTGATCGCCGTTACCCCTTCTCCGACTGGCAGGGGATAGTTTTCATCGCCCAAGCCCGGGGTTGGTGTTAGGGGCGGATTTGATCCGGAAGGGGCATGAACTGGATCCTTTCCTCGGCCTCCATTAGGTGTGGGATCAGTCGGCAAAGGGGGATTTTCCCCTGGAAGAGTTTTCTTTCCTAAAGTAGGCGTAATTGTGTTATTTCCTCCGACAATCGCTCGAACAAATAGAAATTCGTGAGAAAATCTCTCAAATCGTTCCCACAGACGGCGCCAGTTGATGTGCCAAAAATTGCACGGATGGATTAGATATCCTTGGAGTCAGATATCTGAATTCCCGAACGCGTATGAATGATTCGAGTGCAACGCTTCCTCTGGAATGATCCTCCAAGAACCTGCAAAAGATACACCGGAGGGGACTCCGGCGCGGACACTCTGACGCTCAAGTCAGTATCGGTAATTCAGTGTATGGCAAGGACTGAAGAGTCCTTTAATTATCGATGAGGTTCTCAAAGGAAATCAAAATGTTTTTTTAAGTAGCGTAGTAAATCGAGTAAATTTAAAAATCGTAACCTGAAAATGTACCTGAGTTTACCTATTTATAGAGAGTTTCCACCTAAGAGGAAGTTAGGGTTTCCTTCTATTTCGGAGCTGTACTTTGGACTCGGCCCTGCTGCGTTGACACGGTCCTCCACCCTCTCACTCCCTGAAGAACCGGAACCACTCCCCCTAGTGGACTTCATCCACTGAGATAAAGGAAGAATGAGTCTTCCTTTACCCAATCTCGGGCTGTTTCGTACGGGACTCCTCCTAAATCCTCGGTCTACTAATTCTTATCAAGATTAGGTCTACCTGATATCTCTCCCCGGGTGGAGCTCCCTCCGGAGGGACCTCCGGAAGAGATTCTTTATTCAGAGTGTATTCCTTAATCCCATATCTCCTCTTTTATCTTATCCTCTATACACGTGTCGACTTCTTGTGCCATGACAATTTTAGGCCGCATCACTACTGAAAAGGACAAAGCTGCTGAACAGATCAAACCCACTGAAACTATCAAGTCTTTTGAGATTGTCAAAATTGTTGAAGGTTCCAAAGCTACTAAAGATGTTGAAGTGTTGTTTGCTGAAGGCTTTGGACCTGAACCTAAGAAGAAGACAACTATCTTAGCCAATGATCCATCAAAGCTGTTTGAGGAAGGATATGGAAAGGATCCTGAAACTCAACAGAAACTGGCCATGATGAAAGCCAAAGAGAATATGGACTTAATTGAAGAAGCAAACAGAGCAAGGGATAAGAGAAGGGCTGATTTCTAGAAGCCCAGGAGAAGAAGAGCAACCTACAACAAGATGAAGCCACAACTGCTGATACCAATGGACACCAAATATCCTCACTTGGATAAATGGGTTCCAATTCAGTTGAATGACTCTTGGGAAGAGGCCAAAAGAGAGTTTGTTTATGACTACTATGTCATTGACATGAGGAATGGAAAGGATGTCAACTCCACTTTCACTGAATTCATGATTGAGCATCACAGGGAACTGTATCAACAATTGCTTGCAGCTGCTGATATTGCAAGATTCGAACTCACAGCCCCTAAGCCAATCATTTACATGCCTCCCAAGAAAGAAGGCTTCATAGACCAATCAAGAATCCTCCAAGAGTTCTTTGAAATTCTCAAATTGAACAGAATGATACTTGGACCCAAGGGAACTAATCAAGAGGCCATGGAGTTAAAGAAAAGAGTGTGGGCACAATATGGGATGGTGCCACCTCCTGAAGATGATCTCTGAATGGCTAAGTTTTCCTGACTCTTATGTGCTGAAATGGATAAAAACTTATCTTGGTTGCTAATTTGTTGATTTGGTCATCTATGCTGAAAGTTACTCAAGACTGCTGACATGGTGTTATTTGCTCTGATACATATGATTTAAGCTCTGATCATGTATTTTGTTAGTTTATGCTCTGATGTAATATTGTTTTGATTCATGCTCTGATAAGTTAATTCAACTGTCAACATGCCTGTAATGTCAAATTCATTGAATGATAGTTGAATCCTTTTGTGAATCAAGAAACAACATGTCAACAACCTCAATATGCCTAACCTTGAAACTTATTTGCAATCAGAATGGTGATTACACTAACACATTCTTTTTCAGGAAAGTTGACTCTAGTCATGTCTTTTGAAGATAAATGTAATAGATGCATAGTTTGTATAGGTTTTGGCATCATAAAAAAAAGGGGAAATTGTTGGGAATAAAATGAGAAGTGTTTTGATTTAATACCAAAACCCCCTGAGACATGCCAATAGAATAAGTCTAAGTCAAGAATGATCATGTTCTAAGATTGTTAGAACATGTAGAATAAGGCTAGTTGAGAAGCTGGTATGTTAGGCAGCTCTTAGAATCATAGATTCACAAGTTGAGGGGGAACACATGCTTAAAAGTCTTTATGAATCATGTCCCCTCAAGGCTCAAGTTGAATGTGTCCCAAGTCTGCTTAAAGACAAGTATGCTGATCTTGATGAAATGGTGTGTGGATCAACCTATCTAAAGAACAAGTGAGTTGAATGCATCATCAAGACATAGCTTACTGAAGCACACTAGTTCGGAAGGTTTGTCCTGGAAAGTTGTCTCAGCACACTTGTACCAGAACCATTCAAGATCATCCCAACTATGCTGATAAGGTCAAGGACACCTATTCACTTCATGAATGCACAAAGATCTAATCTAAGGAGGCATGGAAAGTGAAGGAGCCAAGTCATCTGAAGAGCTAAAAGCCAACCTTGCTGATAAGCAAACACTGCTGATAGTGATAAGCAGAGTTGTCCAAGTAATAAGGAATGTTGTCCTTATCATAGGACCAATCATCAGAAGTAATGTCCATGATTGATCAAGTGAATCTTGAAGTCAGACATTGAGAAGAGTGCTGCAAAGTGAAGACAAAGTAGTTACAGCCGTTTATTTCCCAAACAAAGGGCATGTCACTATCAAGAAAACTGTCTTCCAGTTGCAGAGTTCAAGGAAGACACTTATAGACAATTGAGGCTGTCTCTCCAACGGGCAAATCCTCAATTTTGTCTATAAATACAGAAGTGTGAAGACCATTTGAAGGGGATCCAACTACAAGCAATCATACTGAAGCTTCTAGCTCATAAGAACTTTCAAGCTTTCAAAGAGACTATCTTAGTCTTCAAACACTTCATCTAAGATGAATCTCATTGTATATCCATACAAAGCTTAGAGAGATATCCAATCCTTATACACTGAACTTCATTGTAAAGAATATCTCATTAGTTGGAACCTTACTTCAACCCTTATACCTTTCAAAGAGAAAGTTAGAAGGTTGTAGTAGTAGAAGTGTAAGGAGTTAACTGTTGAGAGAAGAAAAAATGATTCTGAGTTGAGAAGAGGGTACTAGGACTCTAGACATCCTAGGGATCAAAGCACCAAGGAGTGGTGTTCTTGATCAAGTGCACCTTGGCACTATAAAACAAGTTAATTCCAAGAGTGAAGGAATTATCCTGTTAAATCAGGGAAAGTGGATGTAGGAGCTTGAGTCTCTGAACCACTATAAATTCTTGTGTTGATTTACCTTCAAGTACTTACATACATACAACACAGCACACAAAACTGAACTTTCAAAGGACATACATTCAAGACTGTGAAAAATACATTTGGACAAGTTCCCTGAAAACTGGATATTTGTTAAAGAGATTTCAGAACTTAAAGGAGTTTAAACTAAAGGGCCAACCACTAATTCCGCACTTATAACTCACTTAGATAGTCATTCTACTAAGTACTCAATAGTACTTAGTAGGTTGGTTATCTTTAAGAGGTTATACATCTCAGCAGATTTGTCCAGGACAATCTTGCTGGAGTCATACTTGGTTAGTTTGAAAAAGATTTGCATACAAGTGTATTCTCCCCCCATACACTTGTTATATACTCCTTTCAGGACCAACACATTGTAATTTGTAAGATAAATTTTTTTTTACATGCAAAACTGCAAGATTCTCATTCTTCAAAACAATCAAAATAATTTAACTTTTGCATGATATACCATTTATATTCACGTGGCCACGAGGGTACCATTATTATTATATTTCATTTACCTTTCTTTTTAATGTAATATATATAACTTCGATCTTATATAAATAAAGAACCTAAAAGCCCGAGAATACAAGTCATTCAAAAGGCCGGAGCCCCGTTAAAAACCCTGCCACGGAAAACCCTCCTTAGGGATAAAGCCGTAGTCAGGGAAAAGGGAACCCCTCTAGGAGTACAATTACGAGAATCTATAGAATTCAGTGCTTATATCTCTCCGCGTAAAAGGCCGAATTTGCTCTGGTGGTGTTATCCACCATTTAAAGTCCTCCGTTGCCATGCTTGCAAGTTTATCCGCCGTTGCATTGCCTTCGCGGAATATGTGTGTGACCCTCAACCGCATGCCCTCTGATTGCCTGTGCATCTGTTGCCATAAGGGCATGATTTTCCATGGGATTTTCGTATTACGCCTTTCAAGTGTCTGCACTACATACATCGAGTCAGATTCTAACCAAATGTCCATCCAACCATTTAGGCCAGCTAGCCTAATTGCATGCAATGCCGTTATCAATTCTGCCTCAAACGCATAACCCCGGCCATGCTTCATTGTAATACCGCCTAAATATCCTCCGTCGCTGTCCCGATAAACTGCAGCTCCAGCAATATCACCTGGGGCCCCGGTAGCAGTACCGTCCACGTTAACTTTCACTGTACCCGGCTTCGGCGTTGCCCATTTTACATTGCGAATATTAGGAGCCTTTCTTGGATTGGTCTGTAACCGGAATTCTTTGATCACCCCAAGGTCAAGTTGGTTGTTGAACATGTGACCCATGCTGCTGCAATCTGCTTCACGCATTAGAGCCCAAACGTTGGTCCTAATGCTCTCTAATGATATTGCCGCCCCTTCAAATATTACTGAATTCCGCGCATGCCAGATTTGCCATATTAGAGTGACTGTTGCTAGTCTCCATAAATCTCTTAGTTGTGGGCTTAGGTCGACATTTATGGCTTGCAATATCCAATCCAAAAATCCATCTGTCAGCCGCAATCGGACCTGAAATAACTCCGTGATTCTGTCCATGGTGTTTCGAAAATAGATACATCGACTGAAGAGGTGGTCAATCTCTTCCGCATGGCAGCGCAACAACATGCACACTCCGGGGCCGGTGATTCCGAGTTTTTGTATCCGATCCCATGTGGGCAGCTTCCCATGGATCGCTCTCCAAATGACTGTAGAGCGCCGTGGGGGTATAAAGGAGGCCCAAATCCAGTTTCCCCAGCTTACCTCCGGATAGTGCGTCCTAATTTCATCATACGCCACGCGTGCCGTCATGTCACCATGGATTGTGTATGGCCATATTTGCTGGTCGCGCCCAGATGCAAAGATAGTTTTAGTAATGTCAGATACAATATTCGGATAATTATTCACAAATGTTTCCTCAAGCGCCCATGCTCCGTTTATTCTGTAATCTGAGATATGGAAGTTGTAGTGTTGTCGAAGCTCGTGTGGCATGTGAATTCTATCCGCTATTTTATATCCGAGCCAGTTATCCACCCAAAATCGAACTGAGGAGGGAGTCCCTGGAACCCATTGCACATGGTTTTCGATATGAATCATCTGTGGGCGGATCCCCTTCCATATCGAGGATGGCATTGTCTGCGGTCTCAGCTTCCCTGCTGTCATGAATCTATCTCTTAAGAATTGCATGGGGCGCTTGCATCTTTTCGAATATTACATGCCAGTTTGCGGAGATATGCAGCGTTTGCGCTAGCAATAGAGCGGACGCCTAAACCCCCTTCCTTTTTTGTTGCAATCACTTTCTCCCATGGGACAGAACCGTGCCCTCTTCTGTCTATATCTCCAGTCCAGATGAAGTTTCGCATGGCCTTTTCAATCTTGTATAGCAGCATGGTCGGCCATTTGTACACCATCATGGTGTGCACCATAGAAGACGTGATCACGTGATTCACCAAGCAAACGCGACCGGCCATTGAAAGAGAATTCCCTTTCCAAGTCGAGAATTTTGCCAGAATTCTGTCATTGATTGGTTTTAGCTGCGCTGGCCGCGGCACCCCTTTAAATAACGGAGCTCCCAAATAAATAAAAGGCAGCGATCCCGTGTTCATACCCATCAATCTTCGTGTGAATTTCCTGTTGCTGTGGCGGACATATTTCCCATAGTAAACTCGTGATTTCCTGGGGTTGAAATTCTGACCTGAAAGGCTCCCAAATAACTCCAAAACATTTTTTACAGCTCGAATACTCCCATCGAATGGTGTCAAATGCCTTGCGGATGTCTATTTTCATCGCTAAGTTTCCATGCATCCGCGTTCGATCTAGGCAGTTGATGCCTTCTGAGGCGACCGCTATCCCGTGGTGGATGTTTCTCCCCGGGATAAAACCGAGTTGCAGCGGGGAGAGAGCTTCTGTCAAAATGAGACCCAATCTATTCGCGATAATTTTTTAGAATGCCTTGTAAATAAAATTTCCTAAAACAATGGGCCTGTAGTCCTCAATTTTATCCGCTCCATTATGTTTCGGAATTAGGGTCACCAAGTTCGAATTTAAGCCATGCGGCAAGAATGCAAATCGGAAGAAGTATTGCCCTGCCCTTATAATATCCTCTTTAATGATGTTCCATGATGCTTGATAGAACGCGCCGCCAAACCCGTCTGGTCCAGGTGCACTGTCTGGTGATAACGTGAAAAAGGCTGATCGGATTTCCTCCCCCGATGGGATACTGGTCAGGGAGTTATTTTGTTCCAAAGTGATCTGAGACCGAAAGGTGATCGGGAGTATAGATTCCTCTCTTGCGGCTGCTGAGAATAGACCCTCATAGAAGCTCAGGATGTGCCGGGCAATATCATCTTTGTTGGTGCATCGGACACCATCAATAACCAAAGCCTCCATTGGTTTTCGCACCTTCCTCAGTTGGTTTAGTTTGTGATAGAATTTTGTATTTCTATCGCCATCTTTGAGCCATGTCACACGATTTTGTTGGGCATATAGTGAATGTTGTTGTCGCAGTAGCAGGCTCAGCACATGTTTTGCCTCAATCTCCTTCGAAGCAAGCCTTGCGGTGTACCCTGACCTGCTGATTTTGCTTTGAATGTCTAAAAGGTCTGTTTTTGCCGCTGCAATCTTTGAATGAACATTCCGAAAAATATCCCTGTTCCAAATCTTTAAATCCCCTTTTAATCTTTTCAACTTGAGCTTGATAAGAGTGATTGGATCAGGAGCCTGCACATAAGCTTCCCAGGAGCGTTGAATTTCCATTAAACATCTCTTATCGAGTAACCACATTTTTTGAAACCTGAAGAGTCCCCCTCGTGGGAGGGCCCCCACTGCACAGTCGAAGTGGATTGGGTGATGATCCGAGGAGATCCTCGGTAGAAGTGTTGCTGTGATCGAAGTCCAGTGTTCCAAAAAATCAGCAGAGGCCATAATTCTGTCTAATCGTGAGGCAACCATGCTCCCATCTTTACGGCGGACTACCCAAGTGAACGCAGGCCCCGACACATCCACCTCCAGTAAGTTGGAGTCCGCCAAGAAGGTTCGAAAGTCCCGACAAGCCGAAGGGCTAGGTCCAATGGCGCCCACATGTTCATGCGCCCCCAATACCGCATTGAAATCACCAATCAAGCATAATGGCTTTAGCTGTAGAGCCACTATCTGTTGCCACAGGTTTCGTCGGAGATGTGGCTCTGTGGCAGCGTGAATAAATCCCAAGTAAAATTCAAAGTTGTTGATGGCAGTACGGATGACAATAATCTGGTCTGTGAAACCAAAAATTGTCGAATTGTTATGCCATAATGAGCTGCAAAACACCCATATGTTGGGTCGCTTGTTCTCCCTCTCATTTTCGACCAAGAATTGGACTCCAATAGAGCTCCAGAAAGAGCTTGCAATACTTTGTAGACAGACTTTTGGCTCTACAATGACCAAAAAGTCTGGCTTGAGGGAGTGGCAGTGGCTTCTCAGCAGATCTTGCGAAGCGACGTTTCCGACTCCCTGTATGTTCCAATACAAAACTATCATTGGGTATCCTCATGGTAGCCGTGCTCAGGCGGCTCGAATTCTGGTTCTGAGTCATTGAAATCTGAGGTATCGACGTCCCCCCAGCGGCCAATCGCCGCATAAGCCATTTTCGAATATTTGGGGGATTCTGACTTCGAGACCTTATTTATCTTTCGATCTTTCTCCATTTTACTGGCTATCCGAAGAGCTTGCTCTATTTTATCGTATGATGGTGAGGCCCGAATGACAGATTTTAGACGATGTTCCACCCCAAGGGTTGTTGCTGATGTGGCCATACTGCTTCCCTTCGAACGCATCTGATTATCCCCCATATCCTCACGATTATCATCCAATGGGGCAAAACTGTTCGATAGTGGCGGTTCCCCCTGTGGGCTCTTCTTTCGTTCAATGTTTCCTTTGGGCGCACGTCTGTGTCTGCTGGGCTTTGTGAATCCTTGCTCAGGATTGGAGTATGCATCATCCAAAGGGTCTGCATAAGGTGGTGTTTCCTTCGCAACCTGCCATTCATTGACCCGTCTTCTAGTCTCTCGTGTTGATTGATGTGATCCATCAGCCTCTTTGGGTTGGGCATGTTGAGCCTGATGTCGGCGTTTTGAGATGTTGCAGCGCTCCGAGGAGTGCCCCACAATTGAGCAATTGCGGCAGAACAGAGGAGGGCGTTCTATCTTGAAGTAGGCAAAAAACCCATGCCCTTTCCTCTCAATCAGTATACGGTCGATATTTTCTTTCGAAAAGTCCAGTTCTACCAGAACCCTTACAAAATGTCCCATTGAGCCATCAAGGGATCTTTCATCAATTTTAATTAGAGTGCCGAGGGCATTCTCCATACCGGATATCAACGAATGTGTCCAATATTCAAACGGCAGTTCGTATATTCGGACCCAGACTTGAGCCATCGAGGTGTTAACTTTGTATGGATTGAAATCATTTATCCATTTCGATATTCTGAAAACGCCCGGATTGAGGTTCCAAATCTCCTTCTTAGTCGCTGATTCTTTATCCACATCTAGATCGAAATGGATGTTGAAGTATCCCAGCCCTAGTGGTATTAATTTCCATTGTCCTTGCAGGCCCCATTGACGAAAGAGTGCATCCTTTAGGTCATTCAGAGCCCAAGGTTTTTCTTTTCTTGCATTGATGATCCGGCCAATGAACGAGTTTCGACACATATCCAGTCGTGCTGCGTATTCGCTTTCATCGATCGCGATAGAAACCAGATCTCCCTTCCGTACCGGCAAGAGAGGGACTGCAGTGAATTCAGTCGCGATTGCCGCGGCCGCAATGTCTCCTTTCAAGAGGGCGTCCTTGAAGGAAGGTTTGTAGGCTGGATCAATCAATGATGGGGCATTGTCTCCTTCCGTATCACGCAGTTCTGAAGCCGTCGCTCGCCCCCACAACATCTCCTTCAGCCAGGGGTAATCTATGCATAGAGCAGCAATCTTGGAGATCTTGTCAAGATCTTGATGAGTTATCTCAGCCAGGGGTAGTTTATATCACAATGAACATTCCATCTTTACAATCTCAAGGTATGAAATTATATTAATTTTAATTATTTAGTTTCTAAATTAAGACTAACTCAATTATATATATTTTTTTTTATATACAGGTGGCAACATTGGAGTATACCAATAACTGAAATAATAATTTGGAAAGCCACACATTAATTGGTATGTACATTTGATTTAATTTAATTTTGTTTTATAAAATAGCATTTGAAAGCCACACATTGGTATCTAACTTTTATTTCAAGTTAATTTTACAACAATAGCTTTTATGTAGTACTCCGTATAATACAAAATTTTACTTTAGTTAGTGAAGTAATAATTTTGGCTCCAACAATTAGAAAAATTTGGGGGTGTCAATCTCACAAAAGGAAAACATTTTATGAGGGAAAGTCTTACCATACACATCAAAGTGATGTTGTGCATAGGGGTGTAAGTGAGTCGAGCCTACTCGCGAGCTACTCGTGCTCGACTCGAAAAAAGATCGAAATCGACTCGAAGTTAATCGAGTCGAGTTGAGTTTTGAGCTACTCGAGTAGCTACCGAGTTCGAGTTTGAGCTCATAAATACTCGGCTCGAAAGGCTCGCGAGCCTAATCGAGCTTGAACAATATTTACTATTTTGCCATTATTATATAATTTATATGTATATACGAGTAATCGAGTCGAGTTGAGTCGAACTCGAGTTTATTTCAGAAAAATATATGTTTTAAAATTAATTTTGAAAATTATATAGGTAATCGAGTCGAGCCGAGCTCGAGTTTATCGAGTTTCTTATCTAGTCGAGCTCGATCTTTAAAATTTTAGGCTCGACCGAGTCGAGTCGAGTTTTGAGCTTCGAGTATAACAATCGAGTCGAGTTTCGAGCTCAGCACTACTCGGCTCGGCTCGTTTACACCCCTAGTTGTGCACTCATTTTTTTTAACCACTTATTTTCTATTTTTTTCTGTAAATTTTTCATTCTCCTTTCTTTCTTTCTTCTCTGTTTCTTTCTTCGCCATATGAGCGTAGTTTTTTTTTTGCGGCGTTCTGTAATATTGCAATCAGGCGATTGGAGAACTCAGTATCGATGGCGATTTCGATAAATTTCCGAAGCGACTTAGTGTTGAATTCGTGGCTGGAGACATGGCGCTGAAATTTCCATTTCTCCCCGTCGGTGTTGAATATACTATCGCCGAGAAAGTCTCTTAAATTGGTTTTGAAGAAATTGCCCTTGTCGTAGTTTCTAAAGTTGAATTTGAGAATGTGTTGCACGTTGTCGGCGTTGGCCGTGATGATGTTTCGCAAGCCGAAGTTCTGATGGGGAGTGAAGGTAAGATTGGGTGGATGTTACAATTTTCGATGACCATTACACGGATCTGTGCTCGATTTTCAAAATGGAGGGGAGTGAGTAGATTATTGGATATGATTTTGATAGATTTGAAATAGAAATGAGTTTGGATTTGGATTTCAATAGTGGTAACTTGCAGTTATTTCCTAATGACCTGTGCTGCTTCTTTTTTTAGTTGCCTGTGCTCTTTCACTTTATTGAATTAGTTGTTGACAATAGAGTGTTTATTCCTTGTGACTGATAATTGCGTAGTTGGTGTTTGATGAAAGGTCTAAGTGGTAATTTTATTAGTGATGAAAAGTGTTGTTTTATAATAATGAAAAGTGGTAAGTATTATTATTGAAAAGTGGTAACTATTATTTTGGTGAAAAATGTTGTTCTTATTAAAAAATGATAATTTTGTTAGTGAAAAAGTGGTAACTATTATTAGTGAAAAGTGTTTTTTTATACTCCCTCCGTCCCATTACTAACGGAACATTTGTCAAAAATCCTTGTCCCATTATTATTGGAACATTTGCCACCTACTCCAATCTCCCTTAACATTTATTTATTTACACTCCATGCCATTACTTTTTACACACAAATAAAAGATTCTCTCTCCAATAAAGTTGAAATACCCATAATATCCCTCATAAAAGCCAACTTTATCACCTTTAATACTAATAAACAATTCTACATTAAAACCTGTGCAAAAGGTAAATGTTCCATTAATAATGGGACGGGGGAGTAATATTGAAAAGTGGTATTTCTGGTTACTGAAAAATGTTCTTTTATAATAATGAAAAGTGGTAAGTATTATTATTGAAAAGTGGTAAGTGTTATTATTGAAAAGTGGTAATCTTTAATACTGAAAAGTGGTAACTATTATTAGTGAAAAGTGTTGTTTTTTAATATTGAAAACTGGTAAGTATTATTACTGAAACGTGTCGTTTTATAATAATGAAAAGTGGTAAGTATTATTACTGAAACGTGTTGTTTTCACTACAAAAAACACTTCAATTAACAACCAATTAGAGACCGTAAAAATGGTCTCTAAACGCATTAGAGACCGTTTTGAGACCGTTTTTGGTTGGTCACTATTAGGTTCGTTTTAAATATTTTGAGACCGTTTTCATGTATCGGTCTCAAATTATAGACCGATTTTTTTAGGTCTCTAAATTGTAGCGGTCTACAAACAGTCTTAAACAATTGGTCGACTCTGCCCGAACTTTTTTCGGGCCCTGAGACGGTCTCAAAACGGTCTTTAATTTAGAGACCGCCACATCCGGTATCGAACCCCGACTCACGCGGCCGAACTAAACCCACACCTGTAACGCCCTAAGTTTCAAAACTATAAACTTTGCAAAAATAATGAAAATGACTAATTCTAACGCACCAAAAGTATCCATTTATGAACTCATAACAAAGTGAAAAGAGTAATGATTTGTATCTCAAAGGAATACCATAAACAACGATATCCAAGACGCTACTAACACGACTCATAAGACAATATCTCAATCTTCACAAAAGGGAATAAAACATTTAATCCTTTATTTAAAATATAAAGTTTATAAAGGAATAGCAATCGTCATCCAACGCCACCTCTCGCCGCCCAACTTCTCAACCTGAAAGTTTTAAATGAGAGGGGTGAGTATGAAAGCACACTCAGTGGGATCGAGTCATTCCTAATTAAATGCTAAAAATTTATAACTAGGACAATGTTTAGTAAATGAAAAACTCATACTTGTCCCCTCGGTCCATTTCCATAAAGTACTTTGCCAACACTTTAATACTTGCCATTGAGTATTGTGGACCTTTCCAAAGCCATTTTAAGAGCTGAGGTATTCCCACACGTGGAGTTTGTGGACCTTCCCCGTAGCCATGTTAATGACTTGGGTATTCCCACACATAGAATTTAACTTTGACATGGAGCATGGCGGGTTAAACCCGAAGATCCGTTGATCCCAGACCCCGATAGGGCCCCTGGCTATTAGAAACTTTGTCAATCGAATAATAAATATAATTCCAATTACACAACATGCACCCCAATAAGTTATTTAAAGCATTTAATCAACAATAACTACGCATTAAATCACTACTAAGCCATCTATGAGGGGGATTCTGTCCCTAATATACTTACGAGAATTTCCATGGACCTAAATAAATAATTTACATTAATTATGATTATATTAGTAAAATAATAATAAATAATAATAATTATAGCATTAAAAGATGAATAGATCAAAACATAGCTATGAATGTCTTCTACTGTAATGGGTTTTTAATGGAAGGGAACCTAATCATTACAATTTCTCCCCACTTTAATCCATATCAATAACTATTTAAGAAAATATCAAGGTAGTTAGATACTACTCAAATGAATAAACAAAGACAAGAGATCACATAACGCATAATGGGTTTTGACTCAAAGGTATACGCATGTGTATATATATATATATAGGTATTTGGCAAGAGGAGGACTGCAATAGAAAGGGTGGAAAACCAGTGTTGAAATGTTTCAAGTAATTAGGCAGAATTGCAATAGAGAGAAAATAAGAGAAGATTACCTTGTAACAACCAACGATGCGAGAACGTCAAAGGCACTAGAGGAGGGCTGCGGGTTGGTTTATGGGTGAGAGAAGAATCAATATTTCTTTGCTATCGGGGAGAGTGAGGGATTTCAACTTCAGTATTGTGAGGAATGGATTGGATAGTAATGAAAATTATTGTTGACCTTAGGGTGAATCCCACGAAATAATGTTCACCCTTAATTGGTCAATGTAATTAGAAAGTTGCTGAACTTAGAGCTTGGGATTGATTATGATTGAGTTTTTTAACTTAGGCAAAAATATTGGGGTAGACTTTCTAATTAAGAAGGATTTTGAGAAATTTAAAGCTACGAAGCTTATTAATAAAATAAAATAAAAATGAAGTGAAGTAAAATAAAATAAAATAAATAAATAAAATATTATTTAAAATGGATTTACGGGTATTACATCCTACCCCACTTAATGAGAATTTCGTCCTCGAAATTAGGAAGCTTACCTCGCGAAATAAATTCGGGATATTTTGCTTGTATCTCATCTTCTCGTTCCCACGTGGCTTCATCCTTTCCATGTCTGCTCCATTGTATTTTCACGAGAGTCACGACTTTGCTGCGAAGCTTGAGAACCTTTCTTTCCAGAATTACCTCAGGGACTTCTTCGTACGTCATATCTTTATTAAGCTCCAAGTTGCCATAGTTGGTAATGTGAGTGGGATCGTGTACATACTTCCTCAACATTGATATATGGAAGACGTTGTGTGCTGAAGTAAGTGCTGGAGGTAGAGCGAGTCGGTAGGCTAGGTCGCCCACTCGTTCCAAGATTTCAAAAGGGCCAATATACCTTGGCCTAAGTTTCCCTTTGCTACCGAATCTGACCACTCCTTTTGTGGGAGAGACCTTCAAGAAGACTTTTTCACCTTGGTTGAACTGCAAATGTTTTCGTCGTCTATCGGCATAGGATTTTTGTCTATCTTGGGCAGTCTTGATCCTTTCTCGGATCGTTTGAATCAATCCAACTGTTTGTTCAACCATTTCTGGTCCCAATAGCTTCCTTTCGCCTACTTCGTCCCAATAAGTTGGGGATCTGCACTTTCTCCCATCTAAGGCTTCGTAAGGAGCCATACCGATTGTCGCTTGGAAACTGTTGTTATATGCAAACTCCACTAGGGGTAAGTAGGTCTCCCAATTACCTCCAAGGTCTAGTACGCACGCTCTTAGCATATCCTCCAAAATTTGAATGGTCCTTTCAGATTGTCCATCGGTCTGAGGGTGGAAAGTTGTGCTAAAGTTTAACTTGGTCCCCATAGCTGCGTGTAAACTTTTCCAAAATTTAGATGTGAATCTAGTGTCCCGATCAGATACGATAGAAACAGGAACGCCATGGAGCCTCACTATTTCTCGAACGTACATTTGTGCATACTGATCCATCCCGAATGTCATCTTGACCGGTAGAAAGTGTGAAGACTTCGTCAATCTATCGACGATAACCCAAATTGCATGATTCCCTCGGACCGATCGTGGTAGGCCTACTACAAAGTCCATCGTGATATGTTCCCACTTCCACTCTGGGATGTCGAGGGGCTTTAGTAGTCTTGTTGGGCGTTGATGTTCAGCTTTCACTTGTTGGCATATCAAACACCGTTCCACAAACACCGCGATGCTTCCCTTCATATTTCTCCACCAAAATGTCCTTCTTAAATCTCGGTACATCTTTGTTCCACCCGGATGGGCTGTATATGGCGTACAATGAGCTTCCTCTAAAATTTCTCTTCTCAAATCCTCGTCTTTTGGTATGCACAGTCTTCCTTCAAAAACAAGTGCCCCATCCGCCGTCAATGAGAATCCCTTTGCCCTCCCGTCCTGTACTTGTTTCCTTATTTTGTTTAGAAATTCATCATTTTCTTGAGCTCCTTTAATTCTGTCTCGCAACAAAGGCCGAATGACCATCGTTGTCACAATTGCCTCGACTTTCCTCGGTAGCTCTATCCCTTCTAAATTCAGCTTAACAAAATCTTTAATCAACTCCTCTTGTTGTGTCCACATGCTCGTTAGTTCCCCTTTTCCTTTGCGGCTTAGTGCATCCGCTACGACGTTGGCTTTTCCAGGATGATAGTGAATTGTACAATCATAGTCTTTTACCAATTCAAGCCATCTTCGCTGCCTCATATTCAACTCTTTTTGGGTGAAGATATACTTGAGACTCTTGTGGTCCGTGTAAATCTCACATTTTGCGCCGTAAAGGTAATGCCTCCATATTTTCAAAGCATGAATCACCGCCGCAAGTTCCAAGTCGTGAATAGGGTAGTTCAACTCATGGATCTTTAACTGCCTCGAGGCGTAAGCAATTACTTTACCATGTTGCATCAAAACGCATCCCAATCCTTGTTTGGATGCGTCACTGTAGATAACAAATTCGTCAGACACTCCTGGAATGGTCAGTACGGGCGTCGTGACTAGTCTTCTTTTCAATTCTTGAAAGCTTTCCTCACACTCCCTTGTCCATGTAAACTTTTCTCCCTTTCTCGTCAATTGAGTCATTGGCGACGAAATTTTTGAGAATCCCTCAATGAATCTTCGATAGAACCCGGCCAATCCTAGAAAGCTGCTAACTTCATTCACGTTCGTAGGAGACTTCCACTCATTGACTGTCTCCACCTTTGTTGGGTCGACTTCTATCCCTTGGGCGGTGACTACGTGACCAAGGAACACCACTCGATCTATCCAGAACTCGCATTTCTTGAACTTCGCGTATAACTTCTCTTTGCGAAGCAATTCCAACACTGTCCTTAAGTGTTCCTCATGTTGTTGGTTATCCTTTGAGTAGATCAATATATCGTCAATGAACACGATCACGAATCGATCTAGAAATTGGTGGAAGACCCGATTCATCAGACCCATGAATACTGCAGGGGCGTTACTTAATCCAAAGGGCATCACTATAAATTCATAGTGACCATATCGAGTTCTAAATGCTGTCTTCGATATATCGCTATCTTTGATCTTTAGCTGGTGATAACCAGACCTTAGGCCAATCTTGGAGAAGACACAGGCTCCTTTCAACTGATCGAAAAGATCTTATATCCTTGGCAATGGATATTTATTTTTGATGGTGAGACGATTCAACTCTCTATAATCGATGCACATCCTCATCGTTCCATCTTTCTTTCTTACAAATAAAACGGGTGCGCCCCAGGGTGAGACACTAGGTCGGATAAAGTTCTTATCCAGTAATTCTTGCAACTGTACCTTGAGTTCTTCTAATTCCTTAGGGGCCATTCGGTATGGTGCTTTAGACACGGGTGCGGACCCTGGCAACAAATCTATCGTGAACTCCACTTGGCGATCCGTTGGTATGCCTGGTAGATCTTCCGGGAAGACATCTTGGTAATCTCGCACTACCGGTACCTCTCCAATCTTGGTTCCTCGTGTCGCAGTTCCCATTACATTGACCAGATACCCTTGACAACCACCTTTCTTCAACATTTTTGCAGCCTTCATTGCCGATATAACTCGTGGTATGACTCCTGTCCTCGCTCCATGGAATACCATTTCCTCTTCATTGGGTGGTTTCAACACCACCTCTCTCTCTCGACAATTAATACTTGCTTGGTTCTTAGACAACCAGTCCATGCCCAAGATCACATCGAAATCCCGCATCTCAATAACGTACAATTTAACATCTAAAGTTTTACCACAAAAGTTCAATTCTACGCCCTTAGCTATTCTATCCGTGACAATAGTTTTCCCGGATGGGATACTAACCTCGAGCTCTTCGACTTTGGTAGTCTCATTGCAACCAATCTTAACACAACACTTGGTAGAAATAAAAGAATGTGACGCACCAGTATCAAATAGTATTAGAACAGGAATTTCATTTAGTGGTAATATACCTGTCATAGTATCAAATCCTTGTCCCTTATCTTCTTGGCCAGCCAGCAAAAACACACGTGCCGTTCCTTTAGGCGCAGAATTTTGGCCCCCAAAGTTCGGACAGTAAAAGGCGGTGTGACCAGGTTGTTTGCATCGAAAACATTTCCCTTGTCCCGCAAGGCACTCTCCCCTATGATGTTTTCCACATTTGACACAAGGCGCCTTGATAGGTTGAGCATTCGCGCCTGTGGCACCTTGAAATCGGCCCGTCGTGGAGTTATTCTGGGGCGGCATGGGTGCATGGTTTCCTTGAAATCTTGCTTGCTTGTTATTGATTCGATTCGATTCCTCCAGTTTCCTTTTCCCGACGTTCTCAATTGGCTTTCGATTGGTATTCCCAGTTAGCTGGCTCACCGCAATTTCATCTGCTCTTTTCACCAGGTCGCTGAAAGGCATATCCCTGTGACTTGCAAGGATGCTACGTATCTCAGGACGCAACCCCTTCTTGAATTTTTGCGCTTTCTTTCGTTCAGTGTCCACCATGTGAGGGGCGAAACGAGCCATCCGACAAAACTCTCTCTCATAATTCTCCACAGTTAAGTCCCCTTTTTGGAACTCAAAAAATTCTGATTCCATCTGCTCACGATAGGTATCGGGAAAAAACTTTTCCATAACAATCTCCTTGAATCTATCCCATGTTAGTCCATCGCGTTCCTGCTCCGTCCTCGACCTCCAATAGCCTTCCCACCAATGATCTGCGTCCTCCACTAATTGGAATTCGCCGCAAGTCACACGCTGATGATCTGAGCATCTGACTAGGCGAAAAATGCGCTCAAGAGCTCGAATCCACTCTTCAACAGCGTTGGGTCCATCACGTCCATTGAAAGTGGGTGGCTTATAGCGACGGAACTGTTCCACCACTTCGATGTTGTTCTGAAAGTTTGGGGCATCCTGGTTACGAGCATTTACGCGACGGGCCATTACCTAGACATGTCGGAAATTAACATTTAAATTTTTGGTTCATTTGACGTCATCAAATACATGTTGATAAATCAAGGAACTGTACCATAAGAATAAATGTCACAAATGAGGAGATGCACACTATTTATCATGATTCAACAAGTCATACACTCGGTTGTATTGTTCAAATAACATGAAAGGTGAGAAGGAATTATAAATTAAAAAAAAAATTGACTTCTTTCGTAGTACTTCTAATCCAAGTATACCCTCTCGTAAATAAATAAATCACAAATGTACGACCCACAATTTTAATCACTAGCGAAATTAAAATATCCAAAATAATTCTACGAGTTCCTCTAACAACTTCTTGATCATGCAGATTTTTCTTCAGATAGGTCCTCTTCTAGCTCTTCAAGGGGGTCCTCTTCAGGTTCCTCCTCGAGACCCATTCTTAGTCTTTCATCGGGGTCCTCCTCTAGGTCCTCTTCCATCTCTTCATCGGGATCCTCTTCGGGTTCCTCCTCGAGACCCATTCTTAGTCTTTCATCGGGATCCTCTTCGAGGTCCTCTTCCATTTCTTCCTCGAGATCCTCTTCAAGTTCTTCATTGGGTCCTTTTTCGGGTTCTCCTTCAGGATCCTCCTCAGGTTCTTCTTCGGGATCCTCTTCGGGTTCTTCTTCGTGATCCCCTACAGGTTCTTCTTCGTGATCCTCTTCGGGTTCTTCTTCGGGCTCTTCTTCGGAATCCTCTTCAGGTTCTTCCTCCTCTACGACTACTTCTCTAGGAATGCCCGCCCTTTTCTCGCCCGGGGTTCTCCTATCATTCGTCAGCCACATAGTAAGCAAGTGGAATTCGAAGTAGGAGTCATTCCATCCGAACTCCGCTTGTTCATTCCACATTTCTTGATATAATCGTTCTCCTGGTTCTACCCATTCTTCCGGGAGTGATTTGGCTAAGTTGTGGATATAATGCGATGTAGTAGGTCCGCGTTCTCGATTCCTCACTCTCATCCACATACGTCGCTTTCTTGCCAAATGAGTCTCCAAATCATCTTGCCCGTTATACTTGTAATAGAGGAATTCAAGGGTCTCTCGATCGTATAGGTTTGATACTCTTTTCCTAGCTGTACGACGTGTATTCATCTACCAATATAAATTATACGTTGGGTTGAGTACTTCATGTATGCATGTAGTCTTATTCTACGAATACAATTTCGCACTAACAAGAGTGAGCAATATACCATGAATGTCCATAAATGTATAACGTATATTGTCCAATTGAAATATGTAGGGTACAAATTCTAATGACATAATAGATAGTTGCTTTGCATAATATTCGTAAAGTAAAACATGTACCTGGAGAAGTTGGAGCGGTGAGGCGGGGATGGACGACTTTAAATTTAAAATGAAGATAAATAAAACTCTTTAAATTTTAAATAAAGTAATTTTTTTTTTTCAAGTCTACAAGAACGTAGACCCGCTCTGATACCATACTGTAACGCCCTAAGTTTCAAAACTATAAACTTTGCAAAAATAATGAAAATGGCTAATTCTAACGCACCAAAAGTATCCATTTATGAACTCATAACAAAGTGAAAAGAGTAATGATTTGTATCTCAAAGGAATACCATAAACAACGATATCCAAGACGCTACTAACACGACTCATAAGACAATATCAATCTTCACAAAAGGGAATAAAACATTTAATCCTTTATTTAAAATATAAAGTTTATAAAGGAATAGCAATCGTCATCCAACGCCACCTCTCGCCGCCCAACTTCTCAACCTGAAAGTTTTAAATGAGAGGGGTGAGTATGAAAGCACACTCAGTGGGATCGAGTCATTCCTAATTAAATGCTAAAAATTTATAACTAGGACAATGTTTAGTAAATGAAAAACTCATACTTGTCCCCTCGGTCCATTTTCATAAAGTACTTTGCCAACACTTTAATACTTGCCATTGAGTATTGTGGACCTTCCCAAAGCCATTTTAAGAGCTGAGGTATTCCCACACGTGGAGTTTGTGGACCTTCCCCGTAGCCATGTTAATGACTTGGGTATTCCCACGCATAGAATTTAACTTTGACATGGAGCACGGCGGGTTAAACCCGAAGATCCGTTGATCCCGGACCCCGATAGGACCCCTCGCTATTAGAAACTTTGTCAATCGAATATTAAATATAATTCCAATTACACAACATGCACCCCAATAAGTTATTTAAAGCATTTAATCAACAATAACTACGCATTAAATCACTACTAAACCACTGTAGATATTTAAGCGATTAAATCCCACCTTAAATATTTGATGCGAAAGAGTGACGTAAGAGCCTCGAATGAACTATTCATCACCGTCGACGTCGCCTTGCATTAATAACCATACTTCTAATTAGTAAACTATGATAATTAAACATAGAATAGTAATAATATTTGTTTCAATGATCTTAGATTCTCAAATTAAATAGTTTAAAACAAGAAGCCATCTATGAGGGGGATTCTGTCCCTAATATACTTACGAGAATTTCCATGGACCTAAATAAATAATTTACATTAATTATGATGATATTAGTAAAATAATAATAAATAATAATAATTATAACATTAAAAGATGAATAGATCAAAACATAGCTATGAATGTCTTCTACTGTAATGGGTTTTTAATGGAAGGGAACCTAATCATTACAATTTCTCCCCACTTTAATCCATATCAATAACTATTTAAGAAAATATCAAGGTAGTTGGGTACTACTCAAATGAATAAACAAAGACAAGAGATCACATAACGCATAATGGGTTTTGACTCAAAGGTATACGCATGTGTATATATATATATATAGGTATTTGGCAAGAGGAGGACTGCAATAGAAAGGGTGGAAAACCAGTGTTGAAATGTTTCAAGTAATTAGGCAGAATTGCAATAGAGAGAAAATAAGAGAAGATTACCTTGTAACAACCAACGATGCGAGAATGTCAAAGGCACTAGAGGAGGGCTGCGGGTTGGTTTATGGGTGAGAGAAGAATCAATATTTCTTTGCTATCGGGGAGAGTGAGGGATTTCAACTTCAGTATTGTGAGGAATGGATTGGATAGTAATGAAAATTATTGTTGACCTTAGGGTGAATCCCACGAAATAATGTTCACCCTTAATTGGTCAATGTAATTAGAAAGTTGCTGAACTTAGAGCTTGGGATTGATTATGATTGAGTTTTTTAACTTAGGCAAAAATATTGGGGTAGACTTTCTAATTAAGAAGGATTTTGAGAAATTTAAAGCTACGAAGCTTATTAATAAAATAAAATAAAAATGAAGTGAAGTAAAATAAAATAAAATAAATAAATAAAATATTATTTAAAATGGATTTACGGGTATTACATCCTACCCCACTTAACGAGAATTTCGTCCTCGAAATTAGGAAGCTTACCTCGCGAAATAAATTCGGGATATTTTGCTTGTATCTCATCTTCTCGTTCCCACGTGGCTTCATCCTTTCCATGTCTGCTCCATTGTATTTTCACGAGAGTCACGTCTTTGCTGCGAAGCTTGAGAACCTTTCTTTCCAGAATTACCTCAGGGACTTCTTCGTACGTCATATCTTTATTAAGCTCCAAGTTGCCATAGTTGGTAATGTGAGTGGGATCGTGTACATACTTCCTCAACATTGATATATGGAAGACGTTGTGTGCTGAAGTAAGTGCTGGAGGTAGAGCGAGTCGGTAGGCTAGGTCGCCCACTCGTTCCAAGATTTCAAAAGGGCCAATATACCTTGGCCTAAGTTTCCCTTTGCTACCGAATCTGACCACTCCTTTTGTGGGAGAGACCTTCAAGAAGACTTTTTCACCTTGGTTGAACTGCAAATGTTTTCGTCGTCTATCGGCATAGGATTTTTGTCTATCTTGGGCAGTCTTGATCCTTTCTCGGATCGTTTGAATCAATCCAACTGTTTGTTCAACCATTTCTGGTCCCAATAGCTTCCTTTCGCCTACTTCGTCCCAATAAGTTGGGGATCTGCACTTTCTCCCATCTAAGGCTTCGTAAGGAGCCATACCGATTGTCGCTTGGAAACTGTTGTTATATGCAAACTCCACTAGGGGTAAGTAGGTCTCCCAATTACCTCCAAGGTCTAGTACGCACGCTCTTAGCATATCCTCCAAAATTTGAATGGTCCTTTCAGATTGTCCATCGGTCTGAGGGTGGAAAGTTGTGCTAAAGTTTAACTTGGTCCCCATAGCTGCGTGTAAACTTTTCCAAAATTTAGATGTGAATCTAGTGTCCCGATCAGATACGATAGAAACAGGAACGCCATGGAGCCTCACTATTTCTCGAACGTACATTTGTGCATACTGATCCATCCCGAATGTCATCTTGACCGGTAGAAAGTGTGAAGACTTCGTCAATCTATCGACGATAACCCAAATTGCATGATTCCCTCGGACCGATCGTGGTAGGCCTACTACAAAGTCCATCGTGATATGTTCCCACTTCCACTCTGGGATGTCGAGGGGCTTTAGTAGTCCTGTTGGGCGTTGATGTTCAGCTTTCACTTGTTGGCATATCAAACACCGTTCCACAAACACCGCGATGCTTCCCTTCATATTTCTCCACCAAAATGTCCTTCTTAAATCTCGGTACATCTTTGTTCCACCCGGATGGGCTGTATATGGCGTACAATGAGCTTCCTCTAAAATTTCTCTTCTCAAATCCTCGTCTTTTGGTATGCACAGTCTTCCTTCAAAAACAAGTGCCCCATCCGCCGTCAATGAGAATCCCTTTGCGCTCCCGTCCTGTACTTGTTTCCTTATTTTGTTTAGAAATTCATCATTTTCTTGAGCTCCTTTAATTCTGTCTCGCAACAAAGGCCGAATGACCATCGTTGTCACAATTGCCTCGACTTTCCTCGGTAGCTCTATCCCTTCTAAATTCAGCTTAACAAAATCTTTAATCAACTCCTCTTGTTGTGTCCACATGCTCGTTAGTTCCCCTTTTCCTTTGCGGCTTAGTGCATCCGCTACGACGTTGGCTTTTCCAGGATGATAGTGAATTGTACAATCATAGTCTTTTACCAATTCAAGCCATCTTCGCTGCCTCATATTCAACTCTTTTTGGGTGAAGATATACTTGAGACTCTTGTGGTCCGTGTAAATCTCACATTTTGCGCCGTAAAGGTAATGCCTCCATATTTTCAAAGCATGAATCACCGCCGCAAGTTCCAAGTCGTGAATAGGGTAGTTCAACTCATGGATCTTTAACTGCCTCGAGGCGTAAGCAATTACTTTACCATGTTGCATCAAAACGCATCCCAATCCTTGTTTGGATGCGTCACTGTAGATAACAAATTCGTCAGACACTCCCGGAATGGTCAGTACGGGCGTCGTGACTAGTCTTCTTTTCAATTCTTGAAAGCTTTCCTCACACTCCCTTGTCCATGTAAACTTTTCTCCCTTTCTCGTCAATCGAGTCATTGGCGACGAAATTTTTGAGAATCCCTCAATGAATCTTCGATAGTACCCGGCCAATCCTAGAAAGTTGCTAACTTCATTCACGTTCGTAGGAGATTTCCACTCATTGACTGTCTCCACCTTTGCTGGGTCGACTTCTATCCCTTGGGCGGTGACTACGTGACCAAGGAACACCACTCGATCTATCCAGAACTCGCATTTCTTGAACTTCGCGTATAACTTCTCTTTGCGAAGCAATTCCAACACTGTCCTTAAGTGTTCCTCATGTTGTTGGTTATCCTTTGAGTAGATCAATATATCGTCAATGAACACGATCACGAATCGATCTAGAAATTGGTGGAAGACCCGATTCATCAGACCCATGAATACTGCAGGGGCGTTTCTTAATCCAAAGGGCGTCACTATAAATTCATAGTGACCATATCGAGTTCTAAATGTTGTCTTCGATATATCGCTATCTTTGATCTTTAGCTGGTGATAACCAGACCTTAGGCCAATCTTGGAGAAGACACAGGCTCCTTTCAACTGATCGAAAAGATCTTCTATCCTTGGCAATGGATATTTATTTTTGATGGTGAGACGATTCAACTCTCTATAATCGATGCACATCCTCATCGTTCCATCTTTCTTTCTTACAAATAAAACGGGTGCGCCCCAGGGTGAGACACTAGGTCGGATAAAGTTCTTATCCAGTAATTCTTGCAACTGTACCTTGAGTTCTTATAATTCCTTAGGGGCCATTCGGTATGGTGCTTTAGACACGGGTGCGGACCCTGGCAACAAATCTATCGTGAACTCCACTTGGCGATCCGTTGGTATGCCTGGTAGATCTTCCGGGAAGACATCTTGGTAATCTCGCACTACCGGTACCTCTCCAATCTTGGTTCCTCGTGTCGCAGTTCCCATTACATTGACCAGATACCCTTGACAACCACCTTTCTTCAACATTTTTGCAGCCTTCATTGCCGATATAACTCGTGGTATGACTCCTGTCCTCGCTCCATGGAATACCATTTCCTCTTCATTGGGTGGTTTCAACACCACCTCTCTCTCTCGACAATTAATACTTGCTTGGTTCTTAGACAACCAGTCCATGCCCAAGATCACATCGAAATCCCGCATCTCAATAACTTACAATTTAACATCTAAAGTTTTACCACAAAAGTTCAATTCTACGCCCTTAGCTATTCTATCCGTGACAATAGTTTTCCCGGATGGGATACTAACCTCGAGCTCTTCGACTTTGGTAGTCTTATTGCAACCAATCTTAACACAACACTTGGTAGAAATAAAAGAATGTGACGCACCAGTATCAAATAGTATTAGAACAGGAATTTCATTTAGTGGTAATATACCTGTCATAGTATCAAATCCTTGTCCCTTATCTTCTTGGCCAGCCAGCGAACACACACGTGCCGTTCCTTTAGGCGCAGAATTTTGGCCCCCAAAGTTCGGACAGTAAAAGGCGGTGTGACCAGGTTGTTTGCATCGAAAACATTTCCCTTGTCCCGCAAGGCACTCTCCCCTATGATGTTTCCCACATTTGACACAAGGCGCCTTGATAGGTTGAGCATTCGCGCCTGTGGCACCTTGAAATCGGCCTGTCGTGGAGTTATTCTGGGGCGGCATGGGTGCATGGTTTCCTTGAAATCTTGCTTGCTTGTTATTTATTCGATTCGATTCCTCCAGTTTCCTTTTCCCGACGTTTTCAATTGGCTTTCGATTGGTATTCCCAGTTAGCTGGCTCACCGCAATTTCATCCGCTCTTTTCACCAGGTCGCTGAAAGGCATATCCCTGTGACTTGCAAGGATGCTACGTATCTCAGGACGCAACCCCTTCTTGAATTTTTGCGCTTTCTTTCGTTCAGTGTCCACCATGTGAGGGGCGAAACGAGCCATCCGACAAAACTCTCTCTCATAATTCTCCACAGTTAAGTCCCCTTGTTGGAACTCAAAAAATTCTGATTCCATCTGCTCACGATAGGTATCGGGAAAAAACTTTTCCATAACAATCTCCTTGAATCTATCCCATGTTAGTCCATCGCGTTCCTGCTCCGTCCTCGACCTCCAATAGCCTTCCCACCAATGATCTGCGTCCTCCACTAATTGGAATTCGCCGCAAGTCACACGCTGATGATCTGAGCATCTGACTAGGCGAAAAATGCGCTCAAGAGCTCGAATCCACTCTTCAACAGCGTTGGGTCCATCACGTCCATTGAAAGTGGGTGGCTTATAGCGACGGAACTGTTCCACCACTTCGATGTTGTTCTGAAAGTTTGGGGCATCCTGGTTACGAGCATTTACGCGACGGGCCATTACCTAGACATGTCGGAAATTAACATTTAAATTTTTGGTTCATTTGACGTCATCAAATACATGTTGATAAATCAAGGAACTGTACCATAAGAATAAATGTCACAAATGAGGAGATGCACACTATTTATCATGATTCAAAAAGTCATACACTCGGTTGTATTGTTCAAATAACATGAAAGGTGAGAAGGAATTATAAATTAAAAAAAAAATTGACTTATTTCGTAGTACTTCTAATCCAAGTATACCCTCTCGTAAATAAATAAATCACAAATGTACGACCCACAATTTTAATCACTAGCGAAATTAAAATATCCAAAATAATTCTACGAGTTCCTCTAACAACTTCTTGATCATGCAAATTTTTCTTCAGATAGGTCCTCTTCTAGCTCTTCAAGGGGGTCCTCTTCAGGTTCCTCCTCGAGACCCATTCTTAGTCTTTCATCGGGGTCCTCCTCTAGGTCCTCTTCCATCTCTTCATCGGGATCCTCTTCGGGTTCCTCCTCGAGACCCATTCTTAGTCTTTCATCGGGATCCTCTTCGAGGTCCTCTTCCATTTCTTCCTCGGGATCCTCTTCAAGTTCTTCATTGGGTCCTTTTTCGGGTTCTCCTTCAGGATCCTCCTCAGGTTCTTCTTCGGGATCCTCTTCGGGTTCTTCTTCGTGATCCCCTACAGGTTCTTCTTCGTGATCCTCTTCGGGTTCTTCTTCGGGCTCTTCTTCGGAATCCTCTTCAGGTTCTTCCTCCTCTACGACTACTTCTCTAGGAATGCCCGCCCTTTTCTCGCCCGGGGTTCTCCTATCATTCGTCAGCCACATAGTAAGCAAGTGGAATTCGAAGTAGGAGTCATTCCATCCGAACTCCGCTTGTTCATTCCACATTTCTTGATATAATCGTTCTCCTGGTTCTACCCATTCTTCCGGGAGTGATTTGGCTAAGTTGTGGATATAATGCGATGTAGTAGGTCCGCGTTCTCGATTCCTCACTCTCATCCACATACGTCGCTTTCTTGCCAAATGAGTCTCCAAATCGTCTTGCCCGTTATACTTGTAATAGAGGAATTCAAGGGTCTCTCGATCGTATAGGTTTGATACTCTTTTCCTAGCTGTACGACGTGTATTCATCTACCAATATAAATTATACGTTGGGTTGAGTACTTCATGTATGCATGTAGTCTTATTCTACGAATACAATTTCGCACTAACAAGAGTGAGCAATATACCATGAATGTCCATAAATGTATAACGTATATTGTCCAATTGAAATATGTAGGGTACAAATTCTAATTACATAATAGATAGTTGCTTTGCATAATATTAGTAAAGTAAAACATGTACCTGGAGAAGTTGGAGCGGTGAGGCGGGGATGGACGACTTTAAATTTAAAATGAAGATAAATAAAACTCTTTAAATTTTAAATAAAGTAATTTTTTTTTTTCAAGTCTACAAGAACGTAGACCCGCTCTGATACCATACTGTAACGCCCTAAGTTTCAAAACTATAAACTTTGCAAAAATAATGAAAATGGCTAATTCTAACGCACCAAAAGTATCCATTTATGAACTCATAACAAAGTGAAAAGAGTAATGATTTGTATCTCAAAGGAATACCATAAACAACGATATCCAAGACGCTACTAACACGACTCATAAGACAATATCAATCTTCACAAAAGGGAATAAAACATTTAATCCTTTATTTAAAATATAAAGTTTGTAAAGGAATAGCAATCGTCATCCAACGCCACCTCTCGCCGCCCAACTTCTCAACCTGAAAGTTTTAAATGAGAGGGGTGAGTATGAAAGCACACTCAGTGGGATCGAGTCATTCCTAATTAAATGCTAAAAATTTATAATTAGGACAATGTTTAGTAAATGAAAAACTCATACTTGTCCCCTCGGTCCATTTCCATAAAGTACTTTGCCAACACTTTAATACTTGCCATTGAGTATTGTGGACCTTCCCAAAGCCATTTTAAGAGCTGAGGTATTCCCACACGTGGAGTTTGTGGACCTTCCCCGTAGCCATGTTAATGACTTGGGTATTCCCACGCATAGAATTTAACTTTGACATGGAGCACGGCGGGTTAAACCCGAAGATCCGTTGATCCCTGGCTATTAGAAACTTTGTCAATCGAATATTAAATATAATTCCAATTACACAACATGCACCCCAATAAGTTATTTAAAGCATTTAATCAACAATAACTACGCATTAAATCACTACTAAACCACTGTAGATATTTAAGCGATTAAATCCCACCTTAAATATTTGATGCGAAAGAGTGACGTAAGAGCCTCGAATGAACTATTCATCACCGTCGACGTCGCCTTGCATTAATAACCATACTTCTAATTAGTAAACTATGATAATTAAACATAGAATAGTAATAATATTTGTTTCAATGATCTTAAATTCTCAAATTAAATAATTTAAAACAAGAAGCCATCTATGAGGGGGATTCTGTCCCTAATATACTTACGAGAATTTCCATGGACCTAAATAAATAATTTACATTAATTATGATGATATTAGTAAAATAATAATAAATAATAATAATTATAGAATTAAAAGATGAATAGATCAAAACATAGCTATGAATGTCTTCTACTGTAATGGGTTTTTAATGGAAGGGAACCTAATCATTACAATTTCTCCCCACTTTAATCCATATCAATAACTATTTAAGAAAATATCAAGGTAGTTGGATACTACTCAAATGAATAAACAAAAACAAGAGATCACATAACGCATAATGGGTTTTGACTCAAAGGTATACGCATGTGTATATATATATATATAGGTATTTGGCAAGAGGAGGACTGCAATAGAAAGGGTGGAAAACCAGTGTTGAAATGTTTCAAGTAATTAGGCAGAATTGCAATAGAGAGTAAGTAAGAGAAGATTACCTTGTAACAACCAACGATGCGAGAACGTCAAAGGCACTAGAGGAGGGCTGCGGGTTGGTTTATGGGTGAGAGAAGAATCAATATTTCTTTGCTATCGGGGAGAGTGAGTGATTTCAACTTCAGTATTGTGAGGAATGGATTGGATAGTAATGAAAATTATTGTTGACCTTAGGGTGAATCCCACGAAATAATGTTCACCCTTAATTGGTCAATGTAATTAGAAAGTTGCTGAACTTAGAGCTTGGGATTGATTATGATTGAGTTTTTTAACTTAGGCAAAAATATTGGGGTAGACTTTCTAATTAAGAAGGATTTTGAGAAATTTAAAGCTACGAATCTTATTAATAAAATAAAATAAAAATGAAGTGAAATAAAATAAAATAAAATAAATAAATAAAATATTATTTAAAATGGATTTACGGGTATTACAACACCTGACCTACCTGACCCGACCGAACCGAACCCACACCCGCTCGACCAACCCGCCCTGACCCGACCCACCCGACCCGACCCGAACCCACACACGACCCGAACCGACACACCTGACCCGACCCGAACCGACACACGACCCGAACCTACACACCCGACCCGAACCCACACACGACCCCAACCGACACACCCGACCCGACCCCCATACCCACCCACACCCACTTTATTTAAATGACCATTTATTTGGTCTTGGTGGGAATTGATCCCGGGTGGATGGGTGCCCATTACACTTTGACAAGTAATTGTCTTGTGTAATTTTTAAAATTAATTATATATATATTAATTAATTTCTTTATTATATACTTTCTCCATCCCACTATAAATTCCACAATAAGTTTTTCATTCAATTTTTTTTTCATATTTTTTTTTCTCTTCTCCTTCCCTTTCTCAATCACATCACTTATATTTTATTTATAATTTTATTATATTTAATCTCATACTCATCTAATATTTTTTCTCATCAATTTATTTCTCCATCTTTTAATATTCTAGTATCAATTCTTTCAAACAAAATCTCAAAATAGAAAAACCCAAAAATTACCTTAACTTAAATTCGGTGGAGACGATTGATAACCAACAGGCGGCGGCGAAGAGGCGGCATCAGCGATATCTTCTTAAGAACTGGGAGGGAGTTGGATTCGTCGAGGTTAGAGCCGGCAATTTGGGCCCGATCCGATGGGCTGGCTCGGTTAACCCGAAACATAGTATAGGTTGGGCTCTAAAATTAGAGGCCCATATAGAACTGGGCCTATTTGGCCTGACCCGATGGAACCGGTGGGCCTAATGGGCTAGGCTGAATTTGGCCCGCTGGCCCATGGACAGTCCATTTGGCCCGATCAATATTTTTTCTTTAAACAAATAGATAATTAAAATAAGTAAAGTATTTTATATTTAAATATTATTGTGTTTTTATTTTATTTTGACTTTGAAATTTGAAGTTGTTATAGAGTGTAATGTTATACTGATTATGACCGTTTATGAATTATGTATCGTTAATACTTTAGTATTGCATATTTTTAATTATTATTATTTGTATAAATAAAAATTATATGTGAGTATGTGACCAATACAACATTTACATATATAATTTCATGGGCTAGGCTGGCCCGCTAGTCTAGTGGGCTAGGATGGGCTAGGTTGGGCTCACATTTTATAGGCCTGACAAATTCATGGGCCGGCCTGACCCAACCCACGAACATCGCTTGGCCAGATGGGCCGGGCCGGACGGCCCAATTTGCCAGCTCTTGTCGCTGCAAGAGAGCAAGAGAGAATTGTGAGGGCCGTGAGAAATTGCATAGGGTGAAAGTGAAAGATGCGGTACAAATGAACTAGGGTTTATCGACGGTTTACAAACGGGTTAGAGACCGTATTCACAAAACGGTCTCTAAATGAGCGGGCAAAAATGGCGGTCAAAATAAAATTTGGGAATTGGAATTCTTAATACCAATTAAAGACCGCTAATGCGGTCTCAAAATAAAATTTAAAATCAGAAATTTAATTTCGGGTTAGAGACCGCCAATACGGTCTCTAAACGGTCTGAATACATAAAATTAAAGACTGGAATGAAATCGGTCTCAAAATTCGTAATTTTTTCAAAATGGTCTTAAATCAGTCTTTATTTGAGACCGTTTTATGACGGTCTCAAAACTTTGGTCTCTAATTTAAGCATTTTTTGTAGTGTTTATAATAATGAAAAGTGGTAAATATTATTATTGAAAAGTGGTAACTATTATTAGTGAAAAGTGTTAATTTTTAATATTGAAAAGTGTTGTTTTATAATATTGAAAAGTGATAAATATTGTTACTTAAAAGTGGTAAGTATTATTATTAGCACCACTACCTAGGCCTTAGATCCTGGGTTTCGAGTCATGGGGAGGGGAAAAGGGACGGGTATTTAATGTAATTCAAAAAAAAGGTAAGTATTATTATTGAAAAGTGGTATATTTTTTTAAAAATAAAATGAGTTAATTCTAAATAAATACACCATCTTTAGTCTCAATATCAATTTAATCACGACTTTTACGATTATTGTAAAAAACCTCAACCTTTCATCGTGTTGCAATTAGATACACATTTTTTTTCTCCGGTCAACCATTGATGATGTGGTTTGTCGGAGCTTGCCACATCAGATTACACATATTCTTTTTTATTTTTTTTATTTTCCACATGAGATTAAATCTTAATATCATATATTTGCAAACATTTCAACAGCCACACGTGGCAAAATGATTGGTTTATCGCAATCTCTTTCTTCTCAAATCACTCTATTTCAAAATCTTTTTTTTCTTATTCATTTCACCTTTATTTATTTTTTATTAATTTTAATCATTAATCTTAACCGTACATTTTTTTAATCTCATCTTCACTTTTGAATATTAAAATTTAAATATAATTTCAATCCGCAAATTGATTGATTTATCATAATCTCTTTATTCTCAAATCACTCCATTTCAAAATCTCCTTTTTTTTTTTTATTAATTTCACCTTTATTTTTTTATTATTAATTTTAATCATTAATCTTAACTAGTACATTTTTTTTAATCTCATCTTCACTTTTGAATATTAAAATTTAAATGAAATAAAATTTCTTCATACGCAAACATCTTAACGGCCCATTATTTGTATTTTATAAATTTTTCACACTTTTCTCTTTTTTGTAGGATTGTTGATTTTTAATTTTTTCACATTTTTTATTATATTCAATTCAATTTCTATTAATATAGTTATAATTTTTTCACACTTTTCTCTTTTTTTTATATAGGATTGTTATTTTTATTTTTCTTATTTATTATTTATTATTCTAGAATGTATTTGTCTAGATTTTCATTATAATCTATTATGTATTTTTATATTTTTTCGTTTGTAGTTTAGACGACCCCAAAATTTTAAAGAAATAAACATAGATTTTTTTATTTTATTTTTAAATAGGGAGTAAGGGGGTATTACTACGCTTGAAAATAATCTAATAATTTAAATGAATGCAACCATCCAACAAAGGTGATCACCACCAAACCCTCAAAATAATTTTGAAGGGACATCAGCGAAAGTAAACTAGTAAGTAAGGTCCTTAAGAGTTTGCCTTACAATAAAATACTACAATTTCAAATAGTTAGCCAAAATAGAAATCCAAGTTTCAAAAGACATGGATTAAAGGGTTGCACTTTCGAGATCGAGCGCTCACAAAACACCTTCAATCCTCCCGAACATTCCCACCTGAAAGTGGAAGGGGTGAGCATTTGAAAAATACTCAGTGAGTTCACTCAAACACCCACTCGAATATCTTACAATCTACCGTAATAAAGGTCAATCATGGGAATCAATGTCTATAATAAACATAAATTTGACATTCATTACTCTCAATCATAGCATTAAGTCACATACCGACAACTCAAATTACATCTTTCAAGTATCCTCAATCATATGACAACCATGCAACACGTTCAACATCATATTTTATATTAATAAATAGTGATATTTATAATATAATGCACGTAAGAGCACATCAATCTTGTTGGGGCACGCTTTACCCGGCTCGAGCATCTTGTTCGGGAGCTACCCGAATGTGATCTTTCGATCAAATCTTGTACGGTGTTACCCGTGATCTTATCATAGCTAGTACAGTTATTATCTGTATACCATACATCTTGCACGGTCTTGACCGTATATCATATATCTTGCACGATTTTGACCGTATATCATATATTTTTCACGTTTGAAACGTGCATGTATGAAAAACATTCATGTTACATACTTCTTCACATATGGGCATGCATAATCATAAGCATTTATGTATTCATATAACATACTTCACACAAGTGAACATGCCTAATATGACAGATCCATAAAGCATATATTTGACAAGTGAAAATGAACATATTTATACACAAATTCACATAGAATATTTAATACAGTAAATCACATGACATTTAAGGTAGAAATTGTAAAAGTCAACAAGAGTTACCCCACCTATTAGTTTTGAAAGTTAAACGGTATCCTCCCCTCTTAGTTCCAAGTCCTTTCACACTTCTCGTACTTTAAATCCTACAATAATTTTTCTACCACTTAGTTCATAGGATGAAAAATAATTATAGTCTAACTTTGTGTATGTGTTTGTGATAGTGTACTTAAAAGAAGTAGAAATATTGGCCAAACATACAAATTAAAGGATTTAGGAAAATGTGCATTTTTAATTTGTAAAAGTTTAAGGACTGAATGAAAGATTTAAATAATCTGGAAGTTCAATATTTTAATGAAAAACAGTAGGTTTCAAAATTTGGGATTAAATGCCACTGATTTCATTCAAAACGGATGAAAAACGAACATTTTAAGTGCATTTGAAGTTATATGGGCATTGTTGCAAATTTATGAAAAATTTGTGACTTTTATTAAATAAAATAGTGCATTTTCGTAAATAATAAAAATTCATTGACAAGCTGGAAAAATATTTGACTTGGGTCAAAATGAAAATTCGAAAAATAACGTTTTGACCCCAAAATACAAATTTATCTACAAAACACAACTCGTAGCTTTAACCTGAATATATTCAACCCCACAACTCATACCTCCACCACCTACTGGAAAAAGCTCTGGCAAGGTGGTCCACCAACAAAATAGGCGGCGCACCGACGGAGAGTCGCCGAAAAACGGGAGAGAGAGAGAGAGAGAGAGAGTATGAAAGGGAGAGGGAGAATAAAATAGATCTAAAAGTTTTCAAACACTTTGACTGGACATAACTGGAGTTTTATAACTTCGATTTAAAAACTAAAATATGTTCTGGAAAGCTTATGAAAACAGCTTTCAAATAATACAAAAAACACAAAAATCGAACTTTTGTATAAAAAGTTATGGCCTGAGGAACATGTTCCGACTATAAGGGTTTTAACCCATCTTTGACCAGCCATAACTGGAGATCTAGAACCCCGATCGAGAATCGGAAAAGTGTTGCAGAAAGCTCTCGGCGAGATCTTTCCAAAAGTACTGGCCGATCAATGATCGAACATCGGAAAGTTTGTCGGAAATTAGAAGGAAGTTGTAGTGTGTGTGGGTAAAAGTGTGTGTCTTGAGTGTTGCACTTATAATGACATACACTTTTTAGTAATTTTATATTACACTTTTTATTCGTATTTTGTTGCACTTTTCAATTGTAGTGTCTTACAATTTTGAATAATATTTTATATTATAGTAACTTGCACTTTTTAGTAATATTATGTTACACCTTTTAGTCGTATTTTGCTGCACTTATCAGTTGTAGTGACATACAATTTTCAATAATATATTCAGTTATAGAGACTTACACTGTTTAGTAATGTTATGTCGCACCTTTTAGTTTTATAATGTTGCACTGTTCAATAATTATCAGTTGTAGTGACATACAATTTTCAATAATATATTCAGTTATAGAGACCTTACACTGTTTAGTAATGTTATGTTGCACCTTTTAGTTTTATAATGTTGCACTAGCAAACCCTAGCCCATTAGTAATCCCATTGGAAGGGGCACTACTACACATTTGGCTTTGTAGAGCTTCAAAAAATGGTCTTGTAGAGCTTTTAAACGAGCTCTCCAAGTGGGAGCTATACAAGTAAAGTCACTTGGACAGCGGTTCATAACCGCTGTCTATGTGTAATTTTTTTTTTGTTTTTTGATTTGCATAACCGCTGTCTATGTGTATTTTTTTTTTTTGTTTTTTGACTTGGACAGCGGTTCATAACCGCTGTCTAAGTCAATTTTTTTTTTTAAATAATTATTTTATATTTTAAAAATCAATTTTATACAAAACCAAATTTATTTATATACCAATAAATAAATTTTATATTTTAAAAATCCATTTTATATACACGTCAAATACCAAAAAATTAAACAAATAAACGTACACTAACGTACGTTCAATTAATATAAACACCAAAAAACATTAAATATCATCACAAATGTATAAGTTAATATATTAAATGCAACAAAAGTTATACTAGCTACTTAAATTAAACCTATACAAAAATCGATTGTACAGGTACCCGATCCAATATTTTTTCCATTTGTCCATTCTTTTGTCTTTGTAAGAGTTGAGCGGACGGGCATAGACAAACTGAAAACAACGATCAATCAATATAGTTAGATATATAGTATATGAATTTTTATTCAATCAATAATAATTTAAATAAATCAATAAATTGACTTACAGTGTTAGGATTAATCTCCAATCTAGAAAAATTGATTATATCCTCAATATAACAACATACAAAATGTCCACAATGTTCTCCATCATGTTGCCTCGGAACCTGTTATGATTAGAAATTATAAGCATGCGTGCATTACAATCATGATTATTTTCTATTAATTTAATAACGTACTAAATTAAATTACCTTAACATTTATCCAGCTCACTTTATTGAAACTAGATCTTGAGGTTTGATTGTGAAGGCGACTCCGATACATCGTCATCACACTGTTATTATTATAATTAAAAAAAATAGATTAAATATGCATAATTTTAAAAGTAAAACAAATCATTATATTAGAATATTAAAAATGAACTTACGCTTCCATGTATGACATGAGATCACGACGATTTGCAACCACCCCATCAACAGTTGGGTCCATAAAAAAGACACTTAATGTCTTCATATTAATGACGACCAACACCCAATGGTTCCTATATTATATTAAGAATATTAAAATTGACTGCAAATGTGCAAATAACATATTACGCATACAAATTTTAACGAAGTGTTTATTGTACGTACTCACCCCATATTTGTTGGCCAAAAAATGAGATGTTCTCTCCCACTTAACCCCAGCATATGTTGGATTATCCCTTCCATGCCATGTGTCCTATCACCCAACACGCAAGACACTTGGGGGCAGACGAAGGAATACTTTCCACTTGCTTCGCTATCTCTAGAGAGATATACCTCACCCAAATATCTTTAACCAACATATATACGCTTATTAAAATTTAAAAAAGAAAATCCAACTGTATAGAAAGTAAATACTGATAATTAATAAACACATACTTGAGGTAAACGGATATGGGGGATGCACTCAACCACTGGTCGTTCAATACTTCAATCACATTGTCCGGAACGATGTAGTCTTCATAATAAGGCAGATGAAAGTGAGCACCCATCGGAATTGTGATGGTATCGAAAGCACGTGACTGCACTATCGTGCTCACCATATTATGTACGACGGAGTTGTGCTCTAAGTCTCCAGAAAATGGATAACCACGTAGGCGCGTATCAATACCCCCGTCCCTCGTTCTCTCCATCCGAATGCCTACTACACCTCTTGATTTTTGTTTAGGCTTTTCTGTTAGTTTCTACAATCAAATTTTCAACATTATTTAGAACGACGGATAAGATAATAAATTTTAATAACATATACTTTACCTTTGCGGTGTGAGAGACCAAGTTGCTCGGCCATTCGATGAAGTGCCCGACCGCTGTTCCGACTGTGACAGCATCATCTACTGGTTTCGGCAAGGGTGAATCTACTTCTTCCTCTACGGGCACTTCTAGCGTGACCCTCACGAAACCACGAGTGAGTGGACAACCATGAATCAATTGCTGGGAGTTGTTGTGCAACGTTCCCGTGGCCACCAACCTCATAGGATACTCCAAATAAAGGTAGCAAAAGGTCGATGGCTGTTCGAATAAGATATTTAGTTAGAAAATCATAACACACTAGTATTTAATTAAAACAAAGGCAAGACATTCCTTTCAAGAAAGACTACAGAGTTTCTGTTTGTTCTCTACTTAAATGAACTTACTGCAGATTGTTAAATAACCCATCCAACAAGTTATCACACCCACGAGTTACTCCAATTGCTCCACAAACATATATAGTTCCTCATTTTTTTCATTGAGAAAGTTGGGCCACAAAAAAAAAAATCAAATTTGTATAGTATAGAGGCAAAACAGATTAGATAGTTTCCCCAAATTGCATTTATTCATTACTTGAAACTATCATTACATATTCATCACTAAATATTGCAGTAACTCCTTTTCATCTAAAAATTGATCATTACAAACAGGAGATGAATGTATTCCACAAAATGTAAAAGAGGCATTTTCCTAGTACAGCTTTTATTTTTCTTTCTTTCTAATCATCAATCAATTGATTCAATAACTAATACTCCCTCCGTCCCATTTCGCCAAAACGGGCATCCCAAGCAAAGCTTCCTATTTCCTTTTTTTACAACCACTACAGGAAATCATACTTTACATGACGATTTTTTTTGTGACGACACAAAATTTGTCACAATTTGTCATTCAAAGGTGACAAAATTAATTTTCGTCACTTAACCAACATAATCCGTGACAAAATAAAAATTTGTCACTAATACTTATTTTATTCGTGACAAATTTTTATTTTGTCACTAAAAATAACTTTTTTCGTCACTAATTTGAAAATATCACGACGGCAATAATAAATTCGTCACAAAAAACTTTGGTGACGACACTCATAATAATTGGTGACGATATTCAAGGTCATGAAAAATAATTTTTTCATGACGATGTTATGTTTTGTCATTAATTAATTAAAATAATTAGTGACAAAATTATTTCGTCACAATTTTATTTGGAGACGATATTCATTGTAATTAGTGACAATTATATTCGTCATATAATATTTTATTTTCATGACGATTTTATGTTTCGTCATTATTTAATCAGATTCATTAGTGACATTTTATTTCGTCACCAATACATATATATAGTGACGATTGTTAATCATTTGTCACTTTTCACAAAGAGGAGTCATTAATTATATAATGAACTGTTTTGCGATGCATGAATTTCGTCACAAAAACATTTCTCTTTGTGACTATTTTTTTTGTCATTATTAATAAAAAATATTGATACGTACTATTTTTTTTAAATACAAATTGAAATTACATGCCATATGGAAATAATATATAACGCCTAATTGCTTCGTTAGTTTCCGTTAAAAAGATTGTAACGGTGTTAAAATCTTAATCCTTCAATTGATAGTTCTACATGAATCAAGCTTATATCAATAGAAATATGTTTTAGTCCTTAAATCGATAGTTAACCCATCTTTTAGGCTTTGGACCGAAAAAAACTCTTTTAAATTTCTACAACAAAGACAACATGTCAAATTAATTCCAATTCTACGTATAGTGTAGCAAGAGTAGAGCCAAAAAGTATTGTAAAAAATATTATATCTAAATTTTCCCCAGCCAATTCACCTAGAATAATCACTTTGATCTATCTGCACGACTGCACCATATACACATGATATATTAGAATCAAAATTCAAACAACTCAATAGGCCTCAAGGCTCAAACCACACTACAAATTTATATATCTAAATCTTAGAATGATGAGTAAAATTGAAGAAATAAATGACAAGATTGGTGTGAATACATATAAAGTCTATAATTCTATCCTTGAATTATAAACTAGAATCTAGATATAATGAATTCCAGCATTTGTTCTATTTCACTACCAAGCAACCCTGAAATCCTAAACAAAAACATATACCATCATGAAAGTGGTGAATATAATGCATAAAATCCCTCCTTTCAATATCCAAATTCAAAATATTGCAGCTCGTATCGCCGCCATGACTACAACAATCCAGCCGCTGTCTTCATTAGTCACTACAAGAAAATACACTTTTCGTAACGAAAATTTTAGTTACAAAAACCTTTCGTAACGAAACATTTCGTTACAAAAGTTGGTCTTGTAAAGCTCGTTGCAAAAAGTTCTTGTAACCAAAAAAATCCAATTTCGTTACCAATACAATTGTAACGACACCTTTTGTGGTTGCTAAAACCTTACTAGTGATAACAAAAATTTTGTTACAAAATGTTGTAAAAATTTTGTTCAAAATATCAATTTCGTTACGAATAAGTTGTTACATAAAATTATATATTTAGTACTATATATTTAATTTATTACTAATATTTACCAGCTCATTTCGTTTCAAGAATAAATAATTAATAGAAATACTAATACACTTTATTTACATATTATATTATAGAGACATTTATATAAATCTTAAAAAACATAGGATTATAATACAATAATTTTATTTCAATAAAATAATTATTCTCCAAATGTACTCAACATACTTGGGAAAAAAAAAAACTTATCAATGTTATCTAAAACTGATTCAGAAACAAAATATATCTTAAAACATTCTAAACAATTATACAAAAATGTAATTGGACATTTCAATGTGTCTAATAATTTGCATAAAAAATCATATACTTGATCGAAGTCTTCTTGTCAACGATCAAAGTGAAACATCATTGTCCTACAAAAGACACAACAATAAAATGTAATAAGATTAAGAATATATTATGCACAAATATAAGTTTACTACATCGATAAAAACGATATTCAACTTAAATAAAAATAAACAGAAAAAATGCAGCAGCATAACTATTGCTTCCCTTAAGCAGCGAGCCAAAGAAAGAAATATAAGTAAGCAAAGGGGCCACTAAGCCCCAAAACCAAGACCTGATCAACCAATACCAACTCCTGGGCTTGGCATACCTAGCTATAGCTAGCTCTATATACATCATCAAAAAACCATCTCAAACACCGCCGACATCTCAAATATATTATAGAGTAGGGCTTAACTGGAAACGCTAAGAAAAAAAGTTATAAGGATTTTAAAGGGTATGTGAATGGTTATCATAAGGAATATAAATGTATAACTTTAATTGTTTCGTTAATTTGCAAATCAACCTCCAGAGCATTATATTAGGTCTCCGAAGCAACAACAATAACCTTGCTGATATCACAAATAGCAGCCTAGATCGCAAGGTGAGCATCAACAGGAGCTCTGTTTGATGAATTTTCATACAAGCCTTTGAAAGCATGCAACATTGAAGTTATAGATTAACAAAACCATTTTATTAGGGTATTAGTATTGCCTAAATTTCAGCTTCTTTAGCATCATTTTTTTGTAGGCTCTGGCATCATTAGGAAAGGAAACCTTTTAACTGAGTTCCTACTTAGACATGTGATTTTATAATGTTAATTATTACCTGAATTTTAGCCTCTTTAGCATCATCAACAAAGAAGATTGCAAGTTGAATGTCCAATAGGTAACAAATCATACCTTCATAACCGTTTTTTCCTTGTTCCCAGTCCAAAGTGACAAAAGTATTGGTCCATGAGAATCATTTGTATAACTGAAAACGCAGAGAATAAAAGGTATAAGGATTTAAACATAGTGAACAAATGGTTATCAGAAAGAGATAAATGTATAAGTTCGATTTTTTCATCAATTTGCAAATCAACCTCTAGAGCATCATTTAGGCCTTCGTAGCATCAACAATAACCTGGCTGGCATCACAAATAGCAACCTAGATTGCAAGGTGAGCGTCAAAATGAGCTGTTTTTTTATGAATTTCCATACAAGCCTTTGAAAGCTAGCAGCATTGAAGCAATAGATTAACAAAATCACTTTATAAGGGTATTACCTGAATTTCAGCCTCTTTAGCATCATTTTTACAGGCTCTTTGGCATCATTACCAAGGGAAGCCTTTTAACTGAATTTCTGCTTAGACAATAGAGAGGTAAACATGTGATTTTACAAGGTTATTACCTGAATTTAAACCTATTTAGCATCATCAACAAATAAATTTTCAAGTTGTAATGGATTTTGAAAGCCACTGGACCAATCAAAGTACATGTCAGTGAAAGCCACTAGACCAGGTGAAAACCACACCATCATCAATAGAGTAGGGTCGTTAATAAACCCGAATAGAAAATGTCAATCTTCACCCATTAACATTTAGGTGTTAACTGATTATCAAGTGAAATCCACTAGACCAATCAAAGTATTTATATACAAAGAAAAAAATACATATACAAATGAGAAAAACATTAGAAATCCCCAAATTATTAGTAAATCATCATACTCAAATTCAATTTCATAACATTATAAAAGAAAATATGATAAATAAGAAAAACACTCAACAAACATGGATGGAAAAACAGAGAAATCAGCTAGCACTGCCATGAAACTGGAATAAGAGGATTCATAAAAACGAATAAAAATTACCACAACGTCAGTGGATTGAAACTATAAATTTATAAGTAGTCTAAAGTGCAACTATGATTCACATCTAGAACATGTGCACACCTAAAGAGTATAAATCATTTAACCGAGGATTACTAATCTTGTAGAGGTATAGCTCACAAGCTCTCTACCTAATATTGAGAATTTCCAAAACTCCACATATGCTTGAAACAACATCGAAGACCCTTTGAATTTCAGCTACACATTCTACTGAATCAAGTGACTATAAAATTTCATTAATATAATATATTAACTGCCTTTGTAAATACCTCAGGATGCAATTCGATAAACAAGTTTGACCGGAACTCAAAAACCCATCCATCAATTATAAAAGTTAAACAAGAGTGAAGTACTTAACCTCCTTTTTATTTCGAAGAACCCTTTTATTGTGCAGGGAAAAATACAACGCTTAGTGCTCAATCCCAAATAAACAATGAGTACTTTGCAACAATAAATGAATATGCAAGAAAACAAATGCAATCAATAACATTAAATGGTTTCATCAAGAACTGCATTTCAAAATATGTAACATAAATCGACAACTGAAACAAAAGGAAAACACAATACTACCTTCTTCGAGGCATATGGGGTGGTATCACTTCACTTGGAGTCACCATATGGTAGACGAAGTCATAACGAGACTCTGGAGCTGGTTGGTGGGCAAGGAAATTGTGGGAGCAGAACACTCCTTAGCAGATTGGATCAATGATCCCAGAAGTGTTCTTGGGGTTTAAAATTCTGATATAGACTAATGCTGTTTCATCCAAAAACTGTAGTGATTCTGTTCTCAAATTCTGTAGTCATCTTCTACTTTCTGTAATATCTTCTGAGGTCATACCTTATAGCCAATTTATGAATAAAATTCCTTTGGTTGCCTGATCAAAAAAAAAAAAAAAATACTGGGCACACAATACCCTCTTTCTCATCATTCAAACTACCTACATTTTTTCCTTCACCAATCACAACTAACTATCTCCATTTAATTGCCCTCACCATTTGTTGGGAATGATTGTTTAATCCTCAATCAACAATTCAGTTTCCTTTTACCAATATGTACTGTATCAAACATTAAAGGGTATACCTTGTACCCTGTTTTGAGTGTGCAATAAGAATTCCTTTTTTTTTTTTTAAATTATCCCAAATCTCCCAAAATTCTCTCAATCAGATTTAAAGATTAAGGGAAATTTTTTAATTTCAACAAATCAAGAATCTCAAACACATCCAAAAATACCATTATTAGAAGCTTTTATGTCCAATCTACGTATTTCAAATCCAGAAATCCATGAGGCATTAAGAAACACAGAAATTCATGATTGCAATATACTAAAGACTTCTAAATATTATGCGTACCGTACGAATTACGAAGGCGATATAGTTCTTGACTCAATTGATCGACAATCGCCGAGGAGGCGGAGCAGAGGCGGCCTTGGCCGGTATCACACGGCGGCACAGAGATGAACTTTTTGAAGATTGATAACAACGTCATTTTTCTTCAAAAAATCAAATTAATTCAATTATGTGAGAAGAAATGGAGATATGTTTTATCTATTTAATGAGAGTGGAGCGATTTACCTTAAATCGGACGCCTGTGTCAATCTCTCACAGCCAAAAGACTAGATCAGAGGGAAAAAATTACGCTAGGTCCACGATTATTTGTGACTTAGGGCAGCGAGTTTCAGATTGGGGAGGAAGAAGAAATTTTCGATTTGGCGCCTACTAATTTCATTTGGCGCTAATTACACAAAAATAATCTATTTTGGATTAAAATTCCCATGTAATTAAAAGTAGGTTGTTTTGACTTTTATTTGTGATGGTTGAGAGAGTGGAGCGATTTTTTTGTTATTTTGTTTCTTTTGAGAGAGAGAATTTATATGGACAATCAAAATTTTATTTATAACTTTTAACTTAAGCGGTAACTTTCAAGACCGCCACCCTAATGTTTTTGATTCCAAACTTCTTTTAAGTAACTTTAAATTTTAGTCATTTTTATATAGTGTGAACATTTATATCTAGTTTATAGGAATTTCTTTAAACTAAAAAAAATATATTATACCCATTACTTTATTATTTTATCTTCATCTCATCTTTCACTTTTACATAAATAATTAAAAAAAAATTAAATCAATGTCCAATCCAAATTAGAATTATAAAATTGAACCAAGAAGTATTATTTATTAAAAAAAATTATACTGTAATTTTTTTCTAAGTTGTATTATTAGGTTATAAATATGGCAAAAACTTATATACAATATTTTACAATATTCTTGTTGTGAAATATGCTTAAATAACTATCTGAATTTGACCCACCATATTCAATCTATATGCACCACCCATATTTTATGAGTTCACCCCTCCTATTTTTTTAAAAAATAAATCTGAGCCGACTCTTTATATTAGATGGCCACAATTATTTCCACTTTACAACCATTACTTATTTGTTTAAATTGTCATTATCTTAATTCATAAACATTCACTTTATCTTAATTTCATACACGAAAACATGAACATAATAAATTTGGACGAAGATTGTATATTTTTCTTATAAAACTTCACGTGTGAGCTAAATATAATTTAGTAGGAGTATATTTTTACTCCCTTGTCTATTTATTTACTCATTTTCTTTTTTAACTATTTTGTAAAAATTCCCTTACGACTAGACTCATTTTCGAATAGTCAAAACATCAATAAATTTAGTAGAAAAGTAATTGATGTACATCAACGGACAAGATTTTAAATATTAAATATATTTTAAAAATTATTTTTCGTATTCCTAAATTTAAATTCCTGAGTGAGTCCGCCATTGTCTCTAACATTTGTTTGTCTACTAGTCTCTGCTTGCCTCTCATCCTTTTATCTCAATAGCTTATGATGTTGATCTTGCCGGGACATATTAGTCACTTCCAAAACACTTGTCAGCTCATGTTAGTAACTTCATTGTAAAAGACTGAACACTTTCACCTCTCAGTCTACCCAAACATTACATGCATATTTTACCTAATTCACCTCTCCTAGTTTGGACGACTGTGTAACTAGCTAATTCACATCAGGCAATGTCGGATTTATTAGCAAAAAAGAATACTCCCTTCGTCGAGTGATTATTTGCACACATTTTTTTTATTAGGACGTCCCAAGATTGCTTGCACACTCTTAATATGAAAATACCTCAAAAAATTAATATCCTCTCAACATCATTTTATTTTTAAAATTGTTACTCATTTTTTACATAAATTTTATTTTACACCTCACAAAATCACCTAAAATACCCATCATTTATCTTACATCACCCACTACTAAATTTCATTTTCTTAAAAAGTGTGCGATCAAACCCGGGACGGAGGAAGTAATATTTATCATATTTGATATTTTTTTGGATGTATGATACTCTCTCCATTCTGTAAAATTTTGCTCAAACCAATTTTTGGATCCACAAAGTATATGTTTATTCTATTTAAATAATTAATTTTTGAGTTTTTTTTTTACTCTATTAATAAAATTGAGTATCTACCAACAATATTTTTTACTAGTTATTTCATATATATTTTTTATATTTAAAATAGGATTTTTTTAAGTGAGCAAAATTTTATTGAAAAGAGGGAGTATAAGATATAACTATTTGCACTAAATATAAAAATGATATATTCTCGCTTAAATATAATTTTAAGCCAAACAAAATTAATGAACAATTAAAAGTGATTTATTTTATTAATTAATAATTAACCATACTTTTAGAAAAGTGAAAAAAAAAATTGTTTGGCGGTCTTCGAATTCGTAAAGGCGGTAAATTATGCCAAAAATTTAATTTCTATTACAGAAACAGGAAACCCTAAATATCATTAAGGTAATTTTAAATTAATTTACTCCACCTTCATTAAATAGACACGTCTCCATTTATTCCCACAGATTTAATTGGATTTGATTTTTTTTAAAGAATAAAGGGGCGGCGTTAATATCTCATCTTCACAAAATTTCTGCTGAACTGAAGGAGGAGATTCGTAAGAACAAGCAGGAGAAGCGGAGGCGACGTGAGGAGAGGGAGAAGACGAAGAAGGAGAACATTCTGAGAACGGGAACGAAGCTTCAGAAGATTACGAATCCAAAGACGCTTAAGAAGATTGCTAAATCAAAGCAACGGAAGCTTCTGAAGAACGTTCCTGAAAATATTGTTAACAACAAGAAGAGCAGCAACTGATCTCAATTTCACGTTTGTTCTTCTTTCTTGCTCATCACTCTGTTGTGTGCTCTTAATTTTTAGTATATTTACATTAACGTTTATGCTGCATTCTGATACCGGCCAAGACGCCACTTTCGCTCCGCCTCTTCAGCGATTGACGATCAATTGACTCGAGAACTCTACTGCCTCGTTAGGTACGCAAACGCCGAGAAGCTATCCATTCGTTCTAGTTTAATCATGAATTTTTGTCTTGCTTACTATTGTCTCATGAAATTCTGAATTCAAAATATTTGGATAAAGGTTGATCTTCAAGTAATTGAGTCTAATATTGGTGTTTATGGACGTGCTTGTGATTTTTGACTTGGTCGAATTAAATTTTTGGCCTTGGTACCAAGAATCCAATTGAAGTAGAATCTTGAGAGATTTGGGATAACTATATGTGTTGGCTATAAATTTATATTTCATTTGCAGTATTCGATGGACTTGGAATTTGTTTCATTTTTCAGTCAATTTTGGTATTCATTGTTGAATTTTTTGTTGTTCAGATTTATTTGTTAGTTGTTTGATCAAAATTTGATTTCTATTTACAATTCTGAATAATCTGTTTTTGGGAGTATGTGTTAGTTGTTGCTATAGGAGTTATATTTTAAATTAAGGGTTTCCCATTAGGTAATTTTCAATTTTATGAATCTTTAGTTCTACTTGAGCAGGCTTAATTATTTTTTATTTTTTGTTGGATATGTTTGTAGAGCTAGCTAGCTTATGATATTTTCAAAGTGTCATACCCATTAATATGCCTGTTGTCATACATATTTCAAATGGATTGGGCACTATAATAATTGCCAGTCTCTAACAAACATTTTAGATTTAGAAAAACCAATGCAAAAATAATATAGACTGATCATTTAAAAAAAAGAAAGACAATTCAAATTTCAAACTTGTGCAAATTCTACCATGATAATACACTTTCAACTAAATATGATGATCGGTGTAATTTTAGTGTAACTGGATTTTTGAGAACCACCAAAGAACCAAGGCACAGAGGAGCAATACAAATGGGATTAATATATAGATGAACAGATTTGTTAGCTAATGAATTAGGCTTCATGAAGACAATATTATTCTTTGAGATATGATCATCAGAAATGATAGCAATATCATTGTTGCAAATATCATTCAAAGCTGCTGCAGATGGGGACTGCAAATGTTCACCAAGAACTTGTACGATGATCGATGCATTCTAGTTTGTAGACCGATATCAAACAAAATATATAATTATACATGCATGAAATCTGCATAATTAATGAAGAAATGAAGAGTGTGTCTTAATTTAGATCTATACAGAAAAATGCTTGATGTCATATTTTCTTGAATGTTATTATGGTTTACAATTTGAATGTTTCCTTTTGTTTGAAATCCTCTTTATTCATGCATTTAAACATGTATTCAATTCCAGTATATATATCTCCTTCAATATGCCAGCCCAATTACCAATTATCGTTATTTCCACAATAATCAATTTTGCTAATAAATCATTTTGTTTTTGGATGTGATTGCTTTCTTCCAGGTTTTTGATATGGCTCCCGGAGGTTCAAAGAACCTGAAACAAAAACGTAATTTCATTGCAAGAACAGGTATTAAAGATCTTCTTAACAAAGAAAATGCTGGTGTAGGAGGTCAACAAGATACAAGAACTCAGCAATCGAAAGGAGGTTTACATGTTAAACCACCAAATTTAGCTATTGCAACCTCTCAATTTCCATCTCAAGCCTCTGAAATACCCGAAAATGAATCCTCTCAAATCCCATCTATAGAGAGCATTCAACATGAATCTAGCGAAAATGTTGTTGCAACAACAGGTGAAATTATTATTTTTTGGTGTTTTTACGTGTTAAACTTTCATAGTTTATATATATGTACGTGAAATTATAAATTGTAAAACATTGTATTGTTCACATGTAGCTCTTGGTACCAAGAAAAAGACTCGGGGCAAAACAATTGGAAAAGGAATCTTGAAGTATTTTGATACTTACAAGAGCAAACTGAAGATTAATGTGGACCCATCAATTGGGAGACCCATAAATGGGGATGAATCTGCAAATCTAGCTAGTCAGATTGGGGTAATAACTCGAGATGTCCTTCCGGTGCCAAAAACATGGAAAAAGGTAGATGAGGCCAATGGATTGGGACCAGGATTTGACCATCTACATGTATGAGTTAAAAATTAAATTTGTTTAATATATAGTTTTCACCTTCTTGTAATCTAATGTGCATATTTGTGTGTGAGTTGTAGATGCATATGGATGTGAATATCGATGTCCCCGGTGTGACACACTGCTTGGTCAATAGGATGAAAATAAGTACTCGACAAAAACGTTATCGGTTGCATCAACACTTCCTTCGGTTTGCAACTGTACAAGAGACTAAGAATAACAAGCCCTCTTTCTGTCCGAGACAAGATAACTGGGAAGAATTGTGCGATCATTTCGCATCTGATAATTTCAAGGTAATGATGTGAATTATCATGCAAAAAGTATCATAACTAATCATATGTTTCAGCAATCATTAATGTTTTAGTCATAGTAGCATGAAATCGAGACATAAAATATGAAGAGATGTTATTTTCTCTTGTAAATTGCAAGAAATGAATATTATAAATACAACTTACTTATGAGTATGTCTATTAGTTAAATTAGAAATTTTGGGGCTTCACTTACTCCCAAATTGTCTTATTTTATGTTCTTGCAGCATAGAAGCGAGGTGAACCGAGACAACTGGAAAAAACTGCGATGCAAACATATATCTGGAAGAAAAGCTTTTACAGTTCGCAGCCGTGAAATTGTGAGTAAATAAACGTTATTTTTTTGTGAATTAGCTGAAATGTTGATGGGTATGTACATGTTGTAATTTGTAATATTGGAGCCAGGTTTTGATCATGTGATGGATGTTGCTTATATATAATTTTGGATGTTAGAAAGAAATTGGTCATTTTTGTCAAAGTCAACAAATCAATTAGACTATGTATTCTTGTTAAATTCAAAAGGATATGAATTTATGGATTTTGTATTGACACTAACTCAAATTGATGTAATTGTCATTATATTAGTCTTTGTGTATGAACTTTGACAAGTGAAAAGAGTTTTGATGAGGATAGTTGTGGAGATATATGCCTTTGTATTTTGATTATATTGATTATTCCTATTATATTTTAGTTTGTAAATTAGTATATTAATTGTTGTCTATTATGATAAAGTATTAACTTATTTTGTTATGTAGTCTGAACGTGAGTTAGCTGGAGAACCATGTGATCGAATTGACTTGTATGAGCGTACACACAGTTCAGAGAAAAATGGTTGGAAATCCAGGGAGGCAAAAGAAAATTGGGTAAGTTTTGTAAACATATTTAACATATTATCTAATAATAAGTTTTCAATCCTAGTATATATATGTTGTTAATAATTAAATGGTGTTTTTTGGCGATATTGAAACATATTTTTTCTCCTTGTTAAAATCACTATGCAAGAGAGTCTTCAATTATAATTACTTGCTTAATTAGAGTTCAATTCTTCTTTACTCTTTATTGGTAGTAATGATGTTTATGGGTTTTCGTTGATAAAAATGAATCACTAAAAAAAATCGGGATAATTATTTATGAGATTTACTTTTATTACTAAAATTGATGACAATTTACTTCTCTTTATGCTAAATTGTCAAGAGATGATGAAAAAAAAAACGAGAAGAATATATTGAGCTCGGAATTGAAAAGAGTGCAGATGAGATAGTATTGGAGGTGTTGGGTCATGGAACTGGATATGTAAAAGGTCTTGGTTATGGTCCAAAGCCTCCAAGCAGACGCAACACATTGCACGATTCTTCTAATCAATTGCAAGAGGAACTAAAAGACGCGAAAAAAAGCTGCAAGAGTCTGAAGCTCAGGTGGAAGAACTCAAAACGCAGTTGACTGTTTTGAATGCAAATATGGTTGCGCAAGATGCAAAGATGGTTGCACAAGATGCAAAGATGGTTGCTCAAGGTGCAAATATTGAGAAACTAATGGCTTTTTTGAATGATAAAGGGATATAGTTCTAAACTTTATATTTGTTTTTTTTTTTTTTGGTTTCATGAAGTTATAGAACAACATTTCTTGTTAGTTGTTAAGTTTTCTAAATGCTTGAAGGATTTTTTATTAATACAATGTTATTTTTTATCTTTAAATTATTTATAGTTGTAAATAATTATTTCATGACGAATTCTATGTTGTAATATATATTAATTTTACTATAAAATAATATTGTCACTGTATGTAAATTAATAATGACGATATATGTTGTTACTATAGTTTAAAAAAAAATTGGGACAATTATCATTTTCGTCATTGAAAATATTTTATTATGACAAAAAATATTTTGTCACCATTCTCACATCTTTTAATGACATTGAGCATTTTGTCACTAAAGATGGCGAAATGTATTGTCATTATATCTAAATATATAATGACAAGCAAATTTTAGTCACTATAGTGTAATTCTTTCAGGACGAAAGATTTAAAATACGACAAAAAATATGTTGTCACAGTTACTAAAATTTTAGTGACGGCCACCGTTTTCGTCACTAAATAGTACATTATAATGACAAAAAAAGTTGTCACAATTTCCACATCATTTAGTGACAGTAGAAATTTTGTCACTAAATCATACTTTTTAGTGACAAATTTTATCGTCATTATATATACACACATATAACAACGAACAACATCTTGTCATGAAATAACAAATGTATCATGACGAAATATACAAAATATGACAAAATAGTTAGTCTAATTGTAACAAAAAATAATGTCACTAAAATTTGATAAGGTTAGTAATAGATGGACAATCGTCATAAAAAAAGTAATTTTTAGTGACAATAAATTAAATCGTCGTGAAAATTATAACCTTTAGTGACGAAATATCATATTAAGTGACGAAATTTTAACACCAAATGTGACGATTTATATGTCACCATAGATGAATGATATAGTGACGATAACCTTTATCGTCATCAAATGAAGACTTTTAGTGACAAATCAAAACAGCGTCGCATTTTACCTACCGCCACGCACATTTGGTGACATTCTTTGTGACGAAAAAATTCGTCGCCGAAAAACTTTCGTGACGAAAAATGGGGTTTTTATGACGATTTTTTTCGTCGGAATTTCCCAAATTTCTTGTAGTGAACACACATTATCTCTCCCTACATTTTCTATTTCCCATAGCTCCTCTACTCAACAACCCACTACACATATAATACTATATTCCTTAATCAATGTTCAAAAGGCAAACGAAAATCTTAGGGAGTATAAAATATATGCCTAAATAAATTTCGAGCTGGTTACACTTTATCAAATCCATTATTAGATCCCTAATCAAATCAGATCAGATGAATTAAGCACTATTGCTGCATCATGAAGTATAATGGACAAACCAAATCTCACATTTCATCAAAAAAATAGAATGTTGATACTTGAGATATGTTTTGAAGTGCCTCAATAAAGTCGTCTCCACCATCAGCCGAAAACCTAGCATCAGCGACACTATTATCACAGCTTGCTCCACTCGACAATCCGTGACTGGATTTTCTCTCGGACCTCAGAGACTCCACCTCTCTAGTCAACTTGGCAAGTTGTTCTGAAAGTTGACCCACCATATTCATGGCTTGAACAGCAGGTGCCATCGCTAACGAGGTCTTCGTCACGCCATATCCCAAACTCCGTAAGCGGCCGTGATGCTCCTCACGACCGATAGCCCGTCCATACAAATCATCAACTCCGATAGTGCGAATGTCCTCGGGCGTCATGGTCTGAGATAAGCGCTCATAAATCACAAAAAAATACTCCCTCCGTCCCGCTATAAGTTTCCCCTTTCTTTTGGTTGTTTTGATTAAGAAATATGATTAAATAATAGATGTAGTACAAGTGATGTGATGGTGAGAGAGAAAATAATAGATGAGTGTGAGATGAAATATGATAAAATAATAGATAAAGTGTAAGTGATGTGATTGGGAGAGAGAAAATCATATGCCAAAAATGGAAAAAAATGAAATGGGAAACTTATTGTGGGACATCCATAAAAGGAAAGTGAGAAACTTATAGAGGGACGGAGGGAGTATTATTTAATTCTTTGTATAGAAATAATAGTTTGTAATTGAAAGATAAATTAATGAATAGATTACCGCTTTTTCGATGATCCGCTGTGCAATGGGATCGGGAATACGCCCGTCTCGAGTCTTTCTTGTAGTCTGAAATAACTCGAGACGGGTAACAATAGGCTCGCTCTCTCCCACTTTCCTCTTTTCTTCTTTCTATGATAGTGATGAAAGTGTCACTTTAGTAGATATATTAAAAGTGAATATATAAAAAAAATTAAAAGTTAGGATTTTGATCTCACAATAGCTTCTGATATGCGTGCATAACCTCTGTTCGATCCACGATAACGAGCCTCCATCGCCTTGGCTTGTTTGCGCTTTTGCTGACTTTGCCTCTACAGTGTAATAGAAATACGATAAACACTGAAAAGCATAGGGCATTAGCTAGGAATTGAAGAAAATGACATTGATCAATTTTACCTGGAAATCCTCATCCATAGCATTACGAATAAAATCCTCCCAGTATGGGGCCACCATAGGGTTATCCCGATAAGCATCAGGCGGATTAGCCGAGTAATGTCCGGTGTCCTGATCTAGTGTCACACGTCTCAGGTAAACCCGAAAATTCTTTGCCATTTTTCTAGCTTGAGACAATATTAGCTTCTTGTTGGAATGGTCAAGGCCGCTGAATGTAGTCTATACGCATATTACATGACAAATTAGTAAATTTAGTAATTATACAATAACTTTCAATAAGCATATATATAACTAACATACCGACAGTTCTTCCCATAATCTTTCCTTCAAAGGGGTCATTTTTTCGTCACGCCAGTCCTTGGCAGGCAGCACGATAGGGATTACGCTCCTCACTGCAGCTCCAATGTAGAAGGATAAATGCTCACTCTCTTTTCCTATAGGCTGTCCATACTCATTGAACGGTACCTACAATAACATAGTATTTAATTAGGTTCAACGATCAATCAATATAATTAGAATTTCAACTATTCAATTGTAATAAAATTACCTTAGGTATTTTCCCTTTGCTACGAGCCCTCTTAATAGAAGACATCGTTACTATACCTCTCGTGCGCTTCTCCCCAGAGCTGCTACTGGTGGGAGCATCAATGACATCCTCTCTCAACTCATCAGTATGATGTCGATCATATGCACCCTGATCTCCATCATAATCTCCATCAAACTCTCCATCAGAATCTTCAGGATGTGGCAAAAAAGCCATGATCCTGTAAAGTAGAAGAAACAACATTTAGTAAACAAAAAACAAACAATAATCAATAAAGCAGAAAAACAACACTTAATATTCAATAAAGTAGAAGAACAATAATCAATAAAGCAGAAGACACAATATTCAATAAAGTAGAAGAAACAACATTCAATAAATTCGTACATCTCTTTTTAGCACTTATTTTTCTTTTTCTTTTTTTGGTTGACTTTTCTCGTTCATGACCATGAATGTTAACAAGATCCGGATTTCCATATTCATCCTCATCTCTAATTATTCTCTGGTACGGGCGTGGATTTGCAGGATCATCGAAAGAGGGTACAGGATGAGTGAAGTTCTGAAAAGGATCATCTTCATCGACGTTGTCGCTAATCTGGTAACTATTGTTCAATTTGTTTGATAGAACCACAATGGACCATTTCTTATTAACTGGGTCGGGGACATAGAAAATTTGTTGAGCTTGACTGGCCATTATGTAAGGGTCATCTCTGTATCCCACATTCTTCAAATCAACGCGTACGAATCCAGAACTCTCAACTTGGACCCCGTTAGGGATCCTCACCCAACTACACTCGAAGATTGGTTGGCGGTGAACAACATAGTCGAGTTCCCAAATGTTGACAATCTGTCCAAAGTAAGTAGTGCTCGATTCATCCCCTGCAGTTGCATTAATGGACACCCCACTATTCTGCATTGTACTTGTGGCATCATGATCTCTCGTATAAAATTTGTATCCGTTAATAAGATAACACTTGTATGAATACACATGTCTATCGGGCATTCTGGATAACCACTTAACTCTTTCTTTCACCGAATCTTTATCCTGTGACAACTAGGGGTGGGAATGGGCCAGGCTACCCGACAGGGGCCTACGGCTCGGCCTTCTAAAGCTCGGCTCGGCTCGGCTTGTTTAATAAACAAGCCAGGCTCAAGCTTTTTTTAAAGCCTTTTTAATTAAATAGGCCGGGCTTGAGCTTTTTCGTAAGCCTTTTAAGCCCAACAGGCCGGCCTATTTAACTCTATTTCTATATGTAAATATATAATATATAAAAATACAATAAATATATAATATAATATTCAATATATGATGAGATTATCGTGAAGAAATTATATACTTTTTATTTTATTTTTCTTTGTAATAGTTAAAAATAATTGATATGAACATTTGCGAGTATAATTTTATGTACCTTTTGATTAATTTTTTATTGTTCTTATTTTTTCATTTTGAAATTTAAAAAGTTAGTTTTTATAATTTAAAAGTGCGGTAAAAATTAATTTTGAATAATACTAAAAAGGGCTTTAAAAGGCTTTCGGGCCAGGCCTATTTACTAAAAAGGCCAGGCCTAGCCTCTTAAAAAAGCCTATAATAGGCCACAGGCCAGGCTTGGGCCCAAATATTATATACCAGGCCCAGGCTTTTTTTCTTAAGGCCTGGCCCGGCCTGGCCTATTCCCACCCCTAGTGACAACATACTTACTACATGACCATTGAACCAGTCAACAAACGTGCGATTGTGCTCAACTTCAATCCATGATCTATCTCTGGTGGGAAACGTCTCAGCAAGTGCTTGCATGTGTAGGTCAATAAAAGGAAGCACATCGACTGTGTTGTGAAGTACGCACAAGTGCATCCGTGTTAGTTCCTCCATACTAACACTTACAGGTTGACCACCAGTAATGCCTTCACCATCCATCCTATTGGTGTGTCGGGTAATTGGAAGTCCAATTGCATCGACGTTCGGAATAAATTCAGACCAGTACTCGATTGCTTCTTCGACTAAATAGCGTTCTGCAATGCATCCCTCCGGACTGGACATATTCATCACATATCCTTTGAGCACTTTCATATATCTCTCTACACCATACATCCATCGCATACGAGCGGGACCACACATCCTTGTCTCCTGTACTAAATGAACGGTTAGGTGAACCATTATGTCAAAAAATGATGGAGGGAAATACATCTCAAGCTCACAGAGCGTCCCCACAATCTGTCTCTGAAAACCAACCAACTTTCTAGGATCTATGACCTTGCTACTCATTGCCTTGAAGAACCAACATAACTTTGTTATGGTTATGCGCACATTTTCAGTCAGAATAGAACGTATTGCAATGGGCAAGAAAGTCTCCATGATGACATGATAGTCATGAGATTTCAGATTCAAAAGTCTCACGACATCATCTGATACAAGACTCTGTATGTTGGACGAATAACCCTCCTGTACTTTCACATTCTTTAGTGTCTGAAGTAACTCTTTTCTCTCATTGTTGGACAAGGTGTGAGCAGCAGGAGGTAAGAACGCTTTGCCCTTTTCTCTAGGCACAGGTGTTAGTTCTAATCTTATTCCCATATCAACCATATCCATTCTTACATTGTAACCATCCTTGGACTTCTTATCAGCTAGTAGAGTATTGAGCAAGCTGGCACAAACGTTCTTCTCAACGTGCATTAGATCAATGAAGTGTCTAACATACAGCTCTTTCCAATAGGGCAAGACAAAGAAAATTGGTTCCCTCTTCCAACCGCTAGTGGGGACACTTTTTTTGAAGCTCTTTCCGTACTGTGTGTTGATATTCTTCATCTCATTCAATACATCCGAACCTGACAATACACGTGGTGCTTCATCTGTGTCGGTTGTGCCATCGAATGCATCAGCAATTCTTCTGTACTTATGCGTTCGTTCCAACCACCTCCTATGTCCCATATAAACGGTCTTCCTACAATGATTCAAGCGAATGTGATGTGTCTTCTTCGTACAACAAGGACATGCATCGGCCCCCTTCACACTATATCCAGATAGATTCCCGTAAGCGGGAAAGTCATTGATAGTTCCAAAAAGCATGGCCTTCAACTTGAAGTTCTCCTTTCTACAAGCATCATACACATCGACACCCTCATCCCACAGGAGCTTCAAGTCCTCTATCAAAGGAGCTAGATATACATCTATGTCGTTACCAGGTTGTTTGGGTCTCGATATCAACATAGACAACATCATGTAAGTGCGCTTCATGCACAACTCGGGTGAAAGGTTATAAACTAATAGAATCATTGGCCATGTACTGTGGTTGGTACTTTGAATACCGAACGGATTCATTCCGTCAGTTGAGAGTGCAAGACGCAAGTGTCGTGGCTCGTTGCCAAATTCTGGATGCCTGACATCGAATGTCTTCCACTGTGGTGAATCATCAGGGTGTCTTAGCATTCCATCTTTGATCCTATCATCATGATGCCAAGTTAAATTTCTAGCATCCACAGCGATACTATACATTCTCCTGAATCTTGGTATTATTGGAAAGTACCACATCACCTTCGCGGGAGATTTATTTTTCTTATATCGTTTCTTCCCACACTTGGGACATTCATCGAGGTCTGCATACTCCTTCCGAAATAAGATACAATCATCCGGACAAGCATGAATTTTCTTATGTGTTAACCCGATGGACTTGAGCATTTGTTTAGCATCATACGCTCTCTTAGGCAGTACATTTCCATCAGGCAATAGATCACTAATTGCTTCCAGCATACTTGTGAAGCACGTATCAGATAACGCGTGAGCTGCTTTTAAGTTCAACAATATCAACACAGCTGACAGTTTTGTTGCCTTCTCACACCCGGGCCAAAGAGGTAATCCAGCTGAATCATCTAACTTCTCTGACATATACGGGTGATCTCGCAACTCATCGCCATCCACATTCGATGTATCAACAGTAGGTACATCTTCTAAATTATCTGCATCCACTGTATCTTCAAACCTAAAGTCAGTTTCTAAGTTGCTTAAGCCGCATCTATCTCTTGTCTCACCATGAAATGTCCAAACAGTGTATGATTTATCAATACCGTGAATTATCAAGTGGGTGAACAAACTTTCTCTGTCTCTAACAGTTTTTCAATTCATACATTTCCAACAAGGACATGGAATGTACCGATGGTCGGTGCAGTTTCTAATTGCATAATTACAAAACTCTTCCACCCCATTCCTATACTCCTCTGATAATCGATCGGCTCGAACCCACTTTCGATCCATATAAAACTATATATAGATGCCTATAGGAAATACAATATGAAGTGTTTCTCAAGACAATGTATTCTAATGTATTAAATCTAAAAGTATTAAACTTAAAAGTATTACATTAATCCTAATGTATTAAACGTGTTCGATCATCTCCTAATTTATTTTAACAATGATATTCCATTAATAAATGAAAGAATCAAATTTATTGTGTTTTAATTAATACATAATATTTAATGCATATGTCTTGAATTTGTCAATTGCAGGAAACAAGAAATCCTAATTAGTATTGAAGACTTTTAGACCAATCATGCTGTTTGAAATCAAAAATTGAGCAATTAAGTTTAATTCAGTTCTTGTATGAAGTATTCAACCGAAAGAGAGAATTTGAAAACTGCATAAAAGATTTATGGAGTATTAACTTTTAGACGGTCATGTTGTTTCAAAACTAAAATTGAACAATTAAGCAAACTATTATAGGATGGACGAAGTAATTTATTAGCTTCTTTTCTTTTTTTTTTTGGTCTTTGGAATTCTGATTTATTGATAATCTTTTATTTCCAAAAGGTTGACTTTTTTATTGATTGAAAAAGTCAGAAGACAGAAAGGTTTTAATGATTTTAAGAGACGTGTAACTTCAAAGTTCAAATTACTTGGTACTTGTTTTCTTCCCTAAATAAAATAATCCCATTCCTTAAAATCATATAAAAAAATATGTATTGCTGTCATATTCTGATCTTGATCTGAATTCTTGAATCTCGAACCATCTTAATGAATAACTAATATATTATGGCAGCAAGATGTATACACAAGTCCTGTATCCAATCAATTTAACCAGATTTGGATGTTCTACAACACCTAGAAACTGTACTTCTGCTACCCATTGTTTATGACCCTACCAACATACAAAATAAATTTCATACTAATACTTATGGTAAACATAGTCCATACAAATCATAATCATTAAAGATTGAATCTTGACAAGAGACTAAGACAAAGACAGGAAAAAATTGTGAAAACCTGATAACCATCTTTGTTGAGTTTCTTGATTGCAACAACAGTAGAGGGGCCCTTTCCTTCAAGGGGCTTAATGGCTCCTTTATACACACTTCCAAAACCGTTATTACTAAATCTATTGTGTATACATCTTCCTTTAGTGGTATTTATTTATGGGTTTTAATTTTAAAAATTGATTTTAATTTTTTTTAGATTAAATAATTGTGTAATGATTGAAGATATTATATTTATGTAGAAAAATTGAATGATGAGTTTATTATATTGATTGGAGTAATAGTAGGTTTAACACAAGCATATTATCAAACACCTTGAGTGCTTCAAACACCAATATATATACACCATACATATACCATTAATATACATACACAAATACATCTCCTAATATACACCATTAACATACATCTCCTAATATATATACACCTAATATACACCATTAACATACGTATAATATACACATTAACATATATATACAATATAAACAGATTAAATGACGTACTATGTATATATATATATAAACGTACCTCTACAGCAGTGGGAGTGGTGGAGGGAGTTGGGCGAAGGTGAAGGCGACGGCAACGGTGACGGCGACGGCAACGACAACAGCACGCAGGAGAGGGAGCGTCGGTGCAAGGAGAGAGAGGGAGGGAGGCGCCGGTGACGGCGACGCCGCGAGGAAGGAATCCGACGGCGACACCGCGAGGAAGGAAGCGACGGCGACGCCGCGAGGAAGGAAGCGACGGACGGCGACGGCGGATTTGGCTTCACAAATACTCTGTGTTTTTTTTTTTTTGAATTTTAGGTTAAACGCATTTGTGGGATTTGGGGGAGAAGACCAGACTTCAATTCAATTCGTGTAGTGGTGACAGCGGGTGAATTAATATTAAATGGGGTTGAACGTTATTAATATTAAATGGGGCCTGAACGTTAAAACAGAGGGTAAACTCTCTTGCAGAGCGGTTAAGAACCGCCTTCCAAGTGTTATCTTGGAGAGCGGTTCAAAACCGCTGTCCAATGCGGGCTTGTAATGCGGTTCTCAACCGCTGTCCAAGTGTTTCACTTGGACAGCGGTTTTGAACCGCTGTCTATCTTTTTTTCTTTTTTTTTTTTATAAAACCGCTCTCCAAGTGCTATCTTGGAGAGCTTTTCAAAAAAAGAGCTCTCCAAGTGCTATCTTGGAGAGCTTTTCGAAACAAGAGCTCTCCAAGTGCAGCTCTCCAAAGCCAAATGTGTAGTAGTGGGGAAAACCCTAGCCCCTACCCTAGGACCTGTGTGGCTGCCGCCGCCCTAGCCCCTACCCTAGGACCTGTGTGGCCGCCGTCGCCGCCTTGGACATCGCCGGCAAAGGTAGACCTCCGCCTTGGAAATTGCCGCCTTCGAGAAAAACACCACTGATGTCGAGTGGGGTTGTGGAGAAAGACACCAGTTCCGATGGAAGACTCCATTAAAACTCCAGAATCGAAATCCATAACTAACCAAACCATCCCATCAATAATAAAAAGCCCCATCGCAACAATTGCCAAAACCAAAGAAATTCACAAATCCAAGATAGAAATGCGATATGTACCTTCAATACGTTGCAGCAACACCACAGTCGGGGGCCGACGACGGTCGTTAGAAGAAGAAGAAGAAGAAGAAAGAGTGGGAAAGAATGAAGAAGAAGAATAGGCGTGAGAAAACCGATGGAGAAATTAAATGACATCTATTTATATGATCCAAATTCAGGAAAGTGAGTTGGAGCGGGCGGGTCGAACCGGGTCAAGTGGGCGGGTCGGACCCAGTTTCTTATAAGAAACCAATTTCATATAAGACTTTACCATTGTTGGAAATGTGTTAACTAACCATTTATAGATAATATAAAATAATCATACAAGTACATATATGCATCCATTTTGTTGCATAAATTATGTCATAATCAAATTATCGTGCAAATTGATCGTAATTATATTATTATTATCAATAGTGATGCGTCGAAAAAGAACGCCTTTAGATATCTGTCGTTCCTCCACGAGCACTGCTAATCACGAATCAAATCACTCGGTTATCTTTGGCAATCTTCACGTAAATCTTCTTGAGAGTCCAAAAAATGACCTGCAAAAGCACACCGGAGGGGGGCTCCGGCGTGGAAGCTCCGACGCTCAAGTCAGAATCGATATTAGGAGAATCAATGAGGAATTTCCCTGTATTTCTAGGGAAATTCCGGCGAATATCGTGGTGTTTCTCCTCAATTCAGTGTGTGTTTAGTAATAATGTATGTATTATGTAAAAACGCGATTAAGAATATGGAAAATAACCTGCTTATATACCTGGCCCCTCTCTCCGGAGAGGGAAAGACTCGTTCTCCCTATATTCTCGGCCCATTCCTGTAAATCCGGCCCCAAGTCCCTGAGGAATCGGTCTATCTCCCTGAAGACCTGGTTCCTCAACGTATCATCCCCTATCTTCATGGCATGACCCCTTCCTTTGACTTGGTTAAGAAAGATTAATTGATATCATGCGTTCCCCTTTGGGCCTTATCCTTAAGCCCAAAGGATATTATCCTTCAAATGTGGGCCAAAGGCCCAACCAATCTTACTTCTCTTTAGAAGCCCAGGGGTGTATTAATCCAATCCTTCGAGCTTATTGACCTAACTGAGATTACTATAATTTATCCTGTTTCCACGTGTCGACTTTTCCGAGAGCGACATATTTATCTACATCAACCACTCCCCCCTACTCTCGTAAAAAAGATAATTTTTAAGAGAGTAGGAAAATAATAATAATAAGATACGTTATAAAGAAATAATCTATTCCTTTAAATCCTCCTTTCTTCACACTTCCCTGGAAACAAGAAATATTCGATCATTAATGATTATCTAACACCATCATGCCCTTTCCGCTTCCACACGCAACCCTACTTTCGAAATCTGTGATCCGGCTTTCTGCCCGTGAGGAAACATTAAGCCGCCTCTTTCCAGTCACGCGCCCTTTCATTGGGGGCATTTAATTCTCCTCGACTTTTCCCTCTCTCTCCTCTTCACAACCATTTCAAATTATATTCACTTCGTGAAAAACCCCTCTTTTCTTTCCTTTCAAACCTATCCACTCCTTTTCACTCTCATTTTCACTTCTACAATTAACTTCTTCAAGCACGTCTATCAACCAGTTCATCACCTTCAAAACCGACCTCGCTTCAGGTATCTCTTCTTCTTCCTCGACTTTTCTTTTACTGTAACCATGGAAAGTTCAACTTCCACTCGAAATTCATCGGATTCAATATCCATGGAAAGTTCCACTTCCACCTCACTCTCCATATTCCCTATAACTGACCGAGCTTTGAAGGACAAAATCTCTGGTCCCTCGATCCTCACTCCTGAGCGCGTTGCCGCTTTTCTCCGTTCAGGGATCTTCCCCGCCGATTACTCAGTTAGGGCCGCGCATAGGAAAGAACGCCCTAATTTTCCAGGTCCTAATACCTTAGCCTTTTGGGAGGCTCAACTAAAAGGAGGCCTCTGATTTCCGATCCATCCTTATCTCTCTGAAATTTCCACTTAGCTTCGCATACCTCTGAACCAGTTCACTCCCAACGCTATACGCGCGATGTTAGGCTTCTATATCCTGATGAAGGGGAACGGTGGTGAGCCTTCAGCCCAACTCTTTTTAACCCAATATGTATGCAAGTTTGCGGATGGGTTTTTTTATGCTAGCGGCCGTACTTCCAGGACCGGAAAATTCATGGAAAAGCTCCATGAAGGGGTCCAGGACTGGAAAGACTATTATTTCTTTGTTACAAATCCCTCTCCTTGGGAATTTCCTCACGAGGAGTGGATTTATGAAAACCCTGGGGTGCCTCGTCCTCCTCTTTCTGTTTGTTCTTCTTTAAATCTGGATGTGATGAACCATTTGAACGATAATGTATCCGCCCATGGCTTTTTTGATGTGATGAATATCTGTAAGAACCCTAGAACCCTTTCTCACTTTGGTTTTGGTCGCCCCGATTATCCTTTAGGTCCTGATGATGGTAATACCATTTCTTTCCTTTGGCATCGTCCTCAAGATTTATCTTGTTGTGATTGTTAACATCTTTTCATATTTCTTTGTGCAGCTCTGAGTTGGTTAACTCAGATTTCCCGTGATGCCACTCCTCTCTCGATGGTTGCTAAATCCCCGGCCCCTGAAAGCTCCACAAAGGCCCCTATTCCTCCTTCCCCAGTGAAACCTTCCACTGGGTCAGTTGCCAAGCGCACCAGGTCTTCTACTGAGAAGGCCATGGTTTCCACGTTGCCCCCTGTCTCTGATGCCTCTAAAAAGAAGAAGTCCAAGACCAAGTCCTCTCTGCCTAATGTCACTCCCAACGCTCCTGATGAGATTAATGTTGATCACCTCATGGCTTTTATAGAGCGTCACACTCCAACCCCTGCCACCGAGGCCCTTAATGCTCTATCCTCCGAAGAGCGAGTTGTGCATGCCGCCCACAGCTTTACTCAGGTAGACTCTCAACGCAGATATACTTCTAAATAATTAATAAGAAAAATCATATATGTCTTACTTCTTTAAATTTTTTCGCGTGCAGTTTGGTCTTCTATTCTCCGATATATCTGAACGGGCCCTTCAATCCCTTCAGTTAGTGGACGATCTCCAAAGCCAGGTGGAGCTGGAAAAGGTAAAGAAGGAGATACTCAATGCAGAATTACGGGACGCTAACCAGAGGTGTAAGGTACTTCAAGCGGAGAAGACGAAGCTTTCGGAGGAGGTTTCTTCGCTGAAGAAGGAGTTTGGTGAGCGGGTTGAGCGCTTGGAGGTTACTCTTCCTTTGGCCGGGATGAAATTATGCATAGATTCCCTTTTTACCTCTGCCATGGGTCAGAAATTTCTAGGTACCTTACATCGGGAGTGGTTAGAGGCCTTTCTTCAGAGTAGCAGCTTCTTGGGGGCAATGGGTGCATATATTCCCCATTTCATCGATCATGGGTTCTCCAATGCCGTGGCCGAACACTCCGCTCCAGGATTTAATGGTCAATACACTTGTTCCCTTCGGCTGGATGAATTGGACACTCCCCCTAAGTTCCCTGGAGATGCTAAGGAGGATATCAACACTCCTTGGTGGCTACCTGGGATGAGGAAGGCGATCTTGGAGCTGAAATTGGACGACCTTGTACCGGCGAAGGATATGGCTTTCCCTATCCATGTGGCTAACCCGAATCCAGTGGCAACCGTGGCAGCAGGCGCTCTAGAGGAGAAGGCAGAGGGAGGTGATTCCAGTGGGCGAGTTGAGGAGGCAGGAGAAGGTTTCGAGGGGAAGAATGATATTCCCCTCTCTTCATAACTTTATTTCTCTGATAACACTTCGGTACTTTTAAAACACTTTTTATTTTTGTTAAGCCCTCTAAGGCCTCTTTTGGTATTTTCAGGAGACTCCACACTCCTGGGTTTTTCTGTGGAGGGCCTAGGCATGGTGCCTTAGGTCTTGAATATTCCTGCTTTACTTTTGCTTAATATCGTACCTGCATATTATCCCCTGGCATGCGTATATATATATCTCTATCTCTGCTGTTTAGACATATAATGTAGTACATGTTCTGCTTTTCTTTATCATAAGTTTAGCATGTTTCTAGTATCTTCTTGACACGTAAAGGCTCTAAAGCTCATAGAAAAATCTCTAAATAAGAATATGGAGTTTATGTTTCTGTACTTACTTGGTGATTTGATAATGCTTCTAGTTTCTCTCTTAGAGTTAGAATTTTTAGGGATTATACTCTCCCAAAAGTTAGAATTCGTAGGGATTATACTCTCCCCTAAGTTGTTTATACTCGTAAGAGTTGTTTATACTCGTGAGAGTTCTTAGGGATTATACTCTCCCTGAAGTTGTTTATACTCGTAAGAGTTGTTTATACTCGTGAGAGTTCTTAGGGATTATACTCTCCTTGAAGTTAGAATTTTTAGGGATTATACTCTCCAAAAAGTTAGAATTCGTAGGGATTATACTCTCCCCTAAGTTGTTTATACTCGTAAGAGTTGTTTATACTCGTGAGAGTTCTTAGGGATTATACTCTCCCTGAAGTTGTTTATACTCGTAAGAGTTGTTTATACTCGTGAGAGTTCTTAGGGATTATACTCTCCCTGAAGTTAGAATTTTTAGGGATTATACTCTCCCAAAAGTTAGAATTCGTAGGGATTATACTCTCCCCTAAGTTGTTTATACTCGTAAGAGTTGTTTATACTCGTAAGAGTTGTTTATAATCGTGAGAGTTGTTTATACTCGTAAGAGTTGTTTATACTCGTGAGAGTTATTTGGGATTATTGGCAGGTTAATCATATCTTCTGCTACCATACCCCCTACTCCCCCTAGCTTTAGAGGTTGTCGTGGATAGAAGCTTTAGGAATTGTTCCTAGGCATTTTATGTTCGAATCTTTATGAGCTGGTGTAAGTCTCTTTATCTTGCAATATCTCTATCATGTTATGTTTTAGTTTCCAAAACACATTCGTTATCTCAGCACTCATTATGCATGCCCCTACCAGTTATGTTAGCACGGTATTAATGTATGAGAAACATTTCGTCATAAAATCGGCACATAGGGATCCTCTCATCATAAAATTGGCATATAAGAGTCATCTCATCATCACATTAACATGCATTAAGGGAAATTGCTGAAATTTTATCTAAACCGATGCTCCATTGATCAAAAGTGTTCATCAACATAGGCAAATAAGGGGAACCTATGCCGGCCTCATTAAAAACCTCTCCGTGGTAAAACCCCAAAGGGAAACCCACGTAGAGGGAAAAAGAGTGTCGGTGAAGCAATTATTCGAGTAAGAAATAAACATTCAAAATCGTTCATAAAGGAAAAGATAGTAGGGGAATAACACCTTCTTCAAACATAAAATCTCTTCAAGTGGCACACGTTCCATGGCCTTAGTATTTCTTTTCCTGTCATATCCTGGAGCTTGTATGCTCCGCCTTTTAGTACCTGTATTACCCTGTAAGGACCTTCCCAATTGGGTTCCATCTTTCCAGTGTTCTTCAAGGCATCTGCTCTCCGAAGGACTAAATCTCCAACTTTAAAGGAACGAGGGATTATCCTGCGATCGTATGCTGCCTTGATCCGACTCTTGTACCTTTCTGCTTTCAATCTCGCCATCTCCCTCTCTTCATCTACCAGGTCCAGCGCCTCCCTCATCAATTCTTCATTTCTTTTTTCTTCAAAATAGGTGATTCGGTGCGATTTGAGTCTGGCTTCAGGAGGTATCACTGCCGCTGCCCCATACACCAAGTAGAAGGGAGATTCGCCCGTAGCTGTTTTAGGGCTGGTCCTGTAGGACCAGAGGACGTTGTTTAACTCCTTCACCCATTTTCCTCCTACCTCTTCCAATCGTGTTCGGATGCCATCTACTAGGATTCTGTTTCTAACTTCCACCTGCCCATTGGCTTGTGGGTGGGCTACTGAAGTAAATCTCTGTACAATGTTCCATCTTTCGCACCATCTCCTTACTTTCTCTCCATTGAATTGTGTTCCGTTGTCGGAAACCAAGATTCTGGGTACTCCAAACCTGCAACAAATATGTCTAGCAAGAAAAAGAATTACACTATCTTCCTCTATTTTGGCCAAGGGCACGGCCTCTACCCATTTACTGAAGTAATCCACGGCTACGATCAAAAATATTTCTCCCTCCGGGTGCTAAGGGGAAGGGTCCCACTAGATCTATTCCCCATTTGGCGAAGGGACAGGGCGAGTACATGGCACCCATTTCTTCTGCAGGTACTCGTATCAAAGGCCCATTCTTCTGACACTTCTCACATTTCTTCACGTATTCTCTAGCGTCTCTGATTATATTAGGCCAGTAGAAACCTGCCCTAAACACCTTCTTCACCATAGTCTGGTAGCCTTCATGGCTGGATGCGCAACCTTCATGGATGTCCTTGATCACTAGCTCTGCTTCTCTTCTTGAAAGACATTTCAAATAAGGTTGAGTGAAGGATCTCTTGTACAATTGGCCTCCTAGGATACAATAATTCCTTCTCCAAGCTTTGGCCTCTCTGGACATTGGGGTTACCGGCCCCCTGTTCAATTCTTTCCATATCTCTTTCCTCCAGTCATCCCCTGCTGTTATCTCTCCGACCAGGGTTTCAGTAGCTAATTGATCTGCCACTAACAAGGTTACCTTTCCGTCTCCCTCGAATTCAGTGGAGCTAGCTAGTTTAGACAGTCCATCTGCTTTCACATTCTCTTCTCTCGGCACCTGTATCACTTCAAAAGTATGGAATTTATTCTTTAGTTTCTTTACCTTTTCTAAATAGGAGATCATCCTCTCATCTTTGGCGAGGTACTCCCCCATGACCTGTTGCACTACCAGCTGTGAGTCAGAGTACAGGGTGATTTTCTGTGCCCCTAACTCTACTGCCATGTTAGCCCCTCTAATCAAGGCTTCATATTCTGCACCGTTGTTTGAGGTTGAGAACCGAAACTTAACGGCTACCTGTACTTCTTGGCCATCAGGATCAACCAACACTATACCTGCTCCACATCCTACAGCGGATGCTGAACCGTCAACATATACCTTCCAGCCTTGTTCTTCTTCCGTTCTGGTGGACTCTTGAATGAAGTCTGCTAAAGCTTGGGCTTTAATGGCCCTCCTTGGTTCATAATCAATATCGTATTCCTGTAATTCCACTACCCATCTGACCATTCTTCCTGATAAGTCTGCTCTCCCTAGTGTCTGCTTCAAAGGGAAATTAGTTTGCACCATAACTTTATAGGACAGGAAGTAGGGGCGTAGTCGCCTAGCCGTTACCACCACCGCCAGGGCTGCTTTCTCTACCTCTGAATATCTGATCTCTGCCCCTTGGATAACCTTGCTCACATAATATATGGGCTGTTGTGTGGAGCCTTCCTCTTTCATCAGGGTTGTACTCAGGGAATGTTCCCCTACTGAGAGGTATAGGAGTAAAACATCTCCCTGAGTAGGCTTGGTTAACTTCGGGAGTTGTTCCAGATGGAGCTTCAGTTCTTCGAATGCCTTTTGACATTGCTCATCCCATTCGAATCTTGACCCCTTCCTCAATGTTCTGAAGAAGTGGTGGCTCTTCTCCGCTGATTTTGCTATGAATCTGCTAAGGGATACGATTCTGCCGTTCAGGGTCTGCAATTCCTTCAGGTTTCGAGGGGGTTGCATATCAAGGACCGCTTTTACCTTGGCAGGGTTAACCTCTATTCCTCTTTGAGTCACCATATATCCTAGGAATTTCCCTGACCCTACTCCAAAGGAACATTTAGCTGGGTTAAGTTTGATACCGTTTTCTCTAATTACCTGAAATATCTCCTTCAGGTCATTAATATGTTCCTCTGCTTTGACGCTTTTAGCTAGCATATCGTCTACATAAACCTCCATGTTCCTCCCTATCTGTCCTCGGAACACCGAGTCTACCATCCTTTGATAGGTGGCTCCTGCATTTATCAGTCCAAACGGCATACGTACATAACCAAAAGTACCACATGTTGCAATAAAGCATACCTTTGGTATATCAAGGGGGTTCAACTGGATTTGATGGTACCCTTGATATGCATCCATCATGCTAAGTAGTTCAAATCCGGACGTAGCATCTACCAGTTGATCAATCCTAGGCAGGGGATAGTGATCCTTAGGGCATGCTTTGTTCAGATCCCTAAAGTCGATACACATCCTCCATTTGCCGGCTCCCTTGGACACCAGCACTGCGTTCGAGAGCCACTCAGGGAACTGCACTCTCTTTACGTGCCCTGCATTAAACAATTTATCGATTTCCTCTTTCACAATGAGATTCTTTTCCTTACCGAAGTTCCTTAACTTCTGCTTCACTGGCCTAGCTTTGGGATCCACATTAAGATAGTGCATTGTTATTTCTGGAGGGATACCCGTCATATCCGTCGCCGTGAAAGCAAAGATGTTCGCATTCTCCTGGAGGGTGAGTATCATCTTTCCCTGGAGCTCAGGGTTCATGTGTGTACCTATCCTGGTTGTGAATCCCTCCTTTCCTGGGTAGAGCTCGATGCTCATTAACTCCTCATCTGCTTTGGCTTTGGGTTGCTCTTGCACTAGTTCACCCACTTTCTGTCTTTTCAATTCAGGGTCTTCACCCTTAAATCTCTCCATTCCTCGAAACACGGCCATGTCTGCTATCTTGACCGATTCTACGTAACACTTCCTTGCTTGGTATTGGTCCCCACATATCTCTCCCACACCCCCCGAGGCAGGGAATTTCATCTTCATGTGGAAGGTGGAGATCACTGCCTGAAAGATATTCAAGCTTGGTCTTCCCATTACTACATTATACGAAGATGGGACGTCTACTATCAGGAACTCTATTACTTGAACGCGTCGATTAGGGGCGACTCCTAACCCTACTTGCAGTAACGCTGAACCAAGGGGTTGAATGGCCCCTCCTGAGAATCCATAGAGGGCTGTCTCCACCGGTCTGAGCTTTATATTTAGGTCCATCTTCTTGAAACACTCCAAGAACATGATATCGGCAGAGCTCCCTGTGTCTACAAAAATTCTGGCTACATCGTATCCTGCTATATCCGTGGTAATGACTAATGCGTCATTATGGATTTCTCTGGGTTCCCCAGCGTCTTCTGGTCCAAAATGAATGTCCGGACCCTCTGTCATCTTTCCCACCTCATGGTGCTCTATATTCCTCTCGTTCTTCAGCGACCTAACGCTCTGCTTCCTCTGCCTGAAGGAATCCCCATCAGCAGGGCCTCCCATGATCATGTGAATAGTTCCCCTCTTTTGGGGAGGGGGTGGTTGCTCCTCGGTGTTCTTCCTCTGATCTCTTCTGTTATCCTCTTGTTTCCCCTCGGGGTCCTTTCTCTTTTGTCCCCTGGGGCCTTGTCGATCTCTGAAAATAAATTCTTTCAAATGGCCTGCTTGAATCATTCTCTCTATTTCGTCTTTCAGGTGCCAACATTGGTTGGTGTCGTGGCCATAGTCGTTATGGAATCTGCAAAATCTGTCTGACTTAGGGTTCTGAGGGCCCCTGTTTCTTGAGTAGGGGAACTTCATATCAGGATGGTCCCCTGCCACTTCCAGAACCTCGGCTGGCTCTATCCTCAGAGGGGTATATATTTTTCTTCTGTTTGGTGTATACTATCACACACACCCCCTATGTGATGAAATGTTCGAGAGAGACGTGGCTTCTTGGCTTTACTCTTACGTGGGAAATTGTTCGTTTCCTGAACTAATCATGTTTATCTTTTGTAAATTTTAAAAATGGAATAGAATTTATATCTACTTGTAAATTTTAATGTTAATGGTGATTCATGTTGCTCATCATTTATATCTGCTTGTTGGAACTTCTCCGAATGGAAATTGTGTATTTGACTTTTGAATTGAAAACTATCTTATCTCTAATAGTTGATTTTGCTAATCAAATCTGGATGCCTCCTGGATTCTTTTTTTAGAAGTGTTAATTTATGGTGTGTTAATTTATGGTGAAATAATAATTGTATTTGCACGACAACTTAGTCGTACAATTGAGACACTAAATTCATAACTCGTGTCCAAAACTTGAATATATCTATTGAATTTTTTATACGATTAAAATATCAAGACTGAAATGACGCAATGGCTTGAATATTTTTTCTGAGGAAAATGCACGCGACTCTCGCATTGGAAAATACATCAATGTTCAAGAGGAATGCACAGAAAGACGAATTTCACTCCACAGAGGATGAAAGGGCAGACAATTCATGCTTGAAAACTGGAGGGAGGTACCTCTTCTCTTTTTATGCACATAAATATTGCTTGAAAATGCACTAGTGATTGATGAGCTAGTCATAATTACCTCCGAAAAAGTAGTTCGTGTAAGAAATGTAAATCTAGCATGAGAACATGTCTTAAATATGATAAGATATGATTGGTGAGTTCAACTACCATATTACGCCCTCGATTTGATTCTCACTTTTAGACAGGAGATAACAAAGATATGAAATGATAAGTTATTATGAAAAATTGCACACTTGCTGAATTAAGAATGTTTATTGATCGCAAATGCACGTTTCTGAATATGATGTTAATTCTGTTTTTAACAAGCCCATGAATCTAAGACATTCCATTACTTTGACTTGCTTTTGAGAATTAATTATATAAGCTTGCGGAAGAACAACAATGTTTTAGGCGAAAGGAGAAGAATTTCGCTTCACAAAAAAGAGGGGGGAATGGATGCACTCAACCAATGCATACTTGACAACTTAAGGGAGGTATCTCTACACTTTTATGTGAATCGAAATTGTAATACTAATCTGATAATTGAATTTGGCTCATTGTTATGATGAATTTGAGTGTGAAGAACAATTTATCTGTGATAGATAAGAACACGTGATTATAAGGGAGTAAATTTGAATGATCCTAGAGGTGATTTCTAAAACTCAGTCTAAATTAATGGACATCATTTTGAGTCTTACCTTTTGAGAATAAATTGTGTTCCGCATTACGTCGAAGAGACTCGTTGCCTTTTTGCTGAATTTTTCCTGATTAAGTGGCTAGGAAGCTTGATCGAGATAAACTAGTATATGCCCTGATTTGCATAAATGACTACTAAGATGACGTGGAGGATGTAAATCTATTTAATTTAGCGTGGATGTTAATCGTTTCAATCAATATGTTGCGAAAATATGAGATGTATGGTATATGTGGAAAGATTCGCATGAGAATACACCTTTTATCGAATGAGCACTAGGATATTGACAAAGCCGGTACCAAATCTCCGTACAAATTGCTATTTAACCTTTTTGTTGTGAGAAACTTTGAGAAGGTTTAACCCAAAAACTTTTAAGAACTCTGGGAGTGCTGAAAACACAAGAGGTTCTGGAGGAGTATTCTGGTCCTCGAGGGCTGGCAGAGATAGGAAGTATGCCAGTCCCCAAGGGCTGGCAGAGATAGCGAGTATTCCGGTCTCTGCGGGCTAGCAGAGATATGAAGTATTCCAGTCCCCGAGGGCTGGCAGAGATATGGAGTATTCCAGTCCATGAGGGCTACCAGAGATATGAACATGAATTGGCCAGGACCTAAGAGTCCAGGTCCGTGAGGGCTAGCAGAGATATGTTGAGTACATTAGTACCACTGGTTAGTACAAGTGTTAATTCTTGTAGATGTCATTATGATCATGTCTTTAAGAGATTGACATATATGATACGAGGCTACTTTTTTCCGTTGAATTAAGAATGGTCCCCTTAAGCTTACACGATGGATTTATGTAGATATTTTATAAATGATATTGGAATTGAGAATTACTTGAAATCTTAGAAGCATGAGTAGGTGATTCATATGTTGAGTTATTTGACTACTTTATGTGGGAGAATTGATGATGATTACGGTTCTGGAAACGAAAGCTAGCATAACTATTTTCAGATTGTGTATGATTGACATGCTTCTATACTTTAGATATGATTTCAAATTATAGATTGGGCTTATTCAGGTCCTTAAGATCAAAAAATGAAAAGTGCTACTTCGTACCTTTTGATCTTTAGACAATGATATGTCTTGAGTTATGTCCTCGTTTAGGACCTTGAAGTTTGCATGTACTAGAAATACTCATTCATGACGAAACGTGGAGAATTGAATATTCATTGTAATTTTCATTTGAAGAGATTATTTGAGAGAGTATGGTCCACTTTATTTATGATTTTTAGAGTGGAAGTTGATTCGATTTGTTTGTCCGATGCTATGAAGTTTTATTTCTGAAAAGATAATGAATTTTTAATATTGCATGAGATGATTCTTTTAAAGTGATGAAACATGATTTGAGTGTTTTGAGGTATGTTAGGGCTGGCAGCCCTAAATGAGTGAAATAATAAGCCTGAAAATTAGAGTTGATAAACGATGATCCCATGAGGAGGAGTTGGAGATTCTAAAGGTGCTTGAGTAGCCCGAGGGAGCAGGATTACAAAAGAGAATAAAGATTGAGTTCAGGGGAACCTTGGAGAACCCCCAGATTATTATGAGATTTGAGATCCTAAAGAGCGAAACCAAACAACGTTGAGAGGCTGGAGGTACAGGAAGAGACCATGTGCAATGAAGCTAAATCTCGACCTGCTCGAGGAGCTGTAGACGTACGAGAGATATGCGCAACTGCGAAGACGAATATTGAGGTAAGAAGTTAGTTCATATTACTTGTGATTGTTATGTTCCGATAGCCAGGAAATTGATGGCTAAAATGCTAAGACAAAGATGGAGAATACTTGATTGGCTATGAAGTCAACTTAGTATATCTGTGTGGCAATACCCCTGAATGGCCAAGGTCAAAGACCATATCCTTGGAGGACTGAAAGTAATATCCCTGAAAAGGGGACAGAATAAACCTACAGGTACCTTAATTCAGGAGCGAAAGACACTCTAAGACCACGAGGCCAAGAGAAGTTAGAGAAAATGCGAGGTTTATATAACCTCACCCTGAGAAATGGCGAGGTTTATACAAACCTCACCCTGCGAGGTTTATCTCACCCTGCGAGGTTTACCTCACCCTGAAAATTACGAGGTTTATACAAACCTCACCCTAAAAAAATAAATAGCGAGGTTTACACCAACACATGAAGATTCGAAACAAACCTCAGCCGAAAAGGAAACACCTAAAATTATGTGATTACAGATCTTCATCCACGATAACCTCTAAAGCTATGGGGAGTAGGAGATAGGGAGCGGAAGATATGGTTAACCTGTCGATTATCAAAATGGCCCTGAACTTTTGGGAGAGTAATCCCTAAGAACTCTTACGAGTATAAACAACTTTTGGGAGAGTATAATCCCTAAGAACTCTTACGAGTATAAACAACTTTTGGGAGAGTATAATCCCTACGAACTCTTACGAGTATAAACAATTTTAGGGAGAGTATAATCCCTAAGAACTCTTATGAGTATAAACAACTTTTGGGAGAGTATAATCCCTAAGAACTCTTACGAGTATAAACAACTTTTGGGAGAGTATAATCCCTACGAACTCTCAGGAGTATAAATAACTTTTGGGAGAGTATAATCCCTACGAACTCTAACTTTTGGGAGAATATAATCCCTACAAACTCTAACTTTTGGGAGAGTATAATCCCTACAAACTCTTAGGAGTATAAATAACTTTTGGGAGAGTATAATCCCTACGAACTCTCAGGAGGATAAATAACTCTTAAATAACTTTTAGGGGAAATTGTGAGCATCATCAAATCATCAAGTAAGTACAGAAACCTAAATTTTCTAAAGTATCATAGAGTATGCATGTACCACAGAAGAAGGTAAAATACAGCGAGGCAGCTAAAACCATTCAAGACTAGGGATATATGACCCTAGCCCTCCATAGAAAAACTCAGAGGTATAAAAGTAGGATAAGAGTTTCTTACAATCGGAGAGTGACCACAAAGCTGAGGGGAATTAGAGAACCCCTCACAATTCTGAGGTTCAATGATGAGCTTGATTTGAAGCCATGAGGCCAGGTTATTAAGTGAGAGCTCCACTCATGATAGGCTTTAAGGCCTGGGGGGAGTAAGGGTCGTGCTAAGTTGTTAAAACTATCAAACTCCAAGTAAGAAAAGGTATATGAAGAGAAAAGAAACAAGAGAAGCTATGGAGAAGGCTAAGAAAAGCCTCAAGTGAATGCGCTTGAAGACACACTTTCCAGGGTTATACAACATGCTTCCTGAAATTGAAAAATGATGGTGACCAGGGTGAGGAAACATTCCGCTTAATTCATCTTATCTTCTCTTCCTACTCTCATAAAATTACGAGCACTTTTACGAGAGTAGGGGGGAGTAGTTGATGCGGCCAAAATATGTCGTCCTCGGAGATAACGACACGTGGATATGAGATGAATTAAATCTGTCTTGTTTTGAATAATGGTTTGGTGAAGGGGATTAATACACCCCTAAGCCCAAAGAGGGAAATCAGCATAATTGGGCTTTTGGCCCATATCTGTGGCCCAATTATTCTTGGGCCAAGTATTTCCAGCCCATGAGGAAAACTTAAGATCTGTTCTTGATGGATTAAGCCTAGAGAAAGAGTAAAAGCAAGAATATAGGGCTTGCATACTAGAGGACCGAGTCTTTGGGAAGACTGGAGAAAAAATAGGGAGTAGAGGTCTCCCTCTCTCCCATGAAAAGGGCCAGTATGCTACAGGGCCGAGTCTTGAGGGAGATTGGAGGAAATATAGGGAGAAAAAGTCTCTCTCTTAGGAGGGAGTCCAGGTATAAAAGCAGGTTATTATTATTTTCATAGGTTACGTTTTTTACATTACAAGAAACATACTTTACATTATTCATGAGAAATATATTGATGATACATAAAAAAGAGAAGATATCCTACAATTCTTGCGAGAATTTCTCTTAATTCACAGGGAAATTCCTCTTTGATTCTCCCGAGAAGATTTCTGACTTGAGCGTCGGAGATTCCACGCCGGAATCCCCTCCGGCGTGTTTTTGCAGGTCTTACGGGAGCGTAGAAGAGGATCGTTCGTGAGAAAGCTTTGCGGAAAAGTGACGATTCAAGCCCGTAATTATCACAACCCACACGGGAGGATCTGGTATCCTTAATCGTTATTTTTAGACGCAACAAATAGACATTAAATTTAATTAACTTAAAGATTTTGATCAAATCAACGTTAAATTTAATATTATAAAAATAATTTAATATATTTAATTAATACTTATTTTAAATTTTAATTATGATAGCACTTGATAAGGTATATTTAATTAATATTTTTAACTAATTTAAAAAATATTGTATAAATAATTGTTACGAGTTGGTCTTCTGTGCACGTGCACACTAATGCACAGACCAATCTTCTATATATTAACAAAGGCAAATATATGAAATTAAATAATTGATATCCTAGTGATTTTAACCACATCCCCTAAACATGAGATCACAAGTTCGAATCTTATGACCCACACTTCTCTTTTTTTTTTTTTTTTTTTTTCCACTTTTAGTTACCACTTTTCAATAACAAAATTTCCACTTTTCACTTATAATAGTTACTACTTTTCAATAACAAAATTTTCACTTTTCACTAATAATAATAATTACCACTTTTCAGTAACAAAATTTCCACTTTTCACTAATAATAGTTACCATTTTTCAGTAACAAAATTTCCACTTTTCACTAATAATAGTTACCATTTTTCAGTAACAAAATTTCCACTTTTCACTAATAAAATTTCCACTTTTCATTAATAATAGTTACCACTTTTCACTTAAAAAAATTCCACTTTTCACTAATAAAATTTCCACTTTTTACTAATAAAATTTCCACTTTTCACTTAATAAAATTCCACCTTCCTCACATTATCTCTCTCCCTCTCTCTCACCACTTTCTCTCTCTTCTCCATTAATGGCGTCCTTCTCAACTTCTGCAACTTTCATTACCGAATTTCTATCAAGCAAATCTAGTATATGAATCACAAATTAATTCAAAGAAAGAAGATGTGATTACAGGGGAAGAACAAAGAAGTGGAAAAATAAAGCTTTTTTTTTTAACAGATGTGGGAGAGAGAAAGAAAGGAAAATGAGAAAAGAGAGAAAAGAAAGCTAGGAGAGAGAGAGGAGAAGGAGGAGGAGAAGAAAAGAGAGAGAAAAGAAAGTCAGGAGAGAGAAAAGAGAAAAGAAAAGAGAGAGAGAAAAGGAAGCCAGGAGAGAGAAAGGAGAAGAAGAAAAGAAGAGGAGAAAGAAAGTAGTTAAAAAAAAAAAAAAAGTGTGCACCCATTTTAATTTGGTGCACAGTATATTTAAACTGTCAATATATGTTTACATACTTATACTACTGTATATATAAGTTTACTTATACTATTGTATATATAAGTTAAAGATAAAATGTATTTAATTAATATCTTAATTTAGGTAAATATGTATACATATATTTATCACAATAATAATTGTGACTATTAATTAATATCTTAATTTAGGTAAATATGTATACATATATTAATTGTGACTATTAATATGTATACATACTCACGATTATTTTTAATTTTTTGATTTAGATTTATGTTATTTTTAATTAATATATTTGATTGTATTATTTTTAAAATAAATGTGATTAGTTCTTAATTATTTTCAAGATAATAGGCATAATTGTGCATATTCAAAATTTAAGGAAGAGTTTAAAATTTTGAATTTATCAATTCATATCAATTTTTTACTTTATAAGAATTTATGATAAAACATCTCTTTTTTACGCTAGACGTCAATTTATATTAGAGCCAATATTTTAATTTTAGAAAAAATTGTATCTATTGTCAATTAATTCAAATCTATATTATCAATTAATTTAAATCTAGATTATTGTAATTTATTTGCAAATATTTAGTTCTCTTACCAAATAAAAAATTAAGGAAATAATTATAGTGGATTGATTGAAATAATATTATGTTAATTAAGATTTTAAAGTATTTATTTTGATTATTTAGTCTTATATATTTTTTTGCTTGAAGAAAATTGAATATGTAATTTGAATTAAATGGTACATATCTATTAAAAAAATAAATGGAAATCTTGAAATCGATAACATGATCTTATATTGATAACTATAAGGGATTATATTTTTTTTAGTCCATTAAGTTGTCACGATTTTAATTTTAGTCCAGACGATTGCGATTTTTTGAATTTCATCCTTTAAGTTTGTTATTTTTTTGAATTCAGTCCTTTTAATTTACCTGCTATTGAAGGTTTCGTAGCAGGTAATCGTCATGTGGAAATTATTTTCCTTTTTCAATTTAGTTAATTATACGCGTGGATTTTCTTTTTGGTTTAATTTATGAGTTTGGTTATTGAATAAAAATTGGGGCGGGCAGCGGGTTTATAAAACGGGTTGCTGGAGCATAAAACGGGTCATGAGTCTTCTTCTTCCCTGTCGTTCTTTTCTTCATGAGGAATTAGAGTAACAAATAACTCATCCTCATTCTCTGTTATGCAATTTTAAAATTTCTCTCACCATTGACAGAATCTTCTTCTTCCTTCCCACCTCAATGAGCACCGCCGAAAATTGATTGCTAGTGACATTCGCCTTATTAATCAACCCATACATCGGAATCATCCCATCAACACGAGAATTTCAAATCCACAAACAGATCGTTCATAAGACTTTCGATTTGAAGATAATCATCATTTAAAATAATATCTTACGTTTGCACACCACCGCACGGTTCGTTTTGACTTTAAAACAATTCTACAATTGGATTCCGGTCCGGGAACACCGTCAATTTACAGCAAAGATGTTAGCTAGGTTTAAAATCAATTTCTTTTATAAACTTAAATTATGTCTCTTACCATCACGATCTTGATATTTTGTTGCAAATCCGTGTGTCTTCCATCTTCGTGTGTGTAATTACAGCGATTGTGTGTATTTTTCGATGTTTATTTTTCTTTTTCTTTTTCACTTTCTATAAAAGATGAGAGAGCTGAAAAAAGAGTGTGCGTTAATTGTGATGAGTTTTCCTTCTTAGGTTCTCTCAACAAAAATTAAACAATTAAGAGTGAGAGAAAAACAGAGTAAGAGAGAGAGAGAGACCGTCGTTAATTGAGGTATGGAAATTTTCTTTTTATTAACACAACTTCTAGGTGAATTCTGCAGTAGAGAATGATGAGGAAGGTTTGCATATTGAAGATGAAAACACTAATTATTTACTGCAATTTTGCTCCTTCCAATTTCTTTTTCCTGCTTCTGGATTGATTGACAGTGAGTCGCTGATATTTTAATGGGAAGAAGAAGACTCCGGACCCGTTTTATACTCCAGTCCCCGTTTTATAAACCCGCCGCCCGGCCCAATTTTTATTCAATAACCAAATTCATAAATTAAATCAAAAAGAAAATCCACGCGTATAAATAATTAAATTGAAAAAGGAAAATAATTTTCACGTGGCGATTACCTGGTACTTAATCTTCAATAGCAGGTAAAAGGACTTAATTCAAAAAATTAACAAACTTAAAGGATGAAATTCAAAAAGTTGTAATCGTCTGGACTAAAATCAAAATCGTGACAACGTAGTGGACTAAAAAAAAATATAATCCCTAGCTATAAGTATGGACAAAAATATATGGTACATATCTATTCAAAAAATTTAATAAATTTTATTATAAATTTATTTCAACCCGTGTAATACGTGGGTCTTACACTAGTTTTATATAAATAAAAATAAAATTTTATAAAAATAAAAATAAAACTTTCGTTTCTGCGTCTTTTTCAACCTTTCAAACTTTGTAACCGCTTCAGCAGCAGTGATTACTTTGTTTAATTTTTCTGCTTTTATAAATAATAAGAGTTGGCCTCGTGCACACTATGCACAGAGACCAACTCTTATATTTATCTAGTTCTAGATTCTGTATAGAGCATGATGATCTAATCATAATAAAATTAGAAAAGAATATTTAAATTTTACCGGAATTGAATCGAGAATATCATGAACTGAGCATAAATTTTATCCAAATCAAATTATATAGAAATTCTTTTGATAAGATTCTTATTGTCTATTTGATAATCATATGACGGTGTAGAATCTATGATATGAATCATGTATAAATATTTCAATTTATTCAATACTTTAATTTTACACAAAAACTTGCATACTATATTGATCAATTAAAATAAATTTAGATCAATATTCATGGGTCAAAAAACTATATTATCTTACTACATGATCAAAACTATATTACTATAAGACTAAAAGGTCAAAAATGTATTATTACAAGTTCAGAATACTTTTGACCTTGTAGTGATAAAATTTGGTCTTATAGTAACACATATTTTAGTCATGTAGTATACCACATGTTTGTGACCCGCGAATATTCTCGGCAATCCGAATAGGCTTATGACCTGTGAATTTTTATAAAGTTTATTAACAGAACTGATTGAGATCCAAATTGAGACCCGTGAGATTTAGCTTGGAGTTTTGACTTTTGAACTGAATGAACTTATAATTTTAACTTTGGTCTAATTGGATTGAGATGCATACATGCAATATTGCACAAAAGATCATTCATAATTTTATTATATAATTGTACATTTTATTTTTTAGTTATAATAGTACATAAATATAAATTATTTTCCTAAAAAGAAAAAGTACAATTTTTAAGAGAAAATTTAATTGTTCAAGACAATTTATAAAGTGTACCAGTATATATTCTTTGGGCAAAAACTTGTGTAAGACCGTCTCACGAATCTTTTTCTGTGAGACGGATCCCATTTAACCCATATTTCAAAATTTTGGGTAGGATAACCCATATTTTTTTTCCAGATTTTGGTTTGTAAAAAAAGTGATAATGTTTAAGTAAAAAATGATAATATTTTTAACAAAAGTGACTGTCACTTTTTACTTAAACACTATCACTTTTTGCTCAAACATTATCACTTTTTATATATGAGGGCCGTCTCACAGATCTCATTCTGTGAGACGGTCTCACCCAAGACTAGCCCTATTCTTTGATTTCGTGTTGGTGGAGTGGTGAATCGCCTAATTTAATTTAATTAGCTATTTAATTCACATATACAATTTAGTTTTTTTTAATCGTATTCTTTGATTTAAACTTACGAGTGTTTATAACAACATATTGGCAGAATAACAAAAATATTATTTTAATGATTTTGATGAATATTATCGAAATAGCTAACTTTAATTTTTTTTTTTCAAGGTATGTAAAATAGAATGGCAATCGGAAGTGGTAGTGGTGGTGGCACAGGTGACAATGCAAGACTTGGTCCTGCTGCTCCTGTATGAAAATATTGTAAAGTCGTCCCTGATAAAAAAAATGGAATTATCTGCAATTTTTGTGGTATTGTACTTCAAAGTGATGGTATTACTTGTTTCAAATATCATTTGAGCCACATAGTTCCTAGATAGAATTCACGAACACGCTCAACTGCGCCTTTCGAAGTAATTAAGCAGAAAATTCATAATATGTTAAAAATGAAATATGTCGCAGAGCAAAAGAAAGCTGAAAAAATGAAGGACATTATAGCTGAATTGAGTATCATAAAGAGGATGAAGATGAGAAAGATGTGTTCATGTATCCTCCCGGCCTTAATCCATCCGAACGAAAATCATATGGTGTTGCCATGCAAGCTTCTAATGCATCTTCTCTTTTATTCCCCATGATACTTAATTCAGCTCTAATGTCCTTCATTTTTTTCAGCTTTCTTTTGCTCTGCAACATCTTTCATTTTTAACATGTTACAAATTTTCTGCTTAACTTCGAAAGGCACATTTGAACATGTTCGTGAATTCATTCTAGGATCTGTGTGGCTCAAATGATATTTGAAACAAGTAATACCTCCACTTTGAAGTACAAGACCACAAAAATTGCAGATGATTCCATTTTTTGTTATTAGGTACGACTTTACAATATTTTCATGCAGGATCAAGTCTTGCATTGTCACATGTGTGTTAGGGTTATACTGACAAGTATGTTTTTAGTGTTACTGATGTATACAAACTGATTTTTTCACTTATTAATGAGAATAATTTTTTTATCACTAACTGTTTTATATATAATGGATGTTAATTATTTATTACATAAACATTCAGATGTACTTTACATTGTAGATAATGTGGTGGGTAGAAGATCACAGAAGACCTGATTGTCATTTCCTTGTATATAAGTACAATTGATTCACAACTTAGGTGGAATTGAACAATCCATTGGTAGAAGTTGAGGTGTAAGGCTCGGATTGGTTTGTCTTGACAAGAGATTACACTAGTGCATTATGATATACTGAATATGACCTATAGAAAGAAAAAAAATTTGGACTGACTTAAGGAATGAAGAATTAGACCTCAGTGGTTGTTGATTTCTTAATCTTTGTCACTTAAATGAGATTGTTTGTTATTAAGAAGTGTTGCTTTGATCTATTATGGGTAAAGAATCAATGTGATTCGATACTTTGTATTTTAGGCAATATTATTAATTATAGGACAGATTGCAAAATGAATACAGAGAATCGTGTCTTGGAGTGTCAAGTTGATTATGTCCCCTTGGTGGGCTCAAAATGTTTATTATATCAAATCTGAGTGAAATGAAAGATAGTATTAATTAAAGCATTGACTAGCTTAAATTAATTAATGGACATTAAATTTTAAACACAGAAAATAATAATCGGGAGCCATATTTTGCAATATGGGTTGGGATAGATAGTGCAATATTAATTTTATAGTGAAATGAAATAATATTAATGGTATGGAAAAATATTGTGGCTCAATATTGATTTCTGAGCCCATTGTGAGGTCCAATCCTAATTCTCCTAAAGGCCCCTTAAGTAGCTCAATAAAAATCCATTAACTTATTATGACAATACTCATGGTCTCCCTGCATATCTTGAGGCACATTGCAGATACTTAAACAAAATTATATCCTGGTTGTAAGAAAATTTCGAAGACATCTTTTATTATTCATGTTTGTGGATGATAGCACAAATATTTGTTGTGTGTACAATATATTTTAAAAGGTAAAAATGAAGCTTTTGATAAGTATGAAGTAGAAAATCAACTAAATCGAAAGATTAAAATGTTGAGAAGTGATAGAGGATGTGAGTATGAATTTCCCTTTATTGACTTTCTGCACAACATGAAATTAAGCATAAAAACTATTATACTTTAGTCAGCACAACAAAATGGTGTTGCAGAACGGAAAAATCGATCATTGAAAGAAATGATGTATGCAATGTTATTAGATTCTGGTTTACCTCATAATATGTGGGAAGAAGCAGTTTTAACTGTAAATTATATTTTAAATAAGGTGCCACAAAAGAAAATTGACAAAAGCCCATATGAATTATGGCATGGTCGAGCACCTTTCTACAAATATTTGAAAATGTGGGGGTGTCTTGCAAGGTGACTGTTTCACCAACTAAGAAAGTAAAAATAGGCCATAATATTGTTGATTGTGTATTCATTGGTTATTTACATAATAGTAGTGTCTATCGATTTCTTGTGTATGAATCCAAAATTGAGGACATACATAAAAATACTATTATGAATCAAGATATGCTTCATTTTTTGAGCACATATTTCCATGGAAGACATGCAATGAAATTAATAATGAAACTAGTACTTCAAAAAGGCATGAAAATACAACAGTGGAAGAAATTATTGAGAATGTAGAGGTTGAACCAAGAAGAAGCAAAAGAGCTAGGGTGGAAAAATCTTTGGTCCATATTTTCTTACCTATATGCTCGAAAGTGAACCTTAAAGCTTCAAGGAAGTCGTAAACTCGTCTGAAGGTCCTCTATGGAAAGAGGCAATTCAGAGTGAGATTGATACCATTGTGCAAAATCACACTTGGGGATTCATGAATCTTCCTCCGAGGAGTAAAACACTATGATACAAGTGAATTTTTAAAAGGAAAATGAAAACTGATGGGACCATTGACAAATACTAGGCGAGACCTGTAATTAAAGGTTATAGACAAAAAAAAGGTCTTGACTATTTTAAGACGTATTCTCCCATGACGAGAAGTACGTCGATAAGATTACTAGTAGCAATAGTTGTTTTCAGAAATCTTGAAATACATCAAATGGATATAAAATTTGTCTTTCTAAATTGTGATTTAGTTGAGGAGATTTATATTGAACAACCAGAAGGTTTTTCTGCTCTTAGACAAGAAAATAAGGTGTGTAAATTGGTAAAGTCTTTATATGGCTTGAAATAAGCACCAAAACAATGGCACATAAAATTCGACAATGTCATGCTAGAATATAGATTCCGAATTAATGAATGTGATAAATGTGTTTACATAAAAGACAAGGAAGATGGTTATGTGATCATGTGTCTTTATGTAGATGACATACTTATCATTGGTAGTAATGATAAAATGGTGAAATCCACTAAAAATATGTTAAATTCAAGGTTTGACATGAAGGATATGGGAATTGTTGATGTTATACTTGGAATTAAAATCCATAAAATATCGGAAGAAATTGTCTTGAGCCAAGCTCATTATATTGACAAGGTCTTAGAGAAATTTAGCAAGAACGATCCGAGCGGGTTTTGTTAGAACTCCAATATATCCAACTCAACACCTAGTCAAAAATAAAGGTGAAGGTATGAGTCGAGTAGATTACTCAAGTGTGAAAGGCAATCTAATGTACTTAACAAGTTGTACAAGACCAGACACAACTTATGCAGTAAACAAGCTAAGTAGATACACTAGTAATCCGGGTTAAAGTCACTGGAAAACTATTGTAAAATTACTTAGATACTTAAGATATACTCGAGATTATAGGCTGTATTATATGAGATATCCAGCTGTAATTGAAGGTTACACTGATGCAAATTGAATATCTGATATAAAAGATTCAAATTCCACGAGTGGATACATTTTTACTCTTAGAGGTGCATCCATTTTGTGTTTCGTGGAAGTCTTTAAGTTGCAAGATCCACAATGGAGTCAGAGTTCATAGCTCTTGACAAATGTGGTGAAGAAATCGTATGACTAAGAATTTTTTTGGAAGATATTCCAAAGTTGAAGAAGCTTGTGCCACCAATATGCATTCATTGTGATAGTCAATCTGCAATTGGAAGAGCACACAGTAATTTGTACAATGGCAAGTCCAGACATATTCGTCGTAGACATAATACCATTAGACAACTACTCTCAACTGAAGTTATCTCAATAGACAACGTGAGGTCTAATGATAATATTGCAGATCCATTAACCAAAGGGTTAAATCGAGAGTTAGTTATGACATCATCGAAAGAAATGGGGTTAACAAACAACCTTAGAGATGATGAGTTGAGACGAAGGAAAATCTTACCTGAATGATTGTAAATTTTAAGAACTGTGTTAAAAAGACAACATAATTGTCTAACTCATAAACCGCTGTTATGGGGGGATAATTTAAAAATCTCTAAAAAGTCCATTGCATAAGTTCATCACAATGAATACTCCGTCTTAACAAATCTCAATGTATGAAATGGAGATCTCTCTCAAGAACTTTAATTATATTAATTTTAATTATTTAGGGGGTGTATTCAATTGAGATTCTGTTGGATTTTTTTGGACTTTTAAAATCTGGGGGTATTCAATCCGGATTTTTAAAAGTCTTTCAAAATTTTGAGGTATTCAATACGGATTTTAAAAAGTCTTTAGAAATCTTTAGGTATTCAACAATCTATGGATTTTAATACTCTATGGATTTCGTTGGATTCTCCTTAAAAAATATAAATAAATTTCACTATTCAAAATCTCTTCTAAAAAACTAGAGATTTCAGCGGATTCTCTCAGAAGGCCCTGAAAGAGAAGAAAAAAAAAAACTTTGTTGTTCTTCTAAGGGAAAATATCAATTTTGGTCACTCAGTTTTACCTCTTTTCATATTTGGTCACCCACATTAAGTCACTATCAAAATTGGTCATCCACTTATTATATTCTATCAAAATTGATTACTCTGTTAGTCAATCTGTCATTGACTAACGGAGAAAGAGTTTTGAGCCGTGAAATTTCTCAAAGGTTAAAAAATTTCATGGATCTTCCAGAAACTAATGAAACAAACGCAGAACAAGAATGAAACATGGACAAAAATTACCAATATTTAAATTATATTTATAATAGGTCAGAATTCTGATGCGTAGAACATGATATAATAGATCAGAAGGAATTCTGATGCATCTTGTAGAACGTGATTCGTTGGTTTACTTTTTATTTTTATTTTATAGATAATTAGAAAATGAGAAACTCAGGAGATAGAAATTTATTTCAATTAATTTCAAATGCCCAATTGTTTGATTAACATTTCAAGAAATCTGCAATAATGATCTTAATAATAGAAAAATATTTAGAATGAAAAATAAATTTATGAAATTTTCTTGAATGAATAATTTTAGAAAATTCTTTACAATTAATCTTCACCACAAATTATGATGAATTGAAATAAGTTTATATCTCCAATTATTATATAAATTGAATATGAAACCAAGAATTGAAAAACAGAGTACAATTGTTTAAAAAAAAAAAACAGAGTACAAAATTGCATTCTATCTCTTGAGTTTCTCATTTTCTGTAAAATAAAAGGTAAACCAACAAAAATAAATTCATAATTGAGTTAAATAATTATTAAAAACTTACTGTAATTTTCTGACTACCCAACAATTGCATGAGAAAGAATTCTCATTATCTATAAAATAAAAAGTATAATGGATTGAATCAAGTTCTAGAAGATGCATCAGAATTCCTTCTGACCTGTTATAAATATAATGTAAATATTGGTAATTTTTGCACATGTTTCATTCTTGCTTTTGCGTTTGTTTCATTAGTTCTAGAAGATGCATGATAATTTTTTAACTGGTTTTGAGAAATTTCACGGCTCAAAACTCTTTCTCCGTTAGTCAATGACAGATTGACTAACAGAGTAATCAATTTTGATAGAATATAATAACTGGGTGACCAATTTTGATAGTGACTAAATGTGGATGACCAAATATGAAAAGAGGTAAAACTGGGTGACCAAAATTGATATTTTCCCTTCTTCTAACAAAATTTCAAAGTCTCCTTCGAAAGCACATACAACTGTAATTCGAATCACAAAATCCTATACACAGCCCTCTTCTTCAAACGAAATAATATCAAGAAACGTAACTATGTTCTTCAATAACCATCACAGATTCTTCACCATCATTATTATCGTGAAAAAGATTACATCTCTGTATTTTAAAATTATGTTCCCTCTTTAAAAATTATAGTATATCGGCACAGTTGGCACCGTTAGGTTAACAATAATATATTCTCGATCGCCTAATTTATATCATTAATGCCAACTTTAAGATCTCAAGAACATTTATTCACGATCTTAAAGTTAGCACGTGGTGTTCGATATCATCTAAAAGATTTTGGTGGTCAAGTTAGCACATGGTGTTCGATATCATCTAAAAAATTTTGGTGGTCAAGGTCGTTACCCCAATGCAATTGAGTTATTCAATCTTCACGAGAGATTTTTTGGTATTTTGAAATCGTCATTCACAATTTTCAAAACCCACCTCTGTTCCCATTTCAAACAGAAGAAGAGTTAGTATATGCTGGATTACATAACTTTCTTCGGAAAGAATGTCATGAATTTCCAATCGAATATGAAGAAGATCAAGATTCACCACATCTCGACATGGAAGAGAAAATTTGGAATTGCTTTCTCAAAAGCCAATTACAACACAGAACTGAAGCCGAGGTATAACCGTGGAAATGAAGATTATGTCCCGTAACTTTTACCTTTTTTAAAAAACGTCCTAAAATAGTTAAAATTTTAATTTACGTCCCATATCTTTTTCAATTACTTAATTTACGTCCAATTTTAGTTGAAAATCCCCAGATTTATGTAAATGGGACATAAATTGAGTAATTAAATAAAGTTATGGGACGTAAATTAAATTTTTAATTAAAATGGGGCGTTATGCGAAAAAGATAAAAATATTCAACAAATGTGTACAATTAACTATAATATTAATGTAGTTTATGTTATACAATCAAATAAAAAAACAATTCATAAATTAATTAATTATTATAAAAATCAATTTGTGGATTTTAAATATTTGTGGATTTTTTTATTTATTTAAAATATTAACATAATTGTTAAGTTTTAATAAGAGTTTTTGACAATTTTAATAAAAAAAATATTTGGGATTTTTATTATTTTAAAGATAAAATTTATATTTATTTGAGTATGTTAATTAATTGACTTAGGAATAATATTATATTTTTTTTTGATATTATGAAAAATTATTTACTTATTTAAATATTATTCTAAATTTATTTTCATATATTTTAAAATATTATTTAGTATTTTAATTAATATTTAAAATTTAATTTATAATACTTATATTGTAATTACAATTTTTTTCTAATTTAATTAGATAAGTTAATAATTTTTCTAATAATAAATTAGATAAGTTAATTGATTGTTATAATAATTAATTAATTTATGAATTATTTTTTTATTTGATTGTATAACATAAACTACATTAATATTATAGTGAATTATACACATTTGTTGAATATTTTTATCTTTTTCACATAACGTCCCATTTTAATTAAAAATTTAATTTACGTCCCATAACTTCTTTAATTGCTCAATTTACGTCCTATTTACATAAATTTGGGGACTTTCAGGAAAAATTGGACGTAAATTAAGCAATTGAAAAAGTTATGGGACGTAAATTAAAATTTTAACTATTTTGGGACGTTTTTCAAAAAAGGTAAAAGTTACGGGACGTAAATAAATTTTTTCTCTATACTTTTGGTAATTTTTCTAAATAATTTAGATAATTTTTTTTATATACAAATGTGTTCGATATACGTTTGCAATATTTCAAAAACAGACAACAGTTAAGTTGTTGGTAAGTGAAACACATACACAAATAATTACAAAAATCTTCCATCTTCAAAATTTCTTCACAATCTTTAAACCATGATATCATATCATTGAGTAGACGAATTGTTGGATTTCTATCATATCATTGAGTAGACGAATTGTTGAATTTCTATTTCTTTACCATCTTCAAAGTCACAATGTCACAATCTTGTAGACAATCTTCAAATTTTCAAAATCCAAAATCTTCACAATCTTTGAGTAGACAATTTTCAAATTTTCAAAATCCAAAATCTTCTTATTGATTATAATCAATGGATGAGATAAAAAATAAAATTGAGAATGAATGAGAAATTAGGAATTTTGAGAAGAGATTATGAATTTATATAGGAAATACGATTAAGAATGTAGGGTCAAGATTAAGTTTTAAAATGAATGGATGAGATTAAAAGAATAGTGTAGAATGAATGAGATTTCAAGAATTTTGAAATAGAGTGATTTGAAAAGGAAGAGATTGATATAGACCAATGAATTAGTAGCGAGTAAAAAATGTTTGCAAATATATATTATAAAGATAAAGATATATATTATTAATATTTTGAAGATAGATACAAATATTTTTTTATTTATCTTTCAAGTATAATAGGAAAATATATTTAAATGAAAAATATTTATATTTTACCAAATAATTTAGCTCCAAAAAAAGGGAAAATCTGAAATGCCGAGCGATGAAGAAAATTTATGCTGATAGAGCGAGAAGAAGAGGTAAAAATTCACTCTCAAGAAAAAGGCGGTGGCGGAGGCCTCCGGTCAGCTCAGAAGCGCTCTTTCTCCATGGAAACAAGAGGTAAAAATTCACCATCAATTTGTAGAGTTGTTCAGTTAGTGTGGAAAAAGTTGAATTCAAGTATCAAAAAAAAGGGACAAAGTGGGATAGCTCAAGTGGTTAGAGCACCACAACCTAGGCCTTAGGTTCTGGGTTCAAGTCATGGGGAGGGGAAAAGGGATGGGTATTTAACTTGTAATAAAAAAAAAAGTATCAACAAAAAGTAGAGAAAATTTATAAAAAAAGCCATTTAGGCACCTAGCTTCTTAAATAAAGACAACTTTTATAATCTTTTTAAAAAAGGACAAAAACATGTGTAAATAACCATTTATGCCCTTACATTTAAATTTGAAGAATAACTATTTAATTTATATAATAATGGAACAAGTCATACATTCCATATATTTCGCCAGCATTCTGTTTAATATCACGCATATGGAAATAAGAATCTCACCTTCCTTATTTCGTTTGCAATCTGCACGATTCATACGAATTATCAATTAAAGCAATCCTAATTTCCAAAAAACCGCCTTAATTCAGAATTCCTCGTCCCTCAGAATCTGTTTATCGTGTTCTGCATTTTTTCTAGTTTATTGCATCGCCTTCTTTTCTAGTTTATCGTCCCTCATAATCTGTTTAAATCATACACATTTTTATCAGGATTTCAAAACTCAAAATTTTAAAAATCAAATTTCAAACTGTCGAAAGCCCGAATCTAATTTAGAAAAAGTGTAGCCTTTAATCACGCGATCAAGACACTGGACTTTTTCTCTTATTTCCACTCTCGGTTTCTTTCATGGTGCCGGGCCGGCCATTATCAGAAAATATCATAAATTAAACCCCTAACTTTGAAATATCATAAATCCCCATGATCGCAAATCTCGATTAGGTTTCATCAATTGATGAAACGCATCTCGTTCGTCTCCTAACTCGCCGATGGATTTCACCGAATTGGAAGCAATCGAGGGTTTGCGTTGGTCGTGGCATTCATGGCCCACTTCCTGGCCCGAAGTTCACCGACTGCACATGATCAAGAAACTTTCCACGCGATCGTTTCTTTATATTCCTAGGGGATTCAAACTTCACCGATTTCTTCATTATGGATGACGGACGCGAAGCCGCCGGAGATATAGTAGAAACTTTTAATTCCAAGGGTCAGATGAAGAGTTTTGCCAAGGGTATGATTTTTAATTCCACACGTACACACATAATTTGCAAATAATTTAGGATTTTTTTAGATGATTTTAATTTAGGTTCAATTTGCTCCGTTTTCGTGTAATTGTGATGATTTACGTGCGCGTTGCTGAAATGTAGTTCATGATTATTTGTTATTGGTTTGGTCAAGGGATAATGCAGATCTTATTTTGCATATGTATACGTATTTTTGCATAATCACATTCTAATATGAAAACACCGTACTATTTTTTCTGCATTATTCATTTTATTATGCAGTTTTAGATTTCATTGTTCTGCATTATTCATTTTATTATGCAGATTTAGCTTTTATATTACTTTTCCAACCATGGTCTAGGGAGCAAAATGTTCTTCTCACTTCTCACTTCTCACTTCGTCTTCTTCCGTACTTCACGGTTTCCTTTCTTCACAAATTGGAAAACCCCAAAATTCTGCACAAAATTAAGCTCTTCTGACCGGTGTTAATTAATTTTAGGAAGGTTTTAATTAATTGCGTAATTCTTGGAATTAATGAGCTGATAGAGTCAGCTTTAAATTTCAAACATAAGGTTTTAATTAATTGCGTAATTCTTGGAATTAATGAGCTGATAGAGTCAGCTTTAAATTTCAAACATTTAAAGAATTTCTCCATATTAATTCCGAATTTTATGTATTAAGGGCATGATGGTACATTTATGTGCCATTTTGTCCTTATTCTGAAACTATTTTGAATCATGTCTTTATTTAAAAAAACACTAGGTGAAATGACCTTTTGTGTGAAATCCCCCAAAAAGTATTGTTGTTTTGAGGATGTTATATTGAATGTTTAATAGGATTTTAGTTCCTCTTTCTCTTTGTGTGTATGGGAGTTGGTTTATATTCAACAAAAATTGAATTTATATTCCATAAAAAAAATTGAATTTATATGTAAAAATTGGAATTGCCGTGTATAAACTTCATTCTAAAATTGGATTAAAAATACCACTTGATTTATATAATTTGTATTAGTAGATTGGAATTCTATTATTATTGTAGGTAATTGGATTAAAAATACAATTTGGTTTCACATGTACAAACAATCTTGAAGATAATTATTAGAATATTATAATTGTGCAACAAAATATGTACCCATCATATATATGCCAAGATTCTTGCATATTATTTAGGTCATTACCGTAAATTAATGCATGCATGATATATATGAAAGTGTATAATTGACCGCAATTAGATCAATATTAAAAAGTATGAAAATGTGGTGAGAAGAGGAGAGGTTGTGTTAGAAGAATCAGATTGACACGTAGCACTACAAAAGTTTACAAATATATATAATAAAGATGTGCATGGAGTATGTTCAAAAATTAACAAATATAAAAATTGGTTTATATTACATGTTTTAGTAATGGCAAAAACTTATATACAATATTTCACCATAGTCTTATGGTGCAATATGACCTAATCTTATGTTTTTATCCGGTATCCATCTTCTTCTCTCCTCTGTTTTCTGCGCCGCCGCCCGATCACTCCTCTTCTTTCTCTGCGCTGCCTTCTTTTCTGCACCGATCTCATTCTTCGCGATGCCTTATCTTCTGGGCGGGACAAATTTCTCCTTCTTTGCGATGCTTATTTTTGCCCGCTGCGAGAAATCTGCAGATTCAATAAAAAAAAAAATTCAGAAACTGTTCAAATTTCTGATCTGCTAATCACGTAACAAGCGGAGAAATTATTTTTTTTATTTTTTGAATGAATTAGTGAGAAAAAAATCAACAATAAATCTATTCCAATTAATTGTTGTTTTTGTAATTATAGCGATCGATAAACTATTCAACATAGTTGTATTTTTCGTGTTTTCAATTATTGTTCTTCGTCTTTTTTAATGTGGGTATCTCATTCACTCTCAATAATGACGTTTTAGTTATACAGTAACACATCTTTCTTAATACAGTAATACACTTGTGTTTATATAGTAACACATTTTTCTGTGTTACTTTAAGGTCAAATATGTGGTACTCAAAAGCCAATTGTGTGTTACTTGTCCTTACAGTAACACGTATTTGTCCGTACAGTAGCATATAATTATATTTATAGTAACACGGATTAAGAGCAAATTTTTCTATTTTATCTTTCCTTAAATTAATTTGTATTAATATTTCCTGTGAAAAGTCAATTTATGTGTTATTTGTACTTACAGTAACACATATTTGGTCTTGTAGTAACATATAATTACCTTTACAGTAACACAGACCTGAAACCCGTTATCCTGTTAGTCTCCTGCGCGCGACTTTTTCGCGATTTTTAAGAAAATATTCGTTTGACCGGTCAAACCCGCTACTGCACATGAGTGCAGCCCTTTAGTAATATATTTTTATAATGAGATAACTTTCAGTGTTATTTATTAAATATTACTTAATATTACATAAAATTATAAATAACTTAAATTTTAAATGAAAAATACTATTTCAATAGTTAGGATTTTCTTTTTAAAAGAAATTACTATAACTAATTGACATGATATAGGATGGAACAATATTTAATAATTGATCGAATAACCGTGATTTGCTTATAGCTAATTTAAATTAAAACTGAGATTTTTTTGTAATTTAGAGATAATTAAATATATATATATATATATATATATATTAACTTGATAAAAACAAAATTGACTAAAAGCATATTGACATATGAGGTATAAGTTGTATAACCGTATAACACAGTGGACTATAAGATGGATTCTATGAATTAAAGAAACTATTCAATAGGCAAGAATTATGAGATTTAATTGAGTAATTTATGTGGGTAAATTACAGTATAGGACATTTCACCCTAAGTCTAAGTCTTTGTAATTCAAGGAAAATTTTATTACAATTACAAATCAAGCCAAATTAACAAATTAAAGTACAATTCTACCCCTACTGTTTTGATAAGAATTTCAATTTTGAAATAAGAAGATTTAATTAATTTAAGCAAAGGAAAGTCAACTAAATCCAAAACCTTTAATAAAAATTTGAAATATTTATTTGCTCGATAATCACGCCCAATTCTTAATTCAAATAACTTTCCTAACAACTCATCGAACATTAATTCCTAAAACATTTTTTATTCTCTCTCAATTGAAGCTGGAAGAAGAAAACGAAAAGCAAGAACAACGCTTGTGCAGAGGATCGTTCAAGGTATTGAGTGGAAAAATCATCTCCTGCATATTATTGTTGTTTGATTCTCTGAATAAATGATATTGGGTTTATGAAAAAAAATCTGATTTTTAGGGCTTTGCATATACTGGGTTTTTCGTTGATTTTAGGGAGATGATTAAAAAAAATTCGACTACATGCATTTTATAAGATGTTTCCTTCGTTGATTATACTGGCTTTGCATAAGATGTTTCCTTCTCTGTTTTCTTAGTTCTAACGATCTCTGTTTTTTGCATTTTAGAGAAACATAATAAATAGCATATGAGGTATATTCGATTCGATGATTAGATCATTTTATAAAATCATAGAAACGTATTTTACTATAATTTTTCTGTATTTATAAGAAAATCTATGTATTTAGTATGGATGGGGCATATTCGTTTAAGATGTGTTTGCATGTGGCTAAATATTTTAATTTCCATACAATTTGGTAATATATTTTTTTGCAGATGACTAGACGGAAGAGATCCGACATTCAGATTAATGAAGAAGGAAGAAAAATTATGAAAAAGCGCCTAAATAAAATAGATAGCAGACTTAGTGAGTAAAGAAAGATGCATACATATAGTGTTATTCTGTTCAAGTAGTACATATTGACATGTTGTTTGGGTAAAGTTTTTAATTTATCATATGACACTGAGAAAGCATGATCTGCATTTGATTACATTCGGTTTCATCATATGATACAATACATATAAATTATATTTTATTGGTTTGTTTGGTTTGTTTTATCATTGGTTTTTGCTTGTGGTTGAATTAGAGGTATTTGTTAATAATTATATGCATAAAATAAATCATATATTAAAGAACATGTACAAATATAATACATATAATATAGTATATGCATACATTAATACATATAAATTATATAATACATAAATTATTCATATTAATATTCAGTATACACAGTCATAAGGATAAATACATAAATTATTATCCAAATTGAAATTCATATATAGTTCTCTTTTAGTTCAAAAGTTTCCATTTATTTGAATATATATTTATTTTAATTAAAATTAATTAGAAATATAAAAAGGAACCTACAAAAGGTATAAACACTATTATTTCTTTAATATAATTACTATACAACAAATATGCATAGCAAACTAAATGTAGTATAATATATGCACAAAGTAGTTCATATATAAGTTAATATGCGAAAATTTAATACATATAATAACATATATGCATTAAAAATACATATAACATATAATATGCATAACTATAATACATAACAAGATCGAATATATATCCTTTACTTTAATATTTTCGTTATTGTTATTATATTTGGAAATATAAACAACAATAATATAGATGCTATAATAAAGGATATTTGATTATTTTAAAAATTGATATATTAAGTTATATGACAAAAAAGTATTAGAATTTATTTATAAAATGATACAAAAATTATTAGAGATATATGTCAAAATTATTAAAAATAATACATATTAAAAATTATTTGTTTAATATTTTATAGATACTGAGGTTATTTTATTAAATTACGTGTAATTGTTGTTAGAAGCTTTGAAAAATTAATTAATTGAATAAGAATAAATAAAATATTAAAAACACATTTATAACTATTAAAAGAGAATTTATAATTAATTTATTCGAACAACATTGCAGTTAAAAATCTTTTAAATATGATAAATGTTATTTAATTATATAATTAATGTTGAATAATTTAATGAGATGTTGCATATTGAGGGCGTAATGAAAACAATGAATTGAATGAGTAAATTCGGTTTCAACAGTAAATAGAAAGGTCAACTACAAATAAGGGAAACTTAGTGGGTGTTTTGAAACACTAGAAGTTGCTTAAAAGCACTTCTTTTTCAAATAGAATCACTTTTGGAGTGTTTTCAAACACAAACAAGTGATTAAGTTAATTTGTTAAAAGTGATTTTGGTGAAGCATCCCTCCACCTACTTCTAATAGCTTCTATGTGCTTCTCATCATTACAATAATTAATTTTACAATTTTGCCCTCCAATTTAAATAATATTTTATCTTTACACATTATCTATCTAAATGTAATAAGGGTGTTTTTTGTAAATTTATAAAAAAAGTGATTTGTTTTGTAAACACCACAACATATACACAATTGATTTAAAGTGCTTAATTTTAAAACACTATCAACTTTATATTTTATTACAAAAATCAATTTTAATCACTTTAAAGCAATCACTATGGTTTGCAAACACACCCTTAATCAAATTGTAACCTGCAGAATTGAGTTGGGGGCATATTAGGAATGTAAAATATAGATTTGTCTTAAACTATAATATCCAGAATTTTTGTTTTGAATTAAAAAATGGGTGGAGGGGTGCTTCACCAAAATCACTTTAAACTACTTAATTTAATCACTTAGTTGTGTTGTCAAACACTTCAAAAATGATTATATTTTAAAAAAGAAGTGCTTTTAAGCACATACTAGTGCTTGCAAACACCCACATAATCTTTCAAGTATAATTAGGAAAATAAGAAATGAAAAATATATTTAAATGAAAAATATTTATATTTTACCAAATAATTTAGCTCCAAAAAAAAGGGAAAATCCGAAATGCCAAGCGACGAAGAACTGAAGAAGATTTCGACTTCTATGGGACGCCGATTGAGCGAGAAAAAGAAATTACCAGTCGCAAGAAAAAGGCGGTGGCGGAGGCCTCCGGTCAGCTGAGAAGCGCTCTTCCTCCATGGAAACAAGAGGTAAAAATTCACCATCAATTTGTAGAGTTGTTCAGTTACTGTGGAAAAAGTTGAATTCAAGTATGGAACAAAAAGTATTGTTGTTTTGAGAATGTTATATTGAATGTTTAATAGGATTTTAGTTCCTCTTTCTCTTTGTGTGTATGGGAGTGGGGGTGAGTTTTGAAGTCGATTATAGTCTTCCAATGAACAAAATCACTTTGTTGTGTTTTCTGAGTTGGTTTGTTATGTTACGGCGGATTAACTCCAAATTGTTTGTAATGGGAAACACTCCAGGAAGGAGGAGGTTTCATGGAGCATTTACTGGTGGCTATTACAACACTGTGGGCTCTAAAGAAGGTGTTGTGCGGTCCTATTGTTTGTTGATTTCGTTCATATGTAAAGAAATATTGACAGACTGCTGTTATAACTTGCAGGATGGACTCCTCAATGGTTTCTAGCTCCTCGTAAACAAGCTGAAAAGGAGCAACAACAATGGTTTCTAGCTCTTCTCTAGGTTCATGTTAACTTATTAACACTGTTTGTTCTGCTTGCTTTTTTTCTCATTCAAATACTTGTCTGAGCTCAATTTTGGGCATATAATTTATCCTACAGTTTGGCTTTTCTATACTTAGCTGCTAAACTCTAGAAAACATTCTTCAACTTGTATTTGTGAACTACCGATTTGGATCCTAACTGGCACTTTTATCCTACAGTTTGGCTTTTCTATAGTTAGCTGCTAAACTATAAAAAACATTCTTGAACTTGTATTTGTAAACTACCAATTTGGATCCTAACTGGCACTTTTATCTAGTTTGGGTCTTTGTTCTGTTGACTTATACACACATTACTGATTCTTTGCATTTATCTCCTTGGTTGCTGCCATTTTACTAAATAAAAGTTTACATGTAGTGCTATTTTATTTGTAGTCTCTGCGATTCCACAAGTTCCTCTTATCTCCATTTCTATTTTATAATTGGTTTTAATCTTAAACTTGTTTTAGGCCTTGGGCTATTCCTGGACCTGTCCCTGATGAACTTTCCAGTTACAGAGTCTATAGGTTGGTGTCTAATTTACTGATAAGCATATTCTTTCTGCTACATGTTGTTATTTTATCTCTTTTAAGTTTTTGTGCTTCTTATGATTAGGTGTGAAAGTTTTGTTGAAGATGGGATGGTGACAAGGACGGTCCGTAAACGTAAAGGATTCTAACAAGAATTCACTTAATGGTATGGTGTTTATGAATATTGTTTATTTAGTCTTTCTTTATATCTTATAACTCTAATAATGTGTGGGTCATTTTCAATAAATTGTCTGGCATCTGATGATAGTTATTGGAGTTTTAGATCCTGCAATGAAAATCATAAGATGATGAGGTGTACAGCCTTTCACAAGATGCAAGAAAGAAAAAGAGAATTTTTTTTTGGTTATAAATATTCCTTGATTTATTTACCCTCTATGGTTGTTCCTTTTGTAATTTGATACAAAATAGGCATCCTAACACCCCATCAATAAGAGAAGAAGTTAATATCTGTTATGCTTCATTGATATAAGAAATGAAATACAAGTACTGTTTTCAGTTGAATGAATTTCTGATGTTACATTTTAAATCTGATACTCTACAGGTCTACACTCTGCTTTACATCTAATGCTGAAGAATATCCTCATAGCTCCCATAATAATTTTCCCAACCGGAGGGAAACTGTAGTTCTTGCGGCAGAGGCAGCAGCAGCGACTGTCCATTATAATGGTCTAACGAGCAAATCATGGGCTCCACCACCCCTGAGGACGACGCAGTTTCGTAGAAAATTTGGTTCATATATGATGCACTCTGGAAATTGGCCCCACCTCCAAATTGATCACAACCTCCAAATTGATCACCACCTCCAAATTGATCAAAACCTCCAAATTGATCAAAACCTCCAAATTGATCACAACCTCCAAATTGATCACCACCTCCAAATTGATCAAAACCTCCAAATTGATCAAAACCTCCAAAGTGATCACCACCGTTCATTTGAAGCATCGTCGTAAAGGAGTTTTGCTGATGATGGTCGTCAATGGTACTAGGGTAGTGGATAGGGATAATGGGTGGCGGAGGAGGAGGAGGAGGAGGGGAGAATTGTCCATTCAACGTTGCAGGATTGCCAAAATGCATCTCTTCCATAACTCCTGGTATGCTTGGTGAACTCTGCTTTAAAATCTCAATCCTGGCTTTTACATTCTCAGCTTTATTGCCCAAGTTTGCTGCAAATTGTCTTAACTGTTGTCCGGTCCATTCTTTCATGGTGGAATCAAGATGAGTAGGGTACCTAGATTCCATGTTACTTTTTTGATCCTGGGCAAGCTTGTCCTCGATCTTCTTCCTCCCATTGAAAAAATCATTCAACCCAAATGCTTTATTTTTGGAATCCAGATTCCGGGCCTTGTAAATGCCGATAATTGGGCCGGGGCTTTGGGGCCAGACGTCAGGCTTAACGGGCCCGTTCTCTTGTTTTGGGCCGTAGATGATCATGCATGCACTCACATCACATAGGGTGGTGAGTTCCTGGATTTTTCGAATCAGCCCATGCTTCCTTCTCTTGAAAGCTAAGTTTCTTGATTTCTCGTTTTGTATGAGCTCCATTTTTAGCTTTGCCCTCCCCATATCTCACTATTTGCAAACCTTCATCATACAAAAATAAAGATTAATTTCTGAAATAAAGATTAATTCCATCAATCTACAAAAATTAACCTTCGTAATCATGACTATATGAGGCACAAAAAACATAAAAACAAACTCGGTCGGTCACCTAATGTTAAAAAAACAACAATTTACGAAACAAAATAGTCGAGAACAGTGCTGAATTTCGAAAAATACCAAGATTCGGCAACAAAAAATCGAAGGAAAAAATATAGTACCTTTCGGTGTCAGATTTGGGTTGTCCCTTTTTTTCAAATCCAAAATCCACAGGAAACGGAGGGGCGGCGGGCCAGAGGGAGGCGGCACGACGCCCGGAAAGGGAGTGGGGGAGACTGCGCGGCGCCGGAAAGGGAGTGGGGAGGCGGCGCGACACCGGGAACGGGGCTAGTGGAGGCGAACGGCGTGGCGACAAGACTGAGAATATGGGCAGAGGGAGGCGGCGCGACACTCGGAAAGGGAGTGGGAGGCGGCGCGGCGCTGCGAGTGGGGCTGGTGGTGGAGGCGAACGGCGTGGCAGCGGGACTGAGAATTAGGGTTTCAATCTAATGAATTGAGGCTAGGGTTTCTTCAATGGAGCGTTGATTTCACGCGCGTAATATATATATATAATATAATAGCATAGTCCACTTTCCCGCCCATTTCACCCACTGCTTTTTTTATTATTTTTTTACCTTTGTACGCTTTTTCATTTTTTAAGAAGGCTTTTTTACTTTATCAGTAAACAGACTCTTCAAATTCTGGGCCTTTTACTTTTCTTTTGACAAGAGAAAGAGGAGAGTTTATCACCACTCTTCTTCCTCTTTAATATTGTCTTCCTCTTTAATATTGATAAAAAAAATACAGAGAATCATTTTGAAAAAGATAGTACAGTAAAGAAGCTATACAATCAGGTACAAAACTTGAAATGATAACATCACTTTGGAGAATATAAAAAACGATACATTCAGCTTCATCGTAGCCGTTACTGAACTGCCGTCGTTACATCGAACAGGGCACAAAAACTTGGTAGCCACCGCCCCTTTCAATCTTCAGTCGTGCACACATGACGAAAAATTTAGGGTTTTGGCCACAAAAGAGACTGCTTGCTTCTGCCCGTCGTAGCCACCACCCCGAGAGAGCTCTTCACCTTCATCGGCGCCTCTGTGAGTAGTTTTTTAATTTTGCATTTGTGAGTTTGCAGATTTTGTGACCCAATTTCAAGTGCAGATTTGTGGCTCCAATTATAATTTTTTATTATTGTAGATTTGTGAGTTGCAGATTTTGATAAATAAATTAATCGATTTGTTACCCTTCTATATGGTCTAATTTTTTTTTTTTTTTTTATAGCAGCTCTTCTTCTCATTCTTTGTAAAATGAAAATGGTGGATCCCATTTCTTTCTGCCCTATTTCTCTATTTTGAAGATATATGCGTTATCCCAGTTTTTCATATCAAATGATTATTTCTTCCATCGTTCTTCATCTTCCCTATGGTGCAAACGATTCACCCTCATAGGTAAATAAACTTATTTCCCGTTTTTCTTTTCGATTTATAGAATACTCATTCTGAAATGTTGGGAGTTTATGCTATACAAATAAGTCTCATAAAGAATATTAATACATGGATGATGTATTTCATGTATACAGATAAGTCTCATAAGGAATACATGTACAGATAAGTTCTTGCACTCATGTAGTTCTTCAGTTCTTTATACCAATTTTTTGTTATGTTTTCGAATTACAGAATGCCTATTTTGGAATCATTGAGAGTTTCTACTTCATTGATAAATCAAATATGTAGTATATAGATAACTGATTGTGTAACAATTTTGTTTCTAACGATGAATGATCATAGTTCAGATGCCATCACGTTTACAGTAAAAAAATGTGAAGACAATGATGCCATAAAAAAGGAAATTTTCAGAGGGGTAATGTAGTGACAATGGTCTAATTATTCAGTTTTCTTTTCATGCTCATTGACAATTTCTATTTATTTATTGTTCATTCAATAAAATTCTTCATCTATTTGGTTTCTAGCGCTGGTAATAATCTTAATTCAGCAAAGCCGATTTAGACAAAGGTGGTTGTGTGGAACCTACTGTTACATTACAACAGAATAAATCATTATAATGTACTATTCACTGTAGTATTCAGTAGGTTGGCTATTCATTAAAAAATCAGTCAGCTAAACTGAAGTTGGAAACTAAGAGGTTGAATCATGAATTGCGGAAGTATGTTGCTATATGTATAGAGCTGGAAACTAAGTAGGTTGGCTATGCTTCTTTAGTGTCTTCCATTTTTATTACTCCCTCCGTCCCAGGATTTTATGCACACTTTGATCTGCACGGAGATTAAGAAAATAGAATAAAGTGATGTGTAAGGTAAAATAAAGGAGGGACATTATTGGTAATTCATTGACTAAAGTGAGGGAGATTTGACTAAAGGGAAGAGAATGTAAAATAAATGAGGGGTATTATTGGTAAAAATTATGTGAGTTGTTTCATTTTTTAGAGTGTGCAAAAAATGTTGGGACGCCCGTTAAGGAAATTGTGCATAAAATCCTGGGACGGAGGTAGTACTTATTTACTGAACGTAAATTGTGTCATTTGATATATTAAAATGTGATTTGGATATCCTCTTACATAGGAAGTGTAATTAATTATTTTTTTATGTGGTTCTTCTCTTTCACATCTTACATTACATTCCTCTAAGAAATGTCACGAAAATTTGTGTAACTATAATTCTCAATCAGTTATAGCAACATGTATTCATACAGTAATAAGTTTTTTTTTTTTTTTGATGGAAGTTAAATACCCATCCCTTTTTTCCCCTCCCCATGACTCGAACCCAGGACCCAAGGCCTAGGTAGTGGTGCTCTAACCACTTGAGCTATCCCACTTTGTCAGTAATAAGTTTTTTTTAAGATAAATTATATATCTTCTTTCACCACTAACTTATTTGAACATATATATAGGCATTAATCTCATATTTTCTCACATATTGAATTCTTTAACTTTTCACCAATAGAGATCCTCTTACAACTATAGTTAAACAGAAGACTCTTATTCACTTTCTTAAAAAATGAGGCTTTTTGCTGTTGTAACCAGAGATCATTGGAGAAGACATTTTATTGAGGATTTTTGGGATGGATGAGGAGTTGGATTAATGGTTTTTTGTTGCTCTAATTACAGAGTAAATGGCGAAGTTGCTACAGTCTTACGAAGGAAACAAGTTTGGTAAGTTACATTCCAACACTCTTAAGTTACATTTAATTTATAGTCTCTTTTAAATTGTTGTGTTTCAATGCTAAAGTGTGAGGGTGAAATACCTTTTGTATTTTTTTTTTTTTTTAATTCTAATTTGTTAATAGTTTAAGCTCATGAATGTCATCAGTGCAGCATTGTTCATTTGTTCTTGCAAGTTGCAACATACATGAAATGTATTAATAGATGTATACTACTTAGTTGTGAAAAAACAGAAGTGGATCAATTTTGATGTAAAGAATTGAAAGAAAATTTATCATGATTAATTACAATAGAAAGTAGTGTGTAAATACTTCAGCCATTCTAGCATAAATCCAGTTTACACTACTGGTATTTTTAAATTCTGGCACTTAAAAAGTTAAAATTGTGCATTTTTTTGGCTTTTAAAATTCAATATTGTCTACTAAGGCCACTTAATACAGTACTTGCTTTTCAAGTAAGTTATAAGCATATCATTTTAAATAAGATCACAGATTTATCAATAATTTCTTTCTGATTTTCATTTCTTTTGCTTTAAAACATCTAATTTTCAACATGATTATAATTTTCAACATCTAATTTTTCATCCGAAAGAGGTAATTGAGTTCAATTTTTTGTAAATTTAATAATTTGCCTTTTGGATTGACAGTTGTAGGACCATAACTTTATTTAAGGATAGTAACTTTTAGGTGTCACAAATTGAGCCTAAATTTAGGTCAAATCGGGCCAATTAGTTTGATTTGGGTTGATTCAGGCTGATATGGCCTCAATTCACGACTTTTAAAAGTTATTACCCTTATATTGATATTTGTGAATGCACTCTGTTTAATGTTTTGTTAGTATTTTGGAAAAAATAGAAATTACACAAATAATTTCTGATAGGGATATGTGTGTTTCAGCATACGCACTGGGAGATCCATCAGTGACAGTTGAACAAGTGAACCCTACAGTTTCCCCTGTTGGGGCACTTTTTCCACCCGAGGCCCATTTTTTTTGCACATAAAGTTTTATTTAATCTTTTTCATTTTTGTTCTTTATATTAGTCATATGTAAATTTTCAAACTTCCATGGCAGGTGAATTGGTATTTTTACTTGCATGAAAGAATTGTTGAACTGTTTAAGAACAGTACTTACTTTGTTGTCAACATATTTGATGTTACTTTGCAGACACAACTTAATATAACTGGGGCGGTTGAGGTAAATAAATTATTTGTCTCCATACAACCTCATTGCTTTTATGTTGTTTGTTTCTTACAAATAGATAAGCTCCACTTTTTATTTTTTTCCACTTCCTAAAAGGAAAAAAAAGTTTGAAAGTGTGCTGGTATTAAGTGTTTAAGTTTAAGTAGAATAATGATGTACTAAATGTTGTGACAAATTGTACAACACTGACTCTAACAGAATATCAGAAATTAAGATTCACAGCGGAAGACTTGAAACACTAAAAACAAACGTGACACAATGGAAATAATTTTTCACATAGATTTTATAAATAAAAATCTATGCGAGCCTTACGGCGAAATTCAATACTTATCTTCAAGTACAAATGTTGTGTGAAATGTTACAGCAATAACCTTCACAACTGAAACTACAAACGAGGCAGGTGCCTTGTTTTGAAAACGAACTAAGTGTATAAATTATACACTGTCGAAATGCCTAGTCTATCTATGATTACACTCTCAATAGATAAGAAGACACACAACCATACGGGTGGGATACTTCGTATGATCTAAAAGGTAAAACTACTGGCCACAATTCCTAACAGGGATCAACGCTTGGTCTAAGAAATTGATCGAATAGAATACACTGAATTGAGAAGCCTTCAATCGGTATTTATAGAAGTTGGGTGCTGATTCTAGAGGCTTCCACATTGAGATCCTATTTTTTAGGAGCTCAACTTCCATGATCTTTCTAGATCCTTCTTGAATGCTCCAGGTCGTTCTAAATGGTTCCAGGCTGTTCTTCAATGTTCTGGAATCTTCCAGGTTTCAGATCCTTGTAGAAGCTTCTAGATCCTGCCAGAAATGCGACAACATTTGGATCAACATTTAATGTAGCATTTCAGAAAAGACTTAGAAAAAATCTCGGAAGGTCAAATTAAGATGTTGTTGATAATGTTAAGGCATTTAAGGATTAACAACATCTACAATCTCCCCCAATTTGACCTTTCGACTACAACACACCTGATGCACATATATTTCTATACATACTCAGTATTATGTACTTAGTTGAGGTCGACATCATTGCTAAGTACTAGTCAAGACAATATCTGTTGTAACCGTTGGATCAAATCAAATGAAGATCAAGGATAATTTTACAATGATCTGTGCCATAAGATCAAGATAAATTTTATCCAAAATAGAACAAGTATAAACACTACACTTATTCACAACATAAGTAACTTTACTAAGATCATAAGTTGAACTGGAAGAATTAACTTAAAATCTAAGTAAGACACTAACAAAAACAAACATCAAAGCAAGAACAAAGAATCAACAAAATGGCTTAAGCATCAGAGCAAAAACACAACAACTCTGGACAAAAACAAGACTATACAACCTGCAATAGAACACATGATAATTTATAAACAAATTAAGCAAGAGGGCAGTAAACAAATATCACCAAATGTACCCATAATTAAGCAAGTTGTAAACAAGAACTATCATATCATCTAGAAAATAAATAGCAAGTGTATCAGAATTTCAGAATTCAAACTTAAACATTAATTACAGAGATTGAACTGAATAAATGGCATATATAGCTGTGGTAACAGCTGCAGCATCAACTTTCTGCACAGTAACCATTATTGAAATTCAGATCTCCCCCTGTCTAGCAGCTTCTCCCTGTTCATCAGTGGTCTCCATCTCAGCAGCATCATCATCTCCTTCATCAACAAAGTAGGTAGATGCAAGGTGTGCAACTACATCAGTCACTGCAGCATCTCCAGCATCAGGTCCATCACCAGCATCAGCAGGAGCTGGAACTCCATCATCATTCATTTCTTCAATCTCCACATTGGAGTTCAATGGTGGTGGTACTCCCCCTGTTGTAGGTGAAAGTAGATTGGTCCACCTGTCCTTCAGGAACTGGAGCTCATCAATTGTTTCCTGCAAGTGTTGGAGTTGGAGTTTGATGAATTCCTGTGAAAGATACACATTACCAGAAATGTTGATACGGATGTTCTCAACATTTGGAGTTGCATTTCTTTGTCTTGATCTGGATGATTCTAGATGATCAGTAGTTGGGGGTCTGGAAGGTTCTAGTTGAGCAGAAGTATATGGTCTGTGCTGATGTTCAGTACCAGGAGCAAGCAAAGGAAGATCAATTACTCTATCCCCAGTGAGTAAGGCAGGAGCTATGGCCAGTAATGGAACTCTCCCCCTCAACACATCAGTGTTCTTGGCAACAAATCCATGATGCCTCAAGTAATTGGAAATTAGAACAGGATAGGGTAAATTGCCTTTTTCAGAAACTTTCCCAGTGAATCTCATCATATGTTGGAAAATTGTAAGTCCTAAATTGAATCTCTTAAGCACAGATATCCTATACATAAGAACAGCTTGATCCTTTGTGATCTTGGTAGTGTTTGTGGTGGGAATCCAGTTGTAGATAATGAGTTTGTATAACACAGGATGTAGGGAAGTGAGGTCTTTGGCTAGCATCTGTCTAGTCCACTTAACTACCCTACCAGCAGTTATAGCAGAAATTACCACATCCATGTCAGGTTCTTCATCCACCTCAACATTGGGAATTTCCAGAAACTCATTTATCAATTCAGGAGTAAAAGGTACATCCCTCCCCCTAAAATTAACAGTCCCATACCACTTAGATGATCTCCTACCAGTGCTCTTTGTCATACAAGCATAAAATTCATAGGCCCAATTTGTCAAGAAAGATTCACCAAAGTTCACAGCATGCATCAAATTCCTTTCCTCTAAGAAACTAATCATGCCTTTACTATCAAAGTCAGGTATATTAATCCTCTTCTCTATCAGCAGTTTTCTCTTAGAGTAAATGGCCAATCTATGCTCTAGAGTTTCAAGAGAATCAGAAATACCTTCCTCCTCAGAAGCAAGGTCATCCGAGCCTGGTGTAGAGCTTTTAGCAGAGCTCTGATCAGGGCTGCTTTCTGCACTGGAAGAGCTATCACCACTGCCACCATCTTCAGGTTCTGGCGCAGCTTCCTTTGCAGCAGCATAATGCTCAGCATTTTTCTTTAGAGACTGCAGTATGTCTCTCAAGCATCTCTCAGAATCAGAATTGGAATCTGATTTTGCAGGTTCATCTTCAATGATCATCTTCTCTTTGCCTTTTGGTTCAGCAACAAACTTTCCTTTTCCTTTCTCTTCAGCAACAGCTTTCTTTTTGGACTTCTCAGCAACAGCTTTCTTGGGTTTCTCAGCAACAACAAGAGCTTCTTCCTCAGAATCTGTGAACACTTGGATGGGTTCACCAGCATCAACTCCAGCTTTCTTCTTTTTCCTAATTGATTCAGAATAATCCACACGAGTGAATACACTGTTTCATCTCCTTCTTCGTACAGGGTTTCTCTGTCTTTTGCCTTTCTGTGCATTCTTCTTGAGAGGAATGGGGGCAGATTCATCTGAAACAGAGAGTGAAGAGTTTGTACCTTCAGAGATGTTTGCTTCCTCCATTTCAACGTCTTCAGGGTCAGACGTAGCAGTAGCTTCTTCTTGAACAAAAGCTTCAACTTTTCCAGTTTGCGGTTCGTGAACAGTAGGTGATTTGGGGCTTTTTGAAGCAGAAGCCATTTGGGCGGTTTGATCAGCCAAATAGCTTGAGATATCCACAGTGATATCTCAAAAAGTCATTACTGGCAGATGACCAGTAGTTCGAAGAGTATCAGACACCTCTTCGATAGCCCTAGTGACCTGTTCGACAGTTGCATCTTGAGAAAAGTTTGTTTGAGGAGCGGTTTGAGGAGTGGTTTGAGGACAGTTGCATCCAAAATAGAACAAGTATAAACACTACACTTATTCACAACATAAGTAACTTTACTAAGATCAACTTTCTGCACAGTAGCCATTATTGAAATTCAGATCTCCCCCTGTCTAGCAGCTTCTCGCTGTTCATCAGTGGTCTCCATCTCAGCAGCATCATCATCTCCCTCATCAACAAAGTAGGAAGATGCAAGGTGTGCAACTACATCAGTCACTGCAGTATCTCCAGCATCAGGTCCATCACCAGCATCAGCAGGAGCTGGAACTCCATCATCATTCATTTCTTCAATCACCACATTGGAGTTCAATGGTGGTGGTACTCCCCCTGTTGTAGGTGAAAGTAGATTGGTCCACCTGTCCTTCAGGAACTGGAGCTCATCAATTGTTTCCTGCAAGTGTTGGAGTTGGAGTTTGATGAATTCCTGTGAAAGATACACATTACCAGAAATGTTGATACGGATGTTCTCAACATTTGGAGTTGCATTTCTTTGTCTTGATCTGGATGATTCTGGATGATCAGTAGTTGGGGGTCTGGAAGGTTCTGGTTGAGCAGAAGTATATGGTCTGTGCTGATGTTCAGTACCAGGAGCAAGCAAAGGCAGATCAATTACTCTATCCCCAGTGAGTAAGGCAGGAGCTATGGCCAGTAATGGAACTCTCCCCCTCAACACATCAGTGTTCTTGGCAACAAATCCATGATGCCTCAAGTAATTGGAAATCAGAACAGGATAGGGTAAATTGCCTTTTTCAGAAACTTTCCCAGTGAATCTCATCATATGTTGAAAAATTGTAAGTCCTAAATTGAATCTCTTAAGCATAGATATCCTATACATAAGAACAGCTTGATCCTTTGTGATCTTGGTAGTGTTTGTGGTGGGAATCCAGTTGTAGATAATGAGTTTGTATAACACAGAATGTAGGGAAGTGAGGTCTTTGGCTAGCATCTGTCTAGTCCACTTTACTACCCTACCAGCAGTTATAGCAGAAATTACCACATCCATGTCAGGTTCTTCATCCACCTCAACATTGGGAATTTCCAGAAACTCATTTATCAATTCTGGAGTAAAAGGTACACCATCATAACCTAAACCATGATTATTAGACTTACCAGTAGCTATAACATTATTTACCTCAGAAGCACTCTTGGAATATTTCTTGAAACATAAGGTGGAATTTATCAATTTCTCCTTTAAGTTACAGATTTTCAGATCTCTTTTGGTAAGTATAACCTCTAGCTTGGTGATTGTGTCTTTCAGATCCTAATTCTCTTTATTCAAGGAGTTAAGACTGAGTTTCTAATTGTTCCAATCATCTATCAGCTTTTGGTGTTCATTGTCATCTGTCCTTTTTCCTGTATCATCAACCAAACCATTAAAACAGTTCAAATCTGGGTGACTCTGTTCTGATGTTGCTGTAAATGTTAAAGCATTAGGTAAAGCATCAGAATCTGTTTCATCCAGATCATCATCAAAATCACAAGAAAAAGAATTTTCATACACAAGTGCATTCCCCCCCCTATACACTTGTGTCATACTCCACCAAGGACCAACAAGTGTTGAGGGGTAATTTTGGAAAATTTATATATAAAGTAAACAATGTAGGTAGATTAACTGATTAAGTGTATGGTGGACCCTAAAAAGTGATGACATGAATGATAAATATGTGTATATTGTGACTTTGTGAGGGTGAGGTTTGTAATGACTATTTCTATTTTGGTATATGCAAATTTTTCGGAAAAAAAAAAAAAAAAGAAATTATGAAATTTTTTTAGAGATAGAGAGAATATATTGTATTAATCATGAATGAAATGGAATATATATTTCAAAAAAATACATTCATGATTTCAAGTCACATTGGAATAACGATGAAATTGAAACTTTATATAATTGTCTAATTAAATTTATCATTATCTTTTTAATTATTAAATTGTTGTTTTAAAAAATATAATAAAAAAATTACAATATAAAAAGTAGGGTTAGTTTTGGGTGAGACCGTCTCACAGAATGAGATCCGTGAGACGACCCTCATATATAAAAAGTGATAATGTTTGAGCAAAAAGTGATAGTGTTTAAGTAAAAAGTGACAGTCACTTTTATTACAAATATTATCACTTTTTATTTAAACATTATCACTTTTTTTACAAATTAAAATCTGGAAAAAAAATACTCCGTGAGACGGTCACACACAAGTTTTTACTTAAAAAATAAAAAAAGTTGCACGGGTAAATTACTAGTTATATATATATAGACAATTCTTTATAATTTTTTCTCACACTCTACGACACTTTCAAACAAACCATTGATATAGTCAAATACTTCAATGCTCAATTTTAATTTTTTTTTGAATTCAAATTATCTGCACCCATTCATTTAATTAGTTCACCTTTCAAATTACTTTTTACTATGATTATTGCACTTGCACATTTAATGAGTTCATCCCCAAATATTTTTTACCACAGTTATATGTACTCACTCATTTTATGAGTTCACTTCCAAATTATTATTTTATCACAATTATTTGCACCCTCTCATTTTCTGAGTTCACCCCAAAATAATTTTTAAAAAATAATCACATTTAAAAAAATCATATTATCTTTTTATTAATTTACACAAAATATAATAAAATAAACTCTCATTTATATATATTTACAATATGCAGACGAGTTATTGTTGAGTTATTTGTACCCGCTCATTTTATGAGTTCACCCCAAATCATATTTATACTACAGTTATCTACACCTACTCATTTTATGAGTTCACCTCCAAATCATTTCTTTGTTACAACGATTATCTACACCCGCTCATTTTATGAGTTCACCCCCAAATATTTTTTTTAAAATAATTACATTTAAAATATTATATTATCTTTTTATTAATTTACACAAAATATAATAATAAAATCAACCCTAATTTATACATTTACAATCTTGCAGTCGAGTCATTGTCGAGTTACCGTCGATTCACCACTAAATCACCCATATTTTCAGAAAAAACTCGTAAAAACATAATTAAAAAAAATATATCGGAATTAGGCACAGATCTCTATTTTTTTTCTTCTCATTTTTCTGTTTTTATTCCATACTTTTTATTTCTTCATTTTTTTTCCTGTTTTTTTTTTTTCATTAGTTTTTTTTTAATTTTAATACAAAATAATATTATATGTATTATTTTATTATAGTCAGTAATACAATAAGTAATAACCAGTAATACCATAAACAGTAATCAGTAATATCATTAACAATAATTTGTACTCCCTCCGTCCCATATTAATTTTCATAGGTAGATGGGCACAAATATTAAGAAAGTGTAATAATGAGTGGAGTTTTGAGGGGTAATTTTGTAAACCTTTATGTATAAAGTAAATAAATGAGTTGACTTTTGTGTATGTGTGGAGAAAAAGTAATGGCATTTGTGTAAAATTGAGGATATTGTGAGGGTGGAGTTTATAAAGGATTTTCCATTTTAAGGGTGTGAAAGTTATTGTGGGACGTCCTAAAAAGGAAAGTGTGAAAGTTATTGTGGGACGGAGGGAGTAATATCTTTACAATAACAAATAATTACACGCATCTAATTACAGTAAAATTTTATACAATAACAAATAATTCCACACATCTAATTATATTCAATAATACAAAAAAAAAAATATATCAGTAATACCATGAACAATGATTAGTAGTGCCATGAACATTGATCAGTAATATCTTACACAATAACAAATAATTCCACAAACCTAATTATATTCAGTAATACAAAACATAATTAACAGTAATACCATAAACAATAATATGTAATACCATAAACAATAATAATAATCAGTAATGCCTTATGCAATAATAAATAATTCCACATAATCAATAATACCATATACAATAACCAATAATACCACAATTAATAATCAATAATACCGTAATCAATAATATTAATTCAATAGTGTATTAATAGCAATACCACAATCAATAACTAGTAATACCAGTACCACTAACAATAATACCATAAAAAAGTGGAGGGAGTACAGATCGAGGTGTACTGAAGAAAATATGGGGTGCACATTACCAAACCCAATTGAATGGAACCTTAGCCCAATGGAAAGGCACCTTAGGTCAGCATTCGCCGCCTGAGATTTCATCGGCAAGGTCACCGGCTCCGAGTGCCGGCCGATCAGAGATCCATCAGCAACATACTCACAGTCCTCCGTCGGGCCACCGTCAGCCGGAGGAAGAGGCTGTGCAAGAGCAGGGTGAAGAAGACGAAGCAATGTAGCTTCGTTTTGGACAAAGATGAACGACGAGAGCGAGACGGCGTCGATCCGAGTGTTGCAGGCGAGCGCCATTGATGCCGGAGAAGATCCTGGATCGCGAACACAAGGGAGATTAATGGAAGCAGTCGCGTCGGTGGTCGAAATGAGTAGAAGTTTTCGGCCGAGATGGAAGATGATGTCAATTGCAATTCGAGGAGGGGTCTCGGGCTTCAATGGCCGAGACGGAAGCGCCGTCGTCGAGGGGGTGGTCGGGCATGGTGGTGGCAGGGTCACCCGCCGAACGACATGGATTTCTGGCAGGTCCTTTACTCATCAAATTAAAATTGAAATTCAAGTGCACCGCCGATCGACTATAATAAAATCATACCTATAATATTATTTTGTATTAAAATTTAAAAAATACACATGAAAAAATGGAAAAGAAAGACATCAAAATATCAAAATAAAATAAAAAAAGTAAAAGGAAAAAAAATGAATAAATAAAAAAATTGAAAAATAAACTGAAAATGGGAAGAAATAAAGGAAAAGAGAAGGGGGAAGAAAAATTAAAAAGAAAAAAAATCGAGATTTGTGACTAATTTCGATAGTTTTTTATTAATTATATTTTTACGATTTTTTTTTTTAAATATGGGTGAGTTGGTGGTGAATCGACGGTAACTCGGCTGCATATTGTAAATATATAAATTAGAGTTTATTTTATTATATTTTGTGTAAATTAATAAAATGATAATATAGTTTTTTAAATGTGATTATTTTTTAAAAAATATTTTGGGGTGAACTCATAAAATGAGCGGGTGTAGATAATCGTGGTAAAACAATAATTTGGGGGTGAACTCATAAAATGAGCGGGTGTAGATAATCGTGGTAAAACAATAATTTGGGGGTGAACTCATAAAATAAGCGGGTGTAGATAATCGTGGTAAAAATTGATTTGGGGGTGAACTCATAAAATGAGCGAAGGCAGATAACCGTAATAAAAAATGATTTGGGGGTGAACTCATTAAATGAGCGAGTGCAAATAATAATAGTAAAACATAATTTGGGGGGTGAACTCATTAAATGAACTGGTGCAGATAAAATTAAAATTAATTGATGAATTAAAATTAAAATTAAAGTATTTACCGTACATACGAGTGCATACAAGTGTTTGGCTAACATAAAATACAATCTAATTTCGTTATTCATATTTTTTTTTACAAGTTCATTATTTGCATTTTTTAAAATAATATTTTTTACATTATTTTATTACCATTTATCCATTTTATTTATAAACAAACACTCTATTTTTATATAATTTTTTTTTTTGTAGAAAAAATCATTTGACTCAAATTCACCTTGCCAATTTTTTATGCCTTCTTTAAATAGAGTAATTTATGAACTATACTTTACGAACTACATAATTAAATTAATTTAGGATTTTTTATATTTTTTAGCCTAGGATAAATACTCCCTCCGTCCCAGGATTTTATGCACACTTTGATCGGCACGGAGATTAAGAAAATGGAATAAAGTAATGTGTAAGGTAAATAAAGGAAGGGTATTATTGGTAATTCATCGATTAAAGTGAAAGAGATTTGATTAAAGGTAAAATAAATGAGGGGTATTATTGGTATTATTGTTTTCTTTTTTGGAGTGTGCAAAAAATGTTGGGACGCCCATTAAGGAAAGTGTGCATAAAATCCTGGAACGGTGGAAGTATGATCGATAATTATGGTGATGATGACTATTCAGTAATTTGATGACATGATATGTATGTGTGTGGTCCCTTCTAGGAGGGGGCAGACTTAGTTAAGGAACATGGTGTATGGTTGTGGATTGAAAACATCTGTTCAGTTTTTATGTTTCATATATTATTTCAACTAAGAACATGGTGTACGGTTGTGGATTGAAAACACCTGTTCCAGTTTTTATGTTTCATATATTATTCCAACTAAGAACATGGGGTACGACTGTGGATTGAAAACACCTATTCCAGTTTTTATGTTTCATATATTATTCCATTATATGCAGGGGCGGACCTAGGCACACCTCGGGGTGGCCATGGCTCCCCTCAAGTTTTTTTTTTTAACTATTAAATTAAGTATTAATTAATTATTAAATTAATAAATTTATTTGTTTTTTAATTTGCCTTCTCCTTATTTTCGCCAACCAGATTAGTTTGCTCTCCACAATTTAAGTTACGGTTATTAATTAGTCCAAATATTAATATTAAAATATATTTTAATATACATATTTCAATTGATAAATTCTTGTATGTAATTTGTGCATACCAATTTAATCAAGTTAAAATTGCGATTCAATTATATCATACCATAAATACACATAATTTTTTTTTCAAATTTTTTATTCACCATTTGTTATTTTTTTTCCATTTTCAATTCAAATAATTATAGATTATAGGCTTTGAGATATTTATGTGTTTTGATATATTTAACAAGTGAATAATATATAAATATGAAATATTTTAATTTTATTATCGAACATATAACAATGTTGAACAATATTATATTGGCCCCCCCTTACCGTCGGTCCTGGGTCCGCCCCTGATTATATGGAGAATGACACGTGTCATATTAAAATATAATTAACGTACGTTATATAATATTGGGGACGACACATGTTAAAAATCCAGCAAAGTGAAAAACCAATGAAACACGAAAAATGAAATAGAGAAATCGAATCGATTTACTTCTTATGCTTACGTGTTTATTCCGGAACACGTTTTCCAACCCAATCGTAAGGTGTTGAAAAATTCCAAGCTTGTTGAGCCAACATATGAGCTGCTCGATTATCATCTCTAGAAATACTATCACAGTCCCAAATCCATAAGTCTTGAAGAGATTTTCTGATATCCCTAGCCAAATCATTCTCCATACCTTCAAGACAAATAGACGCATTAATGGCCTTAATCGAATCAGCAGAATCCATTCGAAGGCCTGAGATCTGGACTTCATGTTTAATACAACTCTCTATCCCTTTTTTGGCTCCGATTAACTCAGCTGCAACAACAGATCCCGGATTCACAATCCGCTCACCCCCAGCCAGAATAACAAGACCCTTATAATCAAATACCACAAACCCAACAACATAAATTTTTTTACTAATATTGAAAGCTGCATCCGTAAAAAGGAAAAGGCCACTTCTCCTACACTTATCAATCATCTTAGTTTCACCTAACCAACCAAGATTTTGAAAATCTTTCCAATATTCAATTGCCCAGTTCACCTTAAAGACTTTACAATATGATAACTTTTTTTGAGCAAAATCTTCCGAGTGAACCCAATTGCATCTCTCCCTCCAAATTGCCCAAGCAATAACAAGTACCAACGAGAAAAAAGGTTTATCAAAAGTTTCCTTTAAAGCATAAAAGAGTTGAAGAATCGTACCTTTTGACAACCTCTTTATCCTATCCCATAAGCCTTGTTCTTTCCAAACCTTTTTAGCAAACACACAATGAAAGAGAGCATGAAGAGTATCTGCAATTGACGCACCACAACACGAACATGAGGGGGATATAGGAATATGATGCATAACCAAATTTCCTTCAGTAGCTACTGAATTATTCAAAATCTTCCACCAAAAAATACGAATCTTTGGTTGAATTTTCAATTTCCAAAGATAATTCCAGAGCAACTTAGCTATATTGCTCCCAGATGAACAAGCCTCAGACTTTATAATTGACAGAGCGCCCATCTTTGAAGCAACGCGATAACCAGAAGCAACCGAATAAGACCCCGATGCACTTTCTGGCCAGAATATTTGATCGTTTTGATGATGGCCCAATAAGGGTACTTGCAGAATCATCTCAGCTTCATAAGGCCAAAATGCCTGTCGCACCAAATTGTCATTCCATTGGTATGTAGGCAAAATGAACCGATCCACCGTAGAGGTACTAGCAATTCTTGATTTAATCAAACCATCTTCAAAACCTCCAACCCATCTGTCCTTGAAAATATGCACATTCTGTCCATTGCCAATACGCCACCTTATACCTTTTTCCAGTAAATCTCTACTCCACAACAAAGATCTCCACACAAAAGACGGATTAGAACCAAGATCAGCATTCATAATATCCGTTTCTCTAAAATATCTTGCTTTGAAAATGACACTTACAAGCGAAGCCGGTCGCATCAAGATCCTCCACACTTGTTTGGCAAGAAGAGCTTTGTTGAAGTGTATCAAATTACGGAAACCTAGTCCACCTCTTCCCGAGGTCTACAAAGATGACTCCATTTTTTCCAATGCAACTTGTTATGTTCTCCCGTTATGCCCCACCAAAAATTAGCAATCATTCTCTCCATATCTGAGCAAATTGAAATGGGAATCCTAAAACAAGACATTGCATAAGTTGGAATAGCCTGTAGCACAGATTTAATAAGAACTTCTTTGCCACCCTCAGAAAATTTTTTGTGGCTCCATGAATTTATCTTCTATCGAACACGATCCACTAGATAACCAAACTGATGGCGCTTAGCCCGAATCGAGAAAGTGGGAAGCCCCAAATACACATCATGGCCATTCGTAGAACGAACCCCCATCAGCCGCTTAACAGATTCTCTATTTTCCAAGCTTGTAGATGGACTGAAAGTAATGGCTGACTTATCAAAATTTACCATCTGGCCCGACGCAACTTCATATGTTTGTAAGCATTCTTTCAAAACCCTAGCTTCATGTTGTGATGCTTTAAGAAAAATCAAGCTATCATCTGCAAAAAACAGATGAGAAACCGGAGGAGCTTGCCTAGCAATCTTAATGCCTGAAAATAAATGTTTCTCCATGGTGGCTTGAATTAAAGATGATAGTGCTTGTGCACAAATAACAAACAAGAAAGGGGATAATGGATCACCTTGACGAAGCCCTCGAGATGGTTTGAAACTCTCCGTAGTCGTCCCATTAATGCAAACATCATATGTGACTGAAGAAATACATTTATCAATAAGCTGAATCCATGTTGCAGAAAAGCCAAACATCCTCATAGCCTGAAGGAGAAAAGGCCACTCCACCCGATCATAAGCTTTACTCATGTCCAATTTCAAAGCAGCATATCCTCGTCGACTTTTCGAAGAACGAACCCAATGTAAACATTCAAAGGCAATCAATATGTTGTCAGAAATGAGCCTTCCCGAGACAAAAGCACTTTGAGAAGAATCAATAATGTCGTTCATAACCAACTTCAAACGATTTGTTATAACTCTCGAAAGAATCCGATAACTTACATTGCACAGACTGATAGGTCTGAACTGTAGGACACTCACCGGATTCCTGACCTTTGGTATTAAAACGATCGAAGTGTAATTCCAAGAATTCAAGGGCTTGTCACCATTCAGATGCATCAAAATTTGCTCACTCACTTCATTACCAATCGAATTCCAGTTTACTTGATAAAAGGACGCTGGAAATCCATCCGGTCCAGCAGCTTTCCATGGATTAAGATCCTTTACAGCTTTGTTAACTTCCTCTCTTGAAAAAGGAACATCAAGCAGCCTGTTATGCTCTTGAGTAAGACGACAATTCATCTCTTTTGTTGCATTATGGAGCATTTGAGAACTTGGGCTGCATGTCGTGAAAATGTTTCCAAAATATTGAACAAAAATGTCCTTGATACCATCTTCATTAAGCACCCATTCACCACGATTGTTTTGAATTTTAGAAATACGATTCGCACATCTCCTCTGATTAGCTCGACAATGGAAGAATTTGGTATTCCTATCGCCTTCTTTGATCCAAGAAACCCTAGATCTTTGCTTCCAGTACCATTCTTCTTGTGAATATAAATGCTCCAAATTCCTTTCCAATTTCTGCAATTTCGGAACATCTGGGATACTAATCTCATTATCCACTTCCTTTTTTATTTGAGCTTGAACATCCGTAATGCGATTCTTCAAAGAACCCCCCTTTCTAGCTGCCCAACCTGTGATTGCTTCACCACACTTCCTTAATGAAACAGATAAGTCCAATGCTTTTTCTTTAACAGCCCAAACTTTCCCAACCATTTGCTTAAAGTCATGTTCTTTAATCCAGTGATTTTCAAATCGAAAACCCATGTTATGTCGAACACTAGACCTTCTTTTTTCCAGTCCACATGAAAGCATAAGAGGCCTATGATCTGAGCCCATAAAATCAAGGGATTTTACTTCATAATCTGGAAAGGCATGTATCCATTCATTAGTTGCAACAAATCGATCTAACTTTTCTTGGATAAGATCAACCCCTCTTCTTTTGTTCATCCATGTAAATTTCGGGCCATTAACTCTTAAATTAATCAGTCCATTATGATTGAGTGCATCTTGAAAGTTAAGCATTCTAGACAATGGTTTTTTTGTACCCCCTCGTTTCTCATAATGAAACAAAGTTTCTTTAAAATCCCCCCCACAATCCAAGCCTTATTTGCAAATTGTCTATAATTACCAAGACGTTTAAGCAATTCCCAAGAGAATTTACGATCTTCCACTTTTGGGTTACCTTGGAAGCCCGTAAACCTCCATTGGATCTGATTTATTGTTATCGAACAATCAATATGCGCTGAAGAATATGAAACAAGATCACAATCCAAAATTTTCCAAAACAAGAGCAAACCACCCGAATAGCCATGTGCATCAACTACATAACAACCTTGAAAACCTAATGAAGATTTTAAAAAGTCGGCTCTAACCGACGAACATCGCGATTCAGAAACAAACAACAAAGAAGGACGAAATTTAAATACTAAACGACTAATGTGATTAAATGCCCGAGTTCCACGAACCCCTCGGGCATTCCAGCAGACAACGATCATTCACCCCGGCGGGGCTGATTCACTTCAGCCTCCGCCACATCACGTATCACCAACGGCGCACCATACGCCTCAATCATGCTCCGAGCCCTCTTGAAATTTCCAGCAGCCTCCTTTACAACTTCACCCTCCGACCAACCTTTTCCATTACCCCAAAATTCCATAACAGCACCCGAAACATCCTTCCATGGTCTCTTTTTAATCGAAGATGCAAAACTATTCGCCGAATCTGCCTTACCCGCCACTTCTTTACCCGCTACTTCTTTAGCCTGCACCTTTTCCACAATCTCCAGATCTGGTACTTTAGGTACGGGGATCGTTTCATAAACAGGAATAAAAGGTTGTTCTCCCTCGTAAATGATCTCAACATAAGAAGAATAGTTAGTGGTATTGAGATCTTCTCCCACAAAGTGCATTACCCGATAATCACAACCATTATCCACTCCGTACAAAGGCTCCTTCATGTAACAATGCTGTGAACCGTAGGGCACAGAAAAAGAAAGAGGTGCCAAATACATACCTGTTCTAGGGTCAAATCTCCCTTTTGGGTTTGGATCTCGGCTGCACCGACCAATCTCCAGATCACCTTTTTCCGGCATGAGCTCATCAAAGCATCCCACAGCCTGTCGCTTCTGCAAACCAATCTCAAGTCTGGTCTCCACATCAACATTATCCACCAAAATCTCCTTACCCTTTCTAGATCTCAGATTCTCCTCTGCATGTTCATCAGTCATCACAGCCTTCCCTTTTAACGCCCTTCGAGCTTCCTCTTCCACCTGATTTTGAAGTTGAGCTTGTTCACCCGCCCCAAGACGAAGCAAGCTAAAAAACTGATCTAGCTCCTCAACTGTAGGGCTTTTCTTTTTTTTCCGCCTGCAACCAAGAAGGAAAAAACCTATGCAATTTACACCATTCCTCCGACTTACCATATGCAATTACACAATCAGATTCAGAATGGTCCAGCATACCACACAACGAACAAAAGCCCGATAGTCGTTCATAACGAAATATCGCAGTGATTGGCTCATCCTCTACCGTAATATAGAAAAAACGACATAGAGGTTTAGCAACATCCAACAACACCCTTATCCTAAGGCACTCCCCCCAGGCCTCCTCATCATTCTTCGCATCAACCCCCACCACTTCGCCAACAATACTTCCAATCTTTAACCCCAGAGTTTTACTCATTGCAAAGAGTTGAAGGCCATGAACCTGAATCCAAAAAGGAACCAGGTTGAGTTTGAGTTGGGAAAGTCTTTCCCCTCCATGCATCTGTTCTAAAACGATCAGCGACCGACGAACATTCCAGGGTTGTTGAAGAAGAACCTCCTTCATCTTGGCAGCATCTTCAAAAGTAAGAAGAAAAAGCCCCTCACCAACACCCCGAACCCTCAAGGGAGAACGAAGCCTCCAAGCACGGCCCAAAATGTCTGTGAGTTCAGCAATACTAATCGTTCTCCTTGCTACAAACCGCATTGCCACCGTATTTTGAGGGACCGCCAGTTCGCTCCGATGAGCCACTATGTGAGTTGTTTCACTTTGGGAAATACGAAAATTCTCCATCATTTGGCTAAGATCTTCCGTCATATATGGATGAAGGAGAACAAATGTAAAAAAGGAAGAAAAGTTGTATGATAGTGAGGGAGAAATAAATCCCTCCACCCAGTATATAAAGGATGAGAAAGCTCCAATCTGTGGTAAAAATAAAACCACCTCTCCAAAACCATCGACTCCCACCGATACAACTTCTGGAAATATGAAAAATCCCCCGAAATCAAATCGCCCAATCATCTTTGCTGCGTTCCAAAAGCTGTCGGGAAAATCGTGCGTGAAACACCAAAACACTCCCAATACAAACGCGAGTGACCCTGAACGATTCTGATCAAAAAATCATCCCCCAAATCTAATGATTAGAAGATCTCTCACCACCCAATAGCCACAAAACCCAGTTTGAGAAGAAAAGGCTTCTCCCAATCCAAGAAAAAGCAAGCACAAATCGAGAAAAAGGCACACAGAAATCGAAGCAGCTAAAAAGTTTTCCAAGAAAACTTTCAGAATATCAAGAATTCTCTCAATCTTAGGAGAGAAACTTGCGGAGAAGAGAGAGAAAATTCAAATTCTACTATGAAAATAGAATAACATGAACTATTTTCTTCTGAGCATTATCTATTAGCATTCGATGTATTACCCTAAATTATCATCATTTAAAAATGTTTGATTTTGTGTGTATTTTTTTTTTCTTTTTAAATCACTAAAGACATGTTTGTTTTGGGACTCACCCGTCCAGACGTGAGACGTAACGTCCCTCATTTTGTTCTAGTTCGGAATTTAACATTTAAATTTCACCATCCAATCACAATCATCTCTAAAAATATTTATATATCCTACTAATACATCTTATCAATATGTTATTTTCTTGAAAATTACACCTAACACCATTTTCTATTTTTCTCTTACCTCATAATAAATTTTAAACTCGCACTCAACCGAAAAAAAATTTAAACTCGATTCGATCGAGCCTAAAATTTCATGATCTAGCTCGACTCGGTGCCTATATAATATTAAAAATTAATAATAATTTTTTTAAAAAAAAATAAACTCGAGCTCGATTATCTATATATAAATATAAATTATATATTAATTAAAAAAATAGTAAATATTGTTCAAGCTCGATTAGGCTCGCAAGCCTTTCGAGCCGAGTATTTATGAGCTCGAACTCAGTAGCTACTCGAGTAGCTCGAAACTCGCCTCGATTAACTTCGAGTCGATTTCGATCTTTTTTCGAGTCGAGCGCGAGCTCGCGACTTGAGTCACTTACACCCCTATTTATGATTGGATGAATAAGATTATTGAGTTGTATAATTCACACTTTTATGACCCAATTACACACTTTTATATATATACTTTTTTAGTATGAACGTGTAGACAAAAAATTCTAAATTTACGTGTGCATAGAAGTCCAAAATTAATTATATGTTTAACGTAAATTTATTTATATTTTTTATTTGCATCCTCATATAATTTCAAATCATTTAAATAATTTCATTATCTAATAATTACCAAAATAATTCAATCATTACTATACTTCTCAAATAATTAATATAATATAATATAACATCACTCATTTTTACATAATTGATTTGACATAAAATTACATCATGTCCTACTCAACATCTCAAAATAAACATACACAACCACTATTTATAAGAATATCAAGAATATCAACATCCAGGATTTTCCCATCCCCATCCCCATCTCTCCATCCTACATAATCTCAAAACAAACATGTCCTAAACAATTACACTTTGTATTCTAAATATTACAATATTATTTCTTATACTAAATAATGATACCGAGTTTACTAAAAAAACTTTATTGAATCAAGTTCTTATAAATTTTTGTGTCTAATTTTACTATGCACTACTAATTAAATTAGGAGTTGATGCTTGGAACTTGTAAATGTAATACTCCCTCCGTCCATGAAATGTAGTCCCATTTACCCCATTTTCTTTGTCCACCAAATGTAGTCACACACACTTTATGGAAACCATCACCCCTCAAACATCATTTAATTACTCAATTTGCCATCAACTTTATTCACAAACAACCACTTTATTTACAATGGACCCCACAATACCCTATAATACCCTTACTTTATCTACATTTTTCTTAAAACTTGTGACCATCCACCATGGGACTACATTTGGTGGATGGAGGGAGTATTATTTCGAGCTCAATATAACATCTTATTTATTTGTATATTTAATTTGATTATATGCACTTTAAATATAAGACAATGTTTATGTACACATATTTAAATTATATATTAATAGCCATACCCCAATCTCAAAATTTTGGGTCACTGTCTTCTTATCTTGGTGATGTTGTAATGGGCATAATATAGTGAAACCATTGGCTTGCTGTCTTCTTATCTTGGTGATGTTGTAATGGGCATAATATAGTGAAACCATTGGCTTGCTTTAGAGTTTTTAGGTAAAAAAATCTTTTAAGGTTTACTAATATGAATTTAGTTTTTTTGGGTGTCTGCATAGTGGAGTCCATAATGCCATTATTTCTGGGTTTTTTTTTTTTCATGTATAGTTGTGGCTTTTTAAATACTAGTAAGTGTTGTCAAGAAAGAAATTGAGTAACTTTCAATGGGATGCCCAAAATTGTAAAATGAGTATTTTATAAATACCCGTGTCTCAAGTGTCAGAAGATCCTTGTAATATTAGTAAATGCCCTATTTAGTAACAATCCACGAGACTAGATTGATTGTATATCCTTAATGTTACGTATGGTCACGTGAATATAGTGATAGGACATGGTTTGTGTTATTTAATTAAATGTAAACTAAGACGAGTAAACTAATAATTAACGAGAACAAGTATGATGTTGATATAGATCGAATTGTGAGAGATAGTGTTCGAGTGTTCGTCATTATGTGGAAATTGATTTAAAGCTCAACTTTGACATATAATTCGTAGGTCGGTGTTCGGTAAGAGCGATCACCAAGACATATACCTAAATAATCATCTAAGTCGGGAGGACGGATAGTATTGTTCTTACTTGGGTAATCACATAATTAGGGGAATCTACCTAATCTACTCCCTAATTATATTTTTCCACTTGAATACTAAAAATCAAACTCCTAAATTCTCCTCACTAATCATCCAAACTCTTATTCAAATAATTAGTGTAGATTAAATGAAGTTTATAATGAAATTATTCAACTCTCATTGAGATAACCCAATATAAGTTCAATTCACACCATTCCAACTCTAAATTATATGATCTACACGATTAATCAACTCTCGTTGCACTAACCATGCTCAACATACAACCTAATACTTGGAATTAAGAAAATGATCAATTAATTACTCATTAACCTAACATAAACACCTTCCAATTGAACTATACAATCAAAATTAAGCTAAATCATAATTCCCATCACAAATCAAAACATTCGAACACAAATAAACTTAGCTCATAGCTAAATCAACAAAATAACTAGAGATATTGGAGAGAAATAACATACTTTTTTTTTACAACGAGAAATAACATACTCATAATCAATAATAACAAAATGCTTGAGTAAAATAAAGATACCACCTCTTGATTTCAAAAGTATGAAATAAACCTTGAAAACCTCTACAACTTCTATAATCTCTTTCTTGAAAATGAAATTACAACTATTTTGCAAGTTATTTTATGATAAACTACTCTATTCTATGGATTATAATAGTTATTTAAGATGAAATATGTAGAAAAATGTTTTTGGTGAGCTAGGAGACCCTTCTATGGCTGCTTTCTGTGGAAAAAAAACTAATAAATAGGTTTATATACCCTTCCCAACCAGTGTGGCACGTGTCCCTAGGTCAAAAGGGCAAAATAAGAGAAATTTTGAGTTAACTCGGGCGAGTTGCCTTTAAAAAAATGTATTTGCGACTTCTTCCGTCCAGTGGCTTGGTCGAGTCACTTCGCTTCCCCTCACTACCTGTCGCGGCCTTGCACAAGTCGAGCCTAGGGCTCGGTCGAGTCCTCAATTTCTTTTTCTACCCTGACTCGATCAAGTTAGGGGCTTAGCCGAGTCACCATTTTCCTCCTTGTTTTGTGCATAACTTTTGTTCCCGAACTATGATTGACTTGATTCTCGTTTCATTTCGACCCTTTCTTCGATGACTTCCATTTAATCTACTCTTTGTCTTAATTCATCAACTTGATACTTTGTGATTTTCTTCAAAACTCTTTAATTTTCCTATAATTAAGGCAAAAATGATGTGTGTCGAAAATTAGACAATAAACCACTTTCACACGATTCTTGCGAGCATAAAATGATATTCAAATCATTATTAACCACAAATTCGAGCAATCTCACGACACATGATTCAGGACTGCCCTTTAGTTTTTTCATTGCCAACATTTTATCTCTAAAAGTTTAATCCTTGAAAAAATCACAACCTATGTCATCAGCCACATTTTTCCTTGCCACTCATATTTCTAGTAGGATTATTGACAATTTTCTTAACAAACTTCTCACAAATCAAGGAGAATTTAACATTTTTCACTTTAAATGAAGGAGCACAAGCGTGTCAGTAATCCCTAATTTGATAAGTTTTCTCATGTAAACTATTCATTAATGTTAGTTAATTTTCATGGACATTTTCATTTATCCATACACCTTGCATACACTCTTTCACGTGCATTCTTAGTAAATATAATTGACCTCTTTGATTCAATGGCTGCTACTCGCACTGCCTACTTGCTTGAAGTCATGATTATTACTAAAGATCATGCATAGTATAAACTAAGGTGACTCACACATAACACCAGGATTGAAAAGGGAGTAGGTAGGTCTTATTTTTTCAGAATCAAAGTCTTTAGACTCAACATTACTATCATTCACAACCCCGGTCTTTTCATCCTCACATACATTTATTTAAAATAAAACATTAACATCAGTCTCACAACCTTCTGTCATATATATTGTAATAAGAATCAGAAAAATCTTCAAGTTCAATATCATCCATAACCTCCCCTTCTCCATAACCTCAACATCATCATTTTTTTTTTCAGTCTTATCTCTATCCACATTTTCACCAATCTCTTCATTATCCACCCCAAAATCATCATCAACTTCAACATCATTATTTTCAGCTCTATCACTATCCACATTATCACCAACCTCTTCATTATAGCCCTAAAATCACCATCAAAACTTCAACATCATCAATCTATATATATATAAAAACACAATAGTCCTTCAGCCCAATTTTCCCGCTCTTTTTTCTTACTTTTTACAGAAAGTTACTTTTGGTGCGTGAGTACACTTGCGGGTAATTCTACCGTCTTGCATGCTCCTTATTTATGCAATTAAATTTATTGTTTATTTAACATTTGACAGTCACCTTTTCTTTATTAATTGTATATAAATTTTATTTAATAGGTAATAGTAAATGATAACTACATGTTTCGACTGTCGTGAAATGCTAATTAATTCAATCTGAATTTTTTATCCAACCCACCCCTTCAATTTTATTAAACCTAAAACTTGAGGTAATTATATATATATATATATTTTTTTTTTGAAACAGTAAAAGGTATTTCCATTATCACTCGAGTACATGGGGTACTCAACCCATAATTTTACAATAAAATTCTATTGTATGCACATTTTCTACAATTACCGCCTGCACAACGAATCCTTTACTCAGTGAGGCATAAAAACGGGTCACAACACCAAGCTGAGATTGATGAATTTGCAGCCACCAATTTCTGTCCACCTAACCAGGTGCAGAGGTATATTTTTATATTTTCAATTGCCTTTTTTACATCCTGTTGGTCATCGTTGAACCTTTTTGAATTTCGACATTTCCATATTTCCCAAACGACGCATACCCAAAGGCTCGTCATGAATTTTCTCCTGAACTTTCCGGATCCAAAGGCTTCGAAATGCTGAACCGCGTGAGCTCTAATAGTATTCTGGGGCACCATGTAAAGCTTTATCCAACAATAGCAGTGATACCAAATTGAATTTGCAAACCAGCAATCCATCATCAAGTGCTTATTGGACTCTGCTTCCACATTACAAAGCTGGCATCGTAGATCCTCTTCCGCAATCTGTACTCCTCTTCTACATAGATTATCAGTGGTGGCAAGCCTTCCTCTAAGGATCTTCCACGCAATTGTTTTGGCTTTTTTAGGCGTAAAACAACCCCATAAATTCACAAAATCAGACATGTCTTCATTTAGCTCCGCTCCGGCCCCTCTTTCTTCGACCAATCTCGCGTAAACGCTGCTTGTGGAGTACGTTCCATGCGGCGCGAAGCCCCATCTCCAGATATCATCGGTGTTCCGCGTGATTTTATTCCTGTCTAACACAGCACAAAGAGCCATAAAATCCTCTCCCTCGTTGACCCCTAGCTCCCTGTCCCAATTCCAAACCCAGTTCCATCCATTACTCCCCTAGTAACCCAAATTTCCAATTAAACTCTCCTTCTGTAAACTGATAGCATATAAACCTGGGAATAAATCACGAAGTGTATTGTCCTCCTTAACCCAAATATCACCCCAAAAAAATGTTTGCCTCCCATCACCCACCAGCCTGCTAATTTTATTTCTGGCTTCTGTCCCTCCTAGCACATTGTAGATTTTTTTAATTTCTTTCCACCAACTCGATTCGCCTGTGATTCTACCCCCCCTCCGTCTCTGGGTATACTCCTCACTCCCAAGTCCCCCATATCTAGATTTCACGACCCTAACCCAAAGATGATTAGGTTCCGTGAGTAACCTCCACACCCATTTTCCTAACAAAGCCAAATTAAAGGTCATCAAATCTCTGATCCCTAGACCCCCTTTATTCTTATCTTTGCACACCTCATCCCAACTAACCCAAGAAATTTTTTTCTTATCACCCGCTCCCCCTCCCCACAGGAAATTCCTCTGAAGTTTTTTGATCTCGCATAAAACAGAATTAGGAATTTTAAAGAAAGACAAGTAATAAATGGGTACCGCAGAGAGCACAGCCTGAATGAGGGTGATTCTTCCACCCATAGAAATGTGTTTGTCTTTCCATGATTCCAGCTTGATTCGAATCTTCTTCACCATCCCTTCCCATGACTTGATTTTTTGATGGTTCAAGCCGACATTCATGCCCAAGAATTCCAGCGGCAAACATCCCGTGGAGCACCCCAGGAGATCGGCCATCTCCTTTTTCTCCTCGTCGCCCACATGGATCCCGTACAACCTGCATTTGTTAAAATTTACTCCTATCCCTGATATAAGTTCAAACAGCATCAGAATTCTTTTGATGGTCCGGACATCCTCCCAACTCCCATTACACAGAAACATTGTATCGTCTGCATATTGTAGGATAGGCACCTGGATCAGGTTTTTCCCCATCCTAATCGAATTCAATGCTCCGGTATCCACAGCCCTATTTACCAATATATTCAGCCCCTCGGCCGCAATGAGGAACAAGAAGGGCGAGAGCGGATCTCCCTGCCGCAATCCACGCTCTAATTTAAATTCACCCGACGGGCTTCCATTAATAAGCACAGTCGCGCTTGCAGTAGATATACACTCCATCATCCATCTCCTCCACTTAGGGTCAAAGCCTAATCCGTCCATTGTCGCATCAATATACGCCCATTCAACCGAATCGTAAGCTTTCGCGAAATCCACTTTGAACATTATCCTCCGCTTTCTTTTTCTTTTTGCTTCATCAATGGCTTTGTGCGCTATAAGAATCCCATCCGTGATTTGTCGACCTCCAATAAAAGCAGATTGGCACTCAGAAATAATCAATTCTAGTACTTTCGATAGTCGCCTGGCAAGGGTCTTGGCGATGATCTTATATAAGCTTCCAATAAGGGAGATAGGACGAAATTCATCCAGATTTTGTGCTCCAGCTTTCTTGGGTATCAGTACAATGAAGGACGGATTAAAGCCTCTCACCAGTTTACCATGTTCATGAAAATCTGTCATCATCTTGAGTACCTCCCCCTTTACTAACTCCCAGTTTTCCTTGAAAAAACCTAGTGAGAAACCATCGGGCCCCGGACTTTTGGTCGCCTCGCAATCCCAAATTGCCTTCTTCACCTCTTCTTCCTCGAAAACAGCCGTGAGAAAAGCATTGTCACAGGCATCCAATTTCCTTTGGAACATGTTAGAAGGTATTTTTGGCCTGGCTGAAGTATCAGATTTAAAGTGCGTACTGAAAAAACTAAACACCTCTCTTTTGACTCCCTGCACTGACTCCACCCACTGTCCGTCGATGAACAGACCTTTAATTGCATTATTTGATTTTCTGCCTTTGATAGCTCTATGGAAAGCTTTAGTATTCATATCGCCTTCCTTCAACCACTTGATTTTAGCCATCTGATGGAGCTGTTCCTCTTTTAGTTTCAACTCATGTTGTAGCCCGGCAAGAGCCTCTCTTCTTTGTGCCGTCTCCCGATCGTCCAGGCCAGTATTTTCGTCCAGGTCGTCGAGCCTTATAATCTCCTTTCTCTTTTCCTCTATGCTTGTATCAAGGCTGCCAAAAATCTGTTTGTTCCACACTTTGAGGTCGCCTTTCAACAATTTTAGTTTTTCTTTTAGTACGTATCCACTCCACCCCTGGATATTATAGGAACCCCACTTCTTTGTCACAAATTCCTTAAAATCTGGATGTTTCATCCAGGCATTGAAGAATCGAAATGGTTTTGGACCCCAATCAATGCTTTGATGAAAAGTATAGATCGGGTAGTGATCAGATATAGAACGTCCTAGCCCCTTCACTGTACAATCCGGCCATTTATCCAGCCAATCCGTGTTCACAAAAATCCTATCGAGGCGGCTTTTGCACGTCCCGTCGGGCCGGACCCAAGTATACTTCCTTCCCAGTAAAGGTAATTCCAGGCTGTGCTCTCTGCGGTAATTATATATAGGTATACTTCAGGTCCACCCATAAAATAATATAGTTATAAATGACAAGGCATGTGTTGTAATTAACAATTTACAATACTAACCACATTTTTTTATTTAAAAGATAATAAAAGTGAGAAAATGTTATACTGTATTGATAGAAAAATATACTCCGTACCTCAATGCATTTGGTTTGGTTATCATCATAAATCAAGCAATGATACATATATCAAAATGATATTGTTCATTCATTTTCTACATTCAAATATTCAATTATGTTTATGTATAGAACTCGAAAATGAACAGGCCACGAAGACTCTAATAATTTACTATACTTTTTCACGGTGTGCATTACTGATACACCATATACAACCCCAATTTATGAAATTCAAATTTATAATATGAATTTTATTATTTTAAAAATATATTTTTAATTATTTAAATGGCAAGAGCACTTTCTTCAAATTCTTAGTAAATTTAAATTATTGAATAACGAATTACAATAAGAACAACATTGTTTCAATTTGTTTAACATTTTACTGTCATTAAAATTTGTTAATATTCAAACCGTGGGATGCACGGAAGAATTACTAGTATATATAAATACAATGGACTTAACATACATAATTGTATAAGCAATAAAGGTAAACAACAAAAAATAATAAACAATATCTAGTAAACAATAAATTATGATTTTTTGGGTCCACAAAACCTACAAAAGAGACAACCCATAAATCCTAGAAATCTTTAATCCTAAACTCCACAAAGAAATAAAGTAAACACAACATATTCTCACAAAATTGGGACCACAATTCCCTCTAATAAACAATATTGAACCTCCGAATGAACTAACACACCAAAAATTCGAACACCCTAACCCAAATATTCGAAAACTCAAAACCCACACAAAAAATTCTAATTTGTAATTTATTGTATACAAGTGGTGGGTACTTTAGTCGTTTTTTATCGCAGACGGTGACCATCTCCTTCTCGAATCCCCCCACATTGCGTCGATTTAGTTTTTTATTTTTTTAGTTTGAAGAATAGTTTTTTTCCTCTCTTCGTTTTATTCTCAAATTTGATCTTGATTTTCTTTTCTTTTTATATTGTGAAATACATTTAATATTCTCTTTTTAGACCATCTCCATTGCATCTCTATAAATGAAGTTTAACTTCATTTATAGAGTTTTGCTCCCTCCAACGGTACTCTATTTTGAAGTTTTGAAATAGAGTTTTGAATAGTAAACTCTATATATGAAGTTTACTATTCAAAACTCTATATTTTATATCTATTATTTTATTAATATTTACAATTCTTTATTATAATTCTATATTAATAATTTATTAAATATAATTACAATTCTATTGTTATACTAATTTATAATTTAATTTTAATTGTGTAATTAATTAAATTTTTTTTGTGTATTATTATTACCTACAAAAAAATAACGTAAAATACAATAATACATACATTATATATTAAATATGAAATACATTACACAAGATTGTTAGTGTTATTTATTCTATTTTAAGCGTAATAAGTGTAATCGTGTTGTATTAGATTATACTCACATGTATCGTTTTACGTCATTATATGTTTCGTAATTTTATATTTAAATAAAAGTAATATTTGAAAACTACAAGTTTATTTACATTTTATGATTTTGATAAAATTAATAATATTTAATTTATAATTTAATTTACTAATTGAATATTTAATTGTATAAATTAATTTAAATATGAAGATAAATATATTATTTAATGATTGTAATATATTGAAAATGATTAAAATAATAAATAGAGTAAGATATAGAGTTTCATGGTTGGAGAAGGTTTTTAAAATAGAGTGTGAAAAAGTGTATTTTGAAGTTTAGAGATCTTCATTTGAAAGTTTGTGGTTGGAGATGGCCTTAGTCCATAAGAGTGTGATGATGTGGATTAAATAAATAAAAAAAGATTTTTTTTGGTGTCTACGTTTGCTTTCAGCCTGAAAATTGGTCTTACGTAAATTTCCAGTTAAAACGGACACTCTTAAATTAATATAAAATCAAATCTTATGTACGAATACATGCTCTTTTTTTAATTTTTTTTTTTTTTTGATGGAAGTTTTTTTTTTTTAGTTTGAAGAATAGTTTTTTTCCTCTCTTCGTTTTATTCTCAAATTTGATCTTGATTTTCTTTTCTTTTTATATTGTGAAATGCATTTAATATTCTCTTTTTAGTCAATAAGAGTGTGATGATGTGGATTAAATAAATAAAAAAAGATTTTTTTTGGTGTCTACGTATGCTTTCAGCCTGAAAATTGGTCTTACGTAAATTTCCAGTTAAAACGGACACTCTTAAATTAATATAAAATCAAATCTTATGTACGAATACCTGCTCTTTTTTTTTTTTTTTTTTTTTATGTAATTTTTTTTTTTTAGTTTGAAGAATAGTTTTTTTCCTCTCTTCGTTTTATTCTCAAATTTGATCTTGATTTTTTTTTTTTTTTTTTTTATGGAAGTTAAATACCCATTCGAACCCAGGTGGTAGTGCTCTAACCACTTGAGCTATCCCACTTTGTCTTTTTTTTTTTTTTTCAGTTAGAAAATATATTTATCTATTGAAAACAATAGCCATAAAATTCTTTATTCGAAATTATAGGGCCCTCAAATTTTATTCATGAAGATTATATATATATTAGTGGTAGATGTTTTTATTTTATTTTAAAATCAATTTAGGTCCAGCCCATTTGTAAATTACCTTTTAATTGACTAATTTCATTTTCTTTCAAATCTTAAATCTCACCCACAATTGCCGTCAATAGTGCAATACTATAGGTTTGTTATTTTAATTTTAATTTATATATTATTTATTTTATTTTATTACTATTTTATTTATTATATTGATTATACCTTTTGCAGATGTTGTGAACTCTTAAATGTATCAACATTCTCAACAACATCTTAATTTGATCTTCCGAGATTTTTTCTAAGTCCTTTATGAAATGTTGCATTAAATGTTGAGCTAATTGTTACAGCATTTCTGGCAGAGTCTAGAAGCTTCTACAAGGATCTGGAACTTGAAAGATTCCAGAATATTGAAGAACGTCCTAGAAGAGCTAGAAGAGGCTGGAAGCAATCTAGAATGACCTGGAACGTGCAAGAAGGATCTAGAAAGATCATGGAAGTTGAGCTCCTAAAAAATAGGATCTCAATGTGGAAGCCTCTAGAATTCGCACCCCACTTCTATAAATACCGATTGAAGGCTTCATAATTCAGTGTATTCTATTCGATCAATTTCCTAGACCGAGCGTTGATCCCTGTTAGGAATTGTGGCCAGTAGTTTTACATTTTAGATCATACAAAGTATCCCACCCGTATGGCTGTGTGTCTTCTTATCTATTGAGAGTGTAATCATAGATAGACTAGGCATTTCGACAGTGTGTAATCCCTTATACACTTAGTTCGTTTTTAGAACAAGGCACCTGCCTCGTTTGTAGTTTCAGTTGTGAAGGTTATTGCTGTAACATTTCACACAACATTTGTACTTGAAGATAAGTATTGATATTTCGCCGTAAGGCTCGCATAGATTTTTATTTATAAAATCTATGTGAAAAATATTTCCATTGTGTCTCGTTTGTTTTAAGTGTTTCAAGTCTTCCGCTGTGAATCTTAATTTCTGATATTCTGTTAGAGTCAGTGTTGTACAATTTGTCACAACATTTAGTACAACATTATTCTACTTTACTTAAACACTTAATACCAACATACTTTCAGTTGGTATCAGAGCTGATACCTGACGACACTAGGTTAGATCTTTGGTCAAGTGTGTTTTTAGTGTAGGTTAGCAATGGAAACACATCACATATCCACGACACTTAGGCCACCCGTTTTAGATTGTTCAAATTATGCTTATTGGAAGCCTAAGATGCGTATGTACATCAAGTCAATTGATGAACGTGCTTGGAGGACTGTACTTACAGGTTGGGAAGCTCCAAAGAGACCAGCAGATGCAGATGGTGAAATTCAACTCAAGAGAGAAGTTGACTGGACGACTGATGAAATAACAATAGCAAGCTACAATTCTAAAGTCTTAAATGCTATTTTTACTTCTGTTGATGTTTCAATGTTTAAAATTATATCTAACTTTTCTACTTCTAAAGATGCATGGGACAGGTTGCAAGAGCATTGTGAGGGTTCAGACAGTGTTCGAAGGACTAAGCTTCGAATGTTGGGGACAAAATTTGAGAATCTCCGAATGAGGGAAGATGAAACAATTTCAGCCTACAATGAAAGGTTAAGTGAGATTATCAATGAATCACACTCTCTTGGTGACCCTATTTCTAATGTTAGAGTAGTTCATAAGATATTAAGACCTGTTCCTAAAAGATTTGATGCTAAAATTTGTGCTATTGAAGAGGCAAAAGATACGGATAAGTTAAGTCAAAATGAACTAGTGAGTATTCTTAGAACTTATGAGATAAACACTAATCAAGTTGATGAAAACAATGATGATAATAAAGTTGTAGTTTTTAGAGGGGAAACATCAAACAAATCTGAGATTCAACCTATCATTACTGAAGTTGATTCAGATGATGAGTTGCTTGATGAATGCCTCAACAATCCTAACAACATTTCCTTGCTCACTAAGCACTTTAATAAGTTTCTTAAGAAATCTGTGAACAAATCTACAAACATTCAGCCTAAGATTCAAATCAACACATCAACACCTCAACCAGAAAGGAGGAAAGGTCAATTCACACCAAGACCATCAAAGAGTGAAGGTAAACCAATGTATGATCCTGAATTTCGAAAATCAGTTCAATGCAATGCTTGTTCTGGTTATGGCCATTATGCAAATGAATGTGCCAATACTAGACTTAAGCAAAAACTGAATTTTAGTGCTACCTTGAGTGATGAATCTGATGATGATGATCTTGATGAGTTAAATCAGAGTGAATATTCTAATCTTACCAGAATTGATTATAATGATTCCTCAGATGATGATCTGGATGAAACAGATTCTGATGCTGTACCTAATGCTTCAACATCTACATCATCATCAGAACAGTGTCACCCAGATTTGAACTGTTTTAATGGTTTGGTTGATGATGCAGGAAAAAGGACTGATGACAATGAACACCAAAATCTATTAGATGATTGGAACAATCAGAAACTCACTCTTAATTCCTTGAATAAAGAGAATGAGGATCTGAAAGACACAATCACCAAGCTAGAGGTTATACTTACCAAAAGAGATCTGGAAATCTGTAACTTAAAGGAGAAATTGATAAATTCCAACTTATGTTTCAAGAAATATTCTAAGAGTGCTTCTGAGGTAAACAATGCTATAGCTACTGGTAAGTCTAATAATCATGGTTTAGGTTATGATGGTGTAACTGCTTCTATTTCTAAAATTTTTAGAAAACCTGTGAAATTTGTGAAGGTAAATATTGACACATCTGGTGTAACATCTGCACAATCAGATCCTCACAAGGTTAAAAGGAAGTATATCTGTCATTACTGTTTCAAAGTTGGTCATATTCGTCCTTACTGTATAAAATTGTTTGAAGAACAGAAAAACTTGAAAATGCTGCATAAAAAACTGTCACATCCTGGTAAATAGTTTCTAAAATCTGCATGGAAACCAAAAGCTACCTGTAATGTTGTTCATACCTCCTTAAAAGCATGTCTGCCTGATTTATGGTATTTTGATAGTGGTTGTTCTAGACATATGACAGGTCGTACTGATTTCTTATCTGATTATGTGACCTTGAATAGTGGTAGTGTTACATATGGTGGTGGTTCTAAAGGAAAGATTGTTGGTAAAGGAACTCTGAATGTTGAAGGTTTTCCTAAGCTTAAGAATGTCTTGCATGTTGATGGCTAGGGGTGGGAATGGGCCAGGCTACCCGACAGGGGCCTACGGCTCGGCCTTCTAAAGCTCGTCTCGGCTCGGCTTGTTTAATAAACAAGCCAGGCTCAAGCTTTTTTAAAAGCCTTTTTAATTAAATAGGCCGGGCTTGAGCGTCATCCTTCTGACCAGATCATAAGCGATGCTACAGTTGGAGTGCAAACAAGAGGAAGAGTAAGATCAAATAAGGTAGATGTGGTAAGAACAATATGCATGTCTTCTATGTGTAATGTTGTAAATGCTGAATGCCATTTATCTGAAATTGAACCTAAGAGTGCTAAAGAAGCCTTAACTGATGAAAACTGGATTAATGCTATGCATGAAGAACTTGGTTAGTTTGAAAGAAATGAAGTGTGGACACTTGTTCCAAGACCTAGTCATACTAATGTCATTGGAAAAAAGTGGATATTCAAGAATAAAACTGATATATCTGGTAATATTGTTAGGAACAAGGCTAGGTTAGTAGCACAAGGTTACACCCAAGTTGAAGGAGTTGATTTTGACGAGACTTTTGCTCCTGTTGCTAGGATAAAATCTATTAGATTACTGCTAGCTATTGCATGTTTTATTGATATTAAACTTCATCAAATGGATGTAAAGGCTGCATTTCTAAATGGCATATTGAATGAAGAAGCATATGTTGATCAACCTAAAGGATTTGAAGATCCACAATATCCTGATTATGTATATAAACTTAAGAAAGCTTTGTATGGTCTTAAACAAGCTCCTAGAGCATGGTATGGTAGGCTTACTGACTTTCTTTTGGAACATGGATTTATTAGAGGAGAGGCTGATAGAACTTTGTTCATTAAGCACACTGAAGGAGATTTACTTATTGCTCAAATATATGTTGATGACATTGTGTTTGGTTCTACTTGTGATAAAATGTTGAGTAACTTTGTTGAGGCAATGACTGCAACATTTGAAATGAGTATGGTTGGAGACTTGAACTATTTTCTAGGTCTTCAAATCAAACAATGTAGTGATGGTATTTTCTTCTCCCAGAGTAAGTATGCTAAGAACTTGGTTAAAAGATTTGGTCTTGAAAAATCAAAACCAATGAAAACTCCTATGGGATCTTCTTTGAAACTATGCAAAGATAGTGCTGGAACAGATGTTGATCAAACACTTTACAGATCCATGATAGGTAGTTTACTATATCTAACCTCAAGTAGACCTGATATTATGTACAGTGTGTGTGTTTGTGCTAGGTACCAAGCTAATCCAAAGGAATCACACCTGAATGCTGTGAAGAGGATTATCAAGTATGTTTCAGGTACAAGTGACCTTGGAATCTGGTACACTAAGGACACCAACAACATTTTGATTGGTTATAGTGATGCTGATTGGGCTGGAGATATAGATGATAGAAAGAGTACGAGTGGAGGATGTTTCTACATGGGAAACAATCTTGTATCATGGCACAGCAAGAAACAGAACTGTGTTTCATAATCCACTGCAGAATCTGAGTATATTGCTGCTGGAAGCTGTTGCACACAACTCTTGTGGCTGAGCAAGATGTTCCATGACTATGGTATTGAGAATGGTATACTTACTATCTTTTGTGATAATACTAGTGCCATTAACATTTCTAAAAATCATGTACAACACTCACTCACAAAACACATTAGCATAAGACACCATTTTATGAGAGATTTAGTAGATAAGAATATTGTTAAGTTGGAGTATGTACCTACTGAAAAACAGAATGCTGATATTTTTACAAAAGCCTTAGACCATGAGAGATTCTCTACTTTGAGAAAATCTCTTGGCATGAGCACTATCTGAAAAGAATTCGGATGGATGTTGTCACAAATGCGTTAGCATTTGGGACAACATCATGGGTTGTATAAATTTTATAAGTTGAATTTATTTCTTACTTAGTTAAATAATTCCTTTGTAAAATATCTTCGAATATAAGAACCTTGGAGTGCAAAAATAAACATGTCTCACACCTCTCAAATGCATAAAACGAGAATGTTATTAGCATACTAAAAGATGTACCAAATCACTGAGTAACTATGGAGCACGGAGTTCACTACTACGATGCCTTCTTTTCAAAAGGTGATATTTGGGAAAAACATCAACATATTTGTAATCCATTAAGTAAGTATGGGGCACGGAGTTCGCTACTACGATGTACTCTACAGGAACAATGGATCAATACAAATTAGATGCTATAACACAAAAAAAAAAAAAAAAATGGTGCAACACAAATGAAGCAAATTCATGTAAAAACCGTGTTGAGGTGTTTGTAACAGTTTTGAGCACAACATTGCTTGATTCGAATTTATTTTTATTAGTTGTAATTATTTAATTATTTATTGAGATTCATTTTATTTATTTAATTAATTACTGATCCACATCTTTATTTTTTCAGATTATGCGATTTTAATTAGGTAAATTCTGGAAGCTTCTTAATTATTTAATTAAATGGATTTTCCCCACTAATTACCCATGATCTAGATTGTGGTTAATTATGTGGAGCATTATCGAAAATTCTGGATTATTTCTTTTGTTTTATTTTTTAACCTCCAACTACATTATTCTCTCTATAAATATCGAACATAAGATGCCATTCATTTACTAATTGTGATTTCTGAATTTGTTGAGTACTAAGATTGCAGAATTGATTTGTTGGCTGTATATCTCAATGTAGTGTGTGCAAATTCCCATCATTTACCTTGAAATTACAACCGCCTCACTTAAATGGCTGAAAGAAACTCGAATTCCTCACAATCTCACTCTGATTCGAAAAACTCATCCCACTCTCGCACAAACCCTCTCGAAATTTTTGCTTCCATGGCTTCACAACACTCAACCTCGTCGAATGCTGACTCAAATGTTTCTGCAACACCATCAACAACTGCTCCCACTCCTCAAACCACTCCTCAAACAACCAACTTTCCTCAAAATGCAACTGTCGAACAGGTCACTAGGGCTATCGAAGAGGTGTCTGATACTCTTCGAACTACTGGTCATCTGCCCATGATGACTTTTGAGGATATCACTGTGGATATCTCAAGCTATTTGGCTGATCAAACCGCTCAAATGGCTTCTGCTTCGAAAAGCCCCAAATCACCTACTGTTCACAACCCGCAAACTGAAAATGTTGAGGCTGCTATTGAAGAAGAAGCTACTGCTACTTCCGACCCTAAAGACACTGAAATGGAGGACGCAAACATCTCTGAAAATGGTACAAAATCTTCACTCTCTGTTTCTGATGAATCTGCTCCCATTCCTCTCAAGAAGAATGCACAGAAAGGCAAAAGACAGAGAAGCCCTGTACAAAGAAGAAGGAGATCAAACCGCGTATTCACTCGTGTGAATTATTCTGAATCCATGAGGAAGAAGAAGAAAGCTGGAGCTGATGCTGGTGAACCCATCCAAGTGTTCACAGATTCTGAAGAAGAAGCTCTTGTTGTTGCTGAGAAACCTAAGAAAGTTGCTGCTGAGAAGTCCAAAAAGAAATCTGTTGCTGAAGAGAAAGGAAAAGGAAAGATTGTTGCTGAACCAAAAGGCAAAGAGAAGATGATCATTGAAGATGAACCTGCAAAATCAGATTCCAATTCTGATTCTGAGAGATGCTTGAGAGACATACTGCAGTCTCTAAAGAAAAATGCTGAGCATTATGCTACTGCAAAGGAAGCTGCACCAGAACCTGAAGATGGTGGCAGTGGTGATAGCTCTTCCAGTGCAGAAAGCAGCCCTGATCAAAGCTCTGCTAAAAGCTCTACACCAAGCTCGGATGACCTTGCTTCTGAAGAGGAAGGTATTTCTGATTCTCTTGAGACTCTAGAGAATAGGTTGGCCATTTATTCTAAGAGAAAACTGCTGATAGAGAAGAGGATTAATATACCTAACTTTGAAAGTAAAGGCATGATTAGTTTCTTAGAAGAAAGGAATTTGATGCATGCTGTGAATTTTGGTGAATCATTCTTGACAAATTGGGCCTATGAATTTTGTGCCTGTATGAAAAAGAGCACTGGTAGGAGATCATCTAGGTGGTATGTGACTGTTAATTTTAGGGGAAGGGATGTACCTTTTACTCCTGAATTGATAAATGAGTTTCTGCAAATTCCCAATGATGAGGTAGATGAAGAACCTGACATGGATGTGGTCATTTCTGCAATAACTGGTGGTAGGGTAGTTAAGTGGACTAGACAGATGCAAGCCAAAGACCTCACTTCTCTACATTCTGTGTTATACAAACTCATTATCTACAACTGGATTCCCACCACAAATACTACCAAGATCACAAAAGACCAAGTTGTTCTTATGTATAGGATATCTGTGCTTAAGAGATTCAATTTAAGCCTTACAATCTTCCACCATATGATGAGGTTTACTGGGAAAGTTTCTGAAAAAGGCAACCTACCCTATCCTGTTCTGATTTCCAATTACTTGAGGCATCATGGATTTGTTGCCAAGAACACTGATGTGTTGAGGGGGAGAGTTCCATTACTGGCCATAGCTCCTGCCTTACTCACTGGGGATAGAGTAATTGATCTGCCTTTGACTGCTCCTGGTACTGAACATCAGCACAGACCTTCAACTTCTGCTCAACCTGAATCATCTAGATCAAGACAGAGAAATGCAACCCCAAATGTTGAAAACATCCGTATCAACATTTCTGGTAATGTGTATCTTTCACAGGAATTCATCAAACTACAGCTCCAACACTTGCAGGAAACAATTGATGAGCTCCAGTTCCTGAAGGATAGGTGGACCAATCTGCTTTCACCTACAACAGGGGGAGTACCACCACCATCGAACTCCAATGTGGTGATTGAAGAAATGAATGATGATGGAGTTCCAGCTGCTGCTGATGCTGGTGATGGACCTGATGCTGGAGATGCTGCAGTGACTGATGTAGTTGCACACCTTGCATCTACCTACTTTGTTGATGAAGGAGATGATGATGATGCTGCTGAGATGAAGACCTTGTATGCTGATCTCCACTGATGAACAGGGACAAGCTGTTAGACAGGGGGAGATCTGAATTTCATAATGGCTACTGTGCAGGAAGTTGATGCTGCAGCTGTTACCAGAGCAATATATGCCATTTATTCAGTTCAATCTCTGTAATTGATGTTTAAGTTTGAATTCTGAAATTCTGATACACTTGTTATTTATTTTCTAGATGATAGGATGTCTATTGTTTTACAACTTGCTTAATTATGGTTCCACTTGATGATATTTGTTTACTTTTGCTTAAATTGTTTACAGGTTATCATGTGACTACTGCAGGTTGCTTAGTCTTTGTTTTTGTCCAGAGTTGTTATACTTTTGCTCTGATGCTTAAACTATTATGTTTGTTTACTTTGATTTTGTTTTTGTGTCTTACTTAAATCTTAAGTAGTTCTTCCAAAACTTAACTTAGGATTTCAGTAAAGTTACTTATGTTGTGAATAAGTGTATTGTTTATACTTGTTCTATTTTGGATAAAATTTATCTTGATCCTATGGCACGGATCATTGTAAAATTATCCTTGATCTTCATTCGATTTGATCCAACGATTACAACAGGTATTGTCTTGATTAGTGCTTAGCAATGACGTCGACCTCAACTAAGTACATAATACTGAGTATGTATAGAAATATATGTGCATCAGGTGTGTTGTAGTCGAAAGGTCAAATTGGGGGAGATTGTAGATGTTGTGAACTCTTAAATGTATCAACATTCTCAACAACATCTTAATTTGACCTTCCGAGATTTTTTCTAAGTCCTTTCTGAAATGTTGCATTAAATGTTGAGCTAATTGTTACAACAATTCTGGCAGAGTCTAGAAGCTTCTACAAGGATCTGGAACCTGGAAGATTCCAGAATATTGAAGAACGTCCTAGAAGAGCTAGATGAGGCTGGAAGCAATCTAGAATGACTTGGAACGTGCAAGAAGGATCTAGAAAGATCATAGAAGTTGAACTCCTAAAAAATAGGATCTCAATGTGGAAGCCTCTAGAATTCGCACCCCACTTCTATAAATACCGATTGAAGGCTTCATAATTCAGTGTATTCTATTCGATCAATTTCCTAGACCGAGCGTTGATCCCTGTTAGGAATTGTGGCCAGTAGTTTTACATTTTAGATCATACGAAGTATCCCACCCGTATGGTTGTGTGTCTTCTTATCTATTGAGAGTGTAATCATAGATAGACTAGGAATTTCGACAGTGTGTAATCCCTTATACACTTAGTTCATTTTTAGAACAAGGCACCTGCCTCGTTTGTAGTTTCAGTTGTGAAGTTTATTGCTGTAACATTTCACACAACATTTGTACTTGAAGATAAGTATTGATATTTCGCCGTAAGGCTCACATAGATTTTTATTTATAGAATCTATGTGAAAAATATTTCCATTGTGTCTCGTTTGTTTTTAGTGTTTCAAGTCTTCCGCTGTGAATTTTAATTTCTGATATTCTGTTAGAGTCAGTGTTGTACAATTTGTCACAACATTTAGTACAGCATTATTCTACTTTACTTAAACACTTCATACCAGCACACTTTCACCTTTAATTTAAAATTAATCTTTAATGTATTTCTATAATTTATTTTGTAGATCAAAGATAAAAAAGAATCATATAACTTTTTGTTGGCTAAGAATTAGAATTTAAAAGTTAATGTAGTCTTTCACTGTAATTACAAAGCGATTTTTTTTCCAGTTATGAACATATATACCCAAGACTATGCTTCGTTAAAAAGGAGATTGCGAAAAAGTTCAACATAAATTCACTTATAGATAATTTATGCGACATGAAAGAAAGGTGTTCCTAAATTTTAATAGGTTGTAAGTTTAATATTATGTTTTGAAAATTTTATGATAATTATTACTCTCCCCGTCCCATGATTATTTTCACATGTGAAATGGTACGCGAATAAGAAAAGGGAATTTAGTGAGAACTTTGAGGGGTAATTTTTTAAACCTTTATGTATAAAGTAAATAAATGAGTTGACTTATGTGTATGTATGGAGAAAAAATAATGACATTTGTGTAAATTTGAGGATATTGTAAGGGTGGAGTATATAAAAGGGTTTTTTATTTTAAATGTGTGAAAGTAATTGTTGGGTCTGCCCCTGGCTATTGATACATATATTTATATTTCCATTTAACTTTTAATACGTCTTTTATCATATTCTGTTGGAGAAATTGAGATTTATTCAATTTCTTAATATTTAATTGATTATTATTTAATCAATTATTTGAGGGTATGGATATTTAATTTTTGAGAAATTAAATATTATAGGATCGTTCTACTCTCGGAGTAGATGATCGTAGTATATTTAAAATCTTAAAACCAAATTTCGGTGAGTGAGAAATTAATGTACGGAGATTAAAACTTAAAAGTGATGTATTGGGATTAGTGTTAATAACTATCCCACATTCATTAATGTGAGGATTAATCTTCTCCTTATTAATAGGAGTTAGTTAAGAGAGTACAAATTATAGTGACTATTGAAAAAATTCAATGAGCCACACGTGCGCGCGCGCCGCCCATCTGTCCGGCCGTGCCGAGTACGTGGGCCTTGGCCTTGGATCTTGGCAATTGGACTTTGGGCTTGGGTTTAGGGGCCCATCTATATTTTTAGAGCTCTAAAGTTTTGAAGCCCTAATGCTTGGAGGTTACAGAAATTGAAGCCCTAATGCTTGGAAGTTACAGAAATGACAGTTACCATTCCTGGAACTGTGGTGGTAGTTACTGCCATAAATAACCTCCTGCTCCCTACCAGAGTGGCACTGCCTATAAATATGAGTGCATTGTTTTACCTTTTGCAAGCATAAAAAAACACTTGAAAATTTCCAGCAAAACTACATTCTGTTTTCCTGCATTCTCCATTACATTTTAGAGTGAAGTCCAGTTCAGACGTGTCTACAATTCGTCTGAGCTTTGTACGCTGCGGTGTTTCTCGTGCAAAGACGAAGCAATTTTACCTTTCGAAGCATCTCGTCATTCCGTGAACACTAGCCGGGACGTGTTTGTTTTACGGGAAAAGGTATCACCTTGACTCGACTATTTTTCCCTAACTTTTCTGTTTCTTCATTGCTGCAGTCTCAAAAACCAGACCTGCCATTCCAAGAAGCTGCTCAAAGAAGAAAGTTGCCTCTTTTGGAAAGGTTGAAGATATTGTAATTTTCTTTACAGTTATTTATTTTCTTTCCGTCTCCTTGTAAGCCATTATTGGTAAATATAAACTAACAATCGTAAAACAAACACAAAACAAACACTCCAACCCCAACCCCAACCCAACACCGAATGTGATCATTGATGGCACGTCTTCGGCCCCCTCGTTTGTACCCCCTACGTTTTTTCCACCCTCTGAAACTCGTAGTTTCATGGTGCATGGTGAAAAACCCGAGAATTTCTCATGGACTGATTTTAACAAGTGGCAACAAATATTTTTTTTTACCTCACGACACTTCACCTACCAAGGTTCCTCCGGGAGGATCCACCAGTTGTCGCTGAGAGCGAAACGGACAATGCAAAGAGGGTTGCATTTGACCAATGGTCTCATGGTGACTTTCTGTGTCGGAACTACGTCCTTGGAGGACTAATTGACGCGTTGTATAACATGTACTAGTCGGTTCGTACTGCCAAAGAACTATGAGAGTCTTTGGAACGAAAGTACAAAACCGAGGATGCCGGAACTAAAAAGTTCGTGGCGGTGAAGTTCTTGGACTTTAAAATGGTAGATGGAAAATCTGTCATTGAATAACTTCAAAAATTTCAGTTGATCCTACATGATATCCTCGCGGAGGGTATGGTCCTTCCGGACGCTTTCCAAGTAGCTGCAGTGATTGAGAAACTACCACCTTGTTGGAGGGATTTTAAAAGTTATCTCAAACACAAGCGAAAGGAAATGAACCTAAAAGAATTGATCGTCAAACTTCAAATTGAAAAAGATGATAAAAAGATGGATGGTAAATCAATTCAAGTCTCGAATGAGGCAAAGGAAAACTTAATGGAACGTGGTGAATCGTCTAAAAAACGTAAAAGGCCTAATGATAAGGGTAAAACCCATGTTCCTGCAAAACCAAAGTTATAGGTGATTGCTTCAAATATGGCAAACTGAACCACAAAGCAAGTGATTGTAGAGCTCCCAAGAAAGATAAAAACACAGGCAAGGGAGGACAATCAAGTTGTTGTACCTGCTTTTTAGTGGATGATCTGGATGTAGACTTCGCAAGCACTAAACAATCATATAATATTATCGGGGTTATTACGTGTATTAAAGGATTAAAACGGATGATCTAGTGATAAAACAATGAAGAACAAGATGAAGATTGCTTGTGGCTTCTTGGAGAAGTTTGGGAGCTTTTGAGAGCTCTTTGTATTATTGCCTCGGTCTTTGTGCCATGAATAAAACTTATGTTACATTTGTGCCTTGGTGGGCTTATATAGTGGGATTTTTTGCTGCCCATCCTTTACACGTGGCGGGCTTACATTGGCCGTGAGATCCCATCAAAAACAGGTGATGGGATGCTGCATTTAATGCTTCTTGGAGGTTGTTTCGATGCTAAACCGCCTCTGTGGTGGTCGTCCTCGCCTTCATCGAGGAGCTGGGCCACGGTGGTCGCCGAAGAACTGCTCGTCCGGGCTTCGCCATGAAAGGTGGTCGTGCTCGCCCATTCTCGAATAGCTATAATTACTTGTCTTTCCTAGACTACTCTTCACGTGCTCGTCGATAACTCTAGAGCGAGCACATATTTACATTTTCTCATTACAATGTTGACTAGTCGTCGCACGACTTAGTTGACTAGCCGTCGCCACGCAAGCTGATGACTAGGATTGACTTATCAAATATTGACTTCTTTGACCTAGTGTAACATTTGCCCCCTGGTCGCCTTTCTTCGTGTTCGTGTTAGAAAGGCGGGCAGTGTGATCGTCTTCTTGGAAGGCGGACTTGTCTTCGAAACTTAAATCACTTGGAAATCTTGATGATGAGATTTGTCGGCGGTCGCCTCGTTTCCCACAATGGGCACGCTTTCCCAAGCGTTTTGATGACGTCGGATGTGACTGGTGTCAGGCGCGTGAACGACGCACAAAATTTGAATTTTGCGCGTGTGGCGCGTGCGAGCACTTAGAGGTCGCGCGTGGAGCCCCGATGGCACCTCGATTTCGGGGACGGCCCTAAATTTGGGGGAAATTGTAGAAATGACCCTGTTTTTTGTATTTTAGCCCCTGTATACTTATGCCTATAAATAAGGCCTCTCTTCTTCACAAACCACTTTCGAAACTTTGCATTCCCGAATTTCTTCTCGAGTCTTCCCAAACAAATCTTCGAGTATTCCGACGATTTTGTGCATCTCCGATCGGTGTGAAAGGTAAATAATCTTCTATTTTCTTCTTAAAACTCTTACCCCCCCCCCATTTCATTCGAAAAAATGGAGGTTGGCGGTCCTTCCGGCGGTGGTTTGCCGCCGTTTGATGAAAATGTTGAACTTTCCGACGATGGTCCTCGCCGGGATCTGGAAAAAAGGGTAGTACTGTCCGACTCCGAAACCATCTCGACCAGTCCACTTAGAGTAGGGATCCCAAATCTTCCGGCCGACAGTTTGGAGGAAGTTTTGAACGTGATGGGTGTCGTGGTCGACAATGAAACCGATGACTCAGAGCGAGACGATGCCAAGGATGATGCCGAGGACGCCAACTCGAATCTGGGAGATCCAGATTTGAATGTCGGGGTGGGCGAGCAGATCGATCAGGCGAGAGTCGAGGGCATTTTGAGATCTAACCTTCTCGACTCGCTATGCTGCGAGCATTAAAGACATTTTGAGCGGCCGAGAAGAGTTAGGTGTGGACGAGCTCGTAAGGGAGACGTACTACCAATATACCGCCGAATACCCTCCTAGAACGTTTCCTCGAACTTTCCGGGAAGCATATCAAACAGAATTTGCTGCCTGCGAGTACGCGAGCACAGTCTCAACGACCCAACTGACCAACTCTCGGAAAAAGTATCATCTTCCTCAGGATGTGTGCTTCTTCGTCCCGCGAGAAGACGAAAGGGCCGACCAACCTCCTGAGGGAATGGTCGCCGTCAATAACGGCATGATGGAGGCCGGACTGAGATTTCCATTGCATCCGGGAGTTAGCTTTTATTTGAACTTCCTTGGGGTGGCCCCCTCTCAAGTGACGTCGAATGGGTGGTCGAATCTCATTGGTCTGCTCACAGTGTTCGGCCTGGAAGCTGTCGAGAACGGCTGTCAAAGAATGTATCTCACGCCTCGTGAGATAAATTATCTCCTTCAAGTGTCCGAGGCCGACAAGAAGGTGGGAAAGGGGTGGTACTATGTGAAAGGTCGTGATTGCTTCAAGCTTGTCTAGGGCGTTCCCAACAAGATTCGCGACTGGAAAACCAACTGGTAGTGGGTTGCCAGCAACTGGAGGAGTGCCGTGAAGCTCGATGGGTCGGCTGATCGCGTTTCGATCGCGACCGAATACAGAAGAATTCGTAGTAAGTCTTTGAATCCGTACTTGTTCTCGTCTATACTAAATAACTCCTTTGCTTTTTGTAGGTACTACTGCTCGCGCGAGGGTGGGCGACCACCTTCTATCAGATTTATTTCAATACCACATCTGTTGTGTTGCTCGTCGTCGTTATCTGGAAAGATCTTGTCGTTTCCCTAATCGCGAGAGCATAAGGGAGGAAACTGGTCTTCGAGTGACTCCTCATCATATCACTAGATCGTTTCCTCCAGGTATTCAATATAATCCACAGTATTTTGCTTCATATGCATAGGTTCTCATAGGATGCTGACTCTTTATTTTTAGCAGTGATTCTGGTGACAGTTTCCACCTATCTTCCCCCTATTATCGAGTTAAAAGAGGTGATGGCCAACCGATCACTATGTATGGCGGCCATCAATCGCGAGCGCGATGCCATTGAAGGTTCTAATCGTAAAAGGAAAGAGAGGGCCGAGACGACGGTGCATCCGCCCAAGAAAAGTGTGGCGACCACTAAAAAGAGTACCGCGGCCGCTGATCGGAGACCTTCTTCTCCGAGAAGATCTCCGCTGAGGAGATCCTTGCCGCCTCCAAAGAGACCATCTCCTACTCGCAAAACAAAACAAACGCAGGAGGTTGTTGCGACCTCATCGGCCGGTCAGAGAGTTCGCGGGGATGTCACCTTTCTCGGCTGGAGCCCCGAACGAGTTGCCAAGTGAGTTTTCTTTGAAAATGCCTTCAGATTTCTTCTAAATATTTACTAAGTGGTCGTTTTGCTTCTTAGGCTTGTCGAACACCCGGAGATTGCTCCTTGTAGTGATGACCTCCTCAATTTCTTCCGGTCGCGATTCGTGCGATGAAGAACTTGCCCCGATCGCTGACCAAACCTTTCATCGAGGAGGTTGATTATCAAAATGCTGCCGAGAACGCTCGTCAAATTTCTATAAACCTTAGCCGCTCGAGCTATATGACAGAACAACTTGTCCTCCAAATTCATGAGCCGAGGAAAGGCAACGAGGAGAAGGAAATAGTGATCGCCCAACTGATGAAGGCTTCCAGCGACACCGAGAAGAAGGCGGCTGGATTGGAGGTGAAACTTGGAGTTGCCTTGAAACAAAAGAAGGTCGATGACAAGCTGATCGAAGATCTTCGTACTCAGCTAAAAACTGCTGAGAACGAGAAGGTTGAGGCCTCCAATGCCCTTAAAGCTACTTTCCAAGAACGTCTGAAATCGGCCAAGGACGAACTGGCTCACATCAAGCATGAGCTTTCAACTGTGCAAAAAGATCGAGATGACAAGACTTTCCTTGTTGAATCTGGAGCCTATTACTCGGCTGCCTTCACTGCGCACGAGCTCATTTGCCATTTGAGAGAGACTCATTCGGAAATAGATGTGTGTCCGTCTTCGCCGAGTTCATCGAGGATCATCTCCTTGAAGAGGGTCCAAAAGAGGGCATTGTACTTCCCCTGCTTGACCTGGTGAGTATAGGTCTCATGTTTCCTCGCCTTTTGGCGAAGAAAGTTCTGTTTGAGAGCCCGCCCCAACTTGACGACCAGGCGGCCGGAGGGGAAATTGCTCAAACTGGCGAGGGGGAGGTTGTTGGTTCTGGCGAGGAGGTTGCCGTTGCTGGGGGCGAGGAGAGTGCTCTTGTCGGAAATGCGGACGCTCTTGTTGAAGGGAATCCCCATTGAGCTCATATTTGGCCATTTGGGCCCCATCTCCTTTTTTGTACTATTCGGCCTATAAAGTCTTTTTTGTAATTGCTCGGCCTACAAGGCCTTTATATAAATGTGAACTTTTTGCTTATGAAATGTGTTCGTTTATTTGCTAATGCTCGTCTTCGGCATTTTATTTTAATTTTGTGACTGATTATTTTTGCAACTCTATCCTTCAATGAATACTTATCTCCGAATTTCTACCTTTCGGTTTATATCCGTATGTCTTTCGAGTTCAACCTTTTGGTTTGTGCTCGTTTCTAGACCTCTACCTTTCGGTTTACGTCTGTATATTTTTCAAGTTTCAACCGTTCGGTTTATGCTCGTTTCCGGACCTCTACCTTTCGGTTTACGTCCGTATGTTTTTCGAGTTTCAACCTTTTGGTTTGTGCTCGTTTCCAAGACCACTACCTTTCGGTTTATGTCCGTATATTTTTCGAGTTTCAACCTTTCGGTTTGTGCTCATTTCTAAGACCTCTACCTTTCGGTTTATGTTCGTATGTTTTTTGAGTTTCCTCGATTGGAATTGGCTTCGCAGAGCCCTGATCTAAAAAACTAAAATTTATGCTAACACTTGACGAAACTTAAAACTGGCATGTATTGAAACGATTCTAAATACGAACTATACAAATGTACGAAAATAAAACTTACTGATAATATTTCTTCAATTTGACCGCGTTCCAAGGGTACTGGCTCGGCTTGCCATCAAGATCTTCTATCTCGTACGATCCGTTTGAGTACGTGCGCGTTATGTGGTACGGGCCCTCCCAAGTCGGGCCAAGTATGCCTATTGATTGTTCCGTCGCCCGGCGAAGTACGAGTTGGCCAATGGTAAATTTCCGAGCTCGCACTTTGGTGTTGTAATAACGCTCTGATCTTTGCTTGTAGACTATGTTTCTCTCGTCTGCTGTTAGTCTTCGTTCTTCTAGGAAATCCAAATCAGAGAGCTGTGCATCGTTGTTTAGCTGCTCGTCAAAGTTTGCTACCCGGAAAGTGGCAACTTGTGCCTCTGCTGGTATGACAGCCTCTGTCCCGAACGCGAGCGCGAACGGGGTTTCGCCCGTAGAATTTCTCGTGGTCGTCTGATATGCCCACATTACCATGTGCAGCTTGTCCGCCCATTTTCCCTTCAATCCTTCCAGCTTTGCCTTGAAGGTGTGCTTTATGATTTTGTTGATAACTTCTACCTGACCATTTGATTGTGGATGATAGGGTGTTGAAAAAGATTTCTTGATGTTCCACTTTGAGCAGAACTCCAACATGTCTTGACTTATGAATTGGCATCCGTTGTCCGTCACGATTGCTCGTGGTAGGCCGAATCTGCAGATGATATTTTTCTAAATGAAGTTTATCATTTGAGCCGTTGTGATGGTCTTCAAAGCCTTCACCTCTGTCCATTTGGTGAAATAGTCGACTGCTACGACTACGAAAGTTACTCCCCCCACGCTCAGCGGGAAAGGTCCTATGATGTCGATGCCCCACTTCGCGAAGAGCCAAGAGCTATAAACGGAGATGAGCTCGTCTGGTGGTGAGTGTATAGCGGGAGCAAAAGCTTGGCATCTCTTGCATGTCTGGGCGTAATGAATTGTGTCCTTCTTCAAAGTAGGCCAAAAGTAGCATTGTCTCATGATTTTTAAAGCGAGTGTTTGCCCCCTTGTGTGATTTCCACATATTCCATCGTGGATTTCATTCATGACGACTTCTGCCTCTTCCTTTCCAAGGCATTTCAATAGAGGCATTGAAAAACCTCGTTTGTAAAGTTGATCGCCTATGACGGTATATCTGGCCGACCGGAGTTGTAGTCTAGTCGCCTTGATCTTGTCTGCCGGGAGCTCGCCGTTCTTGATGTACTTGATGATCGGCGCCATCCATTCCTCGTCGCTGGTCGCTTCAGTTTGTAAAATTTGGTTTCTATTCACGGATGGGGAATAGAGTTTTGTGATTATTGCTTCTTAAAATATTGCCTCTCCTTCTGAAGTGGCTAGTCGAGCTAAAGCGTCTGCTTGCGTATTCTGCTCCCTAGGGATTTGCTCGATGTGGGTTTGATCGAATTGCTCGAGTAATCCTTTCACCAATTCTTGGTATTTTAACATCTGGTCGCTGCAAGCCTCGTACTCGCCTGTTATCTGGCACACCACTAGCTGAGAGTCTGAAAAAAAATTCAATTTTCTGGTGCCCACGACCAGTGCCATCTTGATTCCAGCGACCAGCGCCTCATACTCGGCCTCGTTGTTGGTCGCTCGGTACTCGAACTCGATCGCCGAAGCAAAAGTTTGTCCGGAAGGGCTAGTGAGGACTATCCCTGCCCCTGCTTTGGTGCTCGTCGATGAGTCATCGATGAAAAGTGTCCAAGGAAGTTCGATTTCCTTGTCAATTTTCTCTAGGAAAGTGAGCTCCACGATGAATTCTGCCAGGACTTGCCCTTTGATTGCCGTTCTTGGTGCGTAGGTGAGCCCGAATTGCCCGATCTCCACTGACCATTTCAAAAGTCTTCCCGTGGTATCCGGCCGATGTAGTGCTTGTCGTAGAGGAAACGTTGTAAGAACAACCACCTCATGCTCGAACGGGTACTGCCTGAGCTTTCTCACGCTCATGACCAAAGCGTAAGCCAATTTTTCCATTGGGGTGTATCTCAACTCGGCGTACCTCAATGACTGACTCACATAGTAAATTGGCAGATGTGTGCTCCCTTCTGCTCGGACGAGCACTGAGCTAATTGCACACTCAGTGGCCGCCAAGTAGAGGTACAAAATTTCGCCCGGGACTGGGTTAGATAGGACCTTCAGATCTGATAGATATTTTAGCTTCTCGTATTCATCGGTCCAATCAAACCTTCCCTTTTTCAATGCGTCAAAAAAAGGTTTGCAACGATCGCCCGTTCTTACAACAAATCTGTTCAGCGATGCCAGGCATCCTGTCAATCTTTGTACTTCTTTTACATTTCTCGGGCTTTGCATATCAATGATTGCTTGAATTTTCGTAGGATTCACCTCGATGCCCCTCTGGCTAACCATATGCCCCACAAATTTCCCGAAACTGACTCCGAAACTGCATTTCTTGGGATTCAACTTCATGTTATACTCTTTCAAGATATCGAATGTCATGGTGAGGTGATGGAGGTGATCTTCTTTCCGTAAGCTTTTGACGACAATGTCGTCGACATAGACTTCCACCATCTCGCCAATGTGTTGATCAAACATTTTGTTTACCAGTCTTTGGTATGTTGCCCTGCGTTTTTCAAACCGAAGGGCATTCGTTTCCAGCTGTACATGTATGTCGCCGTCATGAAAGCCGTATGTCTCTGATCGTCGGGATGCATCGCGATTTGATGATATCCGGCGAAAGCATCCATAAAATTAGCATCTCATGCCCCGCTATACTATCCACTGGATAATCGATGTGGGGCATCGAAAAATGGTCTTTGGGACAGACGTCGTTTAAATCTGTGAAGTCTATACACAGTCGCCATAATCCATTCGTTTTTCGGACGAGCACGGGATTTGCCACCCACTGGGGATCAGTTCCAGTTTTTTCGATCAATCTATTATCGAATAACTTTGTGACTTCGACCGCCACAGCCGCATACTTATCAGGCCCAAACTTTCTTCATTTTTGCTTGATAGGTTTCCTCGTAGGATCAATATTCAATTTATGGCAGGCATGACTCATGTTGATACCCACCATGTCTTCGTGCGACCATGCGAACGCTCCGATATTCTCCTTCAAAAAGGTGATCATTTCTGAGCGCAGTGGTTCTGGAAAATTTGAACCTATGAAAACTTCCAGGTCTGGACGAGCTTCATCTAGATGGATGGTTTCAAGGTCCTCCACTGGAGTTGCCCGTTCTTTGGGTTCTTTCCAGCGAGGGTCCTCAATCCCAATTTCTGGCTCGAAGCCTAGCCTAGGTTCCAAATCTGGCATGTCCAAATCTAGAACCTGGTCAATGATCGCCTCAGGGAGTTGGTCATCCAACTCAGCTTGAACGTGCTCGTCTAGATCCATTAGGGTGTGCTCGTCCACCTCTATTTGCTGGTCGTCAATTTGCTGACTTGACTCCCCTATCTATATTCTTTGGTACTTGTTGGGAAAACCCTCCAAGTAATTTATGTGCGTTTTTTCTTTATGACACTTGATATACTTTCCCTCAGCGGGAGAATTCTTAGAATGACGCTTAGCAAAACGGACGAGGCACTCCCTCGCCCGCGTCTGGTCGCCCTTCAGGGTTATAACTCCCTTCGGGGTTGGAACCTTTACACAGTAATAAAAGGTAGAGGCGGCCACCTTAAATTCAGCAAAGAAAGGTCGGCCGAGGAAAGCATTGTAAGATGATGGCATGTCGATGACCATGAAGTCGATTTGTCGAGTGAGGCACATTTCCGGCTCGTTGGTTGATGTCAGTTCGACTGATAGCCTTATCTTTCCGATGGGGATGGAGTGGGTATCTCCTAAACCCACGATGATGTCGTTGCACGGCTCGATGTATATTTCGTATCTACCGAGAGCATCCGGAGTGTGCTTGAACAGGACGTTGGTGTATGCCCCAGTATCGACCATCATGCGATGGACGACGGTTCCCATGATCTTCACAGTGACAACCAAAGCATCGTTGTTTGACTGTACCACTCCATTGAGGTCGTCGTCCGTGAAAAGGACTTCGTGAGAGATTGGCTTGTCTGCAGCCGCGGAGACGCACACCTGGTGCACGTTGTTCAGTGCTCGTATCTCGCTCTGCTGTCGATGAACAAACAGAGTCGTTCCAGATTGAGTTCCCCCTAGGGAGCCTTCTATTATATTGCAGTAGCCGCCCACAAAGTCGATGTCGCCAGGGGGACCATTCGGCATTTGGGGAGTCATTTTCTGGCGGTTGATCTGCTGACGCAAGTCCTCGTCGTCGTCGCGACGTTTCTTGCCCCGCTGGTCGCTGTTGCCTTCTATGGGCTTGATGTACTGGGCAAGCTTGCCCTCCACGTACAGTTTGTACAAATTTTTCATCAAATCACGACACACATTTGTCCGGTGGCCAATAGAGTTGTGATAATCGCCGAATTTCTCTTGATTCAAATTATTCTCGTTCGTATGCATCGCCCTTGATGGGGGGAGCATATTCATTCCTTTGACCGCATTGAAAATGGATCTAGGGTCGATGGTGAGTGTCTCTCTCAACTGCGTGATTTCTGGTGCCTCCTCGAATGGCTTGAAATTTGCCGGCCTGGCGTTATTACCTTTATTTACTGCCTTTTTTGGCTGGGACGGCTCCCCAGTTGCAAAGTTTTTCTTCGGTGGCCACACCTTCTTGACCGTCTCATGCTGCTCGTTAGCCTTTGCGGCATCCATGATCTCCTTCATCTGGATGATGTTCCCGGCCCGATTACGGAAATCGGTATAAGACTCCGGGAAAAGTGTATGCATTGCTTCCCATAGGCGAGAGCCTTTTCTCAGACCAGAAAATACGGAGATCAGTTTGGTCTCATCGTTCACCGCCTCTCCATCGATGACTAATGTGTCAAAACGTTCGATGAAGTCTTTCCCTGACTCGGTCAGGGTCTGGCGGACGTTTGCCAAACGTTGCTTGGAGGCTGGGCGAGCAGCAATCGAACCATAATAGGTTAGGAAATTGTTCCCCAGCTCGATGAACGAGTTGACGGATCTTGCTCCTAAGGTTGTGAACCACCGATGGGCACGATCCCCCAAGGTCAGGGGAAAGTTTCGGCACTGCGTTGAATCCGTTGCCCCTATTGAGGCCATATAGTTCGAATATTCTGACAAGTGTACACGGGGATCAGACGCGCCGTCGTACACTGCCATGGCGGGCATTTGAATCTTTTTCTGGATGGGAGCGGTAAGGATCATGATGCTCAGTGGTGAGACGGGAAGAGTGACTGGTGGGATATTCCCTTTTTTTGGAGGCGGCCACTTCTGCTCGGAGATTCTCCATCTCGAGCTTCATTTGTTTCTGGGTCTCCACAAATTGGGCAATTTGGCCCTCCTCGGTAGTTTGACGCCGAGGGACATGATGTTCGCCGCGCTGGCTCCGGTGGGATTCGACTAGTCGATCGTGTCGATTACGATGTGATCGCTCAGGTGAGTGATGGCGAGTTCTTTCTGGCTGGTAGCTGCAGAAACTCTTCGCCGGTCCGCGCAACCTTTCCCCCACACGGTTGAGGGCGGAGACTCTTTCTCCGTGATCTCTCCTACCGCCACGATTTTTGTGGTCGGCCTTCTCTGGTCGAGCACCAAATTTAAATGGTATCGGCCGAGGAGCTGCTCGCTCCTTTTCCCTTTCTCCAATGCGGTTAAACACGGAGTCTCGGCTATCTCTCGAATCCCCGATACGACTATGGTGGGGGCGATCATAAGCTTTTGCTTTACCCTTATAACGGGCACGTCGGTCTAAACCGGTCACTGAGAACGAGATTTGCTCGTCCTCGTCATTGTGGTGGGCATGGGCTTTTGCCTTTCGAGCTTTCTCTAGGGCCTGTTCTTTGGCCTTCTCCAGTTCCAAAGTCTCGTTTTTTCTCCTCTTTTAGTTGAGGTAGTCCGTGAAATCTCTCAATCCTTGGGGATCATTTAAAATGGCCGCCAAGTTGATATTTGCCACCGGGTTGGCCGGAGCTACCGGTGGTAGAGGATCGTTCACTCCGAGAGGTGGAACTCCGTCTTGATTTGAATGATAAGACATTCTTTAAAGTGATTTTTTGGGAACCGGTTACAAAGATATAAACAGACCTAAACTTTGGTGCTAAAAAACACAAGATTCGAATTCTTTCGCAGAAGAACGTGCTAAAACAACTACGAAACTTGCAAAATAACAACAAAAAGAGAGTTTAACAGATTTCGTTGGAGATCAAACTCCAAAATATGCCTAGAATACAACAAATATTCAAGAACAAACGATGATCGGGAAAGGAATTCCTAGTCGTACAAAGTACGTAAAATCGCAAATATACGTAATAAAATACGTAAATGATGCTTTAAAAGGTATTTCTACCGATTAAAACCTGAAATAACCGAGTTTAAACGTTGATCGTTCGATGATCGGTCGAAACTCGATGAAGAACACGTAAAAGGACCCCTTCTTCTAACGCCAAATGTTGTACATGCTTTTGAGTGGATGATCTGGATGTGGACTTCGCAAGCACTAAACAATCATATAATATTATCGGGGTTATTACGTGTATTAAAGGATTAAAACGGATGATCTGGTGATAAAACAATGAACAAGATGAAGATTGCTTGTGGCTTCCTGGAGAAGCTTGGGATCTTTTGAGAGCTCTTTGTATTATTACCTCGGTCTTTGTGCCATGAATAAAACTTGTGCTACATTTGTGCCTTGGTGGGCTTATATAGTGGGATTTTTGGCTGCCCAGCCTTTAATGCTTCTTGGAGGTTGTTTCGATGCTAAACTGCCTCTGTGGTGGTCGTCCTCGCCTTCATCGAGGAGCTGGGCCACGGTGGTCGCCGGAGAATTGCTCGTCCGGGCTTCGCCATGAAAGGTGGTCGTACTCGCCCATTCTCGAATAGCTATAATTAATTGTCTTTCCTAGACTACTCTTCACGTGCTCGCCGATAACCCTAGAGCGAGAACATATTTACATTTTCTCATTACAATGTTGACTAGTCATCGCACGACTTAGTTGACTAGCCGTCGCCACGCAAGCTGATGACTAGGATTGACTTGTCAAAGATTGACTTCTTTGACCTAGTGTAACACAAGTGCTAATGTGGCACAACACAATCTCACTGACATGGATATGTCCGCTGTCGTGTTCGAGACAAACATGGTTGACATTCCAAAGGAGTGGTTTGTGGATACCGGTGCCACCTGCCATGTTTGCTCCCAGAAGGGTGCCTTCTCGACTTATGCTCCTGCTGATGGGAGAAACCTCCGTATGGGAAATCATGCCTCGTCTGATGTGGCTGGTGTTGGAACTGTTGTGGTTAAGCTTACATCGGACAAAGAGCTTAAGTTAAAGGATGTGCTGCATGTCCCGGACATCCGCAAGAATCTGATCTCCAGCTCTCTTCTAGTTAGTCATCAGTTTAAAATAGTTTTTGAGTTTGATAAAGTTTTACTTAGCAAGTTTGGACAGTTCCTTGGTCGAGGTTATCTCGAGAATGGTCTGTTTAAAATGAATGTAATGGTTGTAAGCCGTAAAGGTAAGAAAGTTATCAATGAAAACGTTTCTACTTCCTCTTACATCGTTGAGTGTTCCTCTTTATGGCATTTTAGATTAGGACATGTAAATCTAAAACCTATAAAGCGATTAGTAAATCTTGATTTACTTAAAATTACTAATATTGAAACACCTAAAAGGTGTGAGATATGTGTTGAATTTAAAATGACAAAATTGCCATTTAATTCTGTGGAAAGGGACACTGCTCCTCTAGATTTAATTCATACAGATGTGTGTGATTTGAAGTTTGTGCAAAATAGAGGTGGCAAAAAGTATTTCATTACTTTTATTGATGATTGCACAAGATTTTGCTACGTTTATCTCTTGCGAAGTAAAGATGAAGCTATCGAAGCTTTTAAACTTTACAAGAATGAAGTAGAAAATCAACTCAGCACTCTAATTAAAGTAATTCGAAGTGTTAGAGGAGGGGAATATGTAGCACCTTTTGAGCAGTTATATGCCGAGTCTGGCATCATACATCAAACTACATCCCCTTACTCACCTCAGTCTAATGGTGTTGCAGAGAGAAAGAACCGAACATTAATTGAGATGATGAACGCAATGTTGATTAGCTCGGGTTTACCGCAGAATCTGTGGGGAGAAGCCATCTTGTCGGTTAACCACATTTTGTTTTTGAACAAAATTCCACATAAAACAAAGGATCTGACACCTTATGAAATGTGGAAAAAGCGGAAACCATCCTACAAATACCTTAAAGTGTGGGGGTGTTTAGCAAAGGTTGAAGTGCCTGCTCCTAAATAAGTTAGAATTGGCCCTAAAACAGTTGATTGTATATTTGTAGGATATGCACTTAACAATAGTGCTTATAGGTTTCTGATTCATAAATAAGAAATACCTGACATGTCAGAAGGCACTATGATAGAATCAAGGAATACAATATTCTTTGAAAATATCTTTCCTAATAAAGATAAAGAAGATGTGAGACATGATAATAAAAGATCTCACATAGAAGAAGAAGCAGTTGGTTCTTCAACGCAAGAGCATGAAGAATCGAGACGCAGCAAAAGAGCAAAGATTGCAAAGACTTTTGATCATGACTTTATAACTTATGTAATTGAAGATGAACCTAAGTCTATCAAAGAAGCCCTATACAGACCAGATGCATCATTCTGGCAAGATGCTATTAATAGCGAGATTAATTCTATTCTGTAGAATAATACGTGGGGGTTGGATGATCTCCCTAGAGGTTGCAAGACCTTAGGATGAAAGTGGACCCTTAGAAGAAAATACAAAGTAGATGGATCAATTGACAAGTATAAAACTCGTTTGGTAGTGAAGGGCTTTAGACAAAAAGAAGGGTATGATTTCTTTGATACCTATTCCCCAGTTACGAGGATTACCTCCATTCGTGTGTTAATTGTGATTGCTACCGTGCACAATCTCGAGATTCATCAAATGGATGTTAGGAATGCGTTCTTAAATGGGGAATTAGTTGAAGAAATATACATGGATCAACCTGAAGGGTTTGTAGCACCTGGCAACGAGAAAAATGTGTGTAGACTTGTTCGATCCCTGTATGGACTTAAGCAAGCTCCAAAGCAGTGGCATCTTAAATTTGATGAAACCATGTTGTCCAATGGCTTCAAGATCAACGAATGTGATAAATGTGTGTATGTGAAAAATTCATCAAGATGATTTGTCATCATGTGTCTTTATGTAGATGACATGTTGATCATGGGCAGTAGCCATGCCATGATCATGGAAACAAAAAACATGTTAAAACGTAGTTTTGATATGAAAGACATGGGATTGGCTGATGTGATTCTAGGAATCAAGATGAAGAGAAAGTCTAATAGAATCTCCTTGACACAGTCTCACTATGTTGAGAGTGTGTTAAAGAAGTTCAATGTCTTTAATGATCCACCTGCCAAGACGCCCATGGAGCTCAATGTACACTTGAGCAAGAATCGAGGCGATCCGGTTGCACAACTTGAATATGCAAGAATCATAGGAAGTGTGATGTATATATATTACAAACTGCACACGCCCGGATCTTGCCTGCTCAGTGAATAAGTTGAGTAGATTCACGAGCAATCCTAATAACGAGCACTGGAAGGCTCTTAGAAGAGTTCTTAGGTACTTAAAGTACATTATTGATTATGGGCTTCACTACACAAGGTTTCCGGCGGTACTTGAAGGGTACAGTGACGCGAATTGGATTTTTGACATGAAAGAGTCATTTTCCACTAGTGGATATGTGTTCACTATTGGAGGTGTAGCAGTGTCGTGGAGATCAACGAAACAGACTTGTATTGCCCGTTCCACGATGGAATCAGAATTCATAACTTTGGATAAAGCTGGTGAAGAAGCCATTCGAAATTTCCTCGAGGACATTCCACGTTGGAACAAACTGTAACCACAGTGATGGTACATTGTGATTGCCAAGCTACCATTGGTAGGGCTTTGAACGACATGTATAACAGAAAGTCGAGACACATACGTCGTCGACATAATTCTGTTAGACATCTGAACTCGAGTGGTGTGATGTCAATTGACTATGTAAAGTCAAAGGACAATATAGCGGATCCGCTTACGAAAGGAATAAACCGAGATCAGATGAATAAGTTGCTAGAAGGAATGAGTTTAAAATGCACAAAGTAACGACTGAAACAGTGGTAACCCAACCATATTGACTAACGATCCCAAGAACATGGTTCAATGAGAAAACTAAGTTGTGAATGTTGAGTTGGAACACTTGGTTTTCCAAACCATTCCTTAAAAAAGCACAACACCAAGTGTTGTCCCGTAAGATTTGTGGTAAGACTAAGTCTATGACTTTTAATGGTTCCCAAAGACCTCCGGGAGGTAGAGTATAGCGGAATACTCATTATGGGAGACCACCTATATAAGTGAGAAGTGGGACCGCTTCATATAAAGCACTTAAGAACTCAAAGGGTGTCCATAGGTGAAACGAACAAAAACGTGAGAACGAAACACGTTGGAGACGTTGTTGTGTCAGCACCATTATCTAAGTACACACTAAGGAGGAGGAGTTCAAGGCATCACGTCCACTAAGCCGCCAGTGTACTCGATAGTGTTTGACTACGGAAGGTTCAAGGTCACAAGCCACCATTCCGGATGCAATAGTGTCTTAAAGGAACTGGATTGCGAGTCTTCATGATTATATGTGGTAATTTCCACTCATGTGGGGGATTGTTGGAGAAATTGAAATTTATTCAATTTCTTAATATTTAATTGATTATTATTTAATCAATTATTTGAGGGTATGGATATTTAATTTCCGAGAAATTATATGTCATAGGATCTTTCTATTCTCAGAGTAGATGATCGTAGTATATTTAAAATCTCAAAACCGAATTTCGGTGAGTGAGAAATTAATGTACGAAGATTAAGACTTAAAAGTGATGTATTGGGATTACTGTTAATAACTATCCCACATTGATTAATGTGTGAATTAATCTCCTCATTATTAATATGAGTTAGTTAAGAGAGTTCAAATTATAGTGACTATTGAAAAATTCAATGAGCCACACGCGCGCGCCGCCTGCCCGTCCGGCCGTGTCGGGTCCGTGGGCCTTGGCCTTGGATTTTGGGTGGAATTTGGGCTTAGGGGCCCATCTATATTTTTAGAGCTCTAAAGTTTGGGTTTTGACCCATACGAGTTTAGGAGCAGCCCAATGCGAGTCTATCCCAAATTTGAATTTGAAACTGAAGCCCCAATTCTTGGAGGTTACAGAAATGACAGTTACCATTCCTGGAACTGAAGTCTTAATGCCTGGAGGTTAGAGAAATGACAGTTACCATTCCTGAAATAATGACCAATCATGTGGTGGCAGTTACTGCCATAAATACCCGTCTACTCCCTACATAAGTGGCACTGCCTTGATTCACGTGAAATTTGCGTGATTTTAGTGCACACTTTGAGCTCAATTTTCTCATAATTTTATGATTTTATTGCTCAATTTGGATAAATTAACTTGCTTTGGAGAAAGGGGGTGTGTTATGCATTTTGTAGGAAAAATAAATATTTTGAAGGCAAAAACACCTACTTGATTTTTAGCGGAGCCAACGAAAAAGAAAATTAAGATCGAAAGTAAAACGAGCAGGGGATAAATTATTTGGAACAACAATTAAACATGTTGACCCATTTAATTAAGAGCGGACAGCCCACTTTAATTAGCAAATAAGGCCAATTGAGAAACTAATTGAGGCCTACCCATGATTCACGTGAGCATGGAAAAGTTGGAGAAATACAAGATGCCATTCACATTAATTAATGCATGCAGAGGAGAGAGAAGCTGGTAAATTGTAATGAGAGAGAGAGAGAAATTAATTGTTACACTTCTTCCAGCAAAACATTCCAGGCGGCAATTAATATGAGAGAAGAAAGGAAGTTGTTGTCCATATTGGATTGGAGGAAGAGAATTATATCTCTGCGGAATTGTGCATCGAGTCGCGCGCCATCTGTCCCCTACCCATTTCCAGCTACCGAATATCAATCAATTAGTTGTCCAATCAGATTTTTCAATGCGTGAGAAGAGAAGCATCTCCAATCGGACAGCCGATTGAGTCCAAACTGGCAACCGATTGCAACCTTCTTCCAGTGAGTAATTATGATGTGCCATGACTAATCACCTTCCATAGTTAAATTCACCAATTTTTCTCTTTTTCCTCAAGTTCTCTTAATTACATTTAATTCTTAGTTTGAATACAATAAATCTAGAAATTCACCCTTCTTGTAATCTCACCTATATATAGGTGATATTGTATTTAGAAAGGGGATTGAATCATATTTTCAAGTTCTAAGAAAACACTTTCACTCTTTCGTAAGAAGAACGTTTGTCTTCTACGTATCACCCCCGTGTCCGTTGGTATTCAGAGCCAAGCTTTCCTTGGTGATGGCTGTTGGTCCTGAATGGAGTATGACACAAGTGTATGGGGGGACTTGTGTATGCAAATTCTTTTCTTTTTCAAACTGTTTTACTTTATCAGGAAAGTTGTCTGTCAACTATTCTGAGTGATAACTTTAATAGATACTTAACCTACTAAAAACTATGAAGTGATCAATTGGATAACTATAAAAAAAAGTTGTTAAGTGCGGAATGTGGTTGGCCTTTTCTTTGAAAGAATACTCCAAATTAGTTTCTGAAAAACCAGTTAATCAGGGACTTTGTCCAAAAACTGTTTTGCTCAACTTTCCTGAAATAAACTCTTTTAGTATGATCTTTTGCAATAATGTTAGTAAGAAGGTAATGCAGTAAGTAAATGACACAACAAGTTATAGTGGTTCAGAGACTCAAGCTCCTACATCCACTTTCCCTGATTGAACAGGATAATTCCTTAACACCTGGAATTAGCTTGTTTTATAGTGTCAAGGTGCACTGATCAACAACAGTATCTTAGTGCTTTGATCCCTAGGATAATTTGAGTCCTAGTGCTCAATCTCACTAAGTTAAGACTGTATTTACACTTAACAGTCCTTAACTCCTCACTTCTACAACAAACTCTACTTCACTCAATGAGGTAAGGGTTTGAGGTTTTGGTTCCAACTAATAGAGATACCCTTTACAATAAGTACAGTGTAAAGGTTATAGGATATCTCAGTGCTAAGCTTGGGATATTACAAGAAAGGCTTAGCTTTGAAGTGATCAGGAAACTTGGGATTGTAATAGAACAACTTTTGGTTTCCTTTGATTGCTTGATAGTATTTTGATAGCAGATAGTTAGATACTTGAATTCTTGGATCACTTCTGAATTTATAGAGCAATTTGATCAACTATCCGTTGGAGAGATAGCATTTCAAATTGTCTATTTGCAGCTTCATTGAAACGGCTATGAAGCACAACCTTCTATTATCTAATGTGTAAGAAGGTCCTTCAATGGTTGCTTGAATGAATGTGTTGACTTCTGAAAAATGCGGCTGAGATGACTTGTGTCATTTTCTAAAATTGCACATTTCCCAAGGTTGATTGTGGCAGACTTTGTACTCCACCAACGGTCAGATGGGACAAGTGCCCTGAACATTCCTGCTGCAGGTGGAATGTTCCTCCATTCATTCAATTATTTAGTCTTTAATGCTTCTAAGTCTTCAATGCTTGTTCAGGCTTGATGATATTAAATGCTTTATTAAATTTGTCTTATGTGCATGCATCATTCAATTCTCTTGATCTTCAAGCCTTCAAACTGATCTGATATAGCTCTTATCAGTACTTGCAGTTTGGCTTTCCATCTTTGATCATTCAGCCATGTTGTCCTCTTCAGCATACTTGTCTCTTTGAAATCAGCAGACTTGTCCTAAGAGACGTAAGCACATAAAGCTGCCTAACATTTCCAGCTTTGGACAACCATCCTGAACTAAAAATCTCACAACATTTCTGAGATTTAGACTTAGGCATTTCTACTGTCTCAACTACCCTGAGACAACTAGACTGATGCTTTCTCATTTGTATCTCAACTACTCTGATCATCATCAATCAGGGGTTTTGGTATCTTAATCAAAATCAATTTATTTCACAACAATTTCCCCCTTTTTGATGATGCCAAAACCTATTACAAAGGGAACTTGACTTATACTAAATTTTGTCTTCAGAATGATTGATCTGGTCAATTTCCCTGAAACAAACTATTAGCACAATAATAAATCAAGTATATAGGTTATGTCAGGTTAGTTGAGATAATGAGTTGTTATCTCTGATGAAAATGGCAGTCCTTTAATATATAACATAAAACATTACAGTGCTAGAAAACACAAGGACTAACTATGCTGAAATTTAATCACAACTGATAGAGATAACAACAGATAAAGACATAGATAAAGGGAAAGAGGACTTATTCTTCAGAAAGAACCATCATCTTGAGGAGCAATCCCATATTGAGCCCAGACTCTCTTCTTTAGTTCCCAAATCTCCTGATTTTTGCCTTTGGGACCCAGCTTCATCTTTTCCATCTTCATGATGGAAATGAAATCCTCCAAGATCTTCCCTTCATCTATCAGATTCCCATTGAATTTGGGAGGCATGTACAGGATGGGACCTGGTGCTTTGAACTCAACTCTGGCAATATCAGCTGCTGCAAACAGCTTCTGGTACAACTCTCTATAGTTGTCAAACATGAATTGGCCAAAGATTTCCTCAACATCCTCTCCAAGCCATTTGCTTATAACATAGAAGTCATAAACAAATCTCCTCTTTGCCTCCTCCCATGCATCATTCAATTGAATTGGCACCCATTTGTCATGGTGAGGGTATTGAGTGTCCCATCTCTGAAGCAATTGAGGCTTCAATTTTCTGTAAGAGGCCCTTCTCCTTGGAGCTCTGAAACTTGCCCTTCTGGCATCTCTTGCTTTGTTGGCCTCAACCAACTGATCCATTCTTTCCTTAGCTCTCTGAAGAGCCAGCTTCTCTTGTGTTTCTGGATCTTTCCCAAATCCCTCTTCAAACAGTTTTGAGGGATCATCAGCAAATCTAGGTTGTTTCACTTCAAGCTCATTTTCCTCTTCATCTTCTTCAGTTTCCTCTTCTTGGATTTCAGGCAACTTGGCTGCTTTCTTCAGCCTCTTTGACTTTATTACTTGGGTTGCCTCTTCAGCTTGGAATTCTGTAACACCCCAAAATTTTCAAGTTAATTATTTTAAGAATGTATTTAAATTTTCAGTTTCTTTCGATTAAAGAGATTTGACGTGATTTTGAAAATTGATAAATTATTCTTATTTAATGTATTTGAATTAATTATGTTATAAATATTATTTTAAATAAATTATATAATTTTAAAAAAATAAATCATTCATTTCTATATTATTAAGATTTATATAAAACAAAATATATATATATAGAGTACTGATATAGAACCAACCTTCTGGTTTTTTATGGAACCAGATTACTGGCGTCATCATCCACATCATTCTTATTGATATATTTTAAAAGATAATTTAAAACAAATATTATCCATTAAAATATATTTTAATTCTTTAATATGTGACAACATCCTCTCAAGAATTATTCAGATATTACACATACCAAGAGATTTCCTCAAAAATGAGAATCTCTCATGGTCAAGAGCCTTAGTAAATATATCAGCATTATGATTTTCAGTAGGCACATATTCCAACTTAACTATGTTCTTCTCCACTAAATCTCTCATAAAATGATGTCTAATGCTAATGTGCTTAGTGAGTGAGTGTTGTACCGGATTCTTAGATATGTTAATAGCACTTGTGTTATCACAGAAAATTGTGAGGATATTGTTTTCAATTCCATAGTCATGAAACATCTTACTTAACCACAATAGCTGTGTGCAACAACTTCCTGCAGCTATGTATTCAGATTCGGCAGTGGATTGAGAAACACAATTTTGTTTCTTGCTATGCCAAGACACAAGATTGTTCCCCATGTAGAAACATCCTCCACTCGTACTGTTTCTGTCATCAATATCTCCAGCCCAATCCGCATCACTGTATCCAATCAATGTGTTGTTGGTGTCCTTAGTGTACCATATCCCTAGTTCACTTGTACCTGAAACGTATCTGATAATCCTTTTCACTGCATTCAGGTGAGATTCCTTTGGATTAGCTTGGTACCTGGCACAAACACACACACTATACATAATGTCAGGTCTACTAGAGGTTAGATAAAGTAAACAACCTATCATGGATCTATACAATGTTGGATCAACATCCTTTCCACCATTGTCTTTGCAAAGTTTCAAAGTAGAACCCATAGGTGTTTTCATTACTTTTGAGTTTTCAAGACCAAACCGTTTGACTAAGTTTTTAGCATACTTACCTTGAGAGAAGAAAATACCATCCTTACATTGCTTGATTTGAAGACCTAAAAAATAATTCAAGTCTCCAACCATACTCATCTCAAATGTGGCTGTCATTGCTTCAACAAATCTGTTCAGCATTTTATCACAGGTTGAACCAAACACAATGTCATCAATATATATTTGAGCAATTAGTAAACCTTCTCCAGTGTGCTTAATAAACAAAGTCCTATCGGCTTCTCCTCTAATAAATCCATACTCTAAAAGAAAGTCCGTAAGCCTACCATACCATGCTCTAGGAGCTTGTTTTAGACCATACAATGCTTTGTTTAGTTTGTACACATGATCCGGGTATTGTGGATCTTCAAAACCTTTAGGCTGTTCTACATATGCTTCTTCATTCAATATGCCATTTAAGAATGCAGCTTTTACATCCATTTGATGTAGTTTAATATCAATAAAACATGCAATTGCTAGTAATAATCTAATAGATTCTATCCTAGCAACGGGTGCAAAAGTTTCATCAAAATCAACACCTTCAACTTGGGTGTAACCTTGTGCAACTAACCTAGCTTTTTTCCTAACAATGTTTCCAGACTAATTGTTTTATTCTTATAAATCCACTTTGTTCCAATGACATTAGTATGACTAGGTCTAGGAACAAGTGTCCAAACTTCATTTCTTTCAAACTGATTAAGTTCCTCATGCATAGCATTTATCCAATTTTCATCAGTTAATGCTTCATTTACATTTTTAGGTTCAATTTCAGAATAGTAACACTCAGCATTCACAACATTGCAAATTGAAGACATGCATATTGTTCTTACCACATCTACCTTATTCGATCTTATTCTTCCTCTTGTTTGCACTCCAACTGTAGCATCGCCTATGATCTGGTCAGTAGGATGACTTTTCCCCATTCTTGAAGAAGGATTTGTTTTAGGAACATACTGATCATTCTGTGGAATAATGATTGACTGTTCTATAGATGTTGCTCCAGATGTGTTAGCATTTGGTTCAGCATTATCAGACTTCAGTGTATTCTCAGAATTGTCAGTGACTTGTGATATATCCTCTTCATCTTTGTCATTTGTAAGACCTTTATCATCATCAAACAAAACATTAACAGATTCTTGAACGGTGTTAGTCCTAAGGTTATAAACTCTATAAGCTTTACTATTTCTAGAATAGCCTAAAAAGAAACCTTTATCACTTTTAGAATCAAACTTGAGAAGTTGATCCCTATCATTCAAAATATAACACACACAACCAAATACATGAAAATATTTCACACTTGGTTTTCTAACATTCAGAATCTCATAAGGTGTTTGATTAGTACCAGATCGAATATAAACTCTATTAATAATATGACATGCTGTATTCAATGCTTCAGCCCAAAATCTTTTAGAAAGACTTTTAGATAAAAGCATAACTCTTGCCATTTCTTGTAAAGTTCTATTCTTTCTTTCAACAATTCCATTTTGTTGTGGAGTTTTAGGAGATGAATATTCTTGCAATATACCTTTCTTATCACAGAAATCATTAAACATGCTATTCTCAAATTCCCTACCATGATCAGTTCTAATACGACCAACTTTCAAGTTAAACACATTTTTGAACCTTTTATAGAGAACTTTAAAAGCAGCAAATGTTTCAGATTTATCTCTTAAAACTCAATCCAAGTATATCTAGAAAAATCATCTACCACAACTAAGGAATATCTCTTACCTCCAATGCTCTCAGTTTCCATAGGACCCATCAAATCCATGTGCAACAATTCAAAACATCGATGTGTAGAACAATGTGACAGCATTCTATGCGGCACTCTTACCTGTTTACCTTTCTGGCATGATCCACATACAGTGGTATTCAAGAAGCTCAGTTTAGGTATTCCTTTGATTGCATCTGATATGATTAGTTTCTTCATTGCCCTGTAATTTACATGTCCTAATCTTTGGTGCCATAAGACATTCTCATCATGTTTTGACAAATTGCATACATTAGTTCCAATAAGATAACAGTTATCTGCAGACCTAGTACCAGTCATTACACAATCATCATCTTCATTAAGAACATAGCAATACTCTTTGTCAAATTTTACATGCAAATTATCATCACAAAGTTGACTAATACTAATCAGATTAGCAAGTAAGCCATCAACATGCAAAACATTTTTAAGCTTAGGAAAACCTTTAACATTCAAAGTTCCTTTTCCTATTATCTTTCCTTTTGATCCACCACCATATGTAACATTACCACCATTCAAGGTCACATAATCAGATAAGTAGTCTATTTGTCCTGTCATATGTCTAGAACAACCACTATCAAAATACCATAGACCAGGTAAACATGCTTTCAAGGATGTGTAGACAACATTACAGGTAACTTTTGGTTTCCATGCAGATTTCACAGAATGTTTCCTAGGATGTGAAGACATTCTGGATGGCATAAACTCAGTTCTCAAATCTTTAAACATTTTCAAGCAGAAGGGACGAATATGACCATATTTAAAGCAATAATGACAAATATACTTCCTTTCAACCTTGTGAGAATCTGTTTGTGCAGATGTTACACCAGATGTGCTAGCATTTGCCTTCACAAATTTCACAGGTTTTTTAAAATTTTCAGAAATAGAAGCAGTTTCACCATCATAACCTAAACCATAATTATTAGATTTACCAGTAGCTATAACATCATTCACTTTAGAAGCACTCTTGGAAAACTTTTTTAAACTTAAGGTAGAGTTGATCAATTTCTCCTTCAGTTTACAAACTTCAAGATCTCTTCTGGTAAATAAGACTTCTAGCTTATTGATTGTGTCTTTCAGATTCTCATTCTCTTTATTCAAGGAATTCAGAGAGAGTTTCTGAGAGTTCCAATCATCTAACAATTTCTGATATGTCTCATCATCAATCCTTTTTCCTGCATCATCAACAAAACCATTAAAACAGTTCAAATCTGGGTGACTCTGTTTTGATGTTACTATAGATGTGAAGACATCAGGTGCAACATCAGAATCTGTATCATCCAGATCATCATCTGAGGAATCATTATAATCAATTCTGGTAAAATGAGCATGTTCATTTTCATTAAACTCATCAAGATCATCATTATCAGATTCATCACTCAAGGTAGCACTAAAATTCAGTTTTTGCTTCAGTCTAGTATTGGCACACTCATTTGCATAGTGTCCATAACCAGAACATGCATTGCATTGAACTGATTTTCTAAATTCAGGATCATACCTTGGTTTACCTTCACTCTTTGATGGTCTTGGTGTGAATTGACTCTTCCTCCTTTCTGGTTGTGGTGTTGATGTGTTGATTTGGATCTTAGGCTGAATGTTTCCTTTAGATTTATGCATAGACTTCTTAAGAAATTTATTAAAATGCTTTGTAAGAAGGGCAATGTTGTCAGGATTGCTAAGGCATTCATCAATCAATTCTTCATCCGAATCAACCTCAGTAATGATAGGTTGAATCTCAGATTTGTTTGATGTCTCTCCTTTAAAAACAACAACTTTCTTATCATCTTTAGCTTCATCAATTTGATTTGTGTTTATTTCATAGGTTTTAAGAATACTCACTAATTCATTTTGAATCAACTTATCAGTATCTTTTGCCTCTTCAATAGCACAAATTTTAGCATCAAATCTTTTAGAAACAGACCTTAATATCTTATGTACTACTCTAACATTAGAAATAGGGTCACCAAGAGAATGTGATTCATTAATAATCTCACTTAACCTTTCGTTGTAGGATGAAATTGTTTCATCTTCCCTCATTCGGAGATTCTCAAACTTTGTCCCCAACATTCGAAGCTTTGTCCTTTGAACACTATCGGAACCTTCACAATGCTCTTGTAACCTGTCCCATGCATCTTTAGAAGTAGAACAGTTAGATATAATTTTAAACATAGAGGTATCAACATAAGTAAAAATAGCATTTAAGGCTTTAGAATTGTATCCTGCTGTTGTTATCTCATCGGCTGTCCAATCAACTTCTTTCTTGAGTTGAATTTCACCATCGGCATCTGCTGGATTCTTTGGTACGTCCCAACCTGTAAGAACAGTCCTCCAAGCACGTTCATCAATTGACTTGATGTACATACGCATCTTAGGCTTCCAATAAGCATAATTTGAACCATCTAAAACGGGTGGCCTAAGTGCAGTGGATATGTGATGTGTTTCCATTGCTAACATAAACTAAAACACACTTTAAGCAAGGATCTAAACTTAGTGTCGTCAGGTATCGGCTCTGATACCAACTGAAAGTCTGTGGGGGATGGTATCTAGTGTTTAAGTAAAAAACAGAACAATGTTACACTGAATGTTGTGACAATTAGTGTAGCATTAACTCTAACAGAATGTGAATAAATAAACACAGTACACAGCGGAAGTCTAAAACACTAAAACACAATACGAACACAATGGAATAATTTTTAACATAGATTTTATTAATAACAAAACCTATGCTAAGCCTTACGGCGAAACAATAACTTAGTTCCTAAGTTATATACGAAAATGTCGTGTGAAATGTCTCATCAATTACTTCAACATTCCACAAACAGAAACTACGATCGAGGCAGGTGCCTGAATCCACAAACAGACTTAAGTGTAAAAACACTGTCTAAAGAACTAATCTGATCTATGATTCACTCTCACTCGATACAAGACTAGAACTAAGTACACTGGAAGGTGTGGTATCCCTCGGCGTACGTTAAAAGATACAACTACTGACCATAACTCCTAACTAGGGTTGAACGCTCAAGGAGGTGTTACTCGAATAGTGCATACTTTGAAATGAGAGGCTCGTGCGGTATTTATAGAGAAATACACAGCTTCTAGATCCTTCCATTATGAGATCCTATTTTTTAGGACCTCAACCTCCATGATCTTTCTAGATCATTATGCCATCTTCCAGGTCGTTCTACAATGCTCCAAGGCCTTCTAGCACCTTCTCCAACATTCTGGAATCTTCCAGGTTCCAGACTCTTGTAGAAGCTTTTAGAATCGTTCCTGAATGTGAGAGCATTTAGTACAACATTTTATGTAACATTTCAGAAAAGACTTAGAATAAATCAAGGAAGGTCAAATTAAGATGTTGTTGATAATGTTAAAGCATTTAAGAGTTAACAACATCTACAATCTCCCCCAATTTGACCTTTCGACTACAACACACCTGATGCACATATATTTCTATATATACTTAGTATTATGTATTTAGGTGAGTTGAACTCCAAATCTAAATACTAGTCAAGACAATACCTGTTGTAACCGTTGGATCAAATCAAAAGAAGATTAAGAATAATTTTACTAAGATCCGTGCCTTAAGATCAAAGTAATCTTATTCAAAGCCAAAACAAGTATAAACAGTACACTTGTTTACAAAAACATATAACTTTTACAAAAATCAAAGATTAAATCAGAGCATATAAGGGTATATACCAGATTAGTTCTAAGACTTATGTAAGATTAAAAAACAAACAAACAAAAACAAACAAGGACTAAACAATATAATCAGAGCAAAAACTATAAAAAATAAATAAACTAAACAAGGCATATTCATCATGCAGTAAGCAATTAATGATAAGAAAACAAATTAAGCAATAAGCAGTAATCAAATATCATTAGTGCAAACTAATTTAAGCAAGATAAATATAGACATCCTATCAACTAGAAATATTAAATATTGTATCATAAAAAACAGAATTATAACTTAAACATAACAAAATAACAAAAACAAAAGTAGGACTGAAAATGGCATGAATTGCTATAACAATAGCAGCAGCATCAAGGTCCTGCACATGTGCCATCTGTACTTCAGTACTCCCCCTGTCTTGCATCATCTGTTCTAGATATCAGCATAGAGGATTTCCATATCCTCATTATCTTCAGCAGCATCTGCAAACTTGTCTTCATCAGCCTCCTCTGGTTCCTCAATGAAACAAGTTGATGCAAAGAGTGCAAAAACATTGTTAGCAGCAGCAGTTCCTCCATTCTCTGTAGCAGCAGTAGCATCAGGTACACCTCCAACATCTTCAGGATTCAGCTCTTCAATAACAACTCCAGAAGCTCTAGCTGAAGTGGAAGGTGGTACTCCCCCTGTTGTAGTGGAAAGTAGCCTGGTCCACTTGTCTTTGATGAACTGGAGCTCATCAATCTGGTCCTGTAAGTGTTGTAACTGCAATAATATAAAAGATCTGGGAACAGAAAATGTGGTGTCAAAGTTACCACCAATGTTCTCAGCATCTGGTGTAGCATTAGGTGCAGCTGTGTTCTGTTCAGGTCTCTGTGATGGTTGAGGTTGGGGTTGAGGTTGAGCAGGAGCTGGTCTTTGAGAAGAACTTCCAGGATTGTGCAAGGGCAGATCTTTCACTCTTTCACCAATGAGCAAAGCAGGCGAAATGGTGTATAAAGGAACCTTACCTCTAAGAACTTCAGTCTTCTTAGGGCTAAAACCATGCATCTTCAGATAAGAACAAATAAGCACAGGGTATGGAAGGTTTCCTTTATCAGAAATATCACCACTAAACTTCATCATGTGGTGGAAAATAGTCAATCCCAAATTAAACTTCGTCAAAACCACTATCCTATAAAGCAAGATTGCTTGATCCTTTGTCACTTTGGTAGAGTTGGTGGAAGGTATCCAGTTATAAACTATCAATTTATGCAACACAGAATAAAGAGAAGTAAGGTCCTTGGCCAACATTCCATTCCTCCATCTAGTCAACAAACCACCAGTCATAGAAGCAGTAACAACATCTAAATCAGGTTCATCATCATCAAGTACTGGTTCTATGCCTAAGAAGTCATTAATCAACTCTGGTGTAAATGGAACTATACTCCCCCTAAACTATACATTCCCATACCAACGGGAACTCCTCCTACCATTACTCTTCCTCAAACATGCATAAAATTCATACACCCAATCAGAAACAAAAGAATCACACAAGTTCAGAGCTTTCATTAACTTTCTATCCTCTAAGAATTGAATCAAATTCTTACTCTCAAAATCAGAAATATGAATTCTCCTTTCCATCAACAGTTTTCTCCTAGACAACCTAGTAATATTATCAACCAAACCATCAATATCAGATTCTACTTCAGTTTCAGAATTACCTTCCTCAGAAGTAGTGTCCTTTGAGCTTGGTTCTTTCACCTCTTCAGAGTTTGATTCCCCTTCCTTTTCAGAGCTTTTGTCTGAAGCTACACTGCTTGAATCACCTCCATCATCAGGTTCTGGTGCTGGAGCACTTGATTCAGCATGTGAGGCAGCATTCTTCTTCAGGGCTTGCTGCATGTCCCTGAGACAAACCTCCATTTCAGAATCAGAATCAGGTTCTGGTTCTTCAGGGATTGTTCGAACAACATCCACCTTTGCCTTTCCCTTCCCCTTAGGATCAGCTTTCTTCTTGGTTGGCTTCTCAATCACCACTTCTTCATCAGATTCAGAGAATACCTGAATTGGTTCAGCAACATCACCACCTAGCTTCTTCTTCTTCCTCAAAGAGTCAGAATAATCAATTCGAGTAAAAACTCGGTTTGATCTTCTCCTTGGCACTGGGCTCCTCTTTCTCTTCCCTTTCTCAACATTCCTCTTGAAAGGAATCGGTTCAGAGTCTGATTTCGAAACATCAAAGTCAGTTTTGTCAGAATTTTCGAGTGCTTCAGCATCCTCCATCTGAGCGTCCTCATTGTCGGATGTCTCCGCATTCGACGGCTCCTTTGACTCAGCAACAGGGGATTCTTCAATCTCCTTCTCGTTCTCCCCCATAGAGGCAGCAGTCGGGGCCTCTGTTTCAGCATTAGGGCTCGGAAATTGGGGCTTTTCGGCTGTGGATGAAGAAGGTGCAGTAGTGATCACTTCTTGGGTGCGCAAGTAGTGAGAGATGTCAATAGACATATCACCGATCGTGAGGATGGGTGGATTAGACGATCTCATCGATTGAGAGAAATTCTCAACCGCCTGGTTAACCTCGGAGAGTGTAGCTTGGTTTAGTATGTGGATGGTTGTCGGAGTAACTGGAATGGGTGTGACGGTTGCGGCAGTTGGGGGTGAGTTCTCGTGTGAAGCAGCCATGGAAGCTAGAGTATGCAGATTAGAGAGGGATGAAGATGACGGTTGTGAGTTGGGAGAGTTTGGTTTCTGTGAGTTTAATTTCTTGTTTCCTGCCATTTAAACCAAGAATTCGAACATCACTACACAAGAATCGAGATAAGCACAAAAAGACTTATAACAAAATCTGCAAAAATAATACTCAACTTACTCAATTAATTACAAAACTTAGAAAAACATGAAATGGGAGTATTTATATAGAGAGAGCTTAGTAGTTGGAATAATGTACGTGTGATTAAGGCTTGACTTAAAGAAAATTCTAGATTGAATGGATAATGCTCCACAAATTCAGCCACAAGTAAATCATGGGTGAGTTAGTGGGGTAAAATCTTAATTAATAAATTAATTAAATTAAGAATATTCTAGAATTAATTAAGAAATAAAAAATGTGTATAATCTGAAATAATAAAAGAACGTTGTTAGTATAATTATAAATAAATAAAATAAATTCCCACAATTAATTAAATAATTACAACTTATAAAAATATAATTGAATCATGTAATGTTGTGCTCAAGGATTTGACATACACCTCAACATTGGTTTTTCACAGGTTTTACCTATCCAATGTAGCCAATTTTTTTTCTTCAGCATTTTTCTTTTCATTGCATTTCTTCTTTTTGTGCTACAGCTTCTAATTCGTATTGATCCATTGTTCCTGTAGAGTACATCGTAGTAGCGAACTCCGTGCCCCATACTTACTTAATGGATTACGAACCTCTTGATGTTTTTACCAAAATTCACCTTTTAAAAAGAAGGCATCGTAGTAGCGAACTCCGTGCTCCATAGTTACTCAGTGAATTTTGTACATTTTTTAGTATGCTGTAACATTCTCAATTTTTCAAGCTTTTGAGAGGTGTAGTACATGCCTATTTTTGCACAAACAAATTTCAGATTCAAGAATATTTTACAAAGGAATTATTCAACAAAAATAAGAAATAAATCAAATCTATAATAACTATACCACCTTAGGCTGTTGTCCCAAATGCTACCGCATTTGTGACAACATCCTCTCAAGAATTATTCAGATATTACACATACCAAGAGATTTCCTCAAAAATGAGAATCTCTCATGGTCAAGAGCCTTAGTAAATATATCAGCATTTTGATTTTCAGTAGGCACATATTCCAACTTAACTATGTTCTTCTCCACTAAATCTCTCATAAAATGATGTCTAATGCTAATGTGCTTAGTGAGTGAGCGTTGTACCGGATTCTTAGATATGTTAATAGCACTTGTGTTATCACAGAAAATTGTGAGGATATTGTTTTCAATTCCATAGTCATGAAACATCTTACTTAACCACAATAGCTGTGTGCAACAACTTCCTGCAGCTATGTATTCAGATTCGGCAGTGGATTGAGAAACACAATTTTGTTTCTTGCTATGCCAAGACACAAGATTGTTCCCCATGTAGAAACATCCTCCACTCGTACTCTTTCTGTCATCAATATCTCCAGCCCAATCCGCATCACTGTATCCAATCAATGTGTTGTTGGTGTCCTTAGTGTACCATATCCCTAGTTCACTTGTACCTGAAACGTATCTGATAATCCTTTTCACTGCATTCAGGTGAGATTCCTTTGGATTAGCTTGGTACCTGGCACAAACACACACACTATACATAATGTCAGGTCTACTAGAGGTTAGATAAAGTAAACTACCTATCATGGATCTATACAATGTTGGATCAACATCCTTTCCACCATTGTCTTTGCAAAGTTTCAAAGTAGAACCCATAGGTGTTTTCATTACTTTTGAGTTTTCAAGACCAAACCGTTTGACTAAGTTTTTAGCATACTTACCTTGAGAGAAGAAAATACAATCCTTACATTGCTTGATTTGAAGACCTAAAAAATAATTCAAGTCTCCAACCATATTCATCTCAAATGTGGCTGTCATTGCTTCAACAAATCTGTTCAGCATTTTATCACAGGTTGAACCAAACACAATGTCATCAACATATATTTGAGCAATTAGTAAACCTTCTCCAGTGTGCTTAATAAACAAAGTCCTATCGGCTTCTCCTCTAATAAATCCATACTCTAAAAGAAAGTCCGTAAGCCTACCATACCATGCTCTAGGAGCTTGTTTTAGACCATACAATGCTTTGTTTAGTTTGTACACATGATCCGGGTATTGTGGATCTTCAAAACCTTTAGGCTGTTCTACATATGCTTCTTCATTCAATATGCCATTTAAGAATGCAGCTTTTACATCCATTTGATGTAGTTTAATATCAATAAAACATGCAATTGCTAGTAATAATCTAATAGATTCTATCCTAGCAACGGGTGCAAAAGTTTCATCAAAATCAACACCTTCAACTTGGGTGTAACCTTGTGCAATAACCTAGCTTTGTTCCTAACAATGTTTCCAGACTCATCAGTTTTATTCTTATAAATCCACTTTGTTCCAATGACATTAGTATGACTAGGTCTTGGAACAAGTGTCCAAACTTCATTTCTTTCAAACTGATTAAGTTCCTCATGCATAGCATTTATCCAATTTTCATCAGTTAATGCTTCATTTACATTTTTAGGTTCAATTTCAGAATAGTAACACTCAGCATTCACAACATTGCAAATAGAAGACATGCATATTGTTCTTACCACATCTACCTTATTCGATCTTATTCTTCCTCTTGTTTGCACTCCAACTGTAGCATCGCCTATGATCTGGTCAGTAGGATGACTTTTCCCCATTCTTGAAGAAGGATTTGTTTTAGGAACATACTGATCATTCTGTGGAATAATGACTGACTGTTCTATAGATGTTGCTCCAGATGTGTTAGCATTTGGTGCAGCATTATCAGACTTCAGTGTATTCTCAGAATTGTCAGTGACTTGTGATATATCCTCTTCATCTTTGTCATCTGTAAGACCTTTATCATCATCAAACAAAACATTAACAGATTCTTGAACGGTGTTAGTCCCAAGGTTATAAACTCTATAAGCTTTCCTATTTCTTGAATAGCCTAAAAAGAAACCTTTATCACTTTTAGAATCAAACTTGTGAAGTTGATCCCTATCATTCAAAATATAACACACACAACCAAATACATGAAAATATTTCACACTTGGTTTTCTAACATTCAGAATCTCATAAGGTGTTTGATTAGTACCAGATCGAATATAAACTCTATTAATAATATGACATGCTGTATTCAATGCTTCAGCCCAAAATCTTTTAGAAAGACTTTTAGATAAAAGCATAACTCTTGCCATTTCTTGTAAAGTTCTATTCTTTCTTTCAACAATTCCATTTTGTTGTGGAGTTTTAGGAGATGAATATTCTTGCAATATACCTTTCTTATCACAGAAATCATTAAACATGCTATTCTCAAATTCCCTACCATGATCAGTTCTAATACGGCCAACTTTCAAGTTAAACTCATTTTTGAACCTTTTATAGAGAACTTTAAAAGCAGCAAATGTTTCAGATTTATCTCTTAAAAACTCAATCCAAGTATATCTAGAAAAATCATCTACCACAACTAAGGAATATCTCTTACCTCCAATGCTCTCAGTTTCCATAGGACCCATCAAATCCATGTGCAACAATTCAAAACATCGATGTGTAGAACAATGTGACAGCATTCTATGCGGCACTCTTACATGTTTACCTTTCTGGCATGATCCACATACAGTGGTATTCAGGAAGCTCAGTTTAGGTATTCCTTTGATTGCATCTGATATGATTAGTTTCTTCATTGCCCTGTAATTTACATGTCCTAATCTTTGGTGCCATAAGACATTCTCATCATGTTTTGACAAATTGCATACATTAGTTCGAATAAGATAACAGTTATCTGCAGACCTAGTACCAGTCATTACACAATCATCATCTTCATTAAGAACATAGCAAGACTCTTTGTCAAATTTTACATGCAAATTATCATCACAAAGTTGACTAATACTAATCAGATTAGCAAGTAAGCCATCAACATGCAAAACATTTTTAAGCTTAGGAAAACCTTTAACATTCAAAGTTCCTTTTCCTATTATCTTTCCTTTTGATCCACCACCATATGTAACATTACCACCATTCAAGGTCACATAATCAGATAAGTAGTCTATTTGTCCTGTCATATGTCTAGAACAACCACTATCAAAATACCATAGACCAGGTAAACATTCTTTCAAGGATGTGTAGACAACATTACAGGTAACTTTTGGTTTCCATGCAGATTTCACAGAATGTTTCCTAGGATGTGAAGACATTCTGGATGGCATAAACTCAGTTCTTAAATCTTTAAACATTTTCAAGCAGAAGGGACGAATATGACCATATTTAAAGCAATAATGACAAATATACTTCCTTTCAACCTTGTGAGAATCTGTTTGTGCAGATGTTACACCAGATGTGCTAGCATTTGCCTTCACAAATTTCACAGGTTTTTTTAAAATTTTCAGAAATAGAAGCAGTTTCACCATCATAACCTAAACCATAATTATTAGATTTACCAGTAGCTTTAACATCATTCACTTTAGAAGCACTCTTGGAAAACTTTTTGAAACTTAAGGTAGAGTTGATCAATTTCTCCTTCAGTTTACAAACTTCAAGATCTCTTCTGGTAAGTAAGACTTCTAGCTTAGTGATTGTGTCTTTCAGATTCTCATTCTCTTTATTCAAGGAATTCAGAGAGAGTTTCTGAGAGTTCCAATCATCTAACAATTTCTGATATGTCTCATCATCAATCCTTTTTCCTGCATCATCAACAAAACCATTAAAACAGTTCAAATCTGGGTGACTCTGTTTTGATGTTACTATAGATGTGAAGACATCAGGTGCAACATCAGAATCTGTATCATCCAGATCTTCATCTGAGGAATCATTATAATCAATTCTGGTAAAATGAGCATGTTCATTTTCATTAAACTCATCAAGATCATCATTATCAGATTCATCACTCAAGGTAGCACTAAAATTCAGTTTTTGTTTCAGTCTGGTATTGGCACACTCATTTGCATAGTGTCCATAACCAGAACATGCATTGCATTGAACTGATTTTCTAAATTCAGGATCATACCTTGGTTTACCTTCACTCTTTGATGGTCTTGGTGTGAATTGACTCTTCCTCCTTTCTGGTTGTGGTGTTGATGTGTTGATTTGGATCTTAGGCTGAATGTTTCCTTTAGATTTATGCATAGACTTCTTAAGAAATTTATTAAAATGCTTTGTAAGAAGGGCAATGTTTTCAGGATTGCTAAGGCATTCATCAATCAATTCTTCATCCGAATCAACCTCAGTAATGATAGGTTGAATCTCAGATTTGTTTGATGTCTCTCCTTTAAAAACAACAACTTTATTATCATCTTTAGCTTCATCAATTTGATTAGTGTTTATTTCATAGGTTCTAAGAATACTCACTAATTCATTTTGACTCAACTTATCAGTATCTTTTGCCTCTTCAATAGCACAAATTTTAGCATCAAATCTTTTAGGAACAGACCTTAATATCTTATGTACTACTCTAACATTAGAAATAGGGTCACCAAGAGAATGTGATTCATTAATAATCTCACTTAACCTTTCGTTGTAGGATGAAATTGTTTCATCTTCCCTCATTCGGAGATTCTCAAACTTTGTCCCCAACATTCGAAGCTTTGTCCTTTGAACACTATCGGAACCTTCACAATGCTCTTGTAACCTGTCCCATGCATCTTTAGAAGTAGAACAGTTAGATATAATTTTAAACATAGAGGTATCAACATAAGTAAAAATAGCATTTAAGGCTTTAGAATTGTATCCTGCTGTTGTTATCTCATCGGCTGTCCAATCAACTTCTTTCTTGAGTTGAATTTCACCATCGGCATCTGCTGGATTCTTTGGTACGTCCCAACCTGTAAGAACAGTCCTCCAAGCACGTTCATCAATTGACTTGATGTACATACGCATCTTAGGCTTCCAATAAGCATGATTTGAACCATCTAAAACGGGTGGCCTAAGTGCAGTGGATATGTGATGTGTTTCCATTGCTAACATAAACTAAAACACACTTTAAGCAAGGATCTAAACTTAGTGTCGTCAGGTATCGGCTCTGATACCAACTGAAAGTCTGTGGGGGATGGTATCTAGTGTTTAAGTAAAAAACAGAACAATGTTACACTGAATGTTGTGACAATTAGTGTAGCATTAACTCTAACAGAATGTGAATAAATAAACACAGTACACAGCGGAAGTCTAAAACACTAAAACACAATACGAACACAATGGAATAATTTTTAACATAGATTTTATTAATAACAAAACCTATGCTAAGCCTTACGGCGAAACAATAACTTAGTTCCTAAGTTATATACGAAAATGTCGTGTGAAATGTCTCATCAATTACTTCAACATTCCACAAACAGAAACTACGATCGAGGCAGGTGCCTGAATCCACAAACAGACTTAAGTGTAAAAACACTGTCTAAAGAACTAATCTGATCTATGATTCACTCTCACTCGATACAAGACTAGAACTAAGTACACTGGAAGGTGTGGTATCCCTCGGCGTACGTTAAAAGATACAACTACTGACCATAACTCCTAACTAGGGTTGAACGCTCAAGGAGGTGTTACTTGAATAGTGCATACTTTGAAATGAGAGGCTCGTGCGGTATTTATAGAGAAATACACAGCTTCTAGATCCTTCCATTATGAGATCCTATTTTTTAGGACCTCAACCTCCATGATCTTTCTAGATCATTCTGCCATCTTCCAAGTCGTTCTACAATGCTCCAAGGCCTTCTAGCACCTTCTCCAACATTCTGGAATCTTCCAGATTCCAGACTCTTGTAGAAGCTTCTAGAATCGTTCCTGAATGTGAGAGCATTTAGTACAACATTTAATGTAACATTTCAGAAAAGACTTAGAATAAATCTAGGAAGGTCAAATTAAGATGTTGTTGATAATGTTAAAGCATTTAAGAGTTAACAACATCTACACAGCGCATCATTGGTATAGCCAATGAAAAATAAGTATTTTATTCGCGGGAAACCGTGCATCGTTGGTTCAGCCAGCGCATCGTTGGTATAGCCAGCGCATCATTGGTATAGCCAATGAAAAATAAGTATTTTAATATTAATGTTTGTGAGTTGATGGTTTTATTCATATGTTATATTTAACTGTGACAAAGTTAATCCCACTGAGCTAGTTGTTTTGCTCACCCCAATCATATTAACATTTTTACAGATTAAAGGAGTGGCGGTGGAGGGACGGTGGATGCGTGTCAAGAAAGTAATTATTATTTTAAAGGTGTGATTTAATTAGTTTGATCATATGTTATTTAAAATATTTCGTTTAATAAAAAGTCACATCTTTTGATTTTATAAAAAATTATATTTACCCTTAAAGTAAATTAATTTATTTTCGAGTGATTGGTCTTATATTTTCAAAATTGTCATTATTTTAATATTTACTTCCGCTGCAAATATTTTTGTAAATTAATAAATTTATCTACATATGCCTTTTGAAAGTCAAGATAAGACAGTATTTTATTTAGTTGGCCTTCAAAAAGTAAAAATATGGTGTTTTCATCTAGGCCCAAAAATCGGGATGTGACAAATTCAGAGGGCAGTGTCAGGCTAGTTGGGAAGTCGGTGAAAGTTTGCTCCTTTCTTTTTCTTTCAGTGGCCTTAGCAACCTTCCCCCTTACTTCAATCACCTTATCTTTGGGGTCTAAGCCTGCAGATTCTCCTCCAGGCCTCTACTGCCATCTGACCTGATCCTCAATCACAGAAGCCATGGACTTCTTCATTGCTATCTGCTCCTCTTCAGTTAAGTTTTCAACATTCATAGGCTCCTTGCCTTTTCTAATGTCCTCCTCCTCCTCTTCTGTTTCAGGCTGCTTGTCCTTTCCCTTGGGTTCACCAATCTTCAAGGTTCCCTTTGCCCTTGCTCTCTCTCTCTTTCCCCCTTTTTGGCATTATCAAAACATTGGGGCTTTAACTCACTCATTGTGACAGAGAGGTGATAATGAGCATGAGTGAGAGACTTTAGTTCTTGCAGCATATAGACATTCTCATCATGGATATTTTGCATCTTGTCATCTGCTATACTGAGAAAGACATGGACTGGCTTCATCTTCTGGGCAACAATTTCATCTAGTGTGGCCTTCAGGGATTGATCAAGCTTGGCCTGCAACTGGTCAGTGAGATTGGCCACAACTTGATCAGAGACTTTGGCCATGAGTTCAACTGTGAACTTTTCAGCAGCTTCCTTCACCATTGCAGCTTTCAGCTCCATAGCTTTCTTTCTCTGGGCTGTTGTCCTTTGCCTCAGGGCATCCTTGATGGTTTTTCTTAGGGCTAGCACATTGTTCTTGTAGCTCTCTCTCAGGCCATTCTGTTCCTTCTTCACAGTTCTTGTAAACTTAGTCATTGCATCCTTAGCCTTGGTGACTTCAGTTGAAACTGTTTGCAGACCAATCTCAACTCCACTGATTCTGGCATCCAAGGTTGGCAAAACTACTTCTTCAGAACCTGTGAGCCTCATCTCAACAGAGGCTAGAGTTCTTCATTGGCCATCAAGAGCATCTGTGGTTTCTGCATGAATTTTCTCAACTTCTTTGACCAAAGTGTCCAACTTGCCTGACTTCTCTTCAATGGATGTTGCAGTCTGGGAAGCAAGTTGTAGTCCTGCTTCAGTGGCATTGGCTTGTTCAAAGTATATTTTTGACAATGTGGACATGTTGGCTGAAATGGCATCAAGATCAACATCAGTGTTGACTGGAATATCAGTGAGGGAAGCATCTGCAAAAATCCGTTCAATAGTGACAACTACTGAATCTGCAAAACATAAAGGGTTAGGTAAATCACCCTCAACACCTTCTTTCTTTTCATCTCCCAAAAGGTCTGATACATCAGCACCTTTGCTCACATTTTCAACTACTTTCTTTTCTTCATTTTCATTTAATGGACTCACAATCACTGGAGAATCAGGCCTCCTTTCACCAAGGGATTCATCAAGTTCAGACTTGACTTGAAGAATAACCTGACTCTCTTGTTGGGCTTCACCCAACATTTCACTCTCCTCTCCCTCTTGTGATGGTGCACTCATGCTACCTATAATCACACAATCACCTTCCTCTCCCTCTGAGTTTTTATCACTACTATCCTTTTCAACACCTTCAGGTCCTAAACCTGACACCTCCATATCCTCAACAGGATGCACAGAGGGCAGTTGATGGGAGATCACAGTGCTTGGGCTTCCCAAGTCCACTGAGTCATCCTGAATGACTAAAGGTTGGTTAGTGTCCAACTTCTCTGACACTAATGAGGCTTTAGTCAAACCAGCTTCTCCTAAGGAGGTCTCAGCATTGTCAAGCTGTGCCTCAGGCTCAGAAAAACCATCCTTGGCCAATGCATCTTGGACTGAGTCACCACTTTTGGTCAACTCCTCTGATTTCTCAGAGTCCTGAATTGAAGGATAGGTCAAGTAATGTACCTTAGCAGGGTTAGGTCTAGGAGGTTTGGGATTGGTGGTGTCATCATCATCATCATCATCTGCATCATCTGAGGTGCTATCAGGATGCTTGACTCCTTAAGCAATCCTTTCTCTTTCGGCCAGCACCTTCTCATGGACAATGGTGAAGAATAGTGCCTCAGTGGTCAACACACTGGATTTCTTGACATTTGCAAAGTGCAGCAATCTATTCTCTTCAACCTGCCACCAGTTGACACCTTTATCCTTAATAGCCTGAGCTATTTCCACAATTGTTCTATCTTTGATCTCAACAAGTGCTCTGAGATCATAGAACTGCTGCTGCAATCTTGGATAATCCTTCAACCCTGGATACAACTGATCAACATTTGCTTTGGCAATCTGCCTTAGCATCCCTTCATATGTATACTCTTCTCCACTGTCATCATCATTGTTGTCATCAGAAGAGTTGGCTTGTGATTAAGAAGGGTTGGTTTGAGCTTCTGGTAGGTTGGATTCAGATTCAGGAAGGTTGAGATGGGGGTCAGATGGGTTGGGTTCAGAATGAATGGGAATCAGTTGAGTCTCAGTTGCTGTAGAGAGCAATGTTCCTGAGGGGGTTGATGGAAGATTCAAAGGGATGGCTTGAATGGGTGGAAGAGTAAATTGATCACCTTCAAGAAGTGCAGTTTCAAGAAGTTTGGTGTAGGATAGTAATCTGGGATCAAGGGGGAGAATTGCCTGTCTTCTTCATCAGCAAGATCGGCTAGGACATCAATGCCTACTCTGTCAGGAGCACCTTCAGGGGAATAAGTCTTCTTTGCAACAATTGGAGCATCTTCAGGAGTCTTGCACTCCTCCTTTTCAGGCTTTGGAGACTCATGAGCTGGGGATATTCTCTGACATTGAATATCAGGAGAGTTGGCATCAGGGCTCTTGGACTTTGATCTTGACTTGGAGTTAGACCTACTTGCTTGTCTAATCTCCTTGAAGAATTCCTTCTTCTGTTTTTCCTCTACAATTAACCTCTGCTTCTCAGAAGTTTTGATGATCCTCCTTTTCTTTCAGACCTTGTTGGCTTCTCAAGGTCTCTGAATTCAGTTACTGACTCAGGCTGTAGAGGGACAATCTCCCTGAACTCTTCTCCCTCTTCAGGAGGGTTGACTCCTTCTTGCTCAACTTTATCAATTTCTTCAGAAGTCGCACCTCCACTCTTGGACTGGCTTTCTAGTGAAGATTCACTGAGAATTTGCTTCATTTTTTTCATCTTTGGTTGGATTTTTGATGACTGAGCTTTCCTTTTCCTTGGAGAAGATCTGGTAACATGTGCAACTGTCAAGGCCTGCTTTGCTGCAGCTCCTTGCTTCCTCTTTTCTGTCTTGGAAGACAATTTCCTGAACATCACCTTTTGGGCTGGAAAGGGTTTTGGTTTGGCTTGAAGATGAGTGTAGTGAGCAAAACTTTCCAAGAGCAAGCTTGCTCTTGTGCAATATAACAGCTTCCCATCCACCACAACTTTGTGATGCTTCATCTCCTTGAACTTAAACTTTTCATTCATCATCTTTCCCAGAATGAAAGTTTTCCAATCAAACTTGATTCCCTTTTCAGTAGAATCAATCACAGCTGCCATCACCCTCAACTTTGGCAAGCTTATTTGCTCTACACTTCCAGAATGACTCAAAAGACTTTTTACAACAACATCAAATAAATGCTCATACTTTAGCTTTAAAGTCTTTTTGTTTTGAGCACCTACAAGTTTTTGAGGCACCTTCATCCACTCATTTGAGAAATCCTGCTCTTCTCCTTCCCTGTAATCTTCTGGATTGAACCCTTTAGAAGGTAGCCCAAAACTGGCATCCAAATCTTCTGAGGTGAAGATTATGGTGTGTTGAGATTCCTCCTCCTCTCCTTCTTCTACATAGGTGAGTTTGGTGCAAACATCACCCTTCTTGCCTTTCCATCTGAGGTAGGCAAAGAACTCAGCCATGTAGGGGTTGAGGCAAGAATCAGGTTTGGTGCCCAAAAAATTCTCAAGCCCTGCATCTCTTAGCCATTGTAGGACAGGAAGAACCTCCTCATCCGGACTATCAAAAGCAACAATCTTTTTGAACCAAAGGTGATTTATGTTGCTAAGATAAGTGAAATCAATGTCCAAGGATGGATCATTGAAGTTGACTCACTAATTAATGCAATCTTTAATGAGATTTTGCATTTAATGCAGAATGGCCATTTGGGGGCTAAATTCTTAATTGCACACGCCATCCTAAAAATAGACTACTCTTAGCCCAAGAATTCCCTTAAATGTCTAATCAAAGCTAAAAATAGCACTTATCACCTTATCAGTTTGGACAAGTGTCCTGATAAGTGTTCTGACCTTCATTTTGGTCAACTTATTCGACCAACATGCCTGAGTGGGTCCCAATGTTGCTGACTGGGTCCCACAAGGTCAATCATCCTTACCATCATTGCTGAAAGCCATATGGACAACTCCACTGAGGTCTTCTTTCAGGCAGATATTTTCAGTGAGGTTGGCCAACTTTGCTGAAGTTCATTTTTATGAACTTCCCCCTTCATATGTGCTTCCTTCTTCATTTTTCCATCTTTCATGGATCAATTAAGCCCAATTCAGCTGAAAGCTCCAGAAACCTTGCTTCAACTAATGGCTTTGTCAAGATATCAGCTTTTTGCTTATCAGTATGGATCTTGACAAGTTTGATATCTTTCTTCTCCACATGATCCCTTATAAAGTGATGCTTGATATCAACATGTTTGCATCTTGTGTGAAGCACTCGATTTTGTGAAATAGTAATTGCACTATTATTGTCACAAAATATTGGAACTTCATTTGTGATGACTTTGTAGTCTCTGAGTTACTGTCTGAGCTAAAGTATCTGAGCACAGTAACTTCCAACTGCTACATATTCTGCCTCAGTTGTTGATGTTGCAACTGTGTTCTGCTTCTTTGAAAACCATGAGATCAGCTTGCTGCCTAAGAATTGACAAGTTCCTGAGGTGGATTTTCTGTCAATTCTACAGCCTCCATAATCAGCATCTGAATATCCAGTGAGCTCAATATTGTCATCAGCTGGATACCATAATCCAAGATTCTCAGTTCCCTTGAGATATCTTAGAATCCTCTTGGCAGCTTCTAGATGGCTCTTCTTTGGATTTGCTTGGAATCTGGCACATACTCCAACTGCAAATGTGATATCAGGCCTACTTGTAGTGAGATACAACAAGGATCCTATGATGCCTCTGTATTCAGTGGAGTTGGTTGATACTCCACTTTCATCAGGATCCATCTTCCAGTTTGTATTCATAGGAATTCTGACTGGTTTGCTTGTAGCACATCCAAATTTCTTGATCATGTCCCTTGTATATTTGGCCTGATTGATGAATATTCCTTTCTTTGATTGAGTGACTTGAAGTCCTAGAATGAAATTCATCAATCCCATCATGGACATCTCAAATTTGCTTTGCATGAGTTTAGAGAATTTCTCACACAATTTCTCATTTGGAGATCCAAATATAATGTCATCCACATAGATTTGGACTAACAAAATATCATCTCCTTCACAGATTCTGAACAAGGTTCTGTCAACAGTGCCTTTGACAAAACCATGATCTAGAAGGAACTGTGATAAGGTGTCATACCAAGCTCTTGGAGCTTGCTTCAGCCCATAGAGGGTTTTCTTTAATCTGTACACCTTGTCTCCTTCTTCAAAGCCTGGGGGTTGTTCAACATATACTTCCTCTTTTAGCACTCCATTGAGAAATGCACTTTTCACATCCATCTGATACACCTTGAATCTCATGTGAGCTGCATATGCTAGGAAGAGTCTGATTGCTTCAAGTCTGGCCACTGGAGCAAATGTCTCATCATAATCAATCCCTTCAGATTGATAATATCCTTTGGTCACCAGTCTTGCTTTGTTTCTTACAATGATGTCATTTTCATTTTTCTTATTTTTGAACACCCATTTTGTTCCAATGACATCTTGATGAGTTAACCTATCTACCAGCTCCCATACTTCATTTCTGGTGAACTGATTCAGTTCTTCCTGCATGGCAATGATCCAGTTGGTGTCTTGAAGTGCTTCTTCAATGTCACTTGGTTCCTGTTCAGACAGAAAACAACAAAACAAGGCACTTTCTCCATGAAATCTACTAGTTTTGATCCCTTCACTTGGATTTCCAAGTATCAGGCTAGTTGGGTGATCTTGCAACCAAGTCCTTCTAGACCTGATTCCTTCAAGAGGATTGTCCTCTTCTGAAGTTGGATCATTAGAATCATTAAATTCAGGAAAGTTAATTGAAGGATCAAGTTCAAGATCATATTCAGGGTTGTTGTCCTCATTGTCAGGTAGGTTGACATTTTCATTGGTTCCCCCTTGAATATTGGATCCATTGACTACCTCAGTCAGTTCAATTTCTCCTTCAGGTTGGTTGTCTTCGGGTTGATTGCCATCAGGTAGGTTGTCCAGTTTCTGATAGTCATTGAGTTCAGGCTGGGCAACATCTACAAACACTGTTTCCTTGCTTTGAAGCCTTAGTCTGGTTGTTCTTTGTGTTATTTCATCAATATTCAGGTTTCTATCCCTGAACTCATTAATAGATTCATCAAACACAACATGAGGCGTTTCTTCCGCAATAAGAGTTTTGCAATTGTAGACTCTGTAAGCTTTGCTGACTTGAGAATATCCAATAAATATTCCCTCATCAGCTTTGCTGTCAAAATCTTTCAATTGCTCTTTCCCATTATTGTGAATGAAACACTTGCAACCAAATATATGGAAATAGGCAACAGTGGGCAATCTACCTTTCCATAATTCATATGGAGTTTTACCTTGACCTTTAGTGATTAAGGATCTGTTTTGTGTGTGACATGCAGTGCTAATGGCTTCAGCCCAGAACCTTTTTGGCAATTTGGATTCAGCAATTAGTGTTCTTGCTGCCTCTTTTAAGGTTATGTTTCTTCTTTCAGCAACACCGTTTTGTTGAGGTGTTCTTGCTGCTGAGGTCTCATGAGTGATGCCATTTTTACTGCAGTACTCACTGATGTATGAGTTTATGAATTATGTGCCTCTGTCTGATCTGATCTTGACAATACTTAGGCCCTTTTCATTGCTCAATCTCATCATCAATTCAGGTAGCTTGACTTGGGTCTCCTTTTTGTTTAGTAGAAATACCACCCAAGTGTACCTGGAAAAATCATCAACAACTACTAAAGCATATTTTCTTCCATTTATACTTACTGGGATAATTGGACCAAATAAGTCCATATGTAGTAGTTGAAGAACTCTCTCAGTAGAAATGACAGGTTTTCCTTTAAAAGAAGCTTTGATATGCTTTCCTTCCTGACATGGCTGACACATATGTTCTTTGGAGAACACTTGGTTTGGCAACCCTTTTACTAGAGAGTTTCTTGCTAGCTTGTTGATGGTTTTGAAGTTCAGGTGATTCAGTCTTTTGTGCCATAGCCAGCTTTGCTCACTTGTGCTTTTAGCAACAAGACAAACTGCTTCAGGGGTTTTGCTCCAATTTGCAAAATACACATTTCCCTTTCTCACCCCTGTTAGTAGCACCTGCTGTGTTGATTTATCTTTGATAATGCATTCATTTGGTGCAAATTCAACATTATATCCTTTGTCACAGATTTGACTTATAGATAGCAAATTATATTTTAGGCCTAGTACATATGAGACATTAGTAATTTTTAAACTACCAATATTTAATGTACCATAACCTCTTGTAATTCCTTTAGAGCTATCTCCAAAGGTTACTGAAGGACCATCTTTTTCAATGAATTCTGAGAGAAGCTCCTTGTTTCCAGTCATATGTCTTGAACATCCACTGTCCAAGTGCCATGCTGTTCTTTTGTTTATGCTTCTCTTCTTCTTGTGGTCCTTGCAAACCTGCAAAGTCAAACTTTAGGTACCCTTTGAATATTGGGTCCTAGGGGGTTAGCTGTACCTTTTGGAACCCAAATCTGACTGATTACTCTGATTGACTCAAAGTGACTGATTTGGTTTCCATTTACATCTACATACATAGTCCTACCCTTAAATGCCTTAGGTGGTTTCTGTGCATAAGTGTTAGTCTTGTAAGGTTCAGGAGAGTTAGTGAATTTCTTTGGGACATGTATCCTGAAGTTACTAGACTTAGGTGCAGCTTGGTAAGACCTCTGAGGATAGGAGCTTGGATGGCCTTTTCCCTTTGGCATGAAGGGTCTAGGCTTCCTGAAACTGTTATACCTATCAGTGGGGTTGGGCCTTAACCTGTCCAGTTGAGGTTGTCTCATTTGAGTTGGCCTCTTCTGAACAGTTCTTGGACAACTCCACTGATGAGTGTTCAGATGGGTTGGCCTCCCATTGGTTCTCCCCTTCTGAACCTCATTTTTCTTGTTTATAATGTTCTTAACCTTTTCCTTTGGTTTGGGTTTAGGAGCATTGTTTACTTGAGTAGGTATAAGAGTTTCTTTGCCCTTACCCTTAAGCAGTGGCTGGTTCACTTCCATTTCAATTTGTTTTAGTTGAGCCACTGACCTTACAAAGGTCGTCTTAGAATTGCTGGTTGAAGAAATGCTAAGACCAGGTGAGGGTTCAAATGGATTATAGCCTAATCTACTTCTTTGAGCCATTGGTCTTTGAAACCCTTGAATTTCCTCTATTGCTTTAGAGGATTTGTTCAAGGCAGACATCTTTAATTTTAGGCTCCCCTCACTTAATTTTAGAGTATCAAATTCATGTGAGAGATTATCAGATTTAGCTTGAAGGATTCTAAGGTCAAAATCCTTTTTCTTCAGAGTCTGATTTTGCTCATCAATCAGCTTTTGTTGTTCAGAGACTTTGAGGGACATTTCATCATGTTCCCTCATAATCTGCTGACACAACTCAATTGATTTGATGTCAAACTCAGGTTCAGAAAGGTTGGGTATTTTGACTTTAGAATTCAACAATTCATTTTCCCTCAATGCCATATTGCATATTTCTTGTAATCTGGTGAAGCCCTCCAATAACTTTCCAAAGTTAAGTTTTAGGTGGACTTCACTAGATTCATGTGTGTTATTTGAAGAGTTAGAGGATGAACATACCTCTTCATTTTCAAAGGCCATTTGACAGTCATCTTCACTGTCACTGTTGGAGAATAACCCATCATCAGATGAGTACACACTTTCTTCACTTGTTGATTCTCTAGCCATCATGGCTTTCATGTTGCTCAATCTTTTGTCTCTCTTATTCTGCCTTTCTTTTCTTTCTTTTGAACTCAGGTCAGGACAGTCATATTGGAAGTGTCCTTTTTTCTGGCAGTTATAACACACATCTTCATCATCATTTCTCTTGCTTGAAGACTCATTTCTTCTGGATGATGATGGATCAGCCTTGCTATATTTCTTCTTGTCAGCATATTTGTCTTCTTTCTTTTCATCAGAGAGTTTGTCCTCTGATTTGTTGTCATGAGAGTTGAATCTTCTCCTGGATCTGTTGTCTTGGTAGAACTTTTTGTATCTACCAAATCTAGAGTTGAGCTTCTCAAATCTCCTGGCCATGAGAGCCAGTTCTTCTTTCATCTCTGTCTTGGAGACAGTTTGGGATGATCTCTGTGCATTCTTCTTGTCTGACTCAGCAGCTTTGAATGCAACACCTTTACTTGAGGAGGATGGCTCATCATGCACTTTCTTTCTATTTAAATCGAACTCATATGCCTTGAGTTCAGAGAACACCTGCTGCGTAGGCATGTTATCAAGATTGTTGGTGTTTTGCATCATGACTGAGTAGATGTCCCACTTTAATGTGAGACTTCTCAGAATTTTTAGTGCAACTTCTCTTTTGGCATAAAATTTGCCAAGAGAGTTTATCTCATTCATGATGTCAGTGAATCTGCCATCAAGATGATCAATAGTTTCATTGGGCTCCATGGTGAATTGTTCATACTTTTGGATAGCCACTTGGAGCTTGTTTTCTTTGATCTTTTGGGTACCTTCACACATTAGTGCTAAGGTGTCCCAAATCTCTTTTGATGTGGTGCAGTGGTATACTCTTCCCATCACTGCATCTGGAATTGTCTGGTACAGTGTATTCATGGCAATGTAGTTGAGGTTGTGCCTTTTCCTTTCTTCAGCAGTTAGGTCATCTTCATCTTTTGGCAGCAACTCCCTTGGATCAGCTTTCTGAGCATCAGTGATCTTGGGATTTATCTTGGTGAAGGTGAAAGGCCCTTTGGTGATGACTTTGAGCATTTCATCATGCTGGCAAGCAAGATGTGCTCTCATTCTAATCTTCCAAAAATCATAGTTCTCAATAGAGAACATTGGCAGTTTGTGGTTGGAGATATGATTCACTTGGTTGGGACCCATGTTGTTAATGGTCTCAACAGCATTTCCTGCAACTGCATTGTTTGCCATCTTAAAAGAATTTGGTTAGATAAAAACAAGTATATTTTTCAGAAATTGGATCAGTTCAGTGACCACAGAGATAATATGATTTGAAAAACCAGATGGATTTTCAGAGGCAGTGGTCTTTGAACCCCTGCTCTGATACTACTTGTTGGTCCTGAATGGAGTATGACACAAGTGCATAGGGGGGGGGGAATGCACTTGTGTATGCAAATTCTTTTCTTTTTCAAACTGTTTTACTTTATCAGGAAAGTTGTCTGTCAACTATTTTGAGTGATAACTTTAATAGATACTTAACCTACTGAAAACTATGAAGTGATCAGTTGGATAACTATCTAAAAGAGTTGTTAAGTGTGGAATGTGGTTGGCCTTTTCTTTGAAAGAATACTCCAAATTAGTTTCTGAAAAACCAGTTAATCAGGGACTTCGTCCAAAAACTGTTTTGCTCAACTTTGCTGAAATAAACTCTTTTAGTATGATATTTTGCAATAATGTGAGTAAGAAGGTAATGTAGTAAGTAAATGACACAGCAAGTTATAGTGGTTCAGAGACTCAAGCTCCTACATCCACTTTCCCTGATTGAACAGGATAATTCCTTAACACCTGTAATTAGCTTGTTTTATAGTGTCAAGGTGCACTGATCAACAACAGTATCTTAGTGCTTTGATCCCTAGGATAATTTGAGTCCTAGTGCTCAATCTCACTGAGTTAAGACTGTATTTACACTTAACAGTCCTTAACTCCTCACTTCTACAACAAACTCTACTTCACTCAATGAGGTAAGGGTTTGAGGTTTTGGTTCCAACTAATAGAGATACCCTTTACAATAAGTACAGTGTAAAGGTTATAGGATATCTCAGTGCTAAGCTTGGGATATTACAAGAAAGGCTTAGCTTTGAAGTGATCAGAAAACTTGGGATTGTAATAGAACAACTTTTGGTTTCCTTTGATTGCTTGATAGTATTTTGATAGCAGATAGTTGGATACTTGAATCCTTGGATCACTTCTGAATTTATAGAGCAATTTGATCAACTATCTGTTGGAGAGATAACATTTCAAATTGTCTATTTGCAGCTTCATTGAAACGGCTATGAAACCCAACCTTCTATTATCCAATGTGTAAGAAGGTCCTTCAATGGTTGCTTGAATGAATATGTTGACTTCTGAAAAAATGCGGCTGAGATGACTTGTGTCAGTTTCTAAAATTGCACATTTCCTAAGGTTGATTGTGGCAGACTTTGTACTCCACCAACGGTCAGATGGGACAAGTGCCCTGAACATTCCTGCTGCATGTGGAATGTTCCTCCATTCATTCAATTCTTCAGTCTTTAATGCTTTTAAGTCTTCAATGCTTGTTCAGGCTTGATGATATTAAATGCTTTATTAAATTTGTCTTATGTGCATGCATCATTAAATTCTCTTGATCTTCAAGCCTTCAAACTGATCTGATATAGCTCTTATCAGTACTTGCAGTTTGGCTTTCCATCTTTGATCATTCAGCCATGTTGTCCTCTTCAGCATACTTGTCTCTTTGAAATCAGCAGACTTGTCCTAAGAGACTTAAGCACATAAAGCTGCCTAACATTTCCAGCTTTGGACAACTATCCTGAACTAAAAATCTCACAACATTTCTGAGATTTAGACTTAGGTATTTCTACTGTCTCAACTACCCTGAGACAACTAGACTGATGCTTTCTCATTTGTATCTCAACTAATCTGATCATCATCAATCAGGGGTTTTGGTATCTTAATCAAAATCAATTTATTTCCCAACAATGGCGAACCCACCCTCGCTGACGTGATCAGAGAGATGCAGCGTTTGACTACGGCAGTCCAAACGTTAACCACTCGCGTAGAACAAATAGAGGACACTCAAGGCGGTCATGAAGAACATCTTGACAACCCAGAAAACGATGAAGGAACCAGGAGATTTGCTCGTGGCCCTCAACGTGAAATTCCTCAACAGAATCCCAGGGGACAGACCTATGAAGAGGAATCGTCAGATGAAGAAGCAGCGAATATATTCCAGGGAAATCGTAATATTCCTGATCGTAGGGACAATCGACAACACAGGCATGATGAATTTCGATTGAAGGCGGATCTCCCTTCCTTCAATGGAAATTTTAATATTGAGGGATTTCTTGATTGGGACGCTGAAGTTGAGAGATTCTTCGAATTTGCAGAAATATCAGAAAATAAGCAGGTGAAGCTCGTAGCGTATCGCTTGAAAGGAGGAGCATCATCATGGTGGGAACAAGTCCAAAACCAACGACGACCATTGGGCAAGCAGCCGGTCCAATTGTGGACCAAAATGAAGAGGATGATGATGTCACGTTTTCTATTCCAGCAGTACCAGGCATTAGTTCAGGGACAAAAATCGGTGCCAGACTATACCTCAGATTTCTTACGCCTCTCCTCGCGTAACAAACTAATGGAGACTGAGGGGCAGCAGGTAGAAAGGTATGTCCATGGACTCAAACCCATGATTCATGAGAAGATCGAGTGTCAAATCATCCTAACCCTCAGCGAGGCAATCAATATGGCGCAACGAGCTGAATCAATGGGGTTTCGAAATTTTTATGGGAGAGAGGAACCTCGTAAGAATTTCGTTGATTCACTGAAACCCAATCCCAAGCCCAACTTGGAGGCTTCTAGTTCTATGAAGCGTGGGGTAGAGAGAGAGGCCGCAAAGAAGACGGAAAACCCACACGCAAGACCAACGGGTGACAAATGTTATAGGTGTCACAAGGTTGGACACCGATCAAACAATTGCCCCCAGCGTCGTCCGGTCAACATGATCGAGCATACTGGAAATGATGATGACGAATGGGAAGGGGAGGATGGAGTCTGCGAGCCGGATGGTGAGGAGTATGACGAACAACAAACAATGGTTGTTCGTAAGGTCCTATTGGCGCCAAAGAGAGATGATTCCCAACGAAATGCATTGTTTCGAACCAGGTGTACCATTTCTAATCAAATTTTCGAATTGATTATTGATAGTGGGAGCTGTGAAAATATTATTTCTCATAACTTGGCTATGACTTTAGAACTGTCTATGGAGAAACATCCCGAACCTTATAGTATTGTGTGGATTACTAAAGGGGAAGGAATTAAAGTAAAAGAGAGGTGTCGCGTTCCCTTATCCATTGGAAAATTTTATAAATATGAAGTAATGTGTGATATTGTGGATATGGATGCTTGTCAATTAATGTTTGGTAGGTTCTTAAGCCACTTTTGGATTACCCTGTGGAAGATGTTAGACACATCACTTAATTACAGCAGCACAGCTCACCCCCAAACTGACGGTCAGACTGAAGTCGTCAACTGAACCCTCGGGAACCTGATTCGGTGTATTTGTGGGGATCGACCGAAACAATGGGACTATGCTTTACCACAAGCAGAATTTTCCTTCAACAGCGCAGTTCATAGTTCTACATGAAAATCACCTTTTTCTATAATTTATCAAAAGGCTCAAAGTCACGCTGTTAATCTTGCAAAGTTACCGGGTGTTGCTAGTGTGGCTGCCAAAAGGCTGGCTAAAGATGGGTTGGATATTCAGGCAGAAGTTCATCAAAGGTTGTTGGAGACTAATCAGAAATTTAAGGATGTTGCAGACAAACATAGGAGGTCAAATGTTTTTGAAGTTGGGGACGATGTGATGATCTTTATCCGTCGTGAGCGTTTTCCAGTGGGGAAATATCACAAGTTGCAGCCGAAGAAGTACGGACCTTACAAAATCAATGATAATGCTTATGTAGTGGGTCTTCCAGAATCAATGGGAATCTCGAAGACTTTTAATGTAAGTGATTTATACTGTTACTTTCCCGAGGAACCTCCATCCTACCCAGATCACTCGAGGTCGAGTTCCTTTCAAGTGGGGGAGACTGATGTGGTACATGCATGACTAATCACCTTCCATAGTCAAATTCACCCATTTTTCTCTTTTTCCTCAAGTTCTCTTAATTACATTTAATTCTTAGTTTGAATACAATGAATCTAGAAATTCACCCTTCTTGTAATCTCACCTATATATAGGTGATATTGTATTCAGAAAGGGGATTGAATCATATTTTCAAGTTCTAAGAAAACACTTTCACTCTTTCGTAAGAAGAACGTTTGTCTTATACGTATCACTCCCGTGTCAAATTAGATCTTTTTATCTCAAATCGGGCAGTCGATTGATTTCAATCGGGTGACCGAGTCACCACCAATTCCAGCAAACTTTATGTAAGTCCATCTCACTCGGTTGACCGAGTCAAACCTATTTTCTGCGCGAAAAAAGTCACAAATCTTTTATTTTCGAGGGACTAATTTACAAATTCGAACCAAGCTTTCTCCCTACACTTTAAGTAGTATTCTTATCATATTTTAGAGGATTCCACCCCAAGCCACCAAAAACCCTCACATACAAACACACACTTGAAGGTGTTCTTCCTCAATCTTCTTCATTTCTTCACACTTTGGAGCAAGAGTTGGAGCATTAGCTTTGAGATTTCTTCCTCCACCATCCATTTAGACTAAGATTTTTCTTTTCCTTTCATTTATTAAGCTTTTGATATTTATTTTGTAATAGTTTAGATAATGTTGGTATTTAGCTAAAACACTTTTGGTTCTAGAGTCTTGTAAATACTTTTGTTGAAGTCTATGAATTAATGTTTTGCTTGTTTAGTGGTTGTGTGGCTTAATTCTATTTGAATGCTTGGTTTATCTTGCAAAACATGTCATTAGTGTACAATAGTGATATGTTAATCTTAGTTAATTGAAATTGGATTGAGAAATCTCGTTTGATTAATTGATTGCAAGCATTTAACCTAATTTTATTGTGAGATTGAAAGATGATCAATGATTAGGAAGATGTGTGATGATCTTAGGAGCTTGATTGAGTTTTATGATGCAATTTAGGTAGAGATACTAAGTTGTGTGATATTTCTCTTGGATTATTTGGATTGAAAGGACTTTTAATTCATTATTGTGTGATCAATCTTATAGACAAAGTATAAACACCACTTAAGTAGATAGTTAAGGGCAAGTTGGTGTCTAGCACAAAAGGCAACCTGTAAGAATTTGTTGGTACATCCAATAGAAAATAATGTTAGGAGATACAAATTGTCACTGAAAAAGACCATTGTGCCCTTAAAAAAATCCCATCTACTATCTTCTTTCATACTCTTTCTACTCACTTATTTTATTAAAAAAATTATATTCAGATTTCTTTTTTTTTTTTTTAATTCAACCAAATTTTTTATTCAATCATTTTAATTCCAATTTTACTTGAATTTTAAATTCAAAATTTTACAGATTTCAGATTTTTTTTGTTTTTCAAATTATATTTTATTCTTTTTTACTCAATTTTTATATTTAAATTTCTTAGCTTTTCTAATTCACGCAAAAAAAAAATATTAATTCAAATTTAACTTGAATTTTTTTTTATTCATTTTTCCAAAAATTTAAGTCAGATTTTTTATTAAATTTTTTTTAATTTAGTTAAAAAAAAAAATTTCTCTAAGTCTTTGACGGGTCAAATCATACATTTTTATCAAATTAATTCAATTTTTTTTTTCAAATTATTTTTCTTTAGTTTTTTTATTTATATTTTATTCAAATATTTAATTTATATTTTATTCAATTTTTACTCAATTTTTTGTTGAATATTTTTTTTAAAAATTTCTAAGTCAATTTTTTTAGTTCATTTTTCTTTATTCAAATATTTTAATTTATATTTTTTACATAATTAAAATATGAATATCGACATATATATTGAATATTGAACAATGAATATCGATATATATTGAATATAAGTAAATATTGAACATTGAATATCGATATATATTGAATATAATTAAATATTGAACATTGAATATCGATAAATATTGAACACTGCATATCTATATATATTGAATACGATGACACGATTGTTGAACATATATAATTACATTTAATTAAAATGTTGACATACAAGACTAGATATACCCAGAAATAAAGAAATAAAATAACAAAAGTAGAGAAATCGTACTAAATCTTTGCAATTAGAATGTGTATTTTTTCTTTAAGAAATGCTTGAGAGACATGCTCTTAAGTCGATGCAGGAGTGAATATAAATCAGATTTATATATAGAACACTAGCCACATAATCAGATTCATATATTGAATTATATATATATATATTGAACACTAGCCATTTATTGAATCATATATACATATTTGATCCAGACTGCACACCATCTTAAAGTAACACAGAAGGTATTGTCTTCTATCCCAATGAACTCAAACAATGATTTAGTCGCATTACAGAATTCAAGGAAGTACTATCAAGGACATCCATAGGTAGCTGACTTCAAATATATTTATAGAAAAGGGAAATACAGACCCTAATGCAAGGAGCTAAACATACCATGACTCTTCTTCTTTTCACCACGCATAAGATAAACATCCTGAACTCTACCATAAGGTGAAAAATCTGGAAAAGGAAATCATAGTAGCACCAGTCATTTTTCCTTCAGTAAATGTTGCAGCAAATCAAAATAATCCAAGTATTTAGCAAATAAACTTGAGATAGAACAATTCAGTAAGTCACAAAACATTTGATGCCAAAGAACCAAAATTGTCTGCTATTAGTTGCACTAGTCAATGACTAACTACTCAGGAGCACAAAATCCACTGCCCAGACCTCATCAACCAAAGGAAAATAGAAACAGAATATGCATGTGAAACATTATGGTTCCCTCAGGCAAAGCCCTAGTAACATCAAGCACATACTTCTTCAACATCCTTCTTTGTAGCTTGTTTGCTCAATGACCCAACAAACAACTTGTATTCAATTGCACCTGCAATCAGGTGAAAAGACCAACGGAAATATATATAGAGTTGCTTTACCAAATACTCCATAACAATTCAAAGTACATAGTTGAGGGCAACGACAAGTAGGAAACAAACTATATATTATATGAGGTTTAAGAGCTCTGCAAACTAGAGATTATAATAAAGTATCAAGACGTTCTCGCTCTCCATCAGCATATCTGACTTGTATAGGACCCGCTGCCTGTATAACCCATGAATAAATGAGACATATAGGAGCAAAAATTATCAGCATAAGGAAACTGACAAAAAAATATAACCCTGTTAATGTGTACTGGTTATGTAATGCTCTAATGGCCCTATCTATCAGCCTCTTCACAAGAAGCATATTTAATGAAACAGAATCCTGCATAAGCCAAAAATTGGTACCCAGATTTTATGATTTATTCTTCCATCAACAAAGAAAAAACATAGGTGCAGTAACATTGAAGCTCAAAAAAATTGTGGTTATATCAAAGCTAAAGAAGTTACAAAAATATATTTAGGTACAATATGCACCCAATGGATCAAGATACAAAACCACACATTCTAGTATTCAAACGTTATGTGCTAATCAATCCATATATACACTGTAAATGCATAACAAAGCACAATAGCATCTCACATTACTTTCTTCCTACTTAAAGGCCATAATGAGGAGATTACGAATATAATGGAAGTTGGATAGCAGAAGAATGAATCTGAAGAAAATCACCTCTGACGTTTAACCCAAACCAAAACTCAACTGAAATCTATAATTACCCACAAATTATCAGATCGGTTCTTTAGTATTTTGAGTTTTAAGATTTTTGGGAAGAAATTCTAAGAAAATAAAAACTTGGAAAAGAGAGTAGAAACTACTGAGTCAACTCAGTGTGTTAACACCCCAGAAAACCCTAGATCTACGCCGCCATCACGCGAGCGGCGCAGATCGGAGAAGACGAGCCCCTTGACCCTCTGAAACGACGGTGGAAGGCCCCCCTCTTCCGTGTGTGCATTTTTCACCATCTGGAAATGTAAGAGAAATGAGAGAAACAAATATTTGAAAATGAGATAGAGAAATAAAGAGATCTGATCAAAGAAGAATGGATTTTGAATTTACTTTGTGATATGCCTCGGCGCCGATCTTGTGTTTAAATGACAAGAGATCCGGCAACGGCCAACAGGGGAAATTATCCCAAACGAATTCGCTAAACAGATCTTATTAATTTAAATAACTGATTTGGAAATCAATCAGATCGAGTTAAAGAAATTACCTGCCGGAATCAGCTTCGGCCCTAACGCGGCGGAGGTGGGCGGTAGTTTTGCCGGCAAATATTGGACCCACTACGATATATACCTCGCCGGAGCGTGGGTGAGGATGGGAGGGAGGCGGAGACATGATTAGAGGAGTGAAGTGAAATTGGAATGAATGGGGGGTTGGGGAGAGGGAGGAGAAGACAATATTAATTGTTTGAGAGGGAGGAAAGAGAAAGAAGAAGGGTAAGAAAGACAATTTACAAAAAAATATGTAGTGTTAAGAACTAAAAAAGTGACTTGTACTTTCGAACTCTGAAGAGGCGAAATATGTATTAATAAGTCAATAATCTCGATAGTTAATCATAGATGGATTCATTAGTATTGCATGTGCTTTAGAACCTACCTTCTCTTAATTGAGTTTTAACCGCATCTTTCTCGTTTTGTGATTTGCATGAGCACTTGTTGATCGATTTCTTTATTACTCTTTTTATTGTCTATTCGTGACGCTTGGATAGATAATTAGGGGTAATTTCATCACTCAAACTTTTCGATCATCGTCTATTTAGAACTTACGTCAACAAACTACGCTTTTACACTACACCTCTCCGTGTGATCGACCTCGTACTTATCACGCTACAATATACGTCGTATACTTGCGGTTGTGTATTTTGGTGTTGCATAATACGTGAATCATGCCTATAAATAGGAGTGCATTGTTTTGGAAAATTTACCTTTTGCAAGCATAAAAAAGCACTTGAAAATTTCCAGCAAAACTGCATTCTGTTTTCCTGCATTTTGCATTACATTTTAGAGTGCAGTCCAGTTCAAACGTGTCTACAGTTCGTCGGAGCTTTGTACGTTGCGATGTTGTTCGTGCAAAGACGAAGTCGTTTTACCTTTCGAAGCATCTCGTCATTTCGTGAACACTATCCTTGACGTGTTTGTTTTACGGGAAAAAGTATCACCTTGACTCGACTATTTTTCCCTAACTTTTCTTTCTTCAGTGCTGCTGTCTCAAAAATCAGACCTGCCATTCCAAGAAGCTGCTCAAGGAAGAAAGTTGTCTCTTTTGAAAAGCTTGAAGATATTGTAATTTTCTTTACAATTATTTATTTTCTTTTCGTCTCCTTGTAAGCCATTGTTGGTAAATATAAACCAACATATTCAACAATTAAAAAAATAAATTAGGAGAATATTCAACAATTAATTAATTGAAATAAATTATTAGTATATTTAAAAAGGTTAAAATAAAATATGAAATAGGCAATTTCCATGTAAAGTCGAATTTCCAATGGTCATAGCATAGACTCATAATATCTCAAAGAATTTGCTGTCTTAATTAATTAAGAGAAAAACAAGCCATATACATAATTGACGAATAAATGTATCGTGACGAATGGTGAAAAAGTCATCCCATTTCGTAGCTAGTTGGGCAAAGTCCAAAGTCCAAACACAAATGTTAGAAAAAAATAATAATAATAATGTTAGATCTATATATATATTTCGAATTTAGAGTTACATTCTCGTGCATCCAAATTGCATGGTGCAATTGAACTATAACCTTAACGTGATTCTAATTTAGTGGATAAAACATTCAATTGAACAATTGAGAATATATCTTAAATTGCTCAAAATTCAAATCAATTAAATTCAACAAGAATTTGTTCTAAATAAGTTAGGTAAGCTAAAGCATGCAGTCTAGACCATTTCCTTAATCAAATCAACACGGTATGCCACGCACTCTCTGGTCCTACACATATATATACCCTTTCAGAGTTACCATTATTTAATTAAGTTTTGAATTAAGATTAAAAATGGCAAGTTCCAAGTCTTTTGTTATGTTGATGTTTGTAGCTTTCATGGCTGCTCTTTCTGGTACATTTGCTCAAGGGGACTTCGAGGTGTCACGCGCCCCGTCGCCCGACGCCGGAGCCGGATACCCTCTGCCGCTCTCCGCCGCCGTCATTGCTTCTTCCATGGTGATATCTCTCATGGCTCTCATCCACACCTGATTTTGAGGGATTTTATTATGTATTGAGTATTACATTTATGAATTATGTTACTAGGTTTTGATTTATTTTTATTATTACATACAATATATTTATGTATCTTATTTATAAGAGTGAGAATTTGTTGTACTTATATGTCGCCACTTTATTGTTGCTATATGCTCCTATTTAGTATTTACGTTTTTCAGGACGAAATTTTCTGTTATACAATGACGTAACATCTCCTATTGACTATTACACATTATATTTATGTCACGTGTAAATACATTAAAATTTACAAGTATAAGAATAACATTGTAACGTAATTTATTTTAAAAATATATAATTAATTTAAAAAAGACAAATTCCATTCAAAATCTCTTCCCAAAATTAACGTTAAATTTAAAAAAAAAAAAATACATATATCTTATACTAATTACGTGCAAATTTTAATGATGTGTATTTTTGCAAAAGCTTGTGAAATTTTATACTCCACTCCATCAAATGTAGTCTCATTTCCCTTATATTCCTCATCTATAAAATATAGTTTCATACACTTTATGGAAACCAATAATCACTTAATTACTTAAATTGGCATTATCGTTGTTCACCGACAATCACTTTATTCATAATTGATCTCACAATACCCTACATACAATACTCTTATTTTATCATATCTATTGTTTTCTTAAAACATGTGCCCCATTCTAATGAAACTACATTTGGTGGATGAAGGAAATAATATTTTTATAAATAGTTAATTAAGTTTTCATATTTATTTTTTAATCTACATAGTAATAACAATGATATATTTATTTAGATTAAAGCAACAATATTAATTATTAATAATTACTATTATTATACCTGATGCGGCCAAAATATGTCGTCCTCGGAGATAACGACACGTGGATATGAGATGAATTAAATCCGTCTTGTTATGAATAATGGTTTGGTGAAGGGGATTAATACACCCCTAAGCCCAAAGAGGGAAATCAGCATAATTGGGCTTTTGGCCCATATCTGTGGCCCAATTATTCTTGGGCCCAAGTATTTCCAGCCCATGAGGGAATTCCATAAGATCCAGTTTTGATGGATAAGGCCTGAAAGGAGGTGGGAAGAGTCCACCAAAAGACCGAGTCTTAAGGGCGGTTGAGAAAGAAGAGGAAGAAGGATTCTTCCTCTCTCCCACGAAAAGAGGTCAGGTATAAAAAGTAGGTTTGTTTTTATTTGGTGGCCTACGTTTTTTACATTAAGAATACATATTATTAACATTCTTGATAAGAAATATACGGAATACATACTGAAAAACATAGAAAATTCCCCTTTGATTCTCTTGAGAAAGATTCTGACTTGAGCGTCGGAGATTCCACGCCGGAATCCCTCCGGCGTGTTTTTGCAGGTCTTTGAGGAGCTTGAAGGAGGATTATTCACTGGATAAGCTTGCGTGAAAGTGACGATCAAAGCCCACAACCACATTAATCCAGATAGGGAGATTCGATATCCCTACTCATTATTTTTTAACGCAACTGTTATACCTAGTCAAAGAAGTCAATCTTTGACAAGTCAATCCTAGTCACCAGCTTACGTGGCGAGGACCAGTCAACAAAGTCGTGCGACGACTAGTCAACAAGACCAAGAAAATGTAATAGAATAGATGTATTTAATATATTTAAGTGCTCGCTCAAAGATGTTGGCGAGCACACGTTTTAGTTAGTTGCTCGCCCAAGTGTGTGGCGAGCACATGTCTATCTTAGCTAGAATAGTCTAAGTATTGAAGCCTTGGGAGACAGCATGGAGCGTGGCGACCACACTCCTCGACATGGTCCTCCGGCGACCACCGTGGCTCAGCTCCTCGGCATTTCGGCGAGGACGAGCACCAAAGGCGGTTTAGCATTAAATGCGCCATCAAATCACCTTTTCGGGCAGAAGACAGGTCCAATGAGGGCGTGCCACGTGTAAAGGGCGGGCAGCCCCTAGAAACCACTATATAATGCCTAAAAGAGGCTCATTTGTACACAAGTTACCCATTCCTACAAATCACTCCCTACCCAAAGCAATAAACTCTCCCAAGCTTCTAAAGCTTTAGCTTCTCCAAGAAGCTATATCTTGTGTTCTTGTTTGTTCTTCATTAGATCATCAAGATCATCATATAAATACTCCCTAAACACGTAATAAACCCCTGATCATTATACATGTTTGTTTCGTGCTAACAAATAGTCCACATCCGATTCAACCATCAAAAGCACGTACAACATTTGGCGCTAGAAGGAGGGGTCCTTTTACGTGTTCATCACTCTCAGTTTCGACCGATCATCGAGCGATCGGTTTGCAAACTCCGTTTTCAGGTTTTTAATCGGTAGTTCCACCTTTTAAAGCTTTGTTTACGTATTTCCGTGTTCTTCGTGTTCTTGAATATTTGCAATATTCGAGACATATTTTGGAGTTTGATCTCCGTGTAACTTGTTTTTAAGCTTCAGTTGTTGTTACTTTGCTAATAAGTAGTTGTAATAGCACGTTCTTCTGCGTAAGAACTTTAATCTTTCGTTTTTAAGCGTCGAAAGCTTAAAAACAGTCATATCTTTGTAATAATCCCCAGAGACACTCTTTAAACGATGTCTCATCACACTCCTCAAGACGGATTTGTTGCTCCCGGAGGGAACGAGCACCCTCCGGCGCCGGCGGCGAATCCGTTTGCAAACTTGAATATGGGGGACATTCTGAATGATCCCCAGCATCTGAAAGATCTCTGTGACTATCTCACGGAGAAGAAGAGGCAGAATGAGGAGCTGGAGAAGGCCAAAGATCAGGCCTTCGACCGAGCTCGCAAAGCCAAGGGGAACGAAGAAGATAACCGTTCCTATCACTCCAACTCTGTTCACCCCCAGGACAGAGGAAAAAACAAAGTCGACGAGCACTCCCACAATAGCCACACGGGGGACTCGCGACACCGAGATTCGGTTTTCAACCGGATGGATGACAGAGATAGAAGGGCTCCTCGCCGAGTACCTTTCAATGTGGATGGCCGACCAGGCAGAGCCGACCACCACCGAGATCACGCTGATAAGAGAGATCAGGGCGATAGAGTCTCAGCTCTTGATAGAGTGGGACCAGGGAAGGGTTCGCGAGCTCCTGCGAAGAGTTATCGCAGCCGCCAGTCTGAGAGACATTCCCCCAGGCGATCACGTCATGATGATCGCCCGGCCGCATCCCAAGGGAGCCGACGCGACGAGGTCGTCGTCCCCCGAGCACAACCTGCCGAGGAGGGGCAAATCGCCCAGTTCCTCGAGACCCAAAAATTAATGAAGATAGAGATGGAAACTCTGCGAGCTGAGGTGGTCGCCTCGAAGCTAGGGACCACCCCACCAATCACTCTGCCCACACCTCCTTTGAGCGTTGCAATCCTTACCGCCCCCATTCAGAGAAAGATTCAAATGCCCTCCATGGCGGCATACGATGGTGCATCCGACCCCAAAGTACACTTGTCCAAGTACTCCAACTATATGGCCTCAATTGGGGCAACGGACGCCACACAATGCAGGAACTTCTCCCTAACTTTGGGAGACCGGGCTCACCGATGGTACACAACGCTGAGTCCCGGATCTGTCACCTCATTCCTTGAGCTGGGACAACTTTTTCTGACCTACTACGGGTCCATTGCTGCTCGCCCAGCCTCAAAGCAGCGTTTGGCAAACGTTCGCCAATCTCTAAATGAGTCGGGCAAGGACTTCATCGAGCGCTTCGATAGGCTGGTGATTGATGGGGAGGCCGTGAACGATGAGACGAAGCTGATCTCAGCTGTTTCCGGTCTGAGGATAGGTACCAAGCTCTGGGAATCTATCCATCTTACTTTTCCCAGTTCTTATGCGGACTTCCGCACAAGGGCTGGGAACTTCATTCAAATGGAGGAAATAATGGACGCCGCCAAGGCTAACGAGCAGCCGGAGGCGTCCAAGAGGGTCTGGCCAGAGAAGAATACAAACACAGGGGAGTCATCCCAGCCCAAGAAGGCGACCACTCAAGCTGGCAGTGCTCGCCCAGCCAACTTCAGGCCTTTCGAGGAGTCTCCTGGGATCATCCAGTTCAGGGAATCTCTCTCTGTGGATCCCAGGGGCATTTTCAATGCAGTTAGGGGAAAGAATATGCTCCCCCAGGCCAAGCCAATGCATACCAGTGATGAAAAACTGGATGGTAGCAAATTCTGCGACTACCACAACTCCATTGGCCACCACACCAATGGGTGCCGAGACTTGGTGAGAAACCTCTTCAAGTTATACAATGAGGGCAAGCTCGCCCAGTTCATCAAGCCTCTCGGAAATGGCGACAACAGGGGGAAGAAAAGTCGCGACGACGGCGACGACCTGCGCCAACAACTGAATCGTCCCAAGCTGACTCCTCCCATGCCACAACATGCTGGCGGCGACATTGATAATGTGGGAGGAGCTTGTATGGTGATAGAAGGCCCTTTAGGGGGAACTCAGTCTGGGAAAGAACTATCTGTTCGCCGGGCTCAGAGCGAGCAGCGAGCACTGAACAATGTCCATCAGGTGTGCGTCGCTCCGACTGCCGAGAAGCCTCTATCTCACCAAATCCTTTTCTCGGACGACGACCTGAACGGCGTGGTGCACCCAAACAATGATGCTTTGGTCATCACGGGGAAAATCATGGGAACCAACGTCCATCGCATGATGGTCGACACTGGGGCATACACCAACATCCTCTTCAAGCATACTCTGGATGCTCTCGGTGATTATGCAGCATACATCGAGCCTTGCGATGATATAATCGTAGGTTTTGGGGATACGCGCAATCTTCCCATTGGGAAAATCAGACTATCCTTGGAGTTGGCATCGTCGAAAGAGCCAGAAATGCACCATGCTAGGCAGCTCGACTTCTTGATCATCGACATGCCATCGTCCTACAACGTTTTCCTCGGCCGACCTTTCTTCAACGAGTTCAAGGCGGCCGTTTCTACTTATTACTACTGTGTAAAATTTCCATCCCCGGCGGGAGTTATAACCGTCAAGGGCGATCAGACGCGGGCGAGGGAGTGTCTCGTCCGTTTTGCAAAGCGTCATTCTAAGGAAAGTACCATGATTGGCCAGTATATTGAGTGTCAAACACAAACAGAGCAAGTGAACTACTTGGAGGGTCTTCCTAGCAAGTACCGAAAGATTGAAATTGGGGAGTGCAGTCATAGTTTCGACGACCACCAAGTGGAGGCGAACGAGCACGCCTCCATGGAAGTGGACGACCACACCCCAATGGATATCGACGAGCAGGCAGTCTCGGGCGACCAGCTCCCCGACGACCAGTTGCCAGAAAACTTTCCAGATCTGGAACCTAGGTTAGGTTTTGAGCCGAAGTTCGGAATTGAGGATCCTCGTTGGAAGGAGCCTAAAGAGCGGGCGACTTCGACGGAGGACCTCGAAACCATTCATTTAAACGAGGCTCGTCCGGAACTCGAGGTATTCATTGGTTCGAATTTACCAGAACATTTGCGATCGGACATGATCGCATTTTTGAAAGAAAACATCAGTGCCTTTGCCTGGTCGCACGAAGATATGGTGGGCATTCCCACAAATCATGCCTGCCACAGACTAAATATTGATCCAGCAAGGAGACCTATCACCGAAAAACGAAGGAAATTTGGGCCTGATAAATATGCGGCTTTGGCAGTCGAAGTCAAGAAATTGATCGACAATAAATTAATCGAGAAAACTGGAACTGATCCCGAGTGGCTGGCCAATCCAGTGCTCGTCAAAAAAACGACCGGGTCGTGGAGGTTGTGTATAGACTTCACAGATCTAAACGACGCCTGTCCGAAAGATCACTTTCCGATGCCCCACATTGATCACCTAGTAGACAACACAGCGGGGCACGAGATGTTAACTTTCATGGATGCTTTCGCAGGCTACCATCAGATCGCGATGCATCCCGACGACCAGCGGCATACGGCCTTCATGACGGCCACCGAAATGTACAGCTGGAAGAGAATGCCTTTCGGTTTGAAAAATGCGGGGGCAACATACCAAAGACTGGTAAACAAGATGTTTGAGAAACACATCGGCGATATGGTGGAGGTCTATATCGACGACATCGTTGTCAAAAGCTTGCGAAAAGAGGATCACCTACACCACCTTGCCATGACATTCGATATACTAAAGGAGTACAACATGAAGTTAAATCCGAAGAAGTGCAGCTTTGGAGTTAGCTCAGGAAAATTTCTGGGGCACTTGGTTAGCCAGCGGGGCATCGAGGCGAATCCGAGTAAAATTCAAGCAGTCATTAACATGCAAAGCCCAAGGAACGTGAAAGAAGTACAGAGGTTGAAAGGGTGCCTTGCATCGCTGAACAGATTTATTGCACGAACGGGCGATCGTTGCAAACCTTTTTTCGATGCTCTGAAAAAAGGGAGGTTCGAATGGACCAATGAGTGTGAGAAAGCTTTCGAGAAATTAAAGGAATATCTATCGGATCCGAAGATCCTGTCTAAGCCAATCCCCGGCGAAATTTTATATCTATACTTAGCGGCCACTGACTGTGCGATCAGTTCAGTGCTCGTCCGAGCTGAGGGGAGCACACATCTTCCTATCTACTACGTAAGTCAAACACTGAGAGATGCGGAGTTGAGATACACTACAATGGAAAAATTGGCGTACGCGCTAGTCATGAGCGTCAGAAAATTAAGGCAGTACCTGTTCGACCACGAGGTGGTCGTCCTCACCACCTTTCCACTCCGACGAGCACTGCATCGTCCGGATACCACTGGAAGACTTTTGAAATGGTCGGTGGAAATAGGGCAATTTGGGCTCACCTATGCACCTAGAACGGCAATCAAGGGACAAGTGCTGGCTGAATTCATTGTAGAGCTCACTTTCCCGGAGAAAGTGGACGAGGGAATCGAGCTTCCTTGGACACTGTTCGTCGATGGTTCTTCGACGAGCACCAAAGCAGGGGCAGGAATCGTCCTCACCAGCCCAACCGGACAGACGTTTGCTTCGGCGATCGAGTTCGAGTATCGGGCGACCAACAACGAAGCAGAGTACGAGGCTCTGGTTGCAGGAATCAAGATGGCTATGGCCGTGGGCGCCAGAAAACTGAAAATTTTTTCTGACTCTCAGCTGGTTGTATATCAAATTACGGGCGACTACGAGGCTCGCGGCGATCAAATGATAAAGTATCAAGAGCTAGTAAAAGGATTACTCGAGCAATTTGATCAATTCCACATCGAGCAAATCCCTAGGGAGGACAATACGCAAGCAGATGCGTTAGCTCGACTGGCCACTTCAGAGGGGGAGGCAATATTTTCAGAAGCGACCATCACTAAAATTTCTTCCCCATCGGTGAACAGAGGTCAGATTTTGCAGATTGAAGCGACCAGCGGCGAGGACTGGAGATCGCCGATCATCAAGTACATCAAGACCGGCGAGCTCCCGGGGGACAAAGTGAAAGCAACCAGATTGCAGCTCAGGTCCGCAAGGTACACTGTTGTTGGCGACCAGCTGTACAAACGGGGTTTTTCAATGCCTTTATTGAAATGCCTCGGAGAAGACGAGGCGAAGATCGTCATGTACGAAATCCACGAAGGATCATGTGGAAATCATACAGGGGGGCAAGCGCTCGCTTTAAAAATCATGAGGCAAGGCTACTTTTGGCCAACACTGAAGAAGGATGCAATTCATTACGCCCAGGCGTGCAAGAGATGTCAAGCTTTTGCACCAGCTATTCACTCACCTCCAGACGAACTCATCTCCGTCTACAGCTCTTGGCCCTTCGCGAAGTGGGGCATCGACATCATCGGACCTTTCCCGCCTAGCGTCGGGGGGGTAACTTTCGTAGTCGTAGCAGTCGATTACTTCACCAAGTGGACCGAAGCGAAGGCATTGAAGACCATCACAACGGCCCAGATGACAAGCTTCATTTGGAAAAACATAATTTGCAGGTTCGGCCTACCACGAGCAATAGTGACCGACAACGGGCGTCAATTCACAAGTCGAGATATGCTGGATTTCTGCTCAGAATGGAACATCAAGAAAATTTTTTCAACACCCTATCATCCACAATCAAATGGTCAAGTAGAGGCGATCAACAAAATCATCAAACACACCTTGAAAGCTAAGCTAGATGGATTGAAGGGCAAATGGGCGGACGAGCTGCACATGGTTCTGTGGGCATATCGGACGACCACTAGGAATTCTACTGGTGAAACTCCGTTCGCGCTCGCGTTCGGAACCGAAGCTGTCATACCAGCAGAGGGGCAGGTCCCAACTTTTCGAGTAGCAAATTATGACGAGCAGTTGAATAACGATGCACAGCTCTCCGATTTGGACTTCCTAGAAGAGCGAAGGCTAACAGCGGACGAGAAGAACGTGGTGTACAAGCAAAGATCAGAGCGCTATTACAACACCAAAGTACGTGCTCGCCAATTCACTATCGGCCAGCTCGTACTTCGGAGGGCGACGGAGCAGTCCATTGGCATACTTGGCCCGACTTGGGAGGGTCCGTACCGAATAACGCGCACACTCTTGAACGGATCGTACGAGCTAGAAGATCTAGAGGGCAGGCCGAGCAAATACCCGTGGAACGCGGTCAAGCTGAAGAAGTATTACCAGTAAGTTTTTAATTTTTTCATATTTATATAATTTGTATCTAGTCATCATTTCAATACAAGTACAAGTTTTAAATTTCCATCAAGTGTTAGATAAGTTTGAATTTTTAGACAAGGCTCTGCGTAGCCATCTAGGAAACAAAGACGAGCACTCTTATTTAACGATGCTCGCAAGGTAGTGGCAACGACGATCACTACCTACCAAACTAAAAAGAGTTCAACCGACGATTGGTTAACTCTAAAAGACGAGCACTCTTTCTTAAAGATGCTCGCAAAGCTAAAAGACGAGCACTCTTTTTTAACGATGCTCGCAAGGTAGTGGCGACGACGATCACTACCTACCAAACTAAAAAGAGTTCAACCGACGATTGGTTAACTCTAAAAGACGAGCACTCTTTTTTAAAGATGCTCGCAAAGATAAAAGACGAGCACTCTTTCTTAAAGATGCTCGCAAAGATAAAAGACGAGCACTCTTTCTTAAAGATGCTCGCGAAGATAAAAGACGAGCACTCTTTCTTAAAGGTGCTCGCAAAGACAAAAGACGAAGCACTCTTCCGCAAAGATGCTCGCAATAAAAGGAAATAAAATAAGTTGGAAAGCAGTAACGAGAACGATCACTCAAAATAACCAAACATCGTATAAGCAAAAAGTTCCATTCATTGAAAAGCCTTAAAAGGCTGAAATTACAAAAAGGCCTTAATGGCCGAGCAGTCCTAAAAACATAAATAAAATACAACTAAGCTACTGGAGCATTCTCCTCGGCTTCCTCTTCATTCACAACCTCCTCGGCAGGAGCATCCTGTTCGCCCTGTTGAGGTGGGGAGTCTTGTGGAGGGTTCGAGAAGAGGACCGGAACACCCAACAGTCGAGGGAACAGGAGTCCCAACTCCATCAAAGGAAGCAGAGGGAGTTCTGTTTCCGGCTGAGGATTCTCCTTCATAAGGAGGTCGTCCAAAAACCCGCCGAGTGGAGTCACATCCACTCCTGGATGAACTTCCAACAACCGATGAATGAGCCCGTGGGCAGTAAGCGCCACCGATAACATGGCCACGCCCCCAGCGAGCTCATTGGTTTCATCTCGCTCCTCCGTCAGGTCGACCAGCTGTTGCCGAAGAGTGGCCAACTCTTCCTCGTCAGTTGCGGATTTATTTTGAAGAGTTCTTACCTCGTCCTCGGCAGTCTTGAGGCGAGCACGGAGACGTTCGATCTCTTGGAGATCTTCCTGATCCTTCTTTCGAATCGTCTCAAGTTGGGCCTCAGAATCGGCCAACTTTGCCTCGACATCGGCCAACTTGGTCTCGAGGTCGACCACCTTCCTCTCGACAACAGCTTTAGCCTTGGCCATTTGGGCGAGCTTCGCACTCCTGTCCTCGCTGACTTTGCGGCTTTCGGCGATCTGGAAGGCGAGCTTCTCCATCGTATAAGACGCCCGGCTCAAGTCTATGGCGACCAATCTCGCATTCTCCAGCGAGTTATGATTGTCCACCTCGTCGACCAGTGTGGTCGTCAGCGATCGAGGCAGATTCTTCACAGCCCTTAGTGCGATCGGATTCAAGGGCTCTCTGTCGACCGGATCCCGCGACCGGTAGAAGCCGAGGAGGTTCGGGTTGAAGGGTTCGACGATCCGGCAGTCGGCAACACTATTAGAGAAGAAAGAAAAAAAATTAGGAAAAGGTACTTGAAAATATTATAAAAACCTCATTGATAAATAAACTTACTTGGCAACCCTTGCGGCATCCCAGCCGAGAAGGGTGTTGTCTCCCTGAGCCCTCTCCCCGGCCGACGAGCTCGCGGCGATCTCTCGCGACCGAGTATTACGGGGAGGAGGGGATACGACTTGTGTGGGGGGAGGCGAGGGAGATCTCCTCGGCGAGATCCTCTGCTCGGTAGCAGGGGGCGAGAAGAGCCCCCTCGGGTTATTTTGGCGATCTTCTTGGGTGGAGCCCCCGAGGTCTCCGCTCCTTTCCTTTTCTTGCTGGAGCCGTCAACTACCTTGCGCTCGCGCAGCATTCTCGCTTGTTGCATCATCCTGCTCGACAGTATGCGATCAACTTCGATGGATGGGGGAAGGTAAGTGACAACTCTCTCCGGGACCACTACTAAGAAAGAAGACGAGAAGCATGTTAATATTTTCGAGGAGCAATTTCACAAAAAACTTAGCAAATCCACAAGAAACTTAGAAACATGTTGATACCTGGAGGGAACTCTCGAGTGAAGTGGTGAGGAGGTACTCGGAGACCTGCTCGCTCACGCATACACTCCCTGTTCAAGAAGCGACAGGACCTCTCCAGGTAGCGACGGTTGAGAACGCAGCAAATATGATATTGGAAGAGAGGTGTAAGACGGTGCTCGGCAGTTTTCTTGCGAGCCGTTTCACCTACAAAAACGAGGAGTTAGTCAGTATAGAAAGAGCGAGCAGAAATAAAAATAACTTACCACGAATTCTTTGATACTCAGTATCAAGGGGAATGCGATCAGAGGAGCCATCCGGCTTCACTGGACTTTTCCAGTCCCCGGCTACCTACCACCAGTTGGTCTTCCAATCCCTAATCTTGTTGGGAACCCCCTCAACCAATTTGAAATTATCTCGGCCCCTCACATAGTAGTATCCATGGCCCACGTTCTCTCCGGCCTCGGCAACCTAAAGGAGATAATTGATCTCTTTTGGGCTTAACCATGTGTTCCGACACCCATTCTCGACCGCCACCAGGCCGAACAATGTAAGAATGCCGATCAGGTTCGACCAACCGTTCGGCAAAATTTGAGAAGGGGCGACTTTTAAGAAATGTAAAAAATTGGAGATACTGGGGTGCAGGGGGAACCTAAGCCCTGCCTCCATCATGCCGATGTTGACGGCGACCATCCCTTCTGGCGGCTGGTCGGCCCTCTCATCCGGGCGAGGAACAAAGAAACAAACATCGGCCGGCAGCTGGTACTTCTTTCTGGAATTTTCTAGCTGGGCCGAGGAGACGGTGCTCGCATACTTACAGGCTTCATATCTTGATTCGAAAGCTTCTCGGCTCGGGCGAGGAACCTCTCGAGGAGGGTATTCGCAGAAATATTTGTAATAGGCCTCCCTCGAGACCTCGTCGCCATCTAACCTCTCCCTACCACTCAAAATGTCCTTTATGCTCTCTGCATATTGAACAACTTCTTCGAAGTCCTCGCGGAGACTCCTCGTCAAGGTCTCCTCGACTTGGGCAGTTTCTAACTGTTCGCCCACCTCTCGATTCAAATCTGGATCGCGCAGATCTGAGTCAGTCTCCTCGGCATCATTGCCGGCATCGTCCCTGTCAGATTCTTCGAGCTCGTCGACATCGACGAGCACTGCCTTTCCTAGGTTTCGGACTCCAACATTGATGGGTTCAGGGGAGTGGATCCTAGAGTCCGAGGAGGATGCCCTCTCCATTAGAGCCAAGGCCAAACGGTCCCCGCCGCCGGAATTTTCAGAACCACCCACCAACGGCGGCGGGCCACCGTCGGAACCACCACCGGAGCCACCACCAACCTCCATTTTTTCTTAGAAATGGGGGAAGAAGAAGTTTTAAAAGAAGAAAATGAGAGTTAAATACCTTTGTATCGATCGAAAACCACCACAAGACTCGCCGGAAAAGCTTGAGAGAGAAGCTTGGAAGGAAGCTTGAGGAAATTCGAAAATGGCAAGAGTGAAAAGTGTTTCAAAGAAGGTGAAAGTCATATTTATAGGCAAAGTCGACTAGGGACCTATGTGCAAAAAACGGGGTCAAATTCATAATTTTCCCAAAAATTTGGGCTCATTTCCGAATTTGAGTTCGGCGAGTGGACCCCACGCGCGACCTTTGAGGTCGGCACGCGCCCCACCCGCCAAATTCAAATTCTTTGCGCCGCCCACGCGTCTGACACATGTCAGATCCGTCATTATGAAAAGCTGCTTTGATAATCGTGCTTGGCACTGGAGACGAGGCGACCGCCTCCATCACACGTCATCAAGTCAAAATTGATTGTGTTGTCGAGAATAATTCTTACCATCCAGGGAGACGACCATACTGCTCGCCTTACCATTCTACGAATACGAAGAAAGGCGACCAGGGGGCAAATGTTATACCTAGTCAAAGAAGTCAATCTTTGACAAGTCAATCCTAGTCACCAGCTTACGTGGCGAGGACCAGTCAACAAAGTCGTGCGACGACTAGTCAACAAGACCAAGAAAATGTAATAGAATAGATGTATTTAATATATTTAAGTGCTCGCTCAAAGATGTTGGCGAGCACACGTTTTAGTTAGCTGCTCGCCCAAGTGTGTGGCGAGCACATGTCTATCTTAGCTAGAATAGTCTAAGTATTGAAGCCTTGGGAGACAGCATGGAGCGTGGCGACCACACTCCTCGACATGGTCCTCCGGCGACCACCGTGGCTCAGCTCCTCGGCATTTCGGCGAGGACGAGCACCAAAGGCGGTTTAGCATTAAATGCGCCATCAAATCACCTTTTCGGGCAGAAGACAGGTCCAATGAGGGCGTGCCACGTGTAAAGGGCGGGCAGCCCCTAGAAACCACTATATAATGCCTAAAAGAGGCTCATTTGTACACAAGTTACCCATTCCGACAAATCACTCCCTACCCAAAGCAATAAACTCTCCCAAGCTTCTAAAGCTTTAGCTTCTCCAAGAAGCTATATCTTGTGTTCTTGTTTGTTCTTCATTAGATCATCAAGATCATCATATAAATACTCCCTAAACACGTAATAAACCCCCGATCATTATACATGTTTGTTTCGTGCTAACAAATAGTCCACATCCGATTCAACCATCAAAAGCACGTACAACAGCAACAACTGACGCCGTCTGTCGGAAATCTGAGCCAAGGCGTGAGGATTTCCAAAATATTTTGGGATACCGATAATGCTGTTCCCAGAAATCAATCTTTGGGAGTTGGAAGATTTCCCAATATCCGCTTCCAATCGAACCCAGGGCTCAGCCAAGGTCGGAGCCCCGTCGTGAAGACTTTGCTTGTCGTCTGTTGGAGCGCCACCTCAATGTGCGCGTCGCTATCACCATCTCCGCCGCTGCAAATCGCAGCCGTCGAGCGCTCCCCAGAGCTGTTTTCAACTTCCGATCATTCACGGAGGTGGCTGATTAACGGCGTCTTGCGTTCCGGTCGTCGTCGTGCACCGACTAATCGAAAGTCACCCCACGTTCGATTATTGTCGGCTCTGCGTCAGCACGATTGAATCCAGTGCATAGGGCCGAGCCTGAGACCACTTCGCCGTTTTGATGAAGCATTCTCTCGAGTTCGTGGATACCGCCGTCGGTTTCTCCAACTGGTGACTGGCGCGCGAACCGTCGCCGCTCCGCCGTGGGTTTTCATAGATTTCCCACCCTCGGCTCTGAGATACTTCAGGCTCAGCACCAATCGAAGTGGGTTTCCATGGCTTCTACCTTGTTGCCAGAAAAGAAATTGCAGACCACCGTAAAAACCTGAACCACTGTTGCAAATCGTGTCTCTGACTATCATTTGTGGAGGTAACCCTTTATCTCTACTGGAATGGAAAAACATTAAAAGGATTATTAAGTCTCTTGTCAATTCGATTGACTTCAGGCATGAGTATGCCTATTCCTGTTTGTTTGATATATTGTGTCACGAACACAACACCTGTTCGATGAAATGCTCAAGAGAGTTGTGATTTTTTTATTATTTTTTGCTTTATTTTTCTGGGAAAAATCCCCTTCTGCTTGCTTAATTTCGGATGCTTAGATATGGTAACAAGAAACCTTGCTTAAGCAGAAATATATAAGTTCTTTGTTTGCCATGGTGACTCAATATAGAAGTGAAACTTCCAAAGCTAAGCCTGGCGTTTGCGGTAGCATAAAGAAGTGAAAACGTAATTCCCTGCTCTGCTTTTCTTTTTTCTTGTTTCGGACAAAAAGGGTATTATACTGCTCTATCCTGGATATCACGAGTAATAATCTAGCACATGCTGCACTTATTTTTCTGTAATACATGCGCGTGTTGACGTTATTATGCATATGGAATGGTTTGTAGAGTTGCCCTATTCACATGTTTGCTTGGGTATTTATTCCTTATAACTTTGTTCTGAGGAATGATTAGTTCTAGTATCTGCTTAAGTTTATGATATTGGTCTGATCAACAGCGTGAATGTTGGGAATAAAATGAGTTATGTTTTGATTGAATACCAAAACCCCCTGAAAACATGCCTAAGTCATGATTGAATGTGTTCTAGAAATGTTAGAACATATAGTATAAAGGCTAGATGAGGAGCTAATATGTTAGGTAGCTCTTAGATGATTAGATGCACAATTTGAGGGGGAATACATGCTTAAAAGTCCATCAAGATCAAGTCCCCTCAAGGCTCAAACTCTGGATACAACACCAAGTTATTTGAAGACCAACTATACTGATCAGGAGAGTTGTCCAGAGGAGTTGTCTCAGTACAAGTAATCAAGATCAAGTGCTCTGAAAGCCTGAGGTCAACTATGCTGAAGAAATAGAGACAACCACACCCTAAAGAACTACAAATCAACATGCCAAGATCACTTTGATGTGAAGCAAAGGGTATGAGCCAAGTCATCTGAAGAAGAGCAAGCCAATATTGCTGATAAGCAAGACTGCTGATAGTGATAAGGAGAGTTGTCCAAATGATGAGGAATGTTGTCCTATCAATGGAACAACCTTCAGAAGCAATGTCCAAGTCTTAACAAGAGAATCTGAAAGTCAGACATTGGGAAGAGTACTACAGAATGAAGACAAAGCTCTTACAGCCGTTTATTTCCCAAATGAGGACATGTCACTATCAAGATTCTGTCTTCAAAGTTGAAGAACTAAAATAAGACATTTATGGACATTGGAGGCTGCCTCTCCAACGGGCAAATCCTTCATTTGTCTATAAATACAGAAGTGTGAAGACCATTTGAAAGCATCCAACTTCAACCTCAACCAAGCACCTCTAACCTCAAGCTCTTACAAACTAGAGTGCTTTCAAAGCTTTCAAAGACTATCTTAGTCTTCATACACTTCTTCTAAGCTGAACTACATTGTATATCCATACACAAGCTTAGAGAGATATCCTAACCTTATACACTGATCTTCATTGTAAAGGATATCTCATTAGTTGGAACCTTACTTCAATCCTCATATCTTTCAAGAGTGAAAGTGAGAAGGTTGTAGTAGTAGAAGTGGTAGGAGCTGACTGTTGAGAGAAGAACAGTTCAGTTCTGAGTTGAGAAGAGGGTACTAGGACTCTAGACATCCTAGGGATCAATTCACCAAGGAGTGGTGTTCTTGATCAAGTGCACCTTGGCACTATAAAACAAGTTAATTCCAAAGAGAAGGAATTATCCTGTTAAATCAGGGAAAGTGGATGTAGGAGCTTGAGCCTCTGAACCACTATAACTCCTTGTGTTGATTTACTTTCAAGTACTTTCATACACTCAACACTGCACACAAAACTGATCTTTCAAAGGATAAACATTCAAAGACTGTGCAAAACTGATTTGGACAAGTTCCCTGAAACTGGACTGTATTGAATTGACTAAGTGATTTCAGAAACTAAAGGAGTCTAAACTAAAAGGGCCAACCACTATTCCGCACATATAACTCCCCTAGATAGTTATTCAACTAAGTACTCAATAGTACTTAGTAGTCTGATTATCTTAGAAGAGATAATCATCTTCAGCAGAGTTGTCCAAGACAACCTTGCTGAGTTCTGGTTTGATCAAAGTTAAAAGAATTTGCATACAAGTGTATTCCCCCCCCCCCCCCATACACTTGTTATATACTCCTTTCAGGACCAACAAGTGGTATCAGAGCAGGGGTTCAAAGACCACTGCTTCTGAAAAGCTATCTTGGTTTTCAAAATCATATATTTTAGTGTGGTCACTGAACTGATCTATCTGAAATCGTATTTGATTATTGACTGACTGTTTGTTCTTGAGATATGGACAACAACAATGCTGCTGTTCCACCTCCTGCTGTCCAAGGACTGGACAACATGGCCACAAATCCAGTCAACCACATTTCACATCACAAACTGCCCATGTTCTCAATAGATAATTATGATTTCTGGAAAATCAGAATGAGGGCTCATCTTGCATCTCTACACACTGATATGCTGAGAGTGATCACAAGAGGTCCTTTTGTGTTCACATTTGTCAATCCCAAAGCCACTGAGGCTCAAAAGGCAGACACAAGAGAGATGCTCCCCAAATATGAAGATGACTTCACTGCTGATGAAAAGAGGAAAGATAACTTGAATTATCTTGCCATGAACACCCTCTACCAAACAATTCCAGATGCAATAATGGGTAGAGTCTACCACTGCACAACTGCCAAAGAAATTTGGGATACTCTTGCTGAAATGTGTGAGGGTACTGAAAAGATCAAGGAGAATAAGCTCCAAGTTGCTGTGCAGAAATTTGAACAGTTTGCAATGGAGTCTGAGGAGTCCATTGATAAGTTTGCTGGTAGATTCACTGATGTGATGAATGAGATCAACTCATTGGGCAAGGTCTACACTAAGAGAGAAGTTGGATTGAAGATCTTAAGGAGTCTCACTCAAAAGTGGGATGTCTATGCTGTGATGATGCAAAATACCAAAGATCTTTCCACCATGCCCATGCAACAAATCTTCTCTGAACTCAAAGCATATGAGTTCGACCTCAATAGAAGAAAGCCTATTGAGGAACCTTCAAATCCTACTAAGGGAGTGGCATTCAAAGCCAAAACTGCTGAACCAGAAATGCAGTCCACTCCAAGATCATCAAAGTCAGTCTCAAAGACTGAAATGAAGGAGGAACTAGCCTTGATGGCTAGAAGGTTTGAAAAGTTAAACTCAAGGTTTGGTAGATACAAGAAATTCTACCAGGACAACAAATTCAGGAGATACAATCCTCCTGAAGCCCAGGATGAAGTCAAAAAGCCTGAAGAGAAAAGATCAGAGGAGAAGTACTCTGATAGGAGAAGGTCCAGTAGAGCTGAACCCTCATCATCAAAAAGAAGAGATGAATCAAAGAAAGATGATAATGAAGATCTGTGCTATAACTGCAAGAAGAAAGGGCACTTCCAGTATGATTGCCCTGAATTAAGCTCTAAGGAGAGAAGAGAGAGGCAAGCTAAAAGAGATAGAAAATTCACCAATAAAAAGGCCATGATGGCTGGTGAAGGATCTGAAAGTGCTGAAAGCTTCAACTCTTCTGATGGACTGTTCTCCAACAGTGAAGATGATGATGATGTCTGCAACATGGCTCTTGAGGATGATGAGGTATCCTCTACTTCTAGTTCACCATCATTCATCTCACAAAACAATAGTGAGGTCAACTTGAAGCTTTCCCTTGGAAAGTTGATGGAAGATTTCACTATGTTACAAGAATTTCATGATAATTGTGTGAGAGAAAATGAAAGATTGGCTATTGAACTTGCCAAAAACTCTGAGGCAGTTGTTGATGTCAAGTCTACTGAGTTGTATCAACAAGTCTTGAGAGAGCTTGAGGAAGCAAATCTCAGGATAGTTGACCAACAAAAGGAGATTGATGATCAACTTCTCTCTCAGAAGAGAAAAGATTTTGAACTCAAAATTCTCAATGCCAAGTTTGAAAACCTCTCACATGAATATGATATTCTTAAATCAAGTGAAGAGAGCCTGAAATTAAAGATGTCTGCTCTGAAGAAATCCTCTAGAGCAATAGAGGAAATTCAGAGTTATCAAAGACCTATGGCTCAAAGAAGTGGATTAGGTTTTGATCCATTTGAATCTTCACCTTGTCTTAGTGTTGCTTCTGTAAGTAACACTAAGAGAATCTTTGTTAAGTCAGTGGCACAAACTGAAAATGAAATAATTAAGCCACTGAACAAAGGAAAGGGCAAAATGGATGATCTGCCTACTCAAATGCTTCAGGAGAATAGGCCTAAACCTAAGGAAATGGCCAAAGCTCCTGAACATAAGATGAATGTTGGTCAGCAGAGTAGACCCAATGGTAGGGCAACTCTACTGAACAATGTTCAGAGGAAGTGTCCAAGGTATAATCAGCCTAGGCCAACTCTTCTGAGAAAGCCTTAGCTGAATAGACCTAAGGACAACTATCCTCAAAGGCAGAATAAAATGAGACAACCAAAACCCTTCATGCCAAAGGGTAATGGTCATAAGAAAGCCTTTCCTCAAAGATTCCCTCAAGTTGCACAAAGAACTCAAAAGTTCAGGAGACTTGACAACTCTCCTGAAACTTATAGAGTTAACACATTCACACACACTTTCCCAAAGGCATTTAAGGGAAAGACAGTGTATTTAGATGCTAGAGGAAGACAACTTAGCCACCTTGAATCAATCAGGGTTATTAGGCAAGTTTGGGTTCCTAAAGGTACAGCTAACCTCTCAGGACCCAAAACTCAAAGGGTACCTAAACCTATCTAATTGCAGGTACCTATGGGCCACAAGAAGAGGAGCATGAGCAAAAAGTCAGCATGGTACCTTGACAGTGGATGTTCAAGGCACATGACTGGAAACAAGGAACTCCTCACTGATTTTATTGAAAAAGAAGCCCCAAATGTCACATTTGGAGACAGCTCACAAGCAACTACAAAAGGTTATGGTACTTTGATGATTGGTAACATCAAAGTATCCAATGTATCTTATGTGGCTGGTCTCAAGTATAATCTCCTAAGTATCAGTCAATTTTGTGATAAAGATTTCAAAGTTGAGTTTTCTAGTGTAAAATGCTTAATCAAAGATAAGGCTCAACAAACTTTATTGACTGGAACTAGAAAAGGAAATGTGTATTTTGCAGACTGGGACAAGTCTACTGATGCTGCATGCTTCATTGCTAAGAGCTCTAGTGAACAAAGTTGGTTATGGCATAAAAGACTAAACCACTTGAACTTCAAAACAATGAACAAAATTGCTAGAAATGCATTAGTTAAAGGACTACCTAATGAGGTTTTCATTAAAGAGCATGTTTGCAAATCATGCCAAGAAGGAAAACAGATTAAGGCCTCATTTAAGGGAAAACCAGTCATTTCTACTGAAAGGGTACTTGAACTTTTACATATGGACTTATTTGGACCAATTACCCCTGCAAGCATAAATGGTAGAAAATACACATTGGTGGTAGTAGATGACTTCTCTAGGTTCACATGGGTAGTATTTCTCCTTAATAAGAAGGAAACTCAAGTCAAACTGCCTGAACTTCTAAAGAGATTGTCAAATGTGAAAAGTCTTATCATTATCAAGATAAGATCTGATAAAGGCACTGAGTTCATTAATTCATACATCAATGAGTATTGCCTATCTAATGGAATAGCTCATGAAACCTCATCAGCTAGAACTCCCCAACAAAATGGAGTTGCAGAGAGGAGAAATAGAACTTTAAAAGAAGCTGCTAGAACCTTAATTGCTGATTCAAACTTACCTAAGAGGTTTTGGGCTGAAGCTATAAACACTGCATGCCATACTCAAAATAGATGTTTGATCACTAAGGGGCAAGGCAAAACCCCTTATGAACTCTGGAAAGGAAGAATGCCTAAAGTGTCATACTTTCACATTTTTGGTTGCAAGTGTTTTATTCACAATAATGGGAAAGATCAGCTGAAAGCCTTTGATAGCAAAGCTGATGAAGGAGTATTCCTTGGATACTCTCAAATCAGTAGAGCTTTCAGAGTCTACAACAAGAAAACCCTTATTGTAGAGGAAACACCTCATGTTGTGTTTGATGAATCTATTCATGAGTTCAGGAATGAGAACTTGGAATCAGAAGAAATCACACAAAGGACAACCAGACTGAGCTTAAAAGACAAAGACACTGAATTCATAGAAGTTGTCCAAGCCAACCTACCTGAAAAACTCCCATTGGACAACAATCCTGAAGGCAGCCTTCCTGAGGGAAATCCCACTGAAAGGAATGGTGAACTGAATGATCCAATCCCAGTTCACATCCAGGTAACAACTACCAATGAAGAAGCAGTTCCTGCTGAGGTAGTTAATGGATTAAATAATCAAGGGGGAACTCAATATGTTGAAAATGCCAATGTCCCTGACATTGAGGACAGCACCCCTGATTATGATCCTGAATTAGATTCTGCATTCAATTATCCTGAATTTTATGATCTAAATGACTCAACTTCAGTAGAGGACAACTCTACTGAAGAGATCAGAAAAAGAAGGACTTGGTTGTCTGACCATCCTACTGATCTCATACTTGGTGACCCAAGTATTGGAGTCAAAACAAGGAGATTCCATGGTGAAAGTGCTCTTTTTTGTTGTTTCTTGTCAGAACAAGAACCAAGTGACATTGAGGAAGCACTTCAAGATGCCAATTGGATCACAGCCATGCAGGAAGAACTGAATCAATTCACCAGAAATGAAGTTTGGGAGCTGGTGGATAGACCTTCACATCAAGATGTTATTGGAACAAAGTGGGTGTTCAAGAACAAGAAGAATGAAAATGATGTGATTGTCAGAAACAAAGCAAGACTTGTGGCAAAGGGTTATTGCCAACATGAAGGCATTGACTATGATGAGACATTTGCACCTGTGGCAAGGCTAGAAGCAATAAGGCTCTTTCTAGCCTATGCAGCCCACAAGAGGTTCAAAGTATATCAAATGGATGTCAAGAGTGCCTTTCTGAATGGAGTCTTGAAAGAAGAAGTCTATGTGGAGCAACCACCAGGATTTGAGATTGGAAATCAAGTCTACAGACTGAAGAAGGCTCTATATGGACTCAAACAAGCCCCTAGGGCTTGGTATGATACACTATCACAATTTCTCTTGGATCATGGATTCACCAACGGAACTGTGGACAGAACTCTCATCAGAATCTCTGAAGGAGAGGACATCTTGCTTGTCCAAATTTATGTGGATGACATAATATTTGGATCTCCCAATGAGAAGCTGTGTGAGAAGTTCTCAAAGCTAATGCAAAGCAAGTTTGAGATGTCCATGATGGGGTTGATGAACTTCTTTTTGGGTCTACAAGTCAAGCAATCAAAAGAAGGAATCTTCATCAACCAAGCTAAGTACACCAGAGAAATGATCAAGAAGTTTGGGTGTGCTACTAGCAAGCCAGTAAGGATCCCAATGAACACAAATTGGAAGATGGATCCTGATGAGAGTGGTGTATCAACCAACTCTACTGAGTATAGAGGAATAATTGGTTCACTTCTCTATCTCACTGCCAGCAGACCTGACATCACCTTTGCAGTTGGTGTTTGAGCAAGATTTCAAGCAAATCCTAAGAAAAGCCATCTTGAGGCTGCTAAGAGGATTTTGAGGTATCTCAAAGGCACTGAAAATCTAGGCCTTTGGTACCCTGCTGATGACAACATTGAGTTAACTGGTTACTCAGATGCTGATTATGGAGGTTGCAGAATTGATAGGAAGTCCACTTCAGGGACTTGTCAATTCTTAGGCAACAAACTCATATCTTGGTTTTCCAAGAAGCAGAACACAGTGGCTACTTCCACCACTGAAGTTGAGTATGTTGCAGCTGGAAGTTGTTGTGCTCAGATCCTATGGTTGAGACAACAACTAAGAGACTACATAGTCAACTCTACTGAAGTGCCCATATTTTGTGATAACAATAGTGCCATTGCTATATCACAAAATCCTGTCTTGCATACAAGATGCAAACATGTGGACATCAAGCATCACTTCATTAGAGATCATGTGGAGAAGAAGGATATAAAGTTGGTCAAGATCCACACAGATCATCAAAAAGCTGATATACTAACTAAGCCACTTGCAGAGGCAAGGTTTCTGGAGCTATCAGCAGAGTTGGGTTTACTTGATCCAGGGAAATTGGACAAGTAAAACTCATTGAAGTTAATGGATGTAAAAGAGCTGAATTGATCTTCAGCAGACTTGGACAAGTCTACTGAAGTACAGAAGAGATGATCACAATTGTTCAGGACACTTGTCCATTGAAACTCAGGACTCTTGTCCACATCTCTTCAGGGCACTTGTCCTTGTAGGGTCAGATAAGTTGTCCTGGCTATCAAACTATTTTCTTGGTTTGATAAGCACCTATTTTGGGTAATCATTGTCTACCTTGATACCTGTCCCAATTACAGATATCATCTCTGTGGGATTTAATTTGTCCCCCACCCAAAAGGTCGCTTTCCATGCATTAAATGCCAAGATTTAACTCTTGTTTGCATTGCACTTTTCAAGCCATGATCTATCTCGAAAACTCCCCAACCATTAACTAATATTAAATACCTTCCACGTTTTGAATAAAACCAACAAGTCATTGTTACATTGGTTTTTAACCATTGGATCAAAACTGGCCAACTCCCCTGAAATTCATCCTGGCCGTCCAAGTGTATCTTTCCATATTTGACAACAGTTGAAAATACAAAAACCTCACCAACTCATTGACAAACATTCTTTTTAGAATATTCTCAAGTCTTAAGAACTCCCCACACACTCTTCTTCCCCAAGCATTCGAAACCCTAGCTCATTCTCTTCAAAATCTCTCAAAACTTTCTCAATTTCATCTCTGTAATTTTCAATGGCTCCCAAAGTTAGACCAGAGATGATCATAGATTTTTCCAACAAGGCTCTTGACCTTGATTTTGGTTATTTGAGCAACAAGAACAACCTTCACTTTGAGCCCATAGTATCATTTACAAGTGAAGATCCTGAAATCACTCCAACCCTGAGATGGTTGAGAAGAGCAGGCCTTCAGAAGTTCATGGAGGAAAGGCCAAGCTCTTGTTTGGACAACTACATGGCTGAGTTCTTTGCCTTTCTCAAATGGAGAGGCAAACCAGAAGATGGTGAGATTTCCACCAGATTGTCCTATGTTGCTGAAGAAGAAGAGGAAGAGAGATTTCATAGAGTGAAATTCTCTTCAGAAGATCTTGAAGGAGCATTTGGATTGCCTTCTGAGGGAAGGAATCCAGAAGTTTATGGTACTGGCCATGAAGATGATATAGCTCAAGAGTGGCTATTAGTGCCAGGTCCTTTATCTTCAACACAAAACAAGAAGAGGCAAACCAGAAGATGGTGAGATTTCCACCAGATTGTCCTATGTTGCTGAAGAAGAAGAGGAAGAGAGATTTCATAGAGTGAAATTCTCTTCAGAAGATCTTGAAGGAGCATTTGGATTGCCTTCTGAGGGAAGGAATCCAGAAGTTTATGGTACTGGCCATGAAGATGATATAGCTCAAGAGTGGCTATTAGTGCCAGGTCCTTTATCTTCAACACAAAACAAGAAGACTCTTAAGCCTAAATTTCTCAATTTATTTGAGGTAATCACTAAGAGTCTCATGAGCAACACTGGAAGCTTGGAGCAGGTCAGCCATCCTAGAATCAGAATCATGGTTGCAGTCATTGATGCCAGTGACAAGGGTATCAAATTTGATTGGAGGACCTTCATTATTTCTGAGATGATGAAGGAAAAGGCCAAGTTTAAAGTGAGAGCTCATAACAAGGTTGTGCTAGAAGGGAAACTCAAGTATTGCACCAGGGTAAGCTTGTTGATTGAGAGATTTTCCCATTATTCCCAAATGCAAACCTTTGCAAAGCCCCTCCCAGCCCAAAAGATTTTGTTCAGAAAGCTCAGCAAGAAAACTGAGCAAAGGAGGATGATCGTGGCCAAACCTGCTGAAGAAAAGGTGGAGGAGAAGCCTAAAATGAAGAAAAGAACAAAGGCCAAAGTGGTGAAGACAAGGAAACTGTCTCAAATCCCCTCAGAGGAGAATTCAAGAGCTTCAACTGAGATTGAAGAAGTTGCTGAAGAGGGAGTGAGTGTACCTTCTGATCATTCAGAAGAGTTGAGACAGAAATACAATAAGACTAGACAAAAGTCTAAGGGTGATAAGAGGATCAGGGAGATTGTCCCTGAGAAGGATGATGAAGGAAGTGGGAGCAGTAGGGCTAGCAAGAGAAGGGACAAGCCTACTGACAAGGTGTTGGAGCTCCAAGAGGAAAGGTCTCTACAACTTGCTCTAAGAGAGAGCAGAGCTGAAAGCAGGACCAAATCAAAGTCAAGGACCAACTCATCTGGTTCTGGAACTCCAGAATCCAAGGTCCCTGAAGGTCAACCAATGGAGGCCAACATCCCTGAAATTCAGAATCCTGAGCCCAACTCCCCTGAAACCCATATAACCCCAACCAATCAACCTATCACCCCCATCAATCTTACAAAGAGATACTCTCCTGAAGGGAGTGTGCAAAGAAGTGGGATAGATGTGCTAGCAGATATAGCAGTTGATGAGACAAGATTAAACTCTCCCCTTGACTCATCTATGCTCAATTACTCAAAGCAATTAGAAGCTGCACTCTTTGAGCCAACCCCCCTGAGTAAAGCCCCTTCAGATCCATTGCTCTCTAAAGCAACTGAAGCACCTTCTATTGCACCCAACCCTTCTGAAGCCAACATTCCTGAACTAAACCTTCCTGAAGCCACCTTAGGAGAACCCAGAGCCAACTCCCCTATAACCCAAAGTCCCCATTCAAGTGGAGATGAGGAGGAGTATACTTATGAAAGTATGCTCAGAGGAGGAGCCAAGGCTACTGTGGACAGTCTGTACCCACAGCTTGCTGAATTTCTAAGAATTCAGAGGACATTTCATGATCTAAGGATGCTTGTTGATGTAAAAGACAAGTCTATGATGGAGATATCACAAGTCATCCAAGATAAGGGTGCAAACTGGTGGCAAGTGGAGGAGAACAGATTGCTACACTTTGCTGGAGTTTCAAAGACAAGATTTCTCATTGATGAGGAAGTGTTTGCAAAGCTGGTAGCTGATAAGATTAATGAGGAGAGGGAAAGGAAAGTTAAGGGCATCAAACACCCTGAAAGTAGCTCTAATGATGATGATTCCCCTGATGATCCCTCAAACCCCTCAAAACCCAACCCTCCTGAAACCCCTCAAGCCAACCTCCCTAAGCCTTCTGTCTCAGAAAGACTCTCCAAGCCCCCTAAAACCTATCATAGGAAAGGCTCTGTATCTTCAGAGGTGTTGACCAAGGGTGATAACACAACCAAAGACACATCTGCCAATGAAGGTTCTTCTGAACCCAAGGCACAACCTAAAGATATGGAGGTTCCTATACTAGAGGCTGGTTTGGTTAAGGCCTATTCAGTGTCAGATGAGTTGGACACTGATCAGCCCTTAATCATTCAGGATGACTCAGTGGCTGTTGATATAAGCACTGTGATCTCCCCACAACTGCCATCTTTGAACCTTGTTGAAGGCGGAGATGTTGCAGGATTAGGTGATGGAGTTGAAAAGGAGAACTTAGTGGAAAAACCAGAGGGAGTAGAGGATGATAGAGAGGTGGTGATCACTAGGATAGTGAGTGTACCACTAAATGAGGGTGATATAAGTGAGGAAGGGCAGGCTATTCTTGAAGTCAAATCTGAACTTCAGGAATCCCTTGATGAGAGGAGGCCTGTTTCTTTAAGTGAGGAAATCATTGTTGAAGGGAGAAAAGAATTAGTTGAAAATGAGGAGAAGACTGCTGATGTATCAGAGTCTTATGAAAAAGAATTGGAGGGAGACATGTGTGTTTTTACTGATGCTTTTGATTTGTCTGACATTGCAGGTATAACCTTTGATCAAATCTTTGCAGATGATCTCTTAACAGATGCACCCATTCAGGTTGATAGTGGTTCAGCACAAGCCTTGCTTGGGATGCAATCAGAGAAGTTGGATTCCTTGGCTCACCAAGTCCAATCAGCTCATGCAGAAACTTCTGGAGCCTTGGATGAGCATGGAAGAACTTTGGCATCTGTGGAGATGAGGCTAACTGGCTCAGAGGATGTGGTGTTACCTACCTTGGAGGCAAGGATCAGTGGAGTTGAGACTGGTCTGCAAAACATCTCCACTGAAGTTATCAAAGCTAAAAACACCATGAGGTCAGTTTCAAAGGATGTTAAGAAGGAGCAATCTTTACTAAGAATCAACCACAATAGGAATGTGAAGACATTGAGGTCAGTGGTGAAGAAAGCCCTTGGAAGAAAGACTGCCCTGCAAAGACAAAGAGCTGAAGAGCAAAGGCTAGCTATGGTGAAAGCAGCCTCAGAAAAATTTTCCCAAGAGGTATTGGCCAACATTGCTGAAGGTGCAGTGGCCAACCTCACTGAGCTTCTTAAGGCCCAACTAGATGCATCTCTAAAGACAACCATGGAGGAGGTTGTTCAACTGAAAATGAAGCCTGATCTAGCTTTCCTTAGCTTGAGCAGTGATAGGATGCAAAATATACATGATGAGAATGTATATCTGTTGGAGGAAATGAAGTCTCTAACCCAAGCCCAGTCCTTATTGGCATCTACTATGAGTGAACTGAAGCCAGAATGTTTTGATGCTGCCAAAAAGGGGGAAAGGGAAAGAGCAAGGGCAAAAGGTGCCTTAGTAATTGGAAGCCCAGTTAAAGGGGGAAATGGTAAAGACAAAGCCCCTGAAGGAAAGGAAAAAGAGCCAGCAGTGCTGAATTTGGATGATTTGGATGAAGAGGAGCAATTGGCACTTGCCTTGAAGAACTCTATGGCCTCAGCTCAAGAGGAAAGAGTAAGGCTACAACAAAGACCAGGTGGTGAAGTGTCTGGTTTGGACAAAGATGCTGAAGGTGTCCAAACCAGAGGAAAGATTAAGAGGGCAAAAGGAAAGAAAAGACAAGTTGAAACATTCACTGACTTTCCCAACAGCCTTGATCTTCCACCTGAATTCAGAATTGTTGATGATGAGCCTACCTCAAAGAAGGCGAAAACTGCTGAAAAGCCCAAGAATGCTGAAATATCCAAGACTGCTGAAGAAGACAAGTCTTCTGAAAAAGACAAGTCTACTGAGACCAAGTCCACTGAAGGTGCCAAAGCTTCTGAAAATGTAGAGGAGCTGTATGAAGAAGGCTTTGGACCAGGACCCAAGAAGAAGAAAGTGGTGGTGCTAAATGATCCATCAAAGCTGTTTCATGAAGGGTATGGCAAAGACCCTGAAACACAACAGAAATTGGCCATGATGAGGGCCCCAAGAAAAAATGGACTTGATGGATGAAGCACAAAGAGCAAGAGACAAGAGAAGAGCAGACTTCCAAAAGCCAAGAAGGAACAGAGCAACATATAACAAGATGAAGCCACAACTACTAATCCCAATGGACACCAAATATCCTCACTTGGATAAATGGGTACCAATCCAGCTGAACGACTCATGGGAGGAAGCAAAAAGGGAGTATGTCTATGATCAGTATGTCATTGACAGATGGAATGGAAGAGATGCCAACTCCACTTTTGCAGAGTTCATGATAGAATACTACAGAGAGCTCTATCAACAATTGCTTGCAGCTACTGACATTGCAAGATTTGAACTCAAAGCTCCCAAACCAATCATTTACATGCCTCCAAAGCTTGAAGGATGGATTGACCAAGCAAGGATTCTGAGAGAATTCACTGAGATCCTCAAGCTGAACAAGATGGTTCTTGGTCCTAAGGGAACAAACCAAGAAGCCATGGCCTTGAAAAGAAGAGTGTGGGCACAATATGGGATAGTGCCACCTCCTGAGGATGATCTTTGAAATGGCTAAGTCTTCTGACCTATCTTAATTGATCAACTATGCTGAAATATGGTCAAGAGTGCTGATGTGGTGTGCTGTGAAAATCTGTTTGCTCTGATATGCTTTGGATTGCTCTGATATAAGCATGATTCTCTGAAATCTGATGTTTTGCTCTGATCAGTGTTGTTAGTATTTGCTCTGACTCAAAAATTCTAGAAATATTTTGTGTAGTGAAATGCTCTGATGTATTTAGTGTTAATGATTCATGCTCTGATATGTTAATTTCAACTATCAACATGCTTGTAATGATTTTCTAATGAATGATAGTTGAATTTACTTTGAATCAAGAAACACTCATCTCTCTATGCCTATCTATGAAACCTATCTGCAACATGAATGGTGAATACACTAACACATTGCTTTTCAGGATAATTGACATTAGTCATGTCTTCTGAAGATTAATGTAATAGGTGTAGCTAAGTCACTTTTGCATAAGTTGTATAGGTTTTGGCATCATCAAAAAGGGGGAAATTGTTGGGAATAAAATGAGTTATGTTTTGATTGAATACCAAAACCCCCTGAAAACATGCCTAAGTCATGATTGAATGTGTTCTAGAAATGTTAGAACATATAGTATAAAGGCTAGATGAGGAGCTAATATGTTAGGTAGCTCTTAGATGATTAGATGCACAATTTGAGGGGGAACACATGCTTAAAAGTCCATCAAGATCAAGTCCCCTCAAGGCTCAAACTCTGGATACAACACCAAGTTCTTTGAAGACCAACTATACTGATCAGGAGAGTTGTCCAGAGGAGTTGTCTCAGTACAAGTAATCAAGATCAAGTGCTCTGAAAGCCTGAGGTCAACTATGCTGAAGAAATAGAGACAACCACACCCTAAAGAACTACAAATCAACATGCCAAGATCACTTTGATGTGAAGCAAAGGGTATGAGCCAAGTCATCTGAAGAAGAGCAAGCCAATCTTGCTGATAAGCAAGACTGCTGATAGTGATAAGGAGAGTTGTCCAAATGATGAGGAATGTTGTCCTATCAATGGAACAACCTTCAGAAGCAATGTCCAAGTCTTAACAAGAGAATCTGAAAGTCAGACATTGGGAAGAGTACTACAGAATGAAGACAAAGCTCTTACAGCCGTTTATTTCCCAAATGAGGACATGTCACTATCAAGATTCTGTCTTCAAAGTTGAAGAACTAAAAGAAGACATTTATGGACATTGGAGGCTGCCTCTCCAACGGGCAAATCCTTCATTTGTCTATAAATACAGAAGTGTGAAGACCATTTGAAAGCATCCAACTTCAACCTCAACCAAGCACCTCTAACCTCAAGCTCTTACAAACTAGAGTGCTTTCAAAGCTTTCAAAGACTATCTTAGTCTTCATACACTTCTTCTAAGCTGAACTACATTGTATATCCATACACAAGCTTAGAGAGATATCCTAACCTTATACACTGATCTTCATTGTAAAGGATATCTCATTAGTTGGAACCTTACTTCAATCCTCATATCTTTCAAGAGTGAAAGTGAGAAGGTTGTAGTAGTAGAAGTGGTAGGAGCTGACTGTTGAGAGAAGAACAGTTCAGTTCTGAGTTGAGAAGAGGGTACTAGGACTCTAGACATCCTAGGGATCAATTCACCAAGGAGTGGTGTTCTTGATCAAGTGCACCTTGGCACTATAAAACAAGTTAATTCCAAAGAGAAAGAATTATCCTGTTAAATCAGGGAAAGTGGATGTAGGAGCTTGAGCCTCTGAACCACTATAACTCCTTGTGTTGATTTACTTTCAAGTACTTTCATACACTCAACACTGCACACAAAACTGATCTTTCAAAGGATAAACATTCAAAGACTGTGCAAAACTGATTTGGACAAGTTCCCTGAAACTGGACTGTATTGAATTGACTAAGTGATTTCAGAAACTAAAGGAGTCTAAACTAAAAGGGCCAACCACTATTCCGCACATATAACTCCCCTAGATAGTTATTCAACTAAGTACTCAATAGTACTTAGTAGTCTGATTATCTTAGAAGAGTTAATCATCTTCAGCAGAGTTGTCCAAGACAACCTTGCTGAGTTCTGGTTTGATCAAAGTTAAAAGAATTTGCATACAAGTGTATTCCCCCCCCCCCCCATACACTTGTTATATACTCCTTTCAGGACCAACAGTGAATTACGTGTGCACGACTCCACTTTGTTCAATCTTTAAAGCTCAATATAGTAAATGGTAATTGATGGAACTTTTTGTTCAAAACTTGGAAACTGCACTTTATAAAATTCCAGGATCCCTCTTGGTCTAAGAATAGAAACACAATGCCATGCTTTAAGTACTAAATAAACTAATAAAAATAAGATGGAAGAAGACTTAGTTCATTTCTAAATTATGAAGAATAGAGCAATGCAAGCTGGACTTATGACTTGGATGTGTTGGTATTCAATATTATAATATAGTTGTTATGAACTACAAATAAATTATGAAATGTTCGAGTTTGAACTTCATGTTGTATTGAATGTGAATTTCTGTGATGATGATTGACTTGAGTATCTGATCCCACATGTGAATATTTCTTCTGTTTGGTGTATACTATCACACACACCCCATATGTGATGCAATGTTCGAGAGAGACGTGGCTTCTTGGCTTTACTCTTACGTGAGAAATTGTTCATTTCCTGAACTAATCATGTTTATCATTTGTAAATTTTAAAAATGGAATAGAATTTGCGGGACATAATTTAATATCAATCTCATTTCTTATTTTCCTTTGAGAATAAGATATAGAACTCGTTGTAGTACCCCTGTGTGGCCGTATGAAAATTTTGATTTGTGTAGAATTCAAATCTAAGGGCCATGTAATGATCATCACATGGGCTGAGTAAATGTGCACTCAGGGTGTTTGATGTTATGCCTGAGAGATTTGTTGTCTTTTTACTGTAATTGCTTGCTCTCGGTTAGAATGTCTAGCTGGTTTTGTTGTCGAAAATTAACGTGTTATGTTTTGGATATGAAAACTTGTTTGGTTCTTCTGTCTGCTTGGCTGCAATTACGGAAGATTATATAAGAAGTGTGTTGTGATTATTATTAGAAAGTGAAATTGAGGTTTGCTAATTTTATTTTCTAATCACACTGCTTAGTCGCTTGCTGCTGTGACTAAGGTTTTAAGTAAAAAAAAAAATCTGAAAGATATGAATTTTGCGATGATGATGGAATTCGAGAATCGTTACTTTGTGAAAAATCTCTCATTCTCTAAATTAGAACTAACATGTATGCTTGAAACGTATTTGGTATCATGTTGATTAGACTTTATGTCCCTTTGCTGGAATTTTCGGGAAAACATGATTACGAAGTTTCGATGGCGATGAGCATTGTGTTTTGGATGAAAAACTATGTGCGAGGAACATAAGATGTTTTGAGAAAAATATTATTGAGCACTATGGACAGCAGGAATGAATGATCACACATAATATATTTATACATGTGTATATAATAAAAGTTCAGTAATGAAATTTGAATGTTAATGGTGATTCATGTTGCTCATCATTTATATCTACTTGTTGGAACTTCTTCGAATGAAAATTGTGTATTTGACTTTTGAATTGAAAATTATCTTATCTCTAATAGTTGATTTTGCTAATCAAATCTGGATGCCTCCTGAATTTTTTTTAGAAGTGTTAATTTATGGTGAAATAATAATTGTATTTGCACGACAACTTAGTCGTATAATTGAGACACTAAATTCATAACTCGTGTCCAAAACTTGAATATATCTATTTGAAAGTGTGTGTGGATGGTATTACTAGTGTTTAAGTGAAAAACAGAACGATGTTACACTGAATGTTGAGACAAATAGTGTAACATAAACTCAAACAAAATATCAGAAAAGACAGACACAGCGGAAGACTAAAACACTAGAAATAAACTGAACACAATGCGTGTTAAGTAAAACAAGACTGATGCTACACTCAATGTTAGAACACTCAATGTAACACTAACTCGATTACAGAATATCAGAATACGAATAGCGGAAGACTTGAAAGTATGAAAACACAAAGACACAGAATTAACTTTTTAACATAGATTTTAATTTAAAATCTATGCGAGCCTCATGGCGAAACTTTCACTAATAATTATGTGAATACAAATGGTGTGTGAACAAATATTCACAACGGAAACAAGACTTGATAATGTATCTAGTCTAAAGATGGCTTAAGTGTAAAAATTACACTACCAAAAACTAATCTAACTCTATGATCTCTCTATCAAAGAAGTATAGAAAAGTCTATGTTGTACAGGAAGTTTGAACTCTTCGGCACAACGACATGAACATGCTAATGACAATTAATTCCTAACAGGATGAACACTAGTTTAAGAATTAAAGAATAGCACTTCGTGAAATATGTGACTCTCGGATCTGATGTGAATTTCTTCATGTTGTACGAGAATCTGATGAAGAAGAAATAATAATCACGATAATGTCTAAGTAGGACGAACACTTCACATAGACATTATGTGATTACTCTTAATTCTCCATGCTGAATAATGAAGACTTCCTTGTGTATTTATAGTGGAAAAAATGAATTCTAGAAGCTTCATAATCCATATCCTATTTTTTAGGATCTCATCCCTTCTTTTTAGCCCACTCTTCATTCCAATGAATTCTAGCACCTTCCAGCCTATTCTGGACGTTTTCAAAGGCAACCGCATGATCTACATACTTCTGCAAGCTTCCAGATCCTTCCAGTCTGGAACTGTGTAGAATGTTCTAGATCTTCAACCTGCGATGTTACAACATCCAAAGCAGCATCAACTAGAAAACAGAATTTAGACTTAGACAAAATAAGAAAGGTCGAATTAAGATGTTGCTGTGAATGTTAAGACATTTAAGAGTAACAGCATCTACACTATTGAATTTTTTATACGATTAAAATATCAAGACTGAAATGACGCAATGGCTTGAATATTTTTTCTGAGGAAAATGCACGCGACTCTCGCATTGGAAAATACATCAATGTTCAAGAGGAATGCACAAAAAGACGAATTTCACTCCACAGAGGATGAAAGGGCAGACAATTCATGCTTGAAAACTTGAGGGAGGTACCTCTTATCTTTTTATGCACATAAATATTGCTTGAAAATGAACTTATGATTAATAAGCTAGTCACAATTACTTTTGAAAAATTAGTTCATGTAAGAAATATAAATCTAACATGAGAACATGTGTTAAATATGATAAGATATGATTGGTGAGTTCAACTATCATATTACGCCCTCGATTTGATTCTCACTTTTGGTCAGGAGATAACAAAGATATGAAATGGTAAGTTATTATGAAAATTTGCGCACTTGCTGAATTAAGAATGTTTATTGATCGCAAATGCATGTTTCTGAATATGATGTTAATCCCGTCATTAACAAGCCCAAGAGTCTAAGACACTCCATTGCTTTGACTTGCTTTTGAGAATTAATTATATAAGCTTGTGGAAGAGCAACAATAGTCTGGGCGAAAGGAGAAGAATTTCGCTTCACAAAAAGGATGGGGGAATGAATGGACTCAACTGATTCATGTTTGACAACATAAAAGAGGTATCTCTACACTTTTATGTGAATCGAAATTGTAATACTAATCTGATAATTGAATTTGGCTCATTGTTATGATGAATTTGAGTGTGAAGAACAATTTATCTGTGATAGATAAGAACACGTGATTATAAGGGAGTAAATTTGAATGATCCTAGAGGTGATTTCTAAAATTTGGTCCAAATTAATGGACATCATTTTGAGTCTTACTTTTTTAGAATAAATTGTGTTCCGCATTACGTCGAAGAGACTCGTTGCCTTTTTGCTGAATTTTTCCTGATTAAGTGTCTAGGAAGCTTGATCGAGATAAACTAGTATATGCTCTGATTTGCATAAATGACTACTAAGATGTCGTGGAGAATGATTTAAGGCTCCGTTTGGATGAGTGGATTTGATTTGAGGAGGTATTTCAAATGAAAGGTTTTAAAAATAGATGGATTTCAAATGACATAGTTTTAGTGAGGATTTGAAATCCTCCCAATTTTAACTAAAAATTGTGTGGACAAAAACTAAGGGTTTGAAATCCATTCATAATCCAAACAAGTGGAGTGGATTTGGATGGTGGATTTAAAATCCATAGATCAAATCCCTCCATCCAAACGGAGCCTAAGTCTATTTACTTTAGTGTAGATGTTAATCTTCTCAATCAAATTCGCATGAGAATGCACTTTTTATTGAATGAGCTCTAGAATATTGACAAAGTATGTACTAAATCTTGGTACAAATTGCTATTTAACCTTTTTGTTGTGAGAAATTTCGAGAAGGTCTAGCCCAAAGGCCTTTAAGAACTCTGGGAGTGCTGAAAACACAAGAGGTTCTAGAGGGTTATTCAGGGCTCCGAAACCCAACATCCAGATTAGACAGTATGAGGCAGAGCATGCCAGGCCCCGAGGGCTAGCAGAGATGGGGAGTATTCTGGTCCCCGAGGGCTAGCAGAGATAGGGAGTGTTCTGGTCTGTGAGGGCTAGCAGAGATAAGATAAGTATATCGGTACCACATGTTAGTACAAATGTTTGATACATCCTAAAATATTAGATCTTTTGTATTAATTTGATATTACTATGAGCATGTCTTTAAGAGATTGACATATACGATTCGAGACTACTTTTTCCGTTAAATTAAGTATAGTCCCTTGGAGCTTACATGGTGGATTTATGTAGATATTTTAGAAATGATATTGGAATTGAGAATTACTTGAAATCTTAGAAGTATGAGTAGGTAATGCATATGTTGAGTTTTATGACTACTTTATGTGGGAGAATTAATGATTAGATATTGATGATGAGATGATGAGATGATTGTTATATGTTAGCATTATGATGAGATGATTGTTATATGTTAGCATTATGATGAGATGGTTGCTATATGTTAGCATTATGTTGAGATGATTGATATATGTTAACATTATGATGAGATGATTGCTATATGTTAATATGGTGTTGAGATAATGGATATGTCCTGATGATTAAGGCATAAGATAAAAGGAAAAGGCGAGGTTTATACAAACCTCACCCTGAGAAAATAAGTGAGTTTCGATGAACTCCACTTAGAGAAATTGCGAGGTTTATACAAACCTCACCCTGAGAAAATAAGTGAGTTTCGATGAACTCCACTAATTGCGAGGTTTATACAAACCTCACCCTGAGATATTTGCATGGGTTCTTGATGAACCCCACCCTTGAGAAAATGCGTAGGTTTATACAAACCTCACCCTGAAAATATGAGTGAGTTCCAATGAACCTCACTCTGAGAAAATGCTTATACAAACATCACCCTGAGAGAATGAGTGGGTTTCGATGAACCTCACCCTGAGAACTAATGCAGATTCGAAATGAACTTCATCCTAAGGGGAGAATTCAAAGCTCTAAGATCGAAAATCTCCATCCACCATAGCCTCTGAGGCTAGGGGGAGTAGGAGCTATGTGGAAACTCTACAAGTATCATAAAGTAAGTACAGAAGCCTGAATTCTCTAAAGTATCATAAAGTATGCACGTACCACAGAAGAAGGTAAAATAAAGCGAGGCAGCTAAAACCATTCAAGACTAGGGATATATGACCCTAGCTCTCCATAGAAAAACTCAGAGGTATAAAAGTAGGATCAAAGTTTCTTACGATTGGAGAGTGACCACAAGGCTGAGGGGAATTAGAGAACCCCTCACAATTCTGAGGTTCAATGATGAGCTTGATTTGAAGCCGTGAGGCCAGATTATTCTTGGGCCAAGTATTTCCAGCCCATGAGGGAATTCCTTAAGATCCAGTTTTGATGGATAAGGCCTGAAAGAAGGTCAATCAAAGGAGGTGGGAAGAGTCCACCAAAAGACCGAGTCTTAAGGGCGGTTGAGAAAGAAGAGGAAGAAGGATCTTCCTCTCTCCCACGAAAAGAGGTCAGGTATAAAAAGTAGGTTTGTTTTTATTTGGTGGCCTACGTTTTTTACATTAAGAATACATATTATTAACATTCTTGATAAGAAATATACGGAATACATACTGAAAAACACAGAAAATTCCCCTTTGATTCTCCTGAGAAAGATTCTGACTTGAGCGTCGGAGATTCCACGCCGGAATCCCCTCCGGCGTGTTTTTGCAGGTCTTTGAGGAGCTTGAAGGAGGATTATTCACTGGATAAGCTTGCGTGAAAGTGACGATCAAAGCCCACAACCGCAGTAATCCAGATAGGGAGATTCGATATCCCTACTCGTTATTTTTTGACGCAACAATACCCATGTCATTTTATGTTATTATTTTCATGTAATTTTAATTTATTATAATTACGTTTGTATAGAGAGTTTGTTTGTAAAACATATACGGAGTATATTCTTTACAATATTTATTATTATGCACGATTTTTTATTTCTTACCATTTTAATTTTATTTTTTATAATTATTAGTTACCTAAAGAATTATATTAATTGCGTAAAATTTTATATTAAACACGTAGAAATCTTATATTAATTATAAACTATCAATTTTTATGTGTATTTTAAGAGCTTGTAAAATATTATAATATTTTTAAATTGTTAAGTTTATATTTTTTTTTAGATCTCAATAATAATAATAATAATAATTATATAATAGATGTTATAGCTAATTAATACGGAGTATATACTATTCCAATTAACATTTTATGGCTCCAATTATAAGATTATTATAGATATTTATAAGATTTTTTGGGATAGAATTTTTGAAGAAAATTATTTTACTTAAATTAACATTAAATAGGGTAAATGGTTAGGTTAGAGTGTTATTCTTGTATTTGTAAATTTTGATGGATGTTCGGGACACGTGACACAAATCTACATATTTATTTATTTCTTTGCTCCTAAATTAAATGTTTGTACTAGAGACCGATTTAGGAGTTTTGGCTTGCTAACCTGTTATGCATCAGCAGGGTTTAAAATGTGTTGTACCGCAAATTAGAATTACACACATTTAACGTCTGATTGGGTAATGCACAATAAAATAATATGTCAATGATCGATTTAGGGGGGCGGGGGCAGAAGGCAGATAAGTATAATTTTTTGCCTCCCTTGACTTATAAATAGAGCCCATAATATGGACCCAATCCAATGCACCCGGATTTCCTATGAGTACACCCACGCGATGAGTACACACACGAAACGGATGAGTACACCCACATGGAAAATACAAAATTACCCTCCCCACAATTAAAACCATTCTTTCTCTTCTCTCCATTTCCATTCTTTCTCTTCTCTCCATTTCCATTTCAGTACACCCACCCACCACTCCCTCCCCACCACTCCAATGGCCGCCGCCCACCCACCTCCTCCCTCCCAGGCGCGGCCGCCGCCCACCCACCTCCTCCCTCGCGCCGCCGCCTGTGTTTCAAGAAGAAGGCGTCGACTACGTCACTCCTCCTCCCTCGCCACGCCGGCGCCCCTGTTTCAAGAAGTCGCCACCGCCGTCCGGTGTTTGAAGAAGGAGGCGTCGTCCGTTCGCACCCCTCATCACCCAAGCCTCGCCACCGCGGTTTGAAGAAGAAGAAGCTCGTTGGCACGCTGTTTGAAGAAGATCTGGTAGGTTTCTATTATTTTTTGGGAATTTTTGTTGTTTTTTCAAGCGATTTTTTTTTTGAAACATTTGGACAAAATTGTTTTACAGATCTGGTTCCCAACATTTTTGAAACATTGCACAGATCAGGTAGGTTACCAATTTTTTTCTTGCTCTTCGATTTGCCCATTCAAAAAAAAAAATCGTTGTTTTTTTTGACAAATTATGTTCGGGATTTTTTTTCGCACAAATTGAATTTGTTTGTGAAATGCTTTCGGACATTTTAACTATGTCCACCTAAAATTTTCGAACATTTTAGAAAAATTAGGGTTTTTAGTAGTTGGGAATTATTTTCGAACATATTGAGTTTGTTTTGAATTTTTTTTCGAACATATTGTGTTTGTTTTGGAAAAAATTTCGAACAACTTGAGTTTGTTTTGGAAAAAAATTCGAACAAGATGTTCAATTTTATTTTTCGGACAAATTTAAGTTGTTTTGAAATTTTTTTCGAACAAATTGAATTTGTTTTGGTAAAATTTCACGACATTTCAACTTTGTTTTGGTAAAATTTTCGAACATATTACGATTTTATTATTGTTGTTGAAATTTTGAATTTTTTGGATTTTTGATGTTTTGGTGGTGATGGTGGGATCCGACTGATTCGTGTGTGAAATGGAATAGATGGGTGTACTCATCCTGCGTTTTTTTTTAAAGTACATGAGGGGTAAATACGTCATTTCGCAACACCCTTGGGACAAAAAAAAAATCCTGTGGGTGCACTCATAGGAAATCCTGGTGCATTTAGTCGCGCCCATCGACTAAGCTAAAAATATATAGGTCCAATTGGCTCGACTCAGTAGCCCAACGGACCTGATTAGTTGGTGAACAATATGTTGTAGAATTTATTTAGGCCCTGGCTATATACCCCTCCATGGTTGTTAAATATACACCCCCGATTCATACACTCCCCTTCAAAATCGATTATGTTAGATGTACTCTCCCTAAAATGACTAATATGCCCTTTTATCTCAAATGGTTTGTGTTAAATATACCCCCTAAAATCCCTCATTTTTTCTCCCATCTTCATTCTTCTTCATCTTCTCCAGCCCAACTTCGGCGCCTTCCTCCACTGCACGCCGCCCACAGCCGCTAACACTACACCCTCCTTCTTCCGCCTCTCGTCCCTCCTCCTCCCGCCGCCGCCCGCTATTTTTTTTTTTTTCCTGTAACATCGCGGCGGCGGCGCTCTCCTCCTTGCGACGCCGCCGCCCTGCCTCCCCCCACCCAGATTCGTCGACCCCTCCCCCCCACCCCACTGAGATTCACCGCCCCCTTCGTTTTTTACTTCTTCTTTTTTCAAATTTCTGTTAAAGGCGGCGGCACCGCCCTCCCTTTCGCATCGACGTCGCCGCCGCCGCCTCCCTCCCACGACCACCGTCGCTGCCAACCCACCCACCTAAGCCATTCAGATCCGTCGCCCCCTCCTCCCCCTCACTCAGATTCGCCACCCCTTCGTTTTTTACTTTTTAAAAAAAAAAAATTGTTAACAGGCGGCGGCGCCGCCCTCTCTCTCCCAGTGCCGCCCCTTCTCCCTCCCACGGCCACCGTACTGACCCACCCACCTAAGCCATTCAGCCCCTAATCCCTCTGCACCGTTCCAGGCCCCTGTTACGAATCGATAGGAAGAAGAAGGCATCGTTTAGAAGGGTGTAGCAAGGAGTGTACTAATCCTTTCATAAATTGTAAAACGTGTTTCTAAATAAAGTCGCGAGCGCGACTTTGTGTCTTGTGGAGAATGGGTCGGGTATACTTTGTGTGTTGTGAAGAATGGGTCGGGTATTTATACTCGTGATTAGCCCATATTTGATTTCTTACATTTTGAATGAATTGAAGCTTTCTTAACCGTGATTAGCCCATATTTGATTTCTTACGTTTTGAATGAATTGAAGCTTTCTTAACCGTCTCTTCCCCAAAAACTTCTCTCAATTTTTCTCCATTTCTACAATTTTCCTCAATCGTTTTAGTGGCCTCAGAGCCAATTTCGTCACGTTGAAGTTTGCGCAATCAACAACGGTAACTAATATTGATAGGGTTAATTCGCTGGAATTCTCCATGGGTACGGTGGAGACTCATGTCGCGAAAATGGATGAAAATTTCAATAAATTAAGGAGTGAGCAGCAAGATGGAATGAACGAATTGCTTAAACGATTTGATAAGCAGGCTAAGGAATGGAAATTGTTGAGGCAACAATTGGCTGAAACATTGAAGCAATTGAGTTCAGGTAAGGGTGAACCACCTGTAGTGAATGAGGAAGTTGAAATCGGAGAGGAAGGCAAGGAAAATGGTGACGATGAACCGGAAGTACCAAATGTCAATTCATTTAGCAGAATTTGTACTGGAGTGATACCTACGCCACCACCACAGACTCGTTTACCCGATCCATGAGGTTTTGGTACTCCTAGACGCTCGGATGTTCACTCAATTGGGCGATCTAAAGCTGGAGAAATGTTATGGAGGTTCGATTTGCAAGAGAAAGAGTAAAAAAACACCAGTGCAGTAGATGATGGAAGTAGTAATATACCAAGATACTCAACTATCCACACATATGGTAGAGGAGAGGGGCAAACGCTGCCTACACCACCATTGTCAGGAAAAACACTAAGGGCATGTTTGTTTTGGGATTTTGTGGATTTTCAAAATCTAGTGGATTTCAAAATCCTAATACTTTTTATGTTTTGTGTTTATTTTGGGATTTATGTAGAGTAGGATTTAACTTTATAAAATAGGATTATAGGTTTTATAGGTATTTATAGGGTTGACTTTTATAGGGTTGTATTTATAGGGTTGACTTTTATAGGGTTTATAGGTATTTATAGGGTTTATAGGTATTTATAGGGTGAGATTTTGAAATCCTAAATCAAAATCCCAAAGTGTAATGGGGGTGGAGTTTCGAAATCCCAAATCTGGATTTCCCATCCAAAACAAACATGCCCTAATGTATGAAGGAATTGGAGTGGCTGGGCATTCGGTTGAGAATTCTGCTGGGAGATGTGGAGTGGGTGCATTCTCAAAACCACACGCTCAATCATTTGTGGAAAACCATGGAGGTAGTCAAATTTCAAGGAGTTCCAGGTATAACTCTAATGGTAGGTTTGAACCAGGATTTTAGTATTCAAACTATGGTTGATATGATGCAAGTTGCTAGATCTATTGAATATCATGCTGCAATTAGAAAGGGCGTTAGGAAAGCTTTTATTGACGGATTTAGATTTGGTGCAGTTTTGAATAATTTTCCATTAGCACTAGAAGGTTCTGATTTGTGCTATCTTATTTTGTCCAACAATGCTCTAGGTGAAAAGAGTATTAGAGCTATTGATGCTATTTTGAAATACCAATTTAATTTGGAGGATGAAGGGCATGTTGCTATTGGGAATACCCTAAAAACATATGCACAATTTGTAGAAGTGTTGGATATGAATGGAAATGAAATCACTGTATCAGTGTTGCCTGGCTTTACACCCTCGTCTACACTCACTTCTGCTAGCTCACCAAAGCTAAAAGAGGTGCTTATACCTAATTCTTTTGATAAGCCTAGGGGCTTGCAGATTATTGAAGTTACAGGAGCTGAAGGATCTCAACTAATGGTAGACTTAGATAAAACTCCATCTAATAATGTTCTGAGGATCAAGGTTGAAGATAATCAAAGGGTGAGCAATCAACTGCTAGATGAAGAAGTTTATATGACCACACTTAATGGAGTGTTGAGCGATGCTGACTGTTCAGATAAAGAACTAAGTGATTTTGCCACTTGGGTAGGTGGATCATATGTTGAAAATGTAATCACTGAAGGAAGAGTTAGTCATTCACATGTCTAATAGTGCCTTTCTAAGACTTCACGTGTTAGAGGGAGTTGACAGGGAATTGTCAACAATTATGGTATTATTTTTAAACAATATTAGAAGCGCAACAGAGACACATCAATTGTTGACAAAGAGTGAAACATGGTCTTATTATCTTCCTGTTTCACCTTTCACGACTAAAATTGGTGCCACTACACATGCTGATTTTGCTCTTGATATGGGAATAATTACCCAAACTGACAATGATCGTATCTACAAGGTGTTGCATCTCTGTGAAACTGCATTAAAGCTTTGCTGCACTGATGGAACAGTGTCTCACATGATGGCTTATTTTGTTTGCAACACAATCTTCAATTCTATTATTTCACATGCTGGCGATGTGAATTATTACGATATTAGGAAGAAGTGCATAGGTAGCCTATGCTATCACTTGTCGAGCTTGGAGAAATTCCTCAATCAAAACGAGGAGATGGACGGCGTCAATGACCATAACGTCATCATTAAGTGCGTTGAGATCTAGAGCGCAATCTCCAAAGGTGCAACAGTTTTCCTGTTTACTGAATATCAGTATGTGGGCATTTTCAATGGTTGCTTTTGCAATCCTCGTTTTCCTTTTCCTCAGTTCTGTTGATGACAAGGAGAAGCTGTGCAAGCCTGCCCTTGCAACTGCTATTTTCAGCACTGTGGCCTTTTTTCTTGGTGCTATCACTTCAGTCATTTCTAGTTTCCTTGGCATGAAGATTGCAATATATGAAAATGCAAGGACGACTTTGGAAGCTAGAAAGGGTGTTGTGAAAGTTTTTAATGTCGCATTTAGATCTGGTCAATCATGGGTTTTCTCCTCGCTGCAAATGGCCTATTGGTTCTTTATACTACTATCAATGTGTTTAAACTCTGTTATAGGGATGATTGGGAAGGTCTATTGGAGTCAATTACTGGATATGGTTTTGGTGGATCGTCAATGGCTTTGTTTAGGAGAGTTGGAGGTGGTATTTACACAAAAACCGCTGATGTCGGTGCTGATCTTGTTGGGAATGTCGAAAGAAACATTCCAGAAGATGACCTCAGAAATCATGTTGTGATTGTTGACAATATTGTTGATAATGTGAGGGAGATTGTTGGAATGGGGTCTGATCTTTTTGGTTCATATGCGTAAGCTTCCTATGTTGCTCTAGTTGTGGACTCCATGTCTTCTTTTGGCATGACTCATGATTTCACCGCTATGACTTATCCATTGCTCATTAGTTCCATGGGAATCCTGGTTTGCTTAATCACATCTCCTTTTACTGCTGCATTTTTTGAGATCGAAACTAACAAGGAAATCGAACCAGCTCTAAAGAGTCACCTGACTATATCCACTTTCCTTATGACCGTTGCCATTTGCCACTCTTATGTCACATTTGATCCTGCCTTGGGATACAAATTAGTTATAATTCCTATTTTTGCCATTAGCAATTCTGTGAGTTTCTTCTTTGTTGCTGCTATGTATGGTGTTGCAGTAGCTACTATTGGAATGTTGAGCACAATAGCCATTGGATTGGCTATTCATGCATATGTACCAATCAGTGACATAGTTGGGGATATTGTTGAGATGATTGGCATGATTCATAGAATTGGAAAGGTAATTGATATTCTTGATGCTGCAAGAAAAACCAAAACAGCTCTAAGAAAGAGATTTGCAAGTGGTAATGTCGTCCTCATATCTCTAGCCATTGTTGGTGTATTTGTGAGTCGTGCAGCCATACCAGTCGTGGATGATCTAACTCCACTGTCATTTGTTTTTCTTGAGGACAAGCAAAAGGATGAGAGGGGGGTAATGTTACGAATCGATAGGAAGAAGAAGGCATCGTTTAGAAGGGTGTAGCAAGGAGTGTACTAATCCTTTCATAAATTGTAAAACGTGTTTCTAAATAAAGTCGCGAGCGCGACTTTGTGTGTTGTGGAGAATGGGTCGGGTATACTTTGTGTGTTGTGGAGAATGGTCGGGTATTTATACCCGTGATTAGCCCATATTTGATTTCTTACGTTTTGAATGAATTGGCGCTTTCTTAACTGTCTCCTCCCCAAAAACTTCTCTCAATTTTCCTCCATTTATACGATTTCGGTGCGACTTCTCAAACGATTGGCTCAATCGTTTCAGCCCCTCCATCAACACAGGTATTTCAATTTTTTTTTCTCTACACACCAGAGTCGATTATAAACCTTCCCATCGACAAATTGTTGTCGACGAGAGTGTATATGATCGACCTTGGTGTGTCGAAAATAAAAAAAAAAAAAGATTTTTTTCGACACCAAAGGGTCGGCCATATATACTCTCGTCGAACACAACTTGTCGACGAGAGTATGTATATTCGACCCTAGTGGGTCGAAAATAAAAAAATAAAATATGATGTTTCTGAGATTTTTTATGAATTTTTTAGTTTTTTTTCTAATTTCAAAGTATAGACAATGTTTGGGTGGTTTAGTTTTTTGTTGGCACTGTTTGAATGGCTAGCAGCGGCAACACGGTGGTGATGGCTGTGACATTAGGTTTAGGGTTTAAGTGGGGGAGTGTATTTAACATGTGGTATTTTATTAAAAGGGTGAATTGGGTAATTTACATGAATATTAAATTAATAAATGTGAAGGGGGAGTATACTTAACAAAGCTGGAGGGGTATATAGTCAGGGCCTTTATGGTCATTAATATTATGGCTAGAATTTTATTGTTAATTTGAATTGTATATATGTATGTGTGTATTTGGGTCTTGGGAGTGTACGAGGTGAAGGATGAAAAAATGAGAAAGTATGTTCAGCAGGTTGAGGAGTTAAAAAAAAAAAAAGTTAGTGGAATTGTGGGTTGAATAGATTCTAAGGTCTGAAAATGGTAAGGCAGATTGTCTGGCTAAGCTTGTTAGTTCTGCTGAGAGGGGGAGCTACCGCGGGAACGATCACATTTTTTACAGCGCAGGACAGTGAGGCAAAGATAGAAGTCGGAGCAATATAAACTTAAGATTGGAGAGCTCATAGTATCCATTTTCTCAGGACAAGTCAGCGCTTGGAGGGACCAAAAACTTACAAGAAATCAACATGTGCCAAGTATTGTCTTATGGGAGGCTATTTGTAAAAGAGGTCTTTCACTCATCCTTAGCTTCAAGTGTTTGTTGAGCGCTGAGGGGAATTATGTGCTAAAGGAGGTTCACGAGGGTTGCTGTGTAAGTCATTTTAACAGTTACTTAATAATTTCAGTAAAATATTCTACATTGACTATCAATTAACAGTTTCTTAATAATTTCAGTAAAATATAATTTCACCGGTATTAATCACTCAAAATTTTAATTTAAAGCGTACAAAGCCCAACAAACTTCCGTTTCTCATAAACTAACCAGCACATCTCAATTTGAAAAATAACACTAATCTATCTCAAAAGAAAAAATCTACTATGAACACTATCCCAGTTGCTAAGTGCTTGTGCATAAAAAAAAATTAAATAAGATTATAAGTACTCCCTATGTGCCACAGGAATTTGCACACTTTCTATAAATGGATGTTCCATACCAATTTGCACACCTCGTAAAAGAAAATATCTTTCATAACCCCTACCCTCAAAATATACTCTTATTTACCCCTATGTCATTACTTTTCCACCCTCAATCTACTTTTTACTTTACTTTATTCATAAAACTTTACAAAACTACCCCTCAAAACATCACTCATTACACATTTTCTTAAATTGTGTGTCATCCCGGGTGTGCAAGTTCCTATGGGACGGAGGGAGTACTTTAAGATATACTAACAATATTAAAAAGAGTTTCTCACGCCTCAACCCTGTTTCCTATAGACGACACTAGTTGATGAAGATAACAATATTCATGATTTTACAATAATCGAAATACGATTGTTTCAATAAAACTACTTGTAAAAGTTCTTTGAAATGTCCTAGCATAACACGAAATCCGATCTCTCCGCTAGCAACGAACCTATAATAAACCTATCCTGAATGTTCTCGATGACGGGCCTCCGACGCTCAAGTTAGACGTTGAACTCGAAAATATCTATGTTATATTCAACACTCAAGAGAACTCAATGTAAAACTAAAGTAAATTGCAAATAAGAAGGTAACTTACCTTGAGAGATTATAACCTCTACAAATTTATACCTGAATTCCTAATAGTACGAAGGTCTTCTTAAGTCTTAACAAGACATGCCATGCAAGATTCCTCCTCTTAAGAGGATATCCCTCGAATAAATAAATAATTCTACCTCCTCTTAAGTACATAAGAAAAGCCATAAATTAACCACCCTGATGAGGACGTCCCAGGTCTGAGCAACTCTCCAACCATGAAATGGGAAAATCTCAGCTCTCCCCAAATCTTAATAAACTTGGACTAGACTAAGAGTTGATCATATATTTCCTATCAACTACTCCCCTTAAAAATTAGCTCTGAGTTTGGCACAATTAACTTCACTAAGAGTTGATTCTTCCAGTCGATCGAGTGTCTGCTCCCGCTCGCAATAAAGTTGAATATTTGTAGCCCTAAAATATTAATCACTTAACTCCAAATTAAGGTGAATGCACTTAAACATAAACTGGGTGAATCTTCCAGCGCTTAAAAAAATATTCATAATAGCTAGCTTTACTCCCCATCATGACTAGCTCGATCGAGAAAACTAACAATTACTTCAATCTGCACATTTCCCATCCATCCACCCACGCGTCATCACTTGAAAATAGGCAACTTCAATGAGACGAAACTTACCCTTCTTCACACTGATCTATAAAAAGAGCAATTACTTTCATTTTTCATTCTTAACGTTGTTTCATTCCTAGCTACCTCTTAGTTAATTTATTTTATATCAACTCGCCATTACTTCTCCACCCTTGTCTCACCATGCCAGCACTCTGGGGACGTTAGAAGATCTAAACTATGAATACACATTCTCTATCCTTTCAACGCCGCTAGGATGACCTCGTAGACCTTCCATTTTAGTTCGGATAGAGCGAACTGGAAATCAGTCGCTCATCCCACTAAAATGAACAAGTATAGCTTAATTAATTGAAATGAGGGGAGTTCTTTTCCCCATATCCAGATTTCTTAATAGATTTGTCCAGACCTGCAGATGAAATGATAAATCACTTACTATATCGTTCAATAGCATTTTAATTTGGTCTTAGGTACCCATTACATCGGACATTTCTAGAATATTTGAGATACCCCATCAATCAATTCATCCCTTCCTCACTTCGCATTATAAAAACCAAGCATTGGTTTTATCTACGTTTCTTCCCACTACAAGAAACAGGGGGAATAGCGACGAAAATTTTACGACAAATCTAAATTTCATCGCTAAAATCAATTTTTAGCAACGAAATATAAATTTTCGTCGCTAACTTGTTAGATTTAATATTTGCAACAAAATTTATATATTCCATTGCTATATTAGCAACAAATTGCTTCATTTTGTTGTTAATAATCAAAACAGCAATGAAAATTATATTTCGTCGCTAATATTTTGCGATGAAATAGAAATTTTCGTGGCTAATTTCTTGAAATTATTTTTTACAACAAAATTTATATATTGCATCGCTATATTAGCAACAAATTGCTTCATTTTGTTGTTAATAATCAGAACAACTATAAGAATTATATTTCGTTGCTAATATTTTGCGATGAAATATAAATTTTTGTGGCTAATTTCTTGAAATTATTTTTTACAACAAAATTTATATATTTCATCGTTATATTAGCAACAAATTGCTTCATTTTGTTGTTAATAATCAGAACAACTATGAAAATTATATTTCGTTGCTAATATTTTGCGATGAAATAGAAATTTTTGTGGATAATTTCTTGAAATTATTTTTTGCAACAAAATTTATATATTTCATCGCTATATTAGCAACAAATTGCTTCATTTTGTTGTTAATAATCAGAACAACAATGAAAATTATATTTCGTTGCTAATATTTTGCGATGAAATATAAATTTTCGTGACTAATTTCTTGAAATTAATTTTTGCAACAAAATGTATATATTTCATCACTATATTAGCAACAAATTGCTTCATTTTGTTGTTAATAATCAGAGCAACAATGACAATTATATTTTCTTGCTAATATTTTGCGATGAAATTGAAATTTTTTTGGCTAATTTCTTTAAATTAATTTTTGCAACAAAATTTATATATGTCATCGCTATATTAGCAACAAATTGCTTCATTTTGTTGTTAATAATCAGAACAACAATGAAAATTATATTTCGTCACTAATATTTTACGATGAAATATAAATTTTCGTGGCTAATTTATTGAAATTAATTTTTTCCATGAAATTAAAATATTTCATCGCTATACTAGCAACGTATTGCTTCATTATTTTTGTTAATAATCAGAAAAACAATGAAAATTTTATTTTGTCGCTAAAGTTTTGCAATGAAATATAATTTGTTGTGGCTAATTTATTGAAATTACTTTATGCGATGAAATAAAAATATTGCATCACTAAACTAACAACAAATTCTTTTATTTTGTTGTTAATAATTAGGACAACAATGAAAATTATATTTAGTCACTATTATTTTGCGATTAAATATATTTTTTGTGGCTAATTTCTTGGAATTAATATTTGCAACAAAATTAAAATATTTTATCGCTACACTTTTAACAAATTATTTTATTTTGTTTTAATAATAAGAAAAACAATGAAAATTATATTTTGTGGCTAATATTAAATCAATTATGCATATTAAATCAAGAAAATCGATTTATATAATTAAATGTTTAATAATTCTCCAAATTTTATGTCTTATAAATCAGTATGAATGTTAATAAAAATATTTATAAATATGATATGATGCAAATGAAGATGGACTTCAGGTTGGGTTGGTCGAGTACGAAAGTGGGTTTAGAGAATGATTCGTAAATCGGATATCATAGCCAAATATTAGCGACAAAAATATGGGTTTCATCACTAACATTTGCAACGAATTTAAAATATTTATCACGAAAAAATTTGTCGCTAATTCTAACATTTTTGTCGCTAATGTGAATTAGCGATAAAATAATTTTGTCGCGGGATTTGTTGCTATACACCCGTCACTAACGTGTTTGCGACAAATGTTTGATTTTCCTCGCAAACATTTTGTGATGAAACTCATATTTTCGTCGCTAACATTTTGCGATGAAACTTATATTTTTCGTCGCTAATATTTTGCGATGAAACTCAAATTTTCGTCACTAATATTTTGCGATGAAACTCAAATTTTCATCACAAATATTTGCGATAAAATTAATTTTTTTTGTCGCAAACACGTTAGCGACGGGCGTATAGCAACAAATCCTGCGACAAAATTATTTCATCGCTAACTCACGTTAGTGACGAAAATATTAGAATTAGCGACAAATTTTTTCACGGCTAAATTGCAGTTTTCTTGTAGTGTCCGTCCCCAAGAGCATATCGCATTTCATAGTAAAATCGCTCAGTGTAGATGAAAAGTGGGAACGACAGTTACGCCAAGATTCGGTCATCTTACTGTCAAATGCTGTCATGGTTAACAAGGGAAATGGTTCATGGCGCATGTGCATGGACTTCAGAGATCTGAATAAGGTTTGTGTTGGGAAATGAATTGATTTTGATTAAGCTACCAAAACCCTTGAATGAATGATGATGGTCAGTTTAGTTGAGAAAGAAAGTCAGACTATCTGTCTCGACAGTTCAAATTCTGCCTAAGTCTAGAATCTCAGGAATGTTGAGATCTTAATGTTCACGATAGTTGTCCAACCTGGTATGTTAGACAGCTTATTAGTTTTTGTTTTTAAGCTCAAGTCTGCTGAACACATGAAGAGAAAGTTACTAAAGAGGACAACATGGGGTTTAGTGTGGAAGGTTCTTGGGGTTTATAGTAACTCTAAAGGGAATTGAAGAAAATAAGGCAAAGGTAATTAAGGTAGTGTTGAAAATGCAACCACCTCAAAATATAAATGAGATACATAGGTTAAATGGTTGAATAGCTGCGTTAAGTAGATTCATCTCTAGGTCAACCGAAAGAAGTGTTCCCTTTTTCAAAATCTCAAGGAATGGAGTAATGATTGTCAAAGAGCATTTGAGGAGCTGAAAACAAACTTGACAGATTTTCCCTTGCTCACTAAACCTAGGGAAAACTCTTTACTTATACTTTTCAGTGTGAGATCAAGCTCTCAGCTCAGTTCTGATCAAAGGGGAGGGTTTTGTTCAGAAGTCAATTTATTATGTAAGTAAGATGATTCAAAAACTAAAGATGAGGTACTCGGAGGTGGAGAAATCACAGCATTGGCAGTAATGGTCACAATGAGAAGGTTAAAACCTTATTTCTTATCTCATAAGGTGATCGTGCGTACTTACGTTCCGTTGAAGCAAACCCTTAGTCGTGCAGATATATCTAGACAGATGGTGAAATGGGTTGTGGAGTTAGGTGAATATGATTTAAACTTTGAACCGAGAGTGGCGACTAAAGCCCAAACATTAGGGGCATGTTTGTTTTGGGATTTTGAGGATTTTGAAATCCGGATTTCAAAATCTAGTGGATTTCAAAATCCTAATACTTTTTATGTTTTGTGTTTGTTTTGGGATTTATGTAGGGTAGGATTTAACTTTATAGTATAGGATTATAGGTTTTATAGGTATTTATATAGGGTTTGTAGGTATTTATAGAGTTGACTTTTATAGGGTTATAGGGTGGGATTTTGAAATCCTGAATCAAAATCTCAAACTATAACGGGGGTAGAGTTTCGAAATCCCAAATCCGAATTTCACATCCCAAAACAAACATGCCCTAGTAGATTTCATTTAGGAGACCACAAGACGACATAGCTAGAAAGTTGGCAGCCTTAGTGGATGGTGAGGAACTCCATTTCGCTATCACTTTTAAATTCAATGTTGGAATTTTTGAGCACCCAACAATGGCTTTACAAAATTGACAGAAATAAATAAAAAAATTGTAAATACAATTAAATTAATATGTACACAAAATCTTCGATTTTTCTCTTTTAGCGTCTTTTCTCCTTTAGTAGCTTTTCAAAACAAGCAGGTTCTCGAAATCAGCAGCAACGACCCCATCTCACGAACAATAGGAAGAAAGTTAAAGTCGAGTCAAGGAAAACCTTTTTTCGCAAAACAAATAGGTCCCGACTAGTGCTCACGGTTTGACGTAACGTTTTAAAAGGTAAAATGACTTTCGCCTTTATACGAGTAGCACCACAACGTATAGAGTTCCAACGAACTGAATAGACACGAAAACAGGATTGCACTCTATCTGCTCAATGCAAATATGTAAAATGTTATGACTTTTTAGCAAATCTCAAGTGTTGTGTGTAAGTGTATTTTGCAACATGAAACATGCACCCTATTTATAGGCATGTTCCAATATGTGAGGGGTCTCAACATTTATTACGACACTTATGTTATTTGTAACGCCTTGCGGTTACAAGAAAATTATGGCATTCATGGATTTGTAACTCCTTGCGGTTACAAATTCATTACTGAAACGTCTATGAACCTGGACACTCAAACGTCCAAGTTCATCACAGTTCGTAATACCAATGTACTTAGACATCCCAAGTGTCCAAATTCATCATAGTTCAAATTCAACTTAAATTCATTTGGGTCAACTCAATTACGAATTGGGCTTCAACTTTCCGAAAACTTGATTTGTATGAGCCAAACTCAAATATTCAAGCTCCAAAATTATAGATGGGTCTGAAAGCCCAAATTTAAAACCCACGAGTCACGAGCCCAGGACTTGGCCCAAGCTCAATCGTACGAGCACACACGTGCATCCGTATAGACTATTGGATTGCTCTTTAGTCATTATTATTTGAACCATTGTAACATCCTCTTATTTATAAGGAGTAATTAGCCTCATTAAACTTTCAAAGTTTCAATGTGGGACAATTATCACGATGTAACACTTTATCCCATAAAGTGTATTATTTGACGTTTCAACTTCGTAAATTAATTTCTCACTCACCAAAATTCAGTTTTGAGATTTTAAATACACTACGATCATCTACTCCGAGAGTAGAACGATTTTATGCCATTTAATTTTCTTAAAATTACATTTATAGCCCTCAATAAATTGATCAAAGACGAGTGTTCTCCACTTTCATTTTAAAATTAATCAATCTCTAACCAATTTCTCTAACATTCAAAGCTTCTAATAATGAAGCCGAATATGAGGCATTTATAAGGGGATTGCAGATGTTGTCAGGGCTTGGTGCCTGGAAGGCAAAATTCTACTTAGACTCTCAACTCGTAACACAGTTGGTCGGTATATTTCTTTATGGTTCATCAATATTCTGGATGAAATGTACTTGTATTAATTTTATAAATATCCAAGTCTTACGAGCATACGAAGGGAAAAATGAAAAAACGTGGAAGTATGCTCAACGAGTGGAAGAGCTAAAGGGGAGGTTCATGGAGTTACATATTGAACAAATCCATTGATTTGAAAATTACAAGGCTAACTACTTAGCTAAGCTCGCAAGCTCTGCTAAGAGGGGAACGATCATTATCATATTTAACAATAAAGTAATTGAAATAAATTATTAGTATACGTAATTTCCATGTAAAGTCGAATTTCCAATAGTCATAGACACATAATATCTCATGAAAGTCTTAATTAAGAGAAAGACAAGCCAATTGAGGAATAAATGTATATATCGTGACGAATGGTGAAAAAGTCATCCCATAACGTAGCTAGTTGGGCAAAGTCCAAGGTCCAAACACAAATGTTTAGAAAAAGAAAACAAAAATAATGTTAGATCTATATATAATTTGAATATACTATCATACTTTTATGTATGCAATTGATACACAATTTTAACTTAATTTTAATTTGATGGATAAAATTAAACATTCAATTGAACAATTGAAAAATATATTTAAATCATTTAAAATTCAATTGCATCGATTCTAAATATACATTCACAGAAGTTAGGTAAGCATTCAGCCTAGACAGACTATTTCCTTATTCAAATTAATCAACACGCTTTCTATGTTCCCACACACATTTTACACATATATATACCCCTTCAGAGTTAATGTGATTCTACCATTATATATTTAATTAAGTTTTGAAGCTTAATTAATGAGATTATTAACCCCAGCATACAAAATCTGTCCCCTAAGTGTCTGAAGATACACACGCATTTTTTTAAAAAAATCTTTCACTTGGTAATACAAAATTCCAGGTAAATGGTCGTTTCTACCCCTTATTTAATAGGTTATTGATTTTCGTTTCATCCGCATTATCTTCTCTCTCTTTCTTTCTCTGTCTCATTTTCAAATACTCCATATTTGTTTCTCTCCTTTCTCTCACATTTCCCAATGGGAAAAACACACACACACACAAGAAGATCTGAAATTGAAAAAACACACACACACACAAGATCTGCAAATATGAGGAAGAGGAGGGTGTGGCTTCGGTGTTTTTAGACGGCGGAGGTGGCGCGGGCGCTGCTCACCGGAGTTTCTCTCCTTCATCGAACGTTTTCGCAACTCGTCGAAAAAATGGCGGCCGTTTTGAGTGGTGCCTTCCGCCGTCGTTGCAGAGCCTGAATCTCCGTCAAGGAGCTCGGCTTCTCCGATCTGCCCCGCTCGCGTGATGGCGGCGTAGATCTAGGGTTTTTTGGGGGTGTTGACACACTGAGTTGACTTAGTGAGTTTCTATTGTCTTTTCCAAGTTTTTATTTTCTTCGAAGCAGATCTTGAAGGAGCTCAAGGATTTGCAGAAAGATCCTCCCACTTCTTGCAGCGCAGGTACTCCTCTCAATTTTTTTTTAATTTTTCTTTATTAAATTTAGCTTTATTGGTGTACATGTTTCAGTAACAAAACTCCACATGAAAAAACAAAACCACTTTTTGGGATTTCAATATTTTCACATGTTCTTGTTTTTCTCATATCTTTCTATTAGAAAGAAGGGATTTCGTTGATCCTTCCATACTTGTCCAAATCAATTTTCTTCCAAAGACGAACCGTATGATTTTCGTGGAATAATGTTGTTGCTCTCAAATCTTATGGGCTATAACTGATACAAATGAGGGAACCACCTTGATAGTAAGAAATGTTCTACTCTCACAACCAATAGATAAATCGAGTAGCAGGGAATGTGCATTACTGCTACCAACAAAAACCTGCAAATTATAGGGAACAAATGTCATATAAATGTTTTTTTGTCAGTTTCCTTATGCTGATATATTTTTGCTGTGGTATATGTAGATTTGAAGAAACTGAAGTGTGAGGGTGCGACTATTGTGTATAAGCTCACATATACATATATGTTCGGTGAATTGGTCGTGCCTTTTGAAATAAATGTTGGTTTGCTGAGATTTTGGTGGTTATGGTGGAAATAGATGGTGAATTGGTCATGCCTTTTGAAATAGATGTTGAATTGGTCGTGCCTTGTGTTTAATCGGACTGTCACGTTGCGAGACAGTTATGGTAAGGGAAGGAAGTGAATAGGCGAGGAGTATAAGCAAGTAGCTCATGGAATACTCTCTTAAGTTTCTATACACATACAAAATGTCTTCTGATTTAGTAAATTAATTTTGCAGTATTCTAATTTTTGACATCTTTTCAGATTTTATGTTTAATGTTTTGAATTTATTCGATGAATTGTGGCATTCGGATTAAATGGAAAACTATGAAATTTCCCTCAGCAGATCTAAGTTTCTTAGTTTGAGATCCATTGTTTTACTTGTGATTCTGTTTCAAGAATAATAAGTTAAAATGCAACTCTTGAAGTTTAATTGTTGTTTCGTAGGCGTATTGAATGCGAATATTTTGAATTGGGATATATATATATATATATATATATATATATATATATATGTATATATATATATATTCCGAATTCAGGAGCTTATTGGGTCTCCTATGTCCTGTTTTTATATTGTTTTGCAGTTTCAGAATTTTTAAATTCTTGAAATTCTTTCAAGAATCAAGATTAAAATTTAGGTGGAAAGTTAGAAATTATATTGTTCTTGGGCAAAGTCAAATTCCGGAATCCACTTTTGTGAGTTGATATTTTTTTGTTTGGATTCTTGTTGCTGTAGAAATTTTTTTATGTGGTCATGAAAAATTGAAGGGTTCAATATTTTATTATATTCAATATATATCGGTATTCAATATATATGCCAATATTCAATATATATGTGATGTTGATATTCAATATTTTTTATTATATTCAATATATATTGATATTAAGTGTTCAATATTCAATATTTAATTATGTAAAAAATACAAATTATGGAGATTTGAATAAAGAAAATTAAACTAAAAAAAAATACTCCACTTAGAACTTTTGAAAAAAAAATTCAACGATAAAAAAAAATTCAGCAAAATTAAAAAAATCAACAAAATTCTATAAAATGTTCAATATATTCATAAAATATAAATAAAAATAGTTTGAATAAAAAATTGAATTAAGTGAATAAAAAAGTATGATTTGACAAGTCAAAGGTATGCAAACTTTTGGGAGACAAAAAAAAAAAGTGTGAAAAATTTTCGGGGACGGAGGAGTACTTTTGAATGAAGAGATAGAAAAAAGATCTAAAAATCAATTTTAAATAAAAATATTTAAAAAAATATATAAATTAAAAAAAAATTCAATAAAAAATCTGACTTAATTTTTTTTTGAAAAAAATGAATAAAAAAAATTAAAGTAAAATTTTATTTTTATTTTTTTTGCGTGAATTAGAAAAACTAAGAAATCAGAATAATTTGAATAAAATATAAATAAATAAACGGAATAAAATAGTTTAAATAATTTTGAATAATCAAATACTCTAATAAAATTTATTTTGAATAAAAATTTGAAAAAAGAAAATTGAATTAAAAAAATACTCTAATAAAATTCTGCGTTAAAATTTTAAAAAATAAAATCTTAATAAAAATTATAAAAAAATTCTGAATTAAAAATTGCGTAAATTAAAAAATAAGAAATCTGAATACAATATTTTTAATAAAATAAAGGAGGAGTTGAAAGGTTGAATTAAGTTGAAAGGACATTCAATTACCTTTTGAAATATTTTTTGTCTCCTTCAAAACTAAAATTGGGTTTGATTAATTTAAGGGCACAATGGTCTTTTGCCCCTATCAAATTGTATCACCTGCCACTAAATATTTAACTTGTACCATTAGTTTCTTAAGGGCCCCATTTGTACTCCACACCAATTTGCACAAGGCTTTGGTTATGTTGATGTTTGTAGCTATCATGGCTTCTCTTTCTGGTGCATTTGCTCAAGGGGACTTCGAGCTGTCACCCACCCCGTCTCCAGACGCAGGAGCCGGATACTCTCGGCCGCTCTCCGTCGCCGTTGTTGCTTCTTCCATGGTGATATCTCTCATGGCTCTCATCCACAACTGATTTTGAGATTCTTATGCATCTAATTACTACGTTGGAGCTAGACACATTTATTCTATCTCATTTCTTGATATTTGAGGGATTTTATTAAGATGTAGTGATTATTATATCGTTTATGATTTATGTTACATATGTATGTTGTATGTATCGTGTTTATAAGAGAGGCGAATAAGAGTGAGGCATTCTTGTAACTTATGTACTCTATTGTTATATGATCCTATTTACACTGTGTTTACCTATTTATTTATACACTATGTCTGCCTATCAATTTTTCATTACTTTTTTACACAAAAATTAAGAAATATAATTAAATAACAGATATAGTACAAGTACAAATGATGTAATTGAAAAAATGGGAGAGATGGAAAGAAAAAGTAAGATAAAAAGTGAAATATAAGAATTTAAAATAAAAATATATTTGTCAAAAAAGATATAAAAAACTTATCGACAAATGGACAAAAATGACAAAATGAAAAACGTAGGTGGTATTTCTTTGCTCATTGCTCCATTATCATAACTTAAATGTTTGTACCAGGGACGGATTTTGGCTCGCTACCATGTTATGCATTACACTTCAAGGTTTAAAATGTGTTAGAAATTTTTGCTTGCAACCTTGTTATGCATCAAACAGTAGGGTTTAAAATGTGTTGTACTTGTACCGTACATTAAAATTACAACACATTTTAAGTCCAACTGTGTAATAGTAGTATGCAAGGACCGATTTAAAAATAGTAATGATATAAAATTGATAGTGAGCTTATTATGAAACTAATTACATGTATAAATCACTTGTACATTTTAGTACGTACAAATATTTTATGCATATGGTTGATTCCATAAAAAAAATCATCATCTAATTCCATATCAAAATCGTTAAAAAAACTATATGCAAAAACTTGGGTGAAACCAATCTTTTTTGTGAAACGAATCCTTTTAACCCATATTTTTTTTCAAAATTTTGGGTAGAATAACCCATATTTTTTTTTAGATTTTTAGTTTGTAAAAAAGATGATAATGTTTAGGTAAAAAATGATAATATTTTTAACAAAAATGACTGTACTTTTTACTTAAACACTATCACTTATTGTTCAAATATTATCACTTTTTATATGAAGGGTTAAGGGAGATCCGTCTCACAGATCTCATTCTGTGAGACGGTCTCACCCAAGACTAGCCCATATATATATTATCTGTCTTAAATTTATAAAATTTTATCATTTTGCCTCCCTTGGGCCTTGACTTATAAATAGAGCCAACAATTTGGGGTTCAATCCGATGACCAGCCCAAAAAGCTTTAGCCCGATTGGTTGGTGAAAAATGTACTTCTGAGTTGCACTTCCAAAAAAGTTTCCTTTAGAAAAAGTTAGTTGGCACATTTTGGTCAACTTATGACTTTGAAATCACTTTAGTCCCTCACTAAAATGTAATCCCGTAACCCACGCCAAAAACGGCTATATATGGACATGATATCTTTCTCCAGAAGAGTAGGTCGAATACATAAGAATTTTAGTAGAAATCCATAGCTTCTTGTAATCGAACGGTCATAAATTGGAACTTCTCAGAGACAAACACCGATAACCAAAAGCAATAACTTGGGGAGACCCTATGAACCAGCAAGGATTCGGACTGGGATGGAGACTCCAGGGAGGGAACCTCGAAAGAGTAAGGTAGGTAAGGCCTAGAGCCTATCAGACTTTGACCGAATAGCGGACGTCTCAATGCTCCTAAGCAAACTTCAGGTGTCAAAACCTATTCAAACTCAAAGATTGATGCAGCATATTTTATTAGTAAAACAAGTAATACTCCCACCGTCCCAAGCTAAGTGCCCCATTTCGGCATTTAGAACGTCTCAGACTAAGTTACTCATTTCCATTTTTGTCAACACTCAAATATCTCTCGCAACCTTTTTTACTTCTAATTTCTCCCTGCTTTTTCTCTTTCTTATCTCTCTCTACCTTTTTCTCCTTTCTACCTCAATACCCAACTATCCATTTAATATAATATTATTCTTTAAGAAGTATGCAAACAGTAAATGGGGCACTTAGCCTGGAACGAAGGGAGTATCATACTATCATTTAAAAATACATTTGAATTACATGGTGCACTAATGCACCCGGTTCATACAAGGTTTTGACGTGACCTCTATATATATCCAAACCCAAAACAAGTAATTTGGTTGGTTTAGTTTTGGTTAATTTTTTTATGATAACCGAAATGTTGGTTTAGTTTGATTTGATTAAACCTCGATTGCACGAACCCTTTAAATTTCCCTCGTAGAGGGTATAACAATAGAAGATCTACCTGGAGATTCTTGTTTCTAGGGAACGAGATCTTCCAATATGAATGAAGGATCAGCCTTCATCTTCAGCCCTTTACCATATGCAGCTATTAGCAGAGCTTCTGCACGGCCTGCATTATTCACAAATTAAAGAGCCTTGGAAAAGAAATAAAAATCATCGAAAATATTTGGGGACAAATTAGCTTAAAAAGGGATAATCGGGGGAATCTTGTGAGACCATACTGGCAAATTCTTGTGAGACAGTGCAGTAAAGTCAAGTCGTGTTTTCATCATCATCATCAAGATCATGTTTCCTTACATTGAGCAGTTTCGTGCTAGTATCCAGATTATGCAGTTTCTAGTTGGCTAAAAATAATCACGTTTAAGCTTTTTTAGCAATTTTAATACCACTTCTCAATTTTGGCCGATGAAAAGATGCAAACTCAAACGCGTGTCATTCCACTTACCTCAACAACTCTAATTTACTGTGGTTTTATTATAATCTTATTTATATCATTTTACCCCTAGTTTTTGTCTACTCACATATCATATCATCTTACCTCAACAACTCTAATTTACTGTGGTTTTATTATAATCTTATTTATATCATTTTACCCCTAGTTTTTGTCTACTCACATATCATATCATCCTTTGGGATCACTCTCAAATAGTGTACCCATCAAAGATCTAGAAATTCTGGTGTTAACTTTATAGTTGTAAGATCAATTTTCAAAATTTCTTTTTTCAACTAGATGCCAATTTGTGTTGTATCTCCTGTTCAGTTTAAAGGGATTTTCCATAGTTACTAGGAAAATTATGATGACGATGATGATGATGATAATGTCAAGCATATTTAACTACATATTTCTTCAAACTGTTTCATAGTTAATGAACCTTTTTTCAAATATTTTCATAGTTTAGAAACCTTTATGAATATTCGGCATTCGTAAATAACTTAGAGGCCTTACATTAAGATGCAATTTGCCCAGAAATATATGGCATTAAAATGGCACACACACCAAAAATGAAGAGTTGAGGAGAAGGTGGAATGAATTGCAATGTATTAATTTGCTAAAACTGAGAAAAACTTAATAAAGAATACTCCATCCATCCCTTCGAAAGTTACCCATTTTGTCATTTTGGGTGTCCCACCGAAAGTTACCAGTTTCTTTTTTTGGCAAAACTCACTATCTCTCTCTATATTTTTCCTTTCCAATCTCATCATTTTCTCTTTCCTACATCTCTCTACCTTTTTCTCTTTCATATCTCTCTCTCTCTCTCTCTCTCTCTCTCTCTCTACATCAATAATCCACTACACATATAATACTATATTTCTTAATCAATGTGCAAAAAGTAAATGGACACTTTCGAAGGGACGGAGGGAGTATTATTTTACACGCAGAATTCAGAAGCACAATAGCAGACCTAAAAGTCCATACAAACTACATACTTTCATTTGATCACAGACCTGATCAGTAAATATTAAAATTCCTATAGAAATTGTAGCAATTTAAATGAAAGTTTTGGCTGATGGAAAGTGGTTATGGCTGAGTGGTTGTGATACTTAGCTTTGAATGTTTGAGACATCTGCAACTGTCTCAAGGCCTATATATGACGTCTTTCTTATAAAAAATTATCCACTCTATTTTTCATAAAATTACAGACGATCAGCTAACCCGTAAACTAACCACCAAAAAATGATTTTAATTTCTGCATTTTTGGGTAAAGTTCCCTATGAAACCGTCTTTGTTTAAGTTCATGAAAGTTGAAACAGAGTCCTAATTTAAATTCATCACAAATCATTACACTCCTTTACGTCCTAACAAATCAATTTACTAAAATCATTATACTGTGTCACCTACGTTTTTGTGTTCTTTCTATAGCATCCTTCATATTCAATTTACATTCCACTCTTCATATATTCCTCCAAAAATCACAATCCCCGACTCCGCTGAGGCTTAACAGAGACTTAAAAGAGAGAAAAACTTTCCAGATAAGAAAATAGTTTGATATTAGTATACTAACCATGATCTTTTTTCCTTTTCAATAGGGAGCTCATAGAGGGAAATAGAGTGGCGGCAAGCTCTCTGCTATAATCCTGCCAAAAACGAAATACTAATAAATTTGTTTTCCAAGTATCATAGAGAGCTCATCATAACTTTCCAGAATTTTGAGTAAAAGATAAATGATGAGCACATCAGAAGATGCAAACAGGAACATTTTCAATGCGACATGTGAAAAACTCAAACTCGTGATCAACAGAGATAATAAAGACAGCATTGCTCATAAATTCAGCAAAGATCAGATGAACCTTATTATTACGATCCCCTGTGAGTTTAAACTCATTCTTCCACAGCAATGATGGAACTGGAACAACTGAATATCCTGAAGTAACCAGGATTCCTATCCATATCCCATATCCAAATCCTCCACTCCACCATCCCTTCAATGAAAACACAATATACACTTCAGAAAACATAATTAAAACCACACAAGTAATTAGAGATAACAGCAGATCCATTTTTTGAGAGCAGAAATATCAAGTATTTGCACAAATCAAATGAAGAAAATGAATTTGTTACTTATAACTTATTAGTGCTAAACATTGGATAACAAAGGTTTGTTGGTGGAAATTTTGAAATCCAGTTGAATGACCACCTCTTTTAAAAGCTTGAGTTGGTAAGGAGGAATATCATTTTAACATTAACTTTAACATCTTCAACATGTAGATAGAGGGTTTCTAACCTGCTTACCATCTTGGGGATAAGGAATTGATTGCTCTATATACACGGTGGTTCCTGAAAAGAAGAAAAGACAACAATTGTGGTCAATGTAGGATTGTAGGTCTTAATAATTTGATATAATGAAAAGTTAGGCAGCTCATTGATACTTTAATCATGTTTAAATAGACATCATGAACTGTATATGTTACCGATGAGAAAATATCAGAAGTTCATTACACCCAGAGTCAGAGTGACTATTTAAACTGATTATAATAGTACTGGGTCAGTGTTTCCCGCATGCTCCTACAATTTATTTTCACCATTGCAAAAACCCAAAGAAAGAAAGACTGAAGAAAATAAAGGATTGGACACTTGGTCAGGTTAAGCAAAGAGTTTTTTTTTTTTTCCTGTTTTTTTAATAGGTACTCGTATGACACCATAAGTGTATAAATTAGGCTATGTTTACTTTAGGTTTTAAAAACTTGGTTTTGGATTTAAGATCCTACACCAGTTTTACTTCGGTATTTAAAAACTGGTTTTGTAAAACTACCCCTACAACACTTATAAACCTACTATCACAATTTTCAATACAATCAACTCCCTCTCCTTAGACTTTAAGGTATTTAAATCATAATTCACATAATTCGACCATTTCAATCATACTCAACAATAATATAATTATATAATAATACAATATCATTCACTCTTACACATTGATTTGACATAAAGTTAAAATCTTCACCTACTCTAAAACCCAAAAGAAACACACATATTAATTACTACTCATCAAGATTTAAAAAATCGATTTTCAAAAGCCACTTAAAACCCAAAGTAAACATAGCCTTAGTGATCCTCTGGCCAAATGCATGCACTGTATACTCATATGTGTAACCAGACTAATTTATTGGAGAAGCTGATAAAGAATAGTATAAGTACCAAAAGGAGCATCGACTCTTTGCAGCAATTGAATAATAGACTTTACATCTAAACGCTTCCGGACTCTTTTGCCAACCAGTACTTCCAAGTGGGGAGAATCATACACCTACAAGAAAAACTTGATGAAGTGCCCGGGAAAGTGACGGTTTTCATCTCCTAGTATTAAAACATGATGATGTAGGCATAAGGATCAATAAAATAATTTTTCAAATGCCAGAAAAAAGTATATGCGGATCATCTCCAATGACCTATATAATGCATGAGAGCATTAAAGTCATCAACATTTAACCTTGCAATATTATGTAATACTCAACATGTTTGTTTATGGCCCCTCACCCCACATTTTTATTTTGAATCCAAATCCTCGTTTTTTAAACCAGATTTTGGTAAGGATTTCTAGTCCTATGAAATTCTACCTTATAAACCCTATATTACACCTATCTTAAAAAAAATTACAAACACAATTTCCATTACACTATCAAGCATCTCCTACTTTTTAACTATTATCTACCCAACTCAACACTTTCTCTCCTTCTTACTTTACACACTTCCTCCCCTACTTTAAAACACAATTTAACATACACAATCAACCATCTATCGCCTATATTTTCAAAATCCTACCCTAAGAGATCCTACGAAATCTACACTTTCAAATGTATACAAAATCCAAATTTACCTTTTACTACTACTTATCAAATCCAACCAAATTCCATAAACAAAGACCCCTTCAAAGAAAGTGCAAAAACTCATCAATTTCAACCAGGCACTTATCATACTTTCAACCTTTTTAGCAGCACATGAGAGATATAAATGAACTTTTACATTCGTAATATAGAAAGAAGTAATGCAAATCATACTATGACAGCAATGTACAACGCTGGAAGCATGAAGTACAAGTTAAGTGCACACAACATAACCTATACAACACCTGAGAGGAATTGTCGGGCTTCAAAACGGCCAAGGCTCCGGAAAGATCCGGGTCGACTCCAACAACCCAACCCGAGTCCGCCGCAGTGCAGGATCCGGAGTCTTCAGAAGCCCGATTTTCTTCATCAGTGTCGGAGGAAGGGCAAGAGAGAGACTCCAGCCAATTCAATCGAAATTGGTGAGCGTCTAAAGTCACCTTTTTACCCCTTGCTCTGCTCGTTGTACCACCATTGGACCTAGGTTTCGAAGTCGAGGGTGGTTCAACTGGTATTTTTTCTGGCGAAGGGGTAGTCTTAGTGGGAGCTGCGGCGGAGGAAGTGGAGGCGAAGAGCCTAAAAACGGCGGGAGTGAGGCGGAGAAGGAGCGGCGGAGGTGGTTTGAAGGCGATTGATGGGGCCATTACAAATTGGGTTTTTGGAGGGAAGAAAATTGCTCCTTCCATGAAAATTGTGAGGGCTGAGGAAGCTTTCTCAAAAATTAAAACAAGGGTGGGACTGTTCACACTTCACAAATTTATTTATTTTTGTGATAAGTTACTTGAATTTTGAATAGTGTCTCTGCTCTACTATATAAATGGAGTTTTTGAACATTTTTTTGTTTAATACGGAGTATATAAATAAAGGTATGTATGCAAAATTATTTTTTATTCAAAAGTTATAGGAGAAAATTTTGAAAATAAGTGATTTCGGTTTATTGCGTTTGCAAACACCATTTAACCCACGACAGCAATTTTGATAGTGTATGAACCTTCCTAGATTTTATTCAAAAAGTGCAAACAATTTTTGAGGAGTTCTGTTAGTGGACGATAGGCATGTACAAAATCAAAATCGAAACCGGCCGATTTTAAACCACCGGGTTTCGATTCGAAAACCGGATCAAAATCGTTAAAATAAGGTTCGGTTTCGGCAAAAGCAATACCGTTGGTTATCGTTCGACGGTTTTTACTTTTTTTTTATAAGTCACAAGCATAAATTTAAGTTGTATAGTTTGTATTAATTCAAATTTTATGTAGTAGTTTATTTTCAAAAAAAATGAGTGAAAACGCACAAAGAGAAAAAAAAACCTAAAAAATGAGGAAAAAAATCGACAAAACTAGCTATTTAAAACCGAAATTGTAACTGGTTCAGATTCGGTTTCGATTTCAAAAAACCGAAATCGGCAGTTCGGAACCGTTGCACATGCACAGAGACGGACGCAGGTAATGTCCGGGGGGCAGTGGGCCCCCCACCAATTTTGCAAATTTTCTTAGGGTATTTTCGTAATTTCACACACATATATATATATATTTTAATTATATATGGTAGTATGGATTATATATGGCGGTCCAGTACTTGGAAAGTGGTTGCATAGTCGGCTACTAATATTCGCAATTTCGCCTCCTGCAAAGTAATTAAATAAGTAATTCAATTAAAAAACAGAGTGTCTCCTCCTTTTCATTCAACGCAATCAGGCAATCAGCAGAGCTTTCAAAACAGAGATCAAGAAAAATATGTCCCATTAATTTTAGATATTGAAGTTAAAATTTGTTTATCATTAATTAATTTAACTTTTTTATCTTTCTTTATTATTTTGGTTGGTCCATCACAATTATTTTTAGGCAAAAACTTATATACAATATTTCACAGTAGGCTTATGGTGCAATTTGACCTTTTCTTTTATTTCTAACCGGTAGCAGGTTCCTTCTTTCTCTCCCTTCTTCTTCTGCGCAGCTTTCTTCTCTCTTTTACGTTGTGCGGTTCCTTCTTTTCTTTCTCTCCCTTCTTCTTCTTCTGCGCAGCTTTCTTCTCTCGAAGCGTTCCATTAAAAAAAAAAAAAAAAAACTTCAGAAATCTGAACAAAATTTTCTGATCGTGATGCGCTAATTTTTTTTTTTTCCAGAAAATCTATTCTGTTTCAGATTTCTGATCTGCTAATTACGAAATAAGGCGATAATAAATTCATGAATGAAAAAAAAATCAACAATAATACCAGACACAGATTTATTCCAATTAATTGTTGATAATTATGTCTTTACAATTGGAGGGATTGATAAACTATTCAACATGATTGTGTTTTTCGTGTTTTTAATTATTGTTCTTCGTCTTTTTTAATGTCCATATCCCATCCTCTCTCAATAATGACGTTTTATTTATCCCGTAACACATTTTTCTCTATAAAGTAATACACGTGTGTTTATATAGTAACACAGTTTTCTGTGTTACTTTAATGTCAAATATATGTTACTCAAAAGCCAATTGTGTGTTACTTGTCCTTACAGTAACACGTATTTTTCCGTACGGTAACATATAATTGTATTTATAGTAACACTGATTAAGAACAAAATTTTCTATTTTATCCTTCCTTGAATTAATTTATATTAATATTTCTTGTGAAAAAGTCAATTTATATGTTATTTGTACTTACAGTAACACATATTTGGTCTTGCAGTAACATATAATTACCTTTATAGTAACACAGGCCTGACACCCGTTATCCTGTTAGTCTCCTGCGCGCGACTTTTGCGCGATTTTTAAGGAAATATTTGTTTGACCGGTCAAACCCGCTACAGATCCGCGAATTTTGACCCTTCCTTAAATATCCTAATATTTCACGTGAAATATTGCACATAAGTGCGGCCCTTATTTTTATTCTATTCTTTTGTCTTCTCATTGAATTTAGTGTTTTTCAGAAGTTAGGGTTTCTCAAAATTGTCTCCACTTAAAAATTTTGATATGAAATAAATTCTTTATATTTAAAGTTCAAGAATATATATGCATCTTGTTAAATTTTTTTTTTTTTTTTTAATTTGGCCCTCGACTTGAAAATTATGGGTTCGTCACTGTGCGCACATGCATGTCTAGTGGACAATGAGAATGATCCCAGATTAGTGGTCATCAATTTGTTTTTAGTTGGAGCTGAGTGTCCATTATTATAATCGAGTACTGCAGCGAATCATTTCGAAGAATTTGTTTCTTCGGACAAAAGGATGAGCAGATTGTAAGATTTTCGCTTTGATTTGGAAGTGCACAATTTGAAAGATGAGGAATGACAGGATATTTCAGCAAGATTTCAACCTTATGTTGGCAAGTGTTTTGAAAGCAATCAATTTTGCTCGTGGAAATGGTTCTTTCAACTATCCTTTTGTCATTCTTTGTTAGATTGGGGTCTCTTCCGTTTGTTTGCATCCCAACTCAACTTTAAGATGTTCCTCTTATTCATACTACACCGTTGTAATAATATGCAACATAGATGGCCGCTAGCCGTTAGTTTTGTAGTATTTCTACATATATAGTCTTGCTGTAAGTTATTTTTTCTCTTTTGGGTACTTTTGTACTCCTTAATAATTTGGATCCATTTTCAACAATCAAAAAAAATCTCAATTAATAAATGAGGCATGTAGACTCTTTTGCTATAAAAATTGTTATGAGAGTAAATAATTTGACCAAAGTACGTACTCCCTTCAATCTAATATAAGTGACGTTTTGACTCTTCATTTCATTTATAATTTAAATAATGTTTTACATTTTTTAATGTTCATTAACTACATTTCTTTCTTATTTATTCTTAAATTTATTAAAAATATTTTAGATTATAATAGTAGTTTTCGTAGAATTTTAAAACAATTAATTTAGAGTATAATAGAAAGTTAATAATTTTCTTAATATCTGTGTATTGATTCAAAGTAACGCTTATTTTGAATTGGTGGTGTAGTTAAATTCTTGAGGATCGGGAATAGGAGTACTTTTTTTTATGACTACTCTATTTCCAAAATTTCACACTCCATAAATTTTATTATGTACAACGTCAGCGGCAAACCTGATTTTTCATGAACGTACTGAACATCTGGAGATGGATTGCCACTTATTTGTTAGGAAGAGAGTTCAATCTGAAGAAATCTGTCCAACCATGCAAAGTATCTACACATAAGTAGCTAGCAGTTATATTCAGTAAAGCATTAGGAACATAACTTTTTGTACTTTATTGTCTAAGTTGAGCGTTAAACATCTTCATAAAATTTCAAAGCCATATAATTTCTCCAGCACACCTAAATCTCAATCCTAATCACTACAAAAAACGCATCGATTAGAGACCGATTTTAAGACTGTAAAGGCGGTCTCAACACACGTTAGAGACTGATTTGGGACCGATTTATGGAGGTCCTTATTTCATCGGTACCTAATATTGAGAGACCGAATTTATGGCACAGTCTCAAATTAGGGACCGATTGTCGACCGGTCTCTAAATGACAGACCGACAATTCGGTCTTAAAACGGTCCCTAAACGTGAGTCGGCCCGACCTATTTTCGGGCCTAAAACAGTCTCACATCGGTCTCAGATCTTACCCAGCAACTGCCCCCGAAACCCGACCCGCTGACCCACACCCACCCTCTTTATTTACACTCACCTTCACACCCGCATCGCCAACCCGACCCGATCGCCAACTCACACCCACACCCGCCTTCGAGACCCGACCCGACCCGCCAACCCACACCCGCCTTCGAGACCCGACCCGACCCGCACCGCCAACCCACACCCACTTTATTTAATTGACCATTTTATTTTGGCCTTTGTGGGAATTGATCCCTGGTGGATGGGTGCCCAGAAATGGGCACCCACCACTTTGACAAGTAATTGTCTTGTGTAACTTTTAAAAATAATTATATACCTATGTAATTAATTTCTTTATTATATATGTTTTAAATAATAAATTTTCAAAATCAACGTTACTTTAAAGAAGTCCAAAATAATTAAATCATTTCCACATATATTAACTGATAAAAATCATTGAATTAATTGTAAAAAATCAATGTTACTTTTAAATATTTTATTTTGACACTTCTTCAATGTACATGGACACTTGATTTTATCGTTAAACATATATTGTGGCCTCGTCTTCGCAAAATCAATAAATTTGCGAACTTGATTGTAAAATTCACTGTTCGTACTTCCATTAACGAATCGAGGAGCATAATACATCCACCGACGATCCGGTAGTTCCATCTATACGTACTCAAAATCAAAATGATTACATAATTGACATATGTATATAAGATAAATATTGCTATATTATTATATTCAAAGAATAAATATTGTTGCATTATTGTACTAAAATTAATAATGTTAATAATAATATTTAATTTGGTAGATATGTGAGAAGAATGTGGTGGAGCCCATCGTTAATCCAAAATTTAAAGCTAAAAAATTTGATAGCAAACAGGGTATGCTCTATGAGAAATTAATTCAAGATCTTTAATTTGTTTGACTTTCAAGTAGATCAACTTTGAATCGTATACCATATAAAGTAAAATTTTGGGAATTCAGTTATTTCATAAAAACTTAATTTGTCAGTATTAACTACTTAAGTCAAAAATATTAATTGTGGAATTCTAAATTGATTATTATGAATAAATTGTACTTATACTCGGTCTTATAATATGTGTATAGATAAAATTGTACAAAAATTTTTGAGTGAAATATTTTAACAGTTTTAATTTAATATTAGACAATTAATTCACTCTAAAACCTAATTACATGTATTCATACTTTCAACAGGTTTAATTGGACATATAATAGTACACATACGATTATGATATCTTTCAAAATAATTAATTATAATTAGTATTTGATTTGATATCATAACAACGTCAGCGGTCTATCTTATTTACTACTATTATACATATCTATTAATTATATGAAAATAAAATTATCAACGAACACTTAATTAATTAATATGAGAAAACATTAATTTAAATAAAGAGGGAATGAGAAATCTTACGATTGAATTCGAAACGAGATCTTCAAACTGATATTGGAGAGTAAAATCAAGGAATTGTCTATTTAGAAGCTAGTTTGTCGGTTTAAATTGAGAGAGTGACATTTGAGACCGACAAAATCGGTCTATAACCACAACTGCGTGATTTGGGACCGATTTGAGACCGAATTATGCGGTCTCTACTATGTTAAAAATTATCTATAAAACAAACAGCTTGATTAAATACCTATTCGTGACCGAAAATATTGGTCTATAAAAACAACCACCTGATTATGGGACCGATTTGGGACCGAAATATGCGGTCTCTACTGTTAAAAATTATCTAAGAATATTCTTTTGGAGTGTTCAGATACCACTAAAATCGGTCTCTATAAAATAAACAGTTTAATTTGATACCTATTCGAGATCGAAAATATCGGTCTATAAAAACAAACGCCTGATTTGGGACCGATTTGGGACCGAAATATGCGGTCTCTACTGTTAAAAATTATCTATATATACAATATTAGGATGAATATCTAATATAATATAGATATAATCGCCAACTTATTTATCTCTCTCAATGATGGACGAAAATTCCTCTTCTCCTAATTCTGATTCCTCCCTCTCGAACAAAGTCATAGAGCCAGATTCGATGAAAGTTGATACGGTTAATTAAAATTTTGGGATTCAGAATTATTTATACCAATTAAAGACTGAATTTTCGGTCTTCAATTAAAATTCAAAATCAGAGATTTAATTTCAATTAAAATTCGAAATAAGAATTTTAATTTTAATTAAAATTCAAAATAAGATTTTGAATTTTGATTTAGAGACTGAAATTCGGTGGCTAAGCGGTCTGAAAAACATAATATTAAAGACCGAATTGAAAATAGTCTTTAAACGAGCGGTCAAAATTGGTAGTCAATTCAAATTATACTTTTCAAAATATTTGATACCAATTAAAGACTGAATTGTCGGTATCTAAACAAAATTTAAAATCAAAATTTTAATTTCGGTTTAGAGACTGAAATTCGGTCTCTAAGCGGTCTGGAAACATAATATTAAAGACCGAATTGAAAACAGTCTCAAAACTCAAATTTTTTTAGGATCAGTCCCAAATCAGTCTCAAATTGAGACTGATTTGTGCCGGTCTCAAAACTTTGGTCTCTAATTGAGGCATTTTTTGTAGTGAATATTGTTCAATATTATTACAAAAACTAATGTATTTATTTATATAAGCTACTAATTTTTTCTATATAGAACGAATACTCTTCATTGTGTTTTATATACAATAAAAAATGAATCAAAATTTCATCATTTTATTGCAGAATAGCTAAACATGTTCTTACCAAATACTTGTCTACATACCTAACACATATCAAGACAATATCACAATAATTGTCACGAGTTTAAGGCTGCTAATGCACTTCTTCTCACGGGCCAACTAATTATCAACACACGTCTCTTAATAATGACACAAAAGTTAAGGCTGAAATCTATGCAAATGCAAATTTTAGCTTTTGGCCTCTTGCATAATCTTTTTTTTTTTTAATTTAATTTAATTTTAATAAAAGTATATATTAGAAATTAATATAAATGAATTAATTCTCCACCTCTCTAAAAGTTCGAACTTTTAGATGAGACGAATTTCTTTTATGGTATCAGAACCTCCAGACAAACGAACTGAGTTCGATTCTTACTGTATATTCATATTATAACTTAATATCACATACTATAAAGAATATAAGAAAACAAGTTTTTACAAAACAACAAGTACACGTGTTGCGACATAAACGACGAGCACGGTGGCATGAGTTCTGGGAGACAGCGATGTGACCTCAATTTTAAGAAAAAATGGACTAAACTATGGAAATGAAGAAACAACAAGAAAAATATAATACATGTGGTTGAGCAAAAAAAAATCATTTTTTTAAAAATGGCCTAGAGGTCTGTCTAGACTAATTTTTGCCCAAAACAAAGGATTTACAAGAAATTGAATCGGCCAATAGCCACCTACGCTTAGACCGGTTTTTGCAACAAAGATATATGTTAGTCTAAGTTTGCTAATTATTCTCCATATGCTAGAAACCATATATCATAGACAAAAATAAGGTCATCTTTTGTTGACAAAGAGAAAACATAAGGTAGAATCCTATTCGGATTAGATGAGATACTTTTTGTGAAACCTACTCACGTGAAATATTCAAAATTAATTAATAGGTAGAAAGAAAAAATAAAACTGGGTTAGTGATCAATAAATGAGTAAGATTAATAATTTTTCATTCTTTTCACCGCTCATCTAACGTACATCATCTTATGCAAGAATTTGTCGCACTGTAAAGTTGTAAACATTATGGTAGTCAAAAATAATAGTGCGGATCTATTAACAAATTTGAGGGTACAAGTGTACCCCAAATGAAAATTTCTTACTATTTATAACTAAAAATATTTTAAAAAATAGAAATATTATACCACTTTTTTTTATTTATAATTACAAAATACGGAGTACTAATTATTTACTTGAATATTTATGTACTTTTGTATAGATGTTATGAACGCATATTTTCATGGAACAAGATGTATGACTCTAAATATTAAATGATACTAATAGTTTATGAGTTTATTTACACTAAATCATTTATTGTATGTTCAAATTTTAAATTCTGAATTCGTAATAGATACTCTTTCCGTTTTATTATTATTTGAATATTTATAATAAAATAAATTATTATTAATTGAACATTTTTTGTAAAACTCTATCAAATATCTCTTATTTATACTATTGTTATTACTTTTTACCCACTAACTAAAGATTTTCTCCCTAACAAAGTTGAATTATTCATTATATTCCTCTTAAATGATCATTTTATCACATTTAATACCAATAAATAATTTTTACATTAAAATTTGTGTAAACCGTAAATGTTCAATTAATAACTAGAAAATGGAAGTATTATAGTCGATGCATGCATATCAATACAATAGTGGATTGATTAGAGTGGATAGGCTTTAATTCAATCAATTGTAGCTCCTAATTAGTCCACATTGACCAATTTCGAAGATTTGAAAATTGTATTGGCCATACATACCCCACTTGTGAAAATTGATACTTTTTGTTAAGGACATTTTCAAGTATATATTTCTGCCTTTTGTTGTTTGATTCCTACTTTGAAGATTATTTTACAAGTAAAAAGAATCATGCATGTGAGCTGGAACAAGCAATCCTTAAATTCAGGTCCCTAAACACACCACAATCAAAATACTTGTACAAGCACTTTCTTGTTTTCTGCCACTCTTCAAGTTGTCTGCTGCACTCAATTTTGGAGAGAGAGAGAGAGTATAAAAGAGAGATAGAGGGAGAGGGAGGGAGAGAGAGAGAGAGATGGAAAATGGAGCTTCCCCTTATGTCTATATGACTGCTCCTACTAGCCCAAAAGAATACAGCAGCATGGAGTATTACTACAGTGCTCCTGCTAGCCCACAATGGAAAGGCGGCCCCTTTAAGACGAACGACGATAATCAAGGTGATGGCTTCGAGTTTGGAACTAGCAAGAGGTTCGACCCTGAGTCTCCGTTGGACAGACTAAAGCATCGAGAGCGTAGGGATTCCCTCCCGGCTATGGCCTTTGCAGATGAACTCTTCTTCAATGGCTTAGTCATGCCTTTGAAACTCCCTCCAAGGCTTCAGAGTGAGACTGATTCCAACAGTTTTAGCCAAAAGTCTCCCCTTGCATCCCCAAGAACGGCGTGCAGACTCCCATTTGCACGTAAGAATTCGTGGAATGATGGTTTCGATCCGTTCATGGTGGCTTTGGAGAAAGTGAGGGAAGAGAAGAGAGGAAGAAACAGCCTCCATCGACGATCAAGATCATTTTCACCATTCCGGGCTACATCGAAAGCCTCTGATCATGAATGCTGCAATCAAGATGGTGATCCTAAAGGAAATAATCCGATGCAATTAGCAACACAGAGCTATAGTGGACCACTGGATTTCAAAGGCTCGGTGTATGCAAGATGGGTTCGAGACCAAAATAGACACGGGCTGGGTCCCAAGAGCCCGATTGGGTTCCTTTTCCGACAAAGAGTGAGGCCTTTGAAAATCGAGCATGATGGTTCAGAGAAGCCCTGTTCGCCTCAAGGGAAGTATGTCGGAAAGAAGAGTGGAAAAGGTGAGGAAAGTGCAGTTCAGAAACTAAAAGGGTTTCTGCTAAAGTATGCATCATTTGGAAGCAATAAAACAAAGAAAAGCTCAGAAGTACGAAAACAGGGTTATTTTGGTCAGTCGAGCTTTAAATTCAAGGGAAGTCTCCGAAGAAACGGGAAGAGGAACATGGCTGCTGATACAAATATAGTACCTGTAACCTATTGCTTAGGTTATGGAGTCGGAAGCCCCTGATAGGGTGTGTTTACAAACTCTATTAACTTCCAAAATCACATTTTTCAAAAACCCGTGAGGAGCAGGTTTTAGAAAAAAGTGATTCTGCCCCATTTCATAGAGTTTGCAACCACCATCATACATAGAAGCATGTAATTTCAACAAATTTTCTAAATGTAATTTTCACATTTCCAAAATGACAGATGAGTACAACATACATCACTTGAAGAATGTAATCTGCCTGAGCTGGGGGGGCAAGTTTGTAAGAATGCTAACTGTCTACAAAGCTTATTGTCTATGGCTTTTTATGGGGCATCTATCTATAATACAATGGATGAAATTTACATAATCGTTACAACTCTATCAACTTTTCTGGTCGTGTGAAGAAGAACGGGGCAAAAAAGAGTCCATTTTGTGGCAAAAAACGTCCCGTCTCCCATGTCTAAAACACCATGCCCTGCTTCTTGCTTTAGATATAACTGAAATTTTAGGTGTGTATTATTCCAATTCTTGACACGGCCACATCATTTTCCATGTGGAAATCTCTTCATTGCTACACAGTTTCCGAATTCCACCATAAAATCCATCAGTTGCGTTTCCCTCTTCCCTATGGTTTTTCCTATCAATGGTCGTTATTCTCCAACGTGAACCAGGACTGTACTGGTTGAACACCAGCACCGCAGTGTCTGCAGTGCATATTCATTATTAATAATATATATACATATATATATTCTTTGATTGAAATGAACAAGACTTATATTCAAAGAGTAGAAAAATCTGAATAATTAATCTCCAGCTTTCTCTTGATCAGAAAGTATTCAAATCTCCAACGCCAAATGTCATCAACACAAAAAGGGCATACATTTCAAGGAAAGCATTGAAAGAATTATATAATACTGCTTATATAAAAGAGTGCAAAACATATGTCTGCAGCAAGATAGTTACTTCGTTAACAAGTCCATCACTAATTACATATTTTCCGTACTATGATCTACATGATGTAAGAGTTTAACATGCTGTATAAAGAGAAGATGACTTGTGTGCCCGATTACTTGTACAAATCTTGATCAATTAAATTTACAATTTTCAATCAAAAAGAGAAAAAAAAAACTTGTTAAATCCTGTCAACTGTCACATATGAAAGGCTCACGTGTGTGTGCACGTGCACAAGTGTAAAGAAGGATTCTCAGAGATCAACATACCTAATAGGCAATTCAAGTAGTTGAAAAAAACATGCTACAACAAGTAAATAGCCAAAAAGACTCCTACATAAGATAACGTGGGACGGAATACTGATAGTAAAAGCATAATTATTTATCTCCAAAGCTGGACACTGCGTAAAAGTACGTATTTTTCTGCGTTGCTGGTAACAAAAGAGAGTAGGGCTTTTCTGAAGGGACTAATAGGAAGGAAGACCCACATGCAGAAAAAATGGGAGCCAAAAAGGGCCTACCAAGAGTAGATAATATATTTTGATGATAAATGTTTGACCACTTTCTTTATTAATGAAATCACAAACTAAGATTAACAGCCACCACCCACTCAAGTTGTCTAGTTTTGATTGGATCTCAATTCATTGCATGATAATGCAAAGTATGAAAAGGCAATTAATTTAAATGAATTTGTGGAAAATTTGATAATAACTCACCACTATTGTGACATCTGCAGTAGTTTGCATTCCCATCACATGTTTCCAAGTGGCCTACAACACCATACCACCAACCTGTGCACAACGTGAGATATTATTAATAAAAGATTGATGTATAACATTCATTGTATTTGGTCATCTTTAGTTGAATAGAATTGAGTTTCGATAAGCCTATTATAGTTGACGAAAGTTTCCACTTAAATAAAACGAACGACAACCTTCTATTTCGAGGAATAGTATGCATAATGGAAACACTCATTGCACTCCCAAAACAGAGTTGGTGATTTCTGAGGCTCAATGAAAAAGTTTTTAGGGGTGAGCACTTTTACATTTAAAGAATACGTATACTTTTTTCAGTTCTTGATTTTGTGGTCGGTCTTTCTTTAATGGATTTTCTAGGCAAGGCTTTTCCATTCCAGATCAATCATCAATCTAAAAGCCATGACATATTTTCTCATCTCATCAATCTAAAAGCCATGAGTATTGCAAATATATGACACAACTAAAAATAAATAAAACAAACAAAACGTCCGAGGTCTAGTTAGAAAATACCGTATGGAAAATCTTTGTTTTTTCTCCATTGGATTTCAATATGATCACCAGGTTTGAGCTCATTTAGACAATCAGATATATGAAGATCATGTGGAGAAGTATCAATAGGGGGAGCTCTAAGCCTATCCCATGTTACACCACTCTCGATTGGACTTTCTCTCCTTCCATGTGGTGGATATCTGCTCATCAACAACAACATCATTTTTCACATAAGACCCAATTTGGTAGGGTAGATTAGCCCAAGATAGGTGAGTAACCAAGCCCAACACGCAAAAATACTATCAATTGTGTGCATACCAAATTACTGAAAAAGACACATCATTTGGTTGAAATATGACCCTAGATATCTACCAACCGGGCCTAAATAGTCTCAGAAAAACTAACAATCAAACATGTGAAAACTAGTATTCCCAAGTACCTGGCATCAAAAGTGTCGGTTTGATTATCATATCTAAGCTCAGCATCATAGCATGATAACATGAATCCAATATGACCATTCTGCACACAATGCCCAATATAAAACTTCAATACAACCAAAATTCATTCTCCAATTTATGAAGGGGAATTAGTATTTATACCTCTCGGTTATAAACCTGAGCAGGGAACCAAAACTTGCCCGATTCAAGGGCGAAATACCATGCCATGGTTGAATTCAATGTAGGGAAGTTGTCCTTATTGCCAATACTGCTAAAACTGGATCTAATTATTGTAACTGGCCATAGTTGATTGAGATATGCCATTAGGCCTTTTGGATTGCTTTGATTGAAACCTTTTCTTGAAGCAATAAACCATTGCCATTCCCTATGTGCAGAAGGGCCAACAATCCTACCCCATTTGTTTTTCATGAGCTTTTCCCATAAATGATCACTCATACATCTCTCTCTCAAAGAAGTACACACACTTGCCATTCTACAAAGCCCCTCTGGTGGAAGCTTCTCAAGAATGGAGTCTGATACAAGATCAGGCAAATCCAGGAAAGACATCTCTGATGTGTTGTCAAAACTCTCCACTTTGGAAGTGTTCTTCTTCTTACATGACATTTTAGAAGTAAAACGTGAGAGAATCACACCTAGAATTATGCTTCTAAGGGACTGTGCTGTGTGGTAAAAGAATGATGAGTCTTTCCAAAACCAGAGAGGAAGCAATCTCATCTCACAAGACCATGATGGGAGTGGCTGGATGGAAAAAGAGTTGTAGAAGAAGATGAAAGAGAAGCAACAGGTAACCAAGAAGAAATACATTTCACAAGGGGGTTCAACTCCACTCACACACACATACAATATATATATATATATGGATAATTGTAAGAAAATTTAGGCCACTAATAATGGAGAAGCAATTATACTGTAGCAGGTATGAGTAAATATAAAAGAATTCTTATTCTTTCTTCACCCCTCTCCCTCCCCCCTATTAAAAAACAGGAAAAGGGATCTTCAAATCCACAACAACACAAAAACAGACGAAGCCCACCTACCCAAACAGTGGGCCTCGTCTAAAGATTTCAAAGGAGGATTATCTGAAAACAGAACCAATAATTTTCATCAAAATAGCAAAAGATTATATTGGTTAATGACTCAAGTATGTGGTAAATAGAAAAGGAAAATCAGGTAACTATAATAAATGCTTATTTAATGACAACTGTAAAGTATAATGACAAATGGAATCAAGTGCTAATCAGGGAGTTTGATAAAGGCAGATCTAATGGAAATGCAAAAAATAAACGAGTTGGGGAATAGAATCAAGATGGTTTTTTTTCAGTAAAACAAAAATGAAATACGAAAATTATAATCTTGATGTGTAAATTAGAGAGAAACAGGGCATGTAAAAATGGGTGACAAGAAGAGAGAGTTTCTTCTTCCTCCACCCACAGAAACCCTTGTTCCTCTCTCTCTCTCTGTGTTCGTTAAAATTTGCAGAAAACGAGAAAATGGCAGGTGCAAATTGAGGAAAAAGAATAAAAGCTGAAATATATTTAATATTTTATTTATATTTATTACTTATTAGTATATGATTTTAGTTTGATGTAAATGATGGGGTATTGGTGGTTAGTATTGGAAATTGGAATCAGATCTTTGCGTAGATTTCGAGTTTGATGTAAATGATGGAGTAACATACCGGTAGTTTTGAGTTTAATTTATAAAAATGATTGTATATGTATATTTATTAAATAATTATTAGTATATTATAAAAGGGGAAAATGCAACTCCCTGCTTCTAACACATGTCTTGCTAGACAATAGAGCTAACTTTTAAAAAATATACTGGGACTAGTGTAAGACCCGCGTTTTACGCGGGGTTGAAATAAAATTTTAATATATTTAATTTTAATTTATTAATTTTTTAAAATATACTATGTAAATTTATTTATTCTATTAAAATATAAAAGAATAAAATGGTGTAATAATATATATAAAATTATTTATATAAAAAATAGTAAGAGAAGATAATTATAAATTTATTTATAATAGAAATTAATATAATAAATTACAAATCGCGATTTTTTTTTAAAACAATAATTATTGTACGTTTATAAATTTTTTCATTTGTCCGCATGTAACATGTTAACTAATAGAATAGAGTTAACAAATAATTAAATTTAACAAACCACTTAACATTATAATTGAATTTTAACCACTTAATGGACATACTTAAGTGATATAAGTATATAACCGTTCAAAATCTGAATTATCACTTAACGCGACTACTTGAACAGATTCGAAACATTGATTCAAATAAAATGAATAAACACAAACTTTACAAACAAAAAAATCGTTCAACACTGGGGCCAAGACACCTTCTTCAAATCGACTATGTTTTATTTCAATTCATTCATTTCAAAATCGACTCTTCATTTCTCCTATGCTTCAAATTAAATATCTGTGTAGAACATGAAAGGTGGTTCCTCTTCAAAATAGTATGCCCACAAAATTACTTTGCCAAAAAAATTATGTCAATTATTTTTCGTGTAGCGTAATACGTCATTCGATTTGAAAGTAAATCGAAACACCGAAACAAAACCCTTTCAAAATCGAAAAAAAAATATTTACTCTAAAAACCCTAGTTTTATTCTTTTAAAATCGATCAACATAGCATCAAAATGTGACTGAAGATGAGCTTCAAAAACTACAAATATTATAGATATCGAACTAAAATTTAAAAATTATTGTAAGTTTCACTATTTTTTTTAATATTATTCTTTCGATTTTTTTTTTTTTTTTTTTGTATAGAAGAACTTATAAAGGTGTAGCAGCAAAATTGGTTAAATTTTGAATGACCTAATAACTACTCCCTCCGTCCCGTAATTACTTTCACACTTTCCTTTTTAAGACGTCCCACAATTACTTTCACACCCTTAAAATGGAAAACCCTTTATATACTCCACCCTCACAAAATCCTCAAATTTACACAAATGTCATTACTTTTTCTCCACACATACTCAAAAGTCAACTCAATTCTTTATTTTATACATAAAGGTTTACAAAATTACCCCTCAAAATCCCCACTAAATTCACTTTTCTTATTTCGCGTGCCACTTCACATGTGAAGATAATCATGGGACGGAGGGAGTATTATTTTTTCATTTTTTTAATATTGTTTTTCGATTATTTAAAAAAAAAATTATAGAAGAACTTATAAAGGTTGTATATCAGAAAATTTTGGTTAAATTTTAAATGCCCCAAATCGAACGAAAATGAAACAGAAAGTACACCAAAGGGTAATTTTAGATTAATATAGATATTGTTTAAAAAATATTTAAATTTATTCATTTTTTAGCAATTGCATATTTCCTTAATTACTTATTCTATATGTTCTTGTTCCATAGATTTTGAACCGCAAATGGTATAGGGGTGGAAATAGGTCGGGCCACCCACCCGAGACGGGGTTTACGATCTAGCCTATTAAGGACCTTGTTAGATCTTGCCTATTTATAATATGAATCGGACTAAATTTTTTTAAAAAGTCAATTTAATTAAGTAGGCTAGACTTAAAATTTATATAATGTCTTATAAACCTAACATGTCGGCCTATTTAAGATTATATATTATAGTTATATATATAATTTTAGTACTTGAGAAATCGTTATAATGCATTTGAATATTGAACTATGTTTCATATTGAACTGTGTTTCATATTGAACATATTTTAACCGGCTTCTAAAAGACTCATAGGTCTACCTATTTACTTAAACGGCCATATCAAGGCTATAAGAAAAAAGTCTATCATAAATAACTTAGGTCCAATATTCATAAATCAGACCCAAACTTTTTCATGTAAAGTTTAGTCTAATCCAATTTATTTCCACCCTAAAATGAGGCATCAAACTAAAGTGCAAGATCGATATAGATTATAGATAATGACATGTGCTTAAAATAATACTTGATAGTCAAGAATAATGAGATTTAATTGAAAAAATCGTGGAAGACTTAATTTTAATGGCATATGTTAAAAATAAGTATTTAATAAATACTAAATATCAATAAATATGAATGAACTAATGAAATTGGAATTCCTAAAATTTTGGAAATTCTTTATACGTGTATTTAACTACTTACACTAAAAAAATTGTGATTATTGCAAATATAAATTGAAAGATATGATGTATGTTAAAGAGATAAACATATAGTATAAATATATATGTTGTAAATATTAATTATAATTAATTGTGTACATTAATTAGAGAAAATTAATTTAAAATTATGGAACAAAATACTTATGTATGATAATTTCAAGTATAGAGTACAATCAAGTTAAATATATATAGCAAAATTTTAAGTAAAAATGGAGTATATTATTTCCATATAATTTGGTGAATTGTTTAACATTATAGAAAATTGTATCTAAAGAATATAACAACTAATCAGCTCAATTTATGAAATAGTATGTTTTCAATATATATTAGTTAGATTTTTATGTGATTGATCATATTTTTCCAAAGATCTAGTTGCAACTTAATAGCTACATTTACTTGATTGTAGCCTAATATTTTTCATAATTTTAGCAACCTAATAGATACATTTACATCATACCTGCTTTTACAATATAGTTATAATCATAATTTTAGTAACATAATAAATACATAATTTTATATTAAATTTTGATTCACAACTCTATTAAATTTTTAATTGTAATTAAACTCTTCGAAATTCACACTTAATTTTTAATATAATTAAATAAACCTTTAATTAAAATTAATTTTAATTTCTTAATAGAATTAAAGAAAGACTTAATTTCCATTTTATATTTATATTATAATTTGAATAATTAACTAAATCTCTAAATGCATTTTTTATTAAAAAAAATTTGAGAATAATTTTTCTAATTAAGTGCTACAAAAAAACTTAAATTTTTCTAAATCTCTATAACCGTTTCATTACATTTTTCATATAAATAGGTAACCGTTTTAAATTTAATTATATTAACAATGTAATTAATTATATTTCTTCAAATTCAACATTTGTTGAATTTAGGATATAAAGTAATATTAAATGTAAACTTTTTCGAGATGGTTGAATTGAAGAATTCAAACAATATTTAAAATCAATAATCTTAAAATAATACTATTACATCAATTTCCTCAAACATCAATGTCTCATATTAAAGCTAGAAATTCTTATGTCTTGTAATAATCTTTGAGAAGGAAATTACATTGACATGTATATGGTAATAAATTGAATATTTGCATCTTAAAAAATTCTTAATGTTTCATTAAAATTATAGTTACATCAATCTCATCAAACATAATGTATCATATCTGGTTAAGATAAAAATTCTTCACGCCAAGCCACCGTCACCCGTGCGAGTCGTCGACGCCGCTGCAATAATTCCCGACACAACTGTTGCAATAATTCTTGAGAAGCAAATTACATTGAGATATATATGGTGATAAATTTAATATTTGCATCTCCAAGAATTCTTAATTTTTTATTACAGTTGAAATTACAGGTGAATGTTCCATTACAGATCTAAAACATAAAAAGAAAATAGATTAGGGAATATTACATACCTACTTTAAAAAAAAACATCTAAACCTATGAATGTTTGATTTGCAAATTATATGAGAAATTATAAGAGAAATTCACATTCTAATCTTATAGGATAATTAACTTATTAAATTATGCATCAATTAATTTTAATTATGAAATTCATTTTTCATTAATTAGATATATACATAAAATAGTGTTTATGATATAGATTACAACTGTATATTGAGTCTAGATAATTAATTTTTTTTTTTAATTTATGAAATACAATTTTTCTTAATTAGTGTTTATAATATAGATAAAATTGGATATTGGATCTATTTATGATTAGTCAATCTGAATTTAATGATTGTTTCTTAATATAACATAAATTTGACTCTAAATTGTGAAATTTATGATCAATTATAAGAAAAATTAAAAGATGGATTACATCTATTTTAGGAAATTTGAAATTAAGTGACACTCATCCATATTTAATCAAGAAAGAATACCAAAATCGAGTATTAAATGAAAAAAGTGTTGAATAAGTCAACTGTTTCATTATAATTTGTTTTTAGGTTAATTTTCTTAATTAGGTAACAGTCGAATTTAAGTTAATTTCCATACAATTAGGTAATTTGATATTAAATTTAGTGTCATGAATCTATTAATAAAAAAAAAGAAATAACTTTATTAATTTCATGATTTTTTATTTCTTTAATTATATACGTGATTAAAAGAAAGTATTGAATAGATCAACAACTTAATTCGAATTTAAGGTTCATTTCCATATAATTTAAAGACAATTTAATTTGATATTAAGATAAGTGTCATGAATTTATTATGATTTGGATGCAAGTAAAAATTATGGCAACATTTATTTCCTTATAATTTGTTTTAAGATTATAGAAAGTTTTAATTGACAAAAATATATATATCAAAAGTTTACTTATAAAAATTATTTCCATACAGTTTTGAATTTAAGTATTATTTTAATATATTAAAATAAATTTACGTGTAAATTTGTGAATATAATTTGGAATTAAGAAGAAATCTATAGTATTGCTAATTAAATTTTCTATCCCTGCACCATGTTAGGAATCGAATTATATATAATTGTCAATATACTTAGTTTTTAAATTATAGGAAGTTATTGTTTCAATCATATTTGAATATAATGATTATTTGGTTGTTTGAAATATTTTATGACGATATGAGAATTTACAACTTTCATTTTAGTATTTTTTTTCTTCGGAATAAATTTAGAGTAATTTGATTCAATTCAAAAGAATATATAATAAATATACAAATAACTATATATAATGAAGGTTAAAAACATTTATATGCCAATTGAATTCCAAAATACATTCTCAATACAAAAGCAGATCATGAACAATGTCTATCAACTTCCAAAATATATTCCCAATACAAAAGGGGGACAAAGATATGTCGTTATCAACTTGATGGATCTTCTTCCTTGGATTGGGTAGTATGAGTGAACATCAAACATAAAGTGAAACAAAATTGCTCTCTGTTTTGAGGATAGAATTACAGATAAAAAAATAAATTACATTTGTCGCTCACTTATCTATATCTATACAATAAAATTCTACCAAAAGACTTCAATTTCCAAACTCAGTCGTGAGAAAGTAGAAGGGTCATCAAGCATACCAGCAATCTTTGAAGCTCTGCGATATAAGAAGATAGCAAACCGACTCCAGAGAAGGAACAGATTGTTGCACACAATGACTCGCGCTACAAACCCCTAATTCTTGTGACATTCTTGATACTTCACATACTTGTGACATTCTTGATACCTTCAAAGATAAATGAATAGAAAAGTGTGAAGAATATTTCTCACGACAAATAAGACTTTGAATGAATGAAAAATGGAGTGATTGAAATGAATGAAAGATAATGAGATTTATATAGGAGTAAGATTAAGGATCAAGGGTGGAGATTAAAATTTAAAATTAAGGGTTGGGATTAAAAGATAGAATTTTAGATGAATGAGAATTGAGTATTTTTGAAATAGAGAGATTTTAGAGGAGAGAGGTTGAGGTAGAAAGGATATGGTGGTGACATGTGTCACCATAGAAGTTTGTAAATATATATATATATAGATTTTCTCTCCTTTCGTTTTTTTTTTTTATGGGAGTTAAATACACATCCCTTTTTTTCCCTCTCCATGACTCAAACCCAGGACCTAAGGCCTAGGTAGTAGTGCTCTAACCACTTGAGCTATCCCACTTTGTCTTCTCTCCTTCGTTGAGAGCCTAAGAAACTCTAGGGCATGCTTGTTTTGGGATGGGAAATCCGGATTTGAGATTTCGAAACTCCACCCCCATTACACTTTGGGATTTTGATTCAGGATTTCAAAATCCTACCCTATAAATACCTATAAACCTTATAAAAGTCAACCCTATAAATACCTACAAACCCTATATAAATACCTATAAAACCTATAATCCTATTCTATAAAGTTAAATCCTACCCTACATAAATCAAAAAACAAACACAAAACATAAAAAACATTAGGCTTTTAAAATCCACTAGATTTTGAAATCCGGATTTCAAAATCCTCAAAATTCCAAAAAAAACATGCCCCTAGGGTTTGCGCTGAGTTTTTGCAATTTCCATATTGATTCCATGGATACTATCTTTGAGAATTTAAGGATCACTACTGATGAGGATGATGACCTTATTGTGGAACCAGAGGGAACCGTCGAGGGTTCCGGAAAAGTTGAATTTTGTATGGTGGGGAGGTTTCTTGCGGAACAGAGTGCAAATTTCAATATCATTCGAAGTCGAATGGCGAGCACTTGGAGGCCAAATCGGGGAGTCACAATTACGGAGATTGGAGAAGGACGAATGTTGTTTCAATTCTATCATGCTCTGGATCTGAAACGGGTTGAGGAGGGTGGCCCCTGGTCATTCGGGAACCACCATCTGGTTATTCATAGGTTCCAGATTGGAGAGTCGCCACTAATTGTACCTTTGAACACAATTGCTTTTTGGGTACACATCTATAATATTCCCATGGGGTATTTCACGGAGAAGGTCGGAATTATGTTGGGTAATTTCGTGGGGAAGTTTCTTGAGTATGATAAATCAAATCGAGGGGTGAACTGGAAGCCATATATGCGGGTGAGGGTGAGTGTGGACACTTCTGTCCCGCTGAAGAGACGCAAGAACATCAAGATTGCAAACGGGGGTTCTGTCCAGGTCACCTTCAAGTATGAAAGACTCCACGCTTTCTGCTTCATATGTGGAAAGATAAATCACACGGAGAGCCGTTGTGATATTCTGTTTGAGCAGGAGGGGGAAGTTTTGGTGAAAGGATGGGGGCCGGAGCTTAAGGCCCCGGATAGAAGAGGAAACCGCTGGCAAAAGAGCGATGGTTGAAACAGGCCGGAGCGGGTGACGGAAAGGATGGGGGGAGGAAGAATCGCAAGTTCGCAACCGACTGAAGACCCTGGGGTGACCGAGAATTCTGGTCTGGCGGTTACAACATCTAACGCGAAAGGAAACGAGGTTATGCGACACTTCCGAGATGGAGGAAGGAATTTAATATCCAATGGGCTAACGATTAATCCATTATATGACCATGATGTGGAGGAGCAGGAAGATGAGGATGCACTGACGGAGGCAAAGAAACGGAAGAGAATTGGCGGAAAGAGTATTTCAAGTTCATCTCAGGAGTGTGAGAACCATTTTTTAGCGGCCGGCCCCGGTAGAGGGGCCCGCCGGGAATAATGATTATCATTAGCTGGAACTGTAGGGGGCTCGACAACCCCTCTACAGTTCGTGCATTATGCGATCTCGTTAGATTTCGCAGGCCGAATGTAATTTTCTTGTATGAAACTCTTTCTTGCTCTAATAAAATTGAGGATATCCGGGTGCGTTTGCATTATGATTGTGCGTTTGCTGTTGATTTTGTTGGGCGTAGCGGGGGTTTGGCAGTGTTTTGGAATAATGCATCGTTATGCACTTTACTTAACTACTCTCAGAATCACATTGACCTGCTCGTTAGGGAGGATACGGGGGAATGGAGGCTTACTGGGTATTATGGACACCCGGAGAGGTCTAGGCGACACCTCTCTTGGGCATTGCTTAGACATCTAGCAGGCTTGAATACGCTGCCATGGTTATGTGTAGGTGATTACAACGATCTTCTTTCGGTGGAGGACAAGAGAGGGCATGTTGCGCATCCAAATTGGCTGTTTAGAGGCTTTAAGGAGACCATTATGGACCGCAACCTCTCTGATATTCCCCTGGAGGGCCATAAATTTACCTGGAGCAGGGGTAGGAATTTTTGTGATCTGGTGGAAGAGAGGCTAGATAGAGCGATGGGTACTCAGAGGTGGCATGATAGATTTGTGATAGCTCGATTGCATAACCTCGTAGCGCCTATATCGGATCATAACCCGATTATGGTGGATACTGCCCCGATGGTTGTTATGAGGAGGAGGAAGAGGTTTAGATTTGAGAACAAGTGGTTCCAAGAGCCTGATATCAAGAATGTGGTGGAACGGAGCTGGACAGGGTTCCGGGATCTTGGGGTGCTGCAGCGCCTGGGAGCCACGACAGATACGCTTGGTGTATGGGGTAAGCATGTGGCGATGGTCTGGTTCAACAACAAAAGGGACCTGGAACGAGAGATAGACGGGCTGCAACGGAGGTCGGATCAGCGAGGCCTGGACAGGTTAATGGAGGCTAAAATTAAGCTTGCAGGCCTCTTGGTGCAAGAGGAGACGCATTGGAAGCAACGTGCAAAGACTTTCTGGTTACGTGATGGGGATATGAATACGAAGTTTTTTCACCAAACTGCCTCAACTAGGAAAAAAGCTAATAAAATCAAAGGACTGGTGAATTTGGATAATGAGTGGGTGACGGATCAAGGGGGTTTGGAGGGTATTGTAAGCAGCTATTTTGCTGATTTATTTGCGGCATCAGAGAGCATTTTAGATGTGGATCAGGTCATGCAGTCCGTCAGGAGAAGCATCACTGAGGAGGATAACAATGTATTAACAAGGGATTTTGAGGCAGAGGAGTTTAAAACTGCTATAAACCAAATGCATAAGGATAAATCTTCGGGCCCGGATGGATTTAACTCGGGGCTTTATCAGAATTTTTGGAGCATTGTGGGGACAGACATTGTAACAGCATGCATCCATTGGTTGGAAGAAGGTGAATTCCCAGTAAACCTGAACACAACTAATGTGGTATTAATTCCGAAGGTGGACGATCTGAAAACTATGAAAGACATCCAACCTATCTCTCTCTGCAATGTGGTTTATAAGATAGTGTCGAAGGTTCTATGCAATAGACTCGAAGGGGTATTACCGGGGTTGATTGACGAGGCGCAATCGGCATTTGTGGCAGTGAGATCAATACAAGATAATGTGGTGATAGCCTTTGAAACTCTACACGCCATGAAGAACAAAAGGAAAGGAAAAACGGGGGATGTGGCCCTAAAGATTGATATTCGGAAAGCATATGATCGAGTTGATTGGAGATATTTGGATAAGATCCTGATTAAGATGGGCTTTTATGACAGATGGGTAGGTTGGATGTGGATGTGTGTGAGAACTGTCTCATATAATTTCATTGTTAACGATGGAATTATTGGCCCGATTCGACCGGAAAGGGGTCTCCGACAGGGTGACCCACTGTCTCCATACTTGTTTATATTGTGTGCACAAGGTCTTTCCAGTCGGATACATCAAGAGAATAGGCGCGGGCAGCTTCATGGGTCCAAGGTTTGTCGTAATGCGCCCATTGTTTCTCATCTCTTATTCGCCGACGACAGTTTGTTATTTTGTCAAGCTACAAGGGAGGAGTGCAATTCATTAAAAAACACATTGAACCTCTTTGAGCGGGCATCGGGGCAAGCTATCAACTATGATAAATCAGGGATATTTTTTAGTAAGAATGTGGGGGATGATTTGAGGCAGGAGCTAAGCGAGATTTTGGGAGTGAATGGGCCACTAAATACGGGGCGATATTTAGGTCTACCCTCCCTGCTGGGGAAGAAGAAGGTGGATATATTCCGACATATTAGGGATCGGCTTTGGGGAAAGCTTCAGGGATGGAGAGGGAAGAAATTGTCAAAAGGGGGGAAGGAGGTTCTGATAAAAGCCGCAACTCAAGCGATTCCAGCTTACTGCATGAGCACGTTTATGTTGCCAACCACGTTAGTGGACGAGCTTCAAAGGATGATGAATTCGTTTTGGTGGGGTCACGGGACGGACCCAAGGAAGGGTATAAAGTGGGGACGATGGGAGGCGTTGTGTCACCCAAAAGTAGAAGGAGGCATGAGTTTTAGGAACCTTCACTTATTCAATGTGGCCCTTGTGGGTAAGTTGTGTTGGCATTTGGTGGATAAACCACAATCGCTGTTGAGTCGAATAATGAAGGCAAAGTATTATCCTAAGACTGATTTTTTGAATGCTAATCTGGGTGCGAACCCAAGCTATGTTTGGAGGGGAATCCATGAGGCTAGAGGCCTAGTTAGGCAAGGTTTGAGATGGAAGGTGGGAGATGGCACGGGTGTCAGAATTTGGGGAAATGCATAGATAAATAGAGAGGATAACTTCTATATTGCTACTCCAGTGGTCCCGACATTTGAGGACATGGTGGTGAAGGATTTGTTTCATTTTCCGAGGAGGATAATCAAGCAATCTTGCGAACTACGCCGGCGCCGGAGGGTTTCGGGGATAAGCTCATCTGGCACCACACTTCTGATGGGAGGTACTCTGTCAAGAGTGCTTATAAATTAGCAGCTAAGCTTGTTGGGATTGGTGGTAATGAGGAATCTGTTGAATGGAGAAGTATTTGGAAGGTAGCAGTACCACCTAAGGTGAAGATTTTTTACTGGAAGCTGTGTAAGAGCTGGCTCGCCGTGAGAGTAACGCTGAACAGAAGGGGTATGGGTGTTTCAACGGAGTTTCCGATATGTGGGGAGATGCCTGAGTCGATGTGGCACTTGTTTGTTACTTGCAGGTTCGCGAGAAGGAGTTGGGCCTACCTCGGGTTGACAACACCGATTGAAGAAATTATGCAGCAGGTGGAGGGTCATGACGAGCTGTTTATGCGGATAATTGGGAAGTTAGACGATTCGGGCAAAGAGCGTCTCTTCATGGGGGCTTGGCAGATCTGGAAAAATCGGAATTGCGTCGTCTGGAGGGATGAACGCAATACAGCAGCGGTGTCGACTTTTCGCGTAATGTCTTACCTGCTGGAGTGGAGGAAGGTGAGATGCTCGGATCGGGGAAGGCAAACAACAGCAGCTTGTGATCGTTGGCATAAACCACGAAGGGGTGCTGTTAAACTAAATGTAGATGCCGGGTTTTTTGAGGATACTATGGAGACGGGGATTGGGATGGTTATACGGGATGAGGACGGGAGATTTTTGGGTTGTCGTTCAGTAACCAGACCAGGAGTGATGGAGGTGGAAGAGGGCAAAGCATGGGGCGTAGTCGAGGCCCTTCGGTGGGTAGCAGATTTGGGTTTGGGGTGTACGGTCATTGAAGTGGATGCTAAAAGGGTGTTTGATGCTATCAGGAATGACAGGAATGTTATATCGGCATTCGAGAATTATATTCAAGTGGTGAAAGGACTTCTTTTGAATCTGCCGTTGTGTGAGGTTAGTGTGGTTAGTCGTAATGCCAATCATGTGGCACACTCTATTGCTAGGAACTCTCGTCGTTTTGAGAGTCCTCATAGTTGGGTTGAGCCTCCGAGTTTTGTGGAAGGCCTGCTCGATTCTTATTGTTCTTCGTGTGAATAAATGAAAGGCTTTTTCTTTCAAAAAAAAAAAAAACACATGTCTTGCTTTTGACATGTTTCACAATGAAAAATATGTAATACTGCGAGTAGTATTTAAACTTAAGAAATGAGAATTATAAAAATAAATTGATAAAAGAAGGAAGTAAAAATTATAAAAGTGAACAGATGAAGTATTTAAATTTAATTTATAAAAGTGTTTGTATATTCATATTTATTGAAGTTGTAACTTGAGGATACAAGTGTGAGTTTGAATTCTTGATTTGGCAACATGTTATTCTAGAAGCAATGACCTTAATTTACACTTTGATTAAGATTGATTTACATACAGTGAACCAATTTATACTCTCAACTTAATTGTTTTATAACTCATAATATGGACCGGTTTTAGAGAGAAGGGAGAGCTTCTCTCTTTAGAGGGTTGCTCCTCCCTTTCTCCACCGGCCTCCGCCGTCGGTCCGTCGTTCACGTTGTCGTCATCATTTTTATCTCCTTTGCTGCTCTGTCTTGTTGTCCTTTCGCCTCAGATCTGTTGGTTTTTCGCTTCTCTCCGACCTCTTCTGTTATTTTAGTTTCGCAAGATCTGAGTTGTAGATATGCAAATTTGAGTTGTAGATATATATATCTGGTGTAGTTTATTTTCAGTTCTTGTTAGGGGTCAACGTAGATCTTGTCCGTAACGGAGCTACGGTGACCGTTCGAGTATTTCTTCGTTGATCCCATTTTACTGCTTTCATAGGTAGTTTTGGTGCTTGCTTAGTTCTTGTTTTAGTTACCGTTGGTTGTTTTTGTTGCGCCTTGTGCGCGTCTTGTTCCCGTTATGGGACTTTGTTGTGGTTGTGAGACTTTTTTTTATGGTTGGGCTCCTTGAGATAGACTCGAGAGCCCTGGTGCTCTGGTACTTTTGGATCGGGTACTCGTGGAACTTTTTCTGTTTATTCTGTTTCCTATTCTTGATATGAGAACACCTTAGTGTGGGATTGTCTCATTTAAAGATTGGAGACCTGGACACCTGTTAAGGCAAAGGGAAACTCATCTTTCCTCTTCACGCGATTGGAGTGGACGGCGATATCCGTTTGGTTTGAAGATCAAGATCTTAGGCTCGTAATTTGTAACTCTATTTTATGATCTTGTAAACCCTCCATCAAAAAAAAAAAGATGAACATACAATGAACAAAACTCTAGGTCATTATACTCGACTTCTTATTGATACGAATATAAAATAGGACATTGTGGAGAAACTTATGTATCAAAGGGCAGGGGATCTGTTATGTGGTACATGTACAATATGAGAGGTTGTTTGAGTTTTGTAGAAAAATGTGGTATTGTAGGACATTCAACTATCGTCTGGAAAGCTAGGGGTTGTAGCTCTTCGGGGAACAAGAATTAGGGCGCAATAAGTTTAAACAGCCAACCAAGTCAATTGATCACCCTCTTGTCGACTATGTTACATTAGTTGTTGGGAATCCTGAGTAACTATTTGGATATGGTTCATATGATGAACTTTTTTACTACATTGTTTGATGGAATAGATCAGACTTCAAATAATACACCGAGAAGTAATTGAATGATCCTCTTTTGGACACGAAACATGTGGATATTTCTAGTTCAACCCAATCGTAAGACCCTCCGATCTCAACTAGGGATCATCATAGTTTGTATGAGAAAGCATCTACCAAGATTAAGTTCGCACCCAATTGGGGACTAAGGATATTTTGTTTGAGATAGGAATTCATGATAGTTTAGTTGCGACAACGTTTGCCCAACAACAAACACCACTTTATAATGATGCTTACTTGTCACTAGGAGTTCCCAATCAAGAAAGCATTATGTTGAGGTATCTATGATTAGATTTGAATATCTCAACAGACCCAAATTGAATTGCAAATAATGCATGTGTTTTTCGGTTATTTGGTATGCACACAATCAAATGTGTTTTTATGTGTTGTGTATAAATTTTATTTTATGCATGATTAATCATCCATCTTGAATTTGATTACTCATCTATTTTTTTGGATTAATATATCCTACCAAACTGGACCTAAAAGTATAAATTTATAAAAAAGTGTGAAATTCATTCATTTATTATTAAATTCGTAACATTCTCTCTCATTTGTGGACTGAATTCTCAACCCAGTCTCTACCATTTAGGAATGAGTATTTTCGAGTACATAAATAAACACTCCCTCCGTCGCAAAAATATAGTTCACTTTTATTTTTAACTCAAACCAATAAAACATTTTGAGCATATAAAATATGCCATTACATTCTTCTTATGCCTTTATTTAATGTTCATGGCCAATATTCATGCTTAATCCCAACAATCATGAAATAAGGTTATTTTAGACAAAAATATTAATGTAAAAGAAAAGTGAACTATAATTTAAGACAAATAAAAAAATAAATATTGAATTGACTTTTTGAGACGTATGGAATATATATGAATGAAGTTGTTTTCATCGGAATTCGAGCTTACGTGAAAAAAAACCTAAAACTCTGGTGGTCATAATGGAGAGAGATTTAGAATTATATCCATATTAATGAATTAATTTAACATATATCTTTATAAATTCGAACTTGTAGATTAGGTCAAATTATTTCATTTGTTATTATTTTCTAACAAAAAGTCACAAACAGCAAAATATGGTAATTATATTATGAGATTATTCGAGGTGAAATTTTCTATCTTTTCCGTTCTTCGGTTATGTGTGGAAAGATAGAAATAAAATGACCACAATTTTAGGTATTCACTTAATCTTATTGGGTTTAAATGATTTTCTTCTAATCTTCAAAGCTCTTTATTTTGGGGGCGTATGTGATACTTGGGCTCCGGGAGGGGAGATGTAAGAAAAATTACTAAATGTATACTCATTTGAACCAATGTATATATATTAGTAAGAAAATAATTGATTTTTTATTTTACCTTTAATTATTATTTGTCATTAAAAGAAAAAAAAAACATTTATCTAAGTATTTACTCATTCCTATTTAAAATGTATGTCATTTTAGAGTTATGCACACATATTATAAAAATTCATGATTTGTATTATAGTCCTAATTAATTACTACAATTCTACACTATACATTAAAAATTAGTACATACTATCTAAGTTATTACTATTACTTAGTTTGAGGGTAATTTATGAAAATGTGTAATTAATTTGCATTAAAAATGCAAAACATATAATTTTCAAAAAAAAAAAATAATAAAAAAAAAATGAAAGGTCGAAACGCTATATATTATGAATAAGATGGAGTACTGGTCTTAAGGGTTAATTTGGAAGAAATTCAATTAATTTGCATTGAAAAGTGTAAATCATCATACGATCATTCATAATATATATCGTTTTGTCCTTTTGTGTTCTTTGCAAATTATACTCCCCCCGTCCATGAAATGTAATCCCATTGGAGTGGGGCACATGTTTTAAGAAAAAAATAGATAAAATAAGGGTATTGTAGGATATTGTGGGGTTCATTATAAATAAAGTGATTGTTTGTGAATAAAGTTAATGACAATTTGAGTAATTAAGTGATGGTTGAAGGGTGATAGTTTCAATAAAGGGTATGAGACTACATTTTGTGGACAAAGAATATAAGGCAAATGAGACTACTTTTCGTGGACGGAGGGAGTACTACGTTTTGCATTTTTCAATATTAATTGTATTTCTTCCAAATTTACCCTTAAGATCAATTAATATTTACATAAATGTGTTCTTTTAATGAGAAACTCCAAGCATTAATTGAGAGTGTAGGCTTGAGACTGAGGAGTGTGCTTCTCTTTAGGTCCCAAGTTCGAAATGTTTTGAGGTGCAAATAATTTATATTGGGTCATGACTCATGTCCATAAAGAACACAAATTTCTAACTTTAAATGGACCTTTCGTAAATGAACGATGAAATTAGTCTTCCAAATTAATCATTTCTTTAACTGAATACCGTGGTATAAAAAAAAAATCAAAACAACATAAATAGGACGACTTAATTTACTGTGAATATTTATACCTGCAATTAAGAGAGTGTATACTAGGAATCATTAATTAAATGAAGATATTAATGAAATAATTATACAGAAAAGGAGTGGACAACTAAGCATTACACTGCAATATGAGGTGTCTATATTGATTGCCTTCGTTTGACAAGGACACTAAGCATGGTTTTTTTTTTTTTTTTGAATTACATTAAATACCCATCCCTTTTTCCCTTCCCATGACTCGAACCCAGGATCTAAAGCCTAGGTAGTGGTGCTCTAACCACTTGAGCTATCCCACTTTGTCCTAAGCATGGTTTGTTGATTGTGTCTTATCGAGTTGGGTAGACTTATTAAGCTTAAGGCACACGTCACAAGTCACAAATGAATAATCAGTCGCAAAACATTAATGTAGTCAACTTAATACATATGCTAATAACGATGACGTGTACAAATATTTGGTAGAAATTAAAGTTTAAAAGTGTTAAAAAAAGATTTTGGTGATATATGAGAAATGTGCTTAAAACAGTGAGCAAATGAATTATGGTAGTTTAGAATTTAGTTGCAATCTGTCAATTGCAATTTTTCTCTTGAGACTTAGAGCCGTTCCTATGCGTCTTTACTCCTCGCTCCACTAGTTTACGAGTCACTTTATCCAAATCATCTCCACCTTAATCAAAGAGACTACATTATAACCAAATATGAAGTCATTATTGATCCATTGATTGAACACTTTCATGAGGTGAAGAACTTAGACATTTGACAAATATATGGTAGTGCACTTGTGTGATTTGATGTTGAGAGCATATACTTCCTTGATATACACTTTGAGTGAAGAGAGATACACTTGTGAGTAGAGCCGTCAAAACGGGTTGGGCCCGTTGGGCCAGCCCGCCCCGCCACTAAAATGAGTGGGTTGGGTTAGTTTTTTTCCAGCCCGCTAGGAGGTCGGCCTAGACGGGCCAGCCCGTTTGGGCCGCGGACTTTGGCGGGCTGGCCCGCCATTTTTGGTTTTTTTTTAAATTTTATATTATAATTAATTAAAAAAAATATAAAAATGAAAATCTAAACCTAAAACCCTAGCTCAACACAGGCCGAACGCAACAGCCATTTTCCAAACTCTTGATTAATTTGTCAAAAGGTAAATTGTACCAGTGCAATGTCTACGAGTGTATTTGTATATTACACTATTATCTTTTTATTTGTTGTTTGCTTACTTTCATTTTATTTGCTTGCTTTTCTCCTTTATACTTAATCTGCCCTTCTAGTATCTATTAAGAAATGGTTATTTGCCTAGTAAAAAAAAAAATTACCATCATCTTAATAAATATTTTTGTTAAAAAAAAAAGTCTAGCCCGCCCATTTTTGGGTTGGGTTGAGGTTTTGGCAGCCCGCCTAGCAAACGGGTTGGCCCGCCCCGCCAAATGACGAGCTTTTGCGGTTTTGGCCCGCCCCGCCGACCCGTTTTGACAGGTCTACTTGTGAGGAAGTTGTGAATTGAGTACTTAATCTTGTATTGATTTGAGCATAACTTGTGAACTTGTTTGTGGATTTTGTACCTCTTGCCTTGACTATATTGAGAAAAGTTGACAATCATCCATTCAATTTTGATTGAATTTCTTCACAATCCTCCCACTTGTTTTATTTTTCTTTTGTTGCTCGGGGACGAGCAACACTTTAAGTTAGTGTGAAAATTGCTTGAAATTCACGTGTTTATTTTGCATAATTTTTAGTTTTTTATTTCATTATTCACACTAAATTGACTAATTGCACTTGATTTGGAGAAAAGTGGCGTTTTGCTAATTTTGTAGGTAAATTGAACTTATTTGGAAGCAAAATATGTGTCTGAGAATTCATGAAGTTAAGAAAACCACTGCACCATTGGATGCGTCTTGAAAAAAAATGAGTGAAATGAAAAAATAATTAAGTCAATTGGAGGTTGGGAGCTCAAGATATGATCGAAAAGAGATAATGCAAAATTGCAGCAGAATCCACTCGGGCAGCCGAGTCAACCCACTCGGTTGACCGAGTCAACCATGCTTCCAGAACATTTTCTGGACTTCCATCCCACTCGGTTGACCGAGTCAACCATGCTTCCAGAACATTTTCTGGACTTCCATCTCACTCGGTTGACCGAGTCAACCTGTTGTTGTGCGAAAATTTGAGAAATTTATAGGATTTCAAGGGTTTAAGTGCAAATTTCGTCTCAAACATTCTTCCCAACTATAAATAGCTCCCCAATCAGATTGTTTGGAGGCTTGGCCTCATTTTTCACACACTCAAACAAGTTTCACTCTTAGGTAGATTTCTAACATATTTTGCAAGTTTAATTCCATAAATTTGCTTCAAGTTTGGTATTTAGTTTGAGTTTTTGAAGATTATAACTATATTCACTTATAATAGCTTGGGTTATTGAAGAATCATCAAGGTGACTTCCACCCAAACTCCATTTTGCTATAATATTGTTATTTTTATGTTTATTTCTTTTGTTGTTTTAGCCATGGGTGTTTTCTCAAACACCATGGGCTAAGTTTTTATGATTTGGGTGTTTGAAACCATGTGAATATTGAGTGTGCGAATTGTTTATGCTTTGATTATTGTTGATATTTGGATTATTACTTCTCCTATTGGGTTTTATTTGTGCTTTGTGTATTATATTCTATTAATCTGTATTTTGAGGCATATTTAGCGTAGACGAGAGTTACATGAACATATTTAAATTTATGGTGTGAGTTGTTAGCATACAAATGCGCTTATTATACTTTTAATTCGCCGAGAGAGAATTAATTGTATTAGAACCCCATTAGAAGACATTAATTACTTGAATGGTTATTTGAGTAGTTTGTGAAGATTAGGAATGAGTCTTATTACCGGGTTTGGGAACACCTTAGACGTAAGACTATAGTATATACCCGAAGGGAAACGTTTAGCATCATAGCATCTTGATGCCCTTAGTAAATCCAAATTGAAGCATAAACACGGTATTAACAATCTCACTCGATTTCACTAGGTAGAGAACACCCGAAGCATTTTCCACCCTTGCACATCTTCGAATCTAGTTCGTAGTTATTATTTGTTTTTAATTGTCATTTTCTTGTTTTCTTGATTAATCGTTAATTTACTTACTACCATTGTGTTTAGTTTAATTTATTTCTCCTTTGATTGCCCCTTAGCTTTAGTTCGATCGATTGTTCTCTAAATAGTAGCATTAGTTATGACGACGTACAACTCTAGGGATCCATTGCACTAGTCCAACTCCTGTGGTTCGATACTGCTAGGTCGAAATACATACGTGTACACTACTACGATCCCTTATGCTTGAGGGGAAGTAGTTAGTTAAAAAAATATTGCCTAAAATTCGTTCAAGTCAGTGGGTCAGACGCTACCTAAGCAACCGAGTAGATTCTAGGCGAGTTTTTTTTTTTTTTATAGAGTTTATTAATATAAAAATAAAAAACTTAAAGTCTGAATAATATAAACCACACCACCCATATCTTGTTAGGGATTATTTAAAAAATTTCCACACACTTCTTTATTCAAAGATATTACTATAGTTATTATTATTTTTTATATTGCAAATTGATGATTTTTTTTATATTAACCGTGTCTGGTTTCTGACTTCTACACTCTAGGTACTAGACGGTTCAAAACCGTCCGACTAACATTTCTAACTTCTACACCTTTGTATCGGAGTAAGGTGATAGAAATTCTATTGAGTATTCAAATATTCAAGCAATTAAGAGATTTCCCAGCAATAATACCAACCTTCAAGTTGAAAGAAACCTCAAGCAATAGAATTCCCTTGGAATTTTCTTGAGTGTGTTAAATATGTATTCATGTTTTAATATATACATATCCAAACTTGTAAGAGATATCGTATCTTCAACAATGTATATCACATACTTGGAAACCAATCTCCTATAATGCTACTAAACTATCTATAAAAGTGAGTTGAAATGCTACTAAACTATCTATAAAAGTGGACAAGAACAAGTAAAGATGTAGTAGGTTGGAACCTTTGAAAATGGTGTAAAAAATTCAAGTGTGACCTGGCCTTATTAATAAATCAAGCTGGCCACTTGAAGGAATTTCCCCCGTTAATTGGAGAGAGAATGTAAATTTTGGAACCAGGCTAAAGAGACTTAAGACTGATTTGAGAGAATGGAACACAAGAGTTGTTGGGAATAAAATGAGATGTGTTTTGATTCAATACCAAAACCCCCTGAGACATGCCTAAGTCAAAGATGATTATGTTCTAAGAATGTTAGAACATATAACATAAGGTTAGATGAGAAGCTGAAATGTTAGGCAGCTCTTAGTTGAATAGATGCACAATTTGAGGGGGAACATATGCTTTGAAGTCTATCAAGAACAAGTCCCCTCAAGGCTCAAATTCTGGAATGATTTCCAAGTCCTCTGAAAGACAAGTATGCTGAAGAGATATTTCAGCAGAGTTGTCTCAGCAAGGTTAAACCAGAACAAGTGTTCTGAAGCTTAAGATCAACTATGCTGAAGAGGTCAAGACAACTATACCCTAAAAGACCTTCAAAGAATCATGCTAAGATCACATGCAAAGGAAGCAAAGGGAAAGAGCCAAGTCATCTGAAAAGAGCAAGCCAACTATGCTGATAAGCAAAGTCTGCTGATAGTGATAAGGAGAGTTATCTACTGATAAGGAATGTTGTCCTTATCATAGAACCAACCTTCAGAAGCCATGTCCATGTTTGAACAAGTGAATCTTGAAGTCAGACATTGGGAAGAGTGCTACAGAATGAAGACAAAGTCTATACAACCGTTTATTTCCCAAATGAGGACATGTCACTATCAAGAATCTGTCTTCTAAGTTGAAGAGCTCAAAAAAGACATTTATGGACATTTGGGGCTGCCTCTCCAACGGGCAAATCCTTCATTTGTCTATAAATACAGAAGTGTGAAGACCATTTGAAGCACCTCAACCTTGACAAGAATATCCAACTATCCTACAAGCAAGAGTGCTTTCAGGCTTTCAAAAGACTATCTTAGTCTTCATACACTTCTTCTAAGCTGAACCTTATTGTATATCCATACAAAGCTTAGAGATATATCCTAATCCTTATACACTGATCTTCATTGTAAAGGATATCTCATTAGTTGGAACCTTACTTCAACCCTTATATCTTTCAAGTGAGAAAGTGAGAAGGTTGTAGTAGTAGAAGTGGTAGGAGCTGACTGTTGAGAGAAGAACAGTTCAGTTCTGAGTTGAGAAGAGGGTACTAGGACTCTAGACATCATAAGGATCAATTCACCAAGGAGTGGTGTTATTGATCAAGTGCACCTTGGCACTATAAAACAAGTTAATTCCAAGAGTGAAGGAATTATCCTGTTAAATCAGGGAAAGTGGATGTAGGAGCTTGAGTCTCTGAACCACTATAAACTCTTGTGTTGATTTACTTTCAAAGTACTTTCATACATTCAACACTGCACATAAAACTGATCTTTCAAAGGACAAACATTCAAAGACTGTGCAAAACCAATTTGGACAAGTTCCCTGAAAACTGGATTGATTGACAAGTGATTTCAGAACTTAAAAGGAGTTTAAACTAAAGGGCCAATCACTAATTCCGCACTTATAACTAACTTAGATAGTCATTCAACTAAGTCCAAGACAATCTTGCTGAACTCTGGTTTGATCAAAGTTTGAAAAAGATTTGCATACAAGTGTATTCCCCCCCATACACTTGTTATATACTCCTTTCAGGACCAACAAGTGGTATCAGAGCAGGGGTTCAAAGACCACTGCTTCTGAAAATCCATCTTGATTTTCAAAATCACATATTTAATGTGGTCACTGAACTGATCTATCTGAAATCCTTTATATCTATTGTCTAACTTCCTTCTTGAAGAAATGGCAAGAGGAAACAACAACAACAACCAGAACCAGCAACAGAATCAAGAACAAAACATAAATGCTGCTGTTCCACCTCCTGCTGTTCAAGGATTGGACAATATGGCCACAAATCCAGTCAATCACATTTCACATCACAAATTGCCCATGTTCTGAATAGACAATTATGATTTCTGGAAAATCAGAATGAGGGCTCATCTTGCATCCCTACACACTGATATGTTGAGAGTAATCATAAGAGGTCCTTTTGTGTTTACTCAAGTCAATCCCAGGGTCACTGAAGCTCAAAGAGCAGACACAAGAGATGTGCTCCCCAAGGATGAAGATGACTTCACCTCTGAAGAAAAGAGGAAAGATAATTTGAATTATCTTGCCATGAACACCCTCTACCAAACAATTCCAAATGCAATCATGGGAAGAGTCTACCACTGCACAACTGCCAAAGAAATTTGGGATACTCTTGCAGAAATGTGTGAGGGTACTGAAAAGATCAAGGAGAATAAGCTCCAAGTAGCTGTGCAGAAGTTTGAACAATTCACAATGGAGTCTGAGGAGTCCATTGACAAATTTGCTGGTAGATTTACTGATGTGATGAATGAGATCAACTCATTGGGCAAGGTGTACTCCAAGAGAGAGGTTGGATTAAAGATCTTGAGAAGTCTCACTCAAAAGTGGGATGTCTATGCTGTTATGATGCAGAACACCAAGGATCTCTCCACCATGCCCATGCAACAAATCTTCTCTGAACTCAAAGCTTATGAGTTCGATCTCAACAGAAGAAAGCCTGTTGAGGAACCTTCAATTCCTACAAAGGGAGTGGCATTCAAAGCCAAAACTGCTGAACCAGAAATGCAGTCCACCCCCAGATCATCAAAGTCAGTCTCCAAGACTGAAATGAAGGAGGAACTAGCCTTGATGGCTAGAAGGTTTGAAAAGTTAAACTCAAGGTTTGGAAGATACAAGAAATTCTACCAAGACAACAAATTCAGGAGAAGGTACAATTCTCCTGAAGCTCAGGCTGAGGTCAAGAAGCCTGAAGAGAAAAGATCAGAGGACAAGTACTCTGATAGGAGAAGGTCCAGTAGAGCTGAACCTTCATCATCAAGAAGAAGAGATGAACCCAAGAAGGATGATGATGAAGACCTGTGCTATAACTGCAAAAAGAAAGGGCATTTCCAGTATGACTGCCCTGAATTGAGCTCTAAAGAAAGAAGAGAAAGGTAAGCAAAAAGAGACAAAAAGTTCACCAACAGAAAGGCCATGATGGCTGGTGAAGAATCTGAAAGTGCTGAAAGCTTCAACTCTTCTGATGGACTGTTCTCAAACAGTGATGATGATGATGACATATGCAACATGGCTATTGAGGATGATGAGGTATCCTCCACTTCTAGCTCACCATCATTCATTTCACAAAACACTAGTGAAGTCAACTTGAAACTTTCTCTTGGAAAGTTGATGGAAGATTTCACTATGTTACAAGAATTTCATGACAATTGTGTGAGAGAAAATGAAAGATTGTCAATTGAGCTTGCCAAAAACTCTGAGTTAGTTGTTGATGTCAAGTCTACTGAGTTGTATCAACAAGTCTTGAGAGAGCTTGAGGAAGCAAATCTCAGGATAGTTGACCAACAAAAGGAGATTGATGATCAACTCCTATCTCAGAAGAGAAAAGATTATGAACTGAAAATTCTTCAAGCTAAATTTGAAAACCTCTCACATGAGTATGATATTCTAAAATCAAGTGAAGAGAGCCTGAAATTAAAGATGTCTGCTCTGAGAAGATCCACTAAAGCAATAGAGGAAATTCAGAGTTACCAAAGACCTATGGCTCAAAGAAGTGGATTAGGTTTTGATCCATTTGAATCTTCACCTTGTCTTAGTGTTGCTTCTACAAGTAACACTAAGAGAATCTTTGTAAAATCAGTGGCACAACAAGCTGAAAATGAAATGATTCAGCCACTGAACAAAAGAAAGGGCAAAATGGATGATTTGCCAACTCAAGTGCTTTAGGAGACTAGGCCAAAACCTAAGAAAAAGGCCAAAGTCCCTGAACACAAGAGGAATGTTGGTCAGCAGAGTAGACCCAATGGTAGGGCAACTCTCCTGAACAATGTTCAGAGGAGTTATCCAAGGTATAATCAGCCTAGGCCAACTCTACTGAGAAAGCCTCAGCTGAATGGACCTAAGGACAACCATCCTCAAAGGCAGAATAAAATGAGACAACCAAAACCCTTCATGCCAAAGGGTAATGGTCACAAAAATGCCTTTCCTCAAAGATTCCCTCAAGTAGCACAAAGAACTCATAAGTTCAGGAGGATTGATAACTCTCTCGAAGCTTACAGAGTTAACACTTTCACACATACTTTCCCAAAGGCATTTAAGGGAAAGACAATGTTTGTTAATGCTAGAGGAAAACAACTTAGCCACCTTGAATCAATCAGGGTCATTAGGCAAGTTTGGGTTCCTAAAGGTACAACTAACCTCTCAGGACCCAAAACTCAAAGGGTACCTAAACCTATCTAATTGCAGGTACCAATGGGCCACAAGAAGAGGAGCATGAGCAAAAAGTCAGCATGGTATCTTGACAGTGGATGTTCAAGGCACATGACTGGAAATAAGGAACTCTTCACTGATTTTATTGAAAAATAAGGCCCAAATGTCACATTTGGAGACAGCTCACAAGCAACAACAAAAGGTTATGGTACCTTGATGATTGGTAACATCAAGGTGTCTAATGTATCTTATGTGGCTGGTCTCAAATATAATCTCCTAAGTATCAGCCAATTCTGTGATAAAGATTTCAATGTTGAGTTCTCAAGTGGAAAATGCTTAATCAAAGATAAGACTCAACAAACTCTATTGACTGGAACTAGGAAAGGAAATGTGTATTTTGCAGACTGGGACAAGTCTACTGATGCTGCATGCTTCATTGCTAAGAGTTCCAGTGAACAAAGTTGGTTATGGCATAAGAGACTAAACCACCTGAACTTCAAAACAATGAACAAACTTGCTAGAAATGCATTAGTTAAAGGACTACCTAATGAGGTTTTCATTAAAGAGCATGTCTGTAAACCATGCCAAGAAGGAAAACAAATCAAAGCCTCATTCAAAGGAAAACTAGTCATTTCTACTGAAAGGGTACTTGAACTTTTACTTATGGACTTATTTGGACCAATTACCCCTGCAAGTATAAATGGTATAAAATACACATTGGTGGTAGTAGATGACTTCTCTAGGTTCACATGGGTAGTATTTCTCCTTAATAAGAAGGAAACACAAGTCAAACTCCCTGAACTGTTAATGAGATTGTCAAATGAGAAAAGCCTTAGCATTATCAAGATAAGATCTGATAAAGGCACTGAGTTCATAAATTCATACATCAATGAGTATTGCACATCTAATGGAATAGCTCATGAAACCTCAGCAGCTAGAACTCCACAACAAAATGGAGTTGCAGAAAGAAGAAATAGAACCTTAAAAGAAGCTGCTAGAACTTTAATTGCTGATTCAAACCTACCTAAGAGGTTTTGGGCTGAAGCTATAAACACTGCATGCCATACTCAAAATAGATGTTTGATTACTAAGGGGCAAGGCAAAACCCCCTATGAACTCTGGAAAGGAAGAATGCCTAAAGTGTCATATTTTCACATATTTGGTTGTAAGTGTTTCATTCACAACAATGGGAAAGAACAGTTGAAAACCTTTGATAGCAAAGCTGATGAGGGAGTATTCCTTGGATATTCTCAAATCAGTAGAGCTTTCAGAGTCTACAACAAGAAAACCCTTATTGTGGAGGAAACACCTCATATTGTGTTTGATGAATCTACTCATGAGTTCAGGAATAAGGACTTAGAGACAGAAGAAATCACACAAAGGACAACCAGACTAAGCCTAAAAGACAAAGACACTGAATTCATAGATGTTGTCCAATCCAACCTCCCTGAAAACCTCCCATTGGACAACAATCCTGAAGGCAAACTTCCTGAGGCAAACCCCACTGAAGGAAATGGTGAACTGAATGATCCAATCCCAGTTCACATCCAGGTAACAACTACCAATGAAGAAGCAGTCCCTGCTGAGGTAGTTAATGGGTCAAATAATCAAGGGGGAACCAACAATGTTGAAAATGCCAATATCCCTGATATTGAGGACAACACCCTTGATTATGATCCTGAATTAGATCCTGCATTAAATTTCCCTGAATTCTATGATCAAAATGACTCAACTTCAGTAGAGGACAACTCTACTGAAGAGATCAGAAAAAGAAGGACTTGGTTGTCTGACCATCCTACTGATCTAATACTTGGCGATCCAAGTATAGGAGTCAAAACTAGAAGATTTCATGGTGAAAGTGCTTTATTTTGTTGTTTCTTGTCAGAACAAGAACCAAGTGATATTGAGGAAGCACTTCAAGATGCCAATTGGATCACAGCCATGCAGGAAGAGCTGAACCAATTCACCAGAAATGATGTATGGGAGCTGGTGGATAGACCTTCACATCAAGATGTTATTGGAACTAAGTGGGTGTTCAAGAACAAGAAGAATGAGAATGATAAGTTGTCTTGGCTATCAAAACCAATTCTTGGCTCTAGAGCTAGACCTTGATTTTGGCTATCTGAGCAACAAGAACAGCCTCATTTTTTAGCCTATTATCTCTTTTGAGAGTGAAGATCCTGAAATCACTCCAACTCTTAGATGGCTGAGAAGAGCTGGACTCAAGAGGTTTATGGAAGAAAGACCAAGCTCTTGTCTGGAGAGCTATATGGCTGAGTTCTTTGCTTTCCTCAAGTGGAGAGGTAAACATGAGGATGGTGAGGTTGCTACAAGATTGTCCTATGTGGCAGAAGGAGAGGAAGAAGAGAGATTTCACAGGGTGAAATTCTCTGCAGAAAACCTTGAAGGAGCTTTTGGATTGCCCTATAAGGGAAGGAATCCAAAATTCTATGGTGCCAACCATGAAGAAGAAATAGCTCAGGAATGGCTATTGGTTCCAGGTCCCATCTCCTCAACCCAACACAAAAGAACTCTTAAGCCACAATTTCTCAACCTCTTTGAGGTAGTTGCCAAGAGTCTTTTGAGCAACACTGGAAGTTTGGAGCAAGTTAGCTTTCCAAGAATCAGAATTATGGCTGCAGTTATTGATGCCAGTGACAAGGGCATCAAGTTTGATTGGAGGACCTTCATCTTGTCTGAGATGATGAAGGAAAAGGCCAAATTTAAGGTGAAAGTTCACAAAAAGGTTGTATTGGAAGGGAAACTCAAGTATTGCACCAGGGCAAGCTTGTTGATTGAGAGATTTTCCCATTACTCTCAAATGCAAACCTTTGCAAAGCCCCTCCCTGCCCAGAAAGTGATGTTCAGAAAGTTGAGTAAGAAAACTGAGCAAAGGAGGATGCAACTGGCCAAACCTGCTGAGGAGAAGGTTGAGGAAAAGCCAAAATTGAAGAAGAGGACAAAGGCCAGAGTGGTGAAGACAAGGAAAGTGTCTCAAATCCCTTCAGAAGAGACTTCAGGAGCTTCTACTAAGGTAGAAGAAGTTGCTAGAGAAGGAGTGCAAGTACCTTCTGATCACTCAGAAGAGTTGAGACAAAGATACAATGAGACTAGACAAAAGTCTAAAGGTGAAAAGAGGGTCAGGGAAGTTGTCCCTGAGAAAGAAGAGGAAGGTAGTGGGAGCAGTAGGGCAAGCAAGAGAAGGGCAAAGCCTACTGAAAAAGTGTTGGAGCTTCAAGAGCAAAAGTCTCTCCAACTAGCTCTAAGGGAGAGCAGGGCTGAAAGCAGGACCAAATCTAAGTCTAGGACCAACTCCTCTGATTCTGGAACTCTTGAATCCAAGGTTCCTGAAGGTCAACCAATAGAGGCCAACCTTCCTGAAACTCAAAATCCTGAGCCCAACTCCCCTGAAACCCATGTTACCCCAACAAACCAACCCATCACCCCTCTCAATCTTACCAAGAGATATTCTCCAGAAGGGAGTGTGCAAAGAAGTGGGATTGATGTGCTAGCAGACTTAGCAGTAGATGAGACAAGATTGCAATCTCCCCTTGACTCATCCATGCTCAATTATTCAAAGTTCTTAGAAGCTGCACTTCATGAGCCAACCCCCCTGAGCAAAGCCCCTTCAGATCCATTGCTCTCAAAAGCAACTGAAGCAACCCTTGCAGCACCCAACCCTTCTGAAGCCAACCCCCCTGAACTCAAACTCCCTGAAGCCACTTTAGGAGAAACCAGAGCCAACTCCCCTATAACCCAAAGTCCCCATTCTAGTGGAGATGAGGAGGAGTATACTTATGAGAGTATGCTCAGAGGTGGAGCCAAGGCTATTGTGGACAGTTTGTACCCACAACTTGCTGAATTTCCTAGAATTCAGAAGATGTTTCACGATTTGAGGATGCTTATGGATGTAAAAGACAAAACAATCATGGAGATCTCACAAGTCATCCAAGATAAGGGTGCAAACAGGTGGCAAGTGGAGGAAAGTAGATTGCTACACTTTGCTGGTGTGTTAAAGACAAGATTCCTCATTGATGAGGATGTTTTTGCAAAGTTGGTGTCTGATAAGATCATTGAGGAGAAGGAAAGAATTGCTAAGGGCATCAGACACCCTGAAAGTAGCTCAAATGATGATGATTCTCCTGATGATCCCTCAAACCCCTCAAATCCCAACCCTCCTGAAACCAATCCCAACCCTCCTGAATCCAAATTGTCTTCAACCCCTCTCTTAACCTATCATAGGAAAGACTCTGTTTCATCAGAGGTGTTGACCAAGGGTGGTAACACAACCAAAGATACATCTGCCAATGAAGGTTCTTCTGAACCCAAGGCACAACCTAAAGATGTTGAGGTTCCTATTTTAGAGGCTGGTTTGATTAAGGCCTATTCAGTGTCAGAAGAGTTGGACACTGATCAGCCCTTAATCATTCAGGATGACTCAGTGGCTGTTAAGATAAGCACTGTGATCTCCCCACAACTGCCATCTTTGAACCTTGTTGAAGGTGGAGATGCGCAGGTTTAGATGAAGGAGTTGAAAAGGAGAATATAGATGAAAAACAAGAGAGAGTTGTGGATGGTAGAGAGGTAGTAATCATTAAGATAGTGAGTGTACCACAAAATGAGGGTGGTATAAGTGAGGAAGGACAGGTTATTCTTGAAGTCAAATTTGAACTTCAAGAATCCCTTGAGGAGAGGAGGCCTGTTCCTTTATGTGAGGAAATTAATATTGAAGGAAGAAAAGAAGTAGTTGAAAAAGAGAAGAAGACTGCCGATGTATCAGAGTCTTGTGCAAAAGAAACTGAGGGTGAAGAGTGTTTAATCACTAACCCATTTGATTTTTCTGAATTTGCAGGTATTTCTTTTGATCAAATTTATGAAGATGACATCTTAACAGATGCACCCATCCAAGTTGATTCTAGATCAGCACAAGCCTTGCTTGGAATGCAAACAGCAAAGTTGGACTCCTTGGCTCATCAAGTCCAAACAGCTCATGCAGAAACCTCTGGAGCTTTGGATGAGCAAGGGAGGACATTGGCATTTGTGGAGATGAGATTAACTGGCTCTGAAGATGTGGTGCTACCCACATTGGAAGCTAGAATAAGTGGAGTGGAATCTGCCTCAGAAATTTTTTCCCAAGAAGTGATGGCCAACATTGCTGAGAGTGCAGTGGCCAACCTCACTGAGCTTCTTAAAGCCCAACTTGATGCATCTCTGAAAGCAACAATGGAGGAAGTTGTCCAACAAAAGATGAAGCCTGTTCTAGCTTTCCTTAGCTTGAGCAGTGACAGAATGCAAAATATACATGATGAGAATGTATATTTGTTGGAGGAGATGAAGTCCCTAACCCAAGCCCAGTCCTTGATGGCATCCACAATGAGTGAGCTCAAACCTCAGTGTTTTGATGCTGCCAAAAAGGGGGAAAGGGAAAGAGCAAGAGCAAAAGGTGCCTTGATCATTGGAGGCTCTGATAAAGGCAAAGGAGGCTCTGATAAGGGCAAAGACAAAGTTGCTGAAGGGAAAGGAAAAGAGCCAGCAGTGCTGAACTTAGAAGATCTTGATGAAGAGGAACAGTTAGCAATTGCATTGAAAAATTATATGGCCTCAGCTCAAGAAGAGAGAGTTAGGCTACAGCAAAGACCAGGAGGTGAGGTATCTGGTTTGGACAAAGATGATGAAGGTGTCCAAACTAGAGGAAAGATCAAGAAGGCCAAGGGAAACAAAAGGAAAGCTGAAACATTCACTGATTTTCCCAACAACCTTGATCTACCCCCTGAGTTTAGAATTGAAGAAGATGAGCCTATCTCCAAGAAGACCAAGAATGCTGAAAAGGACAAAACTGCTGAAGTGTCCAAAGCTGCTGAAAAAGACAAGTCTTCTGAATCTGACAAGTCTGCTGAGACTAAGTCCACTGAAGGTCCCAAATCCACTGAAGAAGTTGAAGAACTATTTGCTGAAGGATTTGGATCTGAACCCAAGAAGAAGCCAACTGTCTTAGCTCTTGATCCATCTATGTTGTTTCATGAAGGGTATGGCAAAGACCCTGAAACACAACAAAAACTGGCCATGATGAGGGCCCAAGAAAGAATGGACTTGATGGAAGAGGCAAACAGAGCAAGAGACAAGAGAAGAGCAGATTTCCAAAAGCCTAGAAGAAGAAGAGCCACATACAGCAAGATGAAGCCAAAGCTACTGATCCCAATGGACACCAAATATCCTCACTTGGATAAATGGGTGCCAATACAGCTAAATGACTCATGGGAAGAGGCCAAAAGGGAGTTTGTCTATGACCACTATGTCATTGACAGATGGAATGGAAGAGATGCCAACTCCACTTTTGCCGAGTTCATGATAGAGTATCACAGAGAGCTATATCAACAACTGCTTGCAGCTGCTGACATTGCAAGATTTGAACTCACTGCCCCCAAGCCAATCATTTACATGCCTCCAAAGCTTGATGGATGGATTAACCAGTCAAAAATCCTGAAGGAGTTTCTAGAGATCCTCAAGCTGAACAAAATGGTTCTTGGACCCAAGGGAACAAACCAAGAGGCCATGGAGCTGAAAAGAAGAGTGTGGGCACAATATGGGATGGTGCCACCAAAGTCTTCTGACCTTTCTGTGCTAACATGGATGAAAACTTATCTTGGTTGAAGATCTGTTTTAATTTGGTCATCTATGTTGAAGTTGTTCAAGAATGCTGACATGTGTTTGCGCTAATGTGTTTTTGCTCTAATGTGTTTTTGCTCTGATACTCAAAAATCTAGTCTGGAAATTACTAAGTGATAAGTATATGCTCTGATCCATTATGAATGATGTAATAGTGTTTTAGATCCATGCTCTGATATGTTAGTTTCAACTATTAACATGCTTGTAATGAATTTCAAATGAATGATAGTTGAACACATTTTATATCAAGAAACATTGTTACAAAAATCTCTCTATGCCTATCCTTGAAACCTATTTGCAACATGAATGGTGAGTACACTAACACATTCTTTTTCAAGAAAATTGACCCTAGTCATGTCTTCTGAAGATAAATGTAATAGGTGTAGTCAAGTCACCTTTGCATAAAATGTATAGGTTTTGGCATCATCAAAAAGGGGGAAATTGTTGGGAATAAAATGAGATGTGTTTTGATTCAATACCAAAACCCCCTGAGACATGCCTAAGTCAAAGATGATTATGTTCTAAGAATGTTAGAACATATAACATAAGTCTAGATGAGAAGCTGAAATGTTAGGCAGCTCTTAGTTGAATAGATGCACAATTTGAGGGGGAACATATGCTTTGAAGTCTATCAAGAACAAGTCCCCTCAAGGCTCAAATTCTGGAATGATTTCCAAGTCCTCTGAAAGACAAGTATGCTGAAGAGACATTTCAGCAGAATTGTCTCAGCAAGGTTAAACCAGAACAAGTGTTCTGAAGCTTAAGATCAACTATGCTGAAGAGGTCAAGACAACTATACCCTAAAAGACCTTCAAAGAATCATGCTAAGATCACATGCAAAGGAAGCAAAGGGAAAGAGCCAAGTCATCTGAAAAGAGCAAGCCAACTATGCTGATAAGCAAAGTCTGCTGATAGTGATAAGGAGAGTTGTCTACTGATAAGGAATGTTGTCCTTATCATAGAACCAACCTTCAGAAGCCATGTCCATGTTTGAACAAGTGAATCTTGAAGTCATACATTGGGAAGAGTGCTGCAGAATGAAGACAAAGTCTATACAACCGTTTATTTCCCAAATGAGGACATGTCACTATCAAGAATATGTCTTCTAAGTTGAAGAGCTCAAAGAAGACATTTATGGACATTTGGGGCTGCCTCTCCAACGGGCAAATCCTTCATTTGTCTATAAATACAGAAGTGTGAAGACCATTTGAAGCACCTCAACCTTGACAAGAATATCCAACTACCCTACAAGCAAGAGTGCTTTCAGGCTTTCAAAAGACTATCTTAGTCTTCATACACTTCTTCTAAGATGAACCTTATTGTATATCCATACAAAGTTTAGAGAGATATCCTAATCCTTTTACACTGATCTTCATTGTAAAGGATATCTCATTAGTTGGAACCTTACTTCAACCCTTATATCTTTCAAGTGAGAAAGTGAGAAGGTTGTAGTAGTAGAAGTGGTAGGAGCTGACTGTTGAGAGAAGAACAGTTCAGTTCTGAGTTGAGAAGAAGGTACTAGGACTCTAGACATCCTAGGGATCAATTCACCAAGGAGTGGTGTTATTGATCAAGTGCACCTTGGCATTATAAAACAAGTTAATTCCAAGAGTGAAGAAATTATCCTGTTAAATCAGGGAAAGTGGATGTATGAGCTTGAGTCTCCGAACCACTATAAACTCTTGTGTTGATTTACTTTCAAAGTACTTTCATACATTCAACACTGCACACAAAACTGATCTTTCAAAGGACAAACATTTAAAGACTGTGCAAAACCAATTTGGACAAGTTCCCTGAAAACTGGATTGATTGACAAGTGATTTCAGAACTTAAAAGGAGTTTAAACTAAAGGGCCAACCACTAATTCCGCACTTATAACTAACTTAGATAGTCATTCAACTAAGTACTCAATAGTACTTAGTAGGTTGGTTATCTTTGAAAGGTTATACATCTTCAGCAGAGTTGTCCAAGACAATCTTGCTGAACTCTGGTTTGATCAAAGTTTGAAAAAGATTTGCATACAAGTGTGTTCCCCCCCCCATACACTTGTTATATACTCCTTTCAGGACCAACAAGAGTCTTCGGGTCAATTGATAGGAAGGTCGAGATCCTTAAAAATGAAATCCAGCAACTCGACATAGTAGGCAATACCTTCGGGCTAGAAGAGAATGAGATCATGCATGAAGGGGAAAGAGGCAACAATAGAACTTTTCAAGAACCTAAATTTGAGGAACAACCTTCACGCACAAAAAGCCCGAGTTAGATGGTTAAAAGACGACGACATGAACTCAAAATTCTTCCATAACATAGTTAATTGAAGAAGGAAGAAGAACAAATTTCTGAAATCCAAATTAACGGAGTTCGCCTTGGTGGAGTTGCTGAGATAAAAACTGGAATTCACAACTATTTCAAAACCCATTTCAGCAATCCAATGATTCATAGGGTGAGGCTATGCCCAAGCATGGCGAAAAGGAAGGTGTCACCAACTAACAACATAATGCTTATTGCGCCTTTCTCTGAATAGGAAATTAATGAAGTTGGGCCGTTTCGACGTCTAGTTCTTCAAGGAGTTCTAGAGTACAATTAAAGTCGATTTCATCAGGATGGTGTCAGAATTTCACAGATACAGAAAGTTGGTTAGTGGCATAAATCCATCCTTTATTATATTACTACCCAAAAAAAGAAAAAAGAAAGAGGAAATTGGCTCCCTGAACGACTACTGTCCAATTTCACTAATTGGGTGCATATATAAGATGTTGTCGAAAATGTTGGCTAGGAGATTAAGTAAGGTACTTGATTGCATCATTGTAGAAAATCAAAGCGCCTTTGTGTACAATCGGTAGATTCATGATGAGGTGGTGGTACTAAATGAGACAATTGTGGAGGCCAAAAAGAAGAAACTGGAGAGAGTTTTTTTTTTCAAGATAGACTTTGCAAAAGCCTACGATTCTTCGGACTGGAATTTCCTAGATTTCATAATGGAGAAAGTTCAACTTCAACAAAACTTGGAGGAAATAGATGTGTGAATGCATCTCTATAGCTAGGACATTAGTTTTATTAATAGAAGCCCTTCAGACGAGGTTAAGTTGGAATGAGGGCCGCGACAGAGAGATCCGCTCTCACCAGTCCTATATTTGATCGCAGCCGAGGGACTCAAAATCTTAATAGAATCAGCAGTGGAGAGGGGCCTGTTTCAGGCAGCAGAGGTGGGTCGAGATAAAATTAAATTTCTCACTTACAATACGCAGACGACACGATTCTCACGGGTTCGCCAACTTTGGACAACGCATGGGCTATGAGGAACACACTAAAAAACTTTGAACTCCTTTCATGATTGACAATTAATTTCAATAAGAGCAACATCATGGGAGTCAATGTGAAAAATGAGAGGCTGAACTCTATGGCAACTTTATTGAGTTGTGATATTGGTGGCATCCCATTCTCATATCTTGGAATTAATGTGGGTCTTAACCACAAGTCGGTATTAGAATGGTCGCATGTAGTTCAGAAAATGAAGAGGAAACTACACACTTGGAGCAACAAAAAAATTCAATTTGGTGGGATAATTACTCTTTTGAAGGTTGTTCTGACATCTATCTAGATCTACCATATATCCTTCTATTTGTCACCAAAAAACCCGCTGTGTTATTTAATTTCTTTACTACGTAATTTTTTAGGGGGGTTGCGAATATTAGTAAGATAACATGGGTTAAGTGCGGTAATGTGTGCTCTCCTAAGGTTAATGGGGGTTGGGGGTGCGAGATATGGGGTAGTTTAATAAGGCCCTATGGAAGTGGTTGTGGTTTTAGTTTACATAACGTAATAGTTCGTGGGCTAGAATAGTGACATCTTTACATGGGGGTCAAGTGTTGGGCGAGAGTGGCTGTCAGGTGAGGAGTAGACGTACACATTGATCGGGGTGGTGGAAATACATGTTTAGTAATGGGAAGGGCAAAAGAGGAAAATGGTGGTGGGGCCAGATGGAGAAGGTTATGGGAAGGAGAATGGATACACTTTTTTGGGAGGAAAAATTGGCTGAGGGGTAGTTATTAATTAAGAATCTTTTCCCTAGGTTGTATCAACTTAGTGCTGATAAAGATAAATGTTGGGATATTCATCCTACCCCTGATCAGATTAGATACCATGTTTAGTTTTGATGGCCAAAACAAGATCATGTAATCTAGTGTTAGAATATAATTTGTAATCTAGCTTGATAGGTTACCTAAGCCGTTTGTATAAAGCTTAGTAGTTAGTATAGAGTCTAAGTCTTAGTTTATGGGATCAGTTGTATGTATATCAGCTAATACCACATCTGGTTAAACAAATGTATGCTCAAGATTTAAAGAGTAGAAGACTAAAGACTAGAAGACCCCATCGAGTTCATTAGTGAAATCAGACTGAAAGGTTCTTGTATACCTTTATCAGTTGACTAGATACATGAGATCAGCTGACTAGAAGATACTAGCTGATATGGACTCAACCAGATCTTGTCAAACCTTAAAAACTAAGAAGACTGTTCATCTGATTGATCAGATAACATAATGCATTTAAGAAGGCAAGCAATCATAAGAAGACAAAGAGAATGTCGGATAACATCTGGCAGACTCAACTAAAGACAAGACTGAAAGTCTAACAACCCAGCTGGCGTGGACCAATGAGAAGATGCCAACATAGCTATGGAGTTGACTTGGACTAGGGTTTCAAAAATTCTTCAGAGATGTACATCTGCATTTAATGCACATTACCTTATTAGGTATTGTCATACCAGAATCAAAGGAAATATCAAATCCATGAAGATCTCGATGCATACATATAAGATTTGCTTTCAACGGCTAGATCAACCAATGGCTAATTTTTGCATCAATCCTCTATAAATACAAGGTGTTGTTCTTCGTAACAACTGACGAAAACTTTACAAGCAAGAACTCTTATCAACAACTATCAAGAACATTTAAGCATCACGAATCCTTTCGAGTTCTTTAGAGCCAAATTTTATTATAAGTATCCATAGCTCTAAGTTTCTTATATCTAAGTATGAATCTCATTCATATCCTAAGCTTAGAAAGTGTGGCTTTGAACCTTTTTGTTCAACGCATAGTTGGTAACTCACACACTCAAACCCTACCTTCGTTAGATTGTATAAGTTTGTTTTAAGTTATTCAACCCTTTGTAAGAGTACTTGTTCTCCTAATAACAAGTAGATCCAACTGCACTCTAGGTTGAGTGTATCGCGATCAAAAGTCTTCTCTTGAAACTATAAAGTAGCAAGAATCCTTTATTAAGGAATTAACTTCACATTGGAACGTGAGAGTGGATGTATGACAAGTTATTTCGAACCACTATAAATCTTTGTGTTCATTTATTGTTTTATTTATTATTCATATTGTTCATATATTCTTCATACATAAGTTTTCATAAAAGTGTCAAAATCTCACTAAGTGTTTTTATCATCATCAGAAGACATCAACTCTACTGATAGCATCTCATATATTATAAAGTCATTCTTTAATTGAAAAGGTTTTCATTCAACTCACGAGTCTAAATTTTTAGGGCCTACACATTTTTGCACTAATAGTTAAGTAGATAGTTGTCCAACTGATCAACTACTAAGCAATTAGTAGGTTAGTTATCTATACCAACTCTCGCACTCTGTTGATCAGGTCATATTATCTACATCAGGTGTCAAGAGTATATCACTCAGCTGATACCTCATCAGATCAAAACACGAAAACTTTTAAAATAACAAAGTTTATTCACCCCCCTCTACACTTTTTCCAACATAGATACTCGTTTAGGGACCAACAATAAACTAGTGGGACAAATGGGCAGATGGGTTAGGGGAAAAGTAGAATGACATTGGAATTGGATTAGAGAACTATCTGTAAGGGAGAGAGAAGCACATGACCAATTTATCTCTTTGATTAACAAAGTTACTTTGTAGGAAAACATGAGAGATAGATGGAAGCAAAGGGAACCACGAATGGAGTCGACAAAACCAAGAGAGCCTACGAAGAGATGCTATCGACAACGATTGTATGTTCGGAAGAGGGAGTGGGAGGAAATGAGTTCGAGTTGCTGTGAAGTATGCACCTATTAAAGTTTCAGTTAATGCATGGAGAGTGATGTGAGACAGACTACTGACTAGAGCCAACCTATTTCGAAGACAGATTCTACACAACATTGAGGATATCAAATGCCCCTTATGCAACATGGCAGTAGAGACTACGAATCATGTTTTTTTCGAGTGCACGATCACAACAAGAGTATGAACGGACTATTATAGTTGGATTAAGATCTCAACGGCTATGCATAATAAAGCTAGGGAGCATTTCCAACATCATATCGGTCTACTACACGGTAAGAGAGACTCACACTTTGCCATTTGTTTGTGAGTGTGTATTGTGTGGATGGTGTGGTAGTGGAGAAATTTGGTGATATTCAATAACTCAATTTGTGAGGTGGAGAATGTGGTAACAGAGATTAAGAGTAAGATGTGGAGTTGGATAACCGTCAAGACGCCTTTGCAACAAAACTATTCATTTAAGCCTTGATTATTAACCCGAGGAGCTTTTTGGAAGAAGGATAATTTGATATCTAACTGATGTAATTGTTAGGCTTGCAATTTGTTTCATTTGGTATGTATTTTCTATGTTTTTGGTTTTGGATACACCTTGTAGCCGAAGTTATTTAAAAAATATAATCTTTTTACTGAAAAAAAAACTATAAAATGTGTATTCTTTACTTGTTTTCCAAATTTTCTTTTAAATGGTCATCATTTACATAACATGCAAAAGCGTGTGAACAAAATTGTTCAATATATATTTTTTTAAAGATATTCAAGTTAAAATGAGTATAATTTAGGATCTACATATTTGCAGTATGCCAACCGATCAAGTTCTCAACATTCAGTATGATTGTTATCATTTTCAAGCTTTGACATTTAATCTAGAAATTAAAGGTGAAAAGTCCAATCATTAACACTGTTGTAAAATTATATTACTTGAGTACAAGGGGTACTCTACCCGTATTGTTACACTTAATTTTACATTAATATACTACCTTCCCACCTAAACATCACACCAGATCAGCACCACACAAGCAGTCTTCTACACCTCTGTTCTACCCCTTTTCATTCTCCCCCAGCACCCACTTGTATGTTTCCACCTTCAACTCCCAAGCATGAGTAAGGGTCTACACACCAGGCCCCTATGGCCAAATTTGGTTTAATTAGATTATGTCCCTCGAGCCACGCCCGCAACTGTATTTTGATGTTATCGATCATCCTTTTCGCCATAGGTTCTTTGTTAGAGAATACTTTATCATTTCTGCATCTCCAAATTTCTCCAATCACTCCCACCCATAAACTCGTTGCAATTTTTCTATTCCATTTTCCTTCTCCTAAGATCCCACTGTGTTGTAGGAAGTGAGCTTTTATATTATTTTGGACAGCCATACTAACCTTCAACTATTGCCGGCACTTCGTCCATATCACCGTGGCTAATTTGCATTCCAGCAGCAGGTGTTGTGTGCTTTCCTCCGACTCCCCACACATCTTTCAAACTGTCTCCTCAGCTGGTATGTATACTCCCCTCCTTTTCAGATTATCGGACGTGGCTAGCCTGAGTTTCATCGCTTTCCACCCGATAGTTTGTACCCGTTTAGGCGCCAAGCATCTCCACAGAAGTCGAAACTCTTCGCCCCTGTCTACTGCTGGAATTACCCCATCCCTGTGTTGCATCAGCATTTTGTACACGACACTTGTTCAATATATGCCACGTGGGGCCATTTCCCAACACCAAGGATACAAGATAATTAAATTTGTTAGTCTCCTAAGTGTTTAGCTCTCTCTTCCAACTCCACCTCCATTCCCACCCATTACCCCCAACTTCCCATCTCCCCTATTCTAGCTTGTTGCAGGCTACTCACTTTGAATAACCTTTCAAATCTGATTTTCATAACCTCATCCCCTTCCCCCCACTTCTCTACCCAGAATTTCGTTTTAGACCTATTCCCTATAACACGTTTGATATCTTTCCCAGCCCCACCGTCTCTCCACCCCCTCCTACATAAAGGCGCTTCAACTCCTTCCACCAAATTGACTCACCTACCCCCTCCCGTTTCTGTTGCGACTCCCCTCCCCCTCCAGCCCTTCGTATTTAGATTTTAACACACTCACCCACAAACTATCCTCCTCGTTCAAGAATCTCCAGGCCCATTTACCTATGAGAGCCCTATTGAAATTATAAAAATCCCTAATCCATAAACCCTCATATGTCTCTATCCTCACAAATATCAGCCCATTTCACCCATACAATGCTTTTCCTATTTGCACTCCCCCCTATAAAAAATCTCTTTGAAGTTTGGTAATTTTTTTTAGTAGTCCTATAGGTATAAGAAAGAAAGATAAGTAGTAGGTTGGCACCGCAGATATAACCACCTGAACTAACCTGAACTAGAGTGATTCTTCCACCCATCGAGATGTGACATCCTCCTCACTTCTCAAGTTTGCCGCCAATTTTCTGAATCAGCCCATCTTATGTAGACAGTTTCCGATGATTTACGCCCACATTAAGCCCCAAGAATGATAGCGACAAGCTCCCTGATTTGCACCCCATGAAGCTGGCCATCCTTTATGTTTCCTCACTGCTAAGATGTATCCCGGTAAGACTGCATTTGTCGAAGTTAACCTTTAAACCAGAAATTAATTCAAACAACCGCAAGGTGTGTTTAATCGCCACAATATCCTCCCATCTCCCGTTACACAAGAACAAAGTATCATCCGCGTACTGCAAAATTGGAACCTTGACTCTGTCTAGGCCGATACTTGCAGGTTCCAGGGCACCGATCTTTGTCACTTTCTGGATCGTATCACTCAGCCCTTCGGCTGCGATGAGAAACAAGAAAGGTGAGAGTGGGTCTCCTTGTCTTAGCCCTCTTTCCAACCTAAACTCCCCCGATGGACTCCCATTGACCAACATTGATGTCGTTGTTGTTGATACACATTCCATGATCCAGGTTCTCCACTTGGGTGAGAAATTCATTGCCTCCATCATTCTGTCAAGATAACATTGTCCAGCACCTTAGCTAGTCTCTTGGCAAGCAGCTTCAAAATAATTTTTTAAAGGCTCCCGATAAGATAAATTGGTCTATATTCACCCAAGTTGCATGCTCATACCTTCTTTGGGAGGAGGATAATAAACGAAGGGTTGATTCCTCTTACTAGCCTCCCAAAATTATGGAATTCGTCCACCATTTGCACAATTTCTGATTTCAGCACTTCCCAACACTTCTTGAAAAATCCAAATGTAAAGTCGTCTGGTCCTGGACTTTTCGACACCTCGCAGTCCCAAATTGCTGCTTTAATTTCCTCCTCCGTGAACTTAGCTGTGAGAAATTCATTATCACGGTTATCGATCTGTTTGATATTTACTCCTTGTCCCAGTGTAGGTCTTGTTCTATCCCTAGATTGAAAATGTTTACTAAAGAATTCGAAGACCCCCCTTTTAACTTCTTCTACTCTCTCACACCATCTTCCGTCAATCTCCAGCCCATTTATCGCATTCTTTATCTTTCTGTTGTTCACTACTTTGTGGAACATTTTTGAGTTTACGTCTCCCTCCATAAGCCACTTGATTTTTGCCATTTGATGTAGTTTAATTTCCTTCCATTTCAAGTTTGTAAGGAGGCCTGCAAACGCCTCCCGTCTCTGTTCGATTTCCGCTGCCTCAAGACCAAGGGTGTCATCCAAAGCATCCAGTGTATCTATCTATGTTCTTCTGTCCTCAATCCTCTTATCTATTTGCCTAAAAGTCAGCATACTCCAAATTTTCAAATCTCCTTTAAGTTTCTTCAGTTTATCTTTAAGCACATACCCTCCCCACCCCTGAATTTCATAGGATTTCCATTTTTGTTCCACGAATTCACAGAAGTTCGGATGACTGAGCCACGCCTTGAAGAAGCAGAATGGCTTGGGTCCCCAATCCATCCTACTCACCCAAGTGAGTATCGAACAGTGGTCTGAAACGGAGCGACCCATGCCCTTCAATCCCAAATCAGGCCACTTAATTCTCTGCCCATACGTCGTTTACTAGAAGCCTGTCAAGTCTGCTTTTACAAGTGTCGTCTAGTCGGTACCATGAGAATTTCCTACCCCTCAAAGGCACGCCCACCAAATTGCTAGCTCTGATAAAGTAGTCGAAGGCCATAATGCTTTCTCCCCTTCTACTGCGTTCATCTTCAGTTCTAATGGCGCTAAAATCCCCCATTAGACATACACAACTTTGTCTATTCTGGATTACCACCGTTTGTAGAGCCTCCCACAGTTCCTTCTTTGCCCTACCGCTGCAGGGAGCATAAATATTCATGATGCAGCATTGTGTTCCATCCGACTTCAGGAACCCGTTTACCGTCAAGTACCCATTCATATGCAACTCACTCGATTTTACAAAGACCTCCTCGGCCTATATGGTGAGAATTCCCCCTGACCCGCCTTCAGCTTCACGACATGCCCACTCGAAGCCAACGTCCTTCTAGATGGATTTGCACAAGAATCTGTTCATCTGTTCCACCTTGGTCTCTTGGAGACAACACACCTCAATCCTATTTTTTGTGATCAATTATTTTACTTCTCTTCTTTTTTCTCTTCCACCCATACCTCTAATATTAAAACTAAGCAGCTTCATTGGTAACCACAGTCTCACCGTTACTACGATCCATTTTTTTTCTTTCTCTCCTTTCCATCTCTTCAAGCTATTGTACCATAACCGCGTCTGATGCCACGTTCACCAGCCCAATGTTTTTCCCCAAATTCCAGATGTCCTCTACTTCTTTATGGGATTCGTCATTCTCGCCCGTGCCTCACCCCCTCTCTGAATCGCAGCAAGCAGCTTGTTCCAGCTCGTCGGAGGTTCGACACTTGATTTTCTTTTCCATTCTCACGCTCTTCTGTCTATTTTTCTGTTTCTGCCGATCGGTGGCTTGGAGCTCTTCTTCAATGAATTGGTCTGTTTCAGAAGCTTCTAGGTCGTACGGGGTCTTTCCTTTTTCTTTGTTTGGCACGTCTATCCTTTGGCCCAGTTCGTCTCCCTGCCCACAAATCAATCCTCTTCGACCCACATCTCCTTCTGCCCAATGTGCGTGATTGAGCTTTCTTCAGTATCCAGCCCAACTAGGGACTCAACGGCTTCCTCCCATTCTCCGTCTTCTTCCGATCCGCCGTCTCTGCCCACGATTCAACATCAAAATCCTCAAATTCTTCCTTTATTCGGATCGCGTGCACTCTCCCGTTGATACATATTCTCAATGGAGTCCTGGGAATTTCCGGCAGCGCTGTGCGTATAAGAATATGAGCAAACTAGAGGTTGTTACGGTTTAACGTCTCCTCATCAATCTTTACGATAGACCCATATCTGTTAGCCACCATCTTGAAAAACCTGTTGGTCCACACGTGCAGGGGAACATCGAACTAATTTGTCCACACCACTCTCCGGCTCACATGAAGATCCGGTTCCCATGGCCAAATCGATTTGAAACATTTGTGAGCCCATTCCGAATTCTCAACCCTCGACTGGTGCATGTGGATTGGAGATGAAGGTTTGATCAACACCATGTCACCTCCAATGGGTATAGCCTTCCAGTCCTCCTCTTTTTCGTCGTTTATCTTGTCCCCTACTTCTGGCCATGAAAACTCATTCCTGATCTTTCCTACCATGCACTTTGTTAACCATTCTTTCTCTTGTTCTGTTGAATCGTATTTCATTCCTTTAAATCCCTCAGTATCTGTACTTGCCACTGTGTTTTTTTGTTGCACCATTTTGTCCGTTTCCATGCTTCTCCTCACTCTTTCTGCCTCTGGACGCGTTCCTTCCCCAGATTCTTTGCCATAGCTGCATATGACCAGGCTTCATTCCTCATATTGTTAGCTCTTTGTTCGATGACATAACCTTCCATACTGTTGTGCCTCTGACCTTTAACCCGTTTTTCAACATTCTTGCGAACCTCGAAAGATTCGCCCTAATTTTGTACGATCCAATCCAGGTATCATTCAGTTCACTCTGTCCTTTTTTGGTCTATGTGTTCCCGAATCTCACGAATCCAAATCTCAGGCCACGTTTGTCCTTTTTGTCTGCCAAGTATAAATCTTTCACTTTTCTATCTTGTTGAACAACTCCAGCAGATCCTGCCTCCTACATTCATCTGGAAAATTACACACGAAGAAAGTCACATCCGATTTGTCGAACAATCCCTTTCGTTCCATTGCTCTTACCCACGGTGCCGTCCATCTACTCACTCTAGGTTTGGGGTACGAGGAAGGTTTCTGCCTCACCGAAAGTCGCTCGGGGATGACCGTTTCCGGCCGGGTTCTACCTCCTACCCGTCTCTCACTCACCCTCACCCTCACCCTCACCCACTCGTTCTCTCTCTCTAGACATTTTAGTAGGAGTAGCATGTAACGGTATGCCTTTCTTTTTCCTAGAAGAAAAAACAATCATTAACACTCTTAAAAAAAATCCCAACCCATTTGTTTTGGGACTTGCAACATATGTAGGTTGTAATCTAATAATCTATTCATTATTTCTTCCAATTTTATCTTTTTAGTATCATAAAAATTTGCAAAATACATGATACTTTTACAAATTTTTAATACTTGATTTTTGGAACAGTATTACAAATAGTGTAGATGAACAATTAAGAATACAATAAACAATTAAGAATATAATAAAGATGACTTTTGATTAAATTATTTAAAAAAAAAAATTTATTATAATACCCTCATTAAAAAAAATATTAATATATTCAATCAAAGTATTTTCGACAGTTTATCCGATTATGAATATCCAAAATCTGAATATTTAGCACCCCCATAAGAATAATAGTAGTAATCAACTTCATGTCTAAATATATAATTCCTTAATAAAAACCACCAATATTAACTTTGTATATTTCAATAAAAGTCTCGGCTGTTCCAACTCATAACATACAAAATTACAAATAGTGTCGAGATTGTCTAGATATAAACATCTTTCATTTTCATATCTTTAATTCATCATAATTTTAATTATTAATTGCATAACAATTCCATTGTTGATATTTAATTAATACACCTAAAAATTACTACTAAACAATAATAAAAAAATAATAGAACTATTTCCTTTTATTTTATGTTAAATATATTTCAGGAGGGGTTAGTTCCAAAAATTTGTAAGATTATCACAATCTCGTAGTCTTTTGCAAGACCACCTTAAATATTAGCAAGCACTAAATCTTAAGAAAGATGATAAGTTTAATTTTATGACAAGAAAATTATGTGTAATTCATTATTAAAATACACCTAATTAAGGTAAATTGAATCGAAAATTCACGAGTCAAATTCGAGTCTACGCGACTCAAACATAATTGAAATATATTTTTTCATTCTAAAAAGTATGATACTACTATACAAGAACAAAATAGGCTGCTACTAAACTTAAATTTTTGGCTAAAAAATTTAAAGTAGCACAAATTGTCCTTGTAATCAAGGATAAAAATATCGGTGTCGGTGGAAATATCGGGACCTTAAATTTGTGGAAATATCGATGGATATATCGATATCGAATATCGATATCGGTAAATTTAAAAAATTGTGAAAATTTAATAATTAACTTTTAATACATAAATTCAAAAAACAATTTAAATCCATTTACATCTATGATAAATTTATATAAAATATAGCATACAATGTTATTTCATATGATATTTTTTTAAAATTTATCGACATTTTTCTATTTTTTTCCGATATTTTACGATATTCTTTCGATATTTTACCGATATTAGTCTCGATATTGTTATTGAATATCGATTTTTATCGATATTTTCGATTTTTTTTACAAATATCGTGGAAATATCGTTTCTTCTCAATATCGATATCGGTGACTGCGAAAAATGGATATATCGAGGATATATCGAGGAAAATTTCCGGATATTTTTGTCCATGCTTGTAATAGTATATTTTTTACTTTATAGTAACAAAATATTTTAACTTTACGACCAACTAATTCACTTGAAAAAAAACTAATTGTCCTTGAAGTATATATTTAGCCATGTAATATCATATTTGGACCTTGCACCAGGTTATTTTGGTTTGATAGTAAACTATTTGTTTGTAACTCGTAAATTTTTTAAATGACTCAAATCTGGAATTGTGACCCGTTAAAATTTAAAATCGACCTTAATTAGGTATATTTAATTTGTAAAATATTTCACAAAAAAATTACTTCTTATTTTAAAACATTTATTAGGCATAACCGCATAATACCAGTGGTAACCATTGATATTTTTTAATATTCCTCGAATAATTTTTTTGGGAAGAGTTTAGAATCGGTAGTAGTTGCATCTCACCTATAATAAAGTTTGTAGGTATCAATCAAGTATGCTATTTAGTCATTATAGAAATCATTATTGGTATTGTCTTCCCAAATTCATGATCCTTTTCAAACTTTTTTTCTATCATTATTGCTATTGTCTTCCCAAATTCATGATCCTTTTCAATTTTTTTTTATATCTCGATATTTGATTAAAAATCAATTAATTTGAAAGATCAATATCACCATCACTAACGAGGGTCTCGTTTAAAAATTCTGACTTGCCCTAAAAAAAATTGTTTGCACTTAAGAGATTCTTTTTTATACTTTCTCGATTTTTAACTTTAGCAACATCACCCATGACCTATTTCTTTTTAACCTTCTGCTCTTATTTTGTGCTACTTTATTTGGATGAAACTTATCTTATCTATGCACTGGACAACAATTTTTTAGTCTTTTTATCTGTGCTATATTTGACTAAAACAAGGCTCTAGCTAAAAAACTTGAAATGATTATGTACTTAATTTAAGTTTTATAGAGTTTAGAGAACTTAGCCTTCATAGGTTTAGCAATCTAAAAATATTCTGTAAAGTTTTCTAAGTATAGAAAATGCAGACTAGTAATCCTTTTGTTTTGTCAAATCTACTGAAAAAGAAATCCCTATGGATCTTTTGAAGTAAGTAGGTTTTGACATCATTAAAAACGGAAAAAATATTGTTGGGATATGGTTTATTTTAATAAAGAAATTTTGATTTTGATTAGATACCAAAACCCTAAGTAAAACCTCAAGTACGATGATTTGCCAAGTCTAGATTTTCAGGTTAGAAGAGTTCATACATGTTAGGGAGCTTTAATTTTTTAGTTAGATAGATTTTTTGAATTTATGACAAATGACCAGTAAGCACAAGAAGCATGAAGACAAGTAGCATTGAAGACAAGAAGCATGAAGTATTATGAGCAAGTGACAAGTACAAAGGATATTTTTACTAAAATTCGAAGTTCTTAGTTATTTCCACTGGATGAATCCTATCGATGGAATAATGAAGTCCTGCCTAAATCATTGGTTGATTGTATCATTAACCATTTCTTTTTGTTGGTATGAGGAATTTATCATGAATCCACTGGTTTCTACCGCTTCCGTTATTGCTGCTGGATTGGCTGTAGGGCTTGCTTCTATTGGACCTGGAGTTGGTCAAGGGACTGCTGCGGGTCAAGCCGTAGAGGGTATCGCGAGAGGGACAAAAGACATGAAGTCAAAGGAAGAACAAGTCATATGAAAGAAGGATCGAGCTCAAAATTCATGAAGACAAGTATACTTAATAATGAGATGTCAAGTATTATGAAAAAGGCATTCATATACTTTGGACTTGGCTTACTAATGGACAAAGATGATGGATGACAAGACATTTACCCAATACGAGACTGTTATTCTTGAAGGACAAAATTATTTCAAGAAGACCTATGATAAATTGCCACCTGTCACTACACATAACAAATTCTGAGAATGGAATGAAGAATTCAGAAATGAACGTGAATGCATGTACTATTTGCATGCAGGCCCTTGAACAATTTAAATGTTCAAATTTATGGATAAGCTTGCTATCTCCACCAACGGATAGTTTGCTTCATCTATAAATAGGCCACATCTTAAAACATTTCAAGATGACGGGACATACAAGTCATACACATTCTAGCAATATTTAGCATTCAAAAGCATTCAAAACACTCGAGAAATTAAAGCTTTCAAGAGAAGAGAAGAAGAAGAGGAGAGTGCACCTTGGCACTGTAAAAGTAAGTTAATTCCAATTGATTAAGAAATTATCCTATATATTAAGTTAGGATAGTGGACGTAGGAGATTTTAGCCTACAAACCACTATACGTCTTGTGTTCTTACTTATTGCTTTTACTTTATTGTTTAAGTTTAAGTACGTAGTTATATTGCATATTCCTTATTTGTTTGTGAGTATCTAAGTGCATACTCCCTCTGTCCACCAAAAGTGTGCTCACTTTTTTTTATATGTGCTTTTAAAAAAATCATATTTTAATTATAAAGAATATATTTAATATAATGAATAAAAAAATATATTTAGTAGATACTCAATCTTGTTAGTAAAGTAGAAAAAATATTCAAAAGTTAACTATTTAAATAGAATAAGCACGTTTTTGTGGACCTCAAAAAAAGAAATGAGCACACTTTTGGTGGACGGAGGGAGTATTACTTAAGGAGTATAATAGGGCCTATCATTTATTCCGCATATAAGTTGTATACTTGTTAAGGTCTGTTAGAATATTTAAAAGTATTTCTATATTTTTTATTTTTTGAGGGTTTACAAGATCCAATAGATTACATAAAGATATTATAAATCACTAGATCTTCAAACCAACGAGACGGGTCAATTTGGTGTCGCTACCCGTTCCAATCGTGAGAAGTGGGGATACGAGTGTACACTTTACCCAAAAGCAGCGCACAGATCTCCATTCTTACAACGAGACAAACCCCACACTAAGGTAGTCTATTGTTAAGAAAAAAAAAAGGAGAAAAATAAGAAGGCAAAGGTCACAAAGCACCAACATCCAAAACATTCAGGCATCCACAACCTCCAAGAACCACACCAAAATAAAATCTCCACTAAGGAACACAAAAACTCCACAAAGGGACAGAAGCTCCACGAAAGGGACGGAAGGCTCCACGAAAGGGACGAAAGGCTCCATCAAGGCATAACCAAAAGAAAGCATAAAAACATAAAAATAAGAGCATAAAAACGTACAAAGTTAAAATAAACGGGATCAACGGGCCTCTCACCAAATCGGTCACCGTAGCGCCAACAGGGACGACTGACCCATTGATCCCACTAAGATAAAAAAACAAAGACTTCTAGATTCGATCGTCTTAATTGTCAAAGCTACATATTTTTGCACCGATTGGTAGAATCTGCCAACGAGCAAACGATGGACGGCGGTGATCGATCAAGATTATAGCGTCGAGGAGAGGGAGAGGAGCAGGTAGGCAGTGTGGGCTGTAGATGAAGAAGATGGGGGGTGTGGGCGGTGGAGTTTTTGGGGCGGTGCTTAAATGTATTTCTATAGTAAAAGTTTTGAAAAACTCATACACGTGTATTCCCCCCTCCCCCCCCCCTACACGTGTCACACTCCTTTTGAGACCAACAATGTGTATAAATTATACATAATACTCATCCGTCCCGGAATAACTTGCACAGTTTGACGGTCACGTTTTTTTAATAAAGGAGGAGTATTTTAGGTGATTTGATGAGGTGTAAAGTGAATTTGGTGAGGTGTAAAGTGAAATGTATGGAAAAAATGAGTGACAATTTTGAAAATAAAATGATGTTGTGAAGTTATTAATTTTGTGGGGTATATATTTTCATATTAAGAGTGTGCAAGTAATTTTGGGATGTCACAATATGAAAAGTGTGCAAGTAATCACGGGACGAAGGGAATATATATAACAAATATGTATGTATACACTTTAAATCTTTACTTTTAATAACGTTTTTTTTTTCGACATTATAACGTTAAATTTATAAATTGTTCAAAAATAATTTATTCTATAGTTGAATTCGATCTATAATTCTCTAGAAAAAGATGCATCTAAAACAAAGCATCATTAATATATTATATATACACGAAGGATATGGGGTAGTAAATTAGTTGTCCCATGCATGAATAATAATAAATAAATAAACCTTTATAAATTAAAAAAATGTCAGAACAAGCTATAGAGAAGATCATCCATAATAGTTGAAGCCTCACCTTAATAATTAATATGCTTGAACCCTGGCGAAACAATGAGTCAAATAATTTATTTTCCTACTAACAAGACGAACGACGATGTTGTTATAATATTGCCGACGAAAAAACAATATGTTTCATAGTTTCTATTTCTTTTGTGTGCCTAAGTGAGGGTAGAGTGTCTTTTCTTTTTGGCGCATCAACTTCATGATCTGTGGTATTTCGAAGATCAAGAATTTTGCTACTTTAACGGATTATCGTCCAACCAGTCTCAGCAATGTTAGCTACAGAATTGCAGCAAAGGTTGCCAATCAATTGAGGAAAATACTTCCGGATATTGTGAATGAACAACAAAGTGTTTTCGTCCAAAACAGGTAGATCATGGATAATGTACTCATGAGTTTTGAGTGTATGCATTGGCTCAGAAACAACAAAAGCAAAAAAGGATTTGCAGCATTGAAACTCGATATGAGTAAGGCTTACGAGAGAATATAATGGAATTTCCTAGAGGCTCAAATGATGAAGATAGGATTCTCACGGAAGATTGTTACATTAATACTGAAGTGTGTATCCTCAGTAACCTACACTTTTAAGGTGAATAACACAGTGATTGGCAAGATAAGACCATCTAGAGGGCTAAGACAGGGGGATCCACTCTCTCCTTTTCTGTTTGTCTTATGTGCGGAGGGATTGTCTAAACATATTAATCATAAAGCCGGGAGTGGGAAGATTGATGGCATCAAAATTGCAAGAGGAGCACCAATGATCACACATCTATTTTTTGCAGATGACAACATCGTCTTTTGCCAAGCATATAAGGAAAATGCCCGAGAGTTGAAACATACCTTTGAAGAGTACGAGAAGGCTACATGACAAAGTGTTAATTTTGAAAAATCCACCATTTGCTTTAGCCCGAATACAATAGAGAGGAATCAAAGGGAATTTCGTGATCTCTTGGAAATAAGGGTTTTGCAGGGGCATCAAATTTATCTAGGACTCCCGACATTTTCATTACGGGTAAAACGGATGCAATTTTCTTACTTAGTGGATAGAATTAAAAAGATGATTGATAATTGGAAGAATAAGGAATTTTCTAATGGTCGGTGGAAATGAGGTTTTGATCAAGTCTGTTCTTCAAGCGATTCTCACGTATGTTATGTCTTGCTTCCGAGTCCCTGTCCAAATTTGTGCACAGTTGGATGCTTTGGTAACTAATTTTTGGTGGGGGGATAGAGATGGAACTCGAAAGATACACTGGAAAATCTTGGAGAACCTTTGCAAACCTAAGAGTGAAGGGGGTTTGGGATTCAGACAAATGCATTTATTTAATCAAGCCTTTTTGGCTAAGCAGGTTTGGAGGATGAATGATAATCCTAATTCTCTTATTGCTAGAGTATTCAAAGCCAGATATTCCAAACATGAGGATATCATGGAAGCGCAGGTTGGGAACAACCCATCTTTTGTATGGAGATCCCTTTGTGCAAGTATAAATATTTTAGAAAGAGGGGTTAGGTGGACAATTGGGAATGAAAATTGTGTTACCTTGAGAAAGAATGTTTGGGTCCAAGACTTGAACGAGGGGTACATTCGCTCTAATATAGCGTCGAGAATTAGTGTAACAAGTCTCTTGATGCACGATAGACAATGGAATGAAGCCTTAGTCAAACAGGCTTTTCTTCCGTTCGAAGCTGAAGTTATTTTGCGTACGGAAGTGGGAGAAGTTGATGATGATGATAAAAAAATTTGGATCCACGATTTGAGTGGTCAATATACGGTTAAATCGGGATACAAAGAAGCCTTTAAAATCTCACAACTAAGTAACGATAGGCCGACATCGTCGGATTTATCATTGACAGAGCTATGGTGGAAGAAACTTTGGAAATTAAATGTGCCACCAAAAGTGAGAATCTTCAGATGGAAGGTATGCCAGGAACTAATTGCCACATAAGGAAACCTTTCGAAAGACATGTCCCGATTCTCCCAGTTTGTGGCATTTGTGGCGCATCAATGCCGAGCACAAACTATGCTATCTTTCGGTGCTCTGGGGTTCCGAGGTATTTGGAAGGATCTAGGTATGGGACAATAGATTAAAAAAAGTACTCATCTGGAAATCATGCAACTCATGTCTTTTCTTTCCGAAGTAAAGAATAGTCTTTCATATGAAGAAATTGTCATGGTTGCTTGGGGTATTTGGCGTGAAAGATGTATGGTGTTTTGCATGATAACACAATTACGCATAAACATTGATTGAAGGACTAGAGAGAGAGTGTTATGTTATCTGAAGAATTATCAAAAAGTGGTGATATATGGAAACGGAGAGAAGAAATAGAGCTCCTGATAATGTGAATGACGACCATGAAACTATGCATGGCACGGTAATTATTGAAACAGATGCGACCTTCAATATGGATGAAAGAAAATATGGAATTGGGGGATTTTCTACGATCCTTCAATGGAGGTGCGACATTGTTTCTCTGAAATTATCCCGCCTCAACGGAGTCCTTTAGGGGCTGAACTGAAAGCAATTCAAATAAAAATAAAGGAGGCAAAAAGGTTGGGATTCACAAGGGTCATTATTAAAACGGATTCCACACAAGAGATTCAGTGTATAGAGGGAGGGAAGCGAGTCGTTGGTCCTGAAATTACAACGGCATATAAAATCTGATGTAGATGAAACCGCAATGTTATTCTTGGACAAGAAAGATCGCTTATTAATTGATAAAGCCAAAAGTCGTGTGTTTATTTAATTATTTGGGCCTTAGTTATTGGGTTTATTTACTGGACTATGATTAGTATTTATTATTTTTTGGGAATTATCCCAATACCCAATAATAGTCCCCCAACAATGTGGTCCCCAATTCTTGTGGTCCCCAACTCCTTTGTGGGGAATTATTATGAGACCACATTCCCCATCTCCTTTGTGGAGAATTATTGGCACTTGTGGGTTATGGACCGTCATGCTAGGGATCCTTTCAGACTCCCGGGAATCTTTTGAGATGCCCTAGGAATCTTTCGAGACTCCCGGGAATCCTTTGAGACACCTTTAAAATTACCAGGATCTATTTGAGACGTAATTTAAATATGAATTATCATAAATCTAATTTCATAATTTAAACAAATTAAATCAACTAATTCATGTAATGAATGTACGGTAATTAATTAAATCCCTAAACATGCGGAACTAAGGGATTACGTGTTTACCTTTGAATCGGAGAGATACCGTTGAGAAGAATAACAACTTCAACCCAATTGCCTTCTCAAGTATTCCCTAAGTCCTAGCCCGTTGATCCGGTGGGAGATCTCACAAACTATTAACTCTTAAAGAAGAATTAATTTTCTCTTGTTGCACACACTCTTTTCTGTATTTTTTGGAGAAGACCGATTTTTCTATATCTCTTGTTAACAAGAGTGGCGGTTTTTCCTCTATTTATAAGAGAGAGAATAGTCAATTTATTTATTAGAAAATATTGGAGATCTAGAAATATTTTATTCTCCAAGAGATATTATATTATTTCCATATCTTTCTCCATAATATTCTCTCCCCAAAATAAGGGTTATTTTCCTCTCTTTCTTGCAACAAGATTAATTCTTATCTTTTTAATTACCTTAGTTAAATGGACTTTTATTGGGCTACTTGAGGGGCCTTTAGGAGAATTAAGATTGGACCTCCCAATGGGCCCAAAAATCAATATTGAGCCACAATATTTTTCCAGCCCATTAATATTAATTCATTCCACTATAGAATTAATATTGCACTATCCATCCTAACCCATATTACGAAATATGGCTCCCGGTTATTATTTCCCGTGTTTAAGATTCAATGTCCATCAATTAATTTAAGCTACTGAATGCTTTAATTAATTAATATATTTTATTCCTCGGAGTAAGGACAACTCAACATTATTATCATACCGGAAATAAATTCCACTGATCAGATTTGATATGATAAACCTTCAGAGCCCACCAAGGGGACATAATCAACTTAACACTCCAAGACACGATTCTCTGTATTAATTTTGGCAATCTGTCCTATAATTAATAATATTGCCCAAAATATAAAGTATTGAATCACATTGATTCTTTACCCATAATAAATCAAAGCAATATTTCTTAACTACAGACAATTCCATTTAAGTGACAGAGATTAAGAAATCAACAACCACTGAGGTCTAATTCTTCATTCCTTAAACCAGTCTAGAAGAATTACCTCTCTGTAGGTCCTATTTAGCACATCATAATGCACTAGTGTAATCTCTTGGTCAAGACAAACCAATCTGAGCCTTACACCTCAACTTCTACCAATGGATTGTTCAATTCCATCTAAGTTGTGAATCAATTGTACTTATATACAAGGAACTGACAATGTGATCTTCTGTGATCTTCTACACACCACATTGTCTACAATGTAAAGTACATCTGAACGTTTATGCAATAAATAATTATCATTCATTATATTTAAAGCAACTAGTGACAAAAATGTATTCTCATTAATAAGTGCAAAAATCAGTTTGTATACATAAGTAGCACTAAAAGCATACTTGCCAGTATAACCCTAACATTATTAACAACATTAAACCTAGTATATATAGGTTAATGTTGAGGAATGAACACATCTTTTTTACAGTATTGAATAAACCGTAGTATACGTAGTATCATCGGAGTTGCCACACCGTTTATGTTATATTGTTCATCTACTGATTACGCTTTGTTGCATCAGTTGGTATCATTTGTTAGGCTTGCAATCCATACGATGCCGCCTCGCCGCCAACCGCTTGAGAATGATAACGCTCCCCTTGAACAACGCACCGCGCAGTTGACCACTCAACTCGCGGATCAGGGTCAATTGCTGCAGCAACTTGTCACTATGACGATGGGCCAGAATCCGCCGGCACGCCCTGCGGTAGCTGTTCCTCAACCACCAGATTTAAAGGTTTCGTCAGATGACGAGGCCAACATTGACAACCCGTTCGCCCCACTGGCGGATCGCCACCCACGCCGCGCTTATGATGGCACATGTTGGGAAACCGGGATCAAAGTTGACCTCCCTGAATTTGAGGGGTGTATGGATCCAGACATTTTCCTTGATTGGCTGGTTGCCGTCGAAGAGGTCCTTGACTACAAAAATGTCCCCACGGATAGCCGTGTTTCGTTGGTGGGCACGCGATTGCATAAGCGCGCCGCTGTGTGGTGGGCGCAATTGAAAGTGGTTCGCCTTCGTCAAGGATGCCCCAAAATCACTACGTGGGATAAGTTCGTGAAACATTTGCGCCGTGAGTTCCTTCCCCACAACTATGGACGAACCATTTATCAGAAATTGCAAGGTCTTCGACAGGGTCCTTGTTCCGTGGATAAGTACACTCACGAGTTTTATCAACTCATCACTCCCGTTGATTTAACTGAATCCGATGAATAACTTGTAGCCCGATATATTGGCGGACTACGTCTACCCTTCCAAGATGTTCTGAATATGATTTCACCTGCGACTCTTTCAGAAGCACACCAGCGGGCTATGTTGTTTGAGAAGTAGCAGCACCACCGTGCACCCGCCCCTATCCCACTTGCCCTATCGCGGCCATTTACCTCGCTTCTTGCCACAGACAGGGCTCCCCCCACGGCTCTTCATCGCCCGCCGCCGGTTGCTCCTCCAGGCACATTTGCGCGAGCTAGGTAATGTTTCTCGTGTGGGGAAATTGGTCATCTCCGTGCTGCTTGCCCTAAGCGCAACCCGCGCGGGCTACTTGTCGATGGGCCAGTTGATGGGGTTGGTGGATATGACGGTGATCCTATATTTGACGAAGAAGTTCAGCCCGCTGCCCTCGAAGAATTCTTATATGGTGATGTAGGTCCGTCCCTGTTTACTCGCCGCACCTGTTTTACACCCAAAATTCCAGATGATACCGTGCACCGCAATGCCATCTTTGAATCTTCTTGCACAATTAATAACAAGGTATGTCGCTTCATTATTGATTCAGGGTCTTGTGAAAATGTTATTGCATCCGTGGCAGTAGATAAGCTTGCTTTGACTCCTGAAATGCATCCAAAACCGTATAACTTGGCTTGGTTATAACGTTTCTATACTATCACTATTGATCGTCGTGTTTTGGTAGCGTTTTCTATTGGCACTAACTATGCGTACACTATTTGGTGTGATGTGGTCCCTATGAACGCATGCACTTGTTATTGGGCCGCCCGTGGCAATTTTATCGGAGTGTCCTTCATGATGGCCGTCGTAACTCTTATAGTTTCTTATTCGGGGGTGCCAAGTTTACCTTATTGCTAACATTGCCAAAACAACCAATGCATATTTCTAACAGTGGCCTTCTACTACTATCCCACAAGGCCTTTACTCGTTCTTTTGCCGACTCGGAATTGGGGTTTCTCCTTGTGGCACATAATGTGTCCAATGCCACAACCGTGCCATCTCAAGTACTTGGTTTAATTAAAGAATTTTCTGATGTTTTCCCGGACGATTTACCAGCCACGTTACCTCCCTTACGAGACATACAACACCACATTGATTTGATCCCGGGTGCTCCTCTACCGAACCGCCCTCATTATCGCATGAGCCCTACCAAGCATGCAGAATTACGCCGCCAAGTGGAGGAATTATTACGGAAAGGACACGTGCGTGAGAGCCTGAGTCCTTGTGCGGTACCAGCCCTCTTGATTCATAAGAAAGATAATCAGTGGCTATCAACTATCACTTAAATTTGTTGTGTGCAAATTCATCTACTACCACGGGTAAAAAACGATAAAACTCATGGTTTGGCCCAACAAACGGTTCACTCTACCATTTCTCGCGATTGGAATGAAGCAATTCTTTAGGATGATTTTAGAAGTAGATCGAGCCTCTTGTTTTGATCTCTTTCATTACTCCTAGTTTCTTTCCTCCATAAAAAAAAAAAAAATCATGATTTGTGAAAATAATTGTGTCTTCACCAAAGCTACCCATAAACTTGGCACCAGAATATTGGTTTCACAATACAAAACGAAGACTCTCAAGACTGTGTCAACAATAATCATAAACTTTTCAATCGAGACTTGGGGGTGTATTGGTTGTGGATTTTGTAGGATTTTTTTGGACTTTCAAAGTCTGGGGGTATTCAATTCGGATTTTTAAAAATCTTTTAAAATTGTGAGGTATTCAATGCGGATTTTAAAAAGTCTTTAAAAATCTTTAGGTATTCAACAGTCTATGGATTTTAATACTCTATGGATTTTGTTGGATTCTCCTCCAAAAATATAAATAAATTTCACTATCCAAAATCTTTTCTAAAATCAGAGATTTCAACGGATTCTCTCAGAGAACTCTGAAGATAAAAGATCAGAAGTAGGGATGCCAATATTGACACGACCCGCGGGTACCCACCCCGCAAGCTTTGGGTTAGGTCGGATCCGTCCCATATTGAGTATGGGTTGGGTCTGGGTCTTATGTCCGACCAGTGGGTATCCGCCCCTGAATTAATTTATAAACTTTATATATATATATTTTTATTGGTAAAATATTTTTTATATATATATATAATATTAATTTTAAAAAAACACTTCACATAAAAAAAACTCTTCGCATCAATATTGGAGTTTATGAAAATCTATTTAAATCAATTAAAAAAGTATATTTCACCATCCTGTCAAGTCTATGAAAATCCATATAAGACATTTATAAAAATGAGTATTTTCATTTTTTTCCTTGATCACCATTGACTTTGTTTAAACTGAAAATAAAGTAAAAATTGAGTTTTGATTTGAATCTATTTTCATTTATTTTTCTTGGTCACCATTGAATTTGGTGATATCACCATTTAATTAAATTGAAAATAAAGTAAAAATTGAGTTTTGAATGGAGACGCTTATAAAAATGAGTATTTTCATCAATTTAAAAAAATATTGGAAAATAATTTTAATTAGACTTTAAATTGAAAATAAATTAAAAATTGAGTTTTGAATTGATACACTTATAAAAATGAGTATTTATATTGAGGCTCCGCCTGAAAATTGAGTTTTGATATGAAATTATTTCCAATTTAACCATGCCAAATTAAATTGCTCTAGTAGAAAACAAAAAATTGTCTTCTCAATTAGAATCATGGACTGAAAATTGAGTTTTGATATGAAATTATTTCCAATTTAACCATGCCAAATTAAATTGCTCTAGTAGAAAACAAAAAATTGTCTTCTCAATTAGAATCATGGACTCTATGCGTACTTTTTAAAGTTAAAAAAAATTCAATTAGAATCATGGACTCTATGCATACTTTTTAAAGTTCAAAAAAATTCAATTGAATCTCAATTGAATACACTCATTGGTCTATAGAAGTTGTACTTATTAAGTAGGATATAATTTTTTCTTCATAATTTTTGTTTCTCTTCCAATTCTCACACAACTCATTAATAACTTGTTTAGTATTTTCCCGTCTCATCTAAAAGTTCGAACTTGTAGAGAGGGTGGGAATTAAGGGCAAATTATTGTTAAGGTCATTTCACTAAGAGATTTATCTAATAGAGCATAGGTTTTTTTTTTAAATCTATTAGAGTCAAAATGGCTCCTAATAAGACATTGTTGCCCTTTACCAATTTAAATAATTTGAAATTAATAAATATTAATAATTTGAAATTAATAATTTTGAATTAATGTAGTTCCTAGTTATACACACCTTCCAATTATTAAAAAATTCCTAAAATTAAGCAATTCGAATTAATTGTTAATTATTCAAACAAATAAAATTAAAAAATATGCATTTTATGATCCTTCCAATTATTCAAATATTCCTAAAATTAAGTAATTCGAATTAATTGTTAATTATCCAAACAAAAAAAGTTAAAAAATCTGCATTTTATGATTCAGAAATAAGCGTGTCATAGAGTATACAATTCCCCATATGTTGAATATGCATATATATATATGAAATAGATTATGAATTTTAATATGAACAGTGAAATGAATTTTGGTATGTAGAAATGGGTTATGAAGACATATGTTCATTTCAATATGAAGTTTAAAACGGCATACAGGACTGAATTTTTTGGTATGCATAAAATAACATGAACCAATGTGCACAGAGTGACATGCATATCAATATGCAAAATAGATGTGCACATTTGTAAATGACATATTAAAACAGGGGTTTGTTGTGATGTAGGGATTTCATACTTAATTCAGTTAATATCACTGAAAAGAATTGTTCAGAATAATAAGACGAAGACATAAAATGATAATGCCTACATCGGTATCCATGTTTCATATGGAATAATATTTTCTATAGATTGTCAATCATAAGAACACTAAAACAAAAATCCACTAGAACAATAAAAATAACATATATATCGACATGGACTGCATAAATTTGATGCTTTCAAGATTTTGGCACGTACATTTTCGAGCTTGTGCTTGATCCTCTCTTCAGCAGTGCCAAATCTTTGCTTTGTCTTCTTTCCCTTGACTCCAAGCCTTCTTGGATCTCTCTTATTGACAGATTTTCGTATCTTCTTCTCTCTCATTCTCTGAAGCTTCAGTATTTTCTTTGTCTTCCACTTCTCCTTCTTCGGTGGCTCAATCTCTTCGGTCTCAAACATGGGTTTTCCCTGTGATGATATTACAACGCTCACTGAACCATGACTGAAGCTTCTCGACTGACATAACCACGAAAAATTATCTGGATTTTGATGCAGCTGACAAGAAGGCCTTAAGAGAGTAAATATCGGTTCTGGTTTCAGATGAATTTGCCTGATGGTCGAAAAAAAATAAACAGATATAACAAAACATAATAGGAAAACTAAGCAATATGTTGCAGATTACAATTTCTGGACATTTAACTTATACATATATTTCTATCTGCACAAAAGAGTAGCACACGAGATCGAGCGAGTATACCTGAAAGAGGTAGAACGGTGTAGAAGTGAAGATACTCTGCATAGAGTTTTTAGCAGTGGATTTGCCATTTGACAAAGACATTAGCCCTTTCAACTACCTATGGCTGCAACAATTTCCAGGCAAGCACGAAAACTCTATTATTAAGAACACATTTGCGGGTGTAATGGTAAACGATACAACTCTTTGAATATTAAAACCTTGAATTCTCCAAATCTAGAATGGAAAACAGAACATATATCATTCTATTTCTAACAAGCATTCTGTCAAACAGGTAGGGGACAAAACTCATAACATTGAGTTTTCGATCAAGCAACAATTCAAAAAATTCCATCACACAAACCCATAACTTCCCACCAAAACTAAAGCTTATTTTTCGATTATTCAGATTCACTCGAGAAAAAAACAGAAGGTAGATCATTCTATTTCTAACAAGCATTTCGTCAAACAGGTAGGAGACAAAACTCATAACATCTAGTTTTTGAACAAGAAACAATTCTAAACATTCGACCAAAACTAAAGCTTATGTTTCGATTATTTAGATTTACTCGAGAAACACATATCTTAAATCCACACCAGAAACCCACAAAAACATAACAATCATCAACTTCAATTATCTCGCTCCGAGTATTGCACAACCCTCAAACTCAGGAACTTTGAAAATCCGAACAAAGAGATAAAGCAAGGAGGGAGAGAGTAAAGGGTTTTCAAGAAAAAAAATAATCAAGAATTAGAACAATAAAATAGGTGTTGCAACTTACAGATATAGAAGAATACCACAGTATTTTGCTTTAAGCTAATATTAAGAAATAAATAAAACAAATGAAGCCATGATTCCATGAACAGAAGCCTGTTTGATTAACGAAAACTCGCTATGTGCACAACAGAAACTCAGATCGAAAGGCCAGATCGGCCACCACGAACCACTAGAAGCATCTCCGCCGGAAACATCTCAGTCATGGTGGTGGAAGACCTCCGGCGAAGGTTTACAGCGACGCCGCGTGGGAGATGGAGTCGACGGAGAATAGATCAGCCATGGCGAAGGGGGCGACGACCATGGAGGGGGCGGCGGGAAGACCGTGTGTAGCGACGCCGCGTGGGAGATGAAATTGCAGAAGACGGCGGCGGCAGCGGTGGGAAAAGGGGGCGGCGACAGCCGTGGGATGGTGGGGAGAGGAAGAGGGCTAGGGTTTTGATTTTGATTTTGAGCGAATGAGTAGAATGAATTAAACGAATAGACAGATTCCTATTTATATAAGGGTATTCTTGGTTTTTTAGCTCTAATTTGACCTTATTAGAAAATTTTAAAAGTTGTATGTTTTAGTTGCTTAACAGTCTATAGAAATGACCTTATTAGGGAATATTCTCGGAAATTAATCCTTGTATATTAATTTCTAACACTCCCCCTCACTCGTGGGCCAGATTAACACCTCTTACCCTTTTTGGGGAGGAGGCCCATCGAGTGGACAATTTAAATGGGTGGAGTGCTTTCAACATGAATCGAACCCAGGTCGTTTGCCCGGTTTGCTCTGATACCATGAAAGAGAAATGACCTTATTAGGGAATATTCTCGGAAATTAATCCTTGTATATTAATTTCTAACACTCCCCCTCACTCGTGGGCCAGATTAACACCTCTTACCCTTTTTGGGGAGGAGGCCCATCGAGTGGACAATTTAAATGGGCGGAGTGCTTTCAACAGGAATCGAACCCAGGTCGTTTGCCCGGTTTGCTCTGATACCATGAAAGAATTTCGTCTCATCTAAAAGGTCGTTTGCCCGGTTTGCTCTGATACCATGAAAGAATTCCGTCTCATCTAAAAGTCCGAACTTGTAGAGAGGTGGGGAATTAATTCTTGTATATTAATTCCTAACACTCCCCCTCACTCGTGGGCCGGATTAACACCTCTTAACCCTCTTTGAGGAGGAGGCCCATCGAGTGGACAATTTAAATGGGTGGAGTGTTTTCAACAGGAATCGAACCCAGGTCGTTTGCCCGGTTTGCTCTGATACCATGAAAGAATTCCGTCTCATCTAAAAGTCCGAACTTGTAGAGAGGGTGAGAATTAATCATTCTATATTAATTCCTAACACTTACTCATTCAGATTTTTTTTCCCCGACGATTTCTTTACATTTATTACTAGATATTCAAAGAATTCAAGCACAATGTAATAACTTGTTTAGTAATTTCTTTTCTTCTTTAAAAAATAAAGTAGATTTGTGGCAACAAAGACTTTGATAAATAAGTAAGACATAAAAAAAAAATTCATAATTTTTTTTTTCTTCTGCCTCTCAGTCATTCATAATTGATTTTGTTACCTTGAGAATGCGTGTTTGCATTAATTACTAGATATTAGAATAATTCGAGCATGATGTAATAGTTTGTTTCATTTTTTTATTCTTTTAAAAAACACAGTAGATTTATTTTTATGTGAATTTTAATTAAGTTTTATAATCTTTGTCCAATTCTAATGATTTTAGAGCATCTCCGAATCGGGTATAAATTTGTGTCACCTCATCTGTCACATCAAAATAAATTATACCCATCAAATTTTATTTCTACTTTCCAATAATTTTTGGTACAATTGTTATTATTTCAGGACCCCAATATCTATATCATTTAATTCATTAAATATTTATAAATTTAATATTTCTTACTCTATTTATTTTAATATATTAATCTTAATTAATAAATATAATATATTATTTTTGAATTTATATAACTAATTAATTTTAATAGTTATTTTTAAATTAATCATTACATTAAATTAATGATAAAATAACGGATGCTTTGTTTAGTTTTATTAATTTTAAAATAAAAATTAAATACTAGTATAATTTTTCATTATTAAAAATTAAACATATTAAAAGCGTAATTTTTCCTCTCACTTAAATTGTACCCGTATTGCCGCTCCCGATCTGCCGCACCAAGCTAAAGTCATGGAACATTAGATTCATCTTCAGCCGAATCTCTTGGAACGACGAGTCCGACAACCGGCGCTGCTTCAGCGCCGCCGCCTGCTCCGACGAACTCGTCGGAAACTCGAAGGAGAGGCGGTTGAAGCTCGCGCAATGGCTTACAGTGGTGTCACTGCTCATCGAACTAATTTTTCCACTCAATTCCTCAGAATTCCGATGAGAATCTTCCAACATTTTGAAGGATTTTCAAAAGAAGTTCATGGAAAAATAATTAGAAAGGGAGCTAGTTTTATAGCAATAGGGGGTTTGTGAGAATGAAGAAGAATTAATGGCTTCTGGTTACATGGTTACAGTTACAACTGTAGGCTCTAGCTTCTATGTATGTATATGTGTATATATAGTTTTAGAGAGAGAAAGTTGGGTGAGAAAAAAGGGTTATAAAATTAATTGATTTAAAATATTGTAATTTGATTAATTTTGTAATAATTGATTTAGTTGATGTATTATTTTAATAATAAGGATATTTATGTAATTTTATAATTTAATATTTTTATTTATTTTAAAATAAAAAGATATTTTCGTCATTTTATATATATCAATTTAATTTATTAGTAGGGCAATGCACGATTGCATAATGCATAGAACAAACGCACTAATGCAAAGTGCAGTGCGAAACCTGTTTTACCATACAAAAGACCCATCAAAATTTAAAGTATTTGCGAGTTGCCCCTAAGAATTCAATTGATGACTAATTAAAACTCAAATATTAAACGGAATATTTATATGAAGTTAAAATCAGTGAGGGTAGGCTTATCAAAACCAAATAGAATATTTAATTAAATAATCAAACACATCAACATGCATTTTCTGTTACATTACCTTTTCTGGTTTCTTGTTTGTAAAGGTCAGAAAATATATTCCCTTCTAATTTATAAAGTAAGAAACCCTGGTAAAACTTTACTTAATTTTAAAAACCCGAATCTAATATATGCAAATCGGTTGAATTATTTGTTCCACTTTTTATGTTTCACAAGTACTGTTCTATCCTGTTGGATCTCATGTCGCCCTCAATATTATAGGACATTGGTTATCTTTTAATATCACTTATCCATATAATAGAACAAAATGTGAAACAAATGATTTAAATTCCAATTAATACGTACACTAAACAAATTCACCAACACGCCTTAATGTAAATAATTAACTATACGAATAAATCCCTCACGCCCCCTTAAAACATTAACCTAACAAAAGCTAATGAACATAATAAAATAAAAAACTAAACTAAATCAAAGACAGAAATACGTAAATGAATCAAAGCCGTCAGATCTAAATTAATCAAATTAAAATTTCAACACTTACAATAAATCTCCGGCAAGATCTATGTAGCCTCTTTCACAAAATGAATTTACATGCAAAGTGTATAATTAACAATAAATATATATATATATATATATATATATATTTTTTTTTTTTGCTTATGTTTTATAATAAGTGATAAGAATAATGATAAAAATTGATATTTGAATATATCTTTGTAAATAAATATTTGATTTAGTCTTTACTAATTCCGTGTAAATCTCACTAGTAACCCTTATTTATAGTAAATAATATATTCAGTGATTCTTTGATTATATGAGCCTCAACACTAGAATTCTTAGTCTTTTCTCACTCTGGCCTCCCTCACGACAATTTTACTAGCAAACCATGGCAGATTATATTGCTGAAGATATTTTGATCGAAATCCTATTAAAACTTGGCGCCAAATGGTTAATTCGTGCGACGAGTGTGTGCAAAGCATGGCAGTCTCTCATCATAAGCCCCTCGTTTATATCCCTTCATCTTGCAAACTCTAAAAACCAGCTTCTTTTTCGGGATTTCAATGGGGAACAATACACCATAGTTTCAGAAGGAGAACCCTTGAGCATGCCGGTGATTGATATCCCCTTCAAATGTGCAACTGGTTATTACAGAACAGTGGGATCTTGTGATGGCCTCGTGTGTTTCTCTCATGAATGCTTACATCTGTTGGGTCTAATCGTCATCTCCCGTTGAGATGAGATCGACACAGGCTCAGGCACCTGGGATTGGGATAAGTAGAGAGGGAACCAAGTTCATACGGTAACTCTCCACACTCAAGCTTTCACACTTAACTCTTTGTTATACTTCACAAAGAGAGAAGAAAGAATGACTCCAATAAGACTTGAGTGGGAGGCTGCCTAATATAAACAACTAGGGCAACAAGTTGGCTACGGGCCTTATGTGTTAAGGCCTTGAGCCAAAACACTTGGGCCTAAGCCCAACAAATTCTCCACCTTTTTGGCCATCCCCTCTACAATCCAAATATCCACAATCCAAATATCCACAGGTCTTCATCATCGCCTTTAACACACACACACACCCACACATAACACACACAACACACGCATAGCACACATAACACCTATTACAAGCACATTGCACCTGCAAAAGCAAAAAACACAAAGTTTATACAAGGCATTAATAGCAAATGCAAAGTAAGCTATCAAGGGAAACACAAACAAACACGTTGGACACGGAGTGCACACACAATAACAGTTTAGACACACAAGTCACAAACAAAAAACACAAAACAGAATAAACATAGAGGCTGCAAAAACAATTTTAATCAATGGAATCAAAATTCAAAGTTCTCATGCAAGACCTATGTTTTTCAACAGAAAGGCACTTGGTGCCCATATCAGCAGGATTAAACTCAGAAGCAATTTTCTCAAGATCAATAATGCCCTTTTCAATTATATCACGTACAAAATGGTATTTAACATCAACGTGTTTAGTTCGTTCATGGTATACAGGATTCTTACACAATTGGATAGCAGATTGACTATCAGAAAATACAACCACTTCACCTTCAAGTAAACCAATTTCAGAAATAAGACCTTTCAACCAAATGACCTCTTTAGCAGCCTCAGTTATAGCAATATATTCAGATTCAGTTGTAGATAAAGCAACAACATGTTGTAACTGAGATTTCCAGCTTATACAAGAACCACATAGGGTGAACACATAAGAAGTGGTAGATTTCCTATTATCTCTATCATTAGCATAGTTAGAATCCACATACCCAACAAGTCTCACACCATTTGCACATTTAGAAAATTTAAGACATACCTCCATCGTACCCTTAAGGTACTTAAGTAGCCACTTCAAAGCCTCCCAATGAGGCATACCTAGATTAGACATATATCTACTCAAGCAACTAACAAAATATGCAATATCAGGTCTAGTGCTCACCATGAGATACATCACAGATCCAATGGCATTGGAGTAAGGCACACTTTTCATCTCATCACTTTCAGACTTCGTCATGGGAGACTGAGTCTTACTTAACACAAAATGGGCAGCAAGAGGAACATTCACAGATTTAGCAGATGACATAGAGAATTTACTCAAAACCTTATCCACATATGAAATCTGACCAAGCAAAAGAATATGCTTTTTTCTATCTCTTTCTATATGCATGCCTAAGATCTTCTTAGCATCACCAAGGTCTTTCATGTCAAATTTATCATAAAGGCACTTTTGAACATGCTCAACAGTTTTAACACAAGGACTAACAAGAAGCATGTCATCCACATATATGAGCAAGAAAAAAAGGCACAGAAGCACTTTCCTTAAAGTACAAGCAAGGATCAAAAGAGCTTCTCTTAAGTTTCAAAGACATCATGCACTCATCAAATTTCTTATTCCACTGCCTAGGAGATTGTTTCAATCCATACAAAGACTTACGAAGGAGACACACATGTTCAGGGTTCTTAGGATCAACAAATCCTTCACGTTGTCTCATGTAAATCTTTTTATCCAAATCACCATGCAAGAATGCTGTTTTCACATCCATTTGTTTAAGTTCCCAATTAAAATGAGCAACAAGAGCAAGCATTATGCGAACAGTGGTAAATTTGACAACAGGAGCAAAGATTTCAGTGTAATCTATCCCCTCTTTTTGAGTAAAACCCTTAGCCACTAATCTAGCCTTAAATTTAACATGTTCAGTTTCATCTTTAACCTTAAATAACCACTTACAATCCACAACAGAACAATGCATAGGTTTAGGTACAAGATTCCAGGTTTGGTTAACATGTAAGGATTTCATCTCTTCTTTCATAGCATTTAACCATTTAACTGAATTTTTAGACTTTAAAGCTTGATCATACGATTTAGGCTCATCATGGCAAGACTCAAAAGCATTAAAAGCATGCATATCAATGTGGAAGTTATCAAATCTAGTAGGTTGCCTAATATTTCTCCTAGGTCTATCCCTAGCAAGTTGATAATCATTCAAATCAGCATTTTCAGGCACATTTTCCACATATTCAGCACCATTTTCATGCATTTCAGCAGGCAAATCAGTGTTTTCAGCATGTAAAACATCTTTATCAGCATGTAAAACATCGTTTTCAGCATCAATATCAACATGATCAGTATTAGTTTGCACATTATTAGGTCTACATAAATAGGGCAGCAGCTCCACCTCACTTGGAGCAGCCTCATTTTCAGGTAAAGACACAGAAGCATGCAAACACGGAAAATCAGATTCATTAAAGACAACATCTCTACTGATTACAACCTTAAATCCATGTTCATCTTTACACCACAGTCTATAACCTTTAACACCATTAGGGTAACCCAAGAAAACACATTTCCTAGACCTAGGTTCAAGCTTATCAGCTTTTTGATGCACAAACGCAACACAACCAAATACACGCAAGTTGGAATAATCAATGTTTTTACCAAAAAACACATTTTCAGGACATTTACCTTTTAGGGGCACGGAAGGAGACCTATTGATTAGGTATGCAGCAGTGTGAACTGCTTCGCCCCAAAATTTCTTAGCAAGCCCGGAAGCTGCCAACATGCATCTAACTTTGTCCATTAAAGTCCTATTCATCCTTTCAGCAACCCCATTTTGTTGAGGTGTGTAAGGAACAGATTTATGCCTTTTAATACCAGAATTAGCACACAAATTATCCATCAACTTGTTGCAAAATTCTAAACCATTATCAGTTCTAAGGCTTTTAATCTTTTTACCAGTTTGATTTTCAATAAGAATTTTCCAATCCTTAAACTTTGCAAACACATCAGATTTATTTTTCAACAAGAAAACCCAAACTTTCCTAGAAAAGTCATCAATCACAGATAGAAAGTACACATTTCCACCATGGGTGGGCACACTAGCAGGACCCCAAACATCAGCATGCAAGTACTCAAGAATATCAGTGCAAGAAGAGGTATTAGGATAGGGGTTTACAGGAAATTTCACTTTATGTTGCTTTCCTAACACACAAGAATCACAAAATGGAATGCAAGACAGTTTTTCATCACCAAATGCACCAGATTTATGCAGAATTTCAAGCCCTTTGTTACTCATGTGTCCTAATCTCTTATGCCACAATTCAGTTTTATCAGTTTTGACAACATTCACAGAATTCACATAAGAATCAGATTTGGTAAAGCAAACATACAAATTGTTTCTTTTAACAGCTTTGAAAAGCACCAAAGAACCCCTCAGAATTTTCATGCAACCTTTCCCCCATTTTCCCTCATAACCATCATCTTCTAATGCAGCACAAGAAATCAAATTATTGCTCAAGTCAGGAACATGCCTCACATTTTTCAAAGTAAATGAAACACCAGAATCCAATTTTAAGCATACATCACCAATTCCAGCAATATGACATTTTTTCTCATTAGCCATAGACACATAACCATGTTTAACCTCTTCATACGAAGAAAACAGATTTTTAAATGGGGACATATGAAACGTGCAACCAGAATCAACAAGCCATTCATTTTCACACATAGAAGTAGAATGCACAGAATTCACACATTGTTCATCATATATTTCAGTCACCATATAAACATCACCATCATGATTAGAACTGGAAGCCATGTTAGCATGCTCTTTATGTTGTTTCCTCTTAGGCTTACGACATTCCTTGTAATAATGACCAGTTTCACCACAGTTATAGCATTTTCGGTTCCTAGACTTAGACCGATTGTTATCATAAGACTTCTTCTTAGCAACAAATTCATGATTATCATGCCTTTTCTTGTTATGAAATCTAGTAGAAGATCTACCCCTAACATGCATGACTTCACCAGAATTTTTACTACTCTTCCCATGGTATTTTAATTTATGCTCTTTGCTCTTTAAGCCATTAACCACAGTTTCAAGAGTAATAATATCTCTACCATACTTAATAGCAGACTTCATATCACTATAAGTATCAGGAATAGCATTTAATAGCACAACAGAGGAGTATTCATCAATGCCCTTATCACCAGTATGTTTGATATCTTGAATTAGCTTAGTAAAATCATCCAAATTTTGATCAACATCTTTATTCAAGTCAAGTTTAAAACTAAAGAATTTTTCAAGCAAGAAAATTCTGTTAGGCATAGATTTTTCAGTATACAACTCTTCTAACCTTTCCCATAACTTTTTAGCATCTTTTATCACACCAACATTTCTAAGCACACATTCAGACAAGTGCAGGATTATGGAAGACACAACTTGTTTATTCATTATTCTTTTCTTTTTATCAGTTTCATCATCCTCATAACAATGATCAACGGCTGCGAAAACATTCTGCTGGATTAGGATGCATTCCATTTTCTGTTGCCAGATACTGAAATCACCTTTTCCATTAAAGGGGGCCAACACATACGTAGGAGTAGGATTGGCCATTTAGTTTACACAGCTTTGAGCCCAATGGAAAAAATCAAAAAAATATGCAAGGGATAAACTGTAATAGCAAGCGGAAGCAGGCACACACAGGTCACCAAAAAATCAAGACCACAAAACAGATAACAAATATCAATCACAAGCAAATAATCCCCGGCCAGGGGCTACGCTACGGAAATAAAAACGAGAGGTCAAAGCCAATTTACCAGAGCGAGACCCTAGGTAAGAGTCTCAAAACACCAAGCGAAAACTTCAAGGCAATCCCGGGACCAAGCAAACGTGCTGCCTAATTCCCGTCAATGACGGGGGCAGATCCCACGAGTGCCGCAGAAAATACTATTTCACCGAGTTGAAAGTACTCAAGACACAATAATCTGTCTATTTCTTAAAAAAGGGGTTAAATAAATATAAAAATATTTAAACCAATCTATTGAATATCAAATATCAGAATACTTATATATATTAATTTACTTAGTTTGAAATCAGTAACTAAGGCAGATTAATATAAGTTAATAAACTAATAAACAAATAATAACCAACAGCAGAAATAAGAAAAGAGGAATTACCTTTCTTACCTTTTGTACAGTAGCGGCCGACAGGTGGGGAAACGGAGGAGACTTACTCCTTTCTCCAAAACTTACCCACGGCAGTGCGGCGCGAGGGGCGGCGGATTCAGCGGCTTCAGGCGACAGGCGGCGGCGGCGCTTCTGCAGGGGCGATCGGCGGCGGCGGATGTCGAAGCGAGCAAGGGCGGCGCGAGTCCAGGCGGCGACGCGCCGCCGTCCGCTAGGGTTCCGCCACGGAGGTGGCGGTGGCGCTACTGCGGGGATGGGCGGCGGCGGCTAGGTTTCCGCCACAGAGGAGGAGGCGGCGTCACAGAGACGGTGGCAGACGACGACCCGTGGCTCTGATACCACTGCTGGGTCTAATCGTCGTCTCCCGTTGAGATGAGATCGACACAGGCTCAGGCACCTGGGATTGGGATAAGTAGAGAGGGAACCAAGTTCATACGGTAACTCTCCACACTCAAGCTTTCACACTTAACTCTTTGTTATACTCAATTATTCCATCAACATACTCTCTATCATCATCTAAAAGTCTCATTGCATAGCAAGAATCTTTGAATGTAGGGGATATACTACATTTTCAATGGTTCTAATCTCCTCGTATGACCTTGAACCCTTACCGTGAGATATTAAAGGACTCAAGTAATGTTTTTCACCAGCTCCTGGTGGAACATAATTCAATCTCCCCAATGAAAATCGACTTCTCTTTCTAGGATACCACTTGCGATCTTGATTATTCCAAACATGCCTTAATGGAAATTCTATGTACGTAAGATCCCTTGCAGATTCATTTTCTCTGTTGAATTCCATTCATGCTAAAAAATCGAACGTTGCAAAGAAGGTATTTCTAGATGTTGGTCCCAAAGTTGAGTTTTAGATTGAGTAAGCTAAGAAAAAGTCTAGAGGGGAGGGGTGAATAGACTTTTCAAATTCTATCAAAATATCAGAGTTTAAGTGCGGAAATGTGTTCTGTATAATACTGTTCTTAGAATCAGATCAGTACTAACAGTTAATCTTTTATACTCAACTTTTCTTAGTAAACTTACTGTTCTTGGTTAAACAAATATAAACAGATAATCAAAACAGAAAGTAAAGAACACAAGATTTTATAGTGGTTCGACAAATGTCTACATCCACTCTCACAACTCCAGTTGCGATGTTTTATTACTCTTTCCTTCTTGAGTACTTGTAGCTTAGAGTCCCAAGGTTAAGACTTTGATCTTGTCGATTATACCTCCAGGTATATCTTCGATCTACTAGTAATTTTACAAGTAACTAGCACACTTGTTTACACAGTACAAACTTAAAATGAAAAGTAAAACTTCTCTTTGTAGTAGCCTTTAATTCTTCTCTTCAGATCTGTAGCTTCTTCTCAGTTCTTCTTTGATCTCCAACTCTGTGAGTTCTTGAATACTTGAATGCTTCTTGATTGCTCTTGAATAGTAATTGTATCAGTAGTGTTTTCAAGTAGAAGATCACACGGTATTTATAAGATCTAGTATGACAGTTAGCAGTTTGTGAACTAACTGTCAACTAACTCATAACCGTTTCTTGTTGTAACTTCCTTATTATAACCAACTTAAAACTTATCCATAAGTCAGCATATCTTCATATATATCTTTAGTTACGCTTTAAATAAGTTATCCAAACTTATTCTTCAATTCAACTAACTCAGCACAGTAAACTACTCTTCTTAGTTTTACTGTTCTTGGTCAGTCAACACAGTTTTTCCAAAACTGTTCTTGCTTCCTTCAAAAACTTCTTTTAATCTTCTGAGCTTCATCTTGACTTCTCTTGATAATCTTCATATCCTGAAGTAGTCTTCTGATGTCTCTTAGTCTTCTTTCTTCAATCTAATCTACTGTTCTGAACTTTTACAATGCTGAATACAATAGAATACAACTTTACAAATATTAAACCTATCTATACATCAACTGAACTACATACAGATGAGTACATCTAAGTCCTATACTATAAGATGTCTATACAATTCATTCTCAGATTAGTTCCTTAACAGTTCATATATCAGATTAGTAAAACATAAGATCAGTAATCCTAATTCATATAACTCACATAGAATCACATATATCCATTAACTTCAAGTTGCTTTTGGCCATCAAAACATATAATCATCAATTAGAACATTGTTTATAAGATTCATATCCCAACAATTTCCCCCTTTTTTATGAAGCCAAAACTACTTAAATGTTAATAAATCAGTAGTTAAGATATATAATCATTCATATTAGTTCATCAATTCAAAATCAGATTCATATTCAAAATAAGATCAGATATATCACATATTACAACTAAGTCACATAATCACAGAAATATCACATAAAGATATAAAGATAAGGTTAAGAAATGTTATCTCTTGTAAGCTTAGTCCTTCATCTACAATCTTCATTAGGAATTCTGAATGCCAAATACATCCTGTTCTTGATTTCCATCATGTGCTTATGGTCAGTGATTCCTTCATCCTTAATGATCTTAGCAATAATGTTTCCAACTTCTTTCAGATCAGGTTCTCCATTCTCTAACTTTGGAGGATCCCATACAGGTTCTTCCGGACATAAGATCTGTATTTCTGCAGCAGCAGCCAACAATAACATGTCTTCCCAGAAGTTCCTTGCTATGTTCATCATAAATTCTTCAAAATCAGAATATTCATCCTCTTTGCTTGAATGATCACCAAATTTCTTCACAATGAAATTAGCAATCTGCCATTTCAATTTCAGATCATTCCAATATTCCAAATTTTCAGGATCAACAATAAATTCCAAATAGTTATCACCAATAACTTTTCCAACAGAATTTGACTTCTTTTTCTTTTTCAATGCTGCTACTCGATTATCAAACTTTTTCCTTGCAGCTTCTGCATCTTTCAACTTTTGCTTCCTGAGCTGTTCATCAGCTTTCTTCTTAGCAGACAATTCAGCTTTCTTCTTAGCAAGCATCTCATTGTGCTTTTCAACAGCTTCAGCCATCTGTTCATCACTTGGTTGATTACTTCCAACAACATGCTTCAGCTTACTTCTACATCTGGTAACCCTTCCAGTCTCTTCAGCCTCTTCTTCTTCATTCAAGATCAGTTTTCTCTTTCTCTTTCCAGAAGAAGACTCAGCAATGTTCTTCTCAATTGTTGCTACACCTTGAGGTTCAGAAGTTTGTTGTTGAAAGTGTGTGGTGTGGTGTATGTATATGAAGTGTTTAAGTTTAAGTAGAATAATGTTGTACTAAATGTTGTGACAATTGGTACAACACTGACTCTAACAGAATATCAGAAATTAAGATTCACACAGCGGAAGACTTGAAACACTAAAAACAAACGTGACACAATGGAAATAATTTTCACATAGATTTTATAAATAAAAATCTATGCTAGCCTTACGGCGAAAAACAATACTTATCTTCAAGTACAAATGTTGTGTGAAATGTTACAACATTAACATTCACAACAGAAACTACAAACGAGGCAGGTGCCTTGTTCTAAAAACGAACTAAGTGTATAAGGTATACACTGTCGAAATGCCTAGTCTATCTAATTATTACACTCTCAATAGATAAGAAGACACACAGCCATACGGGTGGGATACGAACGTATGATCTAAAAGGTAGTTCTACTGGCCACAATTCCTAACAGGGATATACGCTCGGTCTAGGAAGTTGATCGAATAGAGTACACTGATTTGAGAAGCCTTCCATCGGTATTTATAGTAGTGGGGTGCTGATTCTAGAGGCTTCCACAATGAGGTCCTATTTTTTAGGAACTCAACTTCCATGATCTTTCTAGATCTTTCTTGAATGCTCCAGGTCGTTCCAAATGGTTCCAGGCCGTTCTAGTATGTTCTCCAATGTTCTGGAATCTTCCAGGTTCCAGATCCTTGTAGAAGCTTCTAGATCCTGCCAGAAATGCGACAACATTTAGATCAACATTTAATGTAGCATTTCAGAAAAGACTTTGAAAAAATCTCGGAAGGTCAAATTAAGATGTTGTTGATAATGTTAAGGCATTTAAGGATTAACAACATCTACAATCTCCCCCAATTTGACCTTTAGACTACAACACACCTGATGCACATATATTTCTATACATACTCAGTATTATGTACTTAGTTGAGGTTAACATCATTGCTAAGCACTAGTCAAGACAATACTTGTTGTAATCGTTCGATCAAATCAAATGAAGATCAGGGATAATTTTACAATGATCCGTGCCATAAGATCAAGATAAATTTTATCCAAAATAGAACAAGTATAAACACTACACTTATTCACAACATAAGTAACTTTACTTAAGATCATAAGTTGAACTGGAAGAATTAACTTAGAATCTAAGTAAGACACTAATAAAAACAAAACAGAAAATTAGAGCAAAACATAATGTAAAAGAATATAAACAGAAACAGACACTAATACTATACACAGCCTGCAGTAAGCACATGACAATCTGCAAACAAATTAAGCAAGGCAGTAAACAAATTATCAAGTGGAACCATTAAGCAAGTTGCAGTAATAAACATCCTATCATCTAAAGAAAAAAATAACAAGTGTATCATAATTTCAGAATTTCAACTTAAACATTAATTACAAAGGTAGAACTGAATAAATGGCTTATATTGCTGTGGTAACAGCTGCAACATCATCTTCCTGCACCATAGCCATTTTGGAATTCAGATCTCCCCCTGTCTAACAACTTTCTCCAGGAAGATCACCATACAAGGTGTCCATCTCAGCAGCATCATCATCATCTCCTTCATCAACAAAGTAAGTAGATGCAAGGTGTGAAACTACATCAGTAACAACAGCATCTCCAGCAGCATCAGGTCCATCACCAGCATCAGCAGCAGCTGGAACTCCATCTTCATTTATCTCCTCAATGACTACACTGGAGTTGGATGGTGGTGGTACTCCCCCTGTTGTAGGTGAAAGGAGGTTGGTCCACCTGTCCTTCAGGAACTGAAGTTCATCTATAGTTTCCTGCAAGTGTTGGAGTTGGAGTTTGATGAATTCCTGTGAAAGATACACATTACCAGAAATGTTGATATGGATGTTCTCAACATTTGGGGTTGCATTTCTGTGTCTTGGTCTGGATGATTCAGGATGATCAGTAGTTGAGGGTCTGGTTGGTTCTGGTTGAGCAGAAGTAGAGGGTCTTTGCTGATGTTCAGTACCAGGAGCAAGCAAGGGCAGATCAATTACTCTATCCCCAGTGAGTAAGGCAGGAGCTATGGCCAACAGTGGAACTCTCCCCCTCAACACATCAGTGTTCTTGGCAACAAATCCATGATGCCTCAAGTAATTAGAAATCAGAACAGGATAGGGTAAATTGCCTTTTTCAGAAACTCTCCCAGTAAATCTCATCATATGTTGGAATATTGTGAGACCCAAATTAAACTTCTTAAGCACAGAAATCCTATATATCAAAACAGCTTGATCCTTAGTGATCTTGGTAGTATTTGTGGTGGGAATCCAATTGTAGATGATGAGTTTGTATAACACAGAGTGTAGGGAAGTGAGGTCTTTGGCTAGCATGTGTCTAGTCCATTTAACTACCCTACCAGCAGTTATAGTAGAAATGACCACATCCATGTCAGGTTCTTCATCAACCTCAACATTGGGAATTTCTAAAAACTCATTTATCAATTCAGGAGTAAAAGGTACATCCCTCCCCCTAAAATTAACAGTCCCATACCACTTAGAAGATCTCCTACCAGTGCTCTTTTTCAAACATGCATAGAATTCATATGCCCAATTTGTCAAGAAAGATTCACCAAAATTCACAGCATGCATCAAATTCCTTTCTTCTAAGAAACTAACCATGCCTTTACTATCAAAGTCAGGTATATTAATCCTTTTCTCTATCAGCAGTTTTCTCTTAGAATAAATGGCCAATCTATTCTCTAGAGTATCAAGAGAATCAGAAATACCTTCCTTTTCAGAAGCAAGGTCATCTGAGCTTGGAGTAGAGCTTTTAACAGAGCTTTGTTCAGGGCTGCTTGCTGCACTGGAAGAACTATCTCCACTGCCACCATCTTCAGGTTCTGGTGCAGCTTCCTTTGCAGCAGCATAGTGCTCAGCATTTTTCTTAAGAGACTTCAGAATGTCTCTCAAGCATCTTTCAGAATCAGAATTGGATTCTGACTCAGCTGGTTCATCTTCAGTGATCATCTTTTCTTTGCCTTTTGGTTCAGCAACAGACTTTCCTTTCCATTTCTCTTCAGCAACAACCTTCTTTTTGGATTTTTTAGCAGCAACAGTCTTAGCCTTCTTTGGTTTCTCAGCAACAACAGGAGCTTCATCTTCAGAATCTGTGAACACTTGGATAGGTTCACCAGCATCGGCTCCAGCCTTCTTCTTCTTCCTCATGGATTCAGAATAATCCACACGAGTAAAAACGCGGTTTGATCTCCTCCTTCTTTGTACAGGGCTTCTCTGTCTTTTCCCTTTTTGTGCATTCTTCTTAAGAGGAATGGGGGCAGACTCATCTGAAACAGAGAGTGAAGAGTTTGTACCTTCAGAAATGTTTGCATCCTCCATTTCAACGTCTTCATGGTCAGACGTGGCAGTGGCTTCTTCTTCAATAGAAGCTTCAACGTTCTCAGTTTGCGGTTCGTGAACAAAGGGTGATTTGGGGCTTTTTGAAGCAGAAGCCATTTGGGCAGTTTGCTCAGCCAAATAGCTCGAGATGTCCACCGTGATACCTCCAAAAGTCATCACGGGCAGATGGCCTGTAGTTCGAAGAGTATCAGACACCTCTTCGATCGCCCTAGTGACCTGTTCAGCGGTTGCATCTTGAGGGAAGTTTGTTTGAGGAGCAGTTTGAGGAGTGGTTTGAGGAGTGGGAATAGTTGTTGATGGTGTTGCAGAGACATTCGAGTCAGCATTTGAAGCGGTAGAGTTTTGTGAAGCCATGGAAGTAAGGATTTCGAGAGGATTTGTGCGAGAGTGAGATGAGGTTTTCGAATCAGAGAGAGATTGTGAGGAATTCGAGTTTGTTCCAGCCATTTAAGTTAGGCGGTTGGAATTTCAAGGTAAGGATGGAAATTTGCACACACTTCTTTGAGATATACACAACCAAATAACAATTATGCAATCTTAGTACTCAACACAATCAGAAATCACAATTAGCAAATAAATGGCATCTTATGTTCGATATTTATAGAGAGAGTAATGTAGTTGGAGGTTAAGAAAATAAAACAGAAGAATTAATCTAGAATTTTCGAAAGTGCTTCCACATTATTAGCCACAACCTAGATCATGGTTAATTAGTGGGAGAAATCAATTAATTAAATTAATTAAATTAATTAAATAATTAAGAAGCTTCCAGAATTAATTAAACTCGCATAATCTGAAAAAAAATAAAGATGTGGGTCAGTAATTAATTAAATAAATAGAAATGAATCTCAATAAATAATTAAATAATTACACAGATAAAAATAAATTCGAATCAGGCAATGTTGTGCTCAAAACTGTTACAAACACCTCAACACGGTTTTTACATGAATTTGCTTCATTTGTGTTGCACCATATTTTTTTCTTTTTGTGTTATAGCATCTAATTTGTATTGATCCATTGTTCCTGTAGAGTACATCGTAGTAGCGAACTCCGTGCCCCATACTTACTTAATGGATTAAAAATATGTTGATGTTTTTACCAAATATCACCTTTTGAAAAGAAGGCATCGTAGTAGTGAACTCCGTGCTCCATAGTTACTCAGTGATTTGGTACATCTTTTAGTATGCTAATAACATTCTCATTTTTATGCATTTGAGAGGTGTAAGACGTTTATTTTTGCACTCCAAGGTTCTTAGATTCGTAGATATTTTACAAAGGAATTATTTAACTAAGTAAGAAATAAATTCAACTTATAAAATTTATACAACCCATGATGTTGTCCCAAATGCTACCGCATTTGTGACAACATCCATCCGAATTTTTCAGATAGTGCTCATGCCAAGAGATTTCCTCAAGATAGAGAATCTCTCATGGTCTAAGGCTTTAGTAAAGATATCAGCATTCTGTTTTTCAGTAGATACATACTCCAACTTAACAATATTCTTCTCTACTAAATCTCTCATAAAATGGTGTCTAATGCTAATGTGCTTTGTGAGTGAGTGTTGTACAGGATTTTTAGAAATGTTAATGGCACTAGTATTATCACAAAAGATAGTAAGTATACCATTCTCAATACCATAGTCATGGAACATCTTGCTCAGCCACAAGAGTTGTGTGCAGCAGCTTCCAGCAGCAATATACTCAGATTCTGCAGTGGATTGTGAAACACAATTCTGTTTCTTGTTGTGCCATGATACAAGATTGTTTCCCATGTAGAAACATCCTCCACTCGTACTCTTTCTATCATCTATGTCTCCAGCCCAATCAGCATCACTATAACCAATCAAAATGTTGTTGGTGTCCTTAGTATACCAGATTCCAAGGTCACTTGTTCCTGAAACATACTTGATGATTCTCTTCACAGCATTCAGGTGTGATTCCTTTGGATTTGCTTGGTACCTAGCACAAACACACACACTGTACATAATATCTGGTCTACTAGAGGTTAAATACAGTAAACTACCTATCATGGATCTGTAAAGTGTTGGATCAACATCTGTTCCAGCACTATCTTTGCAAAGTTTCAAAGTAGATCCCATAGGAGTTTTCATTGGTTTTGAATTCTCAAGACCAAATCTTTTAACCAAGTTCTTAGCATACTTACTCTGGGAGAAGAAAATACTATCACTACACTGTTTGATTTGAAGACCTAGAAAATAATTCAAGTCTCCAACCATACTCATTTCAAATGTTGCAGTCATTGCCTCAACAAAATTACTCAACATTTTATCACAAGTAGAACCAAACACAATGTCATCAACATATATTTGTGCAATAAGTAAATCTCCTTCAGTGTGCTTAATGAACAAAGTTCTATCAGCTTCTCCTCTAATAAATCCATATTCCAAAAGAAAGTCAGTAAGCCTACCATACCATGCTCTAGGAGCTTGTTTAAGACCATACAATGCTTTCTTAAGTTTATATACATGATCAGGATATTGTGGATCTTCAAATCCTTTGGGTTGTTCAACATATGCTTCTTCATTCAATATGCCATTTAGAAATGCAGCCTTTACATCCATTTGATGAAGTTTAATATCAATAAAACATGCAATAGCTAGCAGTAATCTAATAGATTCTATCCTAGCAACAGGTGCAAAAGTCTCATCAAAATCAACTCCTTCAACTTGGGTGTAACCTTGTGCTACTAACCTAGCCTTGTTTCTAACAATATTACCAGATTCATCAGTTTTATTCTTGAATATCCACTTTGTTCCAATGACATTAGTATGACTAGGTCTTGGAACAAGTGTCCACACTTCATTTCTTTCAAACTGACCAAGTTCTTCATGCATAGCATTAATCCAGTTTTCATCAGTTAAGGCTTCTTTAGCACTCTTAGGTTCAATTTCAGATAAATAGCATTCAGCATTTACAATGTTACACATAGAAGACATGCATATTGTTCTTACCACATCTACCTTGTTTGATCTTACTCTTCCTCTTGTTTGCACTCCAACTGTAGCATCGCCTATGATCTGGTCAGAAGGATGACTTTTACCTATTCTTGAAGAAGGATTCGTTTTGGGAATGTACTGGTCATTCTGTGAAGTTACAACTGTCTGTTCTGTCGATGTTGACCCAGATGTGTTAACATTTGGTGCAACATTCTCAGACTTCAGTGTATTCTCAGAAGTGTCAGTAACCTGTGATACATCTTCTTCATCTTTGTCATTTGTAAGACCTTTATCATCATCAAACACAACATTAACAGATTCTTGAACAGTGTTAGTTCTAAGGTTATATACTCTATAAGCTTTACTATTTCTAGAATAGCCTAAAAAGAAACCTTTATCACTTTTAGAATCAAACTTATGAAGTTGATCCCTATCATTCAGAATATAACACACACAACCAAATACATGAAAATATTTCACACTTGGTTTTCTGTTGTTCAAAATCTCATATGGTGTTTGACTTGTGCCAGAAAAAATAAAAACCCTATTAATAACATGACATGTAGTATTCAATGCTTCTCCCCAAAATTTCTTAGCAAGATATTTGGATGTTAGCATAACTCTAGCCATTTCTTGTAAAGTTCTATTCTTTCTTTCAACAATTCCATTTTGTTGTGGAGTTTTAGGAGATGAATATTCTTGCAAGATACCCTTTTTATCACAAAAATCATTAAACATGCTGTTTTCAAATTCCCTACCATGATCAGTTCTAATACGGCCAACTTTCAAGTTAAACACATTTTTGAACCTCTTATAAAGAATTTTAAATGCAGCAAATGCTTCAGATTTGTCTCTTAAAGACTCTACCCAGGTATATCTAGAAAAATCATCTACCACAACTAAGGAATACCTTTTTCCTCCAATGCTTTCAGTTTCCATAGGACCCATCAAGTCCATGTGCAGTAATTCAAAACATCGATGTGTAGTACAATGTGACAGCATTTTGTGCGACATTCTTACCTGCTTACCTTTTTGGCATGGTCCACATACAGTTTTGTTGTGAAGACTTAGTTTTGGAATTCCTTTTACTGCATCTGCTTTGATTAGTCTGTTCATTGCTCTGTAATTTGCATGACCCAATCTTTGATGCCATAAGACGTTTTCATCATATTTTGACAAGTTACACATATTTGTTCCAATAAGATAGCAATTATCAGCTGACCTAGTACCAGTCATGACACAAACTTCATCTTTATTAAGAACATAACATGAATCTTTATCAAATTTCACATGCAAATTATCATCACAAAGTTGACTAATGCTAATCAGATTTGCAAGTAAGCCATCAACATGTAAGACATTTTTAAGCTTAGGAAAACCTTTAACATTCAAAGTTCATTTACCAAGAATCTTTCCTTTAGAACCTCCACCCTATGTAACATTACCACTATTCAAGGTCACATAATCAGATAAGAAATCAGTACGACCTGTCATATGTCTAGAACAACCACTATCAAAATACCAAGAATCAGGTAGACATGCTTTTAAGGAGGTATGAGCAACATTACAGGTAGTTTTTGGTTTCCATGCAGATTTCATAAACTGTTTACCAGAATGTGACAGTCTTTTATGCAGCATTTTCAAAGTTTTCTGTTCTTCAAACAATTTTATACAGTAAGGACGAATATGACCAACTTTAGTACAGTAATGACATATATACTTCCTCTTAACCTTGTGAGAATCTGATTGTGCAGATGTTGCATCAGATGTGACAACATTTGCCTTCACAAATTTCACAGGTTTTCTAAATTTATCAGAAATGGAAGCAGTAGTACCATCATAACCTAAACCATGAGTATTAGACTTACCAGTAGCTATAGCATTATTTACCTCAGAAGCACTCTTGGAATATTTCTTGAAACATAAGGTGGAATTTATCAATTTCTCCTTTAAGTTACAGATTTCCAGATCTCTTTTGGTAAGAATAACCTCTAGCTTGGTGATTGTGTCCTTCAGATCCTCATTCTCTTTATTCAGGGAATTAAGAGTGAGTTTCTGATTGTTCCAATCATCTACCAACTTTTGGTGTTCATTGTCATCAGTGCTCATGCCAAGAGATTTCCTCAAGATAGAGAATCTCTCATGGTCTAAGGCTTTAGTAAAGATATCAGCATTCTGTTTTTCAGTAGATACATACTCCAACTTAACAATATTCTTCTCTACTAAATCTCTCATAAAATGGTGTCTAATGCTAATGTGCTTTGTGAGTGAGTGTTGTACAGGATTTTTAGAAATGTTAATGGCACTAGTATTATCACAAAAGATAGTAAGTATACCATTCTCAATACCATAGTCATGGAACATCTTGCTCAGCCACAAGAGTTGTGTGCAGCAGCTTCCAGCAGCAATATACTCAGATTCTGCAGTGGATTGTGAAACACAATTCTGTTTCTTGCTGTGCCATGATACAAGATTGTTTCCCATGTAGAAACATCCTCCACTCGTACTCTTTCTATCATCTATGTCTCCAGCCCAATCAGCATCACTATAACCAATCAAAATGTTGTTGGTGTCCTTAGTATACCAGATTCCAAGGTCACTTGTTCCTGAAACATACTTGATGATTCTCTTCACAGCATTCAGGTGTGATTCCTTTGGATTTGCTTGGTACCTAGCACAAACACACACACTGTACATAATATCTGGTCTACTAGAGGTTAAATACAGTAAACTACCTATCATGGATCTGTAAAGTGTTGGATCAACATCTGTTCCAGCACTATCTTTGCAAAGTTTCAAAGTAGATCCCATAGGAGTTTTCATTGGTTTTGAATTCTCAAGACCAAATCTTTTAACCAAGTTCTTAGCATACTTACTCTGGGAGAAGAAAATACTATCACTACACTGTTTGATTTGAAGACCTAGAAAATAATTCAAGTCTCCAACCATACTCATTTCAAATGTTGCAGTCATTGCCTCAACAAAATTACTCAACATTTTATCACAAGTAGAACCAAACACAATGTCATCAACATATATTTGTGCAATAAGTAAATCTCCTTCAGTGTGCTTAATGAACAAAGTTCTATCAGCTTCTCCTCTAATAAATCCATATTCCAAAAGAAAGTCAGTAAGCCTACCATACCATGCTCTAGGAGCTTGTTTAAGACCATACAATGCTTTCTTAAGTTTATATACATGATCAGGATATTGTGGATCTTCAAATCCTTTGGGCTGTTCAACATATGCTTCTTCATTCAATATGCCATTTAGAAATGCAGCCTTTACATCCATTTGATGAAGTTTAATATCAATAAAACATGCAATAGCTAGCAGTAATCTAATAGATTCTATCCTAGCAACAGGTGCAAAAGTCTCATCAAAATCAACTCCTTCAACTTGGGTGTAACCTTGTGCTACTAACCTAGCCTTGTTTCTAACAATATTACCAGATTCATCAGTTTTATTCTTGAATATCCACTTTGTTCCAATGACATTAGTATGACTAGGTCTTGGAACAAGTGTCCACACTTCATTTCTTTCAAACTGACCAAGTTCTTCATGCATAGCATTAATCCAGTTTTCATCAGTTAAGGCTTCTTTAGCACTCTTAGGTTCAATTTCAGATAAATAGCATTCAGCATTTACAATGTTACACATAGAAGACATGCATATTGTTCTTACCACATCTACCTTGTTTGATCTTACTCTTCCTCTTGTTTGCACTCCAACTGTAGCATCGCCTATGATCTGGTCAGAAGGATGACTTTTACCTATTCTTGAAGAAGGATTCGTTTTGGGAATGTACTGGTCATTCTGTGAAGTTACAACTGTCTGTTCTGTCGATGTTGACCCAGATGTGTTAACATTTGGTGCAACATTCTCAGACTTCAGTGTATTCTCAGAAGTGTCAGTAACCTGTGATACATCTTCTTCATCTTTGTCATTTGTAAGACCTTTATCATCATCAAACACAACATTAACAGATTCTTGAACAGTGTTAGTTCTAAGGTTATATACTCTATAAGCTTTACTATTTCTAGAATAGCCTAAAAAGAAACCTTTATCACTTTTAGAATCAAACTTATGAAGTTGATCCCTATCATTCAGAATATAACACACACAACCAAATACATGAAAATATTTCACACTTGGTTTTCTGTTGTTCAAAATCTCATATGGTGTTTGACTTGTGCCAGAAAAAATAAAAACCCTATTAATAACATGACATGTAGTATTCAATGCTTCTCCCCAAAATTTCTTAGCAAGATATTTGGATGTTAGCATAACTCTAGCCATTTCTTGTAAAGTTCTATTCTTTCTTTCAACAATTCCATTTTGTTGTGGAGTTTTAGGAGATGAATATTCTTGCAAGATACCCTTTTTATCACAAAAATCATTAAACATGCTGTTTTCAAATTCCCTACCATGATCAGTTCTAATACGGCCAACTTTCAAGTTAAACACATTTTTGAACCTCTTATAAAGAATTTTAAATGCAGCAAATGCTTCAGATTTGTCTCTTAAAGACTCTACCCAGGTATATCTAGAAAAATCATCTACCACAACTAAGGAATACCTTTTTCCTCCAATGCTTTCAGTTTCCATAGGACCCATCAAGTCCATGTGCAGTAATTCAAAACATCGATGTGTAGTACAATGTGACAGCATTTTGTGCGACATTCTTACCTGCTTACCTTTTTGGCATGGTCCACATACAGTTTTGTTGTGAAGACTTAGTTTTGGAATTCCTTTTACTGCATCTGCTTTGATTAGTCTGTTCATTGCTCTGTAATTTGCATGACCCAATCTTTGATGCCATAAGACGTTTTCATCATATTTTGACAAGTTACACATATTTGTTCCAATAAGATAGCAATTATCAGCTGACCTAGTACCAGTCATGACACAAACTTCATCTTTATTAAGAACATAACATGAATCTTTATCAAATTTCACATGCAAATTATCATCACAAAGTTGACTAATGCTAATCAGATTTGCAAGTAAGCCATCAACATGTAAGACATTTTTAAGCTTAGGAAAACCTTTAACATTCAAAGTTCATTTACCAAGAATCTTTCCTTTAGAACCTCCACCCTATGTAACATTACCACTATTCAAGGTCACATAATCAGATAAGAAATCAGTACGACCTGTCATATGTCTAGAACAACCACTATCAAAATACCAAGAATCAGGTAGACATGCTTTTAAGGAGGTATGAGCAACATTACAGGTAGTTTTTGGTTTCCATGCAGATTTCATAAACTGTTTACCAGAATGTGACAGTCTTTTATGCAGCATTTTCAAAGTTTTCTGTTCTTCAAACAATTTTATACAGTAAGGACGAATATGACCAACTTTAGTACAGTAATGACATATATACTTCCTCTTAACCTTGTGAGAATCTGATTGTGCAGATGTTGCATCAGATGTGACAACATTTGCCTTCACAAATTTCACAGGTTTTCTAAATTTATCAGAAATGGAAGCAGTAGTACCATCATAACCTAAACCATGAGTATTAGACTTACCAGTAGCTATAACATTATTTACCTCAGAAGCACTCTTGGAATATTTCTTGAAACATAAGGTGGAATTTATCAATTTCTCCTTTAAGTTACAGATTTCCAGATCTCTTTTGGTAAGAATAACCTCTAGCTTGGTGATTGTGTCCTTCAGATCCTCATTCTCTTTATTCAGGGAATTAAGAGTGAGTTTCTGATTGTTCCAATCATCTACCAACTTTTGGTGTTCATTGTCATCAGTGCTCATGCCAAGAGATTTCCTCAAGATAGAGAATCTCTCATGGTCTAAGGCTTTAGTAAAGATATCAGTATTCTGTTTTTCAGTAGGTACATACTCCAACTTAACAATATTCTTCTCTACTAAATCTCTCATAAAATGGTGTCTAATGCTAATGTGCTTTGTGAGTGAGTGTTGTACAGGATTTTTAGAAATGTTAATGGCACTAGTATTATCACAAAAGATAGTAAGTATACCATTCTCAATACCATAGTCATAGAACATCTTGCTCAGCCACAAGAGTTGTGTGCAGCAGCTTCCAGCAGCAATATACTCAGATTCTGCAGTGGATTGTGAAACACAATTCTGTTTCTTGCTGTGCCATGATACAAGATTGTTTCCCATGTAAAAACATCCTCCACTCGTACTCTTTCTATCATCTATGTCTCCAGCCCAATCAGCATCACTATAACCAATCAAAATGTTGTTGGTGTCCTTAGTATACCAGATTCCAAGGTCACTTGTTCCTGAAACATACTTGATGATTCTCTTCACAGCATTCAGGTGTGATTCCTTTGGATTTGCTTGGTACCTAGCACAAACACACACACTGTACATAATATCTGGCCTACTAGAGGTTAAATACAGTAAACTACCTATCATGGATCTGTAAAGTGTTGGATCAACATCTGTTCCAGCACTATCTTTGCAAAGTTTCAAAGTAGATCACATAGGAGTTTTCATTGGTTTTGAATTCTCAAGACCAAATCTTTTAACCAAGTTCTTAGCATACTTACTCTGGGAGAAGAAAATACCATCACTGCACTGTTTGATTTGAAGACCTAGAAAATAATTCAAGTCTCCAACCATACTCATTTCAAATGTTGCAGTCATTGCCTCAACAAAATTACTCAACATTTTATCACAAGTAGAACCAAACACAATGTCATCAACATATATTTGTGCAATAAGTAAATCTCCTTCAGTGTGCTTAATGAACAAAGTTCTATCAGCTTCTCCTCTAATAAATCCATATTCCAAAAGAAAGTCAGTAAGCCTACCATACCATGCTCTAGGAGCTTGTTTAAGACCATACAATGCTTTCTTAAGTTTATATACATGATCAGGATATTGTGGATCTTCAAATCCTTTGGGTTGTTCAACATATGCTTCTTCATTCAATATGCCATTTAGAAATGCAGCCTTTACATCCATTTGATGAAGTTTAATATCAATAAAACATGCAATAGCTAGCAGTAATCTAATAGATTCTATCCTAGCAACAGGTGCAAAAGTCTCATCAAAATCAACTCCTTCAACTTGGGTGTAACCTTGTGCTACTAACCTAGCCTTGTTTCTAACAATATTACCAGATTCATCAGTTTTATTCTTGAATATCCACTTTGTTCCAATGACATTAGTATGACTAGGTCTTGGAACAAGTGTCCATACTTCATTTCTTTCAAACTGACCAAGTTCTTCATGCATAGCATTAATCCAGTTTTCATCAGTTAAGGCTTCTTTAGCACTCTTAGGTTCAATTTCAGATAAATAGCATTCAGCATTTACAATGTTACACATAGAAGACATGCATATTGTTCTTACCACATCTACCTTGTTTGATCTTACTCTTCCTCTTGTTTGCACTCCAACTGTAGCATCACCTATGATTTGGTCAGAAGGATGACTTTTACCTATTCTTGAAGAAGGATTCGTTTTTGGAATGTACTGGTCATTCTGTGAAGTTATAACTGTCTGTTCTGTAGATGTTGACCCAGATGTGTTAACATTTGGTGCAACATTCTCAGACTTCAGTGTATTCTCAGAAGTGTCAGTAACTTGTGATACATCTTCTTCATCTTTGTCATTTGTAAGACCTTTATCATCATCAAACACAACGTTAACAGATTCTTGAACAGTGTTAGTTCTAAGGTTATATACTTTATAAGCTTTACTACTCCTAGAATAGCCTAAAAAGAAACCTTTATCACTTTTAGAATCAAACTTATGAAGTTGATCCCTATCATTCAGAATATAACACACACAACCAAATACATGAAAATATTTCACACTTGGTTTTCTGTTGTTCAAAATCTCATAAGGTGTTTGACTTGTGCCAGAACGAATAAAAACCCTATTAATAACATGACATGCAGTATTTAATGCTTCTCCCCAAAATTTCTTAGCAAGACATTTGGATGTTAGCATAACTCTAGCCATTTCTTGTAAAGTTCTATTCTTTCTTTCAACAATTCCATTTTGTTGTGGAGTTTTAGGAGATGAATATTCTTGCAAGATACCCTTTTTATCACAAAAATCATTAAACATGCTATTTTCAAATTCCCTACCATGATCAGTTCTAATACGGACAACTTTCAAGTTAAACACATTTTTGAACCTCTTATAAAGAATTTTAAATGCAGCAAATGCTTCAGATTTGTCTCTTAAAGACTCTACCCAGGTATATCTGGAAAAATCATCTACCACAACTAAGGAATACCTCTTTCCTCCAATGCTTTCAGTTTCCATAGGACCCATCAAGTCCATGTGCAGTAATTCAAAACATCGATGTGTAGTACAATGTGACAGCATTTTGTGCGACATTCTTACCTGCTTACCTTTTTGGCATGGTCCACATACAGTTTTGTTGTGAAGACTTAGTTTTGGAATTCCTTTTACTGCATCTGCTTTGATTAGTCTATTCATTGCTCTGTAATTTGCATGACCCAATCTTTGATGCCATAAGACATTTTCATCATATTTTGACAAGTTACACATATTTGTTCCAATAAGATAGCAATTATCAGCTGACCTAGTACCAGTCATAACACAAAGTTCATCTTTATTAAGAACATAACATGAATCTTTATCAAATTTCACATGCAAATTATCATCACAAAGTTGACTAATGCTAATCAGATTTGCAAGTAAGCCATCAACATGTAAGACATTTTTAAGCTTAGGAAAACCTTTAACATTCAAAGTTCCTTTACCAAGAATCTTTCCTTTAGAACCTCCACCATATGTAACATTACAACTATTCAAGGTCACATAATCAGATAAGAAATCAGTACGACCTGTCATATGTCTAGAACAACCACTATCAAAGTACCATGAATCAGGTAGACATGCTTTTAAGGAGGTATGAGCAACATTACAGGTAGTTTTTGGTTTCCATGCAGATTTCATAAACTGTTTTCCAGAATGTGACAGTTTTTTATGCAGCATTTTCAAAGTTTTCTGTTCTTCAAACAATTTTATACAGTAAGGACGAATATGACCAACTTTAGTACAGTAATGACATATATACTTCCTTTTAACCTTGTGAGGATCTGATTGAGCAGATGTTGCATCAGATGTGACAACATTTGCCTTCACAAATTTCACAGGTTTTCTAAATTTCTCAGAAATAGAAGCAGTAGTACCATCATAACCTAAACCATGAGTATTAGACTTACCAGTAGCTATAGCATTATTTACCTCAAAAGCACTCTTGGAATACTTTTTGAAACATAAGGTGGAATTTATCAATTTCTACTTTAAGTTACAGATTTCCAGATCTCTTTTGGTAAGAATAACCTCTAGCTTGGTGATTGTGTCTTTCAGATCCTCATTCTCTTTATTCAAGGAATTAAGAGTGAGTTTCTGATTGTTCCAATCATCTAACAGCTTTTGGTGTTCATTGTCATCAGTCCTTTTCCCTGCATCATCAACTAAACCATTAAAACAGTTCAAATCTGGGTGACTTTGTTCTGATGTTGCTGTAGATGTTGAGGCATCAGGTACAACATCAGAATCTGTTTCATCCAGATCATCATCTGAGGAATCATTATAATCAATTCTGGTAAAATTAGAATATTCATTCTGATTTAATTCATCAAGATCATCATCATCAGATTCATCACTCAAGGTAGCACTAAAATTCAGTTTTTGCTTAAGTCTAGTGTTGGCACATTCATTTGCATAATGGCCATAACCAGAACAAGCATTGCATTGAACTGATTTTCTAAATTCAGGATCATACCTTGGTTTACCTTCACTCTTTGATGGTCTTGGTGTGAATTGACCTTTCCTCCTTTCTGGTTGAGGTGTTGATGTGTTGATTTGAATCTTAGGCTGAATGTTTCTAGATTTGTTCACAGATTTCTTAAGAAACTTATTAAAGTGCTTAGTGAGCAAGGCAACATTGTTAGGATTTTTGAGGCATACATCAAGAAATTCTTCATCAGTGTCAACTTCAGTAATGATGGGTTGAACTTCAGAAGTGTTTGATGTTTCCCCTTTAAAAACCACAACTTTCTTATCAGCATTAGCTTCATCATCTTGATTAGTGTTTATCTCATAAGTTCTAAGAATACTCACTAACTCATTTTGACTTAACTTATCTGTATCTTTTGCCTCTTCAATAGCACAAATTTTAGCATCAAATCTTTTAGGAACAGATCTTAAAATCTTATGAACTACTCTAACATTAGAAATAGGGTCACCAAGAGAATGTGATTCATTGATAATCTCACTTAACCTTTCATTGCAGGCTGTAATTGTTTCATCTTCCTTCATTCTGAGATTCTCAAATTTTGTTCCCAACATTCGAAGCTTAGTCCTTCGAACACTTTCTGAACCCTCACAATGCTCTTGCAACCTATCCCATGCATCTTTAGAAGTAGAACAATTAGATATAATTTTAAACATTGAAACATCAACAGAAGTAAAAATAGCATTTAAAGCTTTAGAATTGTAGCTTGCTGTTGTTATTTCATTAGCCGTCCAGTCAACTTCTCTCTTGAGTTGTATTTCACCATCTGCGTCTGCTGGTCTTTTTGGAGCTTCCCAACCTGTAAGTACAGTCCTCCAGGCACGTTCATCAACTGACTTGATGTACATACGCATCTTAGGCTTCCAATAAGCATAATTCGAACCATCTAAAACGGGTGGCCTAAGTGCCGTGGATATGTGATGTGTTTCCATTGCTAACCTACACTAAAAACACACTTGACCAAAGATATAACCTAGTGTCGTCAGGTATCAACTCTGATACCAACTGAAAGTGTGTGGTGTGGTGTATGTATATGAAGTGTTTAAGTTTAAGTAGAATAATGTTGTACTAAATGTTGTGACAATTGGTACAACACTGACTCTAACAGAATATCAGAAATTAAGATTCACACAGCGGAAGACTTGAAACACTAAAAACAAACGTGACACAATGGAAATAATTTTCACATAGATTTTATAAATAAAAATCTATGCTAGCCTTACGGCGAAAAACAATACTTATCTTCAAGTACAAATGTTGTGTGAAATGTTACAGCATTAACATTCACAACTGAAACTACAAACGAGGCAGGTGCCTTGTTCTAAAAACGAACTAAGTGTATAAGGTATACACTGTCGAAATGCCTAGTCTATCTAATGATTACACTCTCAATAGATAAGAAGACACACAGTCATACGGGTGGGATACGAACGTATGATCTAAAAGGTAGTTCTACTGGCCACAATTCCTAACAGGGATATACGCTCGGTCTAGGAAGTTGATCGAATAGAGTACACTGATTTGAGAAGCCTTCCATCGGTATTTATAGTAGTGGGGTGCTGATTCTAGAGGCTTCCACAATGAGGTCCTATTTTTTAGGAACTCAACTTCCATGATCTTTCTAGATCTTTCTTGAATGCTCCAGGTCGTTCCAAATGGTTCCATGCCGTTCTAGTATGTTCTCCAATGTTCTGGAATCTTCCAGGTTCCAGATCCTTGTAGAAGCTTCTAGATCCTGCTAGAAATGCGACAACATTTAGATCAACATTTAATGTAGCATTTCAGAAAAGACTTAGAAAAAATCTCGGAAGGTCAAATTAAGATGTTGTTGATAATGTTAAGGCATTTAAGGATTAACAACATCTACAGTTGTCTTCTGAGATTGATTTTCAGATTCAAACTAATGATCTCTTCTTTCAGATCATCCAAACTTGCTTTTAACTCATCTTGACTCACAACCAACTGAGCTTGTTGAGTTTGAGTCTGCTCCATCACTTTCAAACTAATGATCTCTTCTTTCAGATCATCCAAACTTGCTTTTAACTCATCTTGACTCACAACCAACTGAGCTTGTTGAGTTTGAGTCTGCTCCATCACTTTCATGACTTTATCTTCTCCCTTTTTGGCTTCATCCTGCCATTCCTTTAAGGGTGTCATAAGCAGCTCAACTTTCTTTTGCAGCTCAACAGAAAGTTTCTTCTCTTGTAATCTATGCAGATCATAGATTTTAGACATTGTGTGTTCCAACACTTGCTCATATGAATTGGTAGCAGTCAATCTTTCCAATTTTTCAGTAGCTTCCTGAAATTGCTTCAAGGTAGCTTCCAGTTTGGCTTGTAACTCTTCATTATGCTTTTTCAACATCTCAAAGCTAGAGTTATCAAGAGTGAACAATTTTGTAAAAGAATTAACACCAGCAGCCTCTCTCTGCTCTTGTTCGCAGTCATGGAAAACAGATATACCACCCATGCCTTATGCCACAATTAACAACTCTTTCATACCAAACCTTCTAAGATACACCCAAGTACCTATCCTTAGAAGTTGTTCAAAAACCATAGAGTTGTCATCTAAACCATGAAATTTTTTAAGAGGAGCATTTCTCAACTTAAACCTTATTCTCTCTTCCATATCACATACTGGATAATCCATCAGAAATACTGAATTTGGTTGAATAATTTCGGTTTCAGGAGAAGAAGTGATCTCAATAGGTTCAAAAGAAGGTATATGTTCATGCTCAGTAGAGTGATCATGAACTGGTTCAGGAGAAAAATGTGGTGTGGGATTATGTTGAGGACTTGATTGGGGAGTAGGATGAAATGAAGTGTTCTGAATGGGTGGGGGAGGAGTGTTCTGTCGAATGGGAGAGTAGTGTACTGACTCCTCAGAACGGGTAGGCTCATGATCAAGGGGTTGGGCTGGGGTAGGATCAGAATTAGAGGGAGTGGAGGAAGTGTTCTTCAGTACTCTTCTGGGTCTAAGCACACTAGCACCCTTAGTTCTCTTTTGTAAAATAATAAGGCTTGAAGAACTTACTTCTTGCTCTACAGAAGGCTCCTTCTCTTCTGCAGCAACTGACTCTTCTGATTTTTCTGAGGCAACCCTAGCTGATCTGCCTCTCCTCAATCCAGCTTGATGAGGATAATGCCTAGCTTTTGTTCTTGTCTCCGGCTCATCGTCATCAGATCGGAACATTGATCCACCAGAACCCTAAGGTTGTTGCCGAATTCGCTGTTCTTGTTAAAAAATTGTGGACTCCTTTTTGAACAAAAATTTGCCCTGATGAAACTTTTTCGGAGGACTCCAATCCACCTTCTTGTCAGCTATTTGAGGCAACAGCATGCTCAATTTGCTTCCAAATCCCATCATGGATTTTATGGAGAATTCTTTGGTTTCTTCATCGAACAACACTTTCTCTTTTTCAGCCAATAGCCTGCCCAAAATAAATCCTTGCCAGTCACCGTTAACTCGATCAATAATAGCAGCCATGATTCGAATCTTTAGGTGAGTAAGAGCATCTTGACTGTAGTGTTGACCTAATAAGCATTTTCCAGCAATGTCCATCAGCAATTGAAGACCTTATGGAAGAATTTCTTTCTTCAGATTAGTAAGAGTCGAGGGGTCAACATTTATCCATCTACCTACGCAAGCCTTTTCTTGCCCTGCCATGTAGCTCAGAATATCTACTGGCCCGTCAGGTAGATTAAATGCGATTCCTAGGGTTTCTCTGGTAATGGCAACCCTGTGTCTAGAATTCATCGAACGAACGCCATCGTTATCTCCTTGGAGCTGTAAATAGAATTCCATTGCCTCAGGTTCAAAAACCATATTGGGGAATGATTCTAGATACTTTCTCAGCCCGCTTTGTTCACACATGGTGAGAACGGCTTGATTCTCGCTCTTTTGTCTTCCAGTGAAGTAGACAGAGTTTTCAACGAAAATACCCTTTTTACGATTCCATTTTGATGAGTCAAACGTACCTACAACTTCATGAGCTTCGTTTAGAATGTCAATAATCGCCATTTGAGAAATGTAGAAGTGTAGAGAATAGTGTAGAGGAATATCGTAAAGACTCTTGAGCTTAGAGAATTTGCAGAGATGTTAAGTGAAGAAGATGAAATAAATGTGATCGTAGTTATCTAATTCAAAGCAAATCTAGGGCTTGGATTGATTTAGATTCCACGTTGTGTGGTTTGGATCGAGTATGGAAATGTGTAATTTGAGAAAACGTTCCAGATTCATAAAACTCTTTCCAATTTGGAGCCAACTTGTGTTGATAAATACACCATTTAAAATTAGGTCAAAAATAGAGGAGTGTATAAATCTTCTCTATAAATAATCTAATTTTGAACAGATCTTGACTTAGAAGTACTCTAAGGCAATAATACTGTTCTGATGTGTATCAGCACAGTTGTTTCCACGCACACTTTACTTCATTTTCTTGCTTGAAATATATTGAAATTTACTTATCTGGGTTCAGCTGAGTACTGTAATCAGCTGAGTATATTCTCCGAGGATCAGATCAGTAGTTGGGTCAGCACAGTAATCCTCAGATCAGTTCCCCAACTCTTCTGATTTTCACCTTTTTGTTATCAGCATAGTACTTTCTCAGATCAGTACTGTGACTTTTCTGTAGACAGATTTTCCTGTAATCAAATAACTCTGTAGACAGTTTAATCAGTAATCAGATCAGTTTTGTAGAAAGAATGATATTGTAATCAGAATAGTTCTGTAGACAAATTAACTTTGTAGTCAAAACAGTCTTGTAGACAAATCAATTCAATAATCTGTAGTTAGAACATGTCTGTAGACAGATATGTGCTGTAATCAGATCAGATTTGTAGATAGATCAAATCTGTAATCAGATCAGTTCCCCCTCCAGTGGAGAACTCCTCTTCTGTGCCTGTTTCACCTTGGTAAAAGTGTTAGTTCATGCATAATTGGTGAAATATGGTACAGATTAGTAAAGAATAATTAAAGTAGGTCTTTGTAAGGTTTGTTCTAAGGTGACTTGTGCTCTGAGTCAACATACATAATTTTTCAGAAATCATAGATTCCCCCTTAAATGTATATTCTCAATTCCCTAAGCTTTACCAGCTTCCTCATCGGGATTTAGGCACCTTAGTAACTTTTTTACCTGTTTGTGATGAATGTAGTGGTCTTGACATGGTATGTCCTTCAGAATTACCCTTCTTGGAGTACTGTTCTTGATATCAGCTCAGTACTTGAAATGTTAGTGTACAACTCTATATACATGTAGGATCCATGTCTATCAATCCTAAACTTATGCAAAGCTCTCCAAATCTAGTTTCAGCCAAAGGTTTTGTGAAAATGTCAGCTCTCTGAATATCAGTATGGATCTTTTCCATCCTTATGTTTTTCTTTTCAACATGATCCCTAATAAAATGATGCCTAACATCTACATGCTTGCATCTAGTATGTAAAACGAGATTTTGAGTGATGGCAATTGCACTATTGCTGTCACAGAATATAGGTACATTAGATTCTACAATATTGTAGTCTCTAAGTTGTTGCATTAGCTAAAGAAGCTGACTACAACAACTTCCTGCGGCCATATATTCTGCTTCAGTGGTAGATGTTGCCACACTTGTTTGTTTCTTTGAAAACCATGATATGAGCTTAGAACCTAAAAATTGGCATGAACCAGAAGTTGATTTTCTATCTATCCTGCAACCACCAAAGTCAGAATCTGAATAACCACTTAGGGATAAATCATCATCTGCAGAATACCACAAACCTCGATTAATGGTACCCTTTAGATATTTCAATATCCTTTTAGCAGTCTCCACATGACTTTCTTTGGGGTTGGCCTGAAATCTAGCACATACACCTACTGCAAATGCAATATCTGGCCTACTAGCAGTCAAATAGAGTAAAGAACCAATTAAAGCTCGATAATAGGATTGATCAGCACACTTACCTTGATCATCTGTGTTGATGTTGAAATAAGTGTTTTGTTAAATGATCCAACACTAACAGCCAAGTGTTGTGTTTAATGTTCCCAACACTTATGACAACATCAGAATTTGCCCTTCCTTTTCTCACTAACTCTTATCTTACGCTTGTTGTCTAATGATGTCCCCAGAGCAGTTAGAAGACGTGGGCAACACCAAGTCATGCCACTGCGTGGGAGTGAGAAGTTATTAGACCATGGTATAACAAGTCCCTAAATTCTAGGAGTGGTGGAGAGAAGTTCTATAACCGCATGATCTCAAGGTTGAGGCGATCATGGGAGTTGATGGCAGTTCATGAATGAAGCCTATAAATACAGAAGGTGCCCTCAACACAAGATACACAAGAAGAAAAGCTGAAATCGACTACTACTCTATTGAACGCTATATACGCTTCTAGTTAGGAAAACCTTTGTTTCTTCTTGTAGTTCTTCACATTATTATAAACCGAATAGTAGTGTGTTAGAACATAGTCTTATTTACTAGGTTGTGTGATTAGATCTATAAGGGAGATAGTTTCATAGGATCTAGTAAATCTTTATACACTTTCGTAGTGTAATTATACACCTCAAAGAGGTTGTACTCGTTTCACATATTTTTATATAGTGAACAGCATAGATTATTTTATAATTATGCAAATTTTGAATACTTCCATTTTCACTACGTGCAATTTAATTTCCGCTGCATAGTGTTGTCTAGATTGTTCCAACACAACAGACAACATCTCTGATTTCGCACACACACACACACTTTCAGTTGGTATCAGAGCCAACTACTTGATACACTAAGTAGAGATTCTGCTTAAAGTGTGTAAAATCTGAAATGGAGTATCCACTTTCACCCGCACTAAAGCCTCCGATTCTAGATGGCACGAATTATGCCTTCTGGAAACCAAAGATGAGGATGTACATCAAATCCATTGATGAACGAGCCTGGAGGAGTGTTCTTGCTGGTTGGACTCAACCAAGAACTGCTGCGGATGAAGACAATGAAGCTCGGATCAAGAGAGAGCTCGACTGGACGGCTGAAGAAATCACAACAACGAGTTATAATTCAAAGGCGTTGAATGCGATCTTCACCTCAACAGATGCCTCAATGTTCAAAATCATATCAAACTGCATTTCTTCGAAGGATGCATGGGATAGACTGCAAGAACATTGTGAAGGATCTGATAGTGTACGAAGGACCAGACTACGTATGCTTGGAACCAAGTTTGAAAATCTGAGAATGAAAGAAGATGAAACCATTTCATCTTACAACGAAAAGCTGACTGAGATTTCAAATGAAGCTCATTCTCTTGGAGATCCAATATCAAATCAAAGGTTAGTACATAAAATTCTTAGATCTGTTCCTAAACGTTTTGAACCTAAGATATGTGCTATAGAAGAAGCTAAGGATACTGATGTGATAAGTCAAAATGAATTGGTTGGTATTTTGAAAACTTATGAGATGAACATTTCTGAAAAGACTGATAATGAAAAGAAAGTGCTTGTTTTCAAAGGTAATGCCTCATCATCCGCATCATCAGGTTCTGGAAAGTCTCCTTATGTTACTGAAATTGATTCTGATGAAGATGATATTGAGGAATACCTTAACAATCCTGATTATATGGCTTTCATTACTAAACAGTTTAAGACATTTATGAAGAACAAGAATAATATGCTTAAGGACAACATTCAACCTAAGGTTCAGATTAATAATACTCAGCAATTGCCCATTAGGAAGAACAATTTTAATCCTTCTAGACAATTAGAAAGAGGAAACAGGTTTAGATCTGACCAAGATTATAGGAAGAATGTTAAATGTGATGCATGTTCTGGATATGGTCATTATGTTAATGAATGTGCTAACACCATTCTAAAAAAGAAACTTAATTTCAGTGCTACTTTAAGTGATGAGTCTGATGTTGATCATGATCTTGAAAAAGATATTGAAAAAGCTTTCTCTGCTAGAATTCTATATGATGATACTTTTGATGATGATCTGGACGATTATTATGATGTGCGGAAAAATGAGCCATCATTTGAGAAATCACTGAATAATAATGTACCAGAATTTAACTGTTTCACAAGTTCTGTTAATGAGACAGGTACATCAAGTAAAGCAGGTTTATCCAGAAGAGATGCTGACATTCAAAACTTGTCTAATACTGTTTTTAAACTGGAAAGTCTTTTAACAAAGAAGGATAAGGAAATTTCTAAACTCAAAGAAAGACTAGATGTGTCTGTTCTTGATTTTAAGAAATATTCTTATGAAAAACCTTTAACTAATGAAAAAGCTTGCAAAATATCTTCTGAAACTGAGAAACTTAATCACATCATTAAGTCTCTGAACTTTGAAAATTCTGATTTAAGAGAATCTATTACTAAGCTAGAAGGCACTCTAACAAGAAAAGATGTGGAGATGTCTAAACTTGAAGAGAGATTGAAGGAAGCCTCTCTAAGCTTCAAAAGATTTTCTGATGGAAAGAACAAACTGGAAGACTCTCTTATGACCAACAACTCAAGAAGAACAAGTATTGGCTACCAAGGTAAGAATTCAAAGAAGTCTGAACCTAAGAAACCTACTGTTTTTGTAAAAGCTGAAGTGAATTACAATCCTAGTGTTTCTGATAAGACTCAGATTATTGCAAAAGATGTTATATGCCATTACTGTTTCAAAAAGGGTCATAAAAGTCCTCAATGTTTGAAGAAGAAAAATGATCTGAAACAGTCTGTATTTCCTGGAATGACTCAACATTCAAGATCACATAGTAACTCTGCATGGATTTCAAAAGAAAATACATCTTGTAATGTTGTTTATATGTCTCTAAAAGCATGTATACCTGGATTATGGTACTTTGATAGTGGCTGTTCTAAACACATGACAGGTAAAATTGATTATCTCACTGATTATACTGTTTACAATGGTGGTAATGTCACTTATGGTGGTGGATCAAAAGGAAAAATCATTGGTAAAGAGACATTGAATGTTCCTGGTTTTCCTAAGTTATCCAATGTTCTGCATGTTGATGGATTACTGGCCAATCTTATAAGTATTAGTCAATTATGTGATGATGATTTGCATGTTAAGTTTGATAAGAACTCATGTTATGTGCTAGACAAAAACTCTAAATGTATCATGATGGGAAACAGATCTGCTGATAATTGTTATCTCATTGAATCTGAACTTATCTGCAATAAGGCTAAAGTTGATGATAGTATTTTGTGGCATCATAAACTTGGACATGCTAACTATAGACAGCTTGATAAACTTGTTAGATTAAAAGCTGTTACAGGTTTACCAGATCTGAAATTCTCAGATAACAAGGTATGTGGACCTTGTCAAAAAGGCAAACAGATTAAAGTGTCTCACAAAATGTTGGGACATTGCTCAACCAAACATTGCTTCGAATTACTGCACATGGATCTTATGGGTCCTATGGAAACAGAAAGTATTGGAGGTAAAAGGTATTCTTTAGTTGTGGTTGATGAATACTCTAGATTCACATGGATTGAATTCTTAAAAGATAAATCTGAAACTTTTTCCATTTTCAAAATTCTGTATAAAAGATTTAAGAATGTTTTCAACTCTAAAGTATGCAGAATCAGGTCAGATCATGGAAGAGAATTTGAAAACAGTTCCTTTACTGAGTTTTGTGAATCAAAAGGTATAATCCAAGAGTTTTCATCTCCTAAAACTCCTCAACAAAATGGTATAGCAGAAAGAAAGAATAGAACACTTCAAGAAATGGCTAGAGTCATGCTATGTTCTAAGAACTTATCTAAAAGATTTTGGGTTGAAGCTCTTAATACTGCTTGTCATATTGCTAATAGAGTTTATATTAGAACAGATTCTACTAGAACTCCATATGAAATTCTGAACAACAGAAAGCCTAATCTTAAATATTTCCATGTTTTTGGCTGTGTATGTTATATCTTGAATGACAGGGATCAGTTACATAAGTTTGACTCAAAGAGTGATAAAGGCTTCTTTCTTGGTTACTCAAGAAACAGCAAAGCCTATAGGATTTATAACTTTAGGACTGATACTGTACAAGAATTTGTAAATGTTGTTTTTGATGATGATACAAGCATTGCAGGTAAAAGCATTGAAGATGAAGACATTTCAGACTTGATTAATGTACCAATCATTACTGAAAATGTTGAACAGGTTCAGAATGTTGAGAAGAATCCTGACACACCAGCGGAAACATCTGATAATACAGATCCTGAAAATCTGTACAATCTCCAGAAAACTCCTTCCATAAGGATTCAGAAATATCATCCACAAGACCAAATTATTGGTGAACAGTCTACTGGTGTTCAAACCAGAAGAAGAATGGGGATGAACTCAAAGGATGTGGTAAGATCTATTTGTATGTCATGCATGTGTAGTAAGGTAAATCATGAATGCTATCACTCTGAGATTGAACCTAAAACTGTTAAAGAAGCATTAGATCATGAGAATTGGATAGAAGCTATGCATGAAGAACTTAATCAATTTGTTAGAAATGATGTATGGACATTAGTTCCTAGACCTGACCATATTAGTGTTATAGGAACTAAATGGATTTTCAAAAACAAGACTGATGAAATGGGAAATATTATTAGAAACAAAGCTAGGTTGGTTGCTCAAGGGTATACACAGGTAGAAGGTGTAGACTTTGATGAAACATTTGCTCCTGTTGCTAGAATTGAATCCATTAGGCTCTTACTTGCCATTGCATGCTATATTGATATAAAACTGCACCAAATGGATGTTAAAGCTGCCTTTCTAAATGGTATTCTAAATGAAGAAGCTTATGTTGAACAACCTAAAGGCTTTGAAAACCCTGATTTTCCTGATCATGTCTATAAATTGAAAAAGGCTCTATATGGCTTGAAACAAGCACCTAGAGCATGGTATGAAAGGTTGACAAATTCCTTGATTGAGTTTGGTTTTGTAAGAGGAGAAGCTGATAGAACACTATTCATCAAACATGATAAAAATGATATTATGGTTGCTCAAATCTATGTTGATGATATAGTATTTGGTTCTACTTGTGACAATATGCTTAAACACTTTGTGAATGATATGACATCTACCTTTGAAATGTCCATGGTTTAGGGTTTAGGATTTTTATCAAACAGCAAATCAAACAGCAGTATGTGAATGAGATTACTTTCTAGGACTGCAAATCAAACAGCAAAAAGATGGCATTTTTATCTCACAAAGTAAGTATGCCAAAAGTCTTGTAAAAAGGTTTGGATTAGAGAGTGCTAAACATATGAAAACACCTATGGGATCAACTCAGAAACTGAGTAAGGACAGTGTTGGCCAGAATATTGACTCAACATTGTACAGGTCTATGATTGGCAGTCTGTTATATTTGAGTTCCAGTAGACCTGATATTATGTTCAGTGTTTGCTTATGTGCTAGATACCAAGCTAATCCCAAAGAATCACATATGAATGCTGTTAAAAGAATCATTAAGTATGTTGCAGGTACATGTGATTTAGGTATTTGGTACAGCAAAGACACAAACTGCACCTTAATAGGTTACAGTGATGCAGATTGGGCTGGAGACTGTGATGATAGGAAAAGCACAAGTGGTGGCTGCTTCTATATGGGGAACAACTTAATCTCTTGGCACAGTAGAAAACAGAACTGTGTGTCTAAATCAACAGCTGAATCAGAATACATTGCAGCAGGGAGTTGTTGTACTCAATTACTATGGTTGTAAAAAATGTTTCATGATTATGGCTTACCTAGTGATGTTTTGACTGTGTACTGTGATAATACTAGTGCTATAAATATCTCAAAAAATCCAGTGCAACACTCACTAACAAAGCACATAAGTATTAGACATCACTTTATAAGAGATCTTGTTGAAAAGGAAGTTGTTAAGTTGGAGTACATATCTACTGAAAAACAATTAGCTGATATATTCACTAAAGCTCTTGATGATAAGAGGTTTTCTTCTCTACGAAAATCTCTTGGCTTATGCAATATCTGAAAATATGATCAAGGGTGTTGTATCAAATGCGGCAGCATTTGAGACAACACTAAGATAAGTCACTTATGTGTTTCCTTGCTTTAATTTTCGTAATTATTGAATTAATGAAATTCCTTGAGATTGATATTTGAATTCTGAATGACTTGTGAAAAATACTAAAGAGCCTATACACCTCTCAAATGCTACAAAAGAAAAATCACTTATTAGATGCTTTATAAATCACTGAGTAACTATGGGACACGGAGCTCGCTACTACGATGATCTCTTTTCAAAAGGTGATATAAATTGCATCAATATATTCACAAATCCATTGAGTAACTATGGGGCACGGAGTTCGCTGCTACCATGCACTCTTTTCAAAAGATGGATCAATGTGAAGTGTGATAAAAAGAAAAAGATATTAGAGCAACACATATGATGAAAAATCATGAAAAAAAACTGTGTTGAGGTGTATAGAATGCCAACAATAGTCAAAACACTCGTTAATTCAGATTCTTATCCCAATTTTCATGGAATTAGTTATTTTTTATAATTATTAAATATTATTCTCTGAAATATTTAATTTGACTTAATCTTGCCTTGTTTTATTATTTCAGTTATTATATTCCGCTTTTTATTTAATTTTGTTTTTCAGAATTCTTATTCTCCTTGTTAACCACGATCAATTAGTGGGGAAGTTACTTCCACTACTTCACCCCTCACTCTCCAAAATCGTGTAACTTCTTCATCTCAATTCTCCATATAAGACGAGTCTCCATTACAGTGTTGGAAAATACTTGAAAAGCTTTGTTAATTCGTTTAAGCCTGGTAATTACTGATATTAATTATATTTGTAGCACTCAAGTATATCCAGTTCCCTTTTGACTCACACTGTTTGAATTCTAAATTACATTGTATCTGCAGAATTCGAAAAGTCTCAAATTAATTTTTGCTGTCTTGTTTTGTGTGTACAGGTTCCAATATGTCCAACACTCCTTAGATCACTGCTGCACACTCAAACTCAAATTCAAGCGACAAAATTTCTCCAAACCCTCTCAATCTCCTTGCTGAAATGGCATCATCAAACTCACCAAACTCTCCATCGTTCACCGTCGGAACCATCGTTGTTCCCTTTGCTCCTGAAGAAGAACCCACTCAAACAACCCCTCTTGCAATCGTACCTTACAATCCTTACGACATTCGCACTGAAATCGCGAATGCAAACGCCACTGCAGAAATTCCAACCTCCAACCCACCAGATGAGCCCTCATCTGAACCTCTCGCACCAGAAATCACTCCAGTAACCTTACACTTCCCTCTGGGCACTCCTTTCAACACTTTGAAAGAGGCCTTCGAAACCCTAAGTCTGAAAACAACTCACCCTGTTTTAGTGCTTGAGGGAGAAACGCTGGATAATGCCATGTTCAAAGGGGATGAGGATATGCAAACTCAACCGGAATTCTCTAATGAAGAAGTCCTGGCCGCAAAGTTCGAGAGAATTCACCAGCACAAAAAGGGCAAAAAGAAAGCTGCTGATGTTCCAACTGCACGAAAATGGCCTGGTGGTAAGAGAAAGTCCCAAAGGAATCTGGGCAAGATTGTTGACTACACTGGAAAGGGAAAGAAGCCCAGGACGGATAGGAATGCGTCTGAGCCGATTGCTGTGTCTGATTCTGAATCAGAACCAGAAACAGAGGCTGAACAACTTACACCCCCAGTGGAAGAAGAGGTGGCTGTAAATGGAGAGGATGTGGACGAAGTTGCTGAGGAAATGGAGGAGGAAAGTGTTCCAACTCCACCAGTTCGACGATCAAAAAGGCCCCGAGAGCCCGAAAGTGTTGCCTCTCCGATGGCAACACCAGATCAGTCAGATTCTGAACAGTCATCCAGTTCTTCAGAAGAGGATGAAAATGAGGTACTTGTCTCTTCTGATGATAGGAATAGTGATTCTGATGAAGATTACAATGATAAGTCGAGCATACAGTATAGAACCATAAGAACTAGGCAGATTCTAAGTGAAAGGTTGATTAAAACTTCTGATTTTGAGGATATGAATCTGCTTGATTGGCTTAAAGAAAGATCTTTACTGAATGCTTTGCAATTTGCTTGTCCCTATATTGTTGATTGGATTTATGAATTTTATGCAAACATCCCTCAATTTGCTGGTGATCCCAACTCCACAAGATATGGAAAGTTTTGGTTTAGAGGAAATATGCATATGATTACCCCTAGTAGGATCAATATTTTACTTAAAACTAAAATTATGGAGGATCCTGTTGTTACTGATCATGATGTGATGATAAGCATCTTGACTGGGGGAGTAATCACAAAATGGAGAAGAAGAATTTTGGCCTCTAAACTCACAAGTCTATATTCTGTTTTGCATAAGTTGGTGTGCTTTAATTGGCTGTCTACTACAAATAACACCACTCTCACCTTAGAACAGGCTGTACTGATGTACAAGATTGGGCACTTGAAAAGGTTTAACCTAGGACAGGTTATTTTCACCAACATGATGACCTTTAAATCTGACATGACTGGGAGAGGTATCCTACCTTACCCATGCCTTGTGTACAAATACATGTTGGACAAAGCATTTGAGAGATTTGATGATGAGGTCATAAGCACCTATGTCCCAAGTTTTAGCATCTCAAATCAGTTCCTCATCCAAGGTGAAAGGGTGGTTGATCTTCCTTTGAGAAGGAATGATGATGAAGCAGGCCCCAGTAGTGTTCCAGCAAATGATCCCTTCCATAATACCACACTGCCTCCTGAAGGAGCTGCCTCCTCAATCTATTTGTCTTCACATTATATTATGAGGCAGATTGATATTTTGCAGGGTTCCATTCTTAACTTGCAGCATTCTGTGGAGGATCTTCTAGTCCAAAAGAAATTTTGGATGGATCTTCTTTCCACTTCAACAGGGGGAGTAGCTGACAGTTCACACAATCAGCCCACTAACATTGTTGCTCCTACTGTAGATGAACCAGATTCAGTTCCTGGCCGAGCTGATGAACCTGCTGTGGACACTGAAATGACTGAAGGAGATGCACAGGATGTCCAGGATCTCTATGGTGATCTGGATAAATGATGAGCTTGAAGACAGGGGGAGAGCTTACACAATGGGGGAGTAAATGCAGATTATGGAGATGCAGCTGATACATTTCAGCCCAATCCTTTCCCTTGTGTTAATTGCAGTTCTTTCCTTGTTGTAAAAGCTTTGTACTTATGTTTTTTTTCTCAAACTCTGCTATTTATACTCTGTAATTATTTAGGATTTATTTTTGCTTTAGTTATTTAAATCTAAACAAATTTTTTTTTGGTTTAGATGTTGTTTACTTTAATTTGATCTTATACAGATTGTTACTTCAAAATTTTGGAATATCAATTGTGTAAACTTCTTAATCAATATCTCTGTTATGTGAACTTCAGTTGTGTTGATGTAGAAAGGTCAAATTGGGGGAGATTGTTGATGTTGAAATAAGTGTTTTGTTAAATGATCCAATACTAACAACCAAGCGTTGTGTTTAATGTTCCCAACACTTATGACAACATCAGAATTTGCCCTTCCTTTTCTCACTAACTCTTATCTTACGCTTGTTGTCTAATGATGTCCCCAGAGCAGTTAGAAGACGTGGGCAACACCAAGTCATGCCACTGCGTGGGAGTGAGAAGTTATTAGACCATGGTATAACAAGTCCCTAAATTCTAGGAGTGGTGGAGAGAAGTTCTATAACCGCATGATCTCAAGGTTGAGGCGATCATGGGAGTTGATGGCAGTTCGTGAATGAAGCCTATAAATACAGAAGCTGCCCTCAACACAAGATACACAAGAAGAAAAGTTGAAATCGACTACTACTCTATTGAACGCTATATACGCTTCTAGTTAGGAAAACCTTTGTTTCTTCTTGTAGTTCTTCACATTATTATAAACCCGAATAGTAGTGTGTTAGAACATAGTCTTATTTACTAGGTTGTGTGATTAGATCTATGAGGGAGATAGTTTCATAGGATCTAGTAAATCTTTATACACTTTCGTAGTGTAATTATACACCTCAAAGAGGTTGTACTCGTTTCACATATTTTTATATAGTGAACAGATAATCTATGCAAATTTTGAATACTTCCATTTTCACTACGTGCAATTTAATTTCCGCTGCATAGTGTTGTCTAGATTGTTCCAACACAACAGACAACATCTCTGATTTCGCACGCACACACACTTTCAATCTGAATCCATTACGTATGTTGGCAGCATTGGTACTCCAACTGTTTTACAGGTCTTGATACCAAATTTATCTAACAAATTTCTTGTATATTTTGCTTGATTGATAAAGACACCTTCAGATGATTGTTTTACTTGAAGACCAAGAAAGTAGGTCATTTCTCCCATCATTAACATTTCAAACTTACTTTGCATGAGCTTTGAAAAGCTTTCACTCATGCTTTTGTAGGAGATCCAAATATTATATCATCAACATAAATTTGGACTAATAAAATGTCTGTACCTTCTTGTCTTCTGAACAAAGTGCAATCAACTTTGCCTTTAGTAAATCCATTTTCAACTAAGAATAGTGAAATAGTGTCATACCAGGCTCTTGGGGCTTGCTTTAGACCATATAGTGCTTTCTTCAACCTGTATACTTGATTACCATTTACCTCAAATCCAGGAGGTTGTTCTACATAAACTTCTTCAACAAGTATACCATTCAAAAATGCACTTTTCACATCCATTTGATACACAGTGAATTTCATATAAGCAGCATAAGCAAGAAATAATCTTATAGCTTCTAATCTAGCTACAGGGGCAAATGTTTCATCATAATCAATACCCTCAGCTTGAGAGTAGCCCTGAGCCACTAATCTAGCTTTGTTTCTCACAACAAGATCATTCTCATCCTTCTTATTTTTGAAAATCCACTTTGTACCTACCACATTGTGATCAGTAGGTCTCTCTACGAGTTCCCATACATCATTTCGAGTGAACTGGTTTAATTCTTCTTGCATAGCCATAATCCAGTTACTGTCAGATAAAGCTTCTTTCACAGTTTTAGGCTCAATAGAAGATAAGAAGCAACACCAAAAAAACAGAGAATTACTAGGTTCAGGCTTAGAATCAAACAGTTGTCTTCTGGTCTTAACACCTTTATTGGATTCACCAATAATCAGATCAGTAGAATGAGCAGATTTCCATATTTTTCTAGTCTTAACAGGAATACTTTCATCATCCACATCAAGTATATCAGAATCATCAATATCAATATCAACATTTTCAGCAGGTTTATTCACAGGAGAACAGTCAACCAATTTAGGCATGTCAATTGGTCTAGAAGACTTACCTTTGTCTTTTACCTTTTCTACATCATCATCTTTGTTTAGAACATTCAGAAATGGATTGTAGGCTTGTACAGATTCATAAACTTCAGTCTCTTCATTGTCTTTGTCAGTTTGAATGGTCAGATCATCAATTTTCTTACTGATCTGATGATCAGCAGAGTCCTGTACAACTTCATCAAAGACAACATGGGGTGTTTCTTCTACACATAGAGTAGAGTAATTAAACACTCTAAATGCTTTGCTAGTAGAAGAATATCCTAAGAATATTCCCTGATCAGCTTTAGCATCAAAAGCATTTAATTTGCTCTTTCCATTGTTATGAATAAAGCACTTACATACAAAGATATGAAAATATGAAACTCTAGGTTTTCTACCTTTCCATACCTCATAAGGAGTTTTACCATGTACCTTGTTGAGTGCACATCTGTTCTGAGTATGACAAGCAGTGTTGATTGCCTCAGCCCAGAACTTCTGTGGTGTGTTGTACTCTGCAAACATTGTTCTGCATGCTTCCTTTAATGTTCTGTTTCTTCTCTCAGCTACACCATTTTGTTGGGGTGTCCTAGCTGCACTAGTCAAATGCTGAATTCCAGATTTAGAACAGAATTCTTTGATATAGCAGTTTATAAATTCAGTCCCCTTGTCACTTCTGATCTTGACAATGGGCTGACCTTTTTCTACTTGCAACCTCTTTAACAGATCTGGTAGTTGGGTTTGTGTGTCACTCTTTTTGTGTAAGAAGATTACCCAAGTGAACTTTGAATAATCATCTACCACAACTAAAGTGTACCTTCTACCATTCAGTGTAGGGGGTTTTATAGGACCATGTAGATCCATGTGCAAGAGTTCTAAGACTCTACAAGTAGAAAGAGTGGGAATTGACTTAAAGGAAACCTTTACCTGTTTACCTTTTTGGCAAGCATCACACACTTGTGATTTGAAATAGATTTCATTAGGGATATCTTCAACAAGGTAGTTTCTTGCAATCTTATTAATTATGTTAAAGTTCATATGGCATAGGCGTTTGTGCCATAGCCAGCTGATCTCTTTAGGACTCTTACTAAGAAGGCAAGCATCCCTAGGGCAGCTATTCCAATTCACAATGTAGACACTGCCTTGTCTTACTCCAACTAGTAGAATTGAATGAGTTCTTTTATCCCAGATTTCGCATTTGGTGCTTTTGAAGTAGACTTTATAGCCCCTGTCACAAAATTGAGAGACATATAACAAATTGTATTTCAAACCTTCTACATATGAGACATCTTGAATCTCTACATCTCCATTCTTGATGTATCCAAATCCTTTTGTGATTGCCATGGAACTATCTCCAAAGATCACATTTGGTCCTTCTTGCTCATGATAGTCAGAAAGAAGAGCCCTGGTACCAGTCATGTGGTGAGAACACCCACTGTCTATGTACCAAGTTTCTCCAACTGAACCACCTTTCTTGTAAAGATCCAGTCGACCCTGCAAGTAGTGATCTTAATAATTTAGCTACCCTTTATTTATTGGGGTCCTTGGGGGTTAGTAGTAAGAGGTATCCAAATAAACATTGAAGATTTGAATAATTGAGACCTCTTAAGTTTTCTACCATGCTTATCACAGAACAGTACTTTATTGACCTTATCCAAATTATCAGCAGACTTAGGATCTATTTTTCTGAGATAGCCTTTCCTTGGTTCTATCCCTTTTTCAGGAAGATCAGTATGTCTGTAATAGTTTGCATAGGGCCTAAAAGCCTGTGGACCATACGGCTTATAGATGCGTTTTGGTCTTTCCTCTCCAATGATATCATAAGATAAAGGTGGAGGATAAAGAACAGGTTTGTTATGATAATGAGGCACAAATTTCCTAGGTTTAGTTGAGTACAGCTGAGACTGCCTTATAAAAGGAGGTCTAGGCTGTTTCCAACTTGCCTGTGCTTGTCTTGACCTACTGTTCTGAGTCTGCCTCTTCTGATTCCACGACAGTTCTGCTCTGGTCAGAGGAGTAGTACTCTTCTGGTATGGTCTTGACTGTACTGGTCTAGATCCATTCTTCTGTTTACCATTCTTGGTAGTAGGAGGAATGTATTTAGACTGTACTTTGGATTTTGGATCATTATCATAAGTCATAGGTTCTTTTCCTTTATCTAGTTGCAAAGAACTTGAACTAGCTCCAGTAGTGTTCTTAATGCCTGAAGTAGAGGAACTAGGCAGATCAGTACCTATTCCACTTTTATCATAAGGAGCTCTGTATCTGTCTGATAATGTTTGATTAATATTAGAAGAGTTAATCATATCAGATAGCTTTAGATCCAAGCTCAATACTTCAGATTCTAAGAATCTATTGCGCTCTTCAAGTTTTTCACATTTAATCTTTAAGTCATTGAACTCATTGGTCTCTTTAGCATGAAGCATACCCTGATATAATTTGTCCATTGATGCATACTTTTCTTTGAGTTGAGACAACTCTTCTGATAGTCGTGCATTTAGAACAGTTATATTAGGATCCACTTGCAATTGAGCTTCTCGAAGACTAATGATTTCTTGTCTTAAAGATATGTTCTCATCACTGATTTCCATGAATGTTTTATTAGCTGGTAGGAGGTCTTCTTCATTCATTCCATTGGAATGATGAAGACTACTCCCTACACTACTATCAGCAGTGTCACATAAATCAGAATCAGAATCAGATTCATCACAAGATTGAAAAGATGTGACAGATGATACCTATTGATCGATTTTTGCCATCATAACTAGTCCATCATCTGCAATGAAGGCTTCTTTTTCACTGCTAGAAGGGTATTCAGATGAAGACGATGGCAACTCATCTGAATCCGTATCAGATTCATTGTAGGCCACCATTGCCCTCTTACCCTTAGCATATTTGCGATCTCTCCTTGCTTTCCTTTCTCTTCTGTCTTCAGCACTCAGATCAGGACATTCATGGATGTAATGGCCTGGCTTTTCACAGTTATAACACAGAGGTTCATTAGTAGAACGTTTAGTAGGAGAATGATATCAGTTCATGTCCTTTCTATCAGTAGAGTTCTTATCCTTCCTATCAGCAGAGTTCCTATCTCTTCTTTTCTCATTAGAGACCTCATCTCTCCTTTCAGAAGATTTGTGGTCCCTTCTGGTCCTAGAAGAGTCCCTGTTACTAGAGCCCTGAGAGTCCTTATAGAATCTTTTGTATCTACCATACCGCTTGTTAAGTTAATCAAACCTCTTAAGTTCAACTGATCCTTAAGAGCAAGATCAGTACTCTCTAGTTCATCTTTTATGCTTGAGGACTTAGACATAGATGATCTAGACTTCTTAGAGGTAGATGCCTTAAGTGCAATACTCTTGGAGATTTCCTTCTCCCTATCACTGCTCACTATTGGATCTTCTTCATCCAATTCAAACTCATGCGCCTTAAGGGTTTGGAAAGTGGTTTCAGCAGACCATGTATCTATATCCTGTGTGGTTTTAATGATCATTTTGACCATTTTCCACCTGTCATCTAAAGCCTTAAGAATACGCAGATTGATCTCCCTATTGGTGTAATTCTTTCCTAAAACATCCAAGTCATTCATAATCTTTGTAAAGCGAGTATCGAGCTGGTCGATTGTTTCACCAGTCTTAATTTTGAATGATTCGAATTGCTGAACAGCAGTGGATAATTTGCTTTCCTTTATAAGAGAAGTACCCTCACAAATGATAGCTAACTTGTCCCACATCTCTTTGGCTGATTTACATTTAACAACTTTCCCAAGATACTCGTTGGGAAGGGTATGCAAAATGTAATTCTTGGCCAAGCTGTCCAAGTTATTCTGCCTCATTTCTTCAGTAGTTAAATCTAACCTGGATTTAGGCACGAGTACACCAATGGCTTTGGTAGGTTCCAAATTTGCAGTGTTGGGTATCATGGTAGTGATTGGCCCTTGTTTGATCACGGACATCATTAGATCATGGGTTGAACTGAAAATGGCTTCCATCCTCAGCTTCCAGTAATCATAATCTGCCACTTTAAACTTAGGAAGTTTATTGATGTTAGTTTCTTCCATGATAGAACAGATAGTTAAGATCAGTAATAGAACAAATAGATTCAGATAGACAAGTAAGATCAAGATCAAGAAACAAGTATCAGTAATAAGAAACAGTTAGACTTTCCCCATAGTCTACAAGGTTATCAAGAAACAGCAGTCCGAGAACTACTGCTCTGATACCACTTGTTGGTCTCAAAGTTGAGTTTTAGATTGAGTAAGCTAAGAAAAAGTCTAGAGGGGAGGGGTGAATGGACTTTTCAAATTCTATCAAAATATCAGAGTTTAAGTGCGGAAATGTGTTCTGTATAATACTGTTCTTAGAATCAGATCAGTACTAACAGTTAATCTTTTATACTCAACTTTTCTTTAAATCTTTTCTTAGTAAACTTACTGTTCTTGGTTAAACAAATATAAACAGATAATCAAAACAGAAAGTAAAGAACACAAGATTTTATAGTGGTTCGACAAATGTCTACATCCACTCTCACAACTCCAGTTGCGATGTTTTATTACTCTTTCCTTCTTGATTACTTGTAGCTTAGAGTCCCAAGGTTAAGACTTTGATCTTGTCGATTATACCTCCAGGTATATCTTCGATCTACTAGTAATTTTACAAGTAACTAGCACACTTGTTTACACAGTACAAATTTAAAATGAAAAGTAAAACTTCTCTTTGTAGTAGCCTTTAATTCTTCTCTTCAGATCTGTAGCTTCTTCTCAGTTCTTCTTTGATCTCCAAATCTGTGAGTTCTTGAATACTTGAATGCTTCTTGATTGCTCTTGAATAGTAATTGTATCAGTAGTGTTTTCAAGTAGAAGATCACACGGTATTTATAAGATCTAGTATGACAGTTAGCAGTTTCTGAACTAACTCTCAACTAACTCATAACTGTTTCTTGTTGTAACTTCCTTATTATAACCAACTAAAAACTTATCCATAAGTCAGCATATCTTCATATATATCTTCAGTTACGCTTTAAATAAGTTATCCAAACTTATTCTTCAATTCAACTAACTCAGCACAGTAAACTACGCTTCTTAGTTTTACTGTTCTTGGCCAGTCAGCACAGTTCTTCCAAAACTGTTCTTGCTTCCTTCAAAAACTTCTTTTAATCTTCTGAGCTTCATCTTGACTTCTCTTGATAATCTTCATATCCTGAAGTAGTCTTCTGATGTCTCTTAGTCTTCTTTCTTCAATCTAATCTACTGTTCTGAACTTTTACAACGCTGAATACAATAGAATACAACTTTACAAATATAAAACCTATCTATACATCAACTGAACTACATACAGATGAGTACATCTACGTCCTATACTATAAGCTGTCTATACAATTCATTCTCAGCTTAGTTCCTTAACAGTTCATATATCAGATTAGTAAAACATAAGATCAGTAATCCTAATTCATATAACTCACATAGAATCACATATATCCATTAACTTCAAGTTGCTTTTGGCCATCAAAACATATAATCATCAATTAGAACATTGTTTATAAGACTCATATCCCAACACTAGACATTCTCAATGCATTCATCATCATTAAAAACAATTGTTTGTTCGCTCGGAAGATGGATTGTCAATCTTTGAACTAAAGGGAATGTGTAGTGTATTTCGAATCCAAGTGTTCTCCAAACAACTTCACATGGCGAAGCATATCTACAATTGAGGAAATCCTTAATTTCATCTTTAGGCTTAAATTCATCTTCCTCGTCTTGATTACTAACAATGGTGGCAGAAACTGTCATGACCCTTGTTGATATACTTGAAGAGATACTTTATTGATTTGTGCTTGTTGCACCACTCCATATTTATATGTGTTTGATACTTACCCAATAAATTAGAATTGTAAGGTACCACATGTTGATTATCCAGACTTGCCTTCCCTTTGTTTATTGAACGACCATTATCCATTCTCCTATAAAGAGGGTATCCATCCTCATCAATTGTAGTTTGATCTCTATTTTTCTTTGGAAATCCTTTACTACAATTGTTATTTACCATGCATGTACTTTTCCAGTTAGCAGCACCACACGGACCATGCATCATGTACTCCGCAACCAAATCGTGCAGTCTCAAATCAAAATCTTTGTCAGGTATTTCTGTAGATATAATACGATCAACATCCTCAGGATTAGGAATTTTATTGTCCATATTCAAGAACAATAATATGTGGGCATGTGGAAGTCCTCTCTTTTGAAACTCAATTGTGTAAACCACTTTAACAAAATCAAAATGAAAATGAAATATTTGACCAAATATTTGATTGTCCTTAAAATCCTTCATAAGTTTGATCAAGTTTTGACTTAAAGACACGACAGAGAATGTCCGGCCTATCTTCTGATCTTAGACCCCCCTCACTTAAGTACCTATCTATTTATGGCCATTTGGAATTGCACGTGAAAGTGATGAACAAATCCGGATAGGAATAATACTTGCAGATTGTAACGTGGTCCTCCTGTAAATGAATCTGGAATAATCCTCTTTTCGACAGATGAAGGTTCAATATTTCTTTTCTCGACTGCACTTCTAATATCAGAAACTTTATCGGTTCTAAGCTTTACTTGATTATTTCTTATGTATGATATCCTTTCAGATTCTATCATGGTATAACTATCCACCAGGAATTGTTGGAATAGTTTTTTGGAAAAGAAAATATTAGTAGACTGATTGTCGCATTCATGAATTCTATATGCAAAGAACTCACGCATAGTCAGTCTAACTCTTTTCCTCGTTGTAGTTCCACTATCCCTACGAACAACATCAAGTCGATAATTGTCCTCCCCATACGAAAATAAGAGAGGATATTGCAACGAAACATAAGCTGGATGCAGTTCACTTATGCGTTCCAAATGTCCGTCTCATGTCTGTAGAATAACATCTCTTCTTTCCATAGTCATATATATGTCTCCAAGAATGATAGCAGCAACTTCAGATGTTGTTGGAAAGTTATGCATTCTGCCATCAGTGGATCTTTTCTCCATAACTTTTAACTTGAACAACGACTTTTGTCCAGATTGAAGACGTTCTCTTGCATTTCGAAATTGTTCTACAAATGGATTGAACTTATCTATCATCCTTCTAAGTTCATCAACTATTAACGCATCCAATTTTCAATTATTCTCTTCTCCAACTCAGGTTCACTGTGAGATAAAAAAAATTAATTAGAGTATAAAAGATAATGTAAAATATTACTCCCTCCATCCCACTATTATTTGAACATTTGCCAAAAATGTCCGTCCCATTATTAATTGAACATTTCCTTATTTGGAAAAAAACAACTTTTTACTCCTTTAAAAAACACTCTCAAACATCTCTTATTTACACCACATGTCATTATTTTTTACACACTAACTAAAAATTCTCTCTCCAATAAAGTTGAATTACCCATTATATCCCTCTTAAAAAGTCATTTTATCACCTTTAATACCAATAAAAAAAATTAACATTAAAACCCATGCAAACAGTAAATGTTCAAGTAATAAAGGGACGGAGGGAGTATCAAATAAAATATAATTATTTAATATTTATGTTTAATAAAAAAAATATATGTATGTAATAAAAAAATGTACTAACCCGAGCGCTTTAATTCTCTTTGAAACTTCATTATTTGTGTCGTAAATGTATAGTTGAAATTTTTTTGAAGCATTTTCGGGAAGTGGTAGCAAGCTTCCAATGAGATGGTGATTAGCTCCTTAAGTTTAAAGACATATGGTCCACCTCCATTGTTGATTGACCTATCAATTCTCCCACCCATAGAGGTAAAACTAAACATCATGTTGTACGCTCTAATATTCTCGATAAAGTGCTGACTCTTTGCATCATTCCCTAACAAATGGTTTTTAAGAGTTTCAAGGGCTTCTTTCAAGTTTGGAAGTTGAATTTTTCCATTGGAACAACACTGTGGAAATCTTGGAGGATTCAAATTCTTTTTGTTTTTCCACTACGCTCTTCGTACCACATTTTATCATTGCAACAAGTGCACACGTATGTAAAATCACCAAAATCAAGGTAATCTGAAAAAAATAAAATAACAAGTTAAATAGATAAAGTTATGTAATTTAATATAATTAGACTAAATTAAAATAATTACATGATAAATATGAAAAAATAATATTAGTTTCATTTTCTGGGGACATTGATTATGATCAACTTAAAATAATTTATTATTTTATGAATTTAATGATTAAATTAAAAAAATTATATGTAATAACATTAAATTAAAAACATAATATAACAAAAAAATATTAAAATGAAATAGAATATTATAACCCAGATAAAATAAATAACATACCACTGGTTTATGATGTTTGTTGATTTGATGTATTTGAACGCATGTACATAGTATTTTCATCAAAGTTTATTCTCTTTGAAATAAATGATCATGCGTTTTTATTTACATGAGAAAAACGTGCACCACTGACACTTTGATGTTGTTCAACTACTGCCTTCCCTTTATCTACATATTTAAAGTAAAATTAATAATTGAAAAAACATAAAAAAATTGTCTATAAAAAACTAATACAAAATAAATATTTTTCTCACCTTTTAAACTATATCTACCCTTCTTTAATGCTGATATATTTGACATGGCACTTTGAATGCGAGAGGACCGTGTAAAAGACAATTCTTTTTTTTTTTTTTTAAGGTAGAATTACAGATAGGAAATAGATTACATTTCACACGCTCTCACCTATCCATACGTAAATTTCTACCAAAAGACAATATTTTCCAGACTCAATCGTGAGAGAGTGAAAGGATCATCGATCAAACTAGCATTCCTTGAAGCTCCGCAATCTAAGAAAGATAGCAAATCGGTTCCAGAGAATGAACAAATTGTCGCACACAACGACTCGCGCTACAAACCTCCTAAATCACATAAGAACGGACCCAATGGCTACCAGCTCCAACAGGCACAACAAAGTGTCACCATGGGAAAACCCGTAAACGGGAAGAAAACCCATCACATGAGGGAGGAAACCCGAACAACAGGGGAAAAGTAAAATACAGTAGACAGAAAATAATATATAAAAAAACGAAACTAAAATAACACTATATCTAAACTAGAAAACAAACTAAAATAACTCGCAGAAATCATAAAAACGAAAATAAAATGGGATCAAATGGATGACTCACCCGATCGGCCACCGTGGCTCCGACGGGGAGATTCACCCATTGATCCCAACTAAATACGGGTTGCGGTGCGGAGGCGCTACAGGCGGTGCGGCGGTGCAGCAGCTTACACCAGATCTAAAGAGGCGGAGCTGTGTCGGTGGCGCGGTAGCGCAATGGTGCAGCTACTATATTTTCTCCGAGTCAAATCTTGTTTTCTCGCTCAGTGATGTTGAAGATGGGCAGAGGTGATGGTGGTCTTCGGCGGTGCTTAAGTTCTACGCTACAGGAGAGAAAATATTTTAGAGAGAGAGAGAGTTGTCCCTTCAATATCATCTCTTAATTGCTTCAATCCTATTAAAAGTAAACAACAAATTGAAATGGTTTAAAATATTAAACAGATAATTTATATATATATATATATATAATGTAAATGAATACTCACTATTAGTTATATTAGATAGAGGCGTCATCATTCCACAATCTCGACTTCCTAAAACGTTCACAATAAATTAATTACAATTATTTTTATTTAAATGACGTAAATAGATTATATAATAACTATCTTGAAATAGTAATTATTTTACTATTAAATAACACCTCAACATATATTTTTGTATTATTAAATTAAATAAACACTACCTATCGAGGGTGCTTATTATACGTTTGTTTTGAACACTTTCATTGGGCACTATAGATAAAATATTTGGTGCGTCTTGCTGCCCCATTGATGCTGGAAAGATATTATTCTCTTGAGCATTATTAAAATTTGCATAAACAAATATTAAACTTTCAAATACAGTTTAATATATATATATATATAATAGATATGTATATAATTAATACGTTGAAAAGTAATAAGACTAACCTGGATAAGAGAATTTGTCCTTATTTTCAAGAATGTACTTCTGTAATTGTCTAGCACTCTTAGTTTGTTATTTTTGAATAACTAGATTTAGAGTAGGAAGCAAAATATATAGAGTTACACTCTTGTGTACCAGTTACATGTATGTAACTACTATATCCAATCCAATATATGTAACTACTATATCCAATCCAATAACCCATTACAAATAACACATGACCCATTTACTATATCCAATCCAATAACACATGACCCATTTACTATATCAATTTAACACATACATTTTTTCATTGGTCTTTATTTTACTTCAATTAATTTTTTTTTAATTTTATCATTAAAAAATAATACTCCATTAATTTTTTAAAATTTTATTTTTTTATTTTACTCAATTGATATTTATATTTATCTTTTTAATATTATTTTTTAAATTTATTTTTCTTCCTATTTATCATTTGTGTTTCAAATGATAATTTTTTTAACGTACTTTCTTTTTATGTCATAAATAATTATTCTAAAATTTTAAAGTCTAATAAGAAAATTTTAAAAATAATATTAATTGTTTTTTTTAAGTATTAAATAGTATAATAATAATTTATTTTAAAAAATAAAACTCTCACCCATCTTAGGCAAGTCTTCAATTTTCACCTTATCCTTTTAAAATTTTACTTCATTCCTTACAAATTTCACTTAGTTTTACATTATTTAATTATTTTTTTCATTTGAACGTTCATTTTTTAATCACTTTATTTTAATTTTTTATGAATATAAATTTTAGTTTATAAGTGTTATGATAACCGTTGATAAGTATTATGATATATTATTAGTTAATATGCAGTACTGTACATATTAGTTCATATACAGTATAATATTAGTTTATATTGGTACATGTTTTAATTTTTTCGAGTTTCGAGTTCACATACTTTATGGTAATAGTTCAAATATAGTGTAGTATTAGTTCAGATATTGTATACTATTAGTTCACATACTCTATGGTACTAGTGCAAATATAGTATAGTATAAATTCAAATATTGTATAGTATTAGTTCATATATTAAATACTCTGTAATATTTTTATACCCACATTAATCTCTAGTACTATACAATATATTAACTAGTACTATACCATAGGCGTACTAATACTATATCGTATTTAAACTAATATTTATATTTAACAAAAAATACATAACTTAACACATTTATAATTCCAGGCATACCATGCAAATTAATACATCAATATTAAAAAAATGATATTAACTAACTAGTAAGAAGAACAAAAGTGAGAATGAATCACACTGAAAACACAATTCAATTAATAAATACGATCACACTCAATAAACATATTAATGCATCAACATGTCGATGACCCCAAAGAAAATAATAAAGCTGATGCAATATTATGCTGGTTTCTTTCCCAATTCTCAACTCATTTAAGTTTCTAAATATAAATTTTATTTTTCCATTAGATTATATTATTAATTAGTTTTAAAAAATAATCTACAACCTTAAAAAACTTGTAACAAACCAGATATCATTTTAGAAATAATGAAGACATAACAAAATAATCTTAGTTATTATAAATCAGATTAAAGCTAGAAAGTGAGCATGTCATTTTCATACATTTATACCCAAATTAGAAAAAAATTGAATTTTTTTAGTTTAGTTTTTTTTTTCAATTTTTTTTGTATTTTTTTCCTAAATTTTGGTCATTTTTTGAAAAAAAAAACTGAAAATTTTATTTCATAATTTTATTTTTGAGTTTCATATTTTTTAATATTCGTTATGTTTTTATATTTATTTTTTAAAAGTTAAAAAAATAGAATAATATTTGACTTCGTAGTGATTCATTGGTGAATCGATAGTCGGTGTATAATTATAATTTTAATGAGTTGTATTTTAATTTAATTGATAAAATGGTAATATAGTATTTTACATGTATTTTTCTTTTAAAAAATTTGGGGGTGAAATTAATAAAAAAGAAGGAAAATAACTAATAACCCATGTAAAAAATTGAATTTAGTTACATGTATGTAACTTGTACACATAAGTGCCTAAAAGAATGAAGTGCCTAAAAAAAATGGAGTGTGAATTTATTAAAAAAGGAGGGTAAATAGCCAGTTACATACATGTAACTGGTACACATAAGCAATTGCCAAATATATATACAACCATATTTAAAATAAATTTGTTATGATATAAATTTAATAATTACATCAATAATTTTTTATGTAATAACATTTCTCAAAGTTTAATCTAAATAAATTTTAATAAAGTAATTAAAAAACTATTGTACCTATGAGATAATTAATAACATACCATTCGTACGTTATGTTTGTTGATGTGTTGTTTCTAAGCGATTGTACACAATAACATCTCCATCAAAGTCTATTTTCTCTGAAATAAACGTTTCTGCGTTTTTACTTCCTTGAAACAAACGCGGGTCACTAACATTTGAGTATTGTTCAACTGTCTATTTGCCTTTAACTGCATATTTAAAGTAAATTAATAATTTTAATTAAAAAACATATAAAATTATCCATAAATATTTAATATAATTATTATTTTTTAAAACGTTTTAAATTATATATACAATTTTGACGATGATATATTAGACACTGTACTTTGAAAGCAAAAGGGTAATAAAAAAGACAATACTATTAAAATTAAACAACGAATTGATTGAAACAGTTTAAACAATTAAAGAGATAACTAATATATAAATATATATAGATATATTAAATTTATATTTAATACTTACTATTTGTTAAAGTTAATTGCATTTTTGGTCCCATCAATTATGGGCTCGTTGGGATTTGACCACTAGGTTTTGAAATTGGTTCCGCTCGATTTTTTTATGCAGAATTGGTGTCATACAAAATTTTATTGCAAACTTAGTCCCAAAATCCGTCAAAATTTAACGGAGGGTGTGCCACATGCGATTCATGTGGCCGTTAAGTGTACTTTTTACAGACTTGGTCCCATACGATGCAAACTTGATCACAAACGTTATGAAAAATGCAAAATTAACCATAAATCGTATTCATATCGTTTAAAATATCAAGACCTTAACTTTGTGAAAATTTTAAAATTTATGAAAATTTAATAACAAATTTTAAAATTTATGAAAATTTAATAACAAATTTTTAATACACAAATTTAACAAAACAATTTGAACATAATTTACATTCGTGATAAATTTACTTTTAACACATAAATTAACAAAAAAAATTAATCATATTTTACATTACTGATAAATTTACATAAAATATCATATACGATGTTATCGAGCTTATATGAAATTTATCAACATTTTTTTAATATTCTCTCGATACTTTATTGATATTAGACTCGATATTATTATTACATATCGATATTTTCATTTTTTTTTAAATACCGTGGAATATCATTCTTTCCAATATCAATATCGCTGACCATCAAAATTAGATACAATGAAAAAATTTAACAAAAATAAATGATGTAGGCACACGATCATTTTCCAAAAAAAAAAAAAAAATTAATAATAGTTATGATAATTTAGGTTGAAAATATCGGTATTTGTAGAAATATTGGTACTTCAAAATTTTGAAAATATCAATGAATATATCGATCAAATATCGATAATTGTAAATTTTAACAAAATAATTTAAACAAATTTTATGATAAATTTACATAAAATATAGACCAATATACAATGTTATTTCATATGATATTTATCGACATTTTTTCAAACAAATAAAATCGATATTTATCAATATTTTCAATTTTGAACAATGAGGCACTTGTTATTTTTATTGCATATCAATATTTATCGATATTTTTATTTTTTTTACAAATATTATGGAAATATCCTTCTTTCCAATATCGATATCGATGACCACGAAAATCGGATATATCCATGAAATTATCAAGAAATTTTTCTCACATATCCTCCATATATCCAATTTTTGTCGTCGCCGATATGATATTGAGAAAAATGATATTCCACAATATTTTCTTAAAAAATCGATAAATATCAGTCTCCAATAATAATATCGAGCTTAATATCGGTAAAGTATCGAGAGAATATTGAAAAAAAAATCTTGAAAAAATGTCGATAAATATCAAATGAGACAATATTATATATTATTTTATATTTTATGTAAATTTATCACAGATGTAAATTTGTTCAAATTGTTTTGTTAAATTTATGTATTAAAAATTTGTTTGTCAATTCGATATTAATATTTTCGCAAATTTATGGTCTCAATATTTTCAATGATACATATATTTTCAACCTTGGAAAAAATAAATGTAATATAATAGTTTTAAATCGTGTGGGACCATAAATGCAACGAGTGTTAGGTTTTTTTCCCTCCAAAATGGCTAAAATGTGCCAAGTTTAACTTTTGGATCTTATGGACCACATTTACAACGACATTTAATGGCTGAGTTAACGGTAGGACCATTAATAACATAAATGAGTTAATTAATACTCTTATAAAAATAGTAATAATCAATAGTTAGTAAATAGAATATTGTTGGTCTTGAAAGGAGTATGACACAAGTGTATGGGGGGATGCACTTGTGTATGCAAATCTTTTTCTTTTTAAACAAATCAGGCTACCAGTAGAGTTGTCTTGGACAACTTCTCTGAGTATGTATAACTTTGTTCAGATAATCAAACCACTGAATACTATGAAGTACTCAGTTGAATAACTATCTAAGTAAGTTATATGTGCAGAATTATGGTTGGCCCTTTATCTTTAAACTCCTTTTAATTCTGAAATTCTTCTTAACACATAAACAGTTTTTCAGGGGACTTGTCCCAAATCTATTTTGCACAACTTGTGATGTACTCCCTCCGTCCCGTGATTATTTGCACACTTTCCTTAAAGTGCGTCCCAACATTATTTGCACACTCTAAAAAAGGAAATAACCCACATAATTTTTACCAATATTACCCCTCCTTTATTTTACTTGGGCTCACAACTTAACTCAATTTATAACTTTAGTCAAATCTCCACCCACCTTAGTCAATGAATTACCAATAATACCCCTCTTTTATTCTACCATACACATCATTATATTCTATTTTCTTAATTTTCGTGCCGGTCAAACCATGCATAAAATCCTGGGACGGAGGGAGTATGTCTTTTAAAGATCAGTTTGTGTGCAGTGTATGAATGTGTTACTTGTATGAAATGACTTGAAAGTAAATAACACAAGAGTTTATAGTGGTTCAGAGACTCAAGCTCCTACATCCACTTTTCCTGATTTAACAGGATAATTCCTTCACATGAAATTAACTTGTTTTATAGTGCCAAGGTGCACTGATCAACCACACTACTCCTTAGTGCCTTGATCCCTAGGAATTTTGAGTCTTTGTACTCACTCTCAACTCTGAACTAAACTGTTCTTCTCTTGACAGTTCTAGTTCTCACACTTCTACAGCAACGCTTCTAACTTTCCTTGAAAGGTTTAAGGGTTGAGGTTGGTACTAACTAGTTTGAGATATCCTTTACAATGAAGAACTGTATAAGGATAGAATATCTCTCTAAGCTCGATTGATATACAATGTGTTTCAGGCTTAGATGAACTAGAAGTGTATGGAAACTAAGAATGAAGTATTCTTTGTAAGCTTGAAGGCTTGTATGCTTTGTAGTTTCCTTGGATAGTTGGATACTCAGTTCTTGTACTACTTGAATAGCTTCCACAACTCCAGTATTTATAGAGCAAAGTGAGGTTATGTCCGTTGGAAAGACAGCCTCAAATTGTCTATATTAGTCCTCCTTAGACTTAGCATCTTGAGGACAGATTCTTGAAAGTGACATGTCCTTATTTTGGGAAGTAAACGACTTGTAGCTCTTTATCTTGACTTTAATGTACTCTTCCCAATGTCTGACTTGAAGATTCAGCAGTCAAACACTAGACATTCCTTCTGATCATTGATTCCATAATAAAGGAGAACTTTCCTTAATTATCATCAAGACTGATCTGTGCTCAAGCTTATCTCCTTCAGCTAGGGGTGTAAGTGAGTCGAGCCTACTCGCGAGCTACTCGTGCTCGACTCGAAAAAAGATCGAAATCGACTCGAAGTTAATCGAGTCGAGTCGAGTTTCGAGCTACTCGAGTAGCTACCGAGTTCGAGTTCGAGCTCATAAATACTTGGCTCGAAAGGCTCGCGAGCTTAATCGAGCTTGAACAATATTTACTATTTTGCCATTAATATATAATTTATATTTATATACGAGTAATCGAGTCGAGTCGAGCTTGAGTTTATTTTAGAAAAATATATGTTTTGAAATTAATTTTGAAAATTATATAGGTAATCGAGTCGAGTCGAGCTCGAGTTTATCGAGTTTCTTATCGAGTCGAGCTCGATCTTTAAAATTTTAGGCTCGATCGAGTCGAGTCGAGTTTCGAGCTTCGAGTATAACAATTGAGTCGAGTTTCGAGTTCAGCACTGCTCGGCTCGACTCGGCTCGTTTACACCCCCACCTTCAGCTGACTTATCATTTTCAGCAATGTTGGCTAGCTTCTCCAGTTGAGTTGGCTCCACATCTTCACTAATCATAATTGATTGCTTCCAAGTAGACATGTTCAACCGCATGAAACCGCCGGTTACGGTTAAAAACCGGCGGTTTCGGTTTTGCATTTTCGGTAACCGAAACCGAACCGGCAAACCGCCGGTTCGGTTAAAAACTGGCGGTTAGGCGGTTTTTGGTTTTTTTTTTTTCTTTCTCTCTCCGTTTTTGCTCGTTTTCACTCCGTTTTCGCTCGTTTTTTGTTCGTTTCAACTCTTTTTTTAGAAACTACATTACTAGAATTAAAAAAAAATTATATAACTTAAATTTATACATAAAAATAGAAGAATTGTGTATTAAAAAAATAAAAAAATAATTAAAAAAACAGGCAAACCGGCGGTTAACCGCTAAAACCGGCGGTTTCGGTTTGCCAAAACTTGCAACCGAAACCGAACCGCCATTTTCCGGTTACGGTTCGGTTTTTGAACCGTAACCGGCGGTTTCGCCGGTTCGGCGGTTTGCCGGTTAAAAACCGCCTGTGTCTACTGCCAAGTATGCATTCTTCCATATCAGTGGACTTGACCCTATCAGCATAGTTGTTTCTTGACTTAGACTGGATTTGTACACTTCTGGTTTAGTGTGCTGATCAACTCTGCTGGACATTCCTTCTGATCTTGAATCTTTGCATATATGTAGACTTGGTCTAACTGATGTATTTGATCATCAGAGAGGTTGTCTCTATTCATTGCTGAATTAACTTATTAGCACAGTTGAGCTTTGACCATCAACAAGGTTGGGGTCTTCTTGATTCTGAGTCTTGAGAGAACTTGATTCTTGCAATCTTCTTAGATTGAGTTCCCCCTCAACTTATGCATCTAAAGCATCTATAAGCTGCCTAACATGTCAGCTTGTCAACTAGCCTGATCTATATGTTCCAACATTCCTCAAACATATTCATTGAATTTGACTTATCTTACTTGGCATGTCTTAAGGGGTTTTGGTATCTTAATCAAAATCCCATTTTATTCCCAACAAATATTAATAACAGAAAATGAGATCAAATTATCCTATTCATATACATTGTACATTTAGGGGGTGTATTCAATTGGGATTCTATTGGATTTTTTTTACTTTAAAATTACGTGGATTAATAAAATCCATAGAGTTCATACATAGTTTGACTGACTTTTTTTATTGATTTATATGGATTTTGATAGACTTGACAGGATTGTGAAATATATTTTTTTTATTTATTTACATAGATTTTCAAAAACTTCGGTGCTGGAACTATTGATGTGTAGAGTTTTTTTTTAAATTAATATAATATATATAGGTATTTTACCAATAATATATATATATATATATATATTCACGGGATATTATTTATCAATAATATATATTATTATTAATTTATATATATTATTTCGGGGATATTCGCGGGTCGTACATAAGACCCAGACCCGACCCATTTTCAATATGGGGCGGATTCGACCTGACCCAAAACTTGTGGGGTGGGGCGGGTACCTGCGGGTCGGGTTAATATTGTCATCCTTACTTCTAACCTTTCGTCTTCAGAGTTCTGTGATAGAATCCGTTGAAATCTCTTGTTTTTAGAAGAGATTTTGGATAGTGAAATTTATTTATATTTTTTTAAGAGAATACAACAAATTCATAGAGTTTTAAAACCCATAAACTCTTGAATACCTAAAGATTTTTATACACTTTTTAAAATCCGTATTGAATACCTCAGAATTTTTAAAGACTATTGAAAATCCGAATTGAATACCCAAAACTTTGAAAGTCCAAAAAAATCCTACAGAATCCACAACCAATACACCCTTAATAGTAATAATTAATAAATTAATAAATAGTCACGCATTCATATAAAAACTATAGTACTAAGTAGTAATAGTATCCTCCCACCAACACAGTAAACTATTTAATTCGAGAACACGCGTCCAAGGGCGGAACCAGGATAAAAAAAAAAGTAGGACGGATTGAAAGCCTACACTAAATACAGTAAAAAAATTAAAAGTTAAAATTTTATTTAGTTTTAGGATTATTTTTTTACCAACAAACAAATGATAATAATTGTGTAGGTTTAATATGAAGATGTCATTTTTTACTTAAAATTACTTAATTTGATAATGATTGCTTATATATTATTTTGAAATATATATAATCAATAATATATTTATATTATTTTCACTATTTTTTAGTTATTTGAAAGATATATTGTATATTTGTAATGCAATTTTTCTTTTCAAGAAATTTAAAAAATTACACAATAGTGTTCTTTATTAAAAACAAACTTATTTTAATACAAAAAGGTTTGAATTGTGGGCCATATGTTGTCATTGGGCCTAGATAAATATCTTAGGGGCGCGGTTATACACACACCAACCTATTGAGAACATCCACTGGATGAGTACACACACAATAAGTTGAGGACACCCACGTGAAAATCTCAAAAATACCCTTCTCTCCATTAAAATCATTAAAACCCTAGATCCTTCACTCATTTGGTACACCCACCCCATTTTCGCCTCCTCCGCTTCCCTCACACGAGCGGCGTCGTCCGTCATCGGCAACATCGCCACCCCCGGTTCGCTAGCGCCACCCTCCCTCTCCACGTCTCCGCGGCGCAAAGCCACCGTCCCTCCCCACGCAGCGACAGTGCCGCCGTCCTGTTCCACGTCGCAGCGGCACAACGTCCTCCTACCCAACACGGCGACAACGTCGCCCTCTCTCCCAACGTCGCCGCAGCGCAGCTCCGCCTCACTCCTCACGTCGCCGCCCTACAAATCGGAAAAAATCAGGTTGGAAAAAATGTGCGACCGCCCTTCCCCTCCCCATCCCTCGCGCGGCCGCTCCTTTCCTCCTTCGAACGCCGCCACCGCTAGAGAAGGGCGAATCCTACGCCGCCGCCCCTGCCCTCGTCCGCCACCGCCCATCTCCCCTCGCCGCCGCTCGTTTCAAGGTAGCTAGGGTTTTTGAAAAATTTAGGAATTTTAGGAAAATTAGGGTTTTTAGAAGTTCGGGAATTATTTTCGAACATATTGAGTTTGTTTTGGAATTTTTTTTGAACAATCTGTGTTTATTTTGGAAAAAATTTCGAACATCTGGTTCGATCTTTTTTTCGGACAAATTTGGAATTTTTTCGAACATATTGAGTTTGTTCATTAAAAATTTTTGGACATCTCAACTTTGTTTGGGTAAAATTTTCGAATATATTAAGATATATTTTTTTGTTGTTGAAATTTTGTGTTTTTAGGAGTTTTTTTTTTCAAAAGTATGGTGTTTGTTTTGGTGGTGATGATTCCGGCGTGAAATGGAATGGGTGGTGTTGGGATATTCATCCCGCCCCTAATCTGATTGCAATTTATAGTTTAAGTTTTGATGGCCAAAATCAGATCAGAAGAGTACAGGTTAGATCAATAATTTTAGAGATTATTGACTACAAGCTCCTTACTTTTGAGATTTGTTGCAACCCACTCCCTGCGAATATTTGGCCCCAACCCCACTCCCAAATATGATGTGATTTTCCTCTTTTACCCTTTCATTCTCCTTTATTTGATATTCTCCTTTATTTGATATTTGATAAAGTTTTCATTTTTTAATTTGTTTGGAATAAAAAGGCTCCCCGTACAAGCTTCTGTCAGAAGACATATCCCTTTCGGCGACATCCAATCTGCCCCGTCTAAAAGCGTGGTGCTTCGAAATTATAGAGGACGGAGGAGAGGCTTTCGTGAGTCTGTTCCGCCATTAAAGGTGCATGGTAAACTCAATTTACCTGATAAATTCTAGATCTGCCCTGCTTCTTCGGGGCTTCGAAAACTCTCAATCGGGTCAGGGTTTCCTTCTGGATCTGAAATCGACGAAGCTCATTATAAACCCCAACAGCACGGCAAGCTCTTACACAGAGGGCGAGGCGTCGGAGGAGTATTTCATCGGCGTTAAATAAATCACAGTCGTCGGCGAAGCTCTGTCCGTCAAGGATTCCTATTTCTCCTTCGATAAGGACGGCGTGGGCGGGACCAAATTGAGCACCGTGCAGAATTATACTTCCCTTCATTCTTCGATTTACTCGGGCTTTTGATAAGGTCGCCATCGTGACTGAGCCCTGTCGCCTACGAGAGGTAAGTTTTTGGTGGTTTTTTCGTCCCCTAAGAGATGAGGGAGAAGATGACTACTTCTAGTTTAAGCTTTGAAGGCACACGTGTATGCTTAATAATCGTGTTTGGATTTTGTGATAATATCAAAATGACCAAATTAGCTTCAGGTTTATATATAATTGGTTTTATATTCTTTAATCCATCGACATGAACAGATGGAGTCCTTTTATATTCTTTAATCCAAGCCCCAAACCAAATAGTATACGCTGTTGTTTGTGAGGGAAATGGTAAGATTGTGGCTTTTTATTGTGTCTGAGATTGATGCTTTAGTTTCTATAATTTGTTTTACTGCATTGTAATTGTGGGATCCTTGAAAATGAGTTACCAATAATAGAGTGCATCACTAACATTGAATTTCTGTTGGTTTTTTATGATTGGTCTTAGTTGGTGCACAAGTTAATGCTTGCAAGACCAAATCTCTTGAGAGATTTACTGTAGTGATTCATTTTTAATTATTGTTGTATGTGTATATATATTTTCCACTTCATGCTTTTTAAGCCAATTATAAATGGACATTGGAATTGCTTTTGATACGATTATTTTGTGCCTTTTACTTTGAGAAGTGATAGTTTTTTTTCAGCTTTCGGTGAATGATCTATTGACCATCTATTGTACATCTATGTAGGATGTTGCAAGTCGTCTGAGTCTGAACCAAGGATCATTAAAGCATTATAGCATAAATAGTGATTTTCGGTCTAAGAGAGGAGTATATGTCCTCTTCAATTTTCACTTTTACTAATTTCAGTTGTTAATTTGAATGTTGCTTCATTTTTCTCTCAGTATTGGTATGCTTTCCTTTTCGGTGCCCTCTCTCTAATCTCACCATACTATGTTCTTTCTTGCTTATTTTCTTGAATGTTTTATTGGATTGCTAATCTGATATCGTAATCCATATGGGTTTTATTTCTTTCGCATTCGATTTCTGTGGGGGGGAAAAGGGAAAAAAAAACTATTTATTCCCTAAATGTAAATTAATCTCTTAATTAAAGCTCGAATTGGGTTTTGCTTGTATCAAATTTTATGTTATTGGGGTATGTATGAAATTAATTTGGTAGCTTAAGATTGGAGGAGATGTCAAGATTTATAAATCCTTGTTCTGTTTGTTCTATAAGTACTGGTTGTTGGTATTAGAATGTCAAAAATGGGTTTCAATGCATATAAATCCCTGTTCTGTTTGCTCTTGATGAACATCTGCATTGTTCATATTATTCTTGGTTTTTAGTGCTAAGATCAATCGGAATTGTTCATATTATCAAGAAAGAAAGAAAAATAAAAGGTGTACTAAGGAAAAGCCATTCTTCTCTTTTACATTTTGTGGAATGCATTCATTTCCTGCTTGTTAGGATCAATTTTTAGATTAAAAGGAGTTACTGCAATATTTAGATGACAGTGTCAAGTAATGAATGAGATTTGGGAAAACTAACTAGTAATCTGTTTTGCCTCTGTACTATAAAAATTGATTTTTTTTTTTTGTGGCACAACTTTCTCAATGAAAAAAATGAGGCACTATATATGTAGATGGTAATTTTTTTTTTTTTAGTGGACATATTGAGTTCTTTTGATTGTCCAATCGAATAGTATCGAATAACCATTTGAATATCGAATCGAATTTATTATTTGATGATTAAACGTATACGAATATTCAAATATTATAACGAATAAGAATTGAATACTGTGGTATTTGATTCGTTTACAACCCTATAAACTCCCAAATTGAAATTGATTTTGAATATTAGATAAGTTACTAAAACTAAAATATTTGAACACTAAGTGTTGCAAGGTTGAACACTAAATGTTGCAAAGTTGAACACTAGGCGTTACAAAGTTGAACACTGAGACAAGTTCGGTTTAAGGTTTATGTTTAATTACTTATCTAATATTCAAATTTAATTTTAATTTAAGTTTTGGTATGTACTTATGTTATATTTAAACTCTATTTAGATTTAAGGTCTATGTTTAATGAATGAATCAATCAATTTCAATTTAAGTTTAGTATCTTATGTAATGTTTAAATTTAATTTAAGATTTAGTGTTTAAAGTTTAGTACTCCCTCCATTTTTTAATAAGTGTCATTTTAGCTTTTTTCAACAAATTAAGATAATAAATTGTAGTCTATATTACCCTTCATTAATTATACTAATTTTAATATAGAAATTTTATTTGATAAAGAATGTGGTCAAGAATGTAGCTAGTATTCATAATCAAATTAATTTTGGTATAAACAATTTTTGTGAAATTTATTTATGAAAAATATTTATGGTAAATATATAAGGGTAAAATAGTCAAAATTAAAGGAAAAACTCTAGAATGACACTTATTTTAAAATTAGTTAAAAAGCCAAAGTGACACTTATTAAAACACGGAGGGAGTACCTTATATGTATTTTTATGTATTTCAATTTAAGTTTAGTAACATTGTGTCAATCGTATGAGATAAACTTAAATGAGTATATAAGACTTAATAGATGAGTATGAGATGAATATTACATAAGTTACTAAACTTAAATGGTATATATAGTACTAAACATAAACCTTAAATCTAAATTGAGTTTGAATATTAAATAAGTTATTAAAACATAAATTAAAATTGAATTTGAATATTATATAATTTACTAAATTTAAATGGTATATATATTACTAAACATAAACCTTAAACCTAAATTGAGTTTGAATATTGCATAAGTTACATTAAATTCAAAATGTAAATATTACCTAAGTTATTAGAACATTAATTGAAATTGAGTTTTAATCTTCCTAATTTTCAAATTCAATTTAGGGTTTATAGTTTAAATTTTAAGCTCATTTAGCAAGTTCATTTAGCAATCCTATGAGATTGTTAAGGGAGACATTGTGAAACATATCAAGGAATTTGGAGCCACTGACAAGTTGGGTAAAAGGTGTAATGCTTCCTTCATTACCCTCATTCCTAATCTCCAAAAGCCCGAAGCAAGGAGTTTATGTCTATTTCACTCGTGGGTAGCATGTATAAAATGATCTCTAAATTACTGACAAACAAAATTAAAAGAGTCATGGAAAAGTTCATCTTACAAGAACAAACAACTGCTAGACAGACATTGTGATCATTAACGAAGTCATTGAAGAAGTAAGAAAGTTCAAGAAGGATGTTGTTATATTCAAAGCTGACTTTGCCAAAGCCTCCGACTCTATTCATTAGGACTTTATCGATCAGGTCTTGATGAGAATATTAATAGTAGATAAGGTACAAAAACTTAAATTGAATCATTCATTAAATTTATATATATATATATATATATATATATTTTTTTTTTTTATTTATTTATTTATTGAATACTCCATCCGTTCCAAGAGAATTTACACCCTTGGGACTGCATACATTTTAAGAAATGTGCACGGAGTGATGTCTTAATATAGTTTTGTAAATTTTTTTAATTAAATAAATAAAATGGTAGATTGAATGTGAAAAGGTAATGACATATGAGTAAATATGTGTATATTTTGAGAATGGAAGTTATGAGTGAAGTATAATGTGCCACAGTCCTAATAACGTACTGTCTCAGTGTTCAACCTTTAACACTTAATGTTCAAATTTACAATACTTAGTGTTCAACCTTTAACACTTAATGTTCAAATTTACAATACTTAGTGTTCAACTTTTATTGTTGGGTGAATGTATATAGTCTTTATTTTATTTTCTTTAAAGAAAGATTTCATATTAAGACTCAATTTTTAGATTGAGTTTCAATATAAGTACTCAATTTTTTGGATTTAGGGTTTAGTATGATATCCATTTTTTTTTAATTTAGTGAATGAATCAATCTCAATTTAAATTTAGTATATCAAATTTAATTTAAGATTTAATATCTTACAAAGTGTAATATTCAAATTTAATTTAGAGCTTATATAAGGTACTAAACTCAAATCAATACCACGATGTTTACTTTTGAGTTTGAGTTTAGTTTAAAAAATCGATTTTTGAAAATCTTGAAATCTTAAAATTTTATTAGTAATATACTAATATGTGTATTTTTTTAGTTTTAAAATAATAAAAGATTTAACTTTATCTTCCATTATAAACAAAAGGAACAAAAAAATCGAGAATTAATTTGTTAATTAATTACTTTCGGCCATAAAAGCAGTGCACATACTACAGTAGTTTTTAATTAATTTGTTAATTACATATTACTCTCAAGTCATAGAATTAGTTTGTTAATTAATTAATTCGAGAATTAGTTTTTCACTACAGTAGCAAGAACATTGGAAAAAAAAAATATATCCTTAAGAGCAATATTCCAGCAAAATAACAAACATCAAATCACATCTCAGTTTCGACTTCATCTTCTTCCTCTCAAGTATGAATTGGGTCCAGTGCTCCATTAAAACCATCTGAAGCTTTACAGGTTTCACTCGATTGCGAGGCAACACACGGTGGTGCTCGAGGCGGCGATGCGGTGGCTCTGTGTGGCGCCGTTCAATTTTTTTAAACAAGGCACATCTCCACCATGGGAACGAAACACCTCTCGAAAATCGCGGTTATACAGTAGCGGCGCACCTCCTAGCATTTTCCGGTGACAATTCAGCGAGGGAGAGAAAAATTACCTTTTGGTGATGGTGGAGAGATTGGTTTGTCAAGATAAATGAATCAAAATTAGAAAATAGGGGCATGTCTTGTTATAGAAAATTCAACTTCCCTTTCTTCACAACCCTTTCTTTCCGGAATAGTTAGTGGGAGGTAGGTGGGAGATAGGGCATTGGGAAGACAAAAAAGTAAAAAGTGGGACATTACTTTTCAAAAACAGAAATTACCTAAGGGGTATTATGGTCATATTTCCTATCATTTGGGAGCTTCTTGCAACATTTTTTTTTGGGTTTTTTTGGGAGGGAGTGGGTTGCTATAGGTCACCCCCACAAGGGACCTAACAGTGAGGCACCCATAATTTTAATCTAGAACTAAGTTTCCTAAGCTGTTCTATAAAGCTTAGAAGTATTGATGTTTGTCTAAGTCTAAGTCTGAGGAATCAGTTGTATGTATATCAGCTGATTGCTCATTTGTATTAACGCGCACCTGCTAAAGACTTAAATAGAAGAAGACTAAAGACTAGAAGTCATCGGGAGCTCATTAGTGAAACCAGGTCTGAAGGTTGTTGTATACCTTATAGACTGAAAGTAATTGTATGATAATTTGCATTCAAATTCAAAAGTCAAATCAGCAGATATGAGCTCGCCTGATCTTGTCTAAAGAAGGCTCAATGAACATTCAAGTCCAGCTCATCTGAAGATACATGTGACAGTTAACATTGATGAATGAAACACCTTAACAAGTGTTAGTTCATTTATGATTAACTAAGTCAAAGAAAATAGAGGCAGCAATAACAGAAGACAAAGAGAATGTCGGTCTAGATCTGAATTGCTCTATCAGAAGACAAGACAGTTGTTCAACTACCAAGTTGATGTGGACCAATGAGAAATCAACACGAAGCTATGAAGTTGACCAAGCAATAGGTCGTACAGAGATCTGCCAGATGCAGTACGAAGCATTAAATGCACCTTACCTCTTTAGGTAATGTCGTACCAGAATATCTGCAAGAAACTCTCCCATGAACATATCAACCATACTTAGAAGATTTGGTGCAATGGCTAGTTCTCACCAACGGCTAGTTTCTGGAGCTCAAATCTCTCTATAAATACAACATTTGTTCTTTGGAACAAGGTACCGGAAACCATACAAGCAAGAACTCTCTTTACGCATTCAACTGATATCAAGAACAGCCAGTTTCAGAAATATCTTAAGTGTTCGAGTTCTTTAGAGCCAGCAAAGTTTTCTAACCTTAGTGCTCTAAGTTTCTGATACTAAGCCTGCATAAAGAATCCAATCTTCAGTGCTTAGAACCAGTTGGTTATACACACATCTTTATATTTTGTTATATTTTGTATAAACCCCTATAAAGGTTACTTGTTACCTCACCAACAAGTAGATCCGTAACCTCAGATTGTAGTTGAGGTTCTCGATCGAAAGACTTCTCTTGGGACTATAAAGAAATAAGATAGTGAATTTCTCTATCTTATTAGAGAGAGTGGACGTAGGATATTGAGATCCGAACCACTATAAATACTTGTGTTTTTATTGCTTACTTTACTATTTTGTATTCATATTCATACTGTTCATATCTTTTAAAGGCATAGATTTATCAAAGAGTCAATATCCTCCAAGTGTTTGTTTTCATAATTAGCAGTTATCAAATCAGCTGATAAGTCTACATTGTTTTCAAAGACATTCTTTAAAAGAGGTTTTCATAAAAAACCCACGAGTCTAAACACGTAGGGCCTACACATTTCCGCACATATAGCTTTTGAGATAACTCTCAAACTGACCAACTAAATTCAGCAGCTAGTAAGGTTGTTATCTTAATCTGCTATATTACCCTTCCGCACTCTACAGATCAGAACATCTTATTTTTTTGAACCGTGGCCATATCTTAGACACTACAGTCCAATACTCTTGTTTTAAAGATGGGCAAAGAGTGGGCGGCCAGCCATACAATAGGTCTGCCCAATACTCTTGTCTTTGCCACATTTTTAAATCGACTTATTTTTTTTAAAGTTGAAAACTTACACGCGTTCTATTTAACAATTACTCTAATGTAGAGTTATTTCTAACTTTCTCTTATTCCACATCATTGTTTCTACACAATCATCTTCCTTGTCACATATTGACGAAGAAGTATTCCACTAAAATAAGATGTAATTAAATAAAATTAATACACAATATTAAAAAGTTTAATAAAATAAATATATGAAAAAGAATAAAAAAGGGTTAAAAATTAATAGGGAATAATATATTTTAATTCAGTTCATATCTTTTGTATATATCTCTTTGATATGGTTTTTGTATTTAAATTAATTATCTCATTGTAAATACTTATTATATTGGATTATTCCTATCACCTCATTAACGGTGATCACATACCTATTCTCATGTGGTATCAGTCTGACTCATCGAAACCCTAATTTAATTTCTCTCTAAAGCCTCACGCTAAATTTCTCCCTTTCCCCCATGGCGGCGGTCACCCCTCCCACTGATATTCCTCTCAATGTGTTGGTCCATCTTTTGACCATCAAATTATAATCCTCCAACTATCTCCTTTGGCGAAATCAGGCAGTTCCGGTGTTGTCAAGCTATGATCTCGTCTCCCATGTTCTTGGTACGACCCCCGCTCCGGCCAAATTGATCACTACATCTGGTGAATCGACTCATAAACATGCGTATATTGCTTAGTTTTTAAAGGATCAGAAGATCCTTAGTCTCCTCCTCTCCTCAGTTTCTGAAGAAGCCATGGCTAAGGTCATCGGTTGTGACACCTCACGTGTTATTTGGGTTGCTCTCGAGGCCGCATACAGTCACACCTCGGCCCCTCACATAAATCAATTGCGAAATCAGTTACTTTCTCTTTGTCGTGGTTCTACCTCTGTTGACGACTACAACAAGAATTTTCGTGCTCTCTACGATCAGTTTACTTCTATTGGAAAGCTCGTCGATGACGGCGATAAGTGTCATTGGTTCCTCACTGGTCTTGGCCCTCAGTTCACTAGTTTCTTAGATACTCGCATGGCTATGTCGCCCATACCTGCTTTTCGAGATCTGATCCATCAGGCGTTAAACTTTGAGTAGTTTACTCCCTCAATAGACTTCTCGTCCTCCCCCGTCCCGGCTTCTCGCCCTGGTCCCAAATCTCAACATCCCTCTTCTTGATATTCTGGTGGCCAGGCAACCACTGGCTCCTCGGGCCCTGCTCGCCATCCTCCCACATGTCAGATATGCCGCCAATAGGGTCACTATGCGAACCAGTGCCCTGAACGGTATGCTCGTCCTACTCCTTTTACGGCAAACCTTGCTCATGCTCTTGACACTCAATGTCGTGTGTCGCAGCCTTCGGCCTCTGATTGGTTTCTCGACAGTGGTGCCTCTTCTCACATGACTCCTCGCTCCGCTAGTTTTGATAATCTTCATCCATATTCTGGTAACGATAATGTTGTTGTTGCAAATGGTTCCTCAATACCGATCACTCATGTTGGGTCGTGTTCGTTGAATAAGGGTGTTCGCTTATTAGATGTGCTTGTTGTTCCGCATCTTACTAAGAAACGTTTATCCATCAGTAAGCTTACTTCCGACTTTCCTGTTGATGTGTTATTCACTAATGACTCGTTTGTCATCCAGAATCGAGTGACCTAGCAACCCTTGGCGAGGGGTCGGCATAGTCGAGGACTCTATGCTCTGGAGCAGGGCACTCCAGCCTTGGTCGCTGCTTTACGAAGTTCGTCGCTGAAGGCTTGCTTTGAGTGTTGGCATAGTAGATTAGGCCATGTTCCTATTTCTGTCGTTAAATTATTGAATAAATTGGGCTTGTTGTCCCTTACGTCTATTTTGCCCAAACCGGGCCTTTGTACTCCGTGTCAGTTGGCTAAGAGTAAACACTTATCTTTTACGTTAAATGAAAAGTGAGCTTCTCATGGTTTGGATTTAGTTCACTGTGATCTTTGGGGACCTGCCCCTGTTGCTTCTAATGACGGTTTTCGGTATTATGTAATTTTTGTGGTTGATTTCTCCAGATTTACTTAGCTTTATCATCTGCATGCCAAGTCTGACTTTCATGACATACTTGTTCGGTTTCACACCTTTGTTTACAATCTGTTTTCCACTTCCCTCAAGGCGTTCCAGAGTGATGGTGGAACTGAGTTTATTAATGGTCGTGTTCGTGGCTTCCTTGCCGACCATGACATTCATCATCGCGTCTCCTATCCTTACACTCCTCAACAGAATGGTCGCGTTGAACGCAAACATCGTCATGTCACTGAAACTGGGCTCTCACTTCTGTTTCAGGCGAGCATGCCTGCTCACTTCTGGGTTGATGCCTTCTCCACGACTGTCTACATTATCAACCGTCTGCCCATACCTGTTCTTGGGGATAGGTCGCCCTTTCAGGTTCTGTTCGGCTCTGCTCCGAACATTACCAACTTCAGAACATTTGGTTGTCGAGTATTTTTGTATCTTCGTGACTATGCTCTCTACAAGCTTGCTCCTCGCAGTGCTCAATGCATCTTTATGGGTTACAGTTCCTCCCATAAAGGGTTTCGGTGTTACGATCCGATCACTTCCCGCTTCTACACTACTCGTCATACTCAGTTGGATGAATTTGTGTTCCCGTTCTCGGCAGCTCATGTTCCGTCCTCGCCTATTAACTCCCTTAAGATCAACTCATTTGTGGAACCACCAGCTGCTGCTTGCCAGACTCCATGCAGTCTCTACCTTGACCTACCAGAACCAATCCTGCCCCCTACTCGCCCAACAGTTCAGCAGCCTCCTGCTCGCCCGGTAATTCAGCAGCCTCCTGTGCTCCCAGTCGCTCAGCAGCCTCCTGCTCGCCCGGCTGCTGATCCACCAGTTGCTCGCCCACTTCCTGTCCCGACTCACCTGATGGTTACTCGTGCCAAATCTAGGATATTCAAGCCTCGGCACATTGCCGACATTGCGACCACTAGACTCCTGTCCGCCCTCTCGGTCTCTGACGAGCCTAAGGGTTTCAAATCGGCCCTTAAGCATCCGCACTGGTTAGTTGCAATGCAATATGAGCTCGATGCCCTGCATGCTAATCAAACTTGGGAGCTCATTCCTCGCCCCCCATCTACAAACATTGTTGGTTCGAAATGGGTCTTTCGCACCAAATTTCTTGCGGATGGCTCAGTTGATCGTTACAAAGCTCGCCTGGTCGCTCAGGGCTTCTCGCAGGTTCCTGGCCTTGACTTCTCGTACACATTCTGTCCCGTCGTCAAGGCTGCTACTGTTCACATCATCTTGTGTATGGTTGTTCGGAATTAGTGGCACATGCACCACCTCGATGTAAACAACGCCTTTCTCTATGGAAAACTGACGAATATTGTTTACATGGCTCAACCTCCTGGTTTTGTTGATTCTCATTTTATCGACCATGTTAGCCTCAAGAAAGCACTTTATGGTCTTCGACAAGCTCCCTTTGCCTGGTTTGTTTGTTTCAGTGGCTTCCTTAAGAATTTGGGTTTTCTGTGCAGCCGAGCAGATCCTTCCCCCTTCTACTTCAGACATGGTAAAGTCACACTATACCTCTTGCTTTATGTGGATGACATTATTGTTACAGGGAGCGACTAGGATGTTATTCGGCGTTTTATTCGCCGTGTCAACAAGGAATTTGTGATCAAAGATCTTGGTCGCCTCAGCTACTTCCTCGGTCTCAAGGTCACTCACTCGGCAGATGGTCTCTTTCTCAACCAGGCGAAGTATGCTCGCGATGTCTTATCTCGGCCTGAGTTGGTCGAATCAAAGCCAACCTCCACTCCCCTTGCGGCCGGGGAGTCCTTGGTCAGTACAGGTGCCCCTTTTGCCGACCACACTCTATATCGCTCGCTCGTCGGCGCTCTCCAATATCTAACGCTCACTTATCCTGATCTCTCATATGTTGTGAACTGTAGGTCCCTAGTTGAGTTGTAAGATTGAGTAAGCTAGTAAAAGTCTAGAGGGGGGGTGAATAGACTTTTAAAAATATTTCAAAATATCAAAGTACAATATGCGGAATATCAAAATTAACAATGAGCCCTTAAGATTTATACTCAACTATTTCGATGAACACTGATCTTGTCTATTCTATATGCAAATTAATCAATTAAGCAATATAATCAATCAAACACAAATAAACAGTAAGTAAATCAACACGAGATTTATAGTGGTTCGACAAATTGTCTACATCCACTCTCACAACTCCAGTCGTGAAATTTTATTAAACTCTTCTCTTCGAGTGTGTTCTTGTGATTTTAAGTCCCAAGATATAAGACTTCGATCTTTTCGAATATACCACCAGATATATCTTCGATCTAACAACTAGCTTATGAACAAGTAACTAGCAACTTGATTAACAACAAAAACTATAAAGAAAACTTCTCTATATGTAGTAGCCTTCTTGAATATGAACTTGTCTTCTCTGGCTTCAACTTCAAACTTGCTTGAACTTTGTGAGTTTTCTTCGCTTTGATTTCTTCAGTATACGCTCTTGATCTCGTAGTAACAGTAGTCTTTAATGTAAAATATCTTCGTGTATTTATAGTGTAGGTTCCCAAAGTTGAGTTAATATCGAGGGAAGCTAAAGAAAATGTCTAGAGGGGGGTGAATAGACTTTTCTAAAATCTTTCGATATATCAGAATACAATGTGCGGAATACGAAATTAATCAACGAGCCCAATTAAAGTTTATACTCAACTTCTTAATTCGAGAACTCTGTTCTATACTCAACTTGTCTTGTTCAGTTATGTATGTAAACAGTTAAGCAATTAAATAAAACAGTAAAGTAAACAACACAAACAATTTATAGTGGTTCGACAACTTGTCTACATCCACTCTCACAACCCAGTTGTGATGTTTCCACTAACTCTTCCAATCGAGTACAAAGTGTGTGTGTTCTTGTAATTTTAAGTCCCAAGAAAAAGACTTAGATCTTCTCGACTATACTACCAAGTATATCTTCGATCTTACTAGAAATTTAACAAGTATCTAGCACCTTGAAAAATAACAAACAAAAACGTAAAACTTATTCAGTAGCAGTCTTCTGGTTTCTTCACTTGACTTCTGACTTGCTTTCTGAACTTCAATAAACTCTGTGAGTAAACTTCTTCGAATGCTTCAGTATCGCTTCAGTATGTGGATTTGCAGTAGTTCAGTAGTCTTGAATCGATGAACACTATGAAGTATTTATAGACTTCTAAAATCAAGAACTTTGTCAGTTGTAACCAACTCTTCTTGAAAACTAACTTGTAACTGCATCTTCTTTATCCATCCACGCGTTTCAGTAGTTAATTAGTTATTTCTAACTAACTCTTTTAATCTTATCTTTATACGCGCTTCATTTTTTCTTCAAGTTGACTTGTCTTGTTGAGTCTTGTGGACCACCTGTCTTGAGTAGTAGACTTCATTCTTCTTGTCTGGTCTTCTTTAAGCGATCTTCAATAGTAGACTATTCTAATCCTAACAAGACTATTACATTACTTTAAGCTTGTAGCTTAGTCAACTTATAAAACTATACAACAAATATATCTATTACATACGAAAATCATGAGCTCTATACAATGATTATTATAGCTCAATAACAATCCAACATGTATATAATCAGCAAATATGAAGTACTTATAAATTGTACTTATCTTTTAAACTTTAAACAATACTTGTCTTTCAAATGTGAACTCTACTGGTCTGTTCAAGATGACTCCTCTTAACTAGACTAGATCAGTCAACACTTAGAAAAATTCAAACTACTTTTGGCTTATCAAAACTTCATCTTTATCATCAATTAGGACTTGTTTCAGGATTCATATCCCAACAATTTCCCCCTTTTTGATGAAGCCAAAACTACTTGAATCTTTTCTCAATAGTAGACTAGTTAAGTAGTTATCTTGTCTTAACATCAAATAGTACTTTATCTTTTCATTCATTCAAGATAATACCAGTGGATATTACACATAAAAAAAAAATCAGAGCAAAAAAAACAAAGTACCAGAGCAATCATTCTAATCTGAAAGAGTACCTCCTTCTGGGTTAGGAACACAGAACGCATCTAGAAGCCTCTTGTGAATTACTCTGATATGGTCTTCGTCTTCAATCTTCTCTTTATCCAGTAGCTCTTCTTCAAATTTCTTGATCTGATTTAGATCAACTCTCTTACCTGAGCTGGTCATAGGACATTTCCACTTTGGAAAGATAGGAACAAGAATATTGAAGTTTGCTCCAGCAGATATCCTTAAGATCAAGTTCCACAGCAGCTTGTTCTGGCCTTCCATGAATTTGTCAAACATAGAATACAACTCATATGCACTATCAGAATCACCATACTTCCTGATAATCCAATGATCAAGTTCCCATTGCCTCTTCACTTTCATCCATTCAGCTCGATGTTCTTTGTCTATGAAGTAGTCAATGAACTGATCTTCCATCTGATCTTCATCTGCCTTCAGCTTCTTTAATCTCTCAATGTGATTTCCAATTTTCTTTTTGTTTGCATAATGAGCTTCATCATTCGGATCAACAACCTTCTGCTTCTTCTCAACAATAGCAGCAGGTTCTTCAGATTCTTCAATAGCTAACTTCCTTTTAGTTCGTCTGGTCTGAACCTCAGCTTCTGGAGATGCAACACCTTTGCCCTTCTCCAATCTCTTCTGCTCATCAGCTTTAGCTTGCTCAAGCTCTGCAGTTTTAACTAACTTGCCTCTGCCTCTCTTAGGTCTACTAAGATCTTGCATAGCAGTAGCAGCTTCCTTCTCTTCCGGTTCAGCACTAGACTTAGCTAATTCCACTTTCTCAACTCTACTTGCCTCTTCCCCCTTTTTGGCTTCATCATCCGCCTTAAGAGTGAAAAGACTTGTAAAGCGAGTCATCTCTTCCTTCACAGCTTCCTTCATCGCTTCAGCAGCCAACTCGATCTGTTTCTGATGCGTCTTGTCATGACTCATCTTGTCAAGACGATCAGTAGCCAATTCCAGCTTCCTTGAACTTGAAACTAGTTCATCCTTGAAATACGTAGCTGTCTGGCGAAGGAGTGTGTTCTGCTCTGTTAGCTCAGTGAGAACTGCTCGAGAATGCACCAACTGATCTTGTGGTTCCCGTCTTTGTTCATCAGCAATCTCAATTTTAACCCTGCAGAGTCTTTCCATTTTACTTGACTCTTCAGCTAACGAACGAGCAAATGAGATAGATCTCTTTTCAGAAAAATCAACTTGCTTCTTAAGAAAACTTTCGACTTCAGCATACATCTCTGCTCGGAAAGTTGAGTCCATCTTGTTGACCTCTCCAACAATTAGCTCTCTTGAGCTGTCAACAAGTGATTGGTTCTGCTCAACTAGCATATCCTTCACTTTCGAGTGCAAGAACTCATCAATAGCAGAGTGGACAACTTCTTTCAAGTCCGACTTCAACTCTTCAAGATAGCCTTCAGGAAAAGCTTGAGTAGACGACTGAGCTTCAACCACCACTTCTTCTTGGACTTTCTCCACAAGATCATCTTCATTAAACATGACGGCATCCATGAACTCATCGTCTTCTTCTCCAAGCTCGAAAGAGTCAGCTTCTTCAGAACTTTCAGCCTCTTCTTCAGCTTGCTCAGGAGCATTTTCTAATTCCAATAAGGGTTCCGAAGTTTGAACAGCAATATCAACAAGTTCTGCCTTTGGCTCTTCTTCCACCAGATCAGTCTGAGTTCCAATATCGAATGAGAACTCTTCACACAGAACTCCATCAGGGATGCTCAGCATACGCTTCACAAGATTAGTTAAGGCCTTGCGAGGGAATAATTCTGAGTGGTCTTGAACACCACTGTTTTCTTTCTGCTCCATCTCCCAATCCATAAAATTGGAGATCCCTCCCATGCCTAAGATGACTTCGAAGAGGTCATCTGTTAGGGACTTCTTCAATGCAACCCATGTGCATATCCTTAGAAGTTTCTCAAACTGTTCTGAGGAGGTGTCGACTTCGATAGTCGAGAGCTGCTTCTTCAGATTCTTGGACACTCGAGCACGAACTCTCTTCTCCCCTAGACACATCGGATAGTATACTAGGGAATCAAATCTAACATCAGACGGGGTCTGAGCAGGTGGGGTCCCTGTCTCAGCTGTTGCAGTGGCAACTGGCGTCTTGTCTGAAGTAGATGGGTTTGAGGGTTCAACATTTTCTGTTGAGGGTAAGGAGAGAGTTTGGACTGTGGTTTCTAGGGGCTGCGATGTGGCAAGGTTTGGTGTGACAACTGTCGGAGTATCAGTTGTATCCTTTATGGGAGTGTTTTCAGGATGACTGGCTCTTAGCGGTAATGCTGCCAGTACTTGAGAGGTTGAGGATACAGGTCTAGGCCTAGGTCGATGTGACCTTGCCTTGGTTCGAACAGAGGAGAGAGAGAGAGAGAGGAATTGAAACAGATTGAGTAGAGGTACCAACCTGAGAACTCGACTCGTCTGGTGGAGTGGGCGACCCAACTCTTACGAGTGTATATAATTCAGGGACTTGAGCGCTTGGCTCCTTCTCTTGTTCGGACTCCTCTTCCGACTGAGTCTTCTCCGAGTCATCTGCATCAGTTCCAGTTTGAGCCACATCCTCAGATTCTTCATCATCTGACTCGTCCTCTGAAGAGCTAGACGAGGCAGCATATGACATTGCCTCCGAATCATCAATCTGGACTTGCCTTGGGGCAGATGGCCTTGCAGCAACTTGTTTCTTCCGCGCCTCCTTCTTCAATTAAAACTTCAAAGGGTGAAAGGGCTTGCCTTTGCTCCAATCAGATTTGTTTGGCAACAACAAGGGTAGTAGAATACTGAGCTTGTTGCCAAAACCAACAACATTTGAAACCACCCAACTGCAAGAGTCGGTGTCAACCCTAACACTTCTTTCGAAGTACATAATTCGATCAGCCATCAACTTGAACCAATTACCCTCTGTAATTCCATCATATATCGCCGCCATCACTCTTGCCTTAGCTAGAGTGACTGAATCATGAGAGCCAGTGGCACATAGCAACATCTTGCTTGCTATGTCCAGTAGAGTGCGATATTTCTCAAGGAGTTCCATCTTCTTGACGGCTGGGAGTTTGCCATCTGGTTTGAGCCTCAATTTCCTTCCACAAAAGATGCTCAAATACCTCATCTCCTGGCCAACAGCATAGTTTTCCACATCAATCGTTCCGATGGGCAATTTCAAATGATTGAACACAACTTCGCGAGTGAGTTCAACTCGACTCGTTCCAATAAACGATTCGATCACATCTCCTCGTCTGGTGGCGTTGGCATAGAACTGCAACACCTCTGCTTCCAACACGACCTGAGGGAATGCCTCCAGATACGGTTTCAATCCACATCGAATGCACTTATTGATAATTTCTTGATTTCCTTCAGTGTGAAGTCCTTCGAAAAACATCGAAGGCTCCACATGCACTTTACCTTCAGAGATGAACTGGCCAAGGTCGAATTTGGCCTGCATGTTCGTCCTTACATCAAATAGAGAGACAATCGACATTTTAGTAGATAAGGTAAGAACAAGGTAGTGAGATTTTGTAAAGGATTGAAAGCTTGAGTAGAAAGGTTATGAAATCGTGGGGCAAGTTGTGTGTAGAAGATGGGTTTTGTTAGAACTGAAATTCTAATCCAATGGCCAAGATTGAAGGATAAGATCCAACGGTTGGGGCTTTTGAAATTCAGTTACGGAATCGAGAATATTATGTGATTTGATATTGTAAAATTTGGAATCCGCCACTTCTATAGGTTAGGACAGGGGAGTGTACTCATACGACCTAGTATAGTAGAGTGGGGTGTGAACTGGGTGTATACACCTCATTAAAATGGGAGTGTATAAATCCAATTCTAGGGTTTTCCAATTTTAGCATTATCGAATTACTATAATACCCTTAATTTGTTTTGATTAAACACTTAGTATTTTTGGATCAAAAGAACACTTATCTTGTCTGTTCGAGTCCATCCAGAACAGACGGGTATGCTTAAGCTTCACAAGACGAGTAGGCTTAAGTGCACAAGATAAGTTCCCCCTTCGACTGTGCTTGTCTATTCTGTACGTCGAACGACTTTATGTACCTATCTTATCATATACAGCGTGTAATCGTAGGTACAAGTAGATGAAAATAAATAAGATGAATATCAATCTAAAGCAGTGATCAAGGTTTTGAACAAGATGACTTGTAACAAACATAAGAGTCAACATAAGGACATTTAAGAAATCATAGATTCCCCCTTAAATGTTTATTCCCTTAGTATTACCCTCAGCTTTACCAGCTTCCTCATCGGGTAGTTTGGTCATCTATTCTAGCCTTGTATACCTGTCTGTTGCGTGAGTAGTCGAGTGCTCTGTTCTGGTGATCTTGTCTCCTTATTTCTTTGGTGTACCTGTCTGGTTAGTACGCAGCTATAGGCAAGTAGGGTCTAAGTCAATTAACCCTAGACTAATGCATAACTCACGAAATCGAGCTTCAGCTAATGGTTTTGTGAAAATATCAGCTCTTTGAAAATCAATATGAATCTTTTCCATGCGAATATCCTTCTTTTCTACATGATCACATGATGCTTCACATCAACATGCTTACAACGTGTGTGCAAAACAGGATTTTGTGTAAAGGCAATGGCACTATTACTATCACAGAAAATAAGAACATTTGATTCATGTATGTTGTAATCTCTAAGCTGTTGCATGAGCCAGAGTAGTTGACTACAACAGCTACCAGCAGCCATGTACTCGGCTTCAGTAGTAGAAGTAGCAACACTAGTCTGCTTTTTCGAAAACCATGAAATGAGTTTTGTGCCTAAGAATTGACAAGAACCAGAAGTAGATTTCCTATCTATTCTACAGCCTCCAAAGTCTGAGTCTGAGTAGCCACTTAAGGATAGATCATCATTTGAGGGATACCATATACCACGATTGATGGTCCCTTTTAAATATTTCAGAATCCTTTTGGTGGTTTCCATATGACTTTCCTTTGGATTGGCTTGGAAACGAGCACAAACACCAACAGAGAATGCAATGTCCGATCTACTAGTAGTTAGATACAGTAAGGAACCAATTAATCCACGGTAATAAGATTGGTCAGCACATTTACCGTTTTCATCTGGATCCATTCTGTAAGTTGGTTGCATCGGTACGCCAGTAGACTTACAGGTTTTAATCCCGTACTTGTCTAGAAGATTTCTAGTGTACTTCGCTTGATTTATGAAAATCCCTTCAGGGGTCTGTTTTACTTGAAGGCCAAGAAAGTAATTCATTTCACCCATCATGGACATCTCAAATTTACTTTGCATGATTGTCGAAAATCTTTCACTCAGCTTTTTGTTAGGTGACCCAAAAATGATGTCATCTACGTAAATTTGGACGAGTAAAATGTCTTTCCCTTCTTGTCTTCTGAACAAGGTTCTATCGACCTTGCCCTTAGTAAAACCATTTTCCAATAGAAAGAGAGAGAGAGTATCATACCATGCTCTTGGAGCTTGCTTTAGTCCGTATAAGGCTTTCTTCAATCTGTACACCTGGTCGCCTTTGACTTCGAAACCTGGATGTTGTTCAACATACACTTCTTCCGCAAGAATACCGTTAAGAAATGCACTTTTAACATCCATTTGATATACAGTAAACTTCATGTGAGCAGCATATGCAAGGAACAAACGAATAGCTTCTAGTCTAGCAACAGGAGCATAAGTTTCATCATAGTCTATGCCTTCAGCTTGTGAATAGCCTTGGGCTACTAGTCTAGCCTTATTCCTAACGACTACATCATTCTCATCTTTCTTATTTTTGAAAATCCATCGAGTGCCAACTACATTATGATGTTTAGGCCTATCGACAAGTTCCTAGACGTTGTTTCGAACAAACTGGTTCACCTCGTCTTGCATAGCGATGATCCAATTACTATCAGCCAATGCCTCTTTAATAGTGGTAGGCTCGATAGCAGAGAGGAAACAACACCAGCAAAACATAGTTGGACTAGGCTGTTCTTGCGACTCAAAGAGTTGTCGTCTAGTCTTCACACCAACAGTAGAGTCACCAATAATATTTTCAGTATCATGCGCAGATTTCCATGTTTTTCTATTCTTAACAGTAGCACTATCATCATCATCTATATCATGTACAGCATCATGCATATCGACATCATTTGTATCATCAACAGATTTACCAGGAGTAGTAGAGTCAACTAGAGCAGGCATGTCAACTAGTCTAGAAGACTTACCTTGAGCACTTACCTTCTCTTTGTCATCAGACTCGAGAGCTTTCATGAATGGATTGTAGGCTTGAACGGATTCATATACCTCTGAATCTTTGTCAGATTCGATCGTTAGATCAGTCACTTTTTCACTGATCTTGTCGGCAGACGAGTCCTGTCGAGATTCATCGAAAACCACATGTGGTGTTTCTTCCACACAGAGAGTTGAGTAGTTGAATACCCTAAATTCCTTGCTAGTCGAGGAGTATCCCAAGAATATCCCCTCGTCTGCTTTGGCATCGAAAGCATTCAACTTTCTCTTTCCATTGTTGTGGATGAAACACTTACAACCAAATATATGGAAATATGAGATGCGGGGTTTTCTACCTTTCCAATCCTCATAAGGTGTCTTGCCTAGAGCTTTGTTGATCGCGCTTCTGTTTTGTGAATGGCATGCAGTATTGATAACTTCTGCCCAAAACTTTTGAGGCGTGTTGTACTCGGCTATCATGGTTCTACAGGCTTCTTTGAGAGTTCGATTCCTTCTTTCTGCTACACCATTTTGTTGTGGTGTCCTGGCTGCACTAGTAAGATGCTGGATACCACGTTTAGCACATAAATCTTTGATATAGCAATTAATGAACTCAGTTCCCTTGTCACTACGAATCTTGACAATGGACTGGTTCTTCTCAACTTGTAACTTCTTCAACAGTTCAGGCAGAAGTGTTTGTGTATCACTCTTCTTGTGTAGGAAGACTACCCAAGTAAACTTAGAATAGTCGTCTACAACAACAAGTGTGTACCTTCTACCATTCAAGGTTGGAGGAGTTATCGGACCATGAAGATCCATATGTAGGAGTTCTAGGACTCTACTAGTTGAGAGAGTAGGAATTGACTTAAAAGAACCTTTCACCTGTTTACCCTGTTGACAAGCCGTGCATACATGTGACTTGTAGTAAACTTCATTGGGAATACCTTCTACAAGGTAATCTCTGGCTATCTTATTAAGAACCTTAAAGTTTAGATGACAGAGGCGTCTATGCTAGAGCCAGCCAAGTTCTTTAGGATTCTTAGTAAGTAGACAAGTGTCCCTCGGACAACTGTTCCAGTTCACTATGTACACACTACCTTGTCTTACGCCGACTAGTAGGACTATGTGCGTCCTTTTGTCAATGATCTAACATTTGTGGCTTTTGAACTGCACCTTGTATCCACGATCACAAAACTGTGAAACAGAGAGTAAATTATATTTCAAACCTTCAACAAATGAGACATCTTGAATCTCTACGTCTCCATTCCGGATGTAACCAAATCCTTTAGTGACAGCAGTGGAGCTATCACCAAATATCACTTTTGGTCCTTCTTGCTCATGGTAGCTTGATAAGAGAGCCTTGGTACCAGTCATGTGGTGCGAACAACCACTGTCTATGTACCAGGTTTCTCCTACTGAGCCACCCTTCTTATACAAGTCAAGTCGACCCTGCAATGAAGATATTCAATAATTTAGGTACCCATTTGTTTATTGGGGTCCTTGGGGGTTAGTCGAGTTCAGAGGAATCCAAATATACATTGGAGTCTTGAACAAGTTCGATCTTTTAAGCTTTCGCCCATACTTGTTACAAAATAGGACCTTGTTGTCCTTATCTGTCCTATCATTCGAGTTCGGGTCTACTCGTTTGAGATAACCTTTCGACTTGATCTCTACTTGAGCAGGCACTGGTCTATGATAGTTAGAGTAGGGCTTGTATGCATTAGGTCCATATGGTTTATAGACGCGTTTCGGTCTTTCCTCACTAATAATATCATATGACAAAGGTGGAGGATATAGGACAGCTTGTGTACGATATTTTGGAGCAACCTGTCTAGGCTTAGACGACTAGAGCTGAGACCGCCTTATGAAAGGAGGTCTAGGCTCTTGTCGTCTAGTCTGTACCTGTCTAGTACTCGTCTCCTCAAGATACCAGTCCTCGTATTTGACCTGATTGGGTCGTCCACGATTAGTGGTCCTTTGAAGATTAGTTCTAGGTGGAACAGGTTTGTTGTTACCATTCTTTTTACCTCCCTTGGTAATCGGAATGTTAACTCGAGCTTGTTTAGGTACAGTACCTTTAGATGGAGTTCCAATATCGTATATCATTGGTCCTTTTCCTTTATCGTTTGGCAAAAGTCTTGCGTTAGTAGTAGTAGTAGGGTTCTTAATGACTCGAGTAGACGAACTAGATGACTCAGCACCTATACCAGTCTTGTCAGCTGGATCTCTATACCTATCTGACAGTTCAAGGTTAATCTTTGAAGAATTAACCAGGTCAGTAAGCTTGAGATCTAATGTGACAACCTCGGTCTCTAAGAACTTATTACGTTCTTCAAGTCTATTGCACTTGCTCTTTAAAACATTGAATTCATTTCTCTCAGTTGCATGTGTCTTAAGTAGATCTTGATATAACCTGTCTGTCAATGCACACTTTTCTTTGAGTTGTCTCAACTCTTCAGTCAAGCGTTCATTTAGGACTGTTACATTAGGATCTATTTTAGACTGATCTTCCTTAAGATCAATGATTTCTTGTTTTAATGCAATGATCTCATCACTGACTTCGATGAATGTTTGGTTAGCAAGTAGAAGGTCGTCTTCAATAGCACTAGTAGAGTGATGAAGACTACTTCCTACTTCACTACTAGCAGTGTCACTTTCATCAGTATCAGAATCATCACAAGATTGAAAAGAAGTAGCAGATGATACCTCTTGGTCGATTTTAGCCATGCAGCATAGGCCATCATCTACTATGAATGCTTCGTCGTGGTCTTGATCAGATGGGTAGCTAGATAAGGACGATGGTAACTCGTCTGAATCCGAATCAGAGTCATCATTGGCCATCATTGCCTTCTTGCCACGGTTGTATCTTCTTTCCCTTCGAGCTTTGCGTTCTTCTCGATCGTCAGTGCTCAGGTCTGGACATTCATAAATGTAGTGACCTGGATTTTCACAGTTATAGCACAAGAGATCATTAGTAGCATTTTTAATAGGAGATTTATCCCTACGCTTATCACGTCTATCAGAACGCTGAATCTTCCTATCGTCAGACTCTCTATCTCGCCTATTACCTTTCGAGACTTCGTCTCTCCTTTCGGACGAGTTTCGGTCTCGTCTGGTCTCAGACGAGTTCTTAGAAGTAGACGCTCTATGATCCCTATAGAACTTCTTGTATCTTCCGAAACGTTTATTCAGCCTATCAAACTTTCTAACCATGAGGCTCACCTGATCCTTCAGACTAAGATCAGTATCTAACTCGTCTTTTACAGAGGCAGACTTAGTTTTAGACTTAGACATGTCTACCTTAGTGGACTTAGACGAACTAGACTTAAAAGCAACGTTCTTGGACACAGCATGTTCTCTGTCACTACTGACTACGGGTTCATCTTCATCTAAATCAAACTCATGGGCCTTAAGAGTTTGAAACATGGTCTCTGCACTCCACTTGTCTATATCTTGGGTATTCTTAACAAGCATCTTTACCATTTTCCATCGAGGATCTACGCTCTTAAGAATCCTAAGATTGATTTCACGAGGAGTATATGTTTTACCAAGGACTTCAAGATCATTCATAATTTTAGTAAAACGAGTATCCAGCTGGTCGATAGTTTCGCCAGCTTTCATCCGAAATGATTCAAATCTTTGGACAGCAGTGGATAATTTGCTCTCTTTGATCAGGGATGTCCCTTCACAAATGATAGCTAATCTGTCCCACATCTCTTTGGCAGTTTTACATTTTAACACTTTTCCTAGATACTCGTTAGGAAGAGTGTGTAAGATGTAATTCTTCGCCAAACTATCCAAATTATTTTGACGCATTTCTTCTGAGGTTAGATCAGACCTTGGTTTCTTGACGAGGGTGCCAATTGGTTTGTCTTTGTCAAGATTAGCAGTATTTGGGACCATTGTCACGATCGGACCCTCGGTCACAATAGAGATCATTAGATCGTGCGTGGAGCTGAAAATCGCTTCCATTCGTAGCTTCCAGTAGTCGTAGTCCTGAACCTGGAACTTGGGCAACTTATTAGCACTTATTTCAAGAGACATATTGAGCAAGTAGATTAGTGCTAATCAGTTTTATGATCAAGAAGCATATAAGTCAAGAACAAGGAGCAAGAAGCAGATATATCAAGAATGTTGATCAAGAACACGTAAGCAAATACAATCACGGACCAAGACTTCACCCTAAGTCTTAAGTCGGTTATCAAGAAACAGTAGTTCGTAAACTACTGCTCTGATACCACTTGTAGGTCCCCAAAGTTGAGTTAATATCGAGGGAAGCTAAAGAAAATGTCTAGAGAGGGGTGAATAGACTTTTCTAAAATCTTTCGATATATCAGAATACAATGTGCGGAATACGAAATTAATCAATGAGCCCAATTAAAGTTTATACTCAACTTCTTAATTCGAGAACTCTGTTCTATACTCAACTTGTCTTGTTCAGTTATGTATGTAAACAGTTAAGCAATTAAACAAAACAGTAAAGTAAACAACACAAACAATTTATAGTGGTTCGACAACTTGTCTACATCCACTCTCACAACCCAGTTGTGATGTTTCCACTAACTCTTCCAATCGAGTACAAAGTGTGTGTGTTCTTGTAATTTTAAGTCCAAAAAAAAAGACATAGATCTTCTCGACTATACTACCAAGTATATCTTCGATCTTACTAGAAATTTAACAAGTATCTAGCACCTTGAAAAATAACAAACAAAAACGTAAAACTTATTCAGTAGCAGTCTTCTGGTTTCTTCACTTGACTTCTGACTTGCTTTCTGAACTTCAATAAACTCTGTGAGTAAACTTCTTCGAATGCTTCAGTATCGCTTCAGTATGTGGATTTGCAGTAGTTCAGTAGTCTTGAATCGATGAACACTATGAAGTATTTATAGACTTCTGAAATCAAGAACTTTGTCAGTTGTAACCAACTCTTCTTGAAAACTAACTTGTAACTGCATCTTCTTTATCCATCCACGCGTTTCAGTAGTTAATTAGTTATTTCTAACTAACTCTTTTAATCTTATCTTTATACGCGCTTCATTTTTTCTTCAAGTTGACTTGTCTTGTTGAGTCTTGTAGACCACCTGTCTTGAGTAGTAGACTTCATTCTTCTTGGCTGGTCTTCTTTAAGTGATCTTCAACAGTAGACTATTCTAATCCTAACAAGACTATTACATTACTTTAAGCTTGTAGCTTAGTCAACTTATAAAACTATACAACAAATATATCTATTACATACGAAAATCATGAGCTCTATATAATGATTATTATAGCTCAATAACAATACAACATGTATATAATCAGCAAATATGAAGTACTTATAAATCGTACTTATCTTTTAAACTTTAAACAATACTTGTCTTTCAAATGTGAACTCTACTGGTCTGTTCAAGATGACTCCTCTTAACTAGACTAGATCAGTCAACACTTAGAAAAATTCAAACTACTTTTGGCTTATCAAAACTTCATCTTTATCATCAATTAGGACTTGTTTCAGGATTCATATCCCAACATATAGACTTCACAAATCAAGATAAGTTTGTTATCCAACAACCTTTCTTGATAACTAACTTTGTAACGACTTCTTCTTATCTCTTCATGCGTTTCTTCATTTAATTAGTTATTCCATAACTAACTCTTCATATCTTTACTTCTAGATACGATCTTATCTTTATCTTCATCTTTACGCGGACTTGACTTGTCTTGCTTTGATACTTAGAATATTTCTCAGCTTCTCAGCACTTGTCTTGTCTTACAAGTCTTCTTGTCTTGTAGTCTTCTTCCAGTAGACATGTAGAACTAATCTAGTCATATCAACTAATCTATCAAGACTATTACATTACTTTAAGCTTTATAAAACAACTTAGTCTCCTTAAAACTATACAACAATATGAACATAAATCATAAGCTTCTATACAACGATTATAAGCTTTTCATAAAATCCTATATGAAAACTTCTTTCAATACTTAGTTTATTTTTCAGTACTTTATATTTATCTGATCTTGTCATAAGACGACTTTCATAACTAGATCAGTCAACACTTAGAAATATATTCAAGTTCTCTTTTTGGCTTATCAAAACTACTTCAACATCAATTAGGACTTGTCTCAGGATTCATATCCCAACATGAACCATGTTTGTCAATTTCTACACTTGCCGACCGTCGACCACTTCCTCGCGGTCAAATGGATCCTCAGATATGTTAAGGGCACTATCAACTATGGCCTCTCCTTTGGCCGGTCCAGTGACTACTCGCTCGTCGGTTATTCGGATGCGGATTGGGCACGTTGCACTGAAACTCGTCGTTCCACTTATGGTTATTCGATCTTTTTGGGTTGAAACTTAATCTCTTGGAGTGCAAAGAAACAATCCACTGTTGCTCGCTCGAGCTGTGAATCCGAGTATATGGCACTCGCGAACACAACTCAATAAATGATTTGGGTCACTCAACTTCTTCGAGAACTTGGTCAGCTTTCTTCCTCGGCCCCAACACTACTTTGCGACAACAAGAGTGCCTTGTTTTGGAGTCAAAACTCAGTTGCTCATATGCGAGCAAAACACATCGACATTGACTGTCATTTTGTTCGTGAATTGGTCTCATCTGGTCGCCTTATCACCAAGTTCGTCTCTTCCACTCTTCAGCTCGCCGACGTCTTCACCAAGAGTCTTCCTCGCCCCAGTTTCGAGTTGTTACGTTCCAAGCCCTGTGTTCGATTGCATCCACAACATCGCTTGACGGGGGTAATAGGGAATAATAATATAGGAATAATATATTTTAATTCAGTCCATATCTTTTGTATATTTATGATATTGTTGTTGTATTTACCTTAATTATCTCATTGTAAATACTTATATATAGTAGATTATTCCTATCACCTCATTAATGGTGATCACATACCTATTCTCACAAAAATATTATTACCTTTGATTCTGAAGTAGCTTATCTTCACTTTTAATAATTAAGATTCCTACAATTAAAATAAAAATATGTTAATGAAAAACTTCATTTAAAATTATATTATTTTATACTCCCTCCGTCCACCAAAAGTGTGCTCACTTATTTTTTTAGGTCCACAAAAAATACGTTTTTTCTATTTAAATAGTTCACTTTTAAATACTTTTTTTACTTTAATAACAAGATTGATTATCTAACAAATATATTCTCTACTCGTTATCCCAAATATATTCTTTATAAATAAAATATGATTTTTTTAAAAACATGTATAAAAAAAAGTGAGCACACTTTTGGTGGACAGAGGGAGTATATAATAATAAGTATAAAGTACCTTTGAAGAAGAATTTTTTGATTCAATTTTTTTGATCACTTCTTCATCGGAACAAAACTTTACAACAATGTAAACCGTGTAGTTATTCGTCAAGTTAAAATCAGAAATATGGAATTGAAATGTGAATGTGAATTTTTTGCCCACTAAATCTTAAAGTTCAGACGGAAATTTGTCACAGAATTCTCTCTAAAAAAATTAAAAAATATGTTAACAAAATTAATATAAAATAAATCAAAATTTTAAAAAGTAAAATTGTAAAGTATAGTTTATTATAATTTTACATTATTTCTTCCATTTATTAAGAATATCCAGAGCTGTTTTGCCAACCAACTTACTCACAATCCGATCAAACATAACTAATGAGGTTGATCCAGTATGATCAACAACACGGATCCGAACCTTAAACCTGAATAATAATTTTAGTTGTCAAAATAGGTACTTATTTAATTAAATGAATTTTTTTATAAATTTAATAAACATATAATAGAGATTTCAAATAAAATGCATACCTAGTGTCAACAGTTTCCGTGTACAAATTGCAGTCATCACATTTCCATTTATCTTTGTAGATGTGAACCATTTTAAAGCATGTCTTGCATGCATGGTAGTACTAGTTCTGGCCTATTCTATAGAATGGCAAGTAGCAAGTGCAACAAAATAACCGACCTTCAAAAAAAAATTTTTTTAAAAAATTACAACAATTTTTTGAAAACTTTGATAATGATAAAATTATAATATAAAGATAATTAACAATTTGTTGCATAGATACATTTGTAACGTCATAAATGTCTGCGAGATACATTAATTCTACATTTTCAGTTATCTCATCATACACCGAAGAATGGCTGGACTCTGTTTTACTTGAAACATAAATAGGAGCTGAAATCTCAATGTTCCTTGATTTCAAACTTTCCTTGATTTCAAACTATAATAAAATAAAATCAACTATTATAAATATATTAAGATAAACAATGTAAATCTAATTTAAATTAGTATTACATGTTTCTAAAATCATTCACTTCACGAATATCAGCATTGATTGATAGTCGACTTTCAAACATTGAATTCGAAATATTTTTCTCTAAACAAAATAGAAGTATAACATTAAATTAAAAAATCGCATTTGCATTAAAATTAATATAAATTATTAAAAATAAAAATTACCTCTATATTGGAGTTGGATTTTAGCATAATCCAAAATGAAAATGATGTGATCGTTTGGATTATTTTTGTTGTATTCCAACAACGGTTCAAATATTCCCTCCCATAGAGTTAACGTAATCCTTGTACGACTGTATAATTTTTAATACTTATTTAGTAATGTTAAAGTATAAAGTTGAATTTAATACCAAAATAATAGATAAAGTTATCATTCGTCCTCAACTTCAACTTTAACCTGGCCTTCTCAACGTCTCTTCCATCGACAACAACAGTTTCAATACCGTGTATACGTACCACAAAAGCAATGATATCTTAAAAAGATAGAGTAGAAATTATAAAAAGAATTATATATAATATAAGTATGATAAAAAAATTACAAAATTAAATAATGTAAAAATACAAACATTTTTATTTGTTTTACCTATAAGATGTTTTGCTTCATCTGGACGGAACAATTTGATTTCCTCAGAACTCTTGAAAGGGTGAGTAGATTTTAATAACTCTATATCCGAACAACGTTGGACATCTGTATTATTCTGGAATAGAAGTTTGTAAAGGTTTTTGATTGCCAATAATTTTCCATAATTATTAAGGCCGACTGAAAAGTTTTGTATAATATAACTTGAGCCTTCTTGAACGAACTTTTTTCTAAAATTTTCAAATTAGAAATTTTCGAATAGTAGCCTAAATTTTGCAGCCCTATTCAAAATTAAATATTAATAATTAATTTATACAAATAGTATTAGAATAAGATAAAATGAAGAGATTCTAATAAATAAATAAAACAATATTATAAAAAAAATTACCTCTCCGTCCATAAGAATAAGCTCATAAAAAGTATTTTGTGGCCTTGAATTCCTACTCATAACGTACCACGCCCTTACAACCTTAACTTTAATTGTCCATTGTTCCTTAAATGGACGGATGTCTGAAATTGGGGAGTATATAGACAACATTTTCAGCAAAAAAAATATTACTATTAATTTAAATAACTTACTTGATAAATTCACTAAAAAATGTGAAATGTGAATTAATTTACTAAATATTAAACAAACCTTTTTAGAGGTTGATTCAGACCTGATTTCGAGAATTTTGTGAATCAAAAGATAAATGAGTGTAAAATTTTATTTTGTTGAATGATTTACACAATATCTTTTATATATATATATATATATATATATATATATTGAAAAGAAATGGATTAAAGTCAAATCCAGTATTTAATAGTCTATAATTATGCCTAATCTAATTGAATAGATTATGAAATCCTTGAAAATGCTTTAACGTTATTTTTTTTATGATAAGTCAATTTGACATGTGATTAAACTTGATATGCATATAAATGGTTAGACTTTAGAATGGGCTTCAACCGTTACTTTATGCATCAATCGTTATTTTTATTAAATGACCAATAAAATGGTATGGAATATAAAAGAAAAAAATAAATCTAAAACCATAAGCTCACAAGTCGAGCCAGAGGCCGGAGTGCCGTTAAAATCTTGTCTGGGAAAACCCTCCTTGGGGACAAAACCCAGGCGAAGGAAAAAGGTAAACTCCTCTAACAATCAATGTCTGTAAAAACATCAATCGTTATTTTTATTAAATGATTCTTATATATTAAACAATACAAATTATAATATTAAATGCAAATTAAATTAAATGGAATGATTATTGTTGTATAATTGTGGCATGAATTAAGGAGCGATTGTTTATTCAATAAATATCTTTTTTAAAATAATCTTTTGTTTTAATTAGTTTAAGTAAATTTGACTTCAATTTAATTCCACGCAATAAATGTTTTTTTTATTTTAGATTATAATCTTTTCAAAAATAGAATAAGTCTAGAATTATGGGTATGTAGTTTTTTAAATTATGGAAAATAATGATTGAATTTAATTACACTGTTATGACATAACTATACTCTAATATAATATTAATGTCCCTCATCCGATATTAGCGCACAAATTATAAGGAAGACATAAAATTCGGTAGATGTTATGCTAGTCATAATTGTAATACAAATCTCTGAGAGCGAATTTTGTTAGTTGTTTTGCACAATTTTAATAAAAAAATCTATTTTACTCGATTTAAACTCGCGAGTTTTATGTTCTTTCTTAAATAGGTAATGCAAACTTCAGATAAATTTTTCTATTTTCAATTATGCAATTTTTGTAAGAAAATAAATTTGATCGGCACAATTATGCAATTTTTGTAAAAAAATAAATTTGACCGGATTTGTACGAAAACAAATTTTAGTTCGAAATTTATGCTCATTATTTAAGAAGGTATATTTGAATTTAATGGAATTACTATCCAACTCATAATTGACATACATAATCCAAAATTTCAATATTCGAAGAGAATTCAGATTCATTCAAATAAATTAGTATTGTTGCTCTTTTTTTACACACAACACAACTAATATTTCAGCTGAATTACATTGAAAATAAAATGTAATTTCCAATATGACATATAATCTTGCAACTAAAGTGGAAAAATAAAATAGTGGTAATTGAAAGTGTGTGGTATCTAGTGTTTAAGTAAAGACAAAATAATGTTACACTGAATGTTGTGACAAATAGTGCAACAATGACTCTAACAGAATATAAGAAATGTAAAGACACACAACGGAAGACTAAAACACTAAAACAAGAAGAACACAATAGAAATACTTTTTAACATAGATTTTATTAATAAAAAATTTATGCTAGCCTTACGCCGAAACAATTAACTTGTAAGTACAAAATGTCGTGTGAAATGTTACAGCAATAACTTTCGCAAACCGAAACTACAATCGAGGTAGGTGTCTGAATCTGGAAAAAGACTTAAGTGTAAAACTCTGTCCGAATACTAATCCTATCTATGATTACACTCTCAATAGATCAAAGACTAGTTTCGAGCTGCACTGGAAGTTGGTATACTTTGGCACAGTCTAAAAGATGTAGCTACTGATCATAACTCCTAACAAGGATGAACGCTCAGATTAAGATGTTAATCGAATAGTACATGCTGAATAATGAAGGCCTCCTTCGGTATTTATAGATAAAAAACCGAGTTCTAGAGATTTTCATGTAGGATCCTATTTTTTAGAATCTTAACTCTCATGATCTCTCTAGATCCTTCTTCAAGGTTACAGGTCGATCTACCATACTCCAGGTCCTTCTAGTACGTCCTCCTAGATTCTGAAATCTTCCAAGTTCCAGTCCCTTGTAGAAGCATCAAGATTCGCCTCTGGATGTGACAACATTTAGCTCAACATTTAATGTAACATTTTAGAAAAGAATTAGAAAAAATCAAGGAAGATCAAATTAAGATGTTGTTGATAATATTAAAGCATTTAAGAGTTGATAATATTAAAATTAAATGGACAAAGATAAAGTTGTGAATGTCCATAAGTAATTTGTTAAATTTGATGAATTATTAGAGAGATATACTCCAACTTTCTTAGTGATTGTACTAAATTAAAAACTTTAAATTATACATTGAATATAAATTAATTATGTGTAAAGAACTTAAAAATGGATATATTAAATTTAAAAATACTTAACAAATAAATAAATAACACCAAACTTTACAATTCAACAATAAAAATGCAAATTAAATTAAAGGGAGTGATTATTGTTGTATAATTGTGGCATCATTTAAGAGAGTGATTGTTTATTCAGTCAATATCTTTTTTTAAATTAATATTTTCATAAAAATCATGTATTCACATTTTTCCATAAGCGTAATGAAAAAATATATATATGTGAAAAAAAAAAGTATTATCATAAATCATAAGATTAATTTTTTTCTTTTTTGACAGGGAAAAATAAATACTACACATGTTGAAGGTAAAACAGATGATAAATCATTTGCACAGCTTGAAGGTAAAAACATCAGAAAATAAAGAGAAACTTAGAGAAAAACTATGCCCAGCTAGAAAAATTCCACTTCCGTAAAGCCTCCGATCACAATCCTTATCTCAACGTCGTCCAGCATTGAAACTGATGGAGCCTTCTCAAAGAAACATGTTAGAAATGAGGTGTATTTGTAGACGAAGATTAAATGCTGACACAGACTTAAACACGAAAGTCGAGGCTAGAGTTTAACTATCTATCTCCGTAAAACGTTATTGCCCCGTACACAGGTGCAATACGGATCACTGGCAACCATCCCCAAGATACAACGACCTCAAATTTCACGACAGTTGCACTACAAATCGGAAGCTATCGGCGAATCGCAAAATGGATATCCGAAACTTTCGACTCGACTCTAATGCAACAACTACAACTCTAAAATGCTAAGTATGCATATTGTAGTTTTAACTCAAGTTTTCAACTCTTGACCATGAACCAATCGAATGAATGAATGACCAACGTAGGGGGGTCTTTTTTTTTTTTTTGAATTACATTAAATACCCATCCCTTTTTTTCCCTCCCCATGACTCGAACCTAGGATCTAAAGCCTAGGTAGTGGTGCTCTAACCACTTGAGCTATCCAACTTCGTCAACGTAGGGGGATCTATTTATAGACTTCCAATAGTCTTTACTCTTTAGGTAATAGGTGTGACTTTTCACAATAAGCTTATTTTTTCAAAAGTTGCAACCTTTAGAAATAAGCAACTATTCACAAAAGGTATATCTTTTAAATTAACACAATAATTCTAAAAGACAGAACCATTAGAATAATCAACTATTCACCAAAAGGTATCTTAAATTAATATAATTATTTTAAAAGACACAACCTTTGTAATAAAATCATTCCACCAAAAGACATGATATTTCATATCAAGTCACAATCCATCACTATTAAATGACCAACTTTAATATTAATTTCTCATTCACCCAAAATTTGGTTTTAAGAAATCAAATCAACTAAATCCATTTACGCAAAACGGATTATAAAATTGTCACTTAATATTTTATAAAATATTGTCAAAACCAACATTTTTCAACAATCCCCCACATGAATGAAATGAATGCATGTGACTCCCTATGAAAGTTTCGACGAACCGTTACTGCATCAGGATAGGTAGCTTTAGGCTTTGAACCTTCCCTAGTAAAATGCAATCGGATTTACTTGCCACTCAGTGAACACGATGTCTTGAACTGGTTGGCGTTTTGTGTAAACCAAGACAATGACATATACACAACAACGACTCTGATACCTTTGGTTCTCACGTTGTGTCCATTTCGGCCCTGGACCATATATTGGATTCATAAGTGTGTTTTCATTTGAAGCGGCCCCACTTCACACTTATATAGGTGATCTCTTATCAAGAGTACCCTGTAATACTCCACCCTTGGGATATAGGAATCATTAAAAACTGTTAAGCTAAACATTACCACACGTCAGCAGGTTTTCTGCACTGGAAGGTGTAAGGTTGCACTTGAAGGGAATCGAGAATGGGTTTCTTTAGTTTTCTCAAGTGCACATTTGAGTGTTTCATAACTTAGTTGTCTCGTTGAACCAAGTTTTTTGGATCCTCCAGTCAGCATGGACGAGTTACCACTATGAACACCCTTTAATGTGTGGGTTTTAACCCTATTCCCCTTACCGCACTATACATTTGATCTCGGTTAATTGCTTTTGTAAGCGGATCCGCAATATTTTCTTTTGACTTCTCATAGTCAATGGAGATTACTCAATTTGAGATCAAATGTCTAACGGTGTTGTGTCTCCGACGAATGTGTCGAGATTTACCGTTATACATATTAATGTGTGCCCTCCCAATAGCCGAAATGCTATCACAGCATATGATCACTGGAGGCACTAGTTTGTTCCAACCGGGAATATCCTCTAAGAATTTTCGAAGCCATTCTGCTTCTTCACCAGCCTTGTCCAATGCAATGAACTCCGATTCCATTGTGGAACGAGCTATGCAAGTTTGCTTAGAGGATTTCCATGACACTGCTCCCCCACATTTCCAATGATGGGCTCAGAGTTTGTGTCCAAATATCCAGTTTTCACAACTAGATAAAATTCCACCTCAAGAATTTTCGATTTGTTCATTTCAAATTGATGAGCATTACCAGATGCTTCAATCTTTACTAGCCACTTCCACACTTCGAGATAATCATGGAATCACTTTATCCCTTTTCATAGTTCACATGATTTTATCTCCTTGTGTGATGACTTTACTCGAATGTGATTTTTCAAGATGAATAAATTCATATAACTTATGGAAAACATTCCACGTAATTCATCCGTTTAGGTTTTTCCATATTTAGCTTTAGGGTCACACCTTTGCTAACCCCCTTACATTCGAATATGTCGACGGAGACCTCTTTCCCCCACATTCGAATGTATCCATGTGTGGAGACGCATTCCCCCACATTCGAGTTGTTTGTCCCTTTATTTGTGAATTTCTCTTATTCACCAAATTTAGACACAATCTCTAAACATTGGAAAATCAAACGTTGAATTTTTCTTTTACTGGACTTCATTCCAATTTCTAACTCAAAAATTAATTTAATCTTTGGTCAACATACCAAAATTAAATTCAATTTAACATACCAAAATTAAATTCAATTTCAAATGTATCATTTAATGCCACTAATAACTCGAGCATAATTTTCGATCGAACTATACAAGTCAAAATCTTTTGAATTTAATCTTTTGGATTTAACTCCAAAACTTAATGGCCCAAGTCTACCGACTTAAAATTGACCCAGCCAATATAGGAAGAGATTATTAAAGGGGCAATAACACTATAGGTCATTTCACCTAGTGTTTTGTAATATCCGTAAAAATGTATTATTTAGATTTACATGTATAATTATTTATTTTAAAATTATATTATATTTTTAATTTTATTGAGATAAGTATTAAAAGCCCATTTAAAATTTACTTTCACTTAAGTTAAAGCCCAATCCTAATATACATTATAAATATGCGTTTTACCCTAGTCTTTTTAGATATTAAAATACTCATCACACGAGTTAGGGTTTACTCGCCGCACCAAGTGGATGTTACGGTGACGGTAATTACGAGAAGGATTAAAGCTACACTTTCTTCAATCGAAAGTATTTCACTAGACTTCGAGGTGGGGATTTCTATTTAATTTATTTGTCATTATTAAATGCAATATGTACTTATATTGATATTCATGTGAAATATGTATGTATTCATGTGAAATATGTACGAGGTGATGATAGGTCTTCTGACCTTTATAAACGAGGTGATGATAGGTCTTCTGACCTTTATTGACAATATTGAATTGATACTAAATTGTTAATTATACATGTGGATGTGATTTATCAATTTGATTACTTATTGTATTTAGTTCTGACAAATATGTCCCCACTGAGCCGTGGTTTGCTCACCCCTTATTTAAACATTTTCAGATTGAGGAGTTGGTGGCGAGGAGGGCGGTGGATGACAAATCAATTATCACTTTGTAAAATTAATTTGAACTAGTTTATTTATTTATTTAACTTTCGCATGAGATAATAGAGATTGGTATTTTAAACTTATAATTCTTTTGAGTCTTCCGCTGCAATTTAAATAATTTTATTGTTAAATAAATTTGTAAAATTATTTCTTGGGTTAAAATTCTAGTTCATGCCCTCTATTTTAAAATTGTCAAGTATTTTTTACAAAATCAACTTATATGAAAATTGGGGCGTGACAGAGTGGTATCAGAGCAGGTCTACGATTTTGTAGACTTGTTAAAATAAATTTCTTTAAGAGTCAAAATTATTTAAGGAGTTTTGTTTAACAACATAAATCTTTAGAAAATAAAGATCGTTCGTCACCGCCTCTCGCTTCAGCTCTACGAGGTATGTACTTTATATTTATTATTTCATGTTACGACACAAAGTTATGCTATGATTATGTTCCATGTGCATGCATATTTTATTGAGTAAACTCTGATTTTCGAGGACGAAAATATTTTAAGGGGTGAAGAATGTAATATCCGTAAAAATGTATTATTTAGATTTACATGTATAATTATTTATTTTAAAATTATATTATATTTTTAATTTTATTGAGATAAGTATTAAAAGCCCATTTAAAATTTACTTTCACTTAAGTTAAAGCCCAATCCTAATATACATTATAAATATGCGTTTTACCCTAGTCTTTTTAGATATTAAAATACTCATCACACGAGTTAGGGTTTACTCGCCGCACCAAGTGGATGTTACGGTGACGGTAATTACGAGAAGGATTAAAGCTACACTTTCTTCAATCGAAAGTATTTCACTAGACTTCGAGGTGGGGATTTCTATTTAATTTATTTGTCATTATTAAATGCGATCTGTACTTATATTGATATTCATGTGAAATATGTATGTATTCATGTGAAATATGTACGAGGTGATGATAGGTCTTCTGACCTTTATAAACGAGGTGATGATAGGTCTTCTGACCTTTATAAACGAGGTGACGATATTGAATTGATACTAAATTGTTAATTATACATGTGGATGTGATTTATCAATTTGATTACTTATTGTATTTAGTTCTGACAAATATGTCCCCACTGAGTCGTGGTTTGCTCACCCCTTATTTAAACATTTTCAGATTGAGGAGTTGGTGGCGAGGAGGGCGGTGGATGACAAATCAATTATCACTTTGTAAAATTAATTTGAACTAGTTTATTTATTTATTTAACTTTCGCATGAGATAATAGAGATTGGTATTTTAAACTTATAATTCTGTTGAGTCTTCCGCTGCAATTTAAATAATTTTATTGTTAAATAAATTTGTAAAATTATTTCTTGGGTTAAAATTCTAGTTCATGCCCTCTATTTTAAAATTGTCAAGTATTTTTTACAAAATCAACTTATATGAAAATTGGGGCGTGACATGTTTTAACAAAAAAAAACATTTTTATTTATAGTTACACAAAAGATCATTTTTATAAGAAATTTTACATTTTTAACCTCCTTATATAATTAATGTAAATAATTGATTAGTCAACTACAATCGTGTGCCAATTTAAAAGAATTATATCAATCATCGATAATCGCGCTCAATTTTATACAAACATACCATCTTACACATTTTTCCAAAATTGAAATTCACAAAACCCCAAATCAAGCTAGAGTCTTTTCCACGCTGCATCTTGCTGAGAGAGTTCGCCACCGAAATCGTCATTCTGAGTTCGCCACCAAAATCGTCATTCTGAACTCAACTGATCTGCATCAAAGGTATGTGCTGGAAGGGAATATGGAGTGAATTTGAGTTAGCCCCTTTTTTATTTTTATTTTAACAACATACCTTATAAAGTGTATCAGTTTCGTAGGATTCTTAGCGATTGTTAGGTATCTTCAATCTCTATAAAAATGACTTCTTAATTTTTTTTTAGTTCTTTCTGAATGATGCAAGATTTGCTTTTTAATTTTAATTATTTTTGGTTGGATTCCGAATCTGGTATAAATATGGTATTGGTTTTTGGGTTATTAAAACTATTCTTTCGTTTCAAGATTGTGCATTTCTTCCTATTATGAAATCGTCTACACTATTATATACATGTATGACTAGGGATAAACGAAAAGGCATTCGTATTGAGGAAGAAGATAGACCAAATAACGGAAAAAGGAATAGAAGTAGGCCAATTCGAGTATCAATGAGAACTGGCAGAGGTAATTCGAAGATAATGAGTGTTTTTCCATTGAAGTTATGAATTATAATATGTTGTCAACATAAATGTATAAGATTTGGTTAAATATTTTTGATTATGTAGTAGTGGAATCTAGCATTATACTTATATGATCTGACATACACTTAACTTTTGTATTTTATGTCACACCATAAATGTTTGCATATGGTGAGAAAAGTGAAACAGTGGAGAGTTTGCAACATATTTGTTTTCAAGTGCATTGTTGAAGATCTGACACCATAGTGTGCTAAATATTAGTACGTGTGCTAAATTTTATCACGTGTGAATCTCAGTTGCAATTGGTGATCATATTTCTATGATGATATCCCTGCATATGGAGGTAATACTTCTGCAGATGCATGTCTGCATTGCATTGTGCAGTGGCTGACCACATAGCCGGCTAGAAAATGCATTGTTTGCAGCATAGATGTTTGATGTGGGCATTGCATCTTTGTGTGATGATTCTATGTCCAGATATGTCCTATAGCACGTTATTTATATGTGGTGTAGCTCATAAAATGTATGTATGTTTATTTTGAAGTTTATGAACATATGAAAACTCTAATTTAGTGGATTTAGTGTACCTCATTGATATTTTTTATACGCTATTTGGCAGGTGCAGGAGGCAAAGTAGAACGTTTGGATAAGATTGGAGTAAAATATAAAGGTATGTTATGTTTATTATTAAGCATTTTTTGCTTATTAATGTTTCAATTTATATTTATAGTTTTACTATATGCAGGGAAGCGTGTCGTGGGATATGTTGTTGTCGTGGTATATGTGGTTCGATCTACATAGCTGATAGCACTCATTATATGCAATATAATCGACATTGATGCACACAAAACTTTACCCATATTTGTTCTTCTGCTGATTATTAAGCATACCCATTTCAATAATGCAAATTAAGCGCATAATGTAGAAACGATTGCATGACGATCTACATATCATCCTTCATATGCAACTCATTCTACATTGAACATGTTTTGATATGGATATGACTGAACAAATGACCATACATTAGTTTTATAAAAATATAACTTCATCTCATACATATAGCCTTCTACTGACCGAAACCTAGCTATCCTCATTATTTTAAAAGCACTGCACTCACTGTCGAAACCTAAACTAAAATACACCAATTGCTTCAAGAAATGTAGGAGGAATTGAAATAGGATCATTTTGAAGAATAAATGTTTCATTTATAGATTGATTACATAAACCTGGAATGAGCGCATAATGGGTGCTGATATGAAGATGAGAAAACTGAAACAATGTTTGCATCTGGTAGAGGAGGTTACATATATAGAGATAATATGATATATAATACTCCCTCCGTCCCGTGATTTCTTTCACATGTGAAGAGGCACACAAAATAAGAAAAGTGAATTTAGTGGGAGATTTTGAGGGGTAATTTTGTAAACTTTTATGTATAAAGTAAAGAAATGAGTTGACTTTTGGGTATGTGTGTAGAAAAAGTAATGGCATTTGTGTAAAATTGAGAATATTGTGAGGGTGGAGTTTATAAAGGGTTTTCCATTTTAAGGGTGTGAAAGTTATTATGGGACGTCCCGAAAAGGAAAGTGTGAAAGTAATTGCGGGACGGAGGGAGTAATCATTACTGCAGAATAAATGGGTGCTCAAGAATGGCGCAGAATAAATGTTTCAGTTTGCAAAATATGCTGAAGAATTTCAAATGAAACATCTTCAGGAATGATTTCTACCATTTAGAAGTAATTTTGGGAGGAAACGCAATTTATCAACTGAAAGAATATTTGAAAAATAACGATTGATGTTTCAGATTTATGAAAATATGAGTTTATTATCTATCTTTAATAGACACTAATGATCGCGTCTTTTGGTATGGATTTGGATATACGAATTGACAATTCAACTTCCCTAAATTTGAACTGAAACGTTGTCTGCATTGTTGGAGGTGTTTAGCTTTTAATTATTTATATAAATTGAAGTTGGAAATATAAATGATGACACATTAATAATACTATATTATATTAAAAAATAATGTTAATTTGTATTCCAAAATAGTTAGATCGACACAAGTATACATAAATTTGGAACTCTAACGTCATTAGGCACATTGATTATAATTAAAATGTTGTAATTAATTATAATAATTATTATCATAATCACTTTTTATATTGCCATTGTTCTGTATATATTCCAACGTAAACTAGGGCTTTTAGAGTAACATTGATCCTTGTGTTTCCTTTAAAAATAAAAAAATATTATGTCAAGGCTAATCGACATCATACCTAATGAATTAACATTTCTTATTTTGGAAAACATCTCAGGGAGGTGTATAAGAAAGTTCAGATGTGTCTCCAAAGGATGGGATACTTTCATATCTTCTAGTTCGTTCGTTGAACAACACTTGCGTAAAATGAAGTGTGAAAATATGTTTTCCTTGATTAAAAAAAACGTGTTGCATATCCTCCAGTGTGCTATGTAACACACGTTGTCAAAGGTGTTGATACGCACATACGTTCGGAAATTGTCAATGGTGAAGATTACGAGGTACTTGAAAGTTATAATGGGTTAGTTTTACTTTGTAATGTAGATGATGTTTACACATTGGTTAATCCAATTACAAATCAAACTTTAATAATACCTAATCCAAATATAAAATTTCCATCCGTGTTTACAAATGCATCAGTGTTTTTTGGGTTAGGTTATGATAGTGATACGAATGATTATTTAATAATGAGATTCACACGATTTTGGACATATGGGGCTTTTCAAAGCGTAGTGAATTTATACTCTAGAAATTCAAACACATGGGTTTCATTATACCCATTTCCATACAAACACCCGCCATCATGCAATGCACACTTTGTTGCCGGAGTCTTTCATTGGAAGATTTATGAAGGGTATGGGGTTTATGCAATTGCAACTTTTGAATATAGTGATAAGACTTATGGGATGATAAAGCTACCTGAATACGAATGTGATGGGTGGTCGTTAGTTATTGAGTCGTTGGATGACAATAGCCTAGCCGTATATGGGGATCGACACATTGTAGATAACTATGGAACAAGAAAATATAATTTTGAAATGCAGGTGCTGTCGTATTCAAATACTCGGTCAACATGGAAGAAGTATACTGTTTCAAAAGTGTGAATGCTACCCCTTAATTATAAACTCGTGCCTATACACTTCATTAACAATAATCGTAAAAATATTATGTTCATGAATGATCCAGCAGGTTCGTTCTACTCATACGATTTTGCAACAAGTGAAGAGTGCATGATTGAAGATATGAATTCAGAGATTTCTATTGAGCATACCTATAAGTATGTTGAAAGCCTTGTATCTCCTCAACACATTTTGTGATCATAATTATTTGTTACTACATTTTATTTTATTTTGATGATATATTATTGTTTTTTGTACATTTTTTTACCCGAATCATTGTTAATGAAGATTATAGAAGAAATTTTTATTTTACTTTATGTTTATATTAAATAATTAACGTAATAGATCATTTCTAAAAATTTTGATAGATGTTAACTGTAAATTTGATAAATTATTTTTTTAATGAAAACATAATGAACACTAAAATTATTATAGACATCATATCGTATTAACTAAAATTAATTAAATCTACATGTTTTGTAAGCGTACAAATGTAAGCAGAAATTTGTTACAAAAATATGTGCAGCTTAAATCCATTTAATTATATATCATTAACAACGTATTTAAGAGCATTAATTACAATTTTCTGGATATATGTATAGAATCTTTTTTTAAATAAAAAATTTAATTGAATATGTCAATCATTTAAATTATGAATCAACGATTTCCTTTTAGATAACTAATATTATATAAGTTATATAATAATATACATTTCCTATATCTGACTATTTTTATAATTAATATCACTTACTACAATAAACCTTAAACTGCCGATAGTACATTAACTACTCACAAATTGAAATGAAAAAATTAGGAGATTATAAATGTTAAAATAGAGTGAATAATAAAATATTAAATGCTTGTTTGAAAACAAATGTTTGAATCTTCAAAAATAATATAATGACATCTAGTCGTCTAGATTAGTCCTATCTGTTCCGAATACGTGAGGACAAGTCAATGTGTCGTGACGTCCTTTCTTGCCATACTTGCTGCATATTGAAGGCTTGACACGACAGAATTCTCCATATGACGTTATCCTTTTCTGTTTGGGGCGACCAGGAGGATTCTTTAGAATAGGTGGTAGAACTTTATCAGAATCTGAACTAGACTTGAAAGCAAACCTCTTTGAATCTGGAACTGGAGCGAGATCCACTGTATAGAAAGCACGATAACTTGAAGTAAAAAAGCAGTCTTCAACAACATCGGAACCTAAACTAAAATATACCCATTGCTTCACGAAATGCATGAGGAATTGAAATAAGATCATTTTGAAGAATAAATGTTTAATTTATAGACTGATTACATCAGCCTTCGAAACAATAAATCCAACTTTTGTAGGAGTATGTTTAGTTTTAATAAACAATTGACAATTAGCTATATGTTTTTCAGAGCAAAAAACATACACATATTTAGGAGAATTCTTAATGAATGTAAATTGGAATTTCAGCTTAATTGAGTACTTTATCAATTCGATTCTAAAATCCGGTGCTACACCAGCGAAAATTGCTCCTACAGCCATTATATCACCCCAATGGTCAAACAAATACGACTTCTTCCTCTCATCTGGGCATATATCAAAATTAGGCATATTACTAGATTTCTTAATCTGACATACATCAACAGAACTCGAAGAATAATTAAAACAGTCAGTATTAACATTTCCTTGACTATTTGGATCATGTATAGACTTGTTCCGAGCATGATTAACCTCAAGAAAAATATCTACCAATTTTTCAGATGAAAAAATGTAGAATTCCATCATACCACTAAAATCACTATCGGACTCAAAATAACAATTCTTGATGCACCTAACTGAATATAAAATTGAAAATTTACCTTCGGATAAATTGGGCCATTTTTGTTGATTTCATCTATGATACTCTGATATGTTGTTTGATCGGTTGAACGAATCAACTTGCATTTACCCTCATGATCGATTTTGAGTATTACACCGTTCTGCATTTCTGGGATGAACAGGGATTCAAAAATTAATTACTATGAAAACTGAAAAGATCAGAAATTTTGGTATCTTTGGAGATGAAAATAAGTGCAATAGATATGGAAGGTCAAAATGGTTGTTTGAGATGAAATTAATTGCCACAATCTACATATTCGATCGCCGATCCTCTGTATTCATGGTAACTACCGAAGAAAGAAATGAAATACAATCAATTGCATAAAATAAGGAATTTCTTTATATAATACAAATAGTTCACTTTTTTAAAAAGTAAAGGGCAAATTTGGATTTTCAGCGTAGAAAGTGACTTAAATTGTTTTAAGAATATTTTGTGTCTTAAATTGTTTAAGGGTCTTATATAGTGACTTAATTTGTATTTATTCCCTTATTAAATCTCAAATTCTAGTCAAGTCCCAATAAATAGACATGGCCTTCATGCTAAAAGAAAATGAAACACACGCAAACATTTTCAATTAATTTGGCCCAACCAAAAATTTGGCTCTCAATTCACAAGTTTCATTCTACACGATGCCAACAAACCTTACGCAATCGACGATGATCGCTGGGATATCCCCTCGTCAAGCGTTGCAATCGCTCCTGCGGAATCGCAACAATGCCGCCGCCGTCATTGCGCGCATCTCCTTTCTAGCATTCAGATCCGTCTTTTCCGCGAGTAGATGCATCGTTACAATTTTCTCTGAACCAGTGTCCTCTTTCGAATCGCCTGACTATGAACGATATGGCTTTACCGCCAAGTTTCACATGCGAGTCAGATTTGTCGGGGTAGAGCGGCACATGGTTCTTTATAGTTACACAGAGCCTCTTTTCCCTCAATTTCTGCAAACAAGGTTTCAGAATCTTGCATATATCATGTAACACCCCATTTTTAAAATTTAAATTTGCATTTCATGATTTTTAGAAATTAAAATATCTCTTTTAAGTATTAAATGATAAATTAATTGAAATCTGAAAGATATATGATTTTATGTAACTTATGAACTAATGTTTTCAATGAGTTGTACAGAGTCTTGCAGGATAGCTTACTGAGGAGATCAGACTCGATTGTAACTCACTCGACACAATTTAATAAGACGATGAGATAAGTTTAAAATGAAATAAACTATAATATACTCTAGGCCCATTTGTAGCCCTACCCTACCCAATGCTTTTCCCAGGCCCAATTTTTGCGACCCCACCCGCAGCCCAGTAGACTTTGACCAGTCAAATGTTGACCGTTGACCAGTCAACAGTCAAACTTTGACTTTTATTTTTTTATTTTTTATTTTTCAATTTTTTTTTCGATTTTTTTTTTCAATTTTTTTTTCGATTTTTTTTTCCGATTTTTTTTTTAAAAGTGTATGTTATTATAACTAAAAAGTGTATCTTTGTTTTTTTAATTAAAAGTGTATGTTACTATATTAAAAAGTGCAACATTGTTTTTAATGAAAAGTGTATGTTATTATAATTGAAAAGTGTATGATATTATAACTGAAAAGTGTAAGTTATATATTAAAGAAAAGTGTATGTTATTATAACTGCAAAGTGTATGATCTATTAATGAAAAGTGTATGTTTTATTAATGAAAAATGTATGTTATTATAACTGCAAAGTGTATGATCGTTTAATGAAAAATGTATGTTCTATTAATGAAAAATGTAAATTATATATTAATGAAAAATGTAAATTATTATAATTGAAAAGTGTATGATATTATAACTGAAAAGTGTATGCTAATGATACACCTTTATAATCTAAATAAACTGTTCCTAATTTTTTTTTAAAATGTTATTAATTTCACTCATTTTTTTATTTATTCTTGCACTTTTATGACAATTAAAATACACCTTTTGGTTATTAGTACTTGCACTTTTATAATCTACATAAACTGTCCCTAATTTTTTGAAAAACATTGTTATTAATTTGACACATTTTATTATTTAAACTTGCACTTTTATGACTATCAATGATACACCTTTTGGTTATTAGTCTTGCACTTTTATAATCTAGATAAACTGTTCCTAATTTTTTTTTTTAAAAATTGTTATTAATTTCACAAATTTTATTATTTAATCTTGCACTTTTATGACTATCAATGATACACCTTTGGTAAATAACTCAAGGGGCAACCACTATGCTAAAACGGCTAGTTGGTATATTTGCGTGGAATATATTATTTATCCACATAAGTAGGGCTGCAAGTGGACTCAAGTACACCGTGTACTTGAGTACACAGCAGCCCTACCCTAAATATTAAATAACTTATCCAGTAAATTATTAATATAAAAGATAAATAAAAAGTGTTTAATAATAATAATAATAAAATAATGTTAAATTAAATTTTGAATGCTTATATTCTTTTAAATTAAAATTTAACCAAAACTTCTTATTCTTATTTAAAGCGTCGGAATACAGAGGGTCATCCTCATTCACTTCATTTCACTTCACTTGTCTCTTCTTTCTCTCTCTTAAAACTCTTTCCTCTCCGACCCCTTTCCTTCTTTCATCTCAAAAGCCCTTTTCTCCTCAAACTTTCACTGCACAAGCCCAATCAACGCCATTCCTGAAAGTTGAGAACCTTCCATTTCCACCGTAATTTTTAAAATCTGAGTCAGGTATGAAGGCCTTCTTCTTTTTAAACAGTTTTAAAGAAATAAATCAATTTCTTTTCTTTCTTTAAGCAATGGATTCGGAATATTGTTATTTTCTTATGATTTTTGCTATGTGTGGTTACTGATTCGTTTTATTTGGAGTATAAGAATGTCCTGGTGGTTGAGTTTTGTGTTGATTTCTTGTTAAACTTGTGGGATTTGAATACGGTGTGACTCATTGAAGATTATATTTAGATTTCATGATGTATTTGTCATTGCATGTGTGATCTGAGTTCATTTTACCTCCTGTACACCTTATTGATTATTCCCTAAGTAATTTGTGTTGAATTTCTTGTTGATCTCATGGGATTTGCATACTAGGTGACTCATTGAAGCTTATATTTAGTTTGCATGTGTGATTTGCCATTGCATGTGTGATTTGAGTCCCTTTTTCTTGATGAACACCTGGTTCTGGGATATCCGTTTCAGGGATGTTTTTTGCATGTTAATTTTAAAAGAGTACAGCCCTTTCCCCAATGTTTTAGCTTAAACCATTTTACCACATTGAGGTAATTGAAACCTGGGATACGTGGTTAAAATGCCAAAACTATTTGAAGTGTTTTCAATTTTATATGATTTTCCTTTGAAGCACTGTACAGAGGTGAAAAACTGCCCTATTTCTGGGTTGAGATTACAAAAATTTCCTCACACAGCTCGCTTCGTTTTTTTAAGCTAATTTTCAACTATGTCAACTTACTGTGTCTTGGCTTTCATAGGAATTTTACCTAGACACATTTAGATTTATATTATATTTTTAATGATTTTTCTAACAAACAGTGTTCTTTATAAAAGTAAACTGTTTTGATGTTCAAAAGAAATACAAGATTAAATAACAATGGATAATATTAAAATGAAATGTTTTTATAGATATTGCTACTGGCCTTTATAGTTGTGTAGGTTTTTTGCCTTACATTTTTATAAGAAACGAAAAAGTTTTAACAAATTCTTGAAAATCTCTTGTCACAGTCCATTTCAGTCTTGTTTTTCAATTGTCTTACAAAATTTATAAGTAATACTCTATAAGTTATTTTTAAATGAAAATTTTATTATGTGCACCACTGTATGTTTGGAGTTTACTGTACAAAAATTGTGAATTTTAAGAATTTCTATGATTTATGATAAATAATTTACTACAGGCTGTCTTTTTAGATAATTTAAACATATGAAATGAATTTGACAAAATTTTGTGAATAAATTGTTTATTGAAAAGTTATTATTTTTCCAGAACAAACAAATTTGAATTATATGTGTAATTGAAGCATTTTTATAATACACTTTAAAGGTGCTTAGGATTAATTTAATTATCTTCTCCAATGTGTATTTTCATGTGATTCCAACTAACTTCATAACTAGGTTTGACCATTTGATATGTGACGAAACTTAAATAGAAACGTTTTAAAACCTATTGATAATTTGATAGTGTCACCTATATAGATATATGTACAAAATGATATATGAATATATGTATATGTATATATACTTTAAACCTAAAAGTTAAGTAAATGTGTCGAGTGCAGTACAAGTCAATCGGATCCTCAGGAGGCTAGCCCGCTATCACCGAACGACAAAAGTGGGTAACATTTATTTACATTTGCATTATTTAGATTAATTTATGTGTGAATACGAGCAGGCAGATCTTCGGATTATGCTCTGTGTGAGAAAAGAAAGTCTACGGACTATACTCTGTGTGAGAAAAGAAAGTCTACGGACTATACTCTGTGTGAGAAAAGAAAGTCTACGGACTATACTCTGTGTGAGCAACAGATAAGTCTTCGGACCAAGTTCTGTGTGAAGTGAGCCGGGTTCATGGGACACGGCGTGTACTCGATTGACATATTAATTAGCCTTCTTAATGTGCATGCATAGTAAATGTTATCCCACTGGGCTTCTCCTCCGGGAGAAGACTCATGATGCTACTTTAAATATTTCAGGTTTCGTAGACGACGAGGAGGACGTGTGACTGACTGGGCAAGCTTTAATAAACGTTCTCCTAAAATTTTAAATTTTACGTAAGAAACATATTTAGTATTATTACGACTGATGTTATCTTTGAGTTTAATTCCGTAATTAAGTATGAACTACTAGGTCAACTGATCGAACCTATTTAAACTACTAGGATGTTTGTCTACTCTTTAAAGGTTAATTTTCATGTGTGACAACCTTACTACAAATTGTCGTGTCTTCTAATGTTAAAGTATTTTAGACATCACACCACCTATATAATGATCTTTGAATTTTATAATGTTTTAGTCAAGTACACGTTTGGCTTAGAAATGTGGGTGACACACGAGTTAGGCACAAGCTCGTTTATCCTTTTAAGGAAAAAAAAAAAAACTCGTGTATCTTTTATTGAAAAGTCTTCCGCTTGAATTTATTTAAGTCAAAAGTGTTATTTTAAACCGTAGCGCCACCAGGATTTTGGGGGCGTTACATATCACGTGTTTGATAAAAGCCTTTTAGAGAATTGGATGTTTCCCAGTAGCTTGGTGACTGCAAGTATCATTAATATCAAGAAAATTTAATTAAATTTCACAAAGGATTTTGAATTAAACTTCCCTGAAAAATCGAGTGAGATCTTCTGTCGCTTGCAATTCACTTCGAATACACAAAAATAACGTCTTACGATTGTTAGCAATGATGTGTATGTTTAGACGAAGATTAAATGCTGACACAGACTTAAACACGAAAATCGAGGCTAGAGTTTGACTCTATCTTCGTAAGACGTTATTGCCCCGTACACAGGTGCAATACGGATCACTGACAACCGTCCCCAAGATACAACGACTTCAAACTTCACGACAATTGCACTACAAATCGGAAGCTATCGACGAATCGCAAAATGGATATCCGGAACTTTCGACTCGACTCTAATGCAGCAACTTCAACTCTAAAATGCTAAGTATCCATATTGTAGTTTTAACTCAAGTTTTTAACTCTTGACCATGAACCAATCGAATGAATGAATGACCAACGTATGGGGATCTATTTATAGACTTCCAATAGTCTTTACTCTTTAGGTAATAGGTGTGACTTTTCACAATAAGCTTATTTTTCCAAAAGTTGATTAGAATAATCAACTATTCACCAAAAGTTATGTCTCTTAAATTAATATAATTATTTTAAAAGACACAACCTTTGTAATAAAATCATTCCACCAAAAGACATGATATTTCATGTCAAGTCACAATCCATCACTATTACCATTATAAATACATTCAACAATGTATTTATCCGCACATTAAATGATCAACTTTAATATTAATTTCTCATTCACCCAAAATTTGGTTTTGAGAAATCAAATCTACTAAATTCATTTACGCAAAACGGATTATAAAATTGTCACTTAATATTTTATAAGATGTGGTCAAAACCAACATTTTCTAACAAAACACCCCAAGGAAAAAAATATGTTTAGGATGAGGTTAACTTCCCATTGACATTATTCTTAACACTTTTAACAAAGTTTGTGTCATTCACTACATACATACTTCTAAAAAAAAAAAAAAAGGAGAGTGGAGAAATTTGGTTGATAATTGTTGGATAATGTTACTGCTTTCATATATCATCAATCTCGATCTCTCATACTCCATTGAGAAGATCGGACTTGATGTAAACGGGTTTTAAAAAAAATAGGTTTAATGAATGTTTGAGGAGAATGAGTGAATTATATAAAATGAAATTAAGATCTAACTGTTAAAATTAAATATTTAAATGAGATAGAGGATGTGGTTGTGACATTGAAGAAGTTTGCAAAATATATAGAATTAAGATGAGATGAGATTTCTGACACATTATTTGCTTCATTTAGTATATCAACTTTTCAATTGTTAAGAAATTAAAATCAAAGTGAGTGGAGGCGTGAATAACGTGGTTCTACTTGCTTCATTTGTTAAGCAATTAAAATCATGTCATCACATCAATAACTACGATTCTTAAAAAATTTAGCAGAGTTTTAATTGTATATTATTATATCCAAATTGTATTTTCAATATTATAAATATCATCCAACCATATATATTCAACTCACCAATACTATGCATGTATCAAATATAACTAACAAGAACAACTTATCACAGTTCAATTTTCTAAAAATTAACATTTAGTCCATCAACATTTTGGTCAAAGCATGGGTGTTTGAAATATGTCAAAACTAAAAGGGCTAGTCTTGGGTGAGACCGTCTCACAAAATGAGATCCGTGAGACGGCATTTATATATAAAAAGTGATAATGTTTGAGCAAAAAGTGATAGTGTTTAAGCAAAAAGTGATAGTCACTTTTGTTAAAAATATTATCACATTTTACTTAAACATTATCACTTATTCACTTTTTTTACAAACCAAAATCTGGAAAAAAAATATGGATTATCCTATCCAAAATTTTAAAATATGGTTAAAATGATCCGTCTCACAGAAAAAGATCCGTGAGACGGTCTCACACAAGTTTTTGCCAAACCAAAAACAACCCACTAGAGAGCATAGTTATTTGTTTATGTCTCGAAATCCGGTTCAAAGATCGATTAATTCGGAGGATTAATCCCAATGTTCACTTACGGGACCCCGTTTAAAACTAAAATTTTGCGCTTTGTATGGACTAGCCGCTTAGAAATTGTTTACACCTTTTGAGTTTCGAACCTATAACCTAATGAGAAGCATATCCCTACGTCTCAAGTTACATACATGTAAAAAAATAACATTGTTTTGAATTTGTATCATTGTTTTTTCTTTGCAACAAAAAAATAACATTTGATGGCCTACTTTTCTATAATAATGAAGACAAATACTTGTGTGTTCCAGTTACATACATGTAAAAAAAATACTACTGAAAACGGTTGATGCATGTTCTGAATATAATCATGAAACCTTAGATTTGTTATGATTATGCCATGCCCAATTTTCCATAAATAAAAACCAGTAATCTAAAGAGTGGTTTAATTAATGAGATTATTGATTCCCCGATACAAATTTTGCCCCTTGAGCGGTAGAAGGTACATGTCATTTTTTTAGTCTTTAACACTACAAATTGTCTTGTAAAATGTCTTTCCTGCCCATCATCTCGGAATAGACACTTATTCTCTCTCCTCCCTCTCAAACCATTAATATTGTCTTTTCTTCCTTTCTCTCTCTCATTTTCAGATATTCGTTTCTCTTTTCTCTCAAACACACACAAGATCTGAAACGGGGGCTTGAGAGTTCAAAATACCTTCCTGCGTCGATGCATCCGAGGAAGAGGAGGGTGTGGTTTGGGAGTTTTTAGACGGCGGAGGTGGCGCGGGCGCTGCTCACCGATCTCCACCGCCATCCGGAGTTTCTCTCCGTCGTCAGACGTTTTCGCAGCTCGTCGAAAATGGCGGTTGTTTGGGTATTTTGAGACGGCGAAGAAGTCAGCGAGACGTCGTCGTTGCAGAGCCTGGATACTTCGTCAAGGGGCTCGTCTTCTCCGATCTGCGCCGCTCGTTGCAGAGCCTAAATGCTCTGTCAAGGGGTTCGTCTTCTCCGATCTGCGCCGCTTGCGTGATGGCGGCGTAGATCTAGGGTTTTCTGGGGGTGTTGATACACTGAGTTGACTCAGTGGGTTTCTACTCTCTTTTCCAAAGGGCCAAAGTTCGTGAGAATGGAGCGGCGCGTGAGAAGAAGAGGGAGGAGGAGGAGGAGGAAGGGGCAAAGTTCGTGAGAATGGAGCGGCGCGTGGGGAAATTGATGAGGAAATTTGTGTTCCCGGAGAATGCGAACACGGATAAGATCTCGGCGGTTTGTCAGGACGGAGTGTTGTGTGTGAAGGTGGAGAAGCGGCCGCCGCCGGAGCCAATGAAGCCGAAAACAATTGCGGTGAAGGTACGAATTCGCCCGATCTCAGCCCGGGCATATCAATATCGCCCTTTACAGAGCCTGAATGCTCCGTCAAGGGGCTCGTCTTCTCCGATCTGCGCCGCTCGCGTGATGGCGGCGTAGATCTAGGGTTTTCTGGGGGTGTTGACACACTGAGTTGACTCAGTAAGTTTCTACTCTCTTTTCCAAATTTTCTACTCTCTAGAAAGAAGCAAGTGATAAATCGGTTTCATCAATTTGCAAGGTTTCTGAAGTTGCTTGCGTTTGAAAAGTGGAAGATTTTGAACCTAAGAAGTTTATGATTTACTGTTAACGCTTTAAAAATCAGGTTAGATTCTACTTGTGCTTTAATTGGTTATGCGTTTTGTTTGATGTCATTGGAGTAATTTTTGTTTAAATTTTATTTTGGTGTGGTATCTGTAGATCTGAAGAAACTGAAGTGCGAGGGTGCGGCTATTGTGTTTATGCTCACATATACATATATGTTCGGTGAATTGGTCGTGCCTTTTGAAATAGATGTTGATTTGGTGAGATTTTGGTGGTTATGGTGGAAATCTAAAATTTCTTAGTTTTTAAGATGTCGTAGCGCTGTAGAAACTGTTAGTTTGGTAGATTGAGACAGTTTTTTCCGTGAGTTGTTTGGAATGGAGACTCTAGTTGCAGGTCATCACAGAAAATAAGATTTGGGTCATTTGGTTCACCGCCTTCGGGCAGTTTTTGGGCATCCTCTTAGGGGGAGTATATGCAATGCATATAAATCATATAGGTGGTGTTTGGTTTGGGATTTATTTGAATTGTGGTGGATTGGATTGAGATTTGGGTAATCCATGAATAGTAAATTGTGTGTAAGTTGTGTTTGGTTAGGTCATGTTTGTTTTGGGATTTTGAGAATTTTGAAATCCGGATTTCAAAATCTAGTGGATTTCAAAATCCTAATGTTTTTTATATTTTGTGTTTGTTTTGGGATTTATGTAGGGTAGGATTTAACTTTATAGGATAGGTTTTATAGGTATTTATATAGGGTTTATAGGTATTTATAGAGTTGACTTTTATAGTGTTATAGGGTGGGAATTTGAAATCCTGAATCAAAATCCCAAACTGTAACGGGGGTGGAGTTTCGAAATCCCAAATCCGGATTTCCCATCCCAAAACAAACATGCCCTTAAGGATTGAGAAATAGGGTAGATTTAACTTTATGTCACATCAAGAGTGATATTATAATATTTTATTATTGTTAGTAGTGAAAGAAAAGTAAGAGAGAGAAGAAAGCAGGAGAGAGAATGAGTGTGTGAAAGAAAAGTAAGAGATAGTGATTTAATGGTATAAAAATAGGTGTGTAGGTGTAGTGTATTATATGGGTGAATTGGTATTTGGATTTGTATTTGAATTGAGATGGATTGAAAGAGATTGGATTGGGATTGGGCCAATCCCAAAACAAACACCGCCATAAATCCTAATTATTGTCGTGCTACCTAATACTCCCTCCGTTTTTTATTAAGTGTCACTTTGACTTTTTAATTAATTTTAAAATAAGTGTCATTCTAGAATTTTTTTTCTTTAATTTTGACTATTTTACACTTATTCATTTACCATAAATATTTTTCATAATTAAATTCCACAAAAATTGTTTATACCAAAATTAATTTGATTTATTAATACTAGCTACATTCTTGATCACATTCTTTATCAAACAAAATTTATATATTAAAATTAGTATAATTAATGAAGGGTAATATAGACCATGATTTATAATCTTAATTTGTTGAAATAAGCTAAAACGACACTTATTAAAAAGTGGAGGGAGTAATATGTAAAATATGTTTATTACATATGGTCAATGTTGAATATATATATATATATATATATATATATTAATGTTCAGTGTTGAAATTCAATGTTTAATAATGTTCAATATATATATCTATATTCAATATATATATTAATGTTCAGTGTTATGATGAAATTCAATGTTTAATTATACTCAATCGTGTTCAATATTCAAAATATATGTTGATATTCAATCAATATATATGTTGATATTCAATATTTAATTATGTAAAACATACAAATTAAAAAAAATTGAATAAAGAAAAATGAACTAAAAAAATTGACTTAAAACTTTTGAAAAAAAAATTCAACAAAATAATTGAGTAGAAATTGAATAAAATATAAATTAAATTTTTGAATAAAAAATCTGAATGAAATATAAATAAAAATAATTTGAATAAAAAAATTGAATTAAGTTGATAGGAAGGTATGATTTGACAAGTTAAAACTTACTTTTAATTTTTAGAAAAAAAAATTTTAAAATCAATTTTAAATAAAAATATCTGAATAAAATATAAATTTAAAAATTAAATAAAAAAAATTCAAGTAAAATTTGAATTAATTTTTTTTTTTTTGTTGCGTGAATTAGCAAAACTAAGAAATTTGAAAATAAGTTTTTGAAATCTAAAAATTCAAGTTTTTGCGTGAATTAGCAAAACTAAGAAATCTAAAAACAGAATAAAATATAATTTGAAAAACTAAAAAAATTTGAAATTAAAAAAAAATCTTAATTTAAAATTCAAGTAAAATTTGAATTAAAATATTGGAATAAAAAAATTGCGTGAATTAAAAAATAAGAAATGTGAATACAGTTTTTTTTAATAAAATAATTGAGTGAAAAAGCAATTAAATAAAATAAGAGAGGTGAGAATTTTTTCAAATTTTTTTTCATAATGTGTCAGAGCCAAATGAGAAAGCAACTTTAAGGGAGCAGTGGTCTTTTTACCGAGTCAATTTGTATGTCCTATCACTATTTTCATTTGAGGGTGTGTATAAGTTCTTAAAATTTCCCAATTGTACTAGAGGCCAACCCTCAATTAATTTGAAAAGAATTTAATGAAAAAAGATGATTAAACTTTTAATTATAAAAAGTAGAGTGTTTCGACCATGAACTAGGACTTTGATCACTTATTCTTTACAGGCATGTTTCGACCATTGGATATAAATGATTCTGAAAATAAATTTATTGCAAGTGAATGAAAAGCTTGAGAGTACTCATCGTCGATGTCTGTGTCAATTGGACCATCCAATGGAATAAAATAACTCTCCAGTCGCCATCTAAGCAGAAGATACTTACAAGAAGCAGCCGGAGGGAATGTCTGCATCATATGCCAGAATGTTCAAATTCTTTACAAGAACAATGAACCTGCTTATCATCACCACAATTTCATGTTGTAAGGCACTAAATGCAAAAGGTGTAAAAACAGTCTGTGCATTTCCTCCAAAGGGAGGCAAGTTTTTATCGGCGAATAAAAGAGTTCTTCCCCTTTCCTCCAATAACAACCCGACAGAGTAGAGTTAAACAAACACGTTAACATGTCAACAGAGAGAGGCTCAGAAATTTCATAAGTCAAGACTCAAGTAAAAACCTGATTAAAAAAGCGCTGTAATGACTGCACGCTTAGAATACTCTTCAAGAATGTCTCTAGTGATTTGGAATACTCAGGAACCAAAGATTGTGCCAAGAAGAAATTACGAACATAAAGGTATGGCCAAGATGTTCGATAAGAGAAAAGAAGAGAGATGTCTTTATCTGAACCAATTGCAAACCCAGCAACCAGATTGTTCAACTGATGCTCAAACTCAAAATCTTCCACAGTTTCCAAATGATACAACATAGAATTCAGGTTTAAAGTCTGAGTATTGCACACCAAGTTGGAGAGCACTTGCCATATACAGATAATTTGTTTAGTGGGCATTTCAACTGCAAGGGCATCTCTGAGACCTGATCCCATATCAGTAACGACAACCTCTGTCCGCCTTCCTCTCATGAACCTAAGAAAAGCCTGAATTCATTAAGATAAAAATTCATCAATAGTGAACCAAATTCTGACATTAAGACAAGAATATAGCAGCAATGACTCAACAAATACCGGTAATTACCTGAAAAATAGCTGAATTTTCGAAAACCACTCCAACAAGTCCTTTACATTTGCATTCGGAATCGATCAGCTTTTAATTTCCCCCAAACATTGCAAATAGTGTATAACCTTTTGGCATAAGTTTCTTTCTCAAATCAATATGGTTATCTTAGAGATATGGAGCAGGTTAATGGGCCTTCAGGCATAAATACTTGTGTGATCATTTAAATTAATAGGACCAGAGATTTGATACTGAAAAAATAATACGTCCAATATGTACAAAAAAAAAATTGACAGAGAGTATGAAATAATTTGTCATCATCAATCATCCTTGAAGCATTCATCAACTAGTATTATGATAAAAATAGCACGCATTCGGCTTAATATTCAGCATATGGCTTAAATAAACAGAAAGATTGGTGACGAATAAGCATAGGCGGAAATGAATCATCGCAGTCTCCTTGCCTCCCTCTCAGACTCGAGAAGGGTGAGGATGTCACCCTCCCGAATAGGTCCCTTAACATTCCTCATGATGAAACGATTCTGATCATCCATAAACTTCACTCTCACCTGAGTCACTTGTCCCCTTGACCCCGTCCGCCCCATCACCTTAACCACAATAGCATGCTTGATTGTAGAATCCATTCTGTACAAATCCAATCTAAAATCACTACCATTTTCCAACAAGAAGCACACGTACCAACTATCATTACAATCACCAATGATTCAACCCAAATTGTACATCACAATCCAAAAAAAAAAGGGGAACTGGTTGATGATGGTTCATTATACTTGACTTGATCATTTATTGGATATGGAACAATAATACGTAAATATACTCTTAAGCAAAGATTAAGATATTAAACAAATCAAAATCAATTTTTTGAAAGAAAAGTACTAGCATAACATATAATCTGGTTGCAATTGTCCAAATTCATTATAGTTAGTTAATTAATCGATTAAGCTCGATTATCAAGCAAAGATTGAGATCTGAAACAAAACAAAAACTATCTAAAATAAAATCTCGTCCGACTCTCAGAATTGAATTGGTGAACAAAATACTGACTGAAACTCTAAACAATCATACATATATTTCCAATCATTGAATTGATGAACTAAATATTGGTTAAAACACAAAACTCTAAAGATGGGAGATGAAAAAGATAACTAACCGGCGAAATTTGTGAAGAAGCGCAGATAAGCCCTTTGGATTTGGAGAGATGGCGAAACAGAGACTAAAACCCTAGCAAACCATTTATACAGGTATTTAAAGCCCATAGCGAAACTGAGTATAAATTTAGGCCACGGTTAAATGCCCCCCGTTTTTTATGACTTCACCCCCTCTTCTTTCCCAAAATTATCGTCACCTCACAAAACCCTAATTCTCCTCCATTATTTTCCTCTATCCTCCCCCTTGTCCCACCATCGCTGCCCGTCTCTGGCCGCCTCCTCACGCCCAGACCTCCCCACACATTGCAGATATGGCGGAGAACAGCAAAGAGCTCTTGAAGCTGGAGTCCAATTCCGCCGTCTCCTCCTCCGCAGCGTCCTTAGGTAGCTCAATCTGTTTTCAACTACATAAATTTTTCCAATTTGTTTTGCGTTTTTTGTGATGAATGATTCATTCGTAAAGGAACTGTGTGTTTGCTAATTCTGCAGAATCAAAACTCTTTGTCGTCAAGAAAAATCGGCAATTTTCTGCTTCTGATGCTCTTCCTCAGAAGACCACGATGCCTCCTCTTCCAAAGAGTCAAGGTTTCCTAAAACTCTTAAATTGTGATGAAAGATGCTCTTTATATTTTTCTGAAAATTATTTGCTGCATATCAAAAATTGTTTGTAAATTTCTCACAGAATTGGAAGCAACTCGTTATTGTGAGTTTCAACTCTTGTGTTTATACGTTGGAAGAAGCTCATAAAACTGTAGAATAATAAACCATTAAAGCTCATATACTTCAATATTTGTGCAATTCGTAAAAACTAGTATAGACAAGTCATAGAGTAGAATGCCACAGCTATATTAGCTTTGATTACGAGTTCTCTGCTATGTGTATCATTGTGTTATTAGTTGAGGGTAACGCTATTCACACCCGAATATTATCTTCGGTTAGAACTATGGCTGTACGTACGTCATCCTGTTCGGCCTATATGACCGTAAGCATTTTTGTGTGTTTATAAGGGGGCCGAACGACTGAACAAATTCTATGCATATTTTATAAGACTAACTTAGTTATGAGTACATATCTGATATCTATTTTTATCCAAAAAAATTATGAGGTGTGTTTATAGTATTATGGGGTGTGAGTAGTTTCACCCATTATGAGGTAACTAGCATTTTTAATTTTAGTCTGTAGTCTATACATATGCTTTGTGTTTGTGTCGTATCAAACGGATCTTTTTGTTGGTTGCAGTTCTGGGAAAGGTGCATGACTTTTTAGGAGTGATATCAGAATCGAACAAGAAGCTGCTGCAAGACGCAAAGGCATGTAATAACTTGTGTTTTCTTTCTGATTTGATTAGTTTCTTCAAGTTAAGTTTAGGCCTGATTGTGTGTGTCTTTACTAAATGCAGGAGAACCCTGATAGTTACGATATTGAAGTGCTGAGTGGGAACGAATCTAAATACATTGAATTGGTAATTACCATGTTTTATCTAATAGTGAGAGTATCGTTTTTTCACAGTTGATTTGAAGATGTTGATGTTGACAGGATCTAATGCTGGGCATTGCTGATCTGCATACTCCAGAGGCCGTTGCTGCTGCTGAGTCAGCAATAGCTGGTCGGCATCAGCCATTCCCTTTGTCGGAAAGCAGTAGTGGATCAGATGATGACGACGACGATGATGATGATGATGATGAACAAAATAATAAAGATAGCTCTGAATCTGTGGAGTTAAAGGTGAAGAATGCTGAAACAGATTCTTCGTCGAAGGCAACAAAGAAACGGAAACTGAAAAAGCAACCCAAGGTTGTTGTGCTCCCGTAAATTTTGATTGAAATTTTACTGCAAAAATGTCATGAATTGAGTTTGATTCAGCTATTTGCTGATAAATTATGCGAAACTATTTTGCTTCAAACTCTTTAGAATTTGTAAAACTCTTGTACTTTTAAATTTTTAGGTTGTGTAGTTTATGTTTGAAAATGAGGCTTCTAAGTTGTAATTTTGGTTGGTTGCTTGTTTTCTCTATGCTTTTCATTATGATATTTACGCAGGTTGATTGCTTACTTTTTCACCCTAATTATAATAATAAATATTTGGTGAGTGTTTGCTCCTCAATTAAAATCTTTTTGAGTTTTATCAATTAAATATTTAAATGTTAGTAAAACTCTTAATTTAGGTTTAAAAGTTTTTTTTTTTTTTTTTTTTAAATTTAGAACTTGAAAGATAAAAATAATCTATCTTTCAGTGTTTGTAGTGTCTAAGGTAAAAAAATGAGAAAGTAAAAAAGTTGAAAGGATCTTTTAGGTGCAAATAATTTTTACACTAGTAAACAGAGAATGAGATGTTCAAAAACTACTGCCGATTCTAAACTCAACCCGAAAAACTATTCGAGGGAAGTTTAAAAATATAAATGATTACCACTGAGATTATGTGTAATAAAATTTGTTCGTTTAGACTGAGGTGATGCCACTGGGAAAATTGGTTGTCCCATGTATGAAATTAGATGATAATTTTCCCATAATTTTTATTTCTCTTATGATTCTCACTCATTTATAATTGATTTTGTTATTGCTCGTTTTCATTATAATATGATACAAAGTCAAGGAAGAGTTGTTGAAGTTACAATATAGTATGACCACGATTGAAGCAACAATCATTTGTGGTAGATATATTTATTTATGGCCAAAAAGGTCTTCTGGAAAATTCAGTGACTTATATTGGGAAAAAAGTTGAGCAAAAAAAGAAGCTTTCACGAACATTAGCGAGTTTTATGAATGCATTACGAAACTATTATTCAAAGTGTGATGCTTATACAAAACTACACATGAGAATTTTCCAATAAACTAATACTACTTCTCATCTGCAAGATATGAACAACATTAGTAAAAATGAAGAATTTGGTACTCCTAGTTTATCTCCAAGTGAGAAAGCTCTATTTGAACAACTTACTACTTCATCATTCAATGTGGTTTGCATTTTTAGAAGGATTGATCTCAAACTTTATTTATTAGCTTATTTAATATTTAAATTGCTGATTTTTTAACAAATGTTAGGGCGAAATAAAATTGCAGAACCTGTGGCTAAGCGAAGTGCAAGGGGTAAAGCAATTGAAGTTTCAAACATTTTGAGTTTCGATGATCTCATATCCATAGTTGGTTGCTTTAGTGAGGCGAGTCTTAGAGTATGACTACACATAGAACATGATGATAAAAAACATACTAATAGTTGGTTTTGTAAATATATATAATGTCAATAAGTCTACGAGTTTAGACGTCTCCAACCAAGTAAAAATCAGATAATAGAAATGAAATAGCCCAACTAAGATAGTAATTCAAAAAGTAATTAACGAGACAAACAACACACAAGGATTTAATTGGTTCGATCAATGTGATCTACATCCACTGGACCAAACGACTTCAATTTTGATTGATCAAGAATGTTTACACACTCATTCACTCGGAAATGGATTTTATCCTCACTTCACTCGTGAACTCACACAACTCAAAGGCAAGTCGTTCTATAACTTCTATCTCGTCAACCTTTACAAGATACAAGTGCAAGAGTATTTATACTAATCAATGGTTATTGTTGCAGTGTTGAAAACGTGATGCAGTTAGACCGTTTATAACCGTGTAACAAACTCATGTATTCCGTCATGCCCAACCGAAATGACAACTATGCCCCTTGTTAGTTGTAACTGTAACAGGTCTCCTTTAGAAGACTCATCAGATGACTCTCCTCATCTGATCAACCCCTCTGATCCTGGTCAAAAGACTAACTCTACTGATAAACATCTACTCAACTGATCCAACTCTTCTAATCTGATCAATTTAACTGACCTCTAAGCAACTCCTCCTCAACTGACTGAACACATTCAACTCATCTGATTCGGCCTAAGTCATCTTGCCTGACCCCTACCAGCTAATAACCTCAGCTGATGTGAGATTATGAGATAACACTTACAATTCTCCACATTTAGCTCAAAATTTCCACCTCGAACTAAATGACTTTACTATACTTGTCAAAGAATAGCCTCCACCACTGCTCCCTGCCAAAAGAATAGAAGTCTTCTCCTCAGAGGACTTAATGCAATCCAACAAGTCTAAGACATAAGCTAAACTTCTCCTTTGTCAATGCCTTAGTGAACACATCAGCTAGGTTCTCCTCTGTAACAATCTTTGTCACTTGGACCACCCCCTTCTCCACAATATCTCTCACAAAGTACAGAATTCACATCAATGTGCTTAGTTCTATAATGATACCCCTAATGCTTTGCAAGATGTATTGCGCTTTGATTATCATAGAAGACAGTCACACTTCTCTGTGATAAACCAAATTCCTTCAGGATCCCCTTAAGCCACATGCTCTCCTTAACTGCATCAGTCAATGTCACATACTCTGATTTAGTATTAAATAATGCAACCACGAACTAGTGAATAGACCTCCACGATATAGTTGTACCAAATAAGGTGAACACATATCATATTAAAGACTTTCTTGTGTCAACATTGGCTGCATAATCGACATCCACGTATCCTATACGTGCTTCTTCCTCATCTGATATCTTCTGAAACTTCAGACCTTTGTTAGCTGATCCTGGAACATATCTCATGACCCACTTAACTGTCTCCCAATGACTTAAGTCGGGGTCACTCATGTATCTGCTGATTACACTCATCGCATAAGTCAAATCTGGTCTACAACACACTATATTATATATTAAACCACCTACAACACTGACATAACGTATCTTACTCATCTGAGCTCTCTCTTCCTGTTCTTGGGACACATCTGATTGGACATCTTCTGATGCTGGACAATTGGTGTAGAAACATTCTTTGCTTGATACATCCTGAATCTTTATAACACCTTTCTCAGATAGGTCGGCTGACTCAACTGAATTGCTCCATCAACTCTGCTGATCTCTATCCCAAGAATCACTTTAGCTTCACCAAGATCTTTCATCTGAAACTCACTTTTGAGATTCTCATTCACTTGATTGATACCATTAATTGACTCGCTAGAAATTAACATATCATCAACATACAACATAAAATAGGTAACTGAACTTCCAACTTGTTTGAAGTAGATACAACTGTTATACGAGCTCCTTGTAAAACCATTTGAGTAAATGTACTCATCAAATTTTAAGTACCATTGTCGAGGGCTTTGTTTAAGACCATGGAGGGACTTTCTAAGTAGACACACCTTGTCTTCCCCATCTTCTATGTTTATCCCTTCTGGTACCGTAGCTTCATGTAGATTTTCTCATCGAGAGTCCCATCTGATGTAGCTCCAGTCCATATTAAGCAACCATAGCCAACAAGATTTTGATGCTACAATACTTCACAACAGGTGAGAAGATTTCATTGAAATCAATATCTTCCTTATGTGTAAATCCCTTACCTACAAGCCTTGTCTTGTACCTAATCTTGCAACCTCTCTGAGCCTCCAACTTCTTCTTGTAGATCCACTTACACCTAACAAGTTACTTGTTCTTAGGTCTCTCAACAATCTCTCAAGTTTGGTTCTTGTCTAGAGATAACAATTCTTCCTCCATAACAACTAACCACTTCTCTTTATCATGGCTTCTGTGTAAGTTTTCGGCTCCAGAGACTCCACCTCAAGAGATGCACATAATGCAAATGATACAATGTCAGCTTGACCATACCTCTGAGATGGGTGGACTTCCCTTCTAGTTCTGTCCCGTGCTAGTTGATAGTCTTGAAGCTCATTCTCGCTGCTGTGAGGATTTGCCTCCTCATCTGGATCAATATGATCTTCAACATGTCTTTGATTAATGTGATAATTGCTTGAAATTCATGTGTTTATTTTGCTCAATTTGATAGAATTTCATGCATTATTTACACTAAATTGACTCGTTGCATTTAATTTGGAGAAAGTGTGTGGTTTGCTATTTTTATAGAAAAAATGAGTATTTTTAAAGCAAAACATGACTCGATCGAAGAAGTAAAATAAGAGGAAAGTTAATACTCCCTCCGTCCAATTTCATTATTCCCACTTTTCTTTTTTGGTTGTCCAATTTTATTATACCCATACCCTTTTTGGAAATAATATTATTCATACTATTTTATCTCTACCCTTCTATCATCACTTATTTACCCACTTTGTCATTCACTTTATTCATAAACAATCGTTTATTTATAAATGGACCCCACAATACTTCATCATACCCTCAACTTATCTACTTTATAAATAAATTAATCAATATTCATTAAAATCCGTGCCCGAAGAAGTGGGCATAATAAAATTGGACGGAGGGAGTATGAGATATGGAAAATTCAGGATTCCATGGGCTCACTTGATTGCTGTCCACATTTCAAGCCCACATGTCAAAGAAATAAAATGGCAGCCTATGTCGGCAATTAAAAAGGACCAATTGGAAGTCAATTTAAGCGGCCACATGTATTAGGCCACAGATAAATGACCCCATATATTATGTATTCACCCCACCCTAATTAATATTTTGAACCAATACATAAAAAGACTATACTACCCCTGTATGCTGAGTTCACTCCCCATCGATAAACAAAAAAAAAAAAAAAACAGTTTTTTTGCATTCCTCTCACACCCAAAACATAGTATTTCTTTGTAATTGATTATTTTTCATGTTATTATTGTTTTATTTGACCGTATTATTGCATGATTGTGTAGTTGTAATGAATATATATGTAGTGTATTTCGTTTCCGATTTTTTTTTTTACAAAAATCGTGTTTTGCAAAAACTCAACACTACTGGTTCGCCGAGTTTTGTGAGATTTTTTGAAAAAAAGTTCCACGTTTTGAATCAAAACTCGGCCAACTTTTCCACGTTATGATTCAAAACTCGGCCAACTTTTCCACGTTATGATTCAAAACTCGGCCAAGTTTTCCACGTTTTGATTCAAAACTCGGCAAACTAGTGCTGAATCAAAATGTGGAAAAGTTGGCCGAGTTTTGAATCATAACATGGAAAAGTTGGCCGAGTTTTGATTCAAAACGTGGATTTTTTTTTTCCGAAAAATCTCACAAAACTCGGCGAACCAGTGCTGAGATTTTGCAAAACGCAATTTTTGTAAAAAAAACTAAAAAACGAAATAAATTACACATATATATATATTGAGTAGTCAGTAGTAGTGAGTGCGAAATCGAACCATGTGAAGAGAAATCCAAAAAAAGGGGTGAGGTAGGAGAAAATTAGAGTTTATGAGTAAGGAGGGTAATTTCGGAAAATAAAAGGTGGGTGAACCCATATGTGAGGGGTGAAAATATCTAAGGGGTAAACACATAATAATTGGAGGAACATTCATCCAATTAATGGAGACCAGGCCGGGGGAGCAATTCGATATGAGACACAGAGGCGGGAGGAAGCCTCTCCTCTCCCACTCATCCACACTTTCACTCTTTAGATTATATTAGTTTAATTTTAATTTCTTAGCAAGTTTTAAATTTAGAGTTTCATTTCATTGTTAGTGTTGAAGATTTGAAGACTTCTCATTTCATTGTTAGTCTTGAAGATTTGAAGACTAGAGATGAAATTTAGTAGTTTTATTTCAATTCATATTTTGTAGTTTATTTTACATGTATTTTCTTGCATTTATTAATTTAGTTATGTATTAAGCTTTGATTGCTTTGAGTGTTGGAATTATGTGGGTAATTAGTGGATTACTTGTGGTAGTTTCAATAAATTCATGGGTTTTAAACTATTAGATTCATTTTACTTCTACTTTTTTTAAATAGAGCCTAGTTTATTATCTTGTTTCTAATAAGTTCAAATTGGACTTAATAAGACAAATTTGTCATTTTTATTAATTTGAAAATTTTAGAATTCATTTTATTCATATATTTAACTCAACTTTAATATCTAATCATCTTTTATATGCAGATTTTCGAAATTTGCATAATTTTCTCACATTCCAAAATTTTAAATCCTTCCTAAAAATAAGGTCTTCACATTTAATTCACCGCACTGGTTAATAATATAAAATAATAATCAATAATTAGCTGCAAAATTTCAAACTCACATATCTATTCGACCTAATTAATTTGATAATTTAAAATAATAATCAATAATAATAAAATAAAAAAAATAATAAAGCATATGAAAGATTAACACCACATAAATGAAAAAAACATGCGGTTATGTAACAATATATAAGTGGATATGATAATGCGTATTATAGTGCATATTATAGAATATATGCGTATTATAGTGCATATAAACAATGTTTCATGCATTTGTGTATGAATATGTATATGTATATTGAAGTGCATATGAATGAGATTGTATACCGAAATTATTGACCCTACCATTCTAGAGAAACGTGTTAAAGGAATGTAAGATCTGGAGAAACACCTTTGCGAAGCATTTCCTTGTAAATCTTATGTCCATCCTCCTTTCTACCACACTTGAAAAAGTTTCTAGTAAGGGATGTATAAACAATTGCATCTGTCATCACGTTAGAATCGAGCATTTCCTCATACAATCTATAAGCCTCGTCTACTCTCCCTTGCCTACCAACCCTTCTATCAATGAACAAAATGTAAATTTATTCGGTGCACAAACTTTACGATCCATCACCTGAAATGTTCTCGTGCTTCAAATTGCGGTGGTAGACGTCGCGGGCGTGGTAGAACGCCACCGCGGAGATCAATTGCTGGAAATACTTTCTAGCGACTTACTCCTTCAATCTCTCCTTGGCCACAGTTATGATCGATTCTGTGAAATTAATTCTTCAAAATTGAATTTGGGAGAGTCAGAGAAATTTTGAAAATATGCCCTAAAATTAAAGAATTGATGAGGTGAAAAAATTATGGAATTTTAAATTTGATTTAATTTTGAATTTTCGAAAATAATGTAAGATATGTATATTAAGGGTATTTTGGTTTTTTAACTCTAATTTGAACCTAATAGAAACTTTTTAAACTTGTAGTTTCTATTTGTTTAAGGTGATATAGGAAAGATTCCAATAGGGAAAATTCTCTAAATTCATTTACTACACTAACAAATTCAGTGTTCATAATCCCATGTATCAATCTTGGACCATACATCTAACTACGACTTGAATAATTCACGTCAATCACCTTGATCTGTTTCATATTGATTGTAAATATTTAAACATTGATTAATTTTCTAAGTTTAAATAATATATACATATATATTTTTTTTAAAATTCGGCAGAGTTTCGCCTAAATCTATCGTATTCCCAAATATTAAAATGCCTAGTGCATCCATTTCCAACTCGAGTAAAATTACTCAAGTCGGAACACACAATCTACAATACACAAACAACTCACCCCGACCTCCAATTCTAACAATTAATTTCGCCTATTCTAACAACTACGTACAACACATGCAACATCATTTAATTTCGCCTATTATAACAATTATAACATTAATTAATTCGAACTATATAATTAACACATATATACATGCATAACAATTAACAATTAAATTATAACAATATATATTAATTAACACAGGCATGAATAACAAATTAACAATTAAAAATTAGGGTTGTGCTATTTGGACAAAATCTGTCCAGCCAGACAACATTTAAAAAAAATGTTTTAGGAAATGTGTAATATTAAATTACCATCTTACCCTTAATTAGTTTTGGCTCCAAAAATGAAAAATAGATATTAAACGACAACGTTTGAAGATTGAATCATTCAAAGGATAGAAAATTGAATATGGGTCTTTTGTACTGAATATGGGCCTTTTGTACTTAATAAAAGAAAAAACTAAATAAAAAAAATTGATTTACTGGGATGCTTAATTAAAAAAAATCAATTGCTTTCTTTTTATGATATTTTTTTTTTAATTCTTTTTGTCTAATTTGTTCAGTATTTTTTTTTATATCCCATTCGTTCACCAATTTATTCGTTTAAAATTATAATCTTATCTTTATTTTTTATCATCACTTAATTATTTAAATTTTCATTCAACTTCGCAAACAATTATTTTATTTACAATAAATTCTACAATATCCTATAATAATACTCTTAGGCTCCATTTGAATTTGAAGGGAGAAATTTAAATCTACGATCCAAATTCACTTCACTTGTTTAAATTTTAATAAGTAAATGAATGAATTTCAAATATTTTATTAAAATTGAGAGAATTTTATATTTTCACTAAAATAATTTATTTGAAATTCATATATTTTTAAATACACATTTGAAATGTCTCCTCAAATTAAAATCTCTAGTTTAAACACAACTTACTTTTCTTTTTTTTTTTTACGGGGGAACACAACTTACTTTCTCATTCCCATGTACTCCTAAAATTAATAAGAAATTAAAGAATAAATAAATTATATAAAGGAAAAAAAAAAACAATTTACATTAAACATCACAGGCATGGACCGTGTGATGCTTGTTGAATTCAAAACATCAAATCATTGTCAGCCTGTCTATTTAATTTTCTTTGGGCATAATTCAAAACCCACTTTTTCTTTTATCAAACACAAAGACCTATATTCAGCTAAACTATTCATGACATCCATTTTCCATTTTTTTAATGCTTCATACGGCAGTGCAGGTTTTCGTGACAGGGGATTGATCTGCTCCCAATCTTTGCAAAGTAAAATTCAGATTCTTTTTATTTTTATTTTAACTTTCTCCAAGCTTGTCAAAAATTATTTATCAGACTTCTTGAACAATACTCTAGAAGAACATTTCATATACACTTTTCTATCATCATCCCAACACTACTACAGCAGAGCAAAATTACCTTCTTTTTGGAACCGATTCCGACTCCGACTCCAATTCAGATTTCCCGTATTTTGGCGTTCGAGAAGAGAACGAGCGCGTAAATGATACCGTTGAGGAAGAGAATGAGCGTGTAAACGACACCATTGGGGAAGAGAACGAGTGTGTAAACGTTGGGGAAGAAGATGAGAGTTTAAATGATGCACTTGTTGGGCCCTGCGAAGGAAAGGTTTACCCAAACCTCGATGACATATTCAAAGCTTATCAAGTTCATGCAAAATTGAAGGGCTTCAGTGTGGTTAAGAGGACCATACGCAAAAACAGGTATGCATTAATGGTATGTGATAGAGGGCGTGTAGCTGACGTTTCATATTTGAAATCAAAGAGAATAGGTTGTCCTGCTAGAGTTAATGCAAAAAAGCTTAAAGATGAATCATGGGTTATTACCACCACACATACATCCCACAATCACGAATTAGTTCCTAGTATGTCCATTTTAATGCCTGCTCATAGAAATTTGAATGTCCACATGAAAAGACAACTTGAGGCCAATGATATTGCTGGTATTAGACCAAGTAAGAGTATCCGATTGTGTGAAGTCCAAGCCGGTGGTCCTTATAATATTGGAGCACTTCCGAAAGATTGTAGAAATTTCATTGAAAGTAGGAGAAGGTTGAGGCTAGGTGATGGAGATGCTGAGGCTATTCGCAAGCTGTTTGCGAGATTGCAACATCGAGATGTGAATTTTTTTCATTTGTTTGACCTTGATGATGACGGGAGGTTAAGAAATGTGTTGTGGATTCATCCGAGAAGTCGAGCTGCCTATGAACACTTCTATGATGTCGTCAGCTTTGATACAACATATTTAGTGAATCGGTATAACATGCCGTTTGGAGCTTTTGTCGGGGTTAATCATCATGGTCAATCTATATTGTTAGGTTGTGCTTTAGTTACACACGAAGACGCAACTTCATTCAAGTGGGTGTTTGAAAATTGGATCGAAGCAATGGGCGACACTCATCCGAGAGCCATATTAACCGATCAATGCGAAAGCATTAAGATTGCATTAAGGCAAGTGATGCCAACCACTTTGCATCGATATTGCTTGTGGCATATTATGTCGAAGTTGACAAAGAAATTTAAAGGTGTTGCTGACTTTGATGTAGCAACTAATGAATTCAAAGGAATTGTATATGATAGCATTACTATCCCTAGTTTTGAGAGTAGGTGGGGTGACTTCTTGGTTAGACATGAACTGCAAAACAATGAGTGGCTCCAACATTTATATGATGAGAGAGAAAAATGGGTTCCCGTTTATTTGAATCATTTTTTTTTGGGTTGGTATGGTTTCCACGCAAAGAAGTGAAGGGATGCATGCCTACTTTGATGACTTCCTACACTCTAGGTGCACTCTGAAGCAATTTATGGAACAATATGAAGTGGCAATTGGTAAGAAGGTCCAGAAGGAGTTCATTGCTGATTTTGAATCGAAAAATAAGGTTATACGTTTGAAGACATTTTTTTCTTGGGAGGAGCAGTTTCGGTCATGCTACACTAATGCCATGTTCAAAAAAGTTCAAGAACAGATTGATCGAGTCATCTATTGTAATATTGTTGCAGCCCCAGAAGATGATGTTGTTGAGGATAGTGTTCAGAAGCATTATGTGTTGCAAAAATGTATCCGTAATAATTATTTTGTTACGGAGTTAACCTATAAAGTCGAGTACCGTTCTATCGGTGAATATCTTAACTGCGAATGCAAGAAGTTTGAGTTCATGGGAATTCTTTGTTGTCATATATTCAAGGTTATGACGGAATGTGATATCCAATCCGTACATGAAAGGTACATTTTAAATCGGTGGAGGAGAGATGTGTTTCGAAGACATTCAACTATGTTTTTTGATGGGGGATATCCACACATGACTAACGAATACAAGAAATATCAGGAAGTTGAAAAATATTTTCAAGAATGTGTTGATGCAGCATTGGGCAATTCACATAAGATTGACATTGTTATGCAAAAGCTCATTGAATGTAAGAACGATATTCTAAATTTTAACCCTACTACAAATGAAAATGCAGATGAAGATGAAAATGAAGATACAAGTGTCGATGTTGGAGGTAATCCGATACAAAACCCTCAAGTTACTCGTCGCAGGGGAAGACCTAGAGGTTCTCGTATGAGGTCGATTGTGGAGATTGCGACTAGAGGCAGAGGTAGAGGTAGAGGTAGAGGTAGAGGCAGAGGCAGAGGCAGAGGTAGAGGTAGAGGTAGAGGAAGGGGTCGGGGCAGAGGACGAGGTAATGTTGGGGAATGAACATAAAATTAATGTCACTTTTTTTTTGTTTGTGTATGTTTAAAGTGACATGCTAAGTGTGTTTTTTTAGTACCAGTGTTTAAATGAAATTTAGATTGTCAACAATTGAAAGAGTGTTATTTATTCTATTTTATTTTTTTTATTTTCTTATTAATCTAATAACACTGGACACAAACATTTGTAATTTAGATTGTCACATTTGGACACAATCATTACACTGGACATATATATATTAAAAAAAATATTTTGGGTTCAATTTAAAATAAATTAAAACTATAGAATTTGGTTGTGTCCTAAATCTGAATCATACGTTAATAAATTTAAAACTGTAAAATTTGGTTGTTTCGAAAAAAAAGTGTGTTAACAGTCAAACATATTCATACACGCATATACATTGGTAAATTTAAAATTGTGATTGAGATTTTGATTATTTCTAAATCTCTGAATTATCTCTGAATTATACATTGGTACACGCATATACGGAGGGAGCAGTACTTTTTAAAAAACAAGTAAGGCACCATTTTAAATTTATTTTGGGGGAGTAATTCATGTACAATTTTGTTTGAAAATATCAAGAATCCCCTTTTATGTGAAAGTTATATCCCTCATCCCTGCGTAAAGTCACCCACCTTTTTCCCTTTTCTCTGCTTTAAGTCAATTCAATGATTAAATCCTACAATCTTGTTTTAAATAATTTATTAATTAAATTGAACAAACTTTTTTTTAACATATATGTGTAGGGGGTGGGTAAATATATCGAAATTTCGGTATACCGAGCTTATCGTATAGAAAAAATATCAAAATTTTCGGTATACTTCTGTCCTGTAAAATTTTGCTCACTTCTTTTTATACATGTTTTTAAAAAAAATCATATTTTAATTATAAAAAATATATGTGGAATAACGAGTAAAGAATATTGTTGGTAGATACTTAATCTTGTTAATAAAGTAGAAAAAATACTAAAAAGTTAACTATTTAAATAGAATAAACATATACTTTGTAAACCCAAAAATTTGTCTGAGCAAAATTTTACAGGACAGAGTATTATTTTTAAATTAAAATAACTTTAATTATTAAAACTTAAATACAATAAATCTAAATAATTAATTTCGATATAAAATCATGCTTCAATATTTTCGGTATGAATTGGAATACTGGTATTTCGATATGAAATGATGGTTCAATATTTTTGATATTAATCGGTACACCGTACCGAAAATTCAGTATATCGTAATTATCGAAAACAAGAGTTAGTGATACCTCTTACCACTAATACGAGAGATGCGAGTCTCGAAAACAAGAGTTAGTGATACGTATACCCCGTAACACTAATACGAGAGATGTGATTCTCGAAAACAAGAGTTAGTGATATGTATACCCCGTAACAATAATACGTGAGATGTGAGTCTCGAAAATGAGAGTTAATAATACGTGAGATGTGAGTCTCGAAAATGAGAGTTAAGTGGTACGTATACCTCGTACCACTAATACGAGAAATGCGAGTCTCGAAAACGAGAGTTAAGTGGTACGTATATCCCGTAGCACTAATACGAGAGATGCGACTCTCGAAAACAAGAGTTAGTGATACGTATACCACATAACACTAATACGAGAGATGCGAGTCTAAAAAACGAGAGTTAAGTGATATGTATACCCTGTAGCACTAATATGTGAGATGTGAGTCTCGAAAACGAGAGTTAAGTGATACGTATACCTCTTACCACTAATACGAGAGATGCGAGTCTCGAAAACGAGAGTTAGTGATACGTATACCCCGTAACACTAATACGAGAGATGTGATTCTTAAAAACAAGAGTTAGTGATATGTATACCCCGTAACAATAATACGTGAGATGTGAGTCTCGAAAATGAAAGTTAAGTGGTACGAGGTATAATACGAGAAATGCGAGTCTCGAAAACGAGAGTTAAGTGGTACGTATATCCCGTAGCACTAATACGAGAGATGCGACTCTCGAAAACAAGAGTTAGTGATACGTATACCACATAACACTAATACGAGAGATGCGAGTCTAAAAAACGAGAGTTAAGTGATACGTATACCCCGTAGCACTAATATGTGAGATGTGAGTCTCGAAAACGAGAATTAAGTGATACGTATACCTCTTACCACTAATACGAGAGATGTGAGTCTCGAAAACAAGAGTTAGTGATATGTATACCCCGTAACAATAATACGTGAGATGTGAGTCTCGAAAATGAAAGTTAAGTGGTACGAGGTATAATACGAGAAATGCGAGTCTCGAAAACGAGAGTTAAGTGGTACGTATATCCCGTAGCACTAATACGAGAGATGCAACTCTCGAAAACAAGAGTTAGTGATACGTATACCACATAACACTAATACGAGAGATGCGAGTCTCAAAAGCGAGAGTTAAGTGATACGTATACCCCGTAGCAGTAATATGTGAGATGTGAGTCTCGAAAACGAGAATTAAGTGATACGTATACCTCTTACCACTAATACGAGAGATGTGAGTCTCGAAAACAAGAGTTAGTGATATGTATACCCCGTAGCACTAATACGTGAGATGTGAGTCTCTAAAACGAGAGTTAAGTGATACGTATACCTCTTACCACTAATACGAGAGATGCGAGTCTAAAAAACGAGAGTTAGTGATACGTATACCCCGTAACACTAAAACGAGAGATGCGAGTCTCGAAAACAAGAGTTAGTGATATGTATACCCCGTAGCACTAATACGAGAGATGCGAGTTTCCAAAACGAGAGTTAAGTGGTACGTATACCTCGCACCACTCATTTGTAAATTTGTAATTTTTATTAATTATGTGAGAGTAAATTTGTAATTTTATAATTATGTATTTAAATTTATTAAATTTAATTTAAATGCGATGGATTATGCGGCACCAAGTGCAACAGGTAGCCGGTCATTAGATATATGTCATTAGATTTTAGATCTGATGGTTGAGATTAATGGATCGTTGATAGTTTAGGCGACACCTGGACTATCCTTAGAAGACCCCAAAAAAATAGACTCAAATTAAAGTATTTAAAATCAATTTATATAATTTTTAATCTAAACAAATAATGTGAATTTAAATTCTGAATTTAAAATTTATATTCCTAAATCTCTCTATATAAAATGAATCCTAACAGACTTCCTTAACTCTATAAAATTTACCATCATCAGTTATTTGTCCATTTAAGTTAGTCAATCAATACTACAATTACATTCAAAGCGTCAAATGGTTCCTCATTCTCTTCTCTGTTATGGGCTAAATCAGATTGTTGGGTAACATTGAGTAAACTTTCTTCTTAATTAAAATCAAATAGTATTTGGGGGATATGGAACCTTCGTCCTTTCTCTCTCTCTAAAGAGAAAAGGAATGATCTTCTTCTTTTGGTTATTTTTATCGACTTTCTGTTTAAATTCTGATCATTAAAATTCATTTAGTGATTATCCCTTGTTCTTCAAACCTGTTTTAATTCCTCATTTATTGAATATTGGCATTTGCAAAAATTACGGAGCTTTTGTGGAAGATCTTCTTGGAATAAGAAAATTCGGCTCATCATTACCTTGGTATTGTTAAAATTCACAAAAGAGGGGAGAGTGATCTTCACTTGCCCATATACTGGCTGTGTTTTTCACAATAACACTGAATTAGGGTTTTCTGCAGAGAGATTGTCTTGGGTTTTACAATTTTGAGAGACAATATTGGCTAAAAAATTTGCACTCGATTCACTTTGTTCAAATTGGCCAATGGTTTTAGAAGGAATCCATGGTATCCAAACTCCATTTCTGCCTATAAAAACCGATGGAAGGGAAGATAGAACGGCACAAATCATTCTATTTCTCCTCTGGTTCGATTTTTCTTCCTTTCTTCAAAAAATGGATGTGGCTATTCAAGAAAAAATGAGTGCATGTTATATTTATGAAAAAGAGAGTGCGAATCCTTCAGTTCAGATGAATGAACTCATCACTCCACCTTCTTCGGTGGCCTTGAAATTTGTTGCTAGGCGTTTTTTTAACATCAATGAGTTAACTCGCCTACTCATTTCTTGCTGGAATATTGCTTCAACCATCACGGTTACTTTGGTTGGTGATGGCCTTTATACCATTGATTTCCAAAAAAAGGCAGAAATGATTGGGATTCTCGACATGCAACCATGGAACCTGAGGAGGTCGATGATGGTGCTGAAGCAGCTCACTGGTGATGAATGTTTTGATAATCTAAAAATGGATCGTGTACCTATTTGGGTTCAGATCCATGGATTACCTATACATGCAATGATCAAACAGACTGGCGAACGTGTGGGCAAGATTATTGGGGAAGTTCTTAAAGTTGATGCGAAAGAGGGAGAGGTGGCGTGGGGTGAATCGCTCCGAGTCCGTGTCTTGCTTGACACAGAAGCGCCGTTGTGTCGTTTCACAAACTTTACTGTGCATGATACAACGATTTTCATTTACTTTCGATACGAAAGATTATCTGATTTCTGTGTATTTTGTGGTCATATTACACATTCTGTTAGGGGCTGCAACAGGGTTAAAGATAAAGAGGAGGCGTGGATTGACAACCATAGGTACTTTCCAGAATGGTTGAAAGCAGACAAGCAGAAAAAACCCACTCAAGAGGACATGCAGCAGTTTTATCGTCTTTTGGGGCTTACAGAGGCAAACAGTAGAAAGGTAAATAAAATCTGTGTTCCTGTTATTGCTGAAGTAAACAGGAACAAAAATGTTATTAATCTGGAGGATAATGAAAGAGAAGAATCTGAGAGAAGAAGAAAGGAAAAGGGCAAGGCCATTATGCTGGACGAAGGGGTAAATGAGATGTGGAGAATGGCAGAGCAAGAAGTGATGGGAGCACAATGGAACCTAAATGAGGAAGTTCAGCCCAAGCAACAGGAAAGGGAAGTGGTTTTTAATTTTCAGGATCTGATGGCAAGGAGAGAGGAAGGTGAAAAAGCTGTCCAAGGTGGAGAAGGGAGGACTGACCCGAGGACAGGTTTGATTCTGGAGCCACTTCATTTCACTATTCCAGCTGGTTTTGAGTACAGGGTTGTTCGTGAAGCTTTAGAAGGCAAAGATAAGGCCAATGGTTATGATTATAGAGTGGTTCATCAAGTAGGTCGAAGCTTCAAATCTTTCGATTTTACTGATTATGTGGAAATAATTCATGAAGGGGAACAACCTTATGTTCCTCTTCGTGAAGAGATTGGGCAAAGCAACTGGGAGATGGAGGATCAGAACAAAGATAAGGAGCTTGGGTATGAAGGTGATAAGAGCTTCTCAATTCCTGATAATATGCAGTCCGGTAAGAAGCGTCTTTGGAAGGATCACTCTGGTGACTTGGCAGATTTTGTAAGGGCAGAGACAGTACGCAATGAGATTGATGCTCTATTTTTTCTCAAAAAAGCCCGTAGTATGATTGAAACTTATGGGTCAGAAATTTCAATTCCGAATGAGGCGGAGGTTGAGGTGACTCAACCCCGCCGTGATGAATGAGGATTTTGTGCTGGAACGCACGTGGTATTTGCAGTCCGCGTGCGTTCGGTAGGATTAGTAGGTTGGTAGTTTCGTATCGTCCGTCTTTGCTTTTTATTTCTGAAGCTAAATGTAACTCCTCTTATGCTAATCGTGTTAGGGTTCAGTTAGGGTTTCAAAATGCGTTTTGTGTGGAATCCTCTGGTAGAGCAAGTGGACTTGTTATTATGTGGAATGAAGTGGATGTTTCTGTTTTGTCTTTCTCTCTTGGACATATTGATTGCTTGATATCTGGTTTGTCTAATAAGTGGAGGTTCACTGGGTTCTATGGGCATCCAGTATCACAACAAAGAGTTGAGTCATGGAAGTTATTAAAAAGGCTTAAGAACTATTTAAATATGCTCCCTATTCCTTGGCTTATTGGTGGTGACTTCAATGAAGTACTTTTTAATCATGAAAAGATGGGGGGGAACTGTAGAAAGGATGGTAATATGGCTCAATTTCAAGAAGCAATCCAGACCAATGATCTTAAATGTCTTAACATGTTTGGATCAAAATATACTTGGCATAACAGGAGGAAAGGGAATCATTATATTAAGGAAAAGCTTGATAGATTTCTTGCAAATAGAGAATGGATGAATATGTGTACTTATTTTGAAGCCTCTACTTTGCGTTTTATGGGATCGGATCATAGGCCAATTCTTATTGAATTTGATGTGCATCTGCCAAGAATATGGAAGAAAAGGGAGAATAAAAAGTTTAAGTTTGAAAATTATTGGATGAAGGAGGAAGGTTTTAGAAATGTTTTGTCCACTGCTTGGAAGAGGGTTGATAATGTGGTGCCTCTTAATGAATCTTTAGAAGAATGTGGTAAAGTGATATCGGAATGGGCAAAAAAAAAAGGGTGGTACTTTGGAGGTTCGAATTAAGCAAGCACAAACCAGAATCAATACATTGTTGGATGATGACACTGGAATTCCAGATATGCAGAAGGTGGGTGATTTGGAGGCTGAGCTTGCTACATTGCTTACTCAAGAGGAGTGGTTCTGGAAACAGAGATCTCGGATTTCTTGGCTTAAAGAGGGAGATAGGAATACGAAATTCTTTCATTCAAAAGCTAATGGTCGACTCAAGATGAATCAAATTAGGAAAATCCAAGATAGCAATGGAGTGTGGCTTTTTTCTGATCTCCAAATTGAGGGTGCTTTCTCTAATTTCTTCAAGGACCTTTTTACTTCAAACAACCCCTCAGAAGATGAAATTGGTAGAGCAATTCAATTTTTGAATGTTAAAATGTCACAGGAAAGGTCCAATTTACTTGACATTCCTTTCTCTAAGGATGAAGTACTAAGGGCAGTGCTTGATTTGTCTCCTTGGAAAGCACCTGGTCCTGATGGGTTTCCGGCCTCATTCTATCAAAACAACTGGGAATTGATTGGAGAAGATGTTACAATGGCAGTTTTGAAGGTTTTGAATGAAAAGGGCTCGTTAAAAAACTGGAATCATACGATCATAGCGCTTATCCCAAAAAAGGTACATCCAACATTACCTTTACACTACAGGCCTATTAGTTTGTGCAATGTGTGTTATCGCATTCTTGCAAGAACTATGACAAATAGGTTGAGGAATATATTGGGGGATGTGGTGGATTACCATCAGAGTGCTTTTGTTCCAGGACGTATCATCACGGATAATATTCTTTTGGCCTATGAAGGGATGCATTTCTTAAAGACTTCCAAGAGTAAAACAGGTTATGCAGCCATGAAACTGGATATGACAAAGGCTTATGATAGAATTTAGTGGAGCTTTTTGATGAGAGTTCTACAAGCAATTGGTTTTCCACAAAAATGGATTCAATTGATATGGGAATGTGTTTCAACTGTCTCTTATTCTATCAAAATCAATGGTGCACTAACTGAGAGTTTCACCCCTACAAGAGGTATTCGCCAAGGAGATCCTCTCTCTCCATATCTATTTGTCTTATGTGCACAGGTTTTTTCTTCAATCATTTCAGCATCCATTGACTCCAAAATGGTATCAGGCTTCAAAATTGCTAGAAATGCTCCTCCTTTATCTCATCTGTTCTTTGCTGATGACAACATTGTGTTCTTTAAAGCTTCGAAAAAGGAGACTCAATGTTTGGCGCATTGCATCTACATTTATGAAAAAGCTTCGGGTCAATTGGTCAATAGAGAAAAATCTTCAATCACTTTCAGTCCTCAAACTTCCCAAGGCAATATAGATCAATCAAAATTGATTTTGGGGATTAGAGACTCCCATGGCCATGAACTTTATTTGGGTCTCCCAGCAATTATTCCAAAGGCCAAAAAATTGAAGTTTAGCTATCTTACTGATAGGGTTCGAAACAAGGTGCTTTCTTGGCATCATAAATCGTTCTCTGAAGGTGGTAAACAGGTTTTGATCAAAGCAGTGTTGCAAGCAATGACTTCATATGCAATGTCGTGCTTTAGGATTCCGGTGGCAATTTGTTCTGATATTGAAAAAATTATTGCTGGGTTCTGGTGGGGAGATTCTGAGCTCGCAAAGAAAAAACATTGGAAGAAGTGGGTCGAGCTTTGCAAACCAAAGGAAGAGGGGGGATTAGGATTCCGTAGTTTAGTAATGTTTAACAAAGCGTTGCTTGCAAAGCAACTTTGGAGAATTTTTACAGCACAAGATACTCTGGTTAGCAAGATTTTCAATGCTAAATACATCAGAAATGCTAGGTTAGATGAGTTGGAATTAGGATTTAATCCATCATTTGTGTAGAGGTCTTTGTTGTGGAGCAAAGATTTGGTTGACGAAGGTGCTAGATGGAGGATTGGTAATGGACTAAATACCCACATATTTAAGGACAGATGGGTCTGTAATTTGGAAGGAGGAAGGATTGTTTCCAGAATTGCAAGTGCATCAACTGTTAGCAGGTTCTTGACTGAGGAAGGTGGATGGAATGAGCAGATGATAAGTCAGGCATTTCTACCCTATGAAGCGGAAAATATCTTAAATACTTCAATCATGAAGAATGGAGTGCATGATCAACTGTTCTGGCCATCATCTTCGACTGGTATTTACACAGTGGCATCGGGTTATAAGCTAGCTTATACTAAGGCTATGAAGGGCAGAAGGTGTGCAGATATCAGACCTTCAAATAAAGTTGTGAGTGTGAAGGTGTTTAGTACCATTTGGAAGCTACAGGTGCCACCAAAGGTGAGAATATTTGGATGGAAACTAACAAGAAACTTGATAGCTTCTGAAGGCAATCTGAATCAGAACCATGTGCCAATTAGCCCGATATGTAAATGTTGTGGATTTCATATGGCAGATTCTATGCACTGTATTTTCAAGTGCCCTTTTGCAAAGAACACATGGAAAGCTCAGGGGCTATGGTCGGATATTAGCAATGCAGCCAGGTATGATTGCTTTGATTTTATGGCTTGGTGTTCTCAAAAGCTGAATTTGGAAAAAATGTCTCTGATTATTATGATAGCTTGGGCAATATGGATCGAAAGATGTAATTTTGTTCATACAGAAAAGCAGGATCAATGTGGGGTTTTTTTCAATGTCAAGTTTGATGTGAGTTGGGCAAAATCGTATTGGATGGAATTTGTCAATGATGATACTATTGGTAGTGTTGAAGAAGGTCTGACTTCTGCTGAAATTGATAATGTTCTATATACAGATGCAGCATTTAATGATGTTAGAAAATGTTATGCTGTTGGATTTGTGGTTGTTAATGATAGGAGGAAGATCATTCTAGCAGGAGCAAGGTGTATTAAAAATCCAGGCACTGTTTGTGGTGCTGAACTTATGGCTATCAAAAGTGGCATTAGCAGATGTGCTCAAATCGGGTTGAAAATTAAGAAGGTGTGTTCTGATTCTTTGGATGCCATTAAAGCTATTAATGGAAAATTACAGATTGGTGCATCAGAAGTAGAAACAATCATGGAAGTCAAGTCTTTGATTCATCAAGAAATGATCATGGAATGCAGGCATATTGGAAGAGATAAGAATCGGATTGCACATGAGTTAGCTAAATATTCTATTATCACTTCATCTCCTCATGATTGGAATGAAGATGACTGTCCTCAATATTACAAGGATCTGATCTGATTGTTCCCTCTAGTTTGAGGGTTTATCCTTGTATTTATTGTCAAAAAAAAAAAAAAAATACTACAATTACATTCAGGTTCATTCGGTAAGTCTTATACCAATTTATTTGAAACTTTGTATTTATTTTTATTTTCAATTCATATATATCCTTTGCTTCATAAAATAAGAATTTATTTACCATCATCACTATGATTTAACTGAAATATATAGAAAAAGCATGTTGTCAATTAAATACTCTCTCCGTTCCATATGAACTTGCACACATGAGATGACACACAATTTAAGAAATGTGACCATGTGTAATGAGTAATGTTTTAAGAGTACTTTTGTAAAATTTTATGAATAAAATAAAGTAAAAAGTAGATTGAGTGTGAAAAAATAAGAGTATATTTTGAAGACCCTGGCAAAAAAAAAGAGTGTATTTTGAGGGTGGGGATTATGAACATATTTCCTTTTATATGGGTGTGCAAAATGGGTATGTGACATCCATTTATAGAAAGTGTGCAAAATCCTGTGAGACGGAGAGAGTATGTGTTAAAAATAAATATGGGCCCACATATTTAATTTGTCATTGAATTGACTTGAAAGAGAGAAAAGGTAAAAAAGAGAAAATTGTGGGGCCACGTATCTTTAGGCCATTCCTTCAATTATCAAATTTCAATCCGTAGTAGTTGGCAAAATTGTCTTGTTGGCAAAATTGTTCCAAAATCATTTAAGGCAAGGCTGCAAAAATTATTTTATTGACATAAAAAAATCCAAAGTCATTTAATGCGCCTGCAACTAATGTCCATAGTATCTGCAAATGATATCCCTAGTAGCTGACAAAATTATCTTGATGAATTTTCATTACATCAAAATAAATTGCATTAAACAGTGTATCACCCTATTTTATGTATAAAATACAGGGACCAGGGGGAACCTATACTCTATTTGGTCCATTTTTATGCAACATCATACACATTAGTGACATTACACTATTACACATAGAGATATGTTTTACTTTTGTTAGGTTGTGCTTGTGTCCAACAATTGAGTTTATTACTGTCTTTATGGAGGGAAATTTCCCGCCCTAATTTTTTTAAAATCAACATATTACAAACAATCCATCTATATATACTTACTACTCTTAGTTTTTTTTATTGTGCATCCCAACTCAAAACTTTTCTCTCAATGGCGTTTAACAGTCCCTGCAAAACTTCCAAAAAGGAGTGGATTCACCCTCCCTCACCAAAAAGTCTTGAGGCACTCTACCTTAAGGTTAGACATGAGTTGGACCAACTCAAAGAAGAATCGGTTCGTTTTCACAAGAGGCTTCTTGGAGTTAATTCTGAAGAAAGTATACGTTCTCTCATTCTTGACGACTATGACGATCCACTATTGACGGTGTATGACTGCATGCTGGCAGCTGCCAATGCAATCAAGATCAATGCTGTTCCTATTGATATTACTAGTGATACTGAAGATTCAGTTCGAAACTATCCCCAAATCCCAGTGCTAAATCCAGTGTCGTTTGTGGTCTTGTCGTCAGATTCCTCGGCAAGAGTTTGAAGCGGGGTGGAGTTTTAGGTTGCTCATTTTTTTGATGAACTTAATGTTTTTAGTGTTGGGGTTAGGGTTTGGTGGTTAGGTCTTTTTAACATCTTTTGATTTCAAGTTCCATCACCACTATTTTGTTTACCAATCCAACTAAATTATGAAGTTATGAACTACTACTATTATTAAATGTTTTGTAATGTTACCTCTTCTACGTCTAAAATTAGCCTTATTAATTATTAAAAAAATGCCTTACTAACAATATGCATGCTCAAAATAATTAATTTTAAAACGGAATTAATCATTTTACCAAAGGAGTTCTCATGAGTTTAGTCTGTAAATTCGTTTCTTCAATTCTTGAAATTTGGGTTTTAATTTTCAGAATGGTTGTTCAATTGCCTTTTTTTTTTGGTGCTCACACTGTGATGTGAAGTTAATTTGCGAAAAGATCAATGAATGAAATTTTTTGAGAGTGAATTTAGTTAAATTATTCTTCAATGACATTTTTTAATTGGAGCTTAGCCGTGAGTTCCATATTTATATACCAAACACCATTCAAGATATCATAGAATGGTTTCAATTAACTTGCATTATCAGAAGTTTATTTAACAGGTCAACCAAACAGGCCCTTTATGTATATTAATTGTACAGGTGTTTGGTGAAACCGTGTGAATTTCATCAAATAACAAAGCAGTGCCATTTAAATAAATTAATGACTTTTGTCAGGAAGAACTCGTAAACTCAATAGCTAGCTATTTTATTATGAAAAAAAGAAAGAAATGATCTAAATATTGGCAGCAAAGTTGACCATCCATCAAAATGACAAGAAACAAAATATACTCTTTTGTTTCAAGTTGAGCATCCACCACAACAACATTATTGCAGGTACTAGAAGTAGGAACCAAAATTGTATCAACACATCTCAAAGCACATTATCTTTGGCATAGTATATCATACATCTCATATCAAATCCTCTAAACATTAATGTTGTAAAGGTACATTTCTTCTCAAAATTAAAAAAAAAAAAAAACATTTACATCAACATTTCTTCTGAAAATAGCAAGAGTCATAATAAAAAAAATATTTACATCAACATTTCTTTTGAAAATAAAACATTAACATTACACAATAAGACTTTCATTTCTTCAAAAGAATTGCAAAGGAAAAAACTAAACCAGTAAAAAAACCTAATAAGAACCAACACAAGCATCTTCTTTTATCTTTCCATTCACTTGAATTTGGATCCGCACTCGAACCCCCTAATATATTTTTTTCCATTGAATTTGGATCTATTGTCGAATTTGGGTCGTCGTTCGAACCCCCTCTTTCTATTGGCGTCGATTTCAAATACTTCGACTGGCTTGAATTTGGGTGGCCGTCCGTAGCTTTTTTCCTCGTCGAATTGAAATACAGGTTATAAGCATCTATAGCTTCATCTTCCGTCTGAAATTTACGGTAGAGGCAATTGGAAAATCGAAGAACCTCGACTGCACAATCCTCCCAACTCGTGTATATTCCGGGACGAACACCCCTAAAGACAACATAAAAGTTCTTATCATTCTTTTTATGAGGCTGCATGATTGTGTTTCAATTTTCTGTGATTTATGTTGGAGAATATCTCAATAAAGAAGATGACTCAATAAAGAAGATGAATAAAGATTTAAAGAGATAAGAGAGAGATGATTCATGAGCCCAATGTTAAGTAAATACGCAGTATATGAAAAGAGAGAGAAAGACCCTTCAAAATCTTGGTCAAAACTCTATAAACTAGCTTGGAGAAATACAAGGGCATAATGGTAAAATACCTATATCTATTTATTAAAAAGAATGGTAAAAACCCCATAATACCCCTGTCTGTCCAGACAGAATTCCTGTTTGTCCGGACATAATCTGTCCAACGAGATTAACCCTAAAAATTAACACATGCATAACAATTAACAACAATATCAACAATCTTAATCCTAACTATATACATTACAAAACTATATATATATACACAACATATACATATATATACAATATAAACATATATAAATAACTTTTAATTTAATCAATAAAAACAAATAAATTTACCGTAAAAATGATCCCCTCGAAGTGTAGAACACAAATATCCAAAAAAAAAAATCTCAATCTGTACCTCCGGCAGCGGCAGTGGTGTGGTGGAGGTGGGGGGCGGCGCCTTTTTTTTGTTTGTTTGTTTGGGTTACGGCAGAATGAAAGAAGGGGAAGGGGAGGGTTGTAATAATTGAAAAGTGGGCGAGGGTGGGGGTTGTCTCCTATTTGCGAGGGTGACCTGACACTCGCCTATTTATGAGTGGGGGTCGTCGCCTATTTGTGAGGGTGACCTGGCACTCGCCAATGAGCGAGTGTGGTCTACCCCGTCGCCGTTTTTCTCGCCAATCAGCGAGTGTACTTTGTTGCACTCGCCAATAAGCGAGTGTATTTCGAACCCCCTTTAATTCCGTCTTTATTTGCTCCCCTAGCTATTTCCCTCTTTAAATAGCAAGGGTTCAATCCCCCTCTTTATTTGAGCAAAATTTTGTAGTGTCTGCAAAAGACGGCCTCTAAAGCAATTTTCCACACTGAGTTTGTAAGAATGTTTGAAATGAATATTGCCCAAAAGAGAGTGGATGGTGGAAACAATTAAGTTTGGTGCATCTGAGCATGAGAAAGATTTGAGAGAAGTTTAGAAGAGAGAAAAGAGATGCATGAAAAAACTAGTTTCTTTTGGAAAATAGGCTAGCCTCTTGCATTCTCAAATTAAGGAAGAAAAAAAGAGTTGTTGCAGCTAAATGCAGAGTTTTGCAGAGTTGCTTCAAGCTAAAAAAGAAGGCGGCCAAGTTGGGGTGCACCATTCTACTTACTTAATTAAATCTAATACTCATGGTGTGAATGTTGATTATCTACTAATTAATTTACATCTATGAATTAACTTTTTATTAGGTGGACCTTTGCCTTTGTTGCATGTTCTTGTAGATTTATCTGCTATAGTTCTCCCTTAACAAACACATATATATAAACTTATCACAGAATATGATAGTATATTATAGCAAGCTCTCCCAGTTTTTATACAATAAATTATGCATGAATATCTATTTATTTAATTTTACCATCCATTATCTGATGTGTTTTGTTTCAAGATTATACTATGTCATTCTATTTGATTCAATTTCATTTTAGGTTTTATAGAATAACATAATATAATGTTGACAGAAACACATCAGATAATGGATGGAAAAAATAAATAAATATTCGTGTAAAATGTTTTGCATAATAATTGGGGTGGAACTTGCTAATAAAAAAAATAAAATCTTATTCCTGAACAAGTTAATGTATATGTGTTTGTCAGAAGAGGTAGACAAATCTACAAGAACATGCAAAGAATGAGAAGTTACACAAGAGGAGAAGTTAATTCATATATATAAAGTAATTAGCAGATAATCAATAATCACATAGTAAGTACTAGATTTAACTCAGTGGAGTAACTCACCTCAACTTCGTCGTCTTCTTTGTCAGCTTGAAGCAACCAAACTTCAAGTTGCAACACTCTATTTTTTTTTTCTTCTTTAATTTGAGAATGCAAGATGTTAACCTGTTTCTCAAAAGAAACTAGTTTTTTCATGCATATCCTTTCTCTATTCAAAATCTCCCTCAAATCTTCCTTATACTAGTGCACTCAGCTTAACTACTTCTATATCGACTCTCATTTATTAAATTTCCATCTCAAGCATTCTCATGGACTCAGTGCAGGAACTTGCTTCAGAAAGCACCTTTCACAAAGATTTTTCTTTCTAAAAAAGAATCAATACATAATATTTTTCAGCATATGCTTTTTTTTTTTTCATTGTTAAACTTTTCCATTCCTAACATATTAAGCTTGACTATATTAACCATCTTAAGAAATCTATCACTTTATATTCTCATAGCATTCTTTTTGCTTCATTATATTTTCTTGTAGCTCTATTATATACTTTACCAAATCAACTATCAACACCGTTTTTTGATCTTCATGTTTGCTCTCTAGCCATTCTTGAAGATTTTTCTCACTAGAGCAACCAACTATGGATTTCTCACAATGTATGAAACTTCAATTGCATCGCCCCTGCACTTGGCATAACTACAAAATCTGTAATTCATTCCATACAACATTTGCATAAATGAGTAATTTATATTTTAAATAAGCTACTAAGTATGTCTGAGAATGATCCTTCTAAAAGATCAAGCTATGTTAAATGATGAAGTAGCAAGTTATTTAGATAGAAATTTCTCACCTGAAGATACATTAAGAGCACCATCTTCTTCATTTTTACTAATCAAACTTTTTGCGTGCATGCGCTAGTAATATTGCATCACTTCTAACCATGGTTTCATTGATGCATTCATAAAACTCACTAATGTCCGTGGAAACTTTTTTTTTCAATTTATTTTCTTAATATAAGACGGAGAATTTTTCAGAATGTTATCTAGAAGATCTGTTCCACCATGAATATACCCGGTGCATATGATTTTTGTTTCAACTATTGTCATGGTATATCCTAATTTCAACAACTATTCTTTAACTTTAGCATACAACAATTCAATATTTAGATAAAACAAACCCTCCAATTGATGAACCGTTTAATTGGACCTACTTGCAAACAACACAAAATATATACATGGAAACGTATACACAAAGATTCCCAAGACCACTAATGAAAATTTGAAACAGGAATTCCCCAATTGTCAAAGTTAGCCAATTGAAAGGGGAATGACATAACCGTGTAACCAACATATTCTCATAGTTGCCAACTTAAAAAAACCCTTCACTTATATATAACATCCAATCTCTTAAAGGCATGAGGAATTATCATTCAACAAGTTCTATGAAAAGAACCCATGCATCCCAGTTGCATGATTTATATACAACAACTTGATCATTGATAATTACCTTAGTACTTTAGATTTTACATATAAATATTAACTTCAGACTAACAAAGAGTGATGTCTTTCAAATGCTTAAATAAGAATTGAAGTGGTGTTCTAGTTTGTCTGGAAGGTAGTATGACCTTACCCCCACAAAATTGTTCAAATTAATACCAAAAGGATTAAAATAGTGCAATGAGTAAACATCAATTAAAAATAATCATATTCAATTCTGCATACAAGAAGTTATACAAAACAAATAATTATATTTTTATTTCATGAGAGACTAAAATAAGACAGTCGTTCATCAAGACATTTTTAACCATTAAAATTGAACAAAGATTAAAACCTAAAATTCACTTAAAAACAAATATATAAATCTTCTGGAAAAGGAGAAAAAAGATGAAACAAACTATTACTTTGTACTCGAATATTTTGAATATATAGTAATAAATTTGAATAAGCAATCTTAAGGTTAAAAAAAAAACGATTCTGAATAAGTGAGAATTAAAAGTGAAACAAAAATTATGGAAAAAACGTCTCGATGATAAATTACTGACTACTACCACCACAGGTCAAGTCTATTTTCTAAAAGAAATAAAATAAAATTGAACGAGCGATTACATCGTGCTTGATATTTTTTAATATCTAGTAATAAACGCAAAGAAGCAATCTTAAGGCAACTAAATCAATTCTGAATGAGAGAGAATTAAAAAAGATATATAAATTACTGGCACTACTACACATTTAGCTTTGGAGAGCTTTAAAAAAGGGTCTTGGAGAGCTTTTAAACGAGCTCTCCAAGTGGGAGCTGTGCAAGTGAAATTGTACTTGGAGAGCTCTTTTTAAAAGCTGTGCAAGAGAGGTCTTAGACAGCGGTTTTGAACCACTGTCCAAGTAAAGTCACTTGGACAGCGGTTCATAACCGCTGTCTATGTGTATTTTTTTTTTTTTTTTGACTTGGACAGTGTCCAAGCCCATGCGTTTAAAAAAAAATTCACTTAGACAGCGGTTATGAACCGCTGTCTAAGTCAATTTTTTTTTTTTAAATAATTATTTTATATTTTAAAAATCAATTTTATACAAAACCAAATTTATTTATATACCAATAAATAAATTTTATATTTTAAAAATCCATTTTATACAAATCCATTTTATACACGTCAAATACCAAAAAATTAAATAAATAAACGTACACTAACATACGTTCAATATACACCAAAAAAGATTAAATATCATCACAAATGTATAAGTTAATATATTACATGCAACAAAAGTTTATACTAGCTACTTAAATTATACCTATACAAAAATCGATTGTACATGTACCCGATCCAATCTTTTTTCCATTTGTCAATTCTTTTGTCTTTGTAAGTGTTGAGCGGACGGGCATAGACAAACTGCAAACAACGATCAATCAATATAGCTAGATATATAGTATATGAATTTTTATTCAAACAAACAAATTGAACCTTATGTTCGATCCACGATAACGAGCCTTGGCTTGTTTGCGCTTTAAAGGGTGGTTTTTTCCCTTAAAACAGAACCACAAGTATGAGACACGTTTGCAAACACTTTCAACAATGTCACTTTATCACACATATGTTAAAGCATAATGACATAGATTCAGTTTCATTTAATCAACCCAATTTTTTTTTCAAAATAAAGTTAGAAGCAATCAAGGCCTATCAGCTTCATCTCCAACCACTTCAAATTCATATGCAAGTTACATGGTCCAGGACAGCTCAAGGCAACAAACAAATCGGGGAAATCAAACAAAACTGCCACTGAAATACAAATTCTAAACAATTTATGCATGTGTACCGCATAATTAGTGGAAGATACACAATGAGGTGGTTCCTTATGCAGTAAGAATTGTAGCTAAACAGCCACTGAAATAAAAGACAAAAGCTTCTCAGAACATCTCACATAACATGAGTTGATGTGACTACATAACATTGAAAATAATGTGTTTTTAAAACCGCCTAAAAGTAGTGATCTTTTCATGTCAAATCATTGATTGAACGAGAATTAAAGAGGAAGACTTATTTACCAAGAACCAAAAGAATGAAGCAAGCTCAAACGCATTCTGGAGAATTAACATAGAAATATTGCATGTCAGTTAGCTCATCTAAGAATTCAAAGAAAAATAAGTGATGATTAACCTGGAAAAGGATAAAATGAATCAAGGACAACAGAAGTTCTGGCTTATTGAACCAAAACAGTTCATCTCGGTGTAAAAACTTAGGCCCATGAAAACACCAACTTATACCAGCACTCTCTAATCCCAAGGTAGCTATTACACGTTGCAGTTCTGTGCCCACAAGTAGAATAAGCTGATAAAATTAAAGACAATTCATCATTTCAAAACAAGAGAGAGAGAGATAGAGGATAATGCTTTAGAATTAATCTCAAGAACTGAATTCTAGTTCTAAGGTAAGACGATAAATCTTGTCATTTCCATTTTGAACACTTACAGTGACAGGAATAAGTGCAATCCATAAATGGAGATTAGATCCTGCAAGTGAAAAAGTTAAACTGTCACACGTTAGCAAGTTGAACATGTTTACACATCACATTAACATAAAAGCAACAACGAATCCCCCGAGTGGCACACTATAAATTTCGGCAAAAATGAAATCTCAAAAAAGCATCCAGAAAGCAAAATAATATTCATTTGAACTAATTAATTAACTCCGTACATAGATAATTTACAATATCAAGCTTCGGTATATCAAACAAAGAAATTGAACCTTATGAACATGGTAAAATTCTATGTACAACACTGTGAAGAGTTTACCAGCTCAGGAGTTAAATAACTTAAATTCTCAGCTGATTTTGCTGCTGCAGAAAATTAAATTTAATCCACCACGTGAAAAACTCAATCATATGCAACAATTAAACATCAAAAAATATAATCGGTTACAAGAATAGATCAAATGACACATATACAAGAATATTAGACACCTATGTTATGTGTAAAGTCGAAATCAAGATCCAACTACATTAAAAGTGCTTCACATACCAATCATCAAACAACAAACACGTGGAAGAAACGAAGCCATCTGATCTAAAAAACATGATAGATATATCATTATTTCACATTTGTCACAAGTTTCTCAAAACATATGATTTACAGTTCATGAATTAAATCATTTAAAAACAAGAAATCCCATCACTTAGCAAGGGAAAGGATACAGAATCTACCTCCAATTATAAATTATAAATAATATAATCCTTGAAATTAATAAAATAAGAAAGGAAATTAGATGCAGACCTTGAGAGTTCCTTTGCAATGAGAGCATTTGAAGCAAGATTTGTGATAACTAATTCCATCAGCATATAAGAGCTTTCGATTTGTGATAACTAATTCCATCACAGGCATTGCATTTCTGTTGTGTTCACTTGAAAGACATTTTGCTTCAAAAAACAGTAGATCTGAGCTTTCGATTTCACTGCGTTGAAACCTATACATTTAATTGCAAAAACAGAGCATCATCACTCGTTTTTCATTACTTAAAGCCAAGATGATTACAGAGATTTAAATACATGAATCACGAGCTCTTGTCTAAAATGTCTGAACTCCATCGAATTCAAATACAAAAATCTGCCACTGATGATTACAGAGATTTATGAGCCTGAAAAAGCAGAACAATCTTCATATTTAAAAGCATATTTTAAGTTTATGAAATTATGCTCGTAGACAGATGGATGGCCACGGAATACAACACATGGTTAGGTTATGCCCTTGAGAAATTACAGTCCAGTAGATGTCACCTCATAGATCATTCCTCAAATCCATAATAACAATTACATCTCTCGTTTGAATAATTTTCTAGAATATGAAAGATATTTTACCAATTGCACCTCTAGTTCAAATAATTTTCAGAATACTATCATCAATTTTCCAAAAAAATAAAAATCAAAGTATGTACCTAGAAATCAGATGGAAACGCGAGACACCGGTGGATTCCGATGGACACCGGAGGCCGCTGGACGCCGAAGCTCTACAGCAGGCGACAAACGGAGGAACTTAGTGAAGGATTTTGCGTAGGTTTAAGAGTAGTTTTTTCTGTTCATCGTGTCGGCGGCGTAGGTAGGTCTCGAGGATTTCCATAACGCGCACGAACTTCTTCATCTCATCGAGGCGGCGGCTCAACTCGGCTTCCGTTGCCCTGGCTCAGCCGATCCCTCTCCACAACTGCTCTGTTTCCATTCTCCACCGCCGGGAATTCGAAGGCGTCGCCTCTCTACGGAAATCGCCCTAGAACATTATGGTTCTGTTACTGTGCTTCATCAACTTGTACCTTGGTTATTGTCTCTCACTGGCCAAATGTGGGTCGTGACTGAGCGTGAGCGACGCGGCCGAGGACAAAGACGGCCAGGCGCGCCGGCCGTGACTGAGGAAGAACCTCGCTGTGTGTAAATCGCACAGAGTTAAAGGGTGGTTTTTTCCCTTTTTTTCGAATTGAATTAATTAATAAATCGAGAAACTCTCTTGTAGAGCGGTTAAGAACCGCCTTCCAAGTGAATACTTGGAGAGCGGTTCTAAACCGCTGTCTAAGTGCGACTTGCAATGCGGTTCTCAACCGCTCTCTAAGTGTATTTTTTTTTTATATAAAACCGCTCTCCAAGTGCTAAATTGGAGAGCTTTTCGAAAAAAGAGCTCTCCAAGTGCTATCTTGGAGATCTTTTCGAAACAAGAGCTCTCCAAGTGCAGCTCTCCAAACTTAAATTCTCCAAACTTAAATGTGTAGTAGTGTGGAAAAAATCGTATAACTTACTCAATTACCACAACTTTGCAGATCCAAATATCGATGATAAACTTTTTGACTATTGTCGCCATAGATCTACTCTATCTTCTGGAAGAAAAAAATGGAAACAAATTATTACTTTGTGCTAAAGTTTAACAAAATAAATTCAGAATGAGTGAGAATCGGAAGAGAAACATAAATTATGGAAAAAAAATTATGACCTACTCAATAAGCATAAATTTTGCAGATCCAAGCCTCGATTGGAGAGTTTATGTCATTTTCTACGACTGAGTTTGGTTGAGGATCTACGACGAATGTATGAAAATTGGGGGTTTGTGAGGCTGAGAAGGGAGTTTCGATGAGTGGTTTGGAGAAGGAAGGATTCGATTTTATTCCAGAAGAGTGTTGAATTGAAAATGAGTCGGGTACTCGATCATCTAAATTTATCTGAAGGGGTGATTGAGATTCCAAACGATCCGATGGTTGAGATGAAGATGATGAAAATAATACGAGAACTCAATTTATGCGCCTGAATTAAAAAGTCTACAACTATTAACTATTTAATTCTTAGTCCTTGTTTAGTTTGAGTATTCCATTCAGTACCTTAGTTTTAAATAAAAGAGTAAATTATGAATTCACTTGAAATTATTAAAAATTGATGTCTTCAAAGTAGTGATTTAGAACTTGAGTTAGGTAGTCGACGCCTAAACGTTTTTCGACCCTCGACTAGCCAGAGTTCATGGTAATCAGCTACTATAAGAGTTATGGGTATTATTTGCTGCCTAGTCAGTCTAGGTGTCGCTTAGATGGTCGAATTGGGCTATATAGTTTACAAATTTTATTTAATGTGTGAAACGACGTCGTTCCTAGAAGAAGTGCATAACTTAGAGAACTTGACGAGGATGATATCTCATCTGATGATGATGAAGTAGAGGTTGAGATCGAGTTTGAGTTTGATGATGAAGACCATGGCCCGTGAGTATGGAGAACGACCTTTATTTTCTCAAGTTCCCAAGCAATCGAGCCACTTATTTTGATGTGGAATATGTGTTTGGTGTTCTTTTGATATAATATATAAATCAGATAATAATATGTGCTATTTAGTCTTTACTTTTTACTTTTACTATATAAGCTAAATTGTTAATTATTAGTATGCATTATTGTTTTGATCGACATTGACAATTATGTTGTTGGATTGTATACTTAAATATACACTTTTGTCCCTCTTTTAGGTATACACTTTTATTTTTGGTTCGTCCCAATCTGAATTTTACATTACCTTATTTGAAAAAATTCACGTGTCTCTCTATCTTTTCCCATTCCTCTCTTTCTAACTTTTATCCTTGCTACTTCTTTCAACTTTTTCTTTTTTCTATATATCTCTCTCTACTTCAACCGCACACTACACATTCTAACGTATTAGAAAAAAAATCAAAATTTCTCTCTCTTAAAAGTCTCTCTCTAGAAAATGTAACATCCCACTTGGAGAATCATGCGTGAACAGTACCAAGATTAACCAGAAAATCACGCAAAAATGCCTCGATAATTCCTCCGGCGTTTTTGAAACGTGCGATGAGATTTCTTCCAAGTATGATTTGCGTAGGGCAATGATTGCCTCGGCTATCTCTTAAGCTATATCCCCATGGATTGACCAATACCACCGCCCAAGAGGGTTATTTTAGCCTAGCTTCCGGGCTCTTTTGAACCACACCACCCCACCTTCCATCAGGGGCTTCTTTGAACCCTTCTCTTAATCTTCTCCTCTAAAAAATTTATTGTGGCGGATCAACTGAGTCCTCTAATGGATAGGGTCACTCTAGAAGAAAAAGATAATAGAAATATACCAATCCCAAAAGAGGCTCTGGCAACTGCAAAAGACATGCTTTTGGGGAGATTTACAATCCCGAGGAAATTTTCGACTGTGGACTTATGCGCAACCATGAAGTGCATCTGGCATACGGAAAAATAGTTGTCCACTTTCCAAGTTGGTGATGGACTGTTCGTCTCGAGGATTTGGTGGAGTCAAACAAGGCATATTACCTCCAACCTTGGTCAATTAATAACAACTGGTTCGTGTTGGCAAAACTCACACAGGAGGAAACTCATGAGGATCTGGTGATTACGAAGGTGCCAACCTAGGTGCAGATCCATGGCCTGCAAATCCAGTCCATGACGATTCCAGTGGGACATTCAGTCGAATGCCTTATTGGTGACGTATAGACCTGTCAAAATGGGCCGGCGGGGCGGGGCGGGCCAAAACCGCAAAAGCCCGCCATTTGGCGGGGCGGGGCGGGCCAGCCCGTTTGCAAGGCGGGCTACCAAAACCCCAACCCAACCCAAAAACGGGCGGGCCGCGGGTTTTGGCGGGCCAACTTTTTTTTTTTTTTTTACAAAATATTTATTAAATTCATCAAGAAACATAAAAAATTACCGTATATATATTTATAAATAAACATCAAGAATTACATTAATTATTAATTAAGAACAAAAAAAACTAAATAGAAATATGGTCATTAATAGTTGTATAATATATTATAAATACAGTAATAATATACATATATATTAAAATAATATACTTATATTATACATATGATAAAATAGGGTATTATGAGTACAGAAAATAATGAAAGAACAAAAAAACTAATTTGAAATATGGTCATTAATAGTTGTATAATATATTATAAATACAGTAATAATATACATATATATTAAAGTAATATAGTTATATTATATATATGATATAAAATATGGTATTATGAGTACAGAAAATGAAGAAATAAGGAAAAAAATGCGGCTGCTTATATAATCTGTTATGCGCTAGAGTTTTTGATATTAGTTAGGTTTATTATGTTTTGATATTAAATAAAGTTGGATAGCTTAAGTGGTTAGATCACCATTATTCAATCATAAGGTCTTAAGTTCGATTCCTAGAAAGGGGAATATTTTTTAATTAAATATAATATTTAAAAAAAAAATCAAAAAATGGCGGGCCAGCCCGCCAAAGACCGCACCAACCCGCCAAAAACCGCAGACCAAACGGGCCGGCCCGCCTGGGCCCGCCTCCTGGCGGGCTTGGAAAATCCTGGCCCAACCCACTATTTTTAGTGGCGGGGCGGTCTGGCCCAACGGGCCCAGCCCGTTTTGACGGCTCTAGTGACGTACTGGAAGTGGATGCACCGGAGGGAGGGTGTGCCATCAGAAGGTGCCTTCGGGTACGACTATTGTTGAGCATTGACACACCTTTGATGTATGCTACAACGACAACTGCGAGAGGTAAAACGCTTCTTGTTATGTTTTGCTACGAAAAACTGTGTGGTTTCTGCTTTAAATGTGGTTTGCTAAGCCATGTTGAAAAGGACTGCCCACTTAAGTTTGGGCTTGAGGTGCATGCACCAAAAAACAAGTTCCCAGCTTAGCTTAAGGCAGATGGACAAAAACCGGTACTTAAGGCGGAATGGCCGGTGTTTGAGGACATGCAAGAAGGAGGGGAAGTTGTTGGGGGTGGACCTGAGCAGGAGATTGTGGCTCAACCAAGTTCTAGCTCCAAGCCGATAAGGATCGAGGAGGGGTCGCAAAGAAAGGAACATGCAAGAACAGATCTTGGGAATTTGGAAGGATAGTAATGTAAGTCCAAATGTCTCAAACTCATACTATCACAATATTCCATCTTTTGGAGAGAAATCTCTCATAGTAGGAGGACTTCCCAACTTTGGAGCAAGCCAAAGCTACTTTCCCTTTCTTCCAACGGAGGTAGTGCAGTCGGCTATGATGGGGGATTTACATGCAATAACACAGGGTCTGATCGAAAAGTAACCGATGATTAACAAGGACGAGGCGACTTTTAATAGAGATGTTCATAAGACGAAAATGACGATCGCACAATCTACAAGCCAGGCACAAAGATTGTACCCTCAAGCCTTCATCCAAAACTCTCATAAACAGTTCATTGAAACAAAGAAGAGATCAAGACAAAGAACTGTGGGAACAAAGAAATGGGAAACCAATGGAGTTATTAATGTGGAATATGAACCAAGCTCAATTGGAAAAGGAAAGAAAAAATCAAAAAGTGAAGAGGCGGATACTGGATCCAACATGAAGGTGGAGGCTGAGATTCTTCAGCACCGCCCAGCTACATGAGTATTGTGGTATGGAATGCACGTGGTTAGGGGAGTAAGCGTGCATTTCAAAGTCTACGACGACTTGTTTACGATCTCAAACCCCAACTTTTGTTTGTTTCAGAATCAAAAATATCGGTTAGATATGCTAACTCTAGGAAGTCGATGTTAAATTTTAGCTTTTGTATGAGAGTATATGCGGTGGGCTCTAGGGGAGGTCTTATTTTGTACGCATCAAATGAAATGAATGTTTCCTTGTGTTCTTACTCCAAAGCTCATATTGATTGCATCATTAATTTTGCAAATAAACAATGGCGGTTTACTGGGTTCTATGGTGAACCATTTACTCATTTAAGGCATCTATCTTGGAAATTGATGAAATCAATTTAGAAGAAGTCATGATTCACAACCACACTACCCATAGTTAATCGGGGGCGATTTTAATGAGATATTGAGACAGGATAAAAAGAAATGGGGGAATTTTAGTAGGGATAGACCAGTTGTAGAAATTACAGAATTCAAAGAGATTATGAATGAGTTGAATCTTAAGGAAATTGAAAGTACTAGGCCAAAGTTCACTTGGTGGAATAAGAGAAAGGGAAGAAATCTAATCCAGGAAAAATTGGATCGGTTTTTGGGAACTAAAGAATGGGTTAATATGTTGCCAGATGTTATAGTAAGGGATGAAGGTTTTTATGAGTCGGATCACAGAGCAATTAGGTTCAGTCTGACTGCGGAGGAAGTTCAGGACGGGAATCAAGATCACAGACCAAGATACTTTGAAAAATCTTGGCTTTTGGAAGATGATTTTGATGAAGAAATGGGGAAGGTGTGGGGAGCTGCAAACGACAGAAAAACTTTTGCGTAGAGACTTGAGTTTTGTGGATAAGAGTTAACAAATTGGGCACGAAGGAAAGAAGGAAGCTACAAATGGAGAATTAAGAATATGGAGGAACATATGACACAAGTTTTGGAAAATGCAATAGTTGAGGAAGATGTTGGGAAATTGGAATTTCTTAGTAGACAATTACAGAAGTTACACCATCAAGAAGAAATGAAATGGCAACAACGGGCAAGGGTGGCGTGGATGGAAGTAGGATATCGAAATACGACATACTTTCATAGGCAGGAATCAGAGAGAAGAAGGGTGAATAAAATTATTAGACTCCATGATGAAAACGGGGTGTGGCGTATATGAGATAAAAATGTGGAAGTTATTGTCCAGGCCTTCTTTCAAGCACTCTTTACTACACAAAATCCATCAGAACGGCAGATACATGAGGTAACATCCCAAATCTATTCCATTATGTCAGAATCGATGCAGGAAATCTTGGAAAGCCCATTTGTTGAGAAATATATTATACAAGCCCTTGCGGACATGAAGGGAGATAAAGCGCCAGGGCCTGGCGGATTCCCAACAGCGTTCTACCAACAAAATTGGAAAGGAATTGGCAAGGAAGTGGTGGCAGAAGTACGTCCTGAATATTTTAAATATGGAGGGTCAAATGAACGAGTGGAATTCAACAGTGATCACACTTATCCCAAAAGTGAAGAAGCCTGATTTGGTTTCGGATTTCAGGCCAATCAGTCTTAGTAATGTGTGTTATAGACTGGCGGCTAAAACGATTGCAAACAAGCTTAAGAAGGTGATGGGAGAACTGGTTGATGAAGAACATAATGCCTTTACACCAGGGAGATTAATCTCGGATAACACGCTTATAAGTTATGAGTGTATACATTGGATGCGCAATAATAAAAGCAAGATAGGATATGGGGCACTCAAATTGGACATGAGCAAAGCCTATGATCGAATAGAGTGGAGCTATCTAAGGGAAGTGTTCAAAAAGATGGCTTTTAGTCAGAAGTGGATTGAGTTGCTTATGAAGTGTGTGGAGACAGTGACTTATACTTTCAAAATTAATGGGAAAATCATGAGATTCGATTAAGCCTTCTAGGGGCCTAAGACAAGGTGATCCACTCTCACTGTTTCTATTTGTTCTATGCTCACAAGGGCTCTCTACTACTATTAGGAAGCAGGTACATGAGAACAAGATGGTGGGTGTTCAGGTGGCAAGAGAGGCGCCAAGGATTTCACATTTGCTTTTTACAGATGATTGCCTAATTTTTTTCAAGGCATAACAAATTGATAGCAAAAATTTGAAAGAGGCTCTTACCAATTACACAAGGGCATCAGGACAGTTGATAAACTACCAAAAATCAGCCATAGTATTCAGCCCACAAACAGGAAGAAGGAATCAAGAAATGATTAAGAACACACTGGGAGTTAGAGTGGAGAAAAGCCATAAAATCTATCTTGGCTTACCAACCTTTTCAACAAAAGGAAAAAAGGTGCAACTTAGCTTTATTATGGATAAAATTCTCAAATGGATGCAGGGGTGGAAGAACAAAGACTTCTCGGCAGGTGGGAAAGAAACTCTAATCAAGACAGTCTTGCAGGCTATTCCAACCTATGCGATGCGGTGTTTTCGTATTCCTACGACATTGTGTGATGAAATGGAAAAAAAAAAATTGCTAAATTTTGGTGGGGATCCATGGAGGAAAAGAAGAAGATTTGTTGGGATATAAATTCACCCTAAGCCCCACTTGATGTTAGAATAGTTTTGATGGCCAAAACACTTAGAGTTTATAAATGTAATAGGATCAGCTGACTTGTATAGAACAGCTTAGACTAGTCTTGTGTGATCAACTGTATTGATATCAGCTGATCAGCACAGTCTTGGCTTACATGCCTATCCTCAAGATGAGAAGAGTAGAAGACATGAAGACTAGAAGATCCTTGAAGACCAGATAAGTTAAGGTGCTTGTATACCTACTTATCTGATGGAGTCCCAGATTGAAGATGGCCTAAAGCAGTACAAAGAATTTCCAGATCAGAAGAGTGTTACTCTACTGATATCAGAAGACAGAAGACCTAAGGCCAGAAGAGTAGTCAGAAGACTAGAAGTACAGATCAGAAGACTATGTGCTCTTCCAGGACTCGGCTGATTCCTAAGTCATCTTGCAATTCAAACGAAGACCTACCTTATTTAGAAGATTGACATGATCCCAGGATTGAAGCAATCAAGCGGCTGAAATCAAGGAATCAAGCTATTATGGAAAGATTGCTCAAACGGCTAGTCAACTCCAACGGCTAGTTGCAACCAATCTCCATTATAAATACAAGAGGATGAGAAATCACAAAAAAAAGAGAGTCACAAGAGAGAATTCAACGAGCCAAGCAAGCAATCAAAGTTAAAGCCATACTATTCTAAGAATTCTCAAAAGAGCCAGAAACCATTAGATTATCTATAGCTCTTAAGTGATTTCTATCCAACCCCTAAGAACCTGAAACCTGTTCATATTGTATATCAATTGTTTTAGGCATAGTGGTTAAGCAAATTATAAGCTTGAACCATTAGTTGGATACACCTCAAAAGCCCCAAACCCTCACCGAAAGGTTAAAGTTTTTGAACCCCTTAAAGTGCAAGTGCTTACAATCACTTATGGAGACCGTAGCTGTTAGGACGGCTCAGATCTCAAAGTCCTAACCTTGGGACTATAAAGGTCAAGACCCTTGTAATTTGTGGTAAATTAAAGGGATTAAACATCACGTGTGGACGCGAGAGTGGACGTAGGAACGTATATCCGAACCACTATAAATCCGGTGTTATTTACTTTCTGCACTCTACATTTCTGTCTTTACATACATTATTATATAGTGCATACTGTGATTTCAACATTCTTCAAAACAAGGCCATAACTTTCAAACCAGCATCAGCTGAGTATTTTCATTAAGCAAAACAAGTTGAACACTTTCATAAGAATTACAAGAACGAGTCTAAACCAGGGCCACCATAATTCCGCATATAACCTCCTCAGTCAGATCACTATAGTCATCTGGACCAGCAGACTTGCAGTCCAGTTGACATAGCAATCAGAAGAGGTTCTCAACTCTGTTTGAAAAAGTTTTAAAGTTTATGCACCCCTCCCCTCTAGACTTTAATCCCATTCACTACTCGTTCAGGGACCAACAAGATTCATTGGGCTACATGGGATAAGTTATGTCGTCCCAAGGATGAAGGAGGGATGGGATTTCGAAAATTAACTACATTTAACAAAGCTCTCTTGGCTAAAAAAATCTGGAGGATGTGCACTAATACGGATACTTTAGTGGCACAAGTTTTCAAAGCAAGGTATTTCAAACACACTGATATTTTGAATGCAGAGTTAGGAACAAATCCATCATTTGTATGGAGGTCTTTGTACTCGAGTAAGGATATCATTGAAAACGGATGTAGATGGAGAATAGGATATGGGCAATCGATTCATGTGTTCAAGGATGCTTGGGTTCAACATTTAGCAAAAGGGAGAATTCGGTCTAGAATTGCTTCGGGATCAATGGTGGCAAGGTTTATCAAAGGAGATGGATCGTGGGATAAAGAGTTAGTGAGGAGTGCATTCCTACCTTTTGAGGCAGATGCAATTTTAAGGACACACATCTTTGGGGAACCCGTTGAGAACGCGAGATTTTGAAACATGAAAAAGATGGGAATCTATTTAGTTAAATCAGGATATGTGTTTGCTCGGAGAGAGGTGTTGGGATATAAATATCCCTTATGTATTGTTTTGATAAACCAAAGTTGCTTGTAATAGGATAAGTTGTATTGTATAGACAACTTCATTATTCATCTTATAATAGATAGGACCTGGTCAGTATCAGCTGAGTTGGATGTAAGCTGATACATTGGAAAAACATGCACAAGCTCATGAAGAGAAGATCAGAGACCAGAAGAGAGAATCAGTCGAGAGGGAACTCGACTGATGATCAGCTGAGTATGATCAACTGAGGACTTATCAGCTGAGAAGACTAAACACAACAGAGTAAAACTCTTGTAGTGTGACCATTTAAAGATTATACTCGTCTACTGCATATGGAAAAACCTTTATATAATTTCATGCATGATCAACTGACTTGATGTTAGCTGATACAGGTGACTTCTTAAAATAGACCGAAACTCTTCACTCCGGTGTTAGATTTTTCTCCATAATATGTTTTCGGACTCAGAACAACGAGTCTGTCAAGAGTTTTGTGAAACGTCCGAGTTATGGTGGATGCTAGAATAAAAACGTATATGTTGTTGGCTCCATCTGATGTTTTTACCCGGAAAAAAATATATATACTACACACTACACATTTAATGTTATATTTTTTAATTCTTATGTCAAAAGTTTATGTAAACCTTTGAAGGGGACGATTGAAGTATTAAAAAATAAAAATATGTTACTAAAATGATAAATTGTGCTACTATAATGTCAAAATATTATGAAACACAACTGCTCGCGACCCGTAAATTTTTTAGATTACTGTCCTTACAGTATCACAAATTACCTTTGTAATAGCGGCCTTATAGTAAACAATACATGCGAGGTAAACCATCTATTTCAATTAAATTTGACATGCGTTAAAGGATAATTACACCGTTACAATTTCCATTGAATATGATCTTTTAGAAAGAAGAAAAAGTACTCCCTCCGTCCAAATTTGCATGTAAATATTTATTTTTAATCCGTCCAAATTTTATATGTATGTCTTATCATGAATCAATATTTTTATTATTACCCTTCAAACCATCACTTATTTACTCAAATTGTCATTCACTTTTTTCATACATAATCACTTTATTTATAAGTGGACCCCCTAATAAAAGGTGAGAATAAGCCCAAGCCTAGCCTATGGCCTGTCATAGACATTTTTTTTAAAGTATTGGTATGACATTTTTAATAAATAGGTTTTTAAAGACCTTTTTAGTTCTATTAGTTCATTAAAAAAAATCCTACAACATATATTTTTTTTTATCGTCAAATCATAAAACTGACTCTTTAAATCTCAAAATGAAGAAATAAAAATAATAACAATTTATCAAATGTTTCAAAATAAATATTCAAATATTTTTTTCAACTATTACAAAGGAAAATGAAGAAATAAAAATAACAACAATTTATCAAATGTTTCAAAATAAATATTCAAATATTTCTTTCAACTATTACGAAGAAAAATATAATAAAGGAGTAGTTACTATTACTAAACTTCCTTACTATAATTATTATGGAAAATATAATTGTGGGTCACATTTTTTGTTTATTGATTACAAATATATATATACAAGTTTACAGGAATATTCTAGATCCTAAGAATATGTAAAAGACAATATTTACAAATATGGAAACTAAATCAAATCTTCATAAGAATATGGAAAAGATAATATTTAAAAATATGGAAACTAAATCAAATCTTTGACTAAGTTGGTGCCGTATCTTGAGTTGATTTGGGCAAATCTTCAACCTCGGATATGATATTATCATCATCACTATTAGGCCCCCGCAAGATGGAGGATCCATTGGATACATCAATCTTGGATCGAAACATGGTAAACTTGGACGCAGAGAGGGCTTTTGTGAGAACATCAGCTAACTGATCATGTGTGGAGATGTAAGAAACACGAAATGACCCAGAATTGACATGACCACGAACAAAATGATAATCAATGTCGATGTGTTTCATACGTGAGTGGAAGACAGGATTGACACAGAGATATGTTGCAGCTAGATTATCACAAAAAAGAGCTGGGGGGAGGGAAGGGAGACACGAAACTCTTTAAGCAAGTTAGTCAACCAGAGTATCTCAGTATAGCAAGTGGCAAGGGATCGGTATTCCGCCTCAGTAGACGAGCGAGCAACAGTTCGTTGCTTCTTTGAAGACCAGGAAATAGGACAGCAACCGAGGTAGATTATATAGCCAGAGGTCGACGTATAGTCGTTTTGGTTCCCAGCTCAGTCGGAGTCTGAGAAAGCCGTGAGCGAGAGAGAGCTGCTTTGGCGAAGAAGCAACCCATGAAAGATAGTAAGTTTTAGGTAGCGAAGTACACGTTTTACAGCAGCGAGGTGAGTGGCAGTCGGTCGATGCATGAATTGGGATAGTTTACCGACAGTGAAGGAGATATATGGACAAGTTAGAGAGAGGTATTGAAGGGCACCAACTATTTGACGATATTCACGAGCGTCGGTGGATGGTGATCCGTCATTGAGGCAAAGTGAGACAGAAGATGAGACGGGAGTAGAGGTTTCCTTAGCACCGAGCATATTGGTTTTGGATATGAGATCATGGATGTATTTGTGTTGGCTAAGGAAGATGGAGGTGGGTGTACGAACAACCTCAACTCCTAGAAAATAGTTGAGAGGACCAAGGTCTTTGACAGAAAAACGGGTGGATAGGGCATGAATGAATGTTGTGATAGCGGAGGGACTGTTGCCAGTCACAAGGAGATCGTCAACATAGACTAGAAAGAACATTGTGACATTGGACTTAGTGTAGAGAAAGAGTGACGAATCAGAGAGAGATAGTTCAAAAAACCATAATCTAGGAGAAAGGATTTGAGAGCAATGTACCATTCACGAGGTGTCTGGCGAAGGCCGTAGATAGCCTTACGAAGTCGGCAAACATGATTGGGGTGATGGGGATCCTTGAAGCCGGGTGGTTGAGACATATAGACGGCATCGGGGAGAGAGCCGTGAAGAAAGGCGTTATTGACATCAAGTTGTTGAATAGGCCAAGAAGAGTTGAGGGTAAGGGTAAGAAAGATATGAATGGTGGTAGGTTTGACGACAGGACTAAAGGTCTCTGTGAAGTCGATGTCGGGACGTTGATGAAATCCCTTGGCTACGAGGCGTTCTTTATAGCGAGCAATTGAGCCATTCGAATTACGTTTCACGCGGAACACCTATTTGCAACCGACAATATTAGGAGCAGAGGAAGCTGGGACAAGAACCCAAGTGTGGTTTCGAAGCAGGGCATTGAGTTTGTCATCCATGGCGCTACGCCAATGTGGATATTTAATGGCTTGGGACACACACGTAGGCTCGATCGAGGAGGGAGGAGAGTGTTTAGTGGTTGTAGAGTTAAGTTGCTTGGGATGAAATATATTATTCTTTGAACGAGTAACCATAGGATGTTTGTTGGTTGTTTGGTGAGAGGGTTGGAGCGGAGAGGGCGAAGGCTGCGTAGAAGTGGCGGGAGAGGTAGGAGCCATAGAAGTTGGGGAAGGGGGTTGCTATCCTAAGGTGATTTCAGTCGCTGGATCGTCGTAGATGGTGGCAGCTGGAGGCGGAGTGTCCGAGGGAGACGAGGTGTATGCAGCGGGTTCGGAAGGAGGGGAGGACGGTGAGGGAGCGAGAGGGTGGCGAAAGGGAATACATTTTCCACAAAGGGGACATGACGATAAATAAAGAATTTGTGGGAGGAAGGGTCAAAACACGTATATTGACACGTGATTTTACCAACACGTTCCCCTCAAGTATAAGAGGATCGTATGTAATAAAAGCAAGGCCCGGTTAAATTATCGATCCGCGAGACTAGTATGTAAAAGTAGCCTTAGTGCTATGTATTGATCTTCGAATATAATGAAAATTCATGATTTGTGCAAGAAAATGTAAATGAACTTCTTAATTAACAACTATGATAAGCAAATACTAAAGAGACAATGATGAAAATCAAGTGACGAGAGGTAGTGTTCGGGTGTTCGTCCTTGTGTGGAATCGATGTTAATAGTCGACTTTTATGTGTAATTCATTGGATGGAATGTGGTAGAAGCAATCACTAATGCATATATCGCGTAAAGCACCTAGGATCGAGAGGATGAATAGAGGCTTTCTTACCCGGGTAATCACACAACTAGGGGGTTCGACTCTACCTAAATTACACTAAACTAATCCCTAATCATGCTTTTCCACTTGAATACTAACAACCAAGCTCCTATGACCTTCTCACTAATCACTCAAATGCCCATTCAAGCAATTAATGTAGGTAAATGGGATTCTAATGAAATTTACCTAACTCTCGTTGCGATAAACCAATATTTACTCATTCACTCGATTCCCAACCCTCGATTATACTATCTACCCCGATTAACCAACTGTCGTTGCATTAATTGAGTTTCAAATACAACCTATTAATTGAGTTCTAGTAAATGATCTATCAAAACCCATAAACCTAACCAATATACCTTCCAATGAATTCCACAATCAAAATCAAACCAAAAACATTAATTCCATCACAATTCGATAACACCCAAACACCAAAATGCTTAGCCCATGGCTAATTTAATGAAATTAAGGAAGTAAAGAGAGATAATTAACATACCCATAATTAATAACACTAAATTCTTGAATAAAAGTAAAGGTATCACCTCTTTGATTTGCAAAATGAAATAAACCTTGAAATCTTCAACAAAATCTTCAATCCTTTGCTTGAAATGAAATTACAACTCAAATTAACAACTAAACTATGAAAATCCACTCAATTCTATGGTTAAACTAAGAAAAATGAGCTAAAGATGATGAAAGATGATGAAGTTTGGATGTTAGGGAGCTTGTGTGGCCTCCAATGGCTTCTTCCTCCCTAAAAAACGAACTTGTGCCCTTGTATACCCTTCCAATTAAGCTTGGCACGTGTCCCTAGGTCAAATTTGGAAGTGGGCAAAAAATGCGCAGTGACTCGGCCGAGTGGAGTAAGTAAAAAGCGTGTCACGCTTTTAACATCAGGTGACTCGGCCGAGTTGGGATCACTCGGCCGAGTGGTCACTAAATTCCAGTGGCTTCGTCTTTGGACTCGACTCGACCGAGTGCTCAGATTTTGCAAAACTCTCTGCCTCGGCCGAGTCTGAGCACTCGGTCGAGTGGTCTACTCCCTTTTTTGTTTCATGCATAACTCTCACTCCCGATGTCCGATCGGCTCAATTCTTGTCTTGTTACGACCCTATCTTCGATAACTTTCATGTGGTTGAATATTTGGATTGATCCAAAGGCTGGATTTTTCGTGGCGTTCTTCGAAACTTCTCGTATTACCTAGAAATCAAACAAGAATGTTCGTGTATCAAAATTTCGAGAATTAAGTTACAATTACACGATTCTTGCAAGAATAACTTGATATTTGAAGCATAATTCATCACAAATTCGAGCAATCTCACGACAAATCATATATGCATGGTGTTGAACGTCGTAGCCAAGAAAAACACATGAGCGGGAACGAGGAACTAATTTAGAGGTTGCGTAGGGACGTAGCCAGGGAAAGCAAAGATAACCAAATTGACGAAGAGAGGAGTAAGTTGGCTTATGGCCAAAAAGGGCAAAATACGGGGTTAATTTGTGGAGGGGGGAAGAAGGAAGCAGATTAATGAGAAAAACCGATGTGTGAAAGGTATGGGGCCAGAAGGAAAGTGGAACAGAAGCATGATGTAAGAGGGTACGAGCCGTTTCGACGATGTGGTGATGCCGACATTCGGAGACGCCATTGTGTTCAGGGGTATGAGGGGGCGTAATTTTATGTACAATACCTAGGGAGTCAAGGTGGGATTTAAGCGCAATATATTCACCGCCGCCATCTGTGTACAATGTGTTAAGAGAATGATTAAACTGTTTTTCCACACCACGAACAAAAACAGGAAATATAGTGGCAACATCAAATTTTAAGCGCATGGGATAAAGCCAAATATACTTTGTAAAGTGATCAACAAAAATTACGTAATACCGAAATCCATTAAAAGACTCAACCGGACTTGGCCCCCAAACATCGGAGTAAACAACATCCAAGGGAGCCCGACTCTGAACACTAGAAATAAAAAATGGTAGTTTGTGAGATTTATTACTAAGACACGACGAGCAATAGAAAGAACTGGATAATGACGAAGCTGGGGCAGGGAGGATGGCAGCCAACAGTTGATTCATCGTCTGCAGAGACGGGTGACCTAATCGATTGTGCCATAGCAACGGAGATACTCTGGTGACCGAAAAAACTTTAGGGTGGGACAGTGGAGGAAACGACCATTCATAGAGATTACTTTTTGCAGGCCCCCGATGAAGGATGGCGCGAGTATGGAGATCTTTAACAACAAAGTGATCAGAAAAGAATTCAATAGACGCAAAATTTTCGGAGCAGAATTGAGAGACAGAGAGTATGTTACGTTTCATAAGAGGCACATGTAAAACATTGGAAAGGGACAATTTAGAGGAAATGCGAGAGTTACCAATGTTTGAGATACCAAGAGAGGTGTTATTACCTAGAACCACATCATCGGGGCCATCATAGATCTGATGATAAGAGAGATCCGACAGATTGGGTGTGATATGATTCGTGGCACCCGTGTCAAGTAGCCATGGATTCGTGTGGGCAGGGAGTGAGGCCGCAGCGGAGGGAGATGCACGGACCACATTAACTTGGGGACGAGATGGACGAAGGTGAGGGAACAAATCCCAACATTTGTCGGTAGTGTGACCTGTACGATGACAATATTGACATTCAATTGAGGAGCGAGTACCTTGCGAACGGGAGTCACGAGGGGGCCCCCGTGATCCACTTGGTGTGGACGGTGTAGGCGGGAACGGCAGGAGGCCTGGAGCCTTGGAAGGAGGAAACGGATGGTGAGTGTTGGTGGCTGTAGTTTCTTCAATGGTGGACATGGTGAGAATGGGCAAGATGAGAGACGAGGGTGAGGGTGTAGGATCTTACAAGGCTGATACCATATGGAAAATATAATTGTGTGTCACACTTTTTGTTTATTGATTACAAATATATATATACAAGTTTACAGGAATATTCTAGATCCTAAGAATATGGAAAAGACAATATTTACAAATATGGAAACTAAGGAGGGTGTATTCAATTGAGATTCTATTGGATTTTTTTGGACTTTAAAAAGTACGTGGATTTATAAAATCCATAGAGTCCATGCAGAGTTTGACTGACTTTTTTTTATTGATTTATATGGATTTTCATAGACTTGACAGGATTGTGGAATATATTTTTTTATTGATTTACATAGATTTTTATAAACTCCGATATTGATGCAAAAATTTTTTTTTTAATGTGAAGTGTTTTTTTAAATTAATATTATATATTATAAAATATTTTACCAATAAAAAAAATATATATATAAAATGAATTTTACCAATAATATATATATATATAATATTTTACCAATAATATATATATATATATATATATATATATATATATATAAAGTTTATATATTAATTCGGGGCGGGGCGGATATCCGCAGGTCGGGTATAAGACCCAAACCCGACCCATACTCAATACGAGGCGAATCTGATCTGATCCAAAGCTCGCGGGTCGAGTCAATATTGTCATTCCTATTTCTGATCTTAGTCTTCAGAGTTCTTTGAGAGAATCCGTTGAAATCTCTTGTTTTTAGAAGAGATTTTGGATAGTGCAATTTATTGAGTATATTTTTGGGGGAGAATCCAACAAAATCCATATAGTATTAAAATCCATAGACTGTTGAATACCTAAAGATTTTTAAACACTTTTTAAAATCTGTATTGAATACCTCAAAATTTTTAAAGACTTTTTTTAAAATTCGAATTGAATACCCTCAAACTTTGAAAATCCAAAAAAATCCTACAGAATCCACAACCAATACACCCCCCCTAAATCAAATCTTCCTAAGAATATGGAAAAGACAATATTTACAAATATGGAAACTAAATCAAATCTTTGACTAAGTTGGTGCCGTATCTTGAGTTGATTTGGGCAAATATTCAACCTCGGAAATGATATTATCATCATCACTATTAATTATTACATATATTATATTTGTATATATTATATATTTATATATAAATAAATTTAAATAGGCCGGTATGTTAGGTTTAAAAGATCTACAAAAAAAGCTCGAGTCCGACCTATTTAACTAAATAGGCTTCACAAAAAACTTGAGTTCGACTTATTTACAAAATGAGTCGAGCCGAACTTTAATAGACCGAGCCATAGACCCCTGTCGAGTAGACTGATCCATTCACACCCCTACCCCTAATACCTCATAATACCCTCAAATACATATACATTATACAATAAAAATAAATATTTCTTAAAATCCATGAAAAATGGAATTATATATACAAAGTTTGAGTGACAATAAAAGGTAGATCATATAAAAGAAAAGAAACCTAAGACCATAAACTCACAAGTCGAGGCAGAGGCCGGAGTGCCATTAAAACCTTGCCTGGGAAACCCAGGTCAAGGAAAAAGGTACGCTCTTCTAAAAGTCAATGTCTATAAAAAGCAGAATATAAATCATTATGCAGAAATAAGATTAAAAAGTCTCGGGGGTAGCCTCTCCAGACATAATCAAGGCCAGTCTTGGCCACAACATCCGCCGCCTGATTGGCCTCTCTAAAGACGTGTGAGTATCTGATGTGCATGTCATGTGTAAGAGGGTGAATCTGGCTCCAAAAGCCTTGCAGACACCAAGGAATAGAGGGATTGTTGCTCATAAAAGTGTCAATCGTGAGTATCGAGTCCGTTTCAATCCAAAGGAGGTGTCATCCCTGATCATGTGCATACTTGATGGCCATAAGAGCAACTGCCAGCTCATCCTCAAGAGGAAGGGCCCAACCTATCTTAATGGCAACCGCAGCCACAAAAAATCCCCTGAATGTCCTGAAAACTGCCCCCGCATGTAGGTTACCCGGGGAAGAAGTAACACTGCCGTCTGTGTTAACTTTGTACCAACCTAGATCAGGCGGGAGCCAAACCACAGACGAGCTCTGTCTCGTCGGTCCATGTTTGCTCGAAACTCCAAGGGCCCGGGCAATCAGTAGACCCCGAACCGTACCGTTCGAATAACCCCTACCAATGGTGTTGGCCTCCTTGATACCTGAAATGATTTGTGCCATGCATCTCCTAACATAGGGTGGAACCTCATCGAAAATCAATCTATTATGTAGAGTCCAGACGACCCAAGTAGTTGTGACGAAGCCCGTCCTCCACAACTTCAAAGACTGCTGGCCCAACTGAACTTTAGTGTTCTGAAGGAAGATGTCTAGGAAACTGATCCTAGTATGAATCGTGACCCAAACATGTGGGTTAAGCTGCTCAGAATCTCCAATGTGAACGGGCATTGGGCTAGAAGATGATCAAGAGATTCTGAATCTCTGCGACACAACACACAAATCGATGGACCCTGAATCCCAAAAGACGAGAGCCATTCTGACGTGGGCAGCTTGCCCCAAACCGCTCTCCAAATCGCAGTAGAGCGACACATGGGTATGAAGGTGCCCCAAATCCATGACGCCCAATTAGGCCTGTGCAGGGGTGACTTGAGCAAGTCATATGCCATGCTGGAAGAGAGTTCCCCTGAAAGTAAGCCCTCCCAAATACGTCTACCAGGTCCCCTAAGCACTGTGATTTGCAAAATATCTCCGACAATCTCTGTAAAACCTGTGATAAAACAACACGGGAAGTGCCAACAATCATCATAGAAAATATCTCCAACCGTGGACGTGAGGGTAGTCGCGAACCAATCGGGCACAACCATCCTCTCAGAAATAGTATACCCTAGCCAGTTGTCGTGCCAAAAACTGACTCGGGACTCTCGACCAATCAGCCATCTCGAGCCATCCCGAAGTCTCGTAGCATGCAGACGAAGGCCCCGGCCAATAGAAGAGACTCTACCATAGGGTCTCAGCCTGTGATCTGAATCAAAGTGCCTCCTATGAAGGAGCTCTGTATTTGATGATCTATTTTGAAGAATATCCCAGCTCAGCTTACAGAGAAATGAGGCATTTGCCAGACGGATAGAACGAACCCCTAGTCCTCCTTCTCCCAATGGCGCACAGACCCACTGCCAAGAAACCGAACAAACCCCGTTCTTGCGATTCACATCCCCCTTCCAAAGGAAGTTCCTCATAGCCGACTCCACGCGGCGTAGCAGAGAACTAGGCCATTTATAGACCATCATCGAATGCACTAAAGATGCTGTAATGACAGAGTTAATCAGGCAACGTCGGCCAGCAAGGGATAGAGTGTTACCCTTCCACTTGCTAAAATTAGCTATGCCAGAATCTGCAATCGGCTGTAAATACATTTTTCTTGGACTGCCACGAAAGATCGGAACCCCCAAATAAGTGAAGGGGAGTGTGCCCTCAGCGATGCCAGTAATCCTGAATGTCCTACGACGTAGCCTTAGAGGTACAACTCTCCCAAAGAACACCCTGGACATCGGAGGACTGTATATCTGACCCAAAAGTCGCCCATACCCTTGCAAGATGGAGTGCAGGTTCTTGACATTAGCCTCTGTGGCCCGTAAGAATATCATGATGTCATCCGTGTAGAAGAGGTAGCGGGGGACATTATGAATGGGCTGGAGTCTACCTTTGTTTGTCTCCCAATCGATCCATCTTCCAAGAGCCTCATCCGCGATACAGAACAATAAAGGAGACAGAGGATCACCCTGACGGACACCCTTGTACAAGAGAAGTAACCTTTCGGCTCCCCATTAACGAGAACCGATATCCTAGCTGAGTCCAGAACTCCCCGAACCATAGAAACGAAATCTGCTCTGAAACCCATCCTAGCCAAAACCGCCTCCAAAAAATGCCAAGAGATCGTATCGAAGGCCTTAATCATGTCCACCTTCAGCGCCGTATACCCATGGATCCTCGGATAATCCAGGGTATTAATGGCATCTGAGGCCAGTACAATACACGTGTGTGGATTTGCTTACCCGGAACAAACCCAAACTGATAGGTAGAAATGCAACCACTAATGAAAGTACACAGTCTCGACGACAAAACCCTGGTCATGAGTTTGAAGATGAAATTACACATCACAATCGATTTGAACTCTTCCACCCTAGTGGCTCCCTCTGTCTTATGAATCAATGTCATGAAGCACGAATTCAGCCCCGGTGGGAGAAGCCTACTAGTGAAATAGTGTCTAACAACAGTTATCACATCATGATCCACAATGTCCCAGCAACTTTGAAAGAAGGATTCCCTAAAACCATCAGGTCCCGGAGCGCTCGAAGCATTCATTCCAAAAACTACACGCCAAATCTCTTTAGTCGAGGGAACACTCAACAACAAATCGTTCTGGTCAGTGGTCACCACAACGTTCATAAAACTATCCAGACATCAAATGGCGCAGACGGATCATCAACGAACAACTGAGAGTAATAGGCAGCCACGTGGGCACTAATGGTGTCCAAGTCCGTGGTGAGGTCCCCATCAACAACCATCAAAACAATACCACCCCTGGAGTTCTTAATACGTTGGGAGATATGGAAGAAGCAAGTGTTCCTATCCCCATCAGTCAGCAACTACCATTTGTTCCTCTGTGTGTAGAATTCATGTCTGGCAGAGAGCACTCTGTTCAGATCGACCTGATCCTGAATTTCCTCCGCAAAGTTGGCCTCTATGTCCCCATCCAACTCGATACGATGCTGGGTATCCACAAGATGTCAAGTGGTCGTCTCAATTTGAGTGAACACATTGCTGAAGACCGTCCTATTCCAAACTTGCAAAGCAGACTTGAGTCTCTTCAACTTCCACATAACCCGGACCATGGGATTTGAATGATCCAACGACTGAGCCCAAGAAGTAACCACAATTGTTCTAAAGGAATCGTGCTCGCACCACATACTGAGAAATCTGAAGGGACGTCTGACCTGAACCAAATCTGATCTGACTGTAAGAAGCAACGGATGATGATCTGACTTGAGGCAAGGGAGAGCCATAACCTCAACACCAGCCCAAAGATCCAAAAATTCATGATTGGCTAAAACTCTATCCAATCGAGCAGCCGTGTAACCACGAGGACCACTCCGAGTCACCGAGGTGAACTGGGACCCAGCCGTATCCAAATCAACTAAATCCGACTCATCCAATAACTCCCTGAAGTCCAGAGAAGCTCGAGAGGTGGCCACTGAACCCCTACTCCGCTCATGTGTTCCTGTCACAACATTAAAATCACCCAAAACACAAAGACACGTGGCAGGAGACGCTAATACATCAGCCCAAAGCAAACGACGAGTAATATATGAGTTACTAGCATGCGTAAAACCAAAAGACCAAACACGTGTGAAATCCCTAGTCTCAATCAAGATGACCTGCTCCGACATATGACAAACTCTAGAAGTAAGGACATGCACAGACTTACAAAGAACCCATATATTAGGTACCGAGGTATCTCTAGAATTAACATCAAACCGAACTAAATTCAAAGAACGTAAATAATGAGGCGGAAGGCTAGAGAACATAACCTTCGACTCGTAGATGGCAACCCAGTCGGGGTCATGAGTGTGACAGATCTCATACAGAGCAGTTCTCGACTGCTCATTCCCTACCCCGCAAATATTCCAGGACAAAACAATCATCTGTCTCTCTGAGGTGAGCCGTGCATCGACGGCTGGTTCATATCCTCGTCAGGCCAGAGGCCAGTCTGTCGAACTGCAATAAAGATCTCTGCTGGACCATTATCCTCCTCTTCTACCATAAAACACTCTCTGGCCATGGTTCTTAGGTCATCTGTAAAGGGCTCTCCACTGACAGGACTAAACTGGGCCACAGCACGGGCAAACCGTCCTATACTCATGTTTACCTCAGGAGTATCAGTCTCAGTTCTGATGTCTATAAAATATGTTAATTACAACATTCTTAATTTACCTTTTTTTTAACCTGTACCAAAATATGAGAGCACAATTTTCCCCAAGTAAAATTAGGTGAATGAAATTAACTATTTTATGGCTTGAATCCGGATACGGATGTTCTAACTATTTGAACTATCCCACTTCATCAATTATTTCAATTTTTATACTCTCTCCATCCACGAAAAGTAGTCCCATTTGCCTTATATTATTTGTCCACAAAATGTAGTCTCATACCCTTTATGAAAACTATCACCCTTCAACCATCACTTAATTACTCAAATTGCCATCAACTTTATTCACAAACAATCACTTTATTTACAATGGATCCCACAATACCCTTACTTTATCTACATTTTTCTTAAAACATGTGCCCCACTATACATTTTTCTTAAAACATGTGCCCCACTACCATGAGACTACATTTCATGGACGGAGGGAGTATTTCACATCTTATTCTATTATATTTAAGCAATGAAACAAAAAATCCAACCAAAAATGAACTCCGAGTCTCCGACGCAATTCACAACAAGTCAAAGTTGTAATAGAAAAAATGAAAGTGACATAAACTCCCAGGCAATTCATTTCAGATTCTTAACAAGTCAAACTTGTTTATTCCTGAATCCATTAACGGGAAATCAGAGTTATTTGAAGAACCAGAAATGAATTCTTGCGTTTATGCCCTCGTTTTCTCCCTCCTTGTGTTGTTGCCACTCTCTCAATCCAATCAGGTATATTTCACTTTTCGGTAATTGTTTCCTTTCCTTTCCTTTGGAAGTGTGTTTTTTCAGTTAAATTTCTCAATTAGTTCTTAGGACTTGCGGCTACTTTTTTTTTCAGATTATGTGTTGTTATTTTCCAATTTTCTTCAAATATTTTGTAATTCTGGTTTCGAATTTCATCTGGTAGTTTTGTGATTCTGGGATAGCATATGGTGATTCGACATGTGGAACTTCAAAGATTCTGATAAAGGGAGGTACGGTTGTGAATGCTCATCATCAAGAGCTTGCTGATGTTTACATAGAGGATGGCCTCATTGTTGCTGTGCAAAAGAATATTATGGTACTGTTTTCATAAATTTCGATGATGGTTATGATTGGTTAGTTTAATTATCGAATATATTGTTCGTTCATGAGTTTTTTCGACCCTAAACTAGTTGAAAATGAGTTCAAATGGATATATGCCATAAGTCCTCTGCTAGTTGGTGATGTAACTGAAACATGTAGAACGAGATGCGATTTTTGCTTACAAATGAGATGATTTAGCTATTGTATTGGTGAGGAGAACTTGTTGGATATATTATGATCCTTTGCTTTTAATTTCCAAATTTGGTACCACTAAAGAGTTGCCTTGAGACTTGAGAGTATGTATATAGTAGGGCCCAGTTTGGTAGAGTAGATTAGCTCAAGATAAGTGGCTAAGCAGACCCAAGATAGATGCCGAATTAGGCCCAAAATAAAATTTATACTCAACACACAAAAACACACTTGATTGTGTGCATACCAAATGACTTAAAGACATAAAATTTGTGATTCAATGTTGACCAGTTGAGATATCTAGTTTGACCATAGATATCTCAACATATCTATCCAATGGGGCCTAAAAGTCTTTTGTCACATACATGACACTTCTATATAGTTCTTTTCCTTTCTATTATATATCCTCATTCTTCGTTGATGGCAGTAAAAGTACTCATACTGTATGCGTATTGAGAAGTTCTTTAGTCACACATTTGTAGAGTTCTTTTTATTTAGTCAAATTATTTATTTTCATTTTCATTGATGGCAGTAATGCTAGTCGTATTGTATATGGGATATTCATGGACTGTTTTTAGGGTAGTGATACTAATTAGAGGCGTGCAATCAAACTTCATACTTTTTGTTAATGTGTAGCATAACATTTATATATACAACAGTTGATGTGTGGATATGCAGGTTGGGGACAACGTTAAAATTATAGATGCCAGTGGAAAGTACGTCATGCCAGGTATATATATTTTCTTCCTAAAAATGTGACAATATCTCGAAGAAAATTTCTATTTTTCCATATTTCAGTACTGGTATATCTAAACGAGTAAGTTACGGTCTCTGACATCAAACATAAATTTAGTAATTCTTTTTGGCTTGTGGAAAATATTTTGGGACTGCTGAACGTTTCATTTTTAATTTTGTATAGTCTTCCTGCCTGCTGGACTATGGCTAATATAGACACAAGCTTTCCCTTACACCATGATATCAAACCACATGTTTTTTTTTTCTATTGTAAATATGCATTTTTATTGTTTGTGATTAGAAATCTTCAATTTGTAGAAGGATACGAAATACTTTCAGCACCATACTTGCCAAGTTAAACATAACTTTTTTCTTATTAGTGAATTTTTTAATTCCCACATATTTTTCGAGTTTATGAGTATATATATCCTTGTGATGATTACAGGAGGAATTGATCCACACACACACTTGGCAATGGAGTTCATGGGCACGGAAACTATAGACAACTTCTTCAGTGGGCAGGCTGCTGCATTAGCAGGTGGAACCACAATGCACATCGATTTTGTTATTCCTGTGAATGGGAGCTTATCAGCAGGCTTAGAATCTTATGTTAAAAAGGCAGCAATTTCAGCCATGGATTATGGCTTTCACATGGCAATCACAAAATGGGATGAAACTGTTTCAAGAGAAATGGAAGTCATGGTTAACGAAAAAGGTCTGTTTTCTTTTCTAGAGACATTAAACTTGTTCACTTCAATTCTATTTCCAGATTATTTCCTAACTTGTTTCCGTCACTCTATAGGAATTAATTCTTTCAAATTCTTCATGGCCTATAAGGGTTCTCTAATGATCAGAGACGACCTTCTGCTCGAGGGGTTCAAGAAATGCAAATCTCTTGGTGCCTTAGCCATGGTTCATGCAGAGAATGGAGATGCAGTATTTGAAGGGCAAAAGAGAATGATTGAACTCGGAATTACGGGTCCTGAGGGTCATGCACTTTCAAGGCCACCTGCGGTAAGATCATTTATGTTCAAGTATGGTAATAATATTTGCAACTTGATAGTCTTATAATTTTTATTGGGTAAATGTTACTCCCTCCGTCCAATTTCATTATTCCCACTTTCCTTTTTTGATTGTCCAATTTTATTATGCTCATTCCCTTTATGGAAATAATACTATTCATACTACTTTATTTCCACCCTCCAATCATCACTTATTTACTTAAATTGCCACTAACTTTATTCATAAACAATATAAATGGACCCCACAACATCTCATCATACCCCCAACTTATCTACTTTATACATAAATTAATCAATATTCATTAAAACCCGTGCCCGGAGAAATGGGCATAATAAAATTGGACGGAGGGAGTATTTTTTATCCCTTAAGTTTACAAAATTCAACCTTTTAGCAGGTTAAAAGGACGAAAAAGTTGAATTTTGTTAACCTGTTTTAGCCAGTAAAAGGACAAAAAGGTTAACTTGGCAAACTTAAGGTACTATTTTCAACGTAAAAAAAGTCATCGCCCATCGGACTAAAATCAAAATTGGTGAAAGTTAAAATAAAAAGAAAATGTTTACCCTTTTTTATTTCACTTTCTTTTGAAAATAGGCTTTTGTGACATTAGTTGTTGCATAAAAAGAAATCACCACCAAATTTCATTTGATATAATTTTACGTTCTTGTTCTCATTTTCCCTATGCATGGTGTACGGATTGTTAAATATTTTTACAGATTGGTTTTCAGCTGTGTAGAAACATTATTGCTTTCTTTAAGGTCATTGTACTCTCTCCTATCCACGTACAGTTTGACAATAATAAAATGCAAAATCACTAGTGATGTATCCTGAACATTCTGTTTCTAGAGAGTAAACCTAAGTCTTACAGTTGTTTTTGATCATTCTGAGCATGCCTATTTCATAATCTACACTCCTTTTTTATGCAAGCAACTGTGAGAAGATCAGCTAATTTATAGTAGAAGTTAACAATTAAGATCTTAGCAGTGAACAATAAGATTTTTTGGGTTGTTTTCTCCTTTCATAAACATGGAGTATAAATCAGACAATTTAGGAAATTAAATAACTAAGTTACATGCAAGAATCAGCTTATTACATATTTTCCTAAAATTAAAAAAACAAAGATCGACACTTATTTAGTTAATTTACAGCAATTGCTTCCTATTATTGCTCACTTTCCAACAGTTAGGATTGAATATTATGCTGTCGAGGCACAGACACTTATTACAGAGTTAGACTAATGGTAATTACATGGGCATCATTGAACCTGTACATTTTGTCCTTGATGTATTAATTATATTTTGAAAACATGCAGCTAGAGGGTGAGGCAACTAGTCGAGCTATTCGTTTGGCTGGTTTTGTGAACACTCCTCTCTATGTTGTTCATGTCATGAGCATTGATGCACTTGAAGAAATTGCTAAAGCTCGAAAATCAGGTTTGTGGAATTTAGAATTGAAATTTCCACTGCTATTGATCTATAATTTCATTTTCAAAAAGTCTAAAGAAGGATTTTGTTCTATGGAGTTGTCATCCAGTCCAGCTAGGGATGTAATCGAACTGAGTCGAACTGTAGAGTATTTAAGCTGTAGTTTATTATCGAGCTGAGCTCAAGCTTAATTATCAAATATATGTTGGTTCATGAGTTTTTTCGAGCTTAATCGAGTCTATACAAGCCTAATAATTTCAATCTTAAATTAGATTATTTATCATTAATTCCAAAATTAAAATATATATGACTAAAAATCATACTCCCTCCGTCCCCCTATAAATTTCCCACTTTCCTTTTATGGATGTCCCACAATAAGTTTTCCATTTCATATTTTTCCATTTTTGGCATATGATTTTCTCTCTCCCTATCACATCACTTACACTTTATCTATTATTTTATCATACTTCATCTCACACTTATCTATTATTTTCTCTCTCACCATCACATCACTTGTACTACATCTATTATTTAATCATATTTCTTAATCAAAACAACCAAAAGAAAGGGGAAACTTATACCGGGACGGAGGGAGTATATATCTAGTTATCTACTATCTACTAAATTCTATTATTTCATTTATTTAAATAATTTTAATTACATATTTCTATATTTATCATAAATATCAACTGTGAGACAAAGTGGGATAGCTTAAGTGGTTAGAGCACCACTACCTAGGCCTTAGGTCCTGGGTTCGAGTCATGGGGAGGGGAAAAAGGGATGGGTATTTAACTTCCATAAAAAAAAAAAAAAAAAAAAAAAAAAAAAAAAAAAAAAATCAACTGTGAAAAATATAAATTAAAGACAAATTATTCATAATAATTTATGCTTACGAACTAGCTCACGAACTCAATAACGAGTCTGTTTACGAGCTGACGAATCAAATATCATTGAGTTTGAGTTTGTTTGTTTATGTTGATGATCTTTATTAAATGAGCTCAAAGGAATATTTCTCGAGCCAAGTCCTGAAGGGTTTGTTTATTCCCATGCTTCCTTTTCTTTCTTTTGTGTCATTCCCTCAAGACTCTACTCGTCTAGCAATTGACATCAATAGAACCTAATATTTGCACCATTCAATAGTCTAATTCATGTTACCACTTTGCTCATATTACATTTAGTTCTCTGATGCTGGAGCGTTTTTCTGCTAATCTCTTAATGTCTCCACTGCTCCAGCTGTTAAAAGAGAAAAAATGAATACGTAAAAGAAACAAGATGATAAATTTATTTTCTTCTGACGACATCCTTACGTACTACTACCGAATCATTATATTTTGATTCTTCTCATAAATATATAACAAACCTGCTCAAATTGATCTTAATTATATTTTGATACTAGTTCTAAGTCATTATATTTGGGTTCTTCCCCATTTTTCATTGATCTTAATTTGGACGCTACTTAATAAATTATGCTTCATTGTTATTGTGTCTTGAAGATTTTTATGTATTTTATACCTTCAGGTCAGAAGGTTATTGGGGAGCCTGTAGTTTCAGGACTGGTCCTGAATGATTCTGTCCTTTGGGATTCCAATTTTCAGACAGCAGCAAAGCAAGTTATTACTATTTTTATTATTTAAATATCTTCTAACAGTATCAGATTTATACAGCGTCTTATTATCGTAGAAGCCATTTTGATCTCTTAATGTTTTAGGTATGTCATGAGCCCACCTATTAGAGCACCTGGACATGGAAAGGCTCTTCAAGCAGCTCTCTCAACCGGGGTTCTACAGGTTTTACTCTCATCTTAATAAAGACGACTCTCGATCTATTGACAATTATATATATTATATACATCTTTCTGTTATAGGCTTATAGCTAAGTATATCTGTAACATGTTGCAGCTGGTGGGAACAGATCACTGCACCTTCAATAGCACGCAAAAGGCTTTTGGAATTGATGATTTTCGTAAAATTCCAAATGGCGTCAATGGTATCAGCATAACTTCAATGTTCTTGTGTATTCTAAAGATGACTTTTTTTTAAAAAAAAAAATCTCTGACACAGCCATTGTACAGGTCTTGAGGAGAGAATGCATTTGATTTGGGATACAATGGTGGTATGTTGATCATTATTTCCATTTAGCATTGAATTTATTACTGCATTTTCCACTTTGGTGATCCTATTTTTCGTTTATTTCTATATTTCTGCAGGCATCTGGACAGATATCTGTGGCTGATTTTGTTAGGGTGACAAGCACTGAGTGGTATGCTCTAATTTTTACAGTTTTTTATATATGTTGGTTTTCTTTTGTAATCTATATCTCCTTTTCCAGTGCAAGAATTTTCAACATATATCCAAGAAAAGGTGCAATACTAGTGGGATCAGATGCAGATGTTATAATATTAAACCCAAATTCAGGTTTTGAGATCAGTTCAAAAACCCACCACTATCGTACAGATACGAATGTCTACGAGGGAAGAAAAGGGCAGGTAAAGCTTTTATTTTCCTGTTAATTTTAAATAGTTCATCATTCTATTTTGCAAACATCCATCCCATATTAATACGCGATACTGCATGAGTAATAAAATACGTATGATGCTCATCTGTGTAATTTATCTTCAAATGATTGAGTTCTGAAAAGTTACATACACACCTCGCACACTGTGTGTACGTACAGGGAAAAGTTGAAGTAACGATAGCAGGAGGAAAGATAGTGTGGGAAAACGATGAACTGAAGGTCGTTCCTGGTTCTGGCAACTACATCAAAATGCCTCCTTTTAGTTATCTTTATGATGGAATTGAAAAGACAGATGCTGAGTATTTGTCGTCCCTACGAGCTCCAGTGATCCGACCTACAACACATACTGCCTCAACTTCTTATTAAACTGCTTGTTTGATTATTTTGTAAGAAAAAAGTGTCATCACATGAACAAAATAAGCTTTGGTGGGAGGAGGGGTTTCCCTCTGTTATGTAAATTTGAAATTGCAGTAATATTTATGTATATTTGGTAGTATTACTGTTGAGTTGTTTCTACCTACCATAAAACAGCTACTCCACATCTTAGTTACTCCCTCTATTTAAGTTATTAAAAAAACTATTTATATTTTTAATTTTCTGATTTATTGGTGATTTTTTTTTTCTTTTCGCATGAGATGATTTCACAAGTGGTTACTTTGAAATAAAATAATTATCATTTTACATTTCTCATCTGCTCTTAGTTGCCTTAAGAGGCACACCAATATATAGGCAGTATATGGTTAACATCAAAATAGTAACTATTGCATGATCTTGTTGCAATGTATTCCCTCTATCCACCAAAAGTGTGCTCACTTTTTTTTATACGTGTTTTTTAAAAAATTATATTTTAATTATAAAGAATATATTTAGATTAATAAGTAAAAATATATTTGGTAGATACTCAATAACTATTTACATGGAATAAGCATATTTTTTGTGAACCAAAAAAAAAAAATGAGCACACTTTTGATGGACAGAGGGAGTAATGTTCTTTCCGGCCAATAGTTTTTACTAAAATTTTCACCAATAAGTTTTATTTTTATCAATTTGTCTTTGTAATACTTGACACTAATTATACCATACTTGATAGGAGACATAGTTTACATGAACGGTATGAAGTGAACTCAGCACTCAACATGAAATCATGTAGAAAATGACTGAAAATTCATACTTGGGGCATATTCTTCAAAGACGCTTTGAATCAGGTCGGATCTCCTCCTCGAAAGTGTGCCCAACTCTGCAAAGAACCCGATGGGGGCGCATGGTGTTCACTAAAGGTAAATATTTCATATGATTGTATTGAAAGTAGGAAAGTGTTGAATGTAGTGAATAAATTGCCGTGTTTGGTAAAAGAATTTGGTATTTATACCTTTAAGAGTTTGAAGGGTAAAGAGGTCTTTTTAGAGGAGACGTATTCTCCAAACCTTAGGGAGGTGTATTCAATTGAGATTCTATTGGATTTTTTTGGACTTTTAAAATTTAGGGTATTCAATCCGGATTTTTAAAAGTATTTCAAAATTTTGAGGTATTCAATAATATGGATTTTAAAAAGTCTTTAGAAATCTTTAGGTATTCAACAATCTATGGATTTTAATACTCTATCGATTTCGTTGGATTCTCTTTAAAAAATATAAATAAATTTCACTAATCAAAATCTCTTCTAAAAAGTAGAGATTTCAACGGATTCTCTTAGAAGACTCTAAAAGAGAAGAAAAAAAAATTTGTGTTAACTATGTTCTTTAATATTATCGTGAAAAAAATTACATCTCTATATTTTAAAATTATGTTTTTTCTTTAAAAATTATAGTATATCGGACACCGTCAATCTATATATATATAATAATAGGATAGTATTCCATTTTTACTTTCCCGCAAACCTCTTGCTCAAGTTAGAAATTTTAGTTAGGTGTGCCTATAGGCCTGTCCAATTGCCCAACCCCAAGTCCCCAAGCAAAGCCTGCAATGCCTATTGCCTACACTATTCTTATTAAAAAAAGTTAATTTATTGATTTTTTTATTTTTCTTTTTGAAGGTTGAGAATTATAATTTTTTTTTAATATTAAATTATTTTTCGAATGGCATTAGCAATAGCTCCAGCAAATATAGATTTTTTTTAACAAATTTAATATGCATCCCAATTCCCCAGGCCCAACTTAACTATTCCATTTAAGATTTTTTATATTAAAAATTAAAATGCATGTTATTGGAACTATTTTGTTTAGAACGACCCGCTAAATATTACTCCTTTCATTTCACACAAATTTGCACATTTATTATATATGAATGTCACATATTAATTTACATTCTTCATAAAATAAAATATATTATCATCTCATCCTTAAAATATATACATATTTATCAATAGGATATAACATCATTTTTACATACTCAATCAACAAGTTACCTCTATATTAGAAAATGTAACTTACCTAAATGAATGTCTATTGTTTTTATTGAAAAGATGTTTGATAATTAGGAAATACTATCATAATTTGAAAAAAATATTTATATACATAGAAATTATGTGCTATGTAGGTAAGACGTGTAAATGTTATTCTAAAATGTTATACATAGAAATTATGTGAAATGTTATACATAGAAATTTAATCTTCACTCGCTGTTACGGCAACAGCAGATACTATATGCGCAGAAAAACCGTATTAATTGGCTTACTGATGGTGATCGCAACACAAAGTTTTTCCATAAACTCAATCAGTTTCGGAAGGTCCGTCGGCCGCTGGACTATATGGTGATAAATGGCATCAAGTGTTGCGACCCAAAACAAATTGCAGAGCATGTCATAAATTTTTACACCCAGCTTTTTACAGCAAATGAGAGAGACGAAATAGGTGACTTCTCCATGCTTGATGAAATTATAACTCGACTGATCAGCAAGGAGCAAAATGACGCGCTGATCGCAATACCCTCAGCCACTGAGATACGCTCAGGCTTCTTTGACCTATCGCCGGACAGCGCGCCAGGGCCTGATGGCTTTGATGGCAGTTTTTTTCAGGCGGCGTGGAACATTTTAGAAGAAGATATCGTAAGGGCTGCTCAATATTTCTTCCGTTTTGCATTCCTACCGCACGGTTTAAACTCCAATTGGGTCTTGTTGGTGCCTAAACAAACAGGAGCGGACAAAATTGAGGATTTTAGGCCAATTGTCCTTGGAAATTTCTTCTATAAGGCTTTGACTAAGATCCTAGCGACAAGGCTGGGGCCAATATTAACGAAGTGCTTGTCGGAGTTCCAATTCGGGTTTATTCCGGGGCGTAGCATACACCACGGTATAGTGCTAGCCTCGGAGGCTGTTAACTGCCTTGACAGAACTAAAATTCACGGAAACATGGCACTAAAGATTGACATCCGAAAAGCTTTTGATACAATTAGATGGGATTGTTTGATGGAGGTTATGCAGCGTTTGGGTTTCTGCGATGGTTTCTGCAAGCTGATTGACACTATTTTAAAATCCGCAAGGCTCTCTGTTATGGTGAATGGACAACCCCAAGGCTATTTCCTTTGCTCCCAAGGAGTCCGACAAGGGGATCCATTGTCGCGTCTTCTTTTTTGCTTAGCGGGAGAGATCCTCATGAAAAAATTGGAACGGGCTGTTGAACATGGAAGCTTGCAACCAGCTTTTATCAGACGTGGTTTGGAGTATCCAGTTTCGCTTTTATATGCAGACGATGTCCTCATTTTCTGTCGTGCAACAAGAGGAGGCATTCGTACTTTAAAGGAGGTTCTTGAGAGTTATGGCCAATTATCGGGTCAGGTCTTCAATCCGCGAAAGTCATGTGCTTATTTTGGGAAGTTTGTGAGCAACAATAACAAAGTTTATTTGAGAACGCAGCTGGGGTTGGTAGCAGGTAATCTGCCTTTCTCCTATCTAGGCGCGCCACTCTTCAAAGGAGCCCCCAAAGCAACACACTTGAGACAAGTGGCCGATAAAGTGTTGATGAAATTCGCAGCATGGAAGGGATCATCCCTCTCTTTTTCAGGCCGTATTTGCTTAGTAAACCACGTCATTACCTCATCTTTAGTCCATACAATGATGATCTACAAATGGCCAAAGCAGCAGATTCGAAAAATTGAGACAGCTATGCGCAATTTCATCTGGACCGGAAGCATTGACAAACGGGGCACATGCTCGGTGTCGTGGGCAAAAATGATCGCCCCAAAGCACGAGGGTGGTATGGGAGTCAGATCAATAGAATGTGCAAACGCTGCTTATCTCCGCAAGATGGCATGGAGTGTCCGAACAGACCCCAGCTCGCCTATGACATTTTTAAGAGCGAGGTTTACTCCAAATGGGAAATTAAGAGGGCCAGCTGTTGCATCCTCAATTTGGGGAGGCATTAGACCACATTTAGAGTTTATTGAATCCCGCTCAAGATGGATAGTCGAAAATGGAATTAGCGTGAAGTTCTGGCTAGACAATTGGCTTGGCTACACAATTGCCGATCGACTCAACATGCCACAAGCTGTCAGGCAGCAATACGACTACAAAGTTTCAGATTTTTTGGTGAATGGACATTGGTTTTTGGATACGAACTTCATCAGAAACTACCCGGATATTACGGCAGACATCATGGGTTATACATGTGCGACGGACGGAGACATGCAAGTATGGCCATCATCAAAGCAAGGCATCTTGACAGCCAAAATTGCTTATGAGCAGATCAGGCCTAAATTTCCAGAAGTAAACTGGGGTGAATGGATTTGGGCGCCGTTTATACCTCCGCGCCGAACAATGGTATTGTGGAGATTAATTCATGGTAAATTACCCACATGGGAGCATATCAGAAAACTTGGCTTCCGAGGGCCGAGCATGTGCGTTTTCTGCAACAAAGGGGAGGAAACTATGGACCACATATTCAGCAGCTGTCCTTTCTTCACACACACAATGAAAAAAATCGAGGATATTTTCCAAGTGAGAGTCAACATGAACGATGGTTTTTTGGCCTGGTTCTTGCAAGCTTTAAACTGCAATTTCAGCCCTCAAATTAAAGACGTATGGATACTGGCCCTGACATCTTTCGTCTGGCAAATGTGGTACACGCGTAATGAAATCACGTTCAACAATCAAAAAATCACGCCAGCGGCTATTACTGTTGCTACATGGGCGCTGATTGGGGAAATAGACAGTAAGCACATGGGAACAATGCATGATACAATAAGTGATCTACGGATTTTGAAACATTTCCGCATTAAAGGGAACCCAAGGATGTCTCCAACAGTGATTACGGTTAGATGGAGGCCACCCACAGTCGGCACTACGAAGGTCAATGTTGATGGATCGGCAACGGGAGCTCCCGGGCATATAAAAGGTGCAGCTATCTATAGGGATCATCGAGGTATATTTCTGGGAGCCTTCACCATGAGTTACGGAAAAGGAATGGCTTATGAAGCTGAGGCGCTCATAGCCTTACACGCGATTAGGCACGCGGACAGTCATGGATGGAGAACTCTTTGGCTGAAATCGGACTCGACATACGTGGTAAATCTCCTCACTTCGCCCCAGCCGACCGTTCCATGGCGCTTAAAAGCTCTATGGCAAGAAGTGCAAAAGGTGCGCCTAAGAATGAGGGTTACAGTCACACACATATACAGAGAAGGAAACGCGGCTTTAGACAAATTAGCGGCGATTGGCTCGGGCACTTTCTACTGGTATGATAGATCTCCGGAGCAGATTATACCTTTTCTACTTAAAGATGTAAATTCGGATTACTACAGATTTAACTCTTAGAGGAGTCTACCTTTTTCCCTTGATTATGGTTTTTCCCTAAGGAGGGTTTACTTAACAAGGTTTTTAACGGGGCTCCGGTCATATGAACGACCTGTGTTCTATTGGCTTTAGGTTCTTCAAGCAATAAAAGATCTGAATTTATATTATATACATAATTAAATTTAAACATAGTTGTCATTTTTTAAAAAAATTTGATAATTGATAGTATGATATGTGCAAGAAAATAACTAAATTGACAAATAATAACACAATTATTTATATAATTCACTAACAATGTCTCAACTATGTTAATGACCCAAACAAACTTAGAGTCAGGGTTCAAAACATTTCAACATATTTTTTTATTACTCTTCCACATCTTTAAATTTTACTCTATAATTTTTCAATTTAAAAAATTATTTTAATGTGTTGTGTATCAAATTAAGCATGTTTTACTATCTATAAATTGACACCCATACTGCATATACAATATAAATATCATATCTAAAATATTATTTTTTTTATTTTAAAAAGTCATATATATATACATATATATTACCTATATTAATTATACGAGTTGATTTTTTTAATTATATTAATTTTATTGAAAGAAGCTCCTATTCTATAGCCTACCCCAAATATTGGTTTGTTCATTTGTTTATATAAGTTTTATTGAATTTAGTATCATTTTATAAATTTAATTTTCGTGTGAAATTTATTATATATATAATTCAATAAAAAAAGTGTTTTTTCCAAAAAAAAAAAAAAAAAAAAGACATCAAACGCATACATGATACATATATACACATATATATTTGTTAAAATATGAATTTTGTGTATATATAAAGATCAAGATAGGACTTAGGAGTACAAATAAATTTAATTTTAATTTTTATCAAAATTTATCTTCCACTATACCATCTCATGATAAAAAATTTATCAATATTTAAACTGTGCATCACACGGGAGAATTATTAGTAATATCTAATAGACGTCAATTCCCCATTACGTGGTGTTCGATATCATCTAAAAGATTTTGATGGTCAAGGTCGTCACCCCAGAAATGCAATTCACAAGTTCACAAGTTCGCTGGATTACATAACTTTCTTCGGAAAGAAGGTCGCTCTGATGAATTTCCAGTCGAATATAAAGAAGATCAAGATTCACCACATCTCAATATGAAAGAGGAAAATTTGGAATTGCTTTCTCATTCTCAAAGACAACTACAACAAAGAACTTAAGCTAATGCATGGAGAACTAGTATTGCTAACTATGTGAAAATGAGGCCGAGTATAACTATGATGAAAATGAAAATGAGAATAATAATGATAAATAATAATTTTTTTTTTGAACTAGGTTGTAGGGGCGTAGTTTATGGAAATCCATGTAAATCAATAAAAAAATGTGTATTTCAGAATCCTGTCAAATCTATAAAAATTCATATAAATCAATAAAAAGGTCAGTCAAACTCTGCATAGAGTCTATAGATTATCTAAAACCACTGAATTTTTAAAGTCCAAAAAAATCCAACAGAATCTCAATTGAATACACCCTCCTTAGTCACTGTCATGTGTACTATTATCACATTTTAGGCTTTTAGCCATGGCTTCAGCTTGGGTCGAGGTTTGGATATGCAACTTGAATTTGGGCCATGATTTGGTTGATTTATTAATTTAATAACAACATATATTGATCAAACTAGATTATGATGATAATTTTAAAGCATAATATGTTGTTAATATAAGCTATCAAACAAGATTTAATCTAACATATCAAATATGATATAAACATGTAAAATATTCAAATTGTCATTTTAGTAAAATGTGCCTAGTAGAAACACTCCTAACATTTAAACTCTAATCCCTAAATTGGACTTTCAAGCATTGGGCTTTTAGCGAAGATCAGACCTGACCCAATCCAGGTGTATGTGATCTGAGTTTATATCATATGGAATCATAATATAAATCTTTAATTATTAATGATGATATATACAAATTGCTTACATAGTTACATATCGATTTTTTTTTTTCAAGCCGGTAACACCTCCTACCACCGCCGCACTCTTAAAAATCTATAGTCTTGCACTAAACATCTTACAAATTATATATCGTGTCAATACGAATACACAACACAATAATGACATGTGTAAAACACGACACAAATATGATATTTTTTGTGTCAACACAACATGATAATGAAATAATATTTTTCATGTCAACATGGATTCGATAAGAACACGACAAATGACATGTTATTATTGTATGATTATTATGTTATTTAATGTATGTGTACAAAATTATATTAGGTCATGACAAGTAACATATATTGTTATCTAGTCAATGTGTCATCTGTAAAATTTTATCGTACTTATTGAGTTGACACGAACACGAAAAATCTGGACATCTTGTATATTTTAATGTCGTACTATCGTGTCGTGTGTCCGAAATTGCCACCCATGAAACCTTTGCAATGAACACGATATTTGAATGAACACATCTGTAAACCACCCACCCATGAGATGCCCATTCTTGTTGAAGTCAACTGGGGGTTTGACCGGGCGTCTTGGGAGTGACTCAACTGCCGTTGAATTCTTTAATCAAATCACTCATTTTTTGTGCTGCCTCCAATTCAAGAAATTCCAACACCCTATATCCTTATGAATTAATCATGCAACACACTTAATTAATTTGTCCAATTTCTAATTACATTAATTAAATCATGGGGAGAGTTCCTTGCTGCGAGAAGGGGAATGTGAAAAGAGGGCAATGGACACCTGAGGAAGACCAAAAGTTATCTTCTTACATTGCTCAAAATGGCACAAAGAATTGGCGTCTCATTCCCAAATATGCTGGTAATAATTACTTACTTTCTTTAATTTTCTTCACCTTTTTTTTAGCTTCTACTTTGATTACTAATTCATTTTTCTTGCAGGTCTCCAGAGATGTGGCAAGAGCTGTCGATTGCGTTGGACTAATTACCTCCGCCCCGACCTCAAGCACGGCCACTTCTCCGACGAGGAAGAGCACACTATGGTAACTCTACATTCGGTTCTTGGAAATCGGTAATTTTAATTTACTTTTATGCCAAATTTGCAAGAGACACAACAATTCGGGCTAAAATGTCGCGTATTGCTCATGTGTTTGGCCTTAATTATGTGCGGAAATTAAAAAATTATGGCCTAACTTGTCAACTCGAAACATTCTTATTAGAAAATTAATATAAATGACTTGATTTCACGTATCTGCACATAAGTTTGGACTTTTAGATTTTTTTTTTTTAAATAGTATCAGAGTCTTAGGCTCGCCCACGTCTTGGGTTCAAACCCGGCTAAAAGCAACTCCATGATGGTGTTGACAATCCATCTCACGAGTGAGGAGGAGTATTAGAGAATTGATATAAATAAATTGATTCTACACCTTTGTATAAGTCTAGACTTTTGGATGAGCTAGATTGAATTATTTCAATTGTCCCATATGTTCAAAAATTACAATTTTTACTATCTTAAATGTGTCAAACTGAAATTTAATGGCCTAAATGTGTCGTTCGTAAACATAGTATATATCCATTAATTGATGCCCCCATAGTTACGGCCCTAAAAATGAATTATTCTTCATCATCTAGATGAATGAGAGTTAAGAGTGACCAACTAATAATTAAACATGGTAACAGATGGTCTGTAATCGCTGCACAGCTTCCAGGGCGCACAGATAACGACGTGAAAAACCATTGGAACACGAAACTGAAGAAGAAGCTATCGGGAATGGGAATCGACCCAGTGACGCACAAGCCCTTTTCTCACCTCATATCGGAGATTGCAAATCTGCCGCCACCACAAGCCCCCAATTTAGCCGAAGCCACGCTCGGTTGCTTCAAAGATGAAATGCTTCACATCCTCACCAAGACACGGATCAACATTCATCAATTTACGAGCATCAAACACGACACCAAGGATGAAAATATCGGAAACATCAGCGGGTTGCAGTATCTGCACGGATCATCGGATTGTGAAGTGGCAAGTCTTGGCGAATCTACGTGGACGTCCCAGCAAGAATCTGCAGGGACTAGGAAGGAAAACGGATCAAACGTGTTTGATTCATTGTGGGATTTACAAACCGATGATCTCATGAATCACATGATTTAAACAAGAATTGATCATGAGTTAATTTCTGAATTATATATGCATGAAATATATATATAGATAGAGTAACATTCTAGGTGTTCCTCCCCCTTTTGTTATGTTAATTTATGTAATTAATAATTAAAGGATCGGTTAGTTTGGAAAATAAACACTTTTTTTTTAATATAATATAACGTGCACCCAAAATAATTGATTAATTAAGCACTACAAAAATGGAGATTTGTGACGCACACAAAACTGTACGAAAATGGTCAAGCTGGCAAAGGCAACAAAATTTGGCAAAACGGGAACAAAATCGTCGCAAATTGCGACAGAATTTACAATGAATTAAATTCCAGTCTAACCCAAAACGACATGGTTTTTTTGCAAATTTGTGACGAAATTTGTTGCAAATAAAAAAAAAAAAAAAATTTGCAATGATATCAAACTGTCGCAAATCGGCCGGTTTTCAAGAAGCCTCGTCTGCTTCACTATTAAATTGATCCGTCTAATTTGGAACGGAAATTGCCGTCGCAAATTTTAATTTTTAGTTTACGACATTTACAACATTTTCCGTCGCAAATCACGACGATTTGCGACAAATTTATGACCAATATTCGTAAGCCCCCGACCCCACCCACCATTATATATATATAAATATATATATATATATATATATATATAATTTTATTTTATTTTTAAAATTATATATAAAAGTGATTATTTTGTATGTATTTTAATTACGGGTAGGTATCTATGTAATTGAGTCTATATAAGAAACTTATGAGTTGACTAAATCAATTAAGTCAATCAATGGTTAACCATTGACTTTTCTCTTTTTTTTTTTTTCTGAGTAATTTTTTTATTTGGTGTTACATTTTTTAAAATAATTTTTTCAGTTATATTGACGTATACTTTTTAGTAATGTTATATTGCACCTTTTAATTATTTAGACGTACACTTTTCAGTAATATTGTGTTGCACTTTTTACTTATAATGACTTACATTTTTTATTAAAAACTGTGTTTCATTTTTCAATTATAGTGACGTACACTTTTTAATAAAGAATTTGTTGCACTTTTTATTTATAATGACTTACATTTTTCATTAAAAACTGTGTTTGCACCTTTCAATTATAGTGACCTGCACTTTTTAATTAAAAAATGTGTTACACTTTTCAGTAATATTGTTTTGCACTTTTTAGTTATAATAACTTACACTTTTCAACATACACTTTTTCGAAAAAAAATTACCAAAAAAAAAAATTATCAAAAAAGAAAACAAAAAAGAGTTAACTTGACTCGATTCCTTGGCTTTAATTAAAAAATAAATCTTAAAATAATTAAAATATAATTTATATATGTTTGAAACTATTATTGATAAAAAGAGGAACATTTTAGTATTACTTTAGTATTTTTAAATGTGTTTGCAATTTCCTTAAAAAATGAATTGATAGTTTTTTTATTTTACATCCCATAAAACAAAATAAATAAAATATTTATGATTGAATAATTTGAGTGTTCATTTTTTCAATTATTAATAACAGAAAATACAATGCTAACAATAATATATTTTTTTCTTCCAACTCAACTGTCATATTAAAAATATATTGACAACACAATGCTAACAATAATATATTTTTTTCTTTCAACACAACGTCATATTAAAAATATATTGACATAAATGAGAAGCTTACTAATTAATATTAATATATTGCAATTTGACTAATTCTTATATTTTTATCCGGTAACCAGTCGCTCTTTCTTCCTTCTTTTCCGATCGATCCCTCTAGCTTCCTCCTTTTTCTTCTACGCTTTCTTCCTCTTTCTTTTCTGCGCTGCCTTTCTTCTCTTCTACGCAAAATATGCAACACAATTTTCATTAAAAAAAAAAACCCTTAAGATTTGATCTGCTAATACCACACACAGATTTATTCCAATTAATTGTTGATAATTATGTCTTTTTATTTGTAAGGATCGATAAATTATTCAACATGGTTGTGTTTTTCGTATTTTCAATTATTGTTCTTGTATTTTTTAATGTGGTATCTCATTCACTCTCAATAATGAGGTTTTATTTATACATTAACACATCTTTCTTAATACAGTAATACACTTGTGTTTATATAGTAACACATTTTTCTGTGTTACTTTAAGGTCAAATATGTGTTACTCAAAAGTCAATTGTGTGTTACTTGTCTTACAGCACTACAAAATTTTGCTGAAATAAAGAGGGGAGTTAAAGAGGGGGATTAAACCCTTGCTGTTTTGCAAGGGATTTAAAGAGGGGCACAAATAAAGAGGGAATTGGCGAGGGATGGAATCACACTCGCGAATTAGCGAGTGGAAAAAAATGCACTCGCCAATTTACGAGCGCGTTAGCGAGGGTACCAAAATCCCTCGCAAATTGGCGAGGGAAATTAATACCCCTCGCGAAATGGCTAGCAAGGTGGCGAGGGATTGGTGTTTTGGAAGTTGGCGAGGGCCAGAATGCAAGGGAGTATATATACTAATGGTTATATATTACTGTAATTGTTAGATATGGTCAATTAGGTTAATAGTTAATTATCATTATTTGATTAATTAAATAGTTAAATATTGTTAATTATATATATATATATATATATATATGTGTGGGAAACAAATTAATTAAATATAATTATTGAATAATCATGAATTAAAATCGTGATCAGATTAATAAGGTGCTTATATCTATAAATTTTATAATTGTTATAAGTTGAAAATTCAGCTGAGTTATTTTTGTACAATTATAATAATTATAAATTATAGTTTTAATATTTTTTTAAAGTAACAGGTTTCTTTAGTTTCCAAATTTAATTTATTGTAGTCTTTTAATTTTTGATAATGTTTTAATTTTAATGTTGTACTTTTTAACTTTTAATTTTTTTTAAATGTATGAATCAATATTTTATTTTAATTTTCATGTTTTATTTTTATTAATCAATTATTTAATAATGGATTACTATTTTAATTTAATTACATTCAGATCTAGGGAAAATACGATAGATTTAGATGTAACTCTGTCGAAATTTAGGGAAAATATATAAACTTAGGAATTTAGGGGAATTAAACTTAGATTTATTAATTTATTATGTTCTATTGTTAATGTTATTTTAATTGAAGTGAAGAAAAAATGAGTATGATTTTAATTATTTTAATGTTAATTTGTAACATGCATAATCACTATTTAAAAAAATAAACATAATTTTATTTGTAACCCATAATTTTGTAATTTTCCATTTAGAAATACATATATTATGTATGTTTTGATAATTTAAAAATAATATGTAAGTAAATTTAAATTAATTGAATTTAAAAAGAAAAAAATGAAATTATAAAATATATATTAATTGCATTCAAAATATATCGATTAAAGCTCCTAGTCTAAATGGCAAACAAGGGGGCGCACAAAACACATTTGACCGAGGTTTTTTTGTAGCCTTAATTTGTATTAATATTTGTTGACATATTTAGTCTTAAAATGCCCTCTTTATATTGACCTTTTTTTGTAGCCTTAAATTAATTTGTATTAATATTTGTTGACATATTTAGTCTTACAGTAACATAGTAACACAGACCTGAAACCCTTCCTTAAATATACTAAGAGGGCAATTCCCTCGCAATGCCCTCTTTATATTGACGTTTTTTTGTAGCCTTAAATTAATTTGTATTAATATTTGTCCCTCGCCAATGCCCTCTTTATATTGACGTTTTTTTGTAGCCTTAAATTAATTTGTATTAATATTTGTTGACATATTTAGTCTTACAGTAACATAGTAACACAGACCTGAAACCCTTCCTTAAATATACTAAGAGGGCAGTTCCCTCGCAATGCCCTCTTTATATTGACGTTTTTTTGTAGCCTTAAATTAATTTGTATTAATATTTGTTGACATATTTAGTCTTACAGTAACATAGTAACACAAACCTGAAACCCTTTCTTAAATATACTAATATTTCACGTGAAATATTGAATATAAGTGCGGCCCTAATATATTTTGATGTAAATTTAATAAACATAAATAATACTCGGAGTCTAAAACAACATAAAAAAAATCAATTGATGTACACATTACTTTCTCTAGATCGTTTTCTGATTTATGAGTTATATTTGTGTGGTTTGATGAGTGGATGTATGAATTATATTTGTGTGGTTTGATGAGTTGGTATTTATAATATTGAAAATACATATAACAGTATCCCATAGTAACTCTGACCAATTTTAAAAAAATGGCAGTTATTATTGATATTATAATATGATATAAGTGCAATCTAAGAAATTCAATTACACATAGAAAATTTATTTGTACACTTTTTATTTAAATATTTCAATATTTTTTTACACATTTATAATACGTAAATAATCTACAAAATTAAAACTCTTACTACATTATTTTATTTTCAAAATTGTCACTCATTTTTTGTCCACATTCTTCCATACACCTTACTAAATTATGTTTTACACCTCATTAAATCACCCAAAAATATACTCCCCTACATTATTTTATTTTTAAAATTATCACTCTTTTTTTTCACATTCTTCCGTATACCTCACTAGATCACATTTAAACCGCACTAAATTAATCAAAATACTTCTCATTTATTTGACCTCACACCTCACTAAATTCCTTTTAAATCTCACTAAATCACTTAAAATATAAATGACCTCACACATCACTAAAAATTCACATTTCTTAAAAAGTGAACTTGTTAAAGTATGCAAGTCATCACGGAATACAGGAGTATATTTTATTTATACTGATGCAAATCGCCCCCTATCCAAAATTTCTGAATCACGTCACTGGTCAAATCTAAAAAAATCAAATCCTTTCTCACTGTTAAAGACTTGAGTAAAAGAAAGATTAAATAATAATTTTAGTAAATTATTTAATTCCTCTGTCCCTGAAAAGCTTTCATTTGGTGGGACGAAATTTAAGGAAAAAGTGTAATAATTAAAGTCTTGAAAATAATTTTATAAATTTTTTTATATAAAGTAAATAACGTAGTTTGATTGAGTGTACGGTGGACTCTAAAAAATATTGCATGAAGGGTAAATATGTGTATATCGTGAGAGTTAATATGCAAACTTTTTAGGGACGGAGGCAGTATTATTTTATAATATGTAATACTCTTAAAAAGTGTAAAAAAAAAATTATTTAAAAAATTGAATAATGAAATTTAATATTTTTTTTGTAAATTATTTATTATTTTATAATATACATAATTAAAAAAACCATTTATTACATTGACAATACTCTAAATGGAAAATGTGGATTAGTTATCAACTATTTATTTTAAGGTTGAGGAATAATTATTGGAGTTTTAGAGATTTTTTTTTAAAGGTAAAGTCTAGTATGCACTCGAGTGCATGTTGTGCACCCTAGTCCATGTTGCACTTTTCAGTTTTACTAACTTACACCTTTTAGTAAATGGTGTTGCACTTTTTAATTATTACTAAAAATATTATTATACAGTTTAATAATTAAAAAGTGTAACATCATTTACCAAAAAGTGTAAATCAGTAAAACTGAAAAGTGCAACATGGACTAGGGTGCACAACATGCACTCGAGTTCATAGCAGACCAACATTTAAAAATTCTCCACCATCCATTACGAGGGTGAGTTAATACATAAAAAAACGTAGAGTATTCTAAAATAATTTTAGAATACAACAGAGAATTATTGGAGATTTTAGAAATTTATAATCATTAGATTTAAAAATTCCCCACCATCCATTATGATTATGATTATGATTATGATTTTGAACTCAGTCCCATGATATTGATATTAAATGAATTTAATTAATTTTTTAAAATGTATCATCCTCTCTCATTCAATGTAGAAAATTATACTCCTAATAGTTCACCTAATGGTGTATGCTTGAGACTTAGGAGTGTACGAACTCTTTTCTAGGTGTTCGAAACCCACCGTTAATGTAGAAAATTATACTCCTAACAGTTCACCTAGTGGTGTACGCTTGAGACTTAGGAGTGTACTCTTTTCTAGGTGTTCGAAACCCCCCAAGTGAACGGTGAAATTGATCCCCTCGAATTAATTGTTCCAAGGGCTGGATAATGAGACTTAAAAAAAAATTCTATTTGTTTCCTATTTGTTTCTAACTCCTCTAGATGTCGTCACCAAACGCAGGCAATACAATGCAAAAAGTCCTTAAAGAACCAGAAATATCCATGATTAGGACAAACCCTGCAAGTTTGGGAGTTTTAACTGGATTTCAATCAAAATCTCTTCAACAATATAATCCGACATTGATTACCCAAGAAACCAAATTCTCAAAACACTAAGAAATCAAATTCTCAAAACCCTCTCTCCATGATAGAAACCCTAACCTAATTAACCACATCTATTTGAAGAATTAAGATGATATATACGTATTATTATAACTAGGGCTAGTGACGCAGCGGGAACTATAATTGCAATGGATACACTTACGAATATCTCAAGAACACTCAGTAGAAACCCAAGAACTCTTATTTTATAACCCTCAATCTTTAACCCACAATTTGTTTTACATTCAATTCATCAACCCCTTCTAATGCTAACAATAGAAGTATATATAATAACTCCTAAGAGGCTAACTACTAGCTGCCTACGCGCAACTAACAACTAACAGCACAACCGCCTAACCGAAATTACATTTAATCCAATTTTGCCAAAAAGGACCAGAATTGATTTACATTTTATGTTTCCGTACTTGAGGTTTGACCTCCATCATTCACTCCGGGTGAGGAACGATTCACCCTCGAATCGACATCGGTTTGACCTCCATAAGAATCCTCCGCAAAATAAGGGAAAAGATGCTTCACATTAAAAACGTTAGGATTAATGCGTTCAATAATTTCCAAGGGACCGACCTTACGCGCTGATAATTTGTTGTACTCGTGGGCTGGAATCCGATCCTTTGTTAAAACGGCCCAAACCAAGTCGCCGACTTCAAAAAGTACATGGCGGCGATGCACATCAGCCGCGACCTTATAACTCACAGCAGCAGCCTCCAAATTAGCTTGCGTGCTCGCGTGGACCTGCTGTAAAGACTCAAGAAACTCACGAGCCGTGCCGTGAGGTCTCGTGGGGATGGGAGGACGAGCAAGTCCAGCGGACCTTGCGGCACAATAGTATATACGATCTGAAATGGGGCATAGCCCGTGCTTCTATTCTTCGCAGCGTTGTGGGCGAATTCAGCCTGCGCTAACTTGAGGTCCCATGTTCGCAAATTCTCACCGACCAAACATCGGAGTAAATTCCCAAGGGACCTATTTACCACCTCTGTTTGGCCGTCCGTTTGTGGATGGTAAGCGCTGCTAAAGCTCAACGTCGTGTTCACCATACGCCACAGACTCCTCCAAAAGTGGCTGAGAAATCGCGTGTCTCGATCCGAAACAATGGACTGGGGCAGGCCATGCAAGCGATACACCTCCCTAAAAAATAAACTTGCCACTTTAACGACATCCGTTGTTTTCCTACAAGGCACAAAATGAACCATTTTAGAGAAACGATCAACAATACACCTTTGAGTGCGCGGAAGACCGAGGACGAAATTCATGCTAATATCGACCCATAGCTGGGATGGAATTGGGAGAGGTCTGTACAATCCAGCATGCATTTAACGCCGTCCCTTTTGAGACCTGACAAACATTGCGGTGCTCTACAAGACGGGCAACATCCCTTCGTATTGTTGGCCAGAAGTACGAACGAGTGACGAGGTCGATTGTCCTATCACGGCCGGCGTGGCCCATATTGTGAACCTCATGTGAGAGCCATAGACGTAAACTACCATCTGGAATGCAAAGTGAATTGTCCCTGAACAAAAAACCATCCGTCAATAAGTAATGCTCCACCCTGCCCGTTTTCAAATTCTCCAAGATGGGACCAAAAAAAGAATTAGCTGCATAATCGTCTCTTAACGAATTGAAACCCACGACATGTGTACGCATTGTGCCTAGGAGGGTGGATCTTCGGCTTAAGGCATCTGTGACGCGGTCAAGGCACCCGATTCGTGCTTTATGACGAAAGTAAATTGTTGGAGGTAAGCCGACCAACTGGCATGGCGTGACGAGACCGCGTCTTGATTTTGGAGGTGCTTGAGAGCTTCAAGATCTGTAAATAATATAAACTCTTTCTGAAACAAGTAATGCCTCCAATGCTGAACCACACGAACCACCGCATAAAATTCGATGTCATAAGTGCTATAATGGGAGCGGGGCCCGACAACTTCTCGGAGAAATAAGCAATGGGGCAGCCCAACTGACTGAGGACAGCGCCAATGTCCAGCTTCGACGCATCGCAGTGGAGTTCGAACGGAAGGGAGAAATCTAGAAGGACGAGCAATGGGGCCGATGTTAACTTCTGTTTGATGATATTGCATGTGTTCGCTGCCGTGACCGTCCAAATGAAAGCTGAACTGTTCATGATGTCCGTAATGGGCGCCATTATTGTGCTAAAATGCGGTATGAAGCGGCGATAAAAGGAGGCCAACCGGTGGAAGCTCCGAGCCTCCGTCGACGTGCGCGGGGGGGGGGGGGGGGGGGGGGAATCTCGGATTGCCACGATCTTGGACGTGTCCATACCAATGCCCTTGGCCGAAATAACATATCCCTGGAAAAGGACTGATTCTTGTAAGAATGCGCATTTTGGGGCAGCAGCGAACAATTTCTCTTTGCGCAAGATTGAAAGAACCGATTCCAAGTGCTGTAAATGGTCCGTCTGATTCTTGCTGTACACAAGTATGTCGTCAAAGTATACGACGACACACGATCCAATTAAAGGGCGAAGGGTTTGTGTCATAACTCTCATAAATGTGCTTGTCGCGTTGGATAATCCGAATGGCATGACGACCCACTCGAATAAGCCTTCACGAATTTTAAACATCGTCTTCCATTCATCCCTCGGATGGATACGAATCTGGTGATAGCCGGCCTTGAGGTCCAATTTACTAAACACCGTTGCGCCCGAAAGTTGATCCAACAAATCATCGATGCGTGGGATCGGAAATCTGTAGTGTACCGTAATTTTATTAATTGCGCGGCTATCGACGCACATGCGCCAATATTTATCTTTCTTGGGAATGAGAAGTGCAGGAACGGCACACGAGCTTAGGCTCTCATGAACAAGACCTTTTTTCAATAATTCTGTAACTTGGCGCCTGAGTTTGTCGTGCTCTGCCGGGCTCATACGATAGTAAGGGCGATTGGGAAGCGCCGCGCCAGACACGAGATCTATTTGGTGTTGGATGTCTCTCATAGGGGGAAGGCCGTGCGGCAGCTCATCCGGGAATACATCTGCGAAGTCCTGCAATAACGACGCAACAAGAGGGGGAATTACAGTGGACGGAGGGGATAAATCATGCCCAATTAAACAAAACATCAGGGGGGCAGTACGTGATTCTTGAAGAAAGAGCTTATATGAAAGTAATACAACCTGGTTTTGCGTGTAACCGGAGATGGGGTGTGAAGGGTTGCCCGGTGTCGGAAGAAGCACTATGCGCACCTCATCGAAGAGAAAGCTATAAGTGTTTTTACGACCATCGTGCACCACCGCACGATCAAATTGCCATGGGCGTCCAAGAAGGATATGGCACGCGTCCATGGGGGCAACGTCGCACCATATGGAGTCATTGTAGGCTGTACCAATTGAAAAGGCCACCAAAACCCTTGATTTTACCTTGATGGATGTGCCTTGTTGAAGCCAAGACAGCGTGTAGGGCGCTGGGTGCGGCTCGATCGGTAAAGCAAGTTTCTGGACCATCGTGTCGGCCACCACGTTCTCACAAGAACCGGAGTCTATAATGAAACGACAAATCTTACCAGCCACCGTGCATGTCGAATGAAACAGCAAGGTCCGTTGGACCGAAACGTCCTCGTCTTTAGGAGCCAAACACGTCCGTCGGAGCAAGAGTGAGGGGCCCGAGTCGCCGCACAACTGGACTTCATTGAACAGGTCTTTGGGTTCATCGTTAAAGATAGGGGGACCCTCATATAGGGCCTCTTTTGCGAACATGGCACGTTTGGGGCAATTATTAGATCTATGGCCCGGGGCGCCGCAATAAAAACATGCACCCGGTGTTCGAACAGGTGGTGGTGCTACTGGTGGGGTAATTGTGCGCGGGAAAATCACGCTTGGTGTTTGAGCACGTTGGGGCAAGGTAACATATGAACTATCCAGATGGGCTGTCGGGTATGACGAATGGTGCGACTGCTGTTTTTCGATCAGAATTGCCCGTTGGTGGGCGTCGGAAACTGAAATCGGCGAGCACAAATTTAATGGATCTTGGATGCTCAAACGAAGACCTCCAATATAACGTGACACCAACTGGTCCGTTGACTCGGATAAATCACTGCGCATCATTAGAAGGTAGAACTCCTCGGAATATTCGGCCACAGAGCGGGCACCTTGCCTCAAATTTTGTAGACGCTAAAAAAGGAGTCGGGCGTGGTTGTAAGGCAAGAATGCCTCGCGAAGCTTTTTTCTAAATTTGACCCACGAAACTAACGACGTCTTCCCAGCACGGGTGCGGGCTGTCTTCAAATGTTTCCACCAGTGTAAAGCTCGACCACATAGACGTGTCACCACTAGAGCAACACGACGATCGTCCGACACTTTCTTGAAATCCAATATTTCTTCCACCGTGATCAACCAATACGTGAGATCCAACGAATCCGAGTTGTCATGGAATTCAGGGATTTCCATCTTGAAACCACATTCCCAACGGGTGTCCTCGTCACGCTGTGGAACTGCCTTGTTCTGCCTTTCTCTTTCAAGTTGTGCAAACGGATTATCCGTTTCCGTTTCTTCCGTAGATGATGGATCGGCCCGCGCCGGGGCAGGGGTTTATCTGGACGACGACATCTGATCTCGTAATGCCGCCAGAAAATCTGCTTGTTGCGTCGCTAGGAGATCCTGACGAGTACACATCGTAGCGAAATCCGTCGCGAGTTGATCCAGTTGTTGCTTTAGTTGTGTGACGTCCAGTTCGGCCTGAGCATTTTCTTGTCGTTTGGGAGACATGTTTCCAGGAAAGGCCCAATTTTTTATACCAACTGACGCAGCGGGAACTATAATTGCAATGGATACACTCACGAATATCTCAAGAACACTCAGTAGAAACCTAAGAACTCTTATTTTATAACCTTCAATCTTTAACCCACAATTTGTTTTACATTCAATTCATCAACCCCTTCTAATGCTAACAATAGGAGTATATATAATAACTCCTAAGAGGCTAACTACTAGCTGCCTACGCGCAACTAACAACTAACAGTACAACCGCCTAACCGAATTACATTTAATCCAATTTTGCCAAAAAGGGCCAGAATTGATTTACATTTTATGTTTTCGTACTTGAGGTTTGACCTCCATTAGCTAGCAATTCGGGTTGTCCAGCCGAGTTAATTGGACCGAGTGATGTTAAGGTGCTAGATTGGACCTATAAAATTGGAGCCCAACCTAATCTTGTCTTGGCTAGTGGGCTCACGAGCCAGCCAAAACACATGATTTAAAAGTTATCCACAAGAGTTAATATAAATAGAAAATTCATTGATATTAAATGAGTTTTTTTTAGTGATATTTGGGTGTAATTGGTTGCACCTATATGCTTTCAATGGATTAAATTAAGAGTTGCACTCTTGTGTACCAATTACATGTATGTAATTGGATCCATATCTGAAACGCGGACATGTATATTTCAGAACACCTCCGAATTCCAGCGTTTCAACTCCACTCTCAATCGCCGTAACTTTAGCTTAACCAGGGTTATAGGGTCGGGAGCTAACAGGAAAATCTGCCATGAACGTCTTATTGCCACCATGCAAGTTTCATCCGATAACCACATTTTTGGAAGCGGAAAGGTGTCCCAGGAGAATTTTTGCCTGCACTGCAAGTTAGCAAAATTGGGTGATGATCTGATTGTATCCTCGGAAGAGCCGAAGAAACCATTGAACTCCAATGCTCCAAGAAATCCGCTGTTACAAGAATTCTGTCCAGTCTCGATGCAGCCGAGCTTCCATCTCTGCGCCGTATTGCCCATGTATAATTAGGTCCAGAGACATCAATATCCAAGAGGCACATGTTGTCAATAAGGCCCGAAACTCCCGACAGGAAGTCGAGTTTGGCACCGCCATTCCGATTTGTTCATGTGCACCTACCACCGCATTGAAATCCCCCAATAAACATAAGGGATGCCCTTTAAAACCATCAACGAATCGCCACAATGTCCGCCGCTGTACATGATCTGACGCTGCGTGGACGAATCCCATATAACATTGGAAAACATTAATAGTTGTGTGAATAACAATAATTTGTTCGGTGAAACCAGCAACAATGGAGATATCCCGGAAATGTGGCTTGCAGAAAACCCAAATATTCGGACGCATACCCACACATTGGTTTTCCGATAAAAAAACCAAATCCAAAGAGTTCCAAAATCGATCTTCAATAGAATTAAGGCAGACTTTTGGCTCAACAACTACCAAAAAATCCGGTCGTTGATATTGGCAATGACTCTTCAAGAGAAGCTGAGAGTCACCGTTGCCAATGCCCTGTATGTTCCAAAATAAAACAACCATCTAAACTCCCAATTATAACCGTGCTCATGCGGTTCGTCGTCAGTCTTGTAATCATCCAAATTAGGGTCCTCAAGGTCTCCCCATCGGCCAAGGGCTGCTTTTGCCATTCTCGTGTACCTAGGGGAAGAGGAGTTCTCTATAGCAACAAAAGGGGACATTTCTTCTGCAGCCGTTTCCAAGGGGTCAATGGCACTGTCGTCACGGTCTATATCCGAAACATACACCTCCGAGCGGATTTTTTTTGCTTGATCCTTGTCTCCAATAGTAGTAGCCGAAGTGTCCATACTGTCCATCATATCCCGGGCGTGTGACTTGGCGTTAGATCCATAATCTTCATGATCTGTTGCTAACGGGCTGAATCTGTTTCGTGTAGGCGAGGGTTCCCCTGTGCTATCTCTGTTCTCCGTATTACGGGCTTTTTTAGAATGCCTACGGGGACGACACGCTTTTTGTTGTGGCACCGGCTCCGTCTGCTCTATCCCACCCTGATTATTCATCGGACCCCCCTTCTCTCTGTTATGACAATTCTCCCAAGCGTGTCCAACAATAGAGCAGTGTCGACAGAAAGGCAGCGGTCTCTCATACTTGAAGTAGGCAAACGATCGATGCCCTTTTCTTTCAATGAGGATATTTTCCAGCCTCTCTTTTGAAAAATCGACCTCCACCAATACGCGAATGAAATGTCCCATTGATCCATCCAAATTGCGGTCATCAATTTTGATTAGAGTGCCCAGGGCATGTGCTATTCCCACTATTAAGGAACGGGTCCAGTATTCGACGTGCAATTCAAATTCGCACCCAAACTTGCGCCACTTCGAAATTCGATTTTGTAGGGATTGAAATCCCTGACCCACTTCGAAATTCGAAAAACACCAGGATTCAAAAACCAAGTGGTTTTTTTAATCAATCGATCCCTGCTGTCCTCACCCTTCTCAAAGTGGATATTGTAGTACCCCAATCCTAGAGGAATGAGTCTCCATGATCCCTGAATGTCCCATATCCCAGAAAGGGTCGTCTTCAATTCATCGACAGCCCAAGGTTTGTCCCGCTTCGCATTAGTGAGTCGTCCGATGAAGGAATTGGAGCACATCTCGACCCGTTCCGCATATTCCTCCTCGTCAACTAAGATTGAGACGAAATCCCCTTGATTGGCATATGTTTGGGTTCCTCCGATCGGGCCGGCGCAGGTCCAGATAACCCAGAAAGTAGTGCCTCCTTGAATGAGGCAACTGTGGTAATTCTGTCGAGAACCTGAGGTGTAATGGCCGGAGAAAGCCATGAATGATTATTGAAATGGTGAATTCGATTGCTATATGATCAGACTAATATAGTAATCCGTTCAAAATAAAAGTATATATATCGTGTGTATTATATTAATATGTGTGGATATTTATTTGTATATTAAGTAGAGTAACAAATAAAATGAGGGTGAAATGATAGGCATCGAAATAGGTTTTTTTCTCTCACTTAAAATCCTTTAATATGTTAATATGAACAGAGCTTAAAAAGATGGAAAAATAAGGTGGGATGAAGTGAGTTTATTAAAGTGAGATGCGTAAGCCTTAGTTTAATTAGAAACAACAAGAAATAGAAAAATAACTCTCAAACTTGTATAAAGACACCATCTTCATTCCACTGTAAGTTTTTCAACTTGAAATAACAGAAGTTGCACCTAAACTCGAGTCTTCACTATATATATCCTCCGAGCAAGAGGAGACTTTCTTTAAAATCATCCACATCCCATGAATATCTATTTTCAAAAATCCCAGCTTGCTTAATCGTCTTAGTTTTTGCATTATAAGTAACAAAGCATTTATTAACGCTAAGTAGAAGTTCACTATTCTCCAAAAATCCAATTACTCTCTGAAATCCATCACAATCAATCCTATATAACTTAGACCATGATTCTTTCACACCGTAATCTTTCATCATCCAAACATTGCACCTTAGAATATTATCCATCTCCGAAAAGTAGTTGATAGCTCCAAATGATTCCCATATTATGGTAAGAGACGTCGTCCAAGTTTTCCTCTTCAACTCCTCTGGCAACATTATTTCACCGAAAAACTCATCATCAACATGGAATGTCAAAATCAAATTACAATAGCCATTAATTCCATCCTCAGAGACAATCCAATGCAAAAACCCCTTAAACAAGGAGGAATTATAGGGATGCCCATGACTAAGACTAAACGTGCAAGCATCAATTCCATCACCACTTAGCTTTCGCCACCTCCCTGTGCCGAGGGTGAAAATCTCAGCTCGAGGTTTTAGTTTCTTGTAGTAAACAAGCCTCACAACCTTGTAAACATTGCTTGCAACTCCAAACCCTAGCACAACACGGATGGCTTCGTTTTTCCCATTGATGAGGGGTAGGGGTAAAACCACATGTTTTCTAATAGAAGGATTCCATATTATTAAAGGTGGCGAAGGACGTAAGCATTCATGAGAGAAACACACGAGGCCATCGCAAGATCCGACTATTCTGTAATATCCAATTTGACATTTGAAGGGGATATCAATCACCGGCATGCTCAAGGGTTCTCCTTTTGAAACTACTGTGTATTGTTCCCCAGTACAATCCCGAAGAAGAAGCCGGTTTTCAGCGTTTGCGAGATGAAGGGATATAAACGAGGGGCTTATGATAAGAGATTGCTATGCTTTGCACACACTCATCGCGCGGACTAACGATTTGACGCAGAGTTTTAATAGGATTTCGATCAAAATATCTTCAGCAATATAATCTGCCATGGTTTGGTTTGGTTTGCTGGTGAAATTGTCGTGAGAAGAATTCTAGCGTTGATCAATTACGTTAGAATATACTATTATTTATAAATAAGGATTACAGGTGAGATTTACATGGAATTAATTAGTAAAGACTAAATCATCAAATATATATTTACAAAGATATATACAAATATTCAAATATCAATCTTTATCAAGTATAAAAGATATATACAAATTTTCAAATTTATAGAAATTATCGCCTCTCGCCCTTTATTTATATATATATATATATATATATATATATACGATCTCCCTACATACGAATTCATATGCAGAAAGAGGCTACCATATACTATCTTGCGGGATTTATTGTAAGTGTTGGATTTTTACTTTATTTTGATTAATTTATATCGAGAAAATGGGAGTTTTGGTCCCACCAACCACGCACCCTCAAATTTTTGGTCCCATGACTTTCACATTTAGTCCCAATAGATTAAATTTTATCGCATTTGGTCCCACCGTCAAGTCAGCTGTCAGTCGGCTGTTAGCGTTTTTGGTCCCGTTAATTCTTATTTCTTTTTTGAGCGAAAATTGACGCCTCTGTTGAAATAATCTTCATTACATCCAAAAATTTATACACACCCCCAAATCACAAGAATGGAAACCCCTTATCGCAGGAGAAATTGAATCAAATTATACACACCCCCAAATCGCAAGAATGGAAACCCCCAATTTCAAGTAACTCGTTTCACCGGAGTTCTTGAATAAACAACAGATCAATCAATTTAAAGGTTTCAAGAATCTAAGACAAAAGGACTACAGTTTCACAAGCCTCACGTGTAATGTTTAATTGAAAACTCACATAAGTACTTGCTGTGTTGACTAACTTCCATCTTCTTAATCTGCTTCCTCAAACTAGCACCATGGTACCATATTTCCCGACAATTCCAACCTTCTTGGTTCTCTTGGCCATTGGGAAGAACAACTCCTAAACCCTAGATACAGTATTCCCATGTAAAACACTCAATTGCATTTGAGTGGAGGAAGGGGATCCCGACGGATCTGGAGCGGCGGAGGTCACTGCCCAAAGAGGAGGGGGAAACGCAGAAACAGGGGCGATCGCAGAGGCAGGTTGGGCAGATTCCGATGATGGCGGATGGCCCTCTCGAAAAAGACCTCGCCGCCTTCTTCACCGACGATGGCGGATGGCCCTCGCCGCCTTCTTCACTGACGATGGTGGAGGCTTGTTAACAAGGACCCAGAGAGAATATGCGTAAGTTTAATTTGTTTAAGGAGTTCGTCAATGGTGGAGGCTTCATTGGCGTCGACTTCTTCACCGACGATGGCGGATGGCCCTCGACGCCTTCTTCACCAACGACGGCGGATGGCCATCGCCGCATTCAAGCTACTGCGAAAATGTCTGGCGAAGGAGAGAAGACGACGACTACGATTTGAGGATTTTGGTTTTTTAATTTGGGGATTTTGGCCACAATCTTAGGGTTCTGAAACAATTTGGGATTTTTGTTAAGGGTGAACTTTGATTTGGAGTGAAAAATAACGAGTGACAGCCACGTGATGGGCACGTGAGTCTGTCCGTTAAAACTTAACGTGACTGGGACGAAATTACAAAATTTGTACAATACTGGGACCAAATGTGATAAAATATAACCTATTGGTACTAAATGTTGGTACTAGATGTGAAAGTCATGAGACCAAAAATTTGAGGGTGCGTGGTTGGTGGGACCAAAACGACAATTTTCTCAATTTATATCTGATTGATTCATTTAGTTTATTCATTTATTTAATTTAACTTAATTCAATTTAATTATGTTCATTAGCTTTTGTTAGGTTAATGTTTTAAGGGGGCATGAGGGATTTATTCGTATAGTTAATTAAGGCGTGCTGGTGAATTGGTTTAGTGTACGTATTTGCACATGTTAGATTAGGATTATGACTTTATAACCCAGAAGAGAATAAGTTTTGACGTCCTTTATAAACTCTATAAACAAATTAAAATATGTCTTCAAACCTTTTTAAACGAAAAGATCCGAAGATGCTACAAAAAAATGCATGTTATGTGTATTTGATTTTTAGCCATCAATTGAATCTTAGCAGCAACTCACACGTACTTTAAACTTTGATTGTGTTTGAATCTTAGTTGAGTTTAATTAAATTGGATTTTATTTCCCCTAACTTTTTAGGGGTTTTCTACTGTTAAAGAAAGGTGTTCGCTCTATCTAACCATCTAACCTAACCGTAGAATCTAATTAAGTGGGTGTTTGCAAACAAAACTATGTGCTTAAAAGCACTTCTTTTTTAAATAAAATCATTTTTGAAGTGTTTGTAAACACAAATAAGTGATTAAATTAATTACTTAAAAGCATTTTTGGTCAAGCACCCCTCCCCATGCTTCTAACAACTTGTAAGTGCTTCTAATCATTACACTCACTAATTAATTTTACAATTTTGCGCTCACAATTTAAATAATATTTTATTTTTACCCATTATTTATTCAAATGTAATAAGGGTGTTTCTTGTAAAATTATAAAAAAGTGATTTGTATGGCATACACCACAAAATTTTAAAAATTGATTAGAAGTGCTTATTTTTAAAACACTATCTACTTTTAATTTTACTACAAAAATCAACTTTAATCACTTCGAATCAACTACTATTGTTTGCAAACACACCCTAAATAAATCTTGACACCTCGTATATCTTTGTTATGATGCCTTGGAATATTTTTTTAAAAATATAAATTTAACTAATTATAATTTAATACTCCCTCGGTCCATGAAATGTAGTCTCATTTGTCTTATATTATTTGTCCACCAAATGTAGTCCCACACACTTTAGGGAAACTATCACCCTTCAACCATCATTTAATTACTCAATTTGCCATCAACTTCATTCATAAACAATAATTTTATTCACAATGTACCCCACAATACCCTATAATACTCTTAGGGCTAGTTTGGATTGATGGATAGGAACACAATGGAAAAATTAACTCATCCCATCCCCTAGGACTATTAGTCCCACAAATGCATGATACATAGTAAAAATTAGCGGGCCTTGCATTAAACCCAGGCCACAATCAATCAAACCAAACGTTTGATTCGTCGGGAATAAAAAGTCAATCAAGTCTAATCCAACCTAATCAAACAAAACAAACAAAGCCTTACTTTATCTACCTTTTTTAAAAAATTTGTGCCCACCCCCAATGGGATTACATTTGATGGATGGAGAGAGTAATTAATTAACAAATATTATTAATTAGATATCCATTTAATTAAATTGTCAGATTAAACCCTCATCTTTATCTCTCAAGAAGTCCGTCACTAAATTAAAAATATGGGTGGGTCTCTTGTGCACTCAAGTACACGGTGTACTTGAGTGGATCTTGACTGGTCAACTGTTGACCGGTCAACGGTCAAACTTTGACCCTTTTTTTTTCGATTTTTTTTTCTTTTACAGAAAAATTACATTTTTCAATAATATTTTCAGTTATAATATTATACACTTTTCAGTTATAATAACATACACTTTTCAGTTAATATAACATACACTTTTCAGTTATAATAACATATACTTTTCATTAATAGATCATACACTTTTCAGTTATAATAACATACACTTTTCATTAATAGATCATACACTTTTCAGTTATAATAACATACACTTTTCATTAATATATAACTTACACTTTTCATTAATAGATCATACACTTTTCAGTTATAATAACATACATTTTTCAGTTATAATACATTTTTCATTAATATAAGATACATTTTTTCAGTTATAATAACAAACACTTTTCATTAATATAAAATACACTTTTCAGTTATAATAACATACATTTTTATTAATATAAGATATACTTTTCAATTATAATAACATACATTTTTCATTAATATAACATACACTTTTTAATTATAATCACATTAACTTTTCATTAAAAACAATATTGCACTTTTCAATATACTAACATACACTTTTTCAAAAAAAATTGAAAAAAAATAATAAAAGTTTGACCGTTGACCAGTCAAAGTCCACTCAAGTACACCATGAGTGCAGATGAGACTTTGGCTAAAAATAATTAGGGTAAAAGATCAAATTCGACCATCAACTCATCTTCTAGCTCGGAAATCAAATAAATTCCTAATATATGTCTTCTTATATAATTAAATCATACAAATCCTTCAAAATTTTAAATTCACTACTACAAAATTGGACTTGGAGAGCTGCACTTGGAGAGCTCTTTTTTCAATCAGCTCTCCAAGTGAACACTTGGAGAGCGGTTTTATATAAAAAAAAAAAAATTAACATAGAGAGCGGTTCAAAACCGCTCTCCAAGAGTTTCTCTTGGAGAGCGGTTGAGAACCGCACTGCAAGTAAGCTTAGATAGCGGTTTAGAACCGCTCTCCAAGTATACACTTGGAGAGCGGTTCATAACCGTTCTCCAAGCCGCAATTCTTGGTCAAATACCCTAAATCCCCTAAGTCAATTAATCCTACGCGTTTTCTCCCCCAAACCAACATTTCTCCCCCAAATCAAAAGTACGTCACCGTTGCCTCCTTCCCCGCGGCGTCGCCGTCGCCGCACTCCCTCCCTCCTCGCGGCGTCGCCGTCGCCTCACTCCCTCCCTCCTCGCGCCGTCGCCTCACTCCCTCCCTCCTCGCGCCGTCGCCGTCGATTTCCTCTCCAGCCGTCGCCGTCGCATCGCTCCCTCTCCTGCGTTCCGTCGCCGTCGCTCAGCTCCGTAGCTCCCACTCCGACCCGCTATATATATATATATATATATATATATATATATATATATAGTTTCTTTGGTTAAATGCTCTCAATCCCCCACATTAATTCACGATGCGTTTTATTTTCTCCCACAAATCGAATTGAAGCTGGGTGTTCTCCCCAAATCCCACAAACGCATTTTTAACCTAAAATTCAAAAAAAAAAAAAGGAGTACATTGTGAAGCCAAATCCAAAAGGAGTGGCGCGCTGTTCTAAGGCAGAAGGGCACCATTCACGTAAGTTTCATTTATTGCACTTTTTTCTGCCAATTTCTAATTTGATTTGAGGGTTTATTTATATTTAGTGATTTTTCAACTACTGGGTTAGAATATGATCAGATAATTCAGATCGATATTTCGTTTGAAGAGGTCAATTTTACCTCGAATTAGCATAGTTGCTGTAAATTTAAATTATGTGTGTCGTCTATATAATTCAACTGTACTTGTTGGAGTATGCGTGACTTTTTGTTTCGTGGTCTTGTTTATTGATGATTAGCTACTGATAGGTTTATTTGAATTCATATCTATAAACCATCTTCAAAAGGAAGGGAAAACGAAAAAGGTTTAAAAAAAATGAAAAGTGTGAAATAGTTTTCCAATTTCTGGAAAATACTGAGTCTAGTTAATGAAGACTTTGAAGCGTGCAAATTGTATAAAGTAGTAGGCGAATAAAAGGGGACGGTGTGAGCATATTGTGTATATATTTGTTTTAAGATTTTATATATAAGTTATGATGGCCGGTGAAAAAGTAGATTGATGTTATATTATCATCCGTGCACGTGTTTAAAAGAATAAAAAGGGAGATGATATAAATAAGAATATTGGGGGAATAAAAAAAAGAAAGAAAAAAGGTAGTGGTAGGTGATTAAGTAGAGTTGAATTTATAATATTTAAAATTTCCACCACCCACTGTCAATTTAATTAATTAATCTACCTAGCTATATAGTTCGCATCACATCCACATATCTATCTTTTAAAGCCAAGTTGATGCATGAAATCGAAAGTGGCATTTACTTTATCTCTTATTAAAAAAATAGGCATCTATAGTTTTATATGGATCGAAAGTGGGTTCGAGCCGATCGATTATCAGAGGAGTATAGAAATGGGGTGGAAGAGTTTTGTAATCATGCAATTAGACACTGCACCGACGATCAGTACATTCCATGTCCTTGTTGGAAATGTATGAATGGAAAAACTATTAGAGGTCGAAGAAATTTGTTCGCCCACTTGATGATTCACGGTATTGATAAAGCATATACCGTTTGGACATTTCATGGTGAGACAAGAGATGGATGTAGCTCAAGCAACCTAAAAACTGACTTTAGGTTTGAAAATACAGTGGATGCGGATAGTTTAGAAGATGTACCTACTGTTGATACATCGAGTAGGGATGACGATGAGCTGCAAGATCACCCGTACATGTCAGAGAAGTTAAGGGATTCAGCTGGATTACCCCTTTGGCCCGGGTGTACGAAGGAAACAAAACTGTCAGCTGTGTTGATATTGTTGAACTTAAAAGCAATTCACGAGTTATCTGATGCGTGCTTGACAAGTATGCTGGAAGCAATTAGTGGTTTATTGCCTGATGGAAATGTACTGCCTAAGAAAGCATATGATGCTAAACAAATGCTCAAGTCCATCGGGTTAACACATCAGAAAATTCATGCTTGTCCGGATGATTGTATCTTATTTCGGAAGGAGTATGCAGACCTCGATGAATGTCCCAAGTGTGGGAAGAAGCAATATAAAAAAAATAAATCTCCCGCGAAGGTGATGTGGTATTTTCCAATAATACCAAGATTCAGGAGAATGTATAGTAGCGCTGTGGATGCTAGAAATTTAACTTGGCATCATGATGATAGGATCAAAGATGGAATGCTAAGACACCCTGCTGATTCACCCAAGTGGAAGACATTCGATGTCAAGCATCCAGAATTTGGCAACGATAGTGCAGTCCGGTGCTTTCAATACACTCACAGTTCCGATGATTCTTACTTTCATCAGCATTATATTGAGGAATTCATCGGTGTGGAAAATGTCCTTGAAGTCTTGAACGACCAGTGGTTGAGTGCAACCACCATAGCCTTCTACCTCAAGTATGTGTTTATTAATTATCAGTATTTACTTTCTATACAGTTTAATTTTCTTTCTAAATTTTAATTAGCGTATATATGTTGGTTAAAGATATTTGGGTGAGGTATATCTCTCTAGAGATAACCGAGCATGTGGATTATATACCTTCATCTCCCCCCAAGTGTCTTGCGTACTGGGTGATAGGACAGAGGGCATGGAAGGGATAGTCGAACATATGCTGAGGTATAATGGGAGAGACCATCTCATTTTTTGGCCAACAAATGTGGGGTGAGTACAATAAACATTTCGTTAAAATTTGTATGCATAATATGTTATTTGCACATTTGCAGTTAATTTAAATATATATTCTTAATATAATATAGGAGCCATTGGGTGTTGGTCGCCATAAATATGAAGACATTAAGTGTCTTTTTTATGGACCCAGCTTTGGATGGGGTGGTTGCAAATCGTCCCGATCTCATGTCATACATGGAAGGGTAAGTTCATTTTTAATATTCTAATATAATGATTTGTTTTAATTACTTTTTAAATTATACATATTTAATCTATTTTTTTCTTATTATAATAATAATAGTGTGATGACGATGTATCGGAGTCGCCTTCACAATCTAGTCTCAAGATCTACTTTCAATAGAGTGAGCTGGATAGATGTTAAGGTAATTTAATTTAGTAAGTTATCAAATTAATAGAAAATAATCATAATAGTACTATTAATGCATACTTATAATTGCTAATTATATATAACAGGTTCCGAGCCAACGTGATAGTGATCATTGTGGACATTTTGTATGTTGTTATATTAAGGATATAATCATGACTTATCAAACGACGATTCCTAACATGGTAAGTCAATTCATCGATTTATTTAAATTATTTTTGATTGAATAAAAATTCATATACTATATATATATCTAACTATATTGATTGATCGTTGTTTGCAGTTTATCTATAACCGTCCGCTCAAAACTTACAACAACAAAAGAATGGACAAATGGAAAAAAGATTGGACAGGGTACCTTTACAATCGATTTTTGTAAACGTATAATTAAATTAGTATAACTTTTGGTAGAATGTAATGTATTAACTTGTATATTTGTGATGATATGTTTGTGTGCGTTTATTTATTTGATTTTTTTCGTATTTGACGTATATATATATTGTAGTGGTATAATTAAGTTTTGATTTTGTATAAATAGGATTTTTAAAATATAAAATAATTATTAAAAAAATAATATAAATTCGATTTTTAAAATATAAATAATTATTAAAAAAATAATATAAAAAAAAAATTACTTAGAGAGCGGTTTTGAACCGCTCTCCAAGTGAAATTAATAAAAAATAAAATTAACATAGAGAGCGGTTTCTAACCGCTCTCCAAGGTCTTTTACTTAGAGAGCGGTTCTTAACCGCTATTTAAGGTCTACACTTGCAGAGCGGTTCAAAACCGCTCTCCAAGTCCTTTTACTTAGAGAGCGGTTTTTAACAGCTCTCTTAGCTTGGAGAGCTGTCGCTTGGAGAGCTGTTTTAAAAGCTCTCCAAGCCCCTTTTTCAAAGCTCTCCAAGCCCAATTTTGTAGTAGTGATTCAATCAAAGCATTTCAAAACGTTTTCTTTCTTTCTCAATGGCCGGCCAAACCTTTAATGCCCACAACTCATTGATCTCTTTCACCTTCAACCACCCTTGAAAATTTATTCTTCATGAGACTTAGGGTGTGCTTGGATGGAGGGATTTGATTTGAGAAGGTATTTTAAATGAAAGGTTTTAAAAATAGATGAATTCCAAATTACATGGTTTTAGTGAGGATTTAAAATCTCTCGATTTTAACTAAAAAAATATGCTAATGATTTTAAATCCATTCATTTACTTTTTAATTCAAACAAATGAAATGGATTTGGATGGTGGATTTAAAATCCATTGGAGCCCTTAGGATTTCAGCTTATGGGTATGCGTATCAATTCCTCATATCCATTTATTTGATTCAGTTAGATTTTTTTTTTTTTTTTGAGGATAGAATACAAGGAGTATAGAAAACAACAGAGAATTACAGCTCCTTGATCCATCGAGGAATAGCATCTCCATACCAATCGTGAGGTAGTGAAGTGACGTGCTCAAAGTGTGCCATAGCATGAGCCTTTCTATTTTGCTCTCTAGAAATATTCTGGCAATCCCACACTAGGATCCTTCTCATAAGATGTTTTACAGAGAGAGCAATATCATTTTCCAATCCTTCAAGAGTCTCGATATCTTTTAATGCATCGGCCGCCAAACTTGAATCCGTGCGTATTCCATCAATTTTTAAGCCGTAATGGATGCATCTTTCAGGTCCACATTCAATAGCTTTTAATTCAGCCGCAACAACTGACCCACATCTTTTTTGCTATCAAAAGCTGCATCAGTAAACAAAACTTGTTTGGAAGCATTTTCATATATGGAAGAGCCCTTCAAATTGGCCGAGCATGAAGAATTTAAAGCCAAACCATCAAGATTTCGAAAATCCTTCCAGTATTGAATTGCCCAGTCAGTATTAAAAAGTTAAGCAGCTTTGATTTTTTTAACAATTGGGTCTTCAGTATGAATCCATTTACAACGTTCTTTCCAAATAGCCCAAGCAATAATCATAAACAAACCAAACTGCTCAGAATTTAGTTTGCCGATTATGCCTCCAAAAAGTTCTCCAATTGAACTTTTCGAGAAAGTCTTTATGTCACACCAAAAATTATGTTTTTTCCAGACATTTTTCGCAAATAGACATTTAAACAGAGCATGCATAGAATCCGCAAAAAAAGCACCACAACAAGAACAAAAGAGCTCAATCGGAATATGATGGTTAAAAAGATTACCGTCTGTCGCCAGGCATTCATATAATATCTTCCAGCCGAAAATACGCACTTTAGGAGGTACTTTGAGTTTCCAAATGATGTTATGCATTTTCCTAACCATATCTCTATTAGATGATTCAACAAGAGAAGCATTAGTACCAATCCTATTTTGTGTACAGGCCAAGCCATATCCTGAAGCAACATTATATTTTCCGGATGAATTTTTAGGCCAACACCTTTGATCCTCTTGTTGAAGTCCTAGGAGAGGAGTATTTAAGATTGCAGTAACCTCAAGAGGTAGAAAAGCTTCTTTTAATAAATCCTCATTCCATTTGTACTCTTCTGTGATAAATCTACTTACCTTGGAACCACTAGCTTTTTTTGAAAGAAGACATCCATCATTAAAATTGTGTAACCACCTATCCTTATAAATATGGATTGTCCTTCCATCTCCAATTCTCCACCTGATTCCTTGCTCCAAAATCTCCCTACTCCAGATAAGTGATCTCCAAATAAAAGACAGATTAGAGCCCAAACCAGCATCCATCAGGTCTGCATGTTTGAAATAACGGGCCTTAAAAATTCTGCTACAAAGAGAGTCCGGATTACTACTCATTCGCCATACTTGTTTAGCGAGAAGTGATTTATTGAAGAGGACCATCTTACGAAAGCCCAATCCACCCTCCTCCTTCGGTTTACACATTTCGGCCCATTTCTTCCAATGTACTCCAGACGTATCATTTGACCCCCACCAAAAGTTGGCAATAAGCTTCTCTATATCTGAACAAACTGAAACAGGAATGCGGAAACACGACATAGCGTACGATGGAATGGCTTGTAAAATAGATGTAATCAGCACTTCCTCCCCCCCCCTCAGAAAAACATTTATGGCCCCACGATTGAATACGTTTTTTGACTCTATCAACAAGATATCCAAACTGCAATTCCTTTGCTTTGATTGAGAACGTAGGGAGTCCCAAATAGACTTCATGTCCTTTCGCACCCCGAACTCCTAGAATGTGTTTGACCTGCGTGCGATTGCTAGGTTTAGTTCTGGGACTGAAAGTGATCGTCGATTTCTCAAAATTTATCAACTAGTCTGAAGCTTTTTCATAGATGTTCAAACAAGTCTTCAAATTTGAACATTCTTTATGATTAGCCTTAAGAAAAATAAGGCTGTCGTCTGCAAAAAATAAATGAGAAACCGCAGGGGCTGTTCGAGCAATCTTAATACCAGAAATTACATTTTGTTGACAGGCTCGAATAATCAACGAAGATAGGCCTTGAGCACAAATAACAAAAAGAAATGGGGATAGTGGATCACCTTGACGAAGCCCCCGCGAAGGGATAATGCTATCCGATAATTTTCCATTAATGTTGATGCAATACGAAACTGAGGAAATGCATTTCTTGATAAGATTAATCCATCGCATTGAGAATCCTAATCTTTGCATAGCTTTTAAAAGGAAAGGCCATTCAATCCTGTCATAGGCCTTACTCATATCCAACTTAAGTGCTGCGTAGCCTTCTTTACTCTTTGAATTTCGAAGCCAATGCATGCCTTCAAAGGCAACCAATATATTGTTCGTAATCAGCCTGTTTGGGACAAAGGCACTCTGAAAGGGATCAACAATATCTTGCATGACACTCTTGAGTCTATTTGTAATCGTCCTTGCCAAGATACGATAACTCACATTGCATAGACTAATAGGTCTGAAGTGAGAAATCAAAGTAGGGTTTTTCACCTTTGGAATGAGAGCAATTGTGGTAAGATTCCAATCTTCTAGTGTTCTATCAGCATTAAGTATTTCCAACATTTGTTTAGATATTGCATCCCCAATCTTGGGCCAATTCGTCTGAAAAAAATAGGCTGGGAATCCATCAGGACCAGGCGCCTTCCAAGGACTTAGATCACTTACTGCTCTATTAATTTCTTCTTGTGTAAACGGAGCATCAATGGCCTTACTCAGTTCTTCGTCCATACACATTCTCATGTTATCCGTAACTAATGCCACATCTTCATCACTCAGATTTGTTGACTGATACAGATGCTGGAAATAGCTCAAGAAGACCTGATTAAGATCATTTTCCTGAACCGCCCAATCCCCATTTTCTTTCTGAATCTTGTAAATCAAATTTCTACTTCTGCGCAAATTTGCCCGGGCATGAAAAAATTCCGTGTTTCGATCACCCTCCTTGAGCCAATCAATTCTAGAACGTTGTTTCCAATACCATTCTTCCTGAGTATAAAGTTTCTCCAATTCTTTTTCCAAAGAAGAAACAACATCAAAATTAGGAACACCGTCATCTTTGTTTAATTCATCAGCTAACTTTTCATGGATGATATCAATTCTGGCTTTTAACGAACCTCCTTTAGTGCTAGCCCACTTCCTGAATTTTTTACCACAATGAGAGAGAGCTTCATTAAGATTACATAATGGTTGAACAACATCCCAAACATTTCCATCCATCACTTTGAAGTCTGGTTCTTTTATCCATTGATTTTCAAACCTAAAATCAGATTTATGGTGTTGTCCAATATGGCCAAAGTTTGGCTCACAAGAGAGCAAAATTGGTCGATGATTAGAACCAAAAAAATCAAGAGTTTTAGCAGAATAATTGGGAAACAAAGTAGACCATTCCTCATTAGCAACAAACCGATCCAATTTTTCTTTAATAAGACCTTCCCTCTTTCTTTTATTAATCCAAGTGAATCTTGGTCCTTCAGTTTTAATAGGATTAAGGTCAGTACCTATCAAAGCTTCTTGGAAATTCAGGAGTCGAGATAAAGGTTTTTGATTGCCACCCCATTTTTCATAGTGGTATAATGTTTCATTAAAATCACCCCCAATTAGCCAAACTTTGTAAGAAATGCAAGAGAAAGTTTTAAGCCTCTTCAAAAGGTCCCATGAAAACTGTCTATCCGAAGGTTTAAGGTGTCCATAAAATCCAGTGAATCTCCATTTGCTCAAATTAAAATCAACCAAACAGTCAATATGGCCACTTCAGTAAGATAAAATAGAAACATTCCATATCTTCCAAAATACAACCAACCGGCCCCCTGCCAAACCCGAAGCATTCACAATAAAACTACCATCAAAGCCAAGTTTAAACTTCAATGCATCAACCCTACTAGCCGAACATCTAGTTTCAGACAAGAACAAAATAAAAGGACGGAATTTAGAAACTATTCTAGCCAACGATCCGAATGCACGCAAGCCACAGATGCCCCGTGCATTCCAACAAATTATGCTCATTCAGCCCAGCGGGGCTGGGTTACCTCAGCCTCCGCCTTATCAGTGATGGTAATAGCTCCTCCATATTCCTCCATCAAGCTTCTAGCTTTCTTGAAAAAACCACCCATATCTTTCACAACCTCACCTTCAGACCAACACCTTCCAGAGCCCCAAAACTCCATTATCTCTCCCGAATACTCCGTCCATGCATGGCCTTTTTTTGCAAGGAAGGATGTTGCTTTGAACAGACGTCGCATCTACAGACAGATCCTTCTCATTGTCCAGATTTTCAGCTACAGGGACCGCAAAACGGTTTTGACCTTCTTCTTCATGAGGCGGATCATAAGGTTTTTCCCCTTCATAAATAATTTCAATATATGGCGTGTAGTCATAGGCCCTGAAATATCTACCCACATAATGAACAACTCTAAAATCTTTCCCAAATTCATTACCCATCAGTGGTTCCAAAGAAACGCGATGTTCCTAGCAAACCGGAACAATAAAAGAGAGTGGCTCCAAAATCATACCTGAGTGAGGATCTTTTCTACCCAGCAACCGTTTTTCGCGAAACTCACCCATCCCAGCCGTACCTGCATAATTAGGCATTAATTCAGAAAAATGGTGTACCACTTGACTTTCTTTTGGGCCAAGAGCCAGCCTGAAGTCCACTTAATCCTCCTCCACCAAAATGGCCTTGCCTTTGTCCTTCCTAACACGAGCTTCATCATGGCCTTCACGGTCAACTTCAGCACTCTGATCAACTGCATGTGTAAGATTATGCTCTCCACGGACTCCATCTTCAGCCACCACTACTTCCTTATCCTTATCACCCTCTCACATTGAATATCCAGACCCTGAGACACAACTGGAGCCTCTGCATGTGCCCTATTCCCCCTCTCAATGAGATCAAAGAACCTTCTTAACTCTCCCTCATAAGGGCACTTACGTTTGTCAGCTTTAAGCCATTCCGAGAAGAACCTGTGAGCTTCAACCCATTTCTTATCCTTTCCAAGCGCCAAATCACACTCCATTTCCGTGTGGTCAAGATTTCCACACAGGAAACAAAATCCAGAAAGTCTCTCATAACGAAAGACCAGAGCCATACGATCCTCCTGCACAGTGATATAGAAGAATCGACAAAGGGGTTGAGTGATATCAACCTTCACCCTGATTCGAAGACAAATACTCAGAGCTTCATCATCCTCATTTGTATCTACTTCAATCACTTCCCCAATGACCTCTCCAATCCTAAGAACAATACACTTATTCATTGCATGTATCTGAAGCCCATGGACTTGAATCCAGAAGGGCACTCGGTCCAGGTTGATGTTAGAGAGTTTTTCCTTTCCATGTAATTTCTCCAAAACTAGCAAGGATAGCCTAAGATTCCACGGCTGCCTTTCTAGCACATCCTGCACCTCCTCCTCATCAGAGAATGATAGTAAATAAAGCCCCTCGCCCACCATGGAAATCTTCACAGGAACCTTAACCCTCCAGATTCTGCCAAAAGCTTCACGAAGCTCAAAGAAACTAAATGGCCTTTTGGCGACAAACCGCATTGCTAAAGTGTTTTTCGGAATGAGAAGCTCATCAGCAGCAACCACCAAATTAGTATGTTCACGATCAGAGATGGAAAATTTTTCCATCATTTCTTTAATATTGTCTGCCATTAAAGAGTAGAAGAAAAGAAAAACTGAGAAGAGAGAAAGATGAAACTGTGAGGATAACCATTTGGTAACCCAGCACTCGTTATATAGGCCGAAAACCACTATCCCAAAACCACAGAAAAGAAAAACCATATCCCAATAGAAGATTGTATTTGGGATATTCTAGAGAAAAGAAAAGAGAAAAATACCCCCAAAATATACGCACACAATCAGAGTAAAATTCTCTATGAAATTGTCTCCCAAGAACTCAAACCGATTGAATAAAGGCCAATGTCTTGACGCGTACAAAAAACGCTCTTGAAGAAATAGAGATGCAAAACAATTGCCTAATGATTGGATTCAGAACCCAAGTCACGCAAGAAGAATAAAAAGAAAAAGGCACAAAATCCAAGAAAAGATTAAGGAAGTAATCGAGAAACTCAAACGCCACCAAAAGAGCACTTTTCAAAAGGGATGAAAAGGCCTTAGGAAAAAACACGATTTGTCTTAGAGAGAGAAATCGAGAGGGTTGGGTGAACAAAAAACTAGGGTTCAATCACTAGTAAGACCTAGGAATGTGTTTGTTGTTAAACGATCTCCCTAGGAATACAGATTAGGGATTATATTGTTATTTTATTCATAATTTTAATTATGTTTAAAGTGTTTTTAATTTAAAAAATAAAATGTTAGTAAGTATTAAATTAAAAGGATAATTTTGTCATTTTATAATTATTAATTTAAGTTATTAGTAGAACGATATAGAATTACAAATAACATAATGCAAACACACAAATGTGAAGTGCAATCATATAAAAACAAAGTACGTTGGATTGTTGATCCAAACAATGTTTAAAAGATTTCTTGTTGTCAAGTTCATGTTGTCAGGCAGGATGAAGCCCACCTGACCGTAGAAAAAACCCTTCGTTGTATACTTAAAGTTTAATTTATTTATTTTTCATTAAATTCTTTTCAATAGCTCTACCAATAGCAGCATGACTGTCACAATATACCATCACATAGGGTACTGGTTTGTTCCAACAAGGAATGTCTTCTAGAAAGTTATGCAACCATTCATCCTCAACACCGGTTAAATCTAAAGCGATAAATTTTTGATTCCATTGTGGAACGGGCAATACAAGTTTGTTTCTTGGATCTTCACGACAATTCTGCTCTTCCAATTGTGAATACATATCCACTAGTGGACAACAAGTCTTTAGTGTCAGATATTGAATTTACATCACTGTATCCGGTCCTTTGAGTACAGCTGGATGTCTTGTGTAGTGAAGTCCAAAGTCTAGGGTGTACTTTAAGTATCTTAAAACCCTTTTGAGAGTCTTCCAGTGCTTGTGACCTAGATTATTCGTGTATTGACTCAGTTTATTCACAGAGCATGCAAGATTAGGGCGTGTAAAATTCGTAATGTACATCACATTTCCGATGATCCTTGCATAATCCAGTTGAGCTACTAGATCTCATCTATTCTTTTTCAAGTGAACATTAAGGGGGTGTATTGGATGTGAATTCTGTAGGATTTTTTTGGACATTCAAAGTCTGGGGGTATTCAATTCTAATTTTCAAAAGTCCTTAATAATCTTGAGGTATTCAATACGAATTTTAAAAAGTTTTTAAAAATCTTTAGGTATTCAAGAGTCTATGGATTTTAATACTCTATGATTTTTTTTGGATTCTCCTTAAAAATTTTAAATAAATTGCACTATCCAAAATATCTTCTAAAAACTAGAGATTTCAACGGATTCTCTCAGAGAACTCTGAAGACGAAAGTTCAGAAGTAAAGGATGACAATATTGACCCGACCCGCGGGTACCCGCCCCACCCACGAGTTTTGGGTCAAGTCGGATCCGCCCCGTATTGAGAATGGTCATGCGCGAATATTCCCGAATTAATATATATATAAATTAATAATATATATATTATTGATAAAATAATATCACGTAAATATATATATATATATATTATTGATAAAATATTTTATTTATATACATATAATATATATATATATATATATATAATGTTAATTTAAAAAATTACTCTTCACATTAATAGTTTCAGCGCCGAAATTTATGAAAATATATGTAAATCCATAAAAAAAATATATTTTACAATCCTGTCAAGTCTATCAAAATCCATATAAATCAATAAAAAAGCCAGTCAAACTCTGCAGGGACTCTATGAATTTTATAAATCCACGTACTTTTTAAAATCCAAAAAAATCTCAATTGAATACACCTCCCTAAGTTTCAGTGGTGTTTTAGCTGGTGGATCATCAAAAGAATTAAATTTCTTTAGTACCTTTTAAACATAGTGAGACTGTGTCAAGAAAATTCCATTTAACGTTCTCTCAATCTTTATTCTAAGAATCACATTTGCTAATCCCATGTCTTTCATGTTAAAGTTTATACTTAACATGTTTTTCGTATTAACTATGGTGTTATGATTGTTACCCATGATTAACATGTCATCGATATATAAGCATACAATAACAAAACCATTTGGTGTATCATTCACATATACACACTTGTCACATTCGTTAACATGAAACCCAATTGACAACATTGTATTGTCAAATTTCAAGTGCCACTATTTTGGAGCTTGCTTAAGTCCATACAGTGATCGAACACATTTACACATTTTTTTCTCATATTCGAGTGCAACATATCCTTCTGGTTGGCCCAAGTATATTTCAGTATCCATCTCACCATTAAGAAACATAGTTTTAACGTCCATTTGGTGTATTTCAAGATTGTGCAAAGCAGAAATCGCGATGAATACACAAATGGAGGTGATTCTTGTCACTGGTGAATAGGTGTCAAAGAAATCATACCCTACTCTTTTTTAAAAGCCCTTTGCAACCAAACGAGCTTTATACTTTTCAACTGATCCGTATGTCTTATATTTTTTTCTAAGGATCCACTTGCATCCTAAGGGCTTGCAACCTTTAGGGAGATCAACCAACTTCCACGTGTGATTTTGCAGAATCGAATCATATTCACTTTTTATGGCTTTCTTCCAGAAAGGTGCATCTGGTCTTGCCAAATCTTTTTTGATAGTCTAAGATTCATCCTCCTTTAGTATGTAAGTAATGAAGTCTGAACCAAAAGTCTTATAATTCTATCTCTCTTACAGTGTCTTGGTTCTTCACTCTCTTGAGTAGAAGGACCTGCAGCATCATCAGTTGCTTCGTGGGTTCTCTTACTTGAACTCACTTCCTCTTTTTCCTTAAAAGGAAATATGTTTTCAAAGAACACGACATTCCTTGACTCAATTGTAGTGTCTTCTGTCATAATCAGGTATTTTTTACTTATGAATAAAAAATCGATAGGCGCTACTGTTCATAGCATATCCTATAAAGATAAAATCAACCGTTTTAGAGCCGATTTTCACTTGTTTAGGAAGAGGTAATTCTACCTTGGCCAAACACCCCCACACTTTGAGGTGTATTTGTATGATGGTTTATGTTTCCTCCATACTTCATAAAGAGTCTGATCCTTAGTTTTGTGTAGAAATTTATTAAATGTGGTCAGATGACAGAATGGCTTCCCCCCACAAGTTCTGTGGCAAACCCGGGCTGATTAAGGTGAGGTGAGTAAGGGGTTGTCGTTTGATGTATTATGCCTGATTCAACACATAATCGTTCAAACGGAGCTACATACTCTCCACACCTATCACTACGAATTGATTTAATTCGAGTATCTAACTGATTCTCTACTTCATTTTTATAAAGCTTAAAAACTTCTATAACTTCATCCTTGCTTCGTAAAAGGTAAACGTAGCAAAATCTTCTATAATCATCTATAAGAGTAATGAAATACTTTTTCCCTCCTCTAGTTTGTACAAATTTCAAATCACATACATCCGTGTGAATTAAGTCTAGGGGGGCAGTGTTCCTTTCACCCGATTTAAGTGACAATTTTGTCCTTTTTGCTTCAGTACAAATTTCACATTGTTTGGATGTATTAACATTATCAATTTTAAGTAAATCGAGATTTACTAAACATTTTATGAATTTTAAATTTACATGTCCTAATCTAAAATGCCATAAATGCCATAAAGAGGATCACTCAACAATATAAGCAGAAGAAGAAACAATTTTATTAATAACATTCTTGCCATTACGACTTACAACCATAATACTTGTTGAGATATGAATCCTTGAAACAATGTTCTAGTTGGTGATTGTATGTTTTGATGGCCAAAAGCAACTTGAAGTTAATGATATATGTGGTTCTAAGTCATTCTAACTAAGTCATCTTAATAAGTTATGAAAACTGAGTGTACTGATCTTAGTGTGTTACTGATCTGATATATGAAATGTTAGGAACTAAGCTAATAATGTATTGTATAGACAACTTATAGTATAGGACTTAGATATACTCTTCTGTATATAGTTCAGTTGATGTATAGATAGGTTTTATATGTGTAAGTTTGTATTCTATTGTATTCAGTGTTGTAAAAGTTTAGAACAGTAGATTGGAATCTGATCAGAAGACTAAAGAAGCTCAGAAGACTACTCCAGAATAAGAAGACTATCAAGAGGAGTAAAGATGAAGCTCACAGATACAAGAGAAGTATTTTGAAGAAGCGCAGAACAGTTGTTGAGAACTTTGTTGACTGGCTCAGAACAGTAAAAGTCAGAACAGTGGTTTACTGTGCTGAGTTGGTGTAATTGAAGAATAAGTTTGGAAAATTTATTTAATGCGTAACTGAAGATATAGTTGAAGATATGCTGACTTGGAAGAGAAGTTAAGTTGGTTACAAAAAGGAAGTTACTCAAGAAACGGTTAAGAGTTAGTTTCACAAACTGCTAACTGTCATAATAAAGTCTATAAATACCGTGTGATCTTCTACTTGAAAAGACTACTGCTATTACTGCTACTCAACATATTTGAAGCATTCAAAGAGCATTCCAGTATTCAAGAACTCACAGAGTTAAGGAGATCAGATCAAGAAGAAGCCATCGTACTGAATTGAAGATTCAAAGGCTACATTCTAGAGAAGTTTACTTTACTATTTTTAGTTTGTGATTTGTTGTAAACAAGTGTGCTAGTTACTTGTGAAATTACTAGTAGATCGAAGATATACCTGGTGGTATAATCGAAAAGATCACAGTCTTAATCTTGGGACTTTAAGCCACAAGAAACTCAAGAAGGAAGAGTTAATAAAATATCACGACTGGAGTTGTGATAGTGGATGTAGACATTTGTCGAACCACTATAAATCTTGTGTGTTGATTTACTTACTGTTTGATATTTGTTTAATATACATATTCAAGATCTAAATCTAAGTTGAGTATAAAACTGAAAATGGAAGTACTGATCTGACCCAGTAAGAACAGTACTGTTCAGAACACTATTCCGCATATAACTCTGATATTTTGAAAGATTTTGAAAAGTCTATTCACCCCTCCACTCTAGACTTTTCCTAGCTTAATCAATCTTAACTCAACTTTGGGACAATGCATAGTGAAAATTTGGTATGACTGTGTGACGGTTTACCCATAGTGACACATAAAACTGCTCAAGTCCAAAGATCTAAATGACAACGAAATAAAATACAAAAACATAAAAAATGCTTGATGATTTTTTTAAAATGAAGATTATTAATTATTGAAATGGTGAATTCGATTTCTATATGATCCGACTAATATAGTAATCGGTTCATGTAACCTCTAGATCTTCGAGTACCACTTGTACTCTCTTAATAACAAGTCTATTTTCTGTTAAAAAAAAAGTAATCGGTTCAAAATAAAAGTGAGATGGGTATGGTTTGGATGATTTGGAAAAAGAGGAACGAGATAATTTTCAGAAATGGGATCTTCAATCATACAAAGTTCATGGAGGAATTCAAAGCAAGATTATGGAGTTGGTTTGCAACTAAATTTTCTCTCCGAGACAGATTTTGTTTCAAAAGCTGGATGAACAACCCTTTACCACACATAGAGTGAGCATACAATGAGAATAGGTGATGCTCAGTTTTTTATTTTGTTTACTGTATAGTGGAGAGGAGATGGTGTAGTGCTGTACTGATTTTTGTTAGGATATTACTTATATCCTGAAAATTTGAATACAAGAACATTTTTACCGACCAAAAAAAAAGTTTAACAACATGTCTCAAGTTAATATTTCAATTAAGTTTACAAATACAATTAGTTTATAAAAGCATTTAAAGAAACGCAAAAATGAAGAACAATTGTATAAGTTTCATAACATTAATAAACGTTTGTGGTAATTAGAAAAAAAATTGAAACCGGAGGATGAATTTGGATGTTGTTCAAAGAGGTCTGAATTAAATCAAGAATTAATTCATAAAATTAATATTCAAATAGGAATGCAAACAACATAATACAAATGTTAAATTCAATAGAGAAACTACTCTCAAACTTGTATTCTTCATTCCACTACTACTAGGTTTTCAACTTGGAATGGTAGAAGTTGCACCTAAACTCGACTTCTTCCCCGACTCTCCACTATATCCTCCGAGCAAGAGGAGACTTTCTTTAAAATCATCAACATTCCATAAATATCTATTTCTTCTAAAACCCCAGCATTCTTAATCTCCTTAGTTTTTGCATTATAAGTAACCAACTCATCATCAACACTCAGTAGAAGTTCACTATTCTCCAAAAATCTCATTACACTGTGGAATCCATCACAATCAATCCTATATAACTTAGACCATGATTCTTTCACACCGTAATCTTTCATCATCCAAACATTGCACCTTAGAATATTAATACCCGGCTCCCAGAAGTAGTTGAAAGCTCCAAATGATTCCTCTATTATGGCAAGAGACGGAATCATAGTGTTCCTCTTCAACTCCTCCGGCAACACTATTTCACTGAAAACCTCATCACCAACATGGAATGTCAAAATCAAATTACGATCATTTCGGACAATCACGAGAGAAACACACGAGGCCATCGCAAGATCCCACTGTTTTGTAATATACATTTGCACATTCGAAGGGGATATCAATCACCGGTATGCAGCGTATGCTCAAGGGTTCTCCTTTTGAAACTACTGTGTATTGTTCCCCATTGAAATCCCGAAGAAGAAGCCGGTTTTCAGCGTTTGCGAGATGAAGGGATATAAACGAGGGGCTTATAATGAGAGATTGCCATGCTTTGCACACACTCGTCGCGCGGATTAACCATTTTGCGCGAAGTTTTAATAGGATTTCGATCAAAATATCTTTAGCAATATAATCTGCCATGGTTTGCTGGTAAAATTGTCGTGAGGGAGGCCAGAGAGAGAAGAGACTAAGAATTCTAGTGCTGAGGCTCATATAATCAAAGAATTGGTAAATATATTATGAGTGTATTTACAATGGGGTACCGATTTTTCACATTTATAGCAAGTAAGTCACATCCCCATTTTTACTTGCAATTGAATACTTAAATTACCCCATTACCCCTCAAATACCCTTTAGTCACTGTCGTACATTTCTGATACATCCGTCAGATCACAACCTACATCATACCTACTTCCCTTGATTATTCATCCCAAAATTTTAATTTCATATATTCCACTGAAAGATTTGATCAAAGTATTGTAGTTATTGTGAAATTTCCATGTTGACCCAAATTTGGTCAATGCATAGATACTAGAAATACAAACATGTTTGAAATTATGAATTTGCACTCTTAAAACAAAGTATATTATATTTGAAGTTTTGAACATTAAAAAAAGCGAAGTTTTTGGCTCCCAGTGTGACCTGGTTTTCTGAAGATGGAATTTAAACTTTTACTGGTAAAGATTTTGGTACAGGGAAGATATGTTTAGGAGAAATAGAAGTTGCCCAAATCACGAAATTCGATAAAATATGGAGTTGCAATCCATCACGTGCAAAGGCGAAAGGGGTGACTTTCTATAAACCTGCTGGAATTCCAGATGGATTCTTCAGCCTTGGTTACTATTGTCAGCCAAGTGACAAGCAGTTAGGAGGCTGTGTTCTTGTCGCCAAGGATGGTCGTGTTCAAATTTCCGACTCTCTGGCTCTTGCAAAACCTCTTAACTTCAGTCTAGTTTGGAGTTCAGATTCTCATCATGATGGATGTGGTTATATATGGACACCAAATCCACCAGTAGGTTATAAACCAATGGGATATGTTGTTACACTCGAGTCTGATGAACCCAGTATAGAAGAAGTAAGATGCATTCGAGCTGATCTAACTGATAGTTGTGAAGTTAGTGAGGCTATATTTGATGAATGGCTTATAGACATTCAATATCCTCTCAAATTATAGCCTAAGTTGGAATGGCTTATAGACATTCAATATCCTCTCAAATTATAGCCTAAGTTGGAATGGCTTATAGACATTCAATATCCTCTCAAATTAATGAAAATTATGTATATCTAAAATCATATTTAGGCTGAATCGAAAGTTGAACTGTTCAACCGAAAGTTGAACTGTTCAGAATTATATAGACTGATGTTTACTATTGTTTATTTATTGATGGTTTATTGTTTTTTTATGTCCATATTGATTGATACTAATAATACAATACATTCAATAGTACCCCGAGAATTTGACGTCGTTGATATTTTGCATCGTTAGATCTAAATATAGTCATTCAACTAATTGAATACTTAATATAGTCATTTCAACTAATTGAAGACGTATTATCATCCTTTTAAGTTGTTGATGAAACTTGATAATGCATCACGTTGTGCGGTGGCGACGGCGTCGAGTAGAGGTTTGTGCTTCCTACAAGCCAAAATCTTCCCCAACGTCTCGACTTCTACATCAAACAAAAAGTTTGTTATCTAAGGTATCAAGTGATGGTGATAGACCCCCATGTAAACAGAAGACCTACAGAATAAAGTGTGGCTGAGTAAGACATTAGACACATAAAAGATGTTTTGTTAAAAAAGGGGTTTTGTATTTATCAAGCAAACCTGGCTCTCAATAAGTGATGTCAAAGGCAAATAATAAAAAAGGTCAGTGAAATACTTCCACACGTTGGCATTGCCATACTTCCTCAAGCATTCATCATAAAACCCATACCTGGCATGAAATTAATTACATAAATATGATGAGACTCAACAAAGCTAAAGCCATATGACATTTGGAACCTGAGAATTACCAAAAACAAGGCTAGGATGACAAAAGTATATATAGAATGTTACCTCTAGTCCTCTAGCAGTCATTTCATCAATCTTAAAATCTGAGTTAAATGATATTTTCTGTTGTAAAGATCAATTTATCAACACAGCAAAAAATGATATCCAGCCTTACCAGAAGAACAATGTCAATCAAGCTATAGTGGGATGTTAATGAAATTCCAGTACATCCAAATCATGAGCATAAACTCTAGTTGACTCTTTTCTTTCCCATTTCGTTAACCAAGTGGGAAAATTTAAAAAAAATAAAAATAAAAAAAAAACTAAGGGGGGTGTGGAAAACACCAAATCGACCATTGTTTGGCAACAACACCACAATTCAACTATATTCTTATGCCTAATCTTCCCCAACGTCTCGACTTCTGCATCAAAACCATGGCCTTCTCGACTACATTTCTCCACGTCTCGATTTTCATCAGATAACTTTGATTGCCCCCATAGCTTCCCCGTTAGCTAAAACCACCTTGTAAAATTTTCCTGATGAGCCCGCTCCTATCACGTTGTCCTCATCGAGAGCGTCTAAGATATCAATCTCGTTGAATCCTAGTTTATGGAACGACATTAACGTCCATTTTGATTGATCAATGGAAAGTTCAACGCTCTTGAATTTTTCGTATTTGAAGTAGAACCAAACAAAGCCTAATATAAGTATTAATCCAGCAAACACAAGAAGTGATCTCAAGAACCAAATGTAGCCTCTGTTCTTTAGTTCTTTCTTATAACATAAACCTTCAATATCTCCACACAATCCTAGGTTACCCAGAAAGCTATCTTTATAAGCCAATTTCGCATAAACGGGAGGAATGTCGCCGGTGAAATGAATACACGAAAAATTCAGACGATTAAGCTTCAAGTTCTGTAATCCAGTAGGAATTTTTCCGATAAATCAAGATAGATTAACACAGGTAATTCACCAATTTCGCTTGGGATTTCTCCTGAGAATTCATTATTTGCAAGATTAAGCTCGTTTAGCTTCTTCCACGAATGAATTCCAGTAGGAAATCCACCTGAAAATGCATTGTTATGAAGATCAAGCTTCACCAATTGGCCGAGATTCACAACACTCACAGGTAAAGAACCGGAAAACTCCAATAAATTCTCCAGAAATCCTATTTCCTCCGGCAGAGTACCGGAAAATTTATTCTCCGACAGTATCAACTCAGACAAATTCGACGCTCCGGCGATTGATTTTGCAATTCCACCTGAAAATGAATTTCCGATCAGTTCCAGCAATGACACGTGCGGAAGTCCCCAAAATGCCGCCGGTACTTCACCCGTGAAATTGTTGTGCCCTAATCTCACGCGCAACAAGCTCTGGCAATCGCCCAGATTCGCCGGAATTTCCCAAGTAAATGAGTTTTCAATCATTAACACAGCTCCATTGAAACACAAATTATCCGGTAATTTACCGGAAAAACTGTTAGTGGAGACATCAATACACTGTAACCGCGAGTTTCTACCGAGATCGGACGGTAAATTTCCCGACAACTGATTTCGAAAAAGCTTCAACTCATACAAATTCGGAGAATTAGCAATGCCAATGGGTAATCCACCTCGGAAATTATTCTCGTGCGGTTAGTTTGGATTGATGGATGGAAAACATGAGACAAATTAACTCACCCCTCCCCTAGGACTATTAGTCCTACAAATGCATGATAAATAGTACAAAATTAGCGGGTCTTGCATTAATCCCGGGCCACAATCAATCAAACCAAATGTTTGATTTGTTGGGAATAAAAAGTCAATCAAGCCTAATCCAACTTAATCAAGCAAACCGAACTAGGCCGTAGAGATTAAGTGACTCGAGTATCTCCAAGAATCCCCAAAGCTTAAAAAACACACTAAATTCTTTGCCTTACTTTTGGAAATTATTGAGTGAAACTCAAAAGGCACAGAGGTCCACAAATGTCTAATCAACTTAACAGTGCGGCTATTAAAAGACAGAAAAGCAAGCCTACACCTCATAGCTATAATTTTTACGTGTTGTAAAAATAAGGGTAAAATGGGAAACTATTACATAAATGCGTATCAGTTTGCTATAAATTTTCAGCTGAATCTCAATTGCTATATTTTGGTCATATACGTACCTAATAGTGAGCCGCCCATATATTATCTATATATATATATAAAAAGAGAATAATTCTTCTCGAGCAAGTTACCGCCAAAACATCTATTCCACAATTCTTTCAATTGTTGCAGTGGGCCTCCCATTGTAAAATATATTAATTTTTTTTTTTGAAAAGCCCATTGTAAAATATTAATAGTCCACTGCAAACTATTCCCCTGGGAAATGAGATGCGCCTTTTAAAGTAACCGAGGAAAGAGGAAAGGAAGCAAATTCACATATTTGGACACTTTCATTTCAATGACATTCATCTTCTTCAAATCGCATTTTCTTGCCTTCGTATCTGTCACTGGATCGCCGTCGTTACATCGCACATGGCACAAAAAAACTTGGTCGCCACCTCCCCTTTCACTCTCCGATCACGCGCACATGACTAGGAATTTAGGGATTTGTCCACAAAAGAAACTTATTTAGCCACTGTGCAGGCCGCTGCTCCTGCCGCAGCCACTATCCCGAGTGTTCACCTTCGCCGACCTGCAATTCCGACTCCTCTGTGAGTCAAAGTTTGCAGTTTTCAATTTTGCATTTGTGAATTAGCAGATTTTGTGACTAATTTTAATTTCAAGGGTTTGTGGCTTCGATTTTAATTTTGATTATTTATAATTTTATGAATTTCCATTGCTTGGTATTGTTAGTTAATGTTCACATTTGCCTTCCTCCTAGCTAAATTTTAAAATTGATTTTAGTACCTTTTTTCACATTGAGTCCTAATACTTCTATTGTATGTTTTAATTAATTTTTCATTTTTATTTTGCTTGAAGGTTTAATTAGCTAGCCCCTCTTGCTACGGTATATTGTTTTATTTTTTATAATTTCAGTTCGAACTATCGTATCATCCGTTGTATGCATTTCATGTTATTCCTTCATTTTTGTGGTACGAATAATTGTTCCATTCTCAAAATTTCCTTTGAATTTTTATGTTTTAGGTGACTTCTTCCATATTTTTCATTTAAATTATTATTTCTCTCTGTGTTCTCTTGCTACCATTGTCAATGATGCTCCACAGCTTGCAACTTGCATACCTATCTCATAATTTGATTAACAATGTTCTATTTTGCAGATTTTGACACAAATTATTTCCAAAGCTTTCTTGGAAGCTGTGCTGAGAAAATACCAAAGCAGTCTATGGAAGATTTTCACATCTGCATAGGTAACTTACCTGGGTATTTAGTTGAAATTGCTGGAGTCCTTCCCCTAGAGCTTTTTATGGGGTAAGTTTTTACCAATTTTTTATTGCGCCTAAGTACGTAATCCCTATTAATAGTAGTTTCATTTGAAGGTTTTGAAATAGATCATATTTTATGTCTAAATTTGCATTGATAACATAAAAAGTTAATATTGATACATACACTATTTGGTGTGATTTGTCTGTAGATGATGGCTACAATCGGATCAACCTTATTTGTGTGTGTGTGTTTTGGTGGGGGATAGTGACTACTCTTATTTATACCTTGAGTTGATATATAAGTACTTACCACAAGTGAAGTTCTCTTGTGAAACCTCTGAAGTTCAATTTAAATTAGTGTATTCTTAGTTTTCTCCAATTATTGTGTCTCACTGATCAGCGTACAGCCGTACACAGGTTTTTGATGGTACTCATGGTGGTATAGATGTAGTATCATTCATGAGGGATAACATTTTGAAGTTTATAGTCGAAGACTCTTTCTTCCCGATTTGTTTAGAATTAGCAATCAAGAGTGAATTTGGCCATTGCTTCATTTCGAGTCAGTAGCAGGTGCCGCTTTTCGATGGAAACTAGTCTGCCGCTTGGAGCCTAAATGGATCTATCATTTTGGAAGATCCACAAGACCTTAACTGTCTGTTATTTTGTGATTGTGTACAATATATAATTCGACTATCTAACCGTTCTGTTTCTAACGATTAGTGTTCAAATACCACCACTTCTGTGGATTTTTTTAATGAAAAAAAAATGTAACGACAATGATGTCAAGAAAGAAAAAAGGCGATTCTTCAAGAAGTAATTTAGACCATTGACAATTTCTATTTATTTATTGTTCCTTCCATAAAAGTCTTCTATTTATTATTATAATTGTAAGAGGATCTCTGTTTTCAGAATTGGTGAAGAGGTAAAGAATTTCTATATGTGAGAAAATATGAGATTAATGCCTATATGTATATGTTCAGATGAAGTTCTCTGATTTCTTTACTGTGTTAGCTTTTGGTTTTGATACAGTAGTATTTATGTTTCGACAACATATACGAAAGCAATTTAATTTTAGAATATTTATTATGATATACAAAAATATATTTGAATTTATATTTCTTGCAACATATAGGAAATGTGTTGGTAGATGTAGTGTTTAGTTGTGGAAAAATAGAAGTAGTTCAATTTTGATGTAAAAATTTGAAAGAACATTTATCGTGATTAGTTATATAGATAGTAGTACAAATACTTCAGCCATGCCAACATAAATTTAGTCCGATTTGGGTTGATTTGAACTCAATTTGTGACTTTAAAAGTTGATGTCCTTAAATTGTTAGTTTGAAACGTTAGTTCTCATTTTTTGACCTCCTAATTATGGTCCTTAAAAATTATTTTTCCCCTTTAAATAAATATATTGTTCTACTTTCTATGTAGTAATTGACTGTGCATATTTGTTATATAATATTGAAAATATAAATTTTTTGTATGCATAATAAGGTTTTAATTATGCATGCTCTAGAGAAAGGGGAGACTCTCATCCTATACAAGAATGTCTTGTGCAAGAGGGGGAGTCTTTCGATCCACAAATGCGTGTGGAGGGTATGTGATTAATGTATAAATCAAACAATTTTGTATTATTTAAATTTATATTGAAATAATATTAATGTGTTGGCCAACAGTATTTGAGCTTGTTGGGAATAAAATGAGATATGTTTTGATTCAATACCAAAACCCCCTGAGACATGCCTAAGTCAAGATGATTATGTTCTAAGAATGTTAGAACATATAGAATAAGGCTAGATGAGAAGCTGATATGTTAGGCAGCTCTTAGTTAGTTAGATGCACAATTTGAGGGGGAACACATGCTTTGAAGTTCATCTAGAACAAGTACCCTCAAGGCTCAAATTCTGGAACCATGGCCAAGTCCACTGAAGGACAAGTATGCTGATCAGATGAGTTGTCCAGAGGAGTTGTCTCATCAAAGTTAACCAAGACCAAATGTACTGAAAGCTTGAAGTCAACCATGCTGAAGAGACAACTACACCCTAAAGATCATTAATGAATCATGCTAAGATCACCTTGAAGTGAAGCTAAGGGTATGAGCCAAGTCATCTGAAGAAGAGCTAGCCAACCTTGCTGATAAGCAAGACTGCTGATAGTGATAAGGAGAGTTGTCCAAATTGATAAGGAATGTTGCATATCATTGGAACATCCTTCAGAAACCATGTCCATGTCCTAACAAGAGAATCTGAAAGTCAGATATTGGGAAGAGTGCTGCAGAATGAAGACAAAGCTCATACAGCCGTTTATTTCCCAAATGAGGACATGTCACTATCAAGATTCTGTCTTCTAAGTTGAAGAACTAAAAGAAGACATTTATAGACTTTTGAGGCTGCCTCTCCAACAGGAAAATCCTTCATTTGTCTATAAATACAGAAGTGTGAAGACCATTTGAAAGTATCCAACTACATCAACTATTGTAAAGCTCAAAGCTCATAGAACTTTCAAATCTTTCAAAGACTATCTTAGTCTTCAAACACTTCATCTAAGCTGAACTACATTGTATATCCATACACAAGCTTAGAGAGATATCCTATCCTTATACACTGATCTTCATTGTAAAGGATATCTCATTAGTTGGAACCTTACATCAATCCTTACCCCTTTCAAGAGTGTAAGTGAGAAGGTTGTTGTAGTAGTAGTAGAAGTGGTAGGAGCTGACTGTTGAGAGAAGAACAGTTCAGTTCTGAGTTGAGAAGAGGGTACTAGGACTCTAGACATCCTAGGGATCAATTCACCAAGGAGTGGTGTTATTGATCAAGTGCACCTTGGCACTATAAAACAAGTTAATTCCAAGAGTGAAGAAATTATCCTGTTCAATCAGGGAAAGTGGATGTAGGAGCTTGAGTCTCTGAACCACTATAAATTCTTGTGTTGATTTACTTTCAAGTACTTTCATACATTCAACACTGCACACAAAACTGATCTTTCAAAGGATAAACATTCAAAGACTGTGCAAAACTGATTTGGACAAGTTCCCTGAAAACTGAATTGTATTGAATTGACAAAGTGATTTCAGAAATTTAAAGGAGTCTAAACTAAAAGGGTCAACCACTATTCCGCACATATAACTCCCCTAGATAGTTATTCAACTAAGTACTCAATAGTACTTAGTAGTCTGATTATCTTAGAAGAGTTAATCATCTTCAGCAGAGTTGTCCAAGACAACCTTGCTGAGCTCTGGTTTGATCTAAAGTTGAAAAGAATTGCATACAAGTGTATTCCCCCCCCCCCATACACTTGTTATATACTCCTTTCAGGACCAACAAGTGGTATCAGAGCAGGGGTTCAAAGACCACTGCTTCTGAAAAGCCATCTTGGTTTTCAAAATCACATATTTAGTGTGGTCACTGAACTGATCTATCTGAAATCCTATCAATTGTTGACTAACTGTGTTCTTGAGATATGGCTAACAACAATGCTGCTGTTCCACCTCCTGCTGTCCAAGGATTGGACAACATGGCCACAAACCCAGTCAATCACATCTCTCATCACAAATTGCACATGTTCTCAATAGACAATTATGATTTCTGGAAAATCAGAATGAGGGCTCATCTTGCATCTTTGCACACTGATATGTTGAGAGTGATCACAAGAGGTCCTTTTGTGTTCACTCAAGTAAATCCCAGAGTCACTGAAGCTCAAAGAGCAGATATAAGGGAACTGATTCCCAAAGATGAGGATGACTTCACTGCTGATGAGAAGAGGAAAGATAATTTGAATTATCTTGCAATGAATACCCTCTATCAAACAATTCCAGATGCAATCATGGGAAGGGTCTACCACTGCACAACTGCCAAGGAGATATGGGATACTCTTGCAGAAATGTGTGAGGGCACTGACAAGATCAAGGAGAACAAGCTCCAAGTGGCAGTGCAAAAGTTTGAACAATTTACAATGGAGTCTGAGGAATCCATTGACAAATTTGCTGGTAGATTCACTGATGTGATGAATGAGATCAACTCATTAGGCAAGGTGTACTCCAAAAGAGAAGTTGGATTAAAAATCTTGAGAAGTCTCACTCAAAAGTGGGATGTCTATGCTGTAATGATGCAAAATACCAAAGATCTCTCCACCATGCCCATGCAACAAATCTTCTCTGAACTCAAAGTTTATGAGTTCGACCTCAATAGAAGAAAGCCTGTTGAGGAACCTTCAAATCCTACTAAGGGAGTGGCATTCAAAGCTAAAACTGCTGAACCAGAAATGCAGTCCACTCCAAGATCATCAAAGTCAGTCTCCAAGACTGAAATGAAGGAAGAACTAGCCTTGATGGCTAGAAGGTTTGATAAGCTAAACTCAAGGTTTGGTAGATACAAGAAATTCTACCAGGACAACAAATTCAGGAGAAGGTACAACTCTCCTGAAGCTCAGGCTGAGGTCAAAAAGCCTGAAGAGAAAAGATCAGAGGACAAGTACTCTGATAGGAGAAGGTCCAGTAGAGCTGAACCTTCATCATCAAAAAGAAGAGAAGAACCAAAGAAACATGATGATGAAGACTTGTGCTATAATTGCAAGAAGAAAGGGCACTTCCAGTATGACTGCCCTGAATTGAGCTCTAAGGAGAGAAGAGAAAGGCAAGCTAAAAGAGACAGAAAGTTCACCAATAGAAAGGCCATGATGGCTGGTGAAGAATCTGATAGTGCTGAAAGCTTCAACTCTTCTGATGGACTGTTCTCCAACAGTGATGATGATGATGATGTCTGCAACATGGCTCTTGAGGATGATGAGGTATCCTCTACTTCTAGTTCACCATCATTCATCTCACAAAACACTAGTGAAGTCAACTTGAAGCTTTCCCTTGGAAAGCTGATGTAAGATTTCACTATGTTATAAGAATTTCATGATAACTGTGTGAGAGAAAATGAAAGATTGGCAATTGAACTTGCTAAAAACTCTGAGACAGTTGTTGATGTCAAGTCTACTGAGTTGTATCAACAAGTCTTGAGAGAGCTTGAGAAAGCAAATCTCAGGATAGTTGACCAACAAAAGGAGATTGATGATCAACTCCTCTCTCAGAAGAGAAAAGATTTTGAACTAAAAATTCTAAATGCCAAATTTGAAAACCTCTCACATGAATATGACATTCTTAAAACAAGTGAAGAGAGCCTGAAACTAAAGATGTCTGCTCTGAAGAAATCCTCTAGAGCAATAGAGGAAATTCAGAGTTATCAAAGACCTATGGCTCAAAGAAGTGGATTAGGTTTTGATCCATTTGAATCTTCACCTTGGCTAAGTGTTGCTTCTACAAGTAACACTAAGAGAATCTTTGTTAAGTCAGTGGCACCAACTGAAAATGAAAACAAACAGCCACTGAACAAAGGAAAGGGCAAAATGGATGACTTGCCTACTCAAGTGCTTTAGGAGACTAGGCCAAAACCTAAGGAAATGGCCAAAGCTCCTGAACACAAGAGGAATGTTGGTCAGCAGAGTAGACCCAATGGAAGGGCAACTCTCCTGAACAATATTCAGAGGAGTTATCCAAGGTATAATCAGCCTAGGCCAACTCTACTGAGAAAGCCTCAGCTGACTAGACCTAAGGACAACTATCCTCAAAGGCAAAATAAAATGAGACAACCAAAACCCTATATGCCTAAGGGTAATGGTCATAAGAAAGCCTTTCCTCAAAGATTCCCTCAAGTAGCACAAAGAACTCATAAGTTCAGGAGATTTGACAACTCTCCTGAAACTTACAGAGTTAACACTTTCACACATACATTCCCAAAGGCATTTAAGGGAAAGACAGTGTATGTTGATGCTAGAGGAAAACAACTTAGCCACCTTGAATCAATCAGGGTTATTAGGCAAGTTTGGGTTCCTAAAGGTATAGCTAACCTCTCAGGACCCAAAACTCAAAGGGTACCTAAACCTATCTAATTGCAGGTACCAATGGGCCATAAGAAGAGGAGCATGAGTAAAAAGTCAGCATGGTACCTTGACAGTGGATGTTCAAGGCACATGACTGGAAACAAGGAACTCCTCACTGATTTTATTGAAAAAGAAGGCCCAAATGTCACATTTGGAGACAACTCACAAGCTACAACAAAAGGTTATGGTACTTTGATGATTGGTAACATCAAAGTATCCAATGTGTCTTATGTGGCTGGTCTCAAATATAATCTCCTAAGTATCAGTCAATTCTGTGATAAAGATTTTAATGTTGAGTTTTCTAGTGGAAAATGTTTAATCAAAGATAAGACTCAACAAATTCTATTGACTGGAACTAGGAAATGAAATGTGTATTTTGCAGACTGGGACAAGTCTACTGATGCTGCATGTTTCATTGCTAAGAGTTCTAGTGAACAAAGTTGGTTATGGCATAAGAGATTAAACCACTTGAACTTCAAAACAATGAACAAGATTGCTAGAAATGCATTAGTTAAAGGACTACCTAATGAGGTTTTCATTAAGGAGCATGTTTGCAAACCATGCCAAGAGGGAAAACAGATTAAAGCCTCATTCAAAGGAAAACCAGTCATCTCTACTGAAAGGGTACTTGAACTTCTACATATGGACTTATTTTGACCAATTACCCCTGCAAGCATAAATGGTAGAAAATACACATTGGTTGTAGTAGATGACTTCTCTAGGTTCACATGGGTAGTATTTCTCCTTAATAAGAAGGAAACACAAGTCAAACTACCTGAACTTTTAAAGAGTCTGTCAAATGAGAAAAGCCTTAGCATTATCAAGATAAGATCTGATAAAGGCACTGAGTTCATAAATTCATACATCAATGAGTATTGCACATATAATGGAATAGCTCATGAAACCTCAGCAGCTAGAACTCCTCAACAAAATGGAGTTGCAGAAAGAAGAAATAGAACCTTAAAAGAAGCTGCTAGAACCTTAATTGCTGATTCAAATTTACCAAAGAGGTTTTGGGCTGAAGCTATAAACACTGCATGCCATACTCAGAATAGATGTTTAATTACTAAGGGGCAAGGCAAAACCCCCTATGAACTCTGGAAATGAAGAATGCCTAAAGTGTCACACTTTCATATCTTTGGTTGTAAGTGTTTCATACACAATAATGGGAAAGAACAGTTGAAAGCCTTTGATAGCAAAGCTGATGAAGGGATATTCCTTGGATATTCTCAAATCAGTAGAGCTTTCAGAGTCTACAACAAGAAAACCCTTATTGTGGAGGAAACACCTCATGTTGTGTTTGATGAATCTATTCATGAGTTCAGGAATGAGAACTTGGAATCAGAAGAAATCACACAAAGGACAACCAGAATGAGTCTAAAGGACAAAGACACTGAATTCATAGAAGTTGTCCAAGCCAACCTACCTGAAAATCTCCCATTGGACAACAATCCTGAAGGCAACCTTCCTGAGGCAAATCCCACTGAAGGAAATGGTGAACTGAATGATCCAATCCCAGTTCACATCCAGGTAACAACTACCAATGAAGAAGCAGTCCCTGCTGAGGTAGTTAATGGGTCAAATAATCAAGGGGGAACTCAAAATGTTGAAAATACCAATGTCCCTGACATTGAGGACAACACCCCTGATTATGATCCTGAATTAGATCCTGCATTCAATTATCCTGAGTTTATGATCAAAATGACTCAACTTCAGTAGAGGACAACTCTACTGAAGAGATCAGAAAAAGAAGGACTTGGTTGTCTAACCATCCTACTGATCTAATACTTGGTGACCCAAGTGTTGGAGTCAAAACAAGGAGATTTCATGGTGAAAGTTCTCTTTTCTGTTGTTTCTTGTCAGAACAAGAACCAAGTGATATTGAAGAAGCACTTCAAGATGCCAATTGGATCACAGCCATGCAGGAAGAACTGAACCAATTCACCAGAAATGAAGTTTGGGAGCTGGTGGATAAACCTTCACATCAAGATGTTATTGGAACAAAATGGGTGTTCAAGAACAAGAAGAATGAGAATGATGTGATTGTCAGAAACAAAGCAAGACTAGTGGCAAAAGGTTACTGCCAGCATGAAGGCATTGACTATGATGAGACATTTGCACCTGTGGCAAGGCTAGAAGCAATAAGGCTCTTTCTAGCCTATACAGCCCACAAGAGGTTCAAAGTGTACCAAATGGATGTCAAGAGTGCCTTTCTGAATGGAGTCTTGAAGGAAGAAGTCTATGTGGAGCAACCCCCTGGTTTTGAGGTTGGAAACCAAGTTTACAGACTGAAGAAAGCTCTATATGGACTCAAGCAAGCCCCTAGGGCTTGGTATGATACATTGTCACAATTTCTCTTGGATCATGGATTCACCAAGGGAACTGTGGACAGAACTCTCTTCAGAATCTCTGAAGGAGAGGACATCTTGCTTGTCCAAATTTATGTGGATGACATAATATTTGGATCCCCCAATGAAAAGCTGTGTGAGAAGTTCTCCAAGCTTATGCAAAGCAAGTTTGAAATGTCCATGATGGGGTTGATGAACTTCTTTTTGGGTCTTCAAGTTAAGCAATCAAAAGAAGGGATCTTCATCAACCAAGCTAAGTACACTAGAGAAATGATCAAGAAGTTTGGGTGTGCTACTAGCAAGCCTGTAAGGATCCCAATGAACACTGATTGGAAGATGGATCCTGATGAGAGTGGTGTTTCAACCAACTCCACAGAGTATAGAGGAATCATTGGATCACTTCTCTATCTCACTGCTAGCAGACCTGACATCACCTTTGCAGTAGGTGTTTGTGCAAGGTTTCAAGCAAATCCTAAGAAAAGCCATCTTGAGGCTGCAAAGAGGATTTTAAGGTATCTCAAAGGCACTGAGAATCTAGGCCTTTGGTACCCTGCTGATGACAACATTGAGCTAACTGGCTACTCAGATGCTGATTATGGAGGTTGCAGAATTGATAGAAAGTCCACTTCAGGGACTTGTCAATTCTTAGGCAACAAGCTCATATCTTGGTTTTCCAAGAAGCAGAACACAGTGGCTACTTCCACCACTGAAGCTGAATATGTTGCAGCTGGAAGTTGTTGTGCTCAAATCCTTTGGTTGAGACAACAACTAAGAGACTACAAAGTCAACTCTACTGAAGTGCCAATATTTTGTGATAACAATAGTGCAATTGCAATATCACAAAATCCTGTATTACACACAAGATGCAAACATGTGGACATCAAGCATCACTTCATTAGAGACCGTGTGGAGAAGAAAGACATAAAGTTGGTCAAGATCCACACAGATCATCAAAAAGTTGATATTCTAACAAAGCCACTTGCAGAGGCAAGGTTTCTGGAGCTATCAGCAGAATTAGGATTACTTGATCCAGGGAAGTTGGACAAGTAAAAACCATTGAAGTTAATGGGAGTAAAGTAACTGAATTAGTCTTCAGCAGACTTGGTCAAGTCTACTGAAATTCAGAAGAGATGATCACAACTATTCAGGACACTTGTCCATTGAACCTCAGGACACTTGTTCACATCTCTTCAGGACACTTGTCCTAGTAGGGTCAGATAAGTTGTCTTGGCTATCAAACTATTTTCTTGGTTTGATAAGCACCTATTTTGGGTAATCATTGTCTACCTTGATACCTGTCCCATTTACAGATATCATCTCTGTGGGATTTAATTTGTCCCCCCACCCAAAAGGTCACTTTCCATGCATTAAATGCCAAGATTTAACTCTTGTTTGCATTACACTTTTCAAGCCATGATCTATCTGGAAAACTCCCCAACCATTAACTAATATTAAATAACTTCCACGTTTTGAATAAAACCAATAACTCACTGTTACATTGGTTTTTAACCATTGGATCAAAACTGGCCAACTCCCCTGAAATCAATCCTAGCCGTCCAAGTGTGTTTTTCCATTTTTGACAACAGTTGAAAACTCACAAAACTCACCAACTCATTGACAAACATTCTTTTTAGAATATTCTCAAGCCTTAAGATCCCCCACAAACACTCCTCCCCAAGAATTCGAAACCCTAGCTCTTATCTTCTTCAAACTCTCTCAAAACTTTCTCAATTTAATTTCTGTAAACCTTCAATGGCTCCCAAAATTAGACCAGAAATGATCATTGATTTCTCCAACAAGGCTCTAGACCTTGACTTTGGATACTTGAGCAACAAAAACAGCCTTCATTTTGAGCCCATAGTATCATTTGAGAGTGAGGATCCTGAAATTACACCAACCTTGAGATGGTTGAGAAGAGCTGGATTGCAGAAGTTTATGGAGGGTAGACCAAGCTCCTGCTTGGAAAGCTACATGGCTGAGTTCTTTGCCTTTCTCAAATGGAGAGGTAAATCTGAAGATGGTGAAGTTTCCACAAGGCTCTCATATGTGGCAGAAGGAGAAGAGGAAGAGAGATTTCATAGAGTGAAATTCTCTTCAGAAGACCTTGAAGGAGCTTTTGGGTTGCCTTCAGAGGGAAGGAATCCATAATTTTATGGTGCTGATCATGAAGAGGAGATAGCACAAGAATGGCTCTTGGTTCCTGGTCCCATCTCTTCAACACAAAACAAGAAGACTCTCAAGCCAAAATTTCTCAACCTCTTTGAGGTAGTTGCTAAGAGTCTCTTGAGCAATAGTGGAAGCTTGGAGCAGGTCAGCCATCCAAGAATCAGAATTATGGCTGCAATTATTGATGCTAGTGACAAAGGCATCAAGTTTGATTGGAGGACTTTCATCATGTCTGAAATGATGAAAGAAAAGGTCAAGTTTAAAGTGAAAACTCACAATAAGGTTGTGCTAGAAGTGAAACTCAAGTATTGCACCAGGGCAAGCTTGTTGATTGAGAGATTTTCCCATTATTCTCAAATGCAAACCTTTGCAAAGCCCCTCCCAGCCCAAAAGATTCTGTTTAGAAAGCTCAGCAAGAAAACTGAGCAAAGGAGGATGCTAATGGCCAAACCTACTGAAGAAAAGGTGGAGGAGAAGCCAAATTTGAAAAAGAGGACAAAGGCCAGAGTGGTAAAGACAAAGAAGATGTCTCAAATCCCCTCAGAAGACACCACTGGAGCATCAACTGAGATTGAAGATGTTGCTGAAGAAGGTGTGCAAGTGCCTTCTGATCATTCAGAAGAGTTGAGGCAGAAGTATAATGAAACTACACAAAAGTCTAGAGGTGATAAGAGGATCAGGGAAGTTGTCCCTGAGAAGGATGGAGAAGGTAGTGGAAGCAGTAGGGCCAGCAAGAGAAGGGCCAAGCCTACTGATAAGGTGTTGGAGCTTCAGGAGGAAAGGTCTCTCCAACTTGCTCTAAGAGAGAGCAGAGCTGAAAGCAGGACCAAATCTAAGTCAAGGACCAACTCATCTGGTTCTGGAACTCCAGAATCCAAGGTCCCTAAAGGTCAACAAATAGAGGCCAACATCCCTGAAATACAGAATCCTGAGCCCAACTCCTCTGAAACCCACATAACCCCAACCAATCAACCTATCACCCCCATCAATCTTACAAAGAGATATTCTCCAGAAGGGAGTGTGCAAAGAAGTGGGATAGATGTGTTAGCAGATTTAGCAGTGGATGAGACAAGGCTGCAATCACCCCTTGACTCATCTATGCTCAATTACTCAAAGTTGCTAGAAGCTGCACTTCAAGAGCCAACCCCTGCTAGTAAAGCCCCTTCAGATCCATTGCTCTCTAAAGCAACTGAAGTACCTTCAATTGCAACCAACCCTTCTGAAGCCATTATCCCTGAACTCAACCTTCCTGAAGCCACTTTAGGAGAACCCAGAGCCAACTCCCCTATAACCCAAAGTCCCCATTCAAGTGGAGATGAGGAGGAGTATACTTATGAGAGTATGCTCAGAGGAGGAGCCAAGGCTACTGTGGACAGTTTGTATCCACAACTTGCTGAATTTCCAAGAATTCAGAAGATGTTTCATGATTTGAGGATGCTTGTGGATGTGAAAGACAAGACCATTATGGAGATATCCCAAGTCATCCAAGATAAGGGTGCAAACTGGTGGCAAGTAGAGGAGAAGGAGAGGAAAGCTGGTGTGTTGAAAACAAGATTCCTTACTGATGAGGAAGTTTTTTGCAAAGTTGGTAGATGATAAGATCATTGAGGAGAAGGAGAGGAAAGCTAAGGGCATCAAACACCCTGATAGTAGCTCAAATGATGATGATTCCCCTGATAATCCCTCAATCCCTTCAAATCCCAAACCTCCTGAAACCCCTCAAGCCAACCTCCCTGAATCCACTCAACCCAAGTCCTCTGTGTCAGCAAGACTTTCAAACCCTCCTAGAACCTATCATAGGAAAGGCTCTGTATCTTCAGAGGTGTTGACCAAGGGTGGTAACACAACCAAAGACACATCTGCCAATGAAGGTTCTTCTGAACCCAAGGCACAACCTAAAGATGTTGAGGTTCCTATGCTAGAGGCTGGTTTGGTTAAGGCCTATTCAGTGTCAGATGAGTTGGACACTGATCAGCCCTAAATCATTCAGGATGACTCAGTGGCTGTTGAAATAAGCACTGTGATCTCCCCACAAATGCCATATTTGAACCTTGTTGAAGGTGGAGATGTTGCAGGTTTAGGTGATGGAGTTGAAAAGGAGAATTTAGTGGAAAAACCAGAGGGAGTAGTAGATGAGAGAGATGTGGTGATCACTAGGATAGTGAGTGTACCACCAAATGAGGGTGATATAAGTGAGGAAGGGCAGGCTATTCTTGAAGTCAAATCTGAACTTCAGGAATCCCTTGATGAGAGGAGGCCTGTTCCTTTAAGTGAGGAAATTAACAAAGAAGGAAGAAAAGAATTAGTTGAAAATGAGAAGAAGACTGCTGATGTATCAGAGTCTTATGAAAAAGAAATTGAGGGTGATGAGTGTATTTTCACTAACCCTTTTGATTTGTCTGACATTGCAGGTATAAGTCTTGATCAAATCTTTGCAGATGATTGCTTGACAGATGCTCCAATCCATGTTGATTCTGGATCAGCACAAGCCCTTCTTGGCTTGCAATCAACAAAGTTAGATTCCTTGGCTCAACAAGTTCAAACAGCTCATGCAGAAACTTCTGGAGCTTTAGATGAGCATGGAAGAACTTTGGCATCTGTGGAAATGAGGCTGACAGGTTCTGAAGATGTGGTGTTACCCACATTAGAAGCAAGAATTGAAGGAGTGGAATCTGGTCTTCAAACCATTTCCACTGAAGTTCACAAAGCCAAAGTCAGTACGGAGAACATTTCAAAGGAGGTCAAGAAGGATAAAAAACTGCTTAGAGATAACCACAATGCAAATGTTCAAGCTATCAGATTGACCATTAAGCAAGCTCTTGGCAAGAAGACAGCCTTGCAGAAGAAAAGAGCAGAGGCACAAAGGCTTGCAATGGTGAAAGCAGCTTCAGAGAAATTTTCCCAAGAGGTGATGGCCAACATTGCTGAAGGTGCAGTGGCCAACCTCACTGAGCTCCTTAAGGCCCAACTGGATGCATCTCCTAAAGCAACCATGGAGGAGGTTGTCCAACAAAAGATGAAGCCTGTTCTAGCTTTCCTTAGCTTGAGCAGTGACAGGATGCAAAATATACATGATGAAAATGTATATTTGTTGGAGGAGATGAAGTCTCTAACCCAAGCCCAGTCCTTGATGGCATCAACTATGAGTGAGCTCAAACCTGAATGTTTTGATGCTGCCAAAAAGGGGGAAAGGGAAAGAGCAAGAGCAAAAGGTGCCTTAGTGATTGGAAGTCCAGTCAAAGGTAAGGACAAAGCTCCTGAGGGAAAAGGGAAAGAGCCAGCAGTGCTGAACTTAGAAGAAATGGATGAAGAAGAGCAATTAGCACTTGCTTTGAAGAACTCAATGGCCTCAGCTCAAGAGGAAAGAGTGAGGTTACAGCAAAGGCCAGGTGGTGAAGTGTCTGGTTTGGACAAAGATGCTGAAGGTGTCCAAACAAGAGGAAAGATCAAGAGGGCAAAAGGAAAGAAAAGACAAGCTGAGAAATTTACTGATTTTCCCAACAGCCTTGATCTACCACCTGAATTCAGAATTGATGATGATGAGCCTATCTCAAAGAAGGCCAAAGCTGCTGAAGAAGACAAGAATGCTGTAGAGTCCATAATTGCTTAAAAGGACAAGTCTTCTGAATCTGCCAGAAGTGCTGAAGGTCCCAAGTCCACTGAAGATGTTGAAGAGCTATTTACTGAAGGATTTGGACCAGAACCTAAGAAGAAGACAACTGTCCTAGCTCATGATCCATCAAAGCTGTTTCATGAAGGGTATGGCAAAGACCCTGAAACATAACAGAAGCTGGTCATGATGAGGGCCCAGGAAAAGATGAATCTAATGGATGAAGCACAAAGAGCAAGAGATAAAAGAAGAGCAGACTTTCAGAAACCAAGAAGGAAGAGAGCAACTTACAACAAGATGAAGCCACAACTATTGATCCTAATGGACACCAAATATCCTCACTTGGATAAATGGGTGCCAATTCAGCTGAATGACTCATGGGAGGAAGCCAAAAGGGAGTTTGTCTATGATTACTATGTCATTGACAGATGGAATGGAAAGGATGCCAACTCCACTTTTGCTGAGTTCATGATAGAGTACTACAGAGAGCTTTATCAACAACTACTTGCAGCTGCTGATATTGCAAGATTTGAACTCACAGCTCCCAAGCCAATCATATACATGCCTCCAAAGCTTGAAGGATGGATTGACCAGGCAAGGATCCTGAAGGAATTTACTGAGATCCTCAAGCTGAACAAGATGGCTCTTGGACCCAAGGGAACAAACCAAGAAGCCATGGCCTTGAAAAGAAGAGTGTGGGCACAATATGGGATGGTGCCACCTCCTGAGGATGATCTCTGAAAATTGGCTAAGTCTTCTGACCTTTTTTGAATAAAAGCTTATCTTATCTGAAGATATTCTTAATTGGTCAAATATGCTGAAATTTGGACAAGCCTGCTGATGTGAGGTGCCTTGACATGTTGTTTGCTCTGATATGCATTGGTTCCTCTGATACAAGCATTTGTCTTGATATCCAGTATTCTGTTCTGAAACTTGAAGTATTTTGGTTTTTGCTCTGATACTAGAAGATGCTCTGAAGATCTAAGTACTTATAAGAGTTTAGTTGACATGCTTTGATACTCTAGATCTTATGTTTAATGTATGCTCTGAAACCTTTGTAATGATGTCTTGATTTCATGCTCTGATAAGTTATCTTCAACTATCAACATGCTTGTAATGATTTTTATATGAATGATAGTTGAACTACCTTTGAATCAAGATACATTACTGCAGAAATTTATCTATGCCTATCATTGAAACCTAATTACAACTTGAACAGTGAATACACTAACACATTGCTTTTCAGGATAATTGACCTTAGTCATGTCTTCTGAAGATAAAATGTAATAGGTGTAACTAAGTCACTTTTGCATAAGTTGTATAGGTTTTGGCATCATCAAAAAGGGGGAAATTGTTGGGAATAAAATGAGATATGTTTTGATTCAATACCAAAACCCCCTGAGACATGCCTAAGTCAAGATGATTATGTTCTAAGAATGTTAGAACATATAGAATAAGGCTAGATGAGAAGCTGATGTGTTAGGCAGCTCTTAGTTAGTTAGATGCACAATTTGAGGGGGAACACATGCTTTGAAGTTCATCTAGAACAAGTACCCTCAAGGCTCAAATCCTGGAACCATGACCAAGTCCACTGAAGGACAAGTATGCTGATCAGATGAGTTGCCCAGAGGAGTTGTCTCATCAAAGTTAACCAAGACCAAATGTAATGAAAGCTTGAAGTCAACCATGCTGAAGAGACAACTACACACTAAAGATCATTAATGAATCATGCTAAGATCACCTTGAAGTGAAGCTACGGGTATGAGCCAAGTCATCTGAAGAAGAGCTAGCCAACCTTGCTGATAAGCAAGACTGCTGATAGTGATAAGGAGAGTTGTCCAAATTGATAAGGAATGTTGTCCTATCATTGGAACATCCTTCAGAAGCCATGTCCATGTCCTAACAAGAGAATCTGAAAGTCCGATATTGGGCAGAGTGCTGCAGAATGAAGACAAAGCTCATACAGCCGTTTATTTCCCAAATGAGGACATGTCACTATCAAGATTCTGTCTTCTAAGTTGAAGAACTAAAAGAAGACATTTATAGACTTTTGAGGCTGCCTCTCCAACGGGCAAATCCTTCATTTGTCTATAAATACAGAAGTGTGAAGACCATTTGAAAGTATCCAACTACATCAACTATTCTAAAGCTTAAAGCTCATAGAACTTTCAAAGCTTTCAAAGACTATCTTAGTCTTCAAACACTTCATCTAAGCTGAACTACATTGTATATCCATACACAAGCTTAGAGAGATATCCTATCCTTATACACTGATCTTCATTGTAAAGGATATCTCATTAGTTGGAACCTTACATCAATCCTTACCCCTTTCAAGAGTGAAAGTGAGAAGGTTGTTGTAGTAGTAGTAGAAGTGGTAGGAGCTGACTGTTGAGAGAAGAACAATTCAGTTCTAAGTTGAGAAGAGGGTACTAGGACTCTAGACATCCTAGGGATCAATTCACCAAGGAGTGGTGTTATTGATCAAGTGCACCTTGGCACTATAAAACAAGTTAATTCCAAGAGTGAAGGAATTATCCTGTTCAATCAGGGAAAGTGGATGTAGGAGCTTGAGTCTCTGAACCACTATAAATTCTTGTGTTGATTTACTTTCAAGTACTTTCATACATTCAACACTGCACACAAAACTGATCTTTCAAAGGATAAACATTCAAAGACTGTGCAAAACTGATTTGGACAAGTTCTCTGAAAACTGAACTGTATTGAATTGACAAAGTGATTTCAGAACTTTAAAGGAGTCTAAACTAAAAGGGCCAACCACTATTCCGCACATATAACTCCCCTAGATAGTTATTCAACTAAGTACTCAATAGTACTTAGTAGTCTGATTATCTTAGAAGAGTTAATCATCTTCAGCAGAGTTGTCCAAGACAACCTTGCTGAGCTCTGGTTTGATCTAAAGTTGAAAAGAATTGCATACAAGTGTATTCCCCCCCCCCCCATACACTTGTTATATACTCCTTTCAGGACCAACAGAGCTAATTTGTTCATTGATAGTATATTTTTGTGAGTTTAACTATTATAAGGGACATTCCTATAGACCCAATTAAAAATAAAGACAAAAAATTATAGTATTAGAATTAAGGTCAAATTCATAACTAAATAACCAATTATGCCCCTTGGTCTTAAAAAACAATATTAATTCATTAATATATATAATAAATTTCGAATTTGAAATACCATTTTCCACGCATTTGTTATTCAAATTGAAATTTAAATTATAATTGAAATTTAAATTCCACTTCTCCTTCAATTTCGAAACTTCCTTAAAATTCAGAAATTGATTTAATCTAATTCACTTTCCTTTTCAAATTTGATTTAATTGATTCACACATTTAATCGCTCCATTACTTTCATCCGACGATTTGAGGGATATTGGTTCTCTAATCTTGGTTCTCGTTGTCGATCAGCTTGCTCGTCGTCGGCGGTTAGCTATCTCACGCTCTTCGTCTGCGGTGAATGCATTTCCGGTGGTTGTTCATTTCTGCGATCTGATTTTGCGATTCAGCTGTTCGCCGTCGGTGATTGTTTCGATTTTGCGATGGATGCAGATTTAGTTTCTCGGGGATCGGGGAACTGAACTTTTGTTAAACACCGACTTCTTCCTCAGACTGCCGGTCGTTGACCTTCCGGCGTACCACTTCCGATTGTCGCCCCTCCCTGGTCGAGGGCGTCGCCGATCTTCTTCCTCACGCACCAACCATGGTCTCGCCGATCTCTGTTCACCTCCGGCATGCACCCTCTCCGCGGCTGACATGGAGGAAATCCTCCACTTCTCCCTCGTATCATTTCTCATTTCAAAACATTCAAATCCCATATGCAACAAAATATTTGCATATATTATTGACCATATGCAACAGTTTTTTACATATATGTTTATATATTTTGTGTTGGGAATAAAATGATTTTGATTTAGATACCAAAACCCCTGATTGATGATGTTCAGATTAGTTGAGATATGCTCAAGTCTAGTTCAGGCAAGTTATCTCAGAACACTTGAGTAAGTAGAATGCTTAAGTTAAAAATCTCAGGAATGTTGTGAGATTTTAGAGTTCAGGGTAGTTGTCCAAAGTTGGAATGTTAGGCAACTTGATAAGTGTTTAGCCTCTAGGCCAAAGTTGCTGAACTTTCAGGACAAGCTGACCAAGTGGACAACTGAGCTGAAGAGATCAAGAGTATTAAGGCAATGCTCATAAATGCAAATGATCAGAACAGTTGAAGTACAAATGATCAAGAGCATTGAATGCCAAAGCTCACAGAAGACACATTCAATGAAGCATTTATTGCCAATCATGTCTGAACCAAGCATTGAAGACTTAAAGCATTAAAGAGTGAAGCATTGAATGAATGTTGGAACATTCTAAATTGCAGCAAGAATGTTCAGGGAACTTGTCCCATCTGACAGTTGGTTGAGTGTAGAGTTTGCCACAAATCAACCTTGGGAAATGTGCATATTTGGAATCTGACACAAGTCTTCTCAGCCGCATTTTTCAGAAGTCAACACATTCATTCAAGCAACCATTGAAGAGGCCTTTTACACAGTGGATAAAAGGATGCCAAGCTTCATAGCCGTTTCAATGGTGCTGCAAATAGACAAGTTTGAATTGCTATCTCTCCAACGGTTAGTTGTTCAAATTTGCCTATAAATAAAGAAGTGATCAAAGGGATTCAGTATCCAACTACAAGCTATCAAACTATCATCAAACTTTCAAAGGAAACCAAGTTGTTCTTCAGAATCCCAAGTTTCCTGAATCACTTCAATTAGCTAAGCCAATCTTTGTAAACATCCAAAGCTTAGCATTGAGATATCCTAAGCCTTTACACTGTTCTTACTGTAAAGGATATCTCTACTAGTTGGAACCAAACCTCAAACCCTTATCTCATTTAGTGAAGAGAGTGTTTGTTGTAGAAGTGAGGAGTTAAGGACTGTTATTGTGAAACACAGTCTTAACTCAGAGAGATTGAGCACTAGGACTCAGATTATCCTAGGGATCAAAGCACTAAGAGAGTGTTGTTGATCAGTGCACCTTGGCACTATAACACAAGCTAATTCCATTGTGAAGGAATTATCCTGTTCAATCAGGGAAAGTGGATGTAGGAGCTTGAGTCTCTAAACCACTATAAACTTGTGTGCCATTTACTTACTGCACTCTTTATTGCACTTACATTCAATCATATTTCAAAGAGCAAAACTCAGTAAGTTAAGAAAAACTGTTTTGGACAAAGTCCCTGATAACTGTGTTTTTCAGAAATCAACTTGGAGTATTTCTTTAAGTCAAAGGCCAACCACATTCCGCACTTAGCAACTCTTTTAGATATTTAGCCAACTGATTATTTAATAGTAATCAGTAGGACAAGTATCTATCAAAGTTCACACTCAGGCTTGTTGTGAGACAACCTGCCTGATAAGACCAGTTTGTTAAAAAGAAAAGAATTTGCATACACAAGTGCATTCCCCCCCCCATACACTTGTGTCATACTCCACCAAGGACCAACAAGTGGTATCAGAGCAGGGGTTCATAGACCACTGCTTCTGAAAATCCAACTGATTTTCAAAATCACATTATTTCTGTGGTCACTGAACTGATCCAAAGTTCTGAAAAACTTATTTGTGCTCATCTGAGTCTATTATTATAGAAATGGCTAACAATGCAGTTCCAGGAGATGCTGTTAACACCATCAACAACATGGGTCCAAACCAAGTCAATCATATTTCTCATCACAAACTGCCAATGTTCTCAATTGAGAACTATGATTTCTAGAAGATCAGGATGAGAGCACATCTTGCTTGACAGCATGATGAGATGCTTAAAGTCATCACCAGAGGGCCATTCACATTCACCAAAGCAAATCCCAAGCTCACTGATGCTCAGAAAGCAGATCCAAGGAAGTTGCTGCCAAAGGATGAAGATGACTTTACAGCTGAAGAAAGAAAAAGGCACAACCTGAACTACATTGCCATGAACACATTGTACCAGACTATTCCAGATGCAGTGATGGGAAGAGTATACCACTGCACATCAGCAAAAGAAATTTGGGACACCTTAGCACTTATGTGTGAAGGTACCCAAAAGATAAAGGAGAACAAGCTTCAAGTGGCTATCCAAAAATATGAACAATTCTCTATAGAAGCCAATGAAACTATTGATCATCTTGATGGCAGATTCACTGACATCATGAATGAGATAAACTCTCTTGGCAAGTTCTATGCTAAAAGAGAGGTTGCTTTGAAGATTCTGAGAAGTCTCACATCCAAGTGGGACATATACTCAGTCATGATGCAAAACACTAGCAATCTTGACAACATGCCCATGCAGCAAGTATTTTCTGAACTCAAAGCATATGAGTTTGATTTGAACAGAAAGAAAGTGCATGATGAGCCACCCTCCTCAAGCAAAGGTGTTGCCTTCAAAGCTGCTGAAACAGAAAAGAAGAGTACTCAAAGATCCTCTCAATCTGTTTCAAAATCTGAAATGAAGGAGGAGCTGGCACTCATGGCAAGGAGATTTGAGAAGCTCAACTCCAGATTTGGTAGATACAAGAAGTTCTACCAAGACAACAGAACCAGAAGGAGATTCAGTTCTCCTGACAACAAATCAGAGGACAAAGTCTCTGATGAAAAGAAAGAAGACAGATATGCTGATAGGAAGAAGTACAGCAAAGGTGAACCATCATCATCAAGGAGGAAGGAGTCCTCAAGCAAGAAGAATGATGATGAAGATGTGTGTTACAACTGCCAGAAAAAGGGTGACTTTCAGTATGATTGTCCTGACCTTAGTGCCAAAGAAAGAAAAGAAAGGCAGAACAAAAGAGACAAGAGGCTGAACAACAGGAAGGCCATGGTAGCTGGAGATTCAGCAAGTGAAGAGAGTGTCTACTCTTCTGATGATGGACTGTTCTCCAACAGTGACAGTGATGATGACTGTCAAATGGCATTTGAAAATGAAGAGGTATGTTCATCTTCCAATTCTTCTAATTCTTCAAATAACACACATGAATCCAGTGAAATCCACTTGAAACTCAACTTTGGAAAGTTACTTGAGGATTTCACCAGGCTACAAGAAGTATGCAATATGGCACTTAGAGAAAATGAGCTACTGAATTCTAAAGCTCAAACTCCCAACCTTCCTGAACCAGAGTTTGACTTTAAATCAACTGAGTTGTATCAGCAGATTGTGAGAGAACATGAGGAAATGTCTCTCAAAGTCTCTGAACAACAAAAGTTGATTGATGATCAAGAACTGGCCTTGAGGAAAAAGGATTTTGATCTTAGAATTCTTCAAGCTAAATTTGACAATCTCTCAAGTGAATTTGATACTCTGAAATTGAGTGAGGGGAGCTTAAAAATGAAAATGTCTGCCTTGAACAAATCTGCTAAGGCAATAGAGGAAATTCAAGGGTTTCAAAGACCATTTGCTCAAAAGGGTGGATTAGGCTATAATCCATTTGAACCCTCACCTGGTCTTAGTATTGCCTCATCAAGCAATTCTAAGATGACTTTTGTAAGATCAGTGGCTCAACAAAATGAAATGGAAGTAAATCAACCACTGGTCAAGGATAAGGGTAAAGGAATTTTTATACCAACTCAAGTAAACAATGTACCTAAACCCATACATATGGAAAAGGTTAAAGGCATTGCTTATAAGAGGAATGAGGTTCAGAAAGGTAGAACCAATGGAAGGTCAACCTATCTGAATCCTCATCAGAGGAGTTGTCCAAAAACTGTTCAGAAAAGGTCAACTCAAATGAGGCAACCTCAACTGAATGGATTAAGGCCAATCCCCTCTGACAGGTATAAAACATTCAGGAAGCCTGGACCTTACATGCCAAAAGGAAAAGGCCATCCAAAACCCTATCCTCAAAGGTCTTACCAAGCTGCACCTAAGTCTAGTAACTTCAGGAGAAATGTCCCAAAGAAATTCACTAACACTCCTGAACCTTACAAGGCTAACACTTATACACAGAAGCCACCCAAGGCATTTAAGGGTCAAACTGTGTATGTAGATGTAAATGGAAACCAAGTCAGTCACTTTGAGTCAATCAGAGTAATTAGGCAGATTTGGGTTCCAAAAGGTACAGCTAACCCTCTAGGACCCAACATTCAAAGGGTACCTAAATTTTGACTTTGCAGGGCTGCAAGGACCACAAAAAGAGGAGAAGCATCAACAAGAAAACAACATGGTACTTGGACAGTGGATGTTCAAGACACATGACTGGGAACAAAGAGCTTCTCTCAGAATTCATAGAAAAAGATGGTCCTTCAGTAACCTTTGGAGACAGCTCTCAAGGGATCACAAGAGGTTATGGTACATTAAACATTGGTAGTGTCAAAATTACTGATGTATCTTATGTCCTAGGCCTAAAATACAACTTGCTGTCTATAAGTCAAATCTGTGATAAAGGATATAGTGTTGAATTTGCACCAAATGAATGTATTATCAAAAATAATTCAACACAACAGGTGCTACTAACAGGGGTGAGAAAGGGAAATGTCTATTTTGCAGATTGGAGCAAAACCCCTGAAGCAGTCTGTCTTGTTGCCAAAAGCACAAGTGAGAAAAGCTGGTTGTGGCACAAAAGACTAAACCACCTAAACTTCAAAACCATCAACAAGATTACAAGAAACTCTCTAGTTAAAGGGCTGCCAAATCAAGTGTTCACCAAAGAACATATATGCCAGCCATGTCAGGAAGGAAAGCAGATCAAAGCCTCATTCAAAGGGAAGCCTTTCATCTCAACTGAGAGAGTTCTTCAACTACTGCATATGGATTTATTTGGACCAATAATCCCAGTAAGTATAAATGGAAGAAAATATGCTTTAGTTGTTGTTGATGATTTTTCCAGGTACACTTGGGTAGTATTCTTGCTGAACAAAAAGGAGACCCAAGTCAAGCTACCTGAATTGATGATGAGATTGAGCAATGAAAAGGGCCTAAGTATTGTCAAGATCAGATCTGACAAGGGCACTGAATTCATAAACTCATACATCAATGAGTACTGCAACAAGAATGGCATCACTCATGAAACTTCAGCAGCAAGAACACCTCAACAAAATGGGGTTGCTGAAAGAAGGAACAGGACCTTGAAAGAGGCAGCAAGAACATTGATTGCTGAATCCAAACTGCCTAAAAGGTTCTGGGTTGAAGCCATTAGTACTGCATGTCACACTCAAAACAGGTCCTTAATCACCAAAGGACAAGGTAAAGCCCCATATCAAATATGGAAAGGTAGACTGCCCACTGTTGCTTATTTTCACATATTTGGTTGTAAGTGTTTCATTCATAATAATGGGAAAGAGCAATTGAAAGCTTTTGACAGCAAAGCTGATGAAGGAATATTTGTTGGATATTCACAAATCAGGAAGGCTTATAGAGTCTATAATTGCAAAACCCTTATTGTGGAAGAAACACCTCATGTTGTGTTTGATGAATCTATTACTGAGTTCAGGGAAAGAAACCTGAATATTGATGAGATAACACAAAGAACAACCAGACTAAGGCTTCAAAGCAAGGAAACAGTGTTTGTAGATGTTGCCCAGCCTGAACTACATGATAATAAAAAACTGGACAACCTACCTGATGGCAATCAACCAGAAACCAATCAACCTGAAGGAGAAATTGAACTGACTGACCCCATCCCAGTTCAAAACCAGGTAACTACTACCAATGAAGAAGCAGGAAATGGTGAGGTAGTAAATGGATCCAATATTCAAGGGGGAACCAAAGAAAATGTCAACTTATCTGACAATGAGGACAATACCCCTGAATATGATCCTGAACTTGATCCTTCAATTAACTTCCCTGAATTTAATGAGTCTAGTGATCCAACCTCAGATGAGGACAATCCTCCTGAAGGGATCAGGTCTAGAAGGACTTGGCTGCAAGATCACCCATCTAGCCTGATACTTGGTAATCCAAGTGAATGGATCAAAACTAGAAGATTTCATGGAGAAAGTGCTTTGTTTTGTTGTTTCCTTTCAGAACAGGAACCAAAAGACATTGAGGAAGCACTGCAAGACACCAACTGGATCATAGCCATGCAAGAAGAGCTGAACCAGTTCACCAGAAATGAAGTATGGGAGCTGGTGGATAGGCCAACTCATCAAGATGTCATTGGAACCAAGTGGGTGTTCAAAAATAAGAAAAATGAAAATGACATCATTGTGAGGAACAAAGCAAGACTGGTGGCCAAGGGATATTGTCAATCTGAAGGGATTGATTATGATGAGACATTTGCTCCAGTGGCCAGACTTGAGGCAATCAGACTCTTCTTAGCATATGCAGCTCACATGAGGTTCAAGGTGTATCAAATGGATGTGAAGAGTGCATTTCTCAATGGGGTGCTCAAAGAAGAAGTATATGTTGAACAACCCCCAGGCTTTGAAGAAGGAGACAAGGTGTACAGATTGAAGAAAGCTCTCTATGGCTTAAAGCAAGCTCCAAGAGCTTGGTATGACACCTTATCACAGTTTCTTCTAGATCATGGTTTTGTCAAAGGCACTGTTGACAGAACTTTGTTCAGAATCTGTGAAGGAGATGATATCTTGTTAGTCCAAATCTATGTGGATGACATTATATTTGGATCTCCAAATGAGAAGCTGTGTGAGAAGTTCTCCAAACTCATGCAGAGCAAATTTGAGATGTCCATGATGGGATTGATGAATTTCTTCTTAGGACTTCAAGTCACTCAATCAAAGAAGGGAATATTCATCAATCAGGCCAAGTACACAAGGGACATGATCAAGAAATTTGGATGTGCTACAAGCAAACCAGTCAGAATTCCTATGAATACTAACTGGAAAATGGATCCTGATGAAAGTGGAGAGTCAACAAACTCCACTAACTACAGGGGAATCATAGGATCCTTGCTATATCTCACTGCAAGCAGGCCTGATATCACATTTGCAGTTGGAGTGTGTGCAAGATTTCAAGCCAATCCAAAGAAGAGCCACCTTGATGCTGCCAAGAGAATCCTAAGATATCTCAAAGGATATGAGAATCTTAGATTATGGTATCCAGCTGATGACAACATTGAGCTCACTGGATATTCAGATGCAGACTATGGAGGATGTAGAATTGACAGAAAATCCACCTCAGGAACATGTCAATTCTTGGGCAGCAAGCTTATCTCATGGTTCTCCAAGAAGCAAAATACAGTTGCAACTTCAACAACTGAAGCAGAATATGTAGCAGCTGGAAGTTGCTGTGCTCAGATACTTTGGCTCAGGCAGCAACTTAGAGACTACAAAGTCATCTCAAATGAAGTGCCAATATTCTGTGACAACAATAGTGCAATTGCCATCTCACAGAATCCAGTGCTCCACACCAGATGCAAGCATATGGATATCAAGCATCACTTCATAAGGGATCATGTGGAGAAGAAAGATATCAAGTTTGTCAAAATCCACACTGATAAGCAAAAAGCTGATATCTTGACTAAACCTCTAGCTGAAGCAAGGTTCTTGGAATTGTCAGCTGAATTGGGCTTACTTGATCCAGGGAAGATGGAGAAATGAGGAAAGAAAGCTCATATGAAGGGGGAAGTTCATTAAGATGAACTTCAGCAAAGTTGACCAACCTCACTGAAGCAGACTGTCAAACAGGGAAACTCAGCAAAGTTGTCCCTATGATGTTCAGCAATGTTGGTCAGGGGATCTGCCCTAGTGGGACCCACTCAGCAACTTTGGGACCCACTCAGGCATATTGATCAGGCAATTTGACCTTCACAGAAATCAAAACACTTCTCAGGATGTTTGTCCGAGTTAATTGGATAATCATTGCTATTTTTAGCATTGATTAAACATTTAAAAGATTTCTTGGTCTAAGAGTAGGCCATTTTAGGATGGCGTGTGCTATAAAGATTTTTGCCACCAAAAAGGCAAATCAACATTTAATGCAAAATCTTAATTAAGATTTCATGAATTCTTGAGCCATCATCAAGGCCATTGATTTGCATTAAAACTTCATCAAACTGCCTAAAGCCCACTACCCCACTTTATCCAATTGGTTTTTACTATTACCCACTGTTATTATCTATTAACCAACGGTTAATAAACTCCCCACATATATAAACTCCTCAATTTTTACTTCCATCCTTACGCTCTCATAATTCCAAACTCTCAAGTTTTTTCAAAACCTGCAACTCTTCTCCAAAAAACCTACCCAATTCTCATATTATCCATGGCTCCCAAAATCAAGAGAGAAGAACTTGTAGATTTCAATGATTCCTCCTTGGATATTGATTTCTCCTATCTTAGCAACCCAAATTCTCTTTGGTTTGAAAAGTTGGTGGCTTTTGATAGCCCAGATACAGAAGTTCATCCTGTACTCCATTGGCTTAGGGAAGCAGGCCTTGAAAGATTTCTTGGCACCAAGCCTGATTCCTTCATGGGAGAGTTCTTTGCCCATCTCAGATGGAAGGGCAAAAGGGTGATGTGTGCACCAAATTAACCTATGCTGAGGAAGATGAAGATGAAGAAAGCCAACACTCAATCATCTTCACTGCAGAGGATCTTGATGCTAGCTTTGGGCTACCATCTGAAGGCCAAAATCCAGAAGTGTACAAAGAAGGAGATGATCAGGAGTTCTACTTTCCATGGATGATAGTACCCAAGAAACTTGTAAGTGCTCAAAACAAGAACACCTTAAAGCCTGTTTATAGACACTTGTTTGACTGTGTTGTGAAGAGCTTGTTGAGCCATTCTGGAAGTGTTGAACAAATCAGTATGCCAAAACTGAGGGTGATGGCTGCAGTGATTGACTCTGCTGAAAAGAGAGTCAAGTTTGACTGGAAAAGTTTCATTCTGGACAAGATGATGAATGAAAAGTTCAAGTTTAAGGAGGTGAAGCACCACAAGGTGGTGGTTGATGGGAGACTCCAGTTTTGCACAAGAGCTAGCCTGCTCTTGGAAAGATTTGCTCACTATACCCATCTCCAAGCCAAGCCAAAGCCTTTTCCAGCTCAAAAGGTGATGTTCAGGAAGCTGTCTTCTAAGACAGAAAAGAGGAAGCAAGATGCAGCTTCAAAGAAAGCAGTTGCTGTTGTACCAGCAACCAGAGCCTTCCCCAGAAAAAGAAAAGCTCAACCACCAAAAGCACAGCCAAAGATGAAGAGGATGAAGAAGATTCTGAGTGAATCTTCTCCAGAAAGCCAGTCAAGAAGTGGAGGAGCCACTTCTGAGGAGATTGAGAAGGCTGCTGATGAAGGAGTCAACCCCCCTGAGGAGGGTGAAGAATTCAGAGAGGTTGTCCCCTTACAGCCTGAGACTGTAACAGAGTATAGGGACCTTGACAAGCCCACAAGGTCTGAAAGAAGGAGAAGAATTATCAAAACTTCTGAGAAGCAGAAGTTGATGGAAGAGGAGAAGAAGAAGAAAGAGTTCTTCAAGGAGATTAGACAAGCAAGTAGGTCTAACTCCAAGTCCAACAGCCCTGAAGCCAACTCTCCTGATATTCAATCAGAAAGAATATCTCCATCAAGGCATGAAGAAGAGGAGTGCAAGACTCCTGAAGATGCCCCAATTATTGAAAAGAAAGTTTACTCCCCCGAAAGTGCACCTGACAGATCAGGTATTGATGTGCTGGCAGATTTAGTCAATCTTGAGGATAGACCTTTCTCCCCACTTGATCCAAGACTTCTTTCCTACACCAAGCTTCTTGAAACTGTTCTTCAAGAAGGTGATCAAGTTGTTCTCCCACCCATTCCAGCCATTCCAATTACCTCTTCAGGCACATTGCTCTCAAAAGCACCTGAATCCCAACTTGTCTTAAGCTCTTCTGAACCCAATCCTTCTGAACCCAACCTACCTGAAATCCAGCCAAGCCTACCTGAATCCCAATCCAACCCTCCTGAATCCCAAACCAACTCCTCTGGAGATGAAAGTGGTGAAGAGTACACTTATGAGGGGATGTTGAGGCAGATTGCAAGAGCCAATGTGGATGAACTATATCTAGGATTGAAGGCATATCCTAGGCTGCAACAACAGTTCTATGATCTCAGAGCCCTTGTTGAGATCAAGGATAGAACAATTGTGGAAATAGCTCAAGCTATTAAGGATAAGGGTGCTAACTGGTGGCAGGTTGAAGAAAATAGGCTATTACATTTTGCAAATGTAAAGAAGACCAGTGTTCTGACCACTGAGGCCTTATTTTACACCATTGTTCATGAGAAGGTGCTGGCTGAGAGAGAAAGAATTGCTCAAGGAATCAAGCATCCTGATAGCCCATCCGATGATGATGATGATGATGATGATGACAACACCAATCCCAATCCTCCTGGCCTCAACTCTGCTCAGGTACATTACTTGACCTATCATTCTGTAAAGGACTCTGATCATTCAGAGGAGTTGACCAAAGATGGTGACTCAGTCCAAGATGCATTGGCCAAGGATGGTTCTTCTGAGCCTGAGGCACAGCTTGACAATGTTGAGACTTCTATGGGAGAAGCTAGTTTGGCTAAAGCCTCATCAATGTCAGGACAGTTGGACATTGACCAGCCTTTAGTCATTCAGGATGACTCAGTGGACTTGGGATGCCCAAGCACTGAGATCTCCCAACAACTGCCCTCTGTGGATCCTGTTGAGGATATAGAGGTGTCAGGTTTAGGAATGGAAGGAGTTGAAAAGGTTGTTAGTGTTGAAAATTCAGAGGGAGATGATGGTGAGGATTGTGTGATTACTGGTTCCCTGAGTGCACCACAAATAGAGGGAGATGAAGTAGAAATATTGGGTGCAGCCCAATATGAGAGTCAGGCAATTCTTCAAGTCAAATCTGAACTTGATGAATCCCTTGGTGAAAGGAGGCCTGATTCTCCAGTGAATGTGAGTTTATCAGTTGATATTGAAGAAAAGAATAAAGTTGAAAATGAGAGTATAGGTGCTGATGTATCAGACCTATTGGGAGATAAAAAGAATGAGGGTGTTGAGGGAGATTTTACTAACACTCTTAGTTTTGCAGATTCAGTAGCTGTTACCATTGAGAAAATTTTTGCAGATGCTTCCCTTACAGATATACCAGTTGATGCTGACATTGACCTTGAAGCAGTTTCAGCAAATGTGTCCACATTGAATAAGATGTACTTTGAACAAGCCAACACCACAGAGGCTGGTTTTCAGATTGCTACTCAGACTGCTTCCATCATTGAAGAGCAATCAGAAAAATTGGATACACTGGTCAGAGAATTTGAGAAGTCACATGCAGCAACTGTTGACACCCTAGATGGGCAAGGCAAAACTTTAGCCTCTGTGGAGATGAGGTTAACTGGCTCAGAAGAGGTGATCCTGCCCACATTAGATGCAAGAATTTGTGGAGTTGAAACTGGACTGCAAACAGTTTCAACAGAAGTAACAAAGGCAAAGGATGAGATGGTGAAATTCACAAAATCTGTGAAGAAAGAGCAGCTGGGCCTCAAGAATCTCTACAAGGACAATGTGAGAGCTCTAAGGAGGACAATCAAGGATGCTTTAAGGCAAAGGACAGCAGCTCAGAGGAAGAAGGCTGAAGAATTAAAAGCTGCAATTGTGAAAGAAGCTGCAGAGAAATTCACTGTTGAACTTATGGCCAAAGTGTCTGATCAAGTTGTGGCCAACCTCACTGATCAACTTCAGGCCAAACTTGATCAATCACTGAAAGCCACATTGGATGCCATTGTTACTCAGAAGATGCAGCCTGTTCATACATTCTTAAGCATGGCAGATGACAAGATGCAAAACATTCATGATGAGAATGTTTATTTGCTGCAGGAGTTGAAATCCCTCACTCAAGCCCACTCACATCTCTCTGTCTCTATGAGTGAATTGAAGCCCCAATGTTTTGATAATGCCAGAAAGGGGGAAAGAGAGAGAGCAAGGGCAAAGGGAACCTTGGTGATTGGTGAATCAAAGGGAAAGGAGAAGGTCCCTGAGATTGAGGAGGAGGCAGTAGAAGACATTGGGAAAGGCAAATGCCCAATGAATATTGAAAATTTAACTGAGGAAGAGCAGATCCAAATTGCTGTCAAGGAGTCTATGATGTCAGCAATGGAAAGTCAGGCAAGAAAGCTTCAGAGGCCTGGTGGTGAGTCTGCAGGACTTGACCCTAAGGAGAAGGTTGCTGAAGTAAGGGGGAAGGTGACAAGGTCATCTGAAAGAAAGAGGAAGGAATTGCAAGCCTTTAATGAATTCCCAACTAGCCTGACTCTGCCATCAGAATTTCAGTCTGAAGAAACAACTCCAGTAAGACAATCTAAGAGGTTGAAGAAAGCAGCCAAGCTGCCTGTTATTGAAGAAGAAGATGTTGAAGAAGAAGTACAGGACAGAGAGCCTGAAGTTGGTGTGCCCAAGCTTGCTGATGATCCTTCTAAGCTGTTTGAAGAAGGATTTGGAAAAGATCCAGAGACACAGGAGAAGATAGCTCTTCAAAGAGCTAAAGAGAGAATGGATCAGTTGGTTGAGGCCAACAAGGCAAGAGATGAGAGGAGGGCAAACTTCAAAGCTCCAAGAAGGAGGGCTTCTTAAAGAAGACTCAAACCACAAATGCTGCAAAGATGGGACACTCAGTACCCTCACCATGAGAAGTGGGTTCCAATCTCACTGAATGATGCATGGGAGGAGGCCAAGAGAAGTTTTGTATATGACTTTTATGTCATTGGGAAGTGGCTTGAAGAGAGTGTGGATGAAGTCTTTGTGCAGTTTATGTTTGAGAACCATAGGGACCTCTACCAAAAGCTGTTTGCAGCAGCTGAGATGGCAAGAGTGGAGTTCAAGGCCCCTGGTCCTATTCTGTACATGCCTCCTAAGTTCAATGGGAACTTAATTGACGAGGGAAAAATTCTGGAAGAGTTCATCAACATCATGAGGATGGAAAAGATGAAGATTGGCCCTAGCGGATCCAACAAGGATGTTTGGGAGTTGAAGAAAAGGGTCTGGGCTCAATATGGCATTGCTCCTCAAGATGATGGAACTCTCTGATGGATAAGTTCATTTCTTCCCTATTTGGTTTTATGTTTTTTTATGATTATTGTTATTCTGCTATATCAGTTCTGTAGTCCTTGTTTTTCTGATCTGTAATGCTCTATGATATATAAAAGGACCACTGATTTTCTATCAAGAGATAACAACTCATTATCTCAATCAATCTGACATGACATATATACTTGATTTATTGTGCTAACAGTTTCTTTCAGGAAAGTTGACCAGATCACTCACCCTGAAGGTAATGTATAGTATAAGTCAAGTTCCCTTTGTAATAGGTTTTGGCATCATCAAAAAGGGGGAAATTGTTGGGAATAAAATGATTTTGATTTAGATACCAAAACCCCTGATTGATGATGTTCAGATTAGTTGAGATATGCTCAAGTCTAGTTCAGGCAAGTTATCTCAGAACACTTGAGTAAGTAGAATGCTTAAGTTAAAAATCTCAGGAATGTTGTGAGATTTTAGAGTTCAGTGTAGTTGTCCAAAGCTGGAATGTTAGGCAGCTTGATAAGTGTTTAGCCTCTAGGCCAAAGTTGCTGAACTTTCAGGACAAGCTGACCAAGTGGACAACTGAGCTTAAGAGATCAAGAGTATTAAGGCAATGCTCATAAATGCAAATGATCAGAACAGTTGAAGTACAAATGATCAAGAGCATTGAATGTCAAAGCTCACAGAAGACACATTCAATGAAACATTTATTGCCAATCATGCTTGAACCAAGCATTGAAGACTTAAAGCATTAAAGAGTCAAGCATTGAATGAATGTTGGAACATTCTAAATTGCAGCAAGAATGTTCAGGGAACTTGTCCCATCTGACAGTTGGTTGAGTGTAGAGTTTGCCACAAATCAACCTTGGGAAATGTGCATATTTGGAATCTGACACAAGTCTTCTCAGCCGCATTTTTCAGAAGTCAACACATTCATTCAAGCAACCATTGAAGAGGCCTTTTACACAGTGGATAAAAGGATGCCAAGCTTCATAGCCGTTTCAATGGTGCTGCAAATAGACAAGTTTGAATTGCTATCTCTCCAACGGTTAGTTGTTCAAATTTGCCTATAAATACAGAAGTGATCAAAGGGATTCAGTATCCAACTACAAGCTATCAAACTATCATCAAGCTTTCAAAGGAAACCAAGCTGTTCTTCAGAATCCCAAGTTTCCTGAATCACTTCAATTAGCTAAGCCAATCTTTGTAAACATCCAAAGCTTAGCATTGAGATATCCTAAGCCTTTACACTGTTCTTATTGTAAAGGATATCTTTACTAGTTGGAACCAAACCTCAAACCCTTATCTCATTTAGTGAAGAGAGTGTTTGTTGTAGAAGTGAGGAGTTAAGGACTGTTATTGTGAAACACAGTCTTAACTCAGAGAGATTGAGCACTAGGACTCAGATTATCCTAGGGATCAAAGCACTAAGAGAGTGTTGTTGATCAGTGCACCTTGGCACTATAACACAAGCTAATTCCATTGTGAAGGAATTATCCTGTTCAATCAGGGAAAGTGGATGTAGGAGCTTGAGTCTCTAAACCACTATAAACTTGTGTGCCATTTACTTACTGCACTCTTTATTGCACTCACATTCAATCATATTTCAAAGAGCAAAACTCAGTAAGTTAAGAAAAACTGTTTTGGACAAAGTCCCTGATAACTGTGTTTTTCAGAAATCAACTTGGAGTATTTCTTTAAGTCAAAGGCCAACCACATTCCGCACTTAGCAACTCTTTTAGATATTTAGCCAACTGATTATTTAATAGTAATCAGTAGGACAAGTATCTATCAAAGTTCACACTCAGGCTTGTTGTGAGACAACCTGCCTGATAAGACCAGTTTGTTAAAAAGAAAAGAATTTGCATACACAAGTGCATTCCTCCCCCCCCCCCATACACTTGTGTCATACTCCACCAAGGACCAACATTTTGCATATTTTATATAGATGACATCATATTATTAATTTTATTTATAATATAATATTATATTGATCAGTTCAAACTCAAATAATCATTTTTAAAATATAAATAAACTGTGAAATAATATTATATTATTAATTTTATTTATAATATTATATTGACTAGTTCAAACTCAAATAATCATCTGAATCACATCGCATCAACACTAGATTTAAATTGACTCGTTTAAACCCAAATAATCATCTCTATCACTAATGATATGTAATTATCGAATTATATATTCTATATTAATTTTTTAAAATAAAATTAATATTTTATAATATTTTATTACAAATATATTGTTTTATTGCATATTATCACGTATTTTGAGTTATATGCAACATATTTTTGCATATGTCGGGAAGAATACCTAACAATTTTTTACATATATGTTTTTCAAATCTGCATATAGAGTAATGATATAGAACCAACTATCTGTTTTTTATGGAATTAGTGAGTTGTCACCAATATATCGTGTATCATGGATTTATATCTTTAAAATATATTAATAAAATTAAATTATTTATTTTAAATTATAGTAAATGATTATGTATAATGATTTGGCGTAACAAATTTGAATTTTAATTAGTAGGATAAGATTGTTTTTCAGATTTCCTTTTTTAATTGTTGATTTATTAATTAGTTTTCAAATTTGGAAAGAAATCAATTACAGGCATATCCACATAATCAATTAGTATAATCTAATTAATGAAAATGGTTGATTTGACATAATCATTTTTTGCATACGAGATAAGTAATGAGTACAACCTAGTCGATCCGGAACTGTATCAAGCCGCCGACAATGATGATCTGGAGGCTTTGCTTGAGGGTGTCACCATCGATGGATTAGTCGGTGTTCATCGCCAGTTTGGCGATCTTGTCAAGTGATTTTTTGTTGCACATTTTATTTATGTTTCCATTTTCTCGATTTCCTTACTTTTTATTGGAATTTTTGTGCTTTGTCGTTTGAAATTTTATTTATGTTTGAAATTTGTCCTTGGTAATCTTAGCACGAAATGTTCTGGTTCAGCATACTCGAAGATGATGAATTTCAAGATATGAATTTTGAATTCAAAATTCAATTCAGAACCACCGTGATTAATGTGATTCTCCTTTTAGGAAGGTTTGAATTTCGAACGCATTAATGACCGAGATTTTCTATAATTTCTTAATTTACCAGCTCCTAATTTGAATTTAATATTATATATTAATTGAATATGCACCTTTCGATTTTAAATATAAAGGAAGGGTATAATTGGACATTTGTAAATCAAATTGTCCTTTTTCCTAACTTTTAAAATTTTTGTCTTTATCTTGAGTTTCTATAGGTGAAATTTCCTATAATTTATAATTTTTGTCAATGTACAATTTATAATTTTTTTTTATCTTAATCTCAAGTAAAATTAAAATGGTTACATATATTATTTTATTTTTAAGTTATGCTTTATATATTTATTAAATTACTTACTGGGCATTTTTTTTTTTTTGAATCCTACTTACTGGCATAGTTTGGATAATTGGATGTTGATTTTTTATTTACGGTAATTAAATTACATTAGATTGGTTAATTATGATTCTACAGCATAATGAACTAAATGATTTATTTTGGTAAAGTCTAGTATGCACTCGAGTGCATGTTATGCACCATAGTCCATGTTGCACTTTTCAATTTTACTGACTTACACTTTTTGGTAAATGGTGTTGCACTTTTCAATTATTACTAAAAATATTATTATACAGTTTAATAATTGAAAAGTGCAACACCATTTACCAAAAAGTGTAAGTCAGTAAAACTGAAAGAGATTATTAACTAATAAGGTCATTTCTATAGTGTTTTAAGCAACTAAAAACTACAACTTTTAAAATTCCCTAATAAGGTCAAATTAGTGTCAAAAAACCTTAAATGCCCTTAATATTCATATAATCCTTTAATTTATATATTTGAAATGTAATTCGAAATTTAAAATCATAATTACTTGTTATCAATTAATTCCCAAATTATAGGGCACATTCAACAAATTCCTCACCTTCCAAAATCGATATCTGAATATTCATTTCATCAAATCGCTCATTGCAGAAACCAAAATAAGAAGTCTCTATCAATTTTGGATAATTGTTCATATCAACAAATTCATTTCAGTAATCTGTCAATCTGTAAGTTTCTATCACTTTAATGATCATCTTCTGTGTTTTACTGTCCTGAAGATCGTTGTGTAATGGCCTTGTACTTTTTTTTGAATTGTTCATATTCTCATATTCCTTCAATAAAATCGTTTCGAAATGTATCTTATATTTTAAATTGTTCGCAATCTTTTCAACCAAAACGTCATATTTAGATTTTCTCATGTATATACACTGATTAATCGTTTGTTAAATGTACAGGCTGAATTTTTTTTAAATGGATTATAGTGTATTCTGCAAGGTTAATTTTAATGGAAAAAATAAGCTTATTCGCGTGAATGAGTCGACCTCCTTTGCAGATATATTGGCTGAAATTGCAGGTATGTCATCCCTCATTTCTCCCGGTAGCATATCTATAACCTACTCCGTGTCTAGTCTCAACAACTTCTCAATAGAGACTGATTCTGATATCAGCGGTATGGTAGATTTCTGTAAGGCCACATCTGAAAAGCTAGTTAACTTATCTGTTGTGTTGAGTAACCAAGATATTATAGTCACTGAGCTGATTCAAACTTCAGAGTTAAATGATAGTTCATTAGGTGAACAAATCCATCTAAAAAAAACACCTCTGAAGAACACATTGTCGTATAATTCTATAGAGTCTGTTGAAGACAGCCTCATCCGATCAGATTTTGATGGAATATGCAGTATACCTACCTTTGATATATGTCCAGTTGAGAAGAAGAAGACATATTTATCAGATCATTGGGTTAATATAATGGAAGGTGGGGTTGGAACTGTTTTTGTTGGAGGTGCACCTGAATTTAGAAAAGAGCTCATCAAATACTCTACAAAACTTAATTTTAAGTACAAGTATAGGAAGAATTCCCCTAGGTATGTGTTTGTTGTTTGCAATGAACCATCAACACCCACTTGCGAATGGTTCATCAAAGCCAAGAGATTACCCACCAACAATGCATTTATGATTGCTAAAGCTAATTTAGTGTATAATTGTGTTGGAAACCTTCTCCTTGATAAAAGAAACATGTTAGGTCCCAAAATTGTTAAGGAATTTGTTATGGATAGTGTCAAAACTAACCCCATTATTGCTGCCAAGGACGTAATCAACCACGTCAATGAGGGTTATGGATTCAAACTCCCTTATTGGAAGGTATGGCGTGGAATTGAAGCTGCAAGAGATGATATATTTGGAAGCTGCGAAGAATCTTATGACCAACTGCGTTGGTACTGTGATGCAGTCAAACGGACAAACCCCGGAAGTATAGTAGACCTGGAGAAGGATAACACAACCAACCGTTTTGAACGAATATTTGTCTCGTTCAATGCATGCAAAGAGGGTTTTAAAAAATGCAGGCCAATGCTCTTCGTAGATGGCACTTTTATGAAGGGTAGATCAAAGGGCGTATTGCTTGCTGCAACTGCAAAGGATGGGAACAATGGTATTACATAATTTACATATTTCATTTTTTTAGTACATTATCTCATATATTATTGTTTTTGTGCATTACATAATCACAGATATTTATAGTAGTATACATATTGTTCGTTTTCTAGGTCTTTTTCCTGTTGCATTCGCTGTGGTATCTGCCGAGAATAGGGACAACTGGGCATGGTTCCTAACCAAGCTGCGGGATCTTATAATTCACCAAAAGAAGGTAATTTACATATTAGACAGAAACCTGGGATTGATGTCTGCTTTCTACGATGTATGGGATGATCCAACACACTTCTACTGCCTATACCACTTACTTTTAAATCTTAAGGGAAGATATGGTGGAGGTTGGAACACTCAACATCGCGAAAACATGGTTGATCTATTCAAGCAATGCGCATATGCACCAACAATAATTGTTTTCAAACAGATATTGGATATTTTTAAAGCTGTTGGTGGTTAGATTGCAGAACAATGGCTGGAAGACATGCCATATAAACAATGGGCAGTTGCATATTCACCACATATACAGCGCTATGGTGAAATGACTTCCAACGCAGCTGAGTCATTTAACTCTTGGATTCGTGAGGCTAGATCACTACCAATTACTTATATGTTGGATTCAATCAGGAAAAAGATTTCACAGTGGTTCGTTGAGAGACATGAAAAAAGCAACAAATGGACTGTATTACTCGTTCCTAGCAAAGAAGATCTGTGGAATGAACTAGCAAACATCAGTGCATCGTGGGGAGTTTCAGTCTATCCTAACGGTCAGTTCGAAGTCCGATCTAGGACGTCCGTAACTGTTGATTTGGAGCATAAAATATGTACTTGTTTTAAGTGGCAGATTACTGGTTTTCCTTGTGCACACGCATTTGCTGTTATCAAGAGGCACTGTGATTCGGTTTTCAACTTCGTTGAAGACTGCTTCTTCACAGTCCGATACAAATAATGTTACGAAGAGGATCTAGTTCTAATTCCCGATACGGAGCGGTTCGTAATCAATGCTGATTCCAACCCTGATAAAATACTTCCACCCATCCTGAACAAACCGCCTGGTAGACCTAAGCAAAAGAGAATTACTTCGTATGGAGAATTTCGAAGGGTAAAGCCTACAACTTGCAAATGTTGTGGGAAAACCGGTCGCCACTATTCTTTGACATGTGCATCAGTTTTTGGTACTGACAAGACAAACTTTCAGCCATAAACACACAATACCTCATTGTGTAATAATCTGAAATTAGATTTTATGTTAGTCCCTTTTCTTTGATTGTGTTTCGATATACTTATCGGAATTGTTATCAGTTTATACACATTGGTTTTTTCACATTGTAAGGACTCACTTTCATTTTGGTGTGCATATTCTTGGTGCATATACCAATGCGAAATTCAAAATGAAATGAACTTACTTGTTTACGTTCATATTAATGTGCATGTCCATGTGTTTTAGGCTTACATTAATCTGCATACCATACTCCTTTACGCTGTTCATACAATAGTACAAAATATAGTTCATCTATATATGCACTATATATAGATGAACTATATTCGCTACAATTTATCTCCATCCACCCAGACATTATTTATATTTAGTATTTTTTATTGTGTTATGAGTATTTTAGTTGTTATCCTAATATGCAGATGTACTACTTTTTAATGCTCTAAAACGACCAATTAATTTTGGATCCTTAAAGTCTCATCCACGTCTTAAAATAAATAGAAAAATTATTAAAATCAGTTTAAGGTCACATTCTAATTAATATCATTTTATGTACACGCCCACTACTTATAATCAACTGCTACATTTAGTAATGACCATTATGTACATGCCCATGATGTCCATTAAATATCCCACTAATAACTATCAGTCATGACCTTTAATATTATCTCTAACTATTAATACCTCGTCAATGGTGTTAATCAATCACTTCATTCTTACAAATTTCCTAACACTACGAAAATGCACAATTCAAGGATGATCGAAAACCTTCCTGATGAAATTACTATTTCTATTCTACTATTTCTTCTACCGAATTTTCTATCCAAATACAAGTGTATCTCTAGAAAATGGAAATCTGTAATATGTTCTAGGTGGTTTGTAAACTCACACCTATTGAATATGAAAGCAGGAAATCATTTCTCATTGATACATAAATACCACGTTGCATCCCCTCCCATATCTTACTAATATAATCTCGGTAGGGAATCTCCCTATGTTTCTAGGGAAATATCCAAACATGACGAAGAGTATGAGGTTCTTGGTAGCTATAATGGTTTAGTATTATTCTGCAATATCGAAGATCAATATTCTATAAAAAACCCTACCACTCAACAATTTATTATTGTTCCAAACAAACCCATTTTCTTTCCAAAGGGACACGACGTAGCTTGGGTTTATTTTGGATTTGGGTATCTCAGTTTATCTAATGACTACATCATTATGCGAATTGCTTATTTATGGGATCAAAGTGGTGGTGTTACCGAGGTATGCACTTTCTCAAGAAATTCAAATATGTGGTCAAATCTTCCTCCCTTCCCGTTTGATAATTACCCATGTTCAAATGCATTCTTTGCTGGTGATCTTTTTCATTGGATGTTCAAATATGGTAAAGATCGCTATCAGTTGGCTACATTTGATATTTTAAATTCTACTTACTCATTGATAAAAAATCCTGATTTTAAGATTGTTCCTTTGAACTTAGAAGTCGAAGGTTTGGATGACGATACAATTGCAGTATATTGTAGTAGTTTGACCACACCAGAAGATAGTTTTTATAGTAAGTATTTCTTTCAAATGCACTTACTTACTTATTCATCAGGCATCCCTACTTGGTCAAGTATTTCAATTTTCAAAAGAACATTATTACCTAACCATTACCACATATCACCAATAACCTTCCTCAACAAAGAGAGGACAAAAATATTGTTCCTTGTACAACCATGGGAAGACTACTACTGCTACGATTCAAATTCAAAGACGTTTCAAGTTATAGAGGAATACGGAATGACATACGGTGTTCAACATGCATACAAGTACATTCCGTCTCTTGTATCTCCTTGAAATAAACAGTTATTCCTACATACTTTATTGTTATCCTTCAATATATATTATATTTCGTTCTATTTCAATTAAAATATCAATTGTTAGTTTCATTTTATTGATGCATACTAATTAAAGTTTCAATTTATTCATGCACCCTAAACAATGATGTTATCTGTCCTCATAAAATAATCGTTTAATTTAAGACATTTCTTAGGTATTACAAAATATATTCAGAAGATAATTAATATGCAGAAAACGAGGTATGTTTTTATACTTTAGATTGTATTATTTACGTTAATTATATTAAATCCCTCAAATTTATTAAGCATTTCAATTAACTACAATACTATAAAACGGGATGTTTAGTTAACCAATTTACCTGAAATATAATATTTTGTTTTGTTAACTATAACATTTATTATAAATCGAGATGCATAGTAAACAAATTTATAAGCAAATATAATATTTTTGTTTATTAAATATCACAATTAATCTAATATTATACATTAACAACTAACACTATTATACAATCAATATTGGTGGGATTAACATGTAATAAATGGATTAGACATATTCCTGAACCGCCTCAATTAAGTATCTGAATGGACACATCCATCTTGCTTGTGGAATTCGAAAGGTTTTTTGTTAAATAAGTAGACTTTTCACATTCCATTTATTACAGAATTCAATAGACCTCTTTCACACACTCAAATCACATTTCTGAATCTTCATCCCAAAGTAACATCTATCAAACACTCCCAAGTTTTTAAGATCGTAAGATGAACAGCCACATCCCTGAAATGCATATTCCATCCGAAATCAGAGATCAACTTTTGGAATTTCTGGATCCAAAACATTTATGCAGAATGAAGTGTGCTACCAAACATTGGAAGGATTTAATATCCTCACAATCGTTTGTGGATTCTCAACTAGACCGAATAAAAAATCAGTACAGGTTCTCTTTCATCCACAAAAATGTTGTTGCTAGCCCCCCAGTAACTTATTTAACAGAGGGATATGGTGAACCTGGTACTAGGCGTTTTATAAGACACAATGCAGAAGACTTTGAAGTCCTTGGTACTTCTAACGGGTTAGTCTTATTTTGTAACACTCTTGATGAGTTTCGTTTGTCAAATCCCTCCACAAATCAATAACTAGTTTTACCACCAGTTCCAGATCACATGCGTCCCTTTTTAGGGCAAGAGTCATCTTATTTTGGTCTTGGATATGATGTAATGAATAATGATTTTTTGATTATTCGAGTTTGTTGTTTTCTTCAATTAGAAGGGTACAGTTTATCTGTTTGTTTGTACTCTAGGAATAACAATCGTTGGACATCATTACCTCATTTTCCAAGCCAATATCCCCCTAGTGATAATGCATGTTTTGTTGGAGGACTTTTCCATTGGAATGTATACAGATCTAATGGACATGCATTACTAACTTTTGATTGTCAAAATCATGTCTATGGGGAGGTTGCGGTTCCTGACTTTATCCTTGGCCAATGGTTTTACAAAATCCAAGAATTGGATGATAACAATCTGGCCGTTTTTACTGATCGTTTCTCCGTTGATGAGCATGGTGTGAGTCGATATTTTCTTCAGGTGCATGTGTTAAATTACTCATCAGATGGCAGGAATTAGTCATCTTTCAACGTATTCAGGGAAGGTTATCTACCCGACGGTTTTGCCCTCGAGCCAATCGCCTATCTCAATTCAACAAGGACACTATTGATGTTTAGTGTTAAGCCATATGGCTCACTCTACTCGTACGACATTGCTACAAGGCATTTTTCAAGGTTGGAGGGTATTTAATCTAGGCCGGATTGTCCCAAATCGTATAAGTATATTGAGACTCTTGTATCACCCCACCCTTAATTATTGTATATTTTCATTATCTAGTAATTGTTATTTTTGTGACATATGTTTTTTTGTGTAGTAAGGTTGCTTTTTGAAGTTCTTGTAAATGCATTTTAACTTTATTATATAATTATTATGTGTACTGAATGTTGTTTGTTACATTTATAAATCTCTAAAAAATATGGTTCATGGTGAGACCCATAATCAATTGATATTCATTCAAATACACATAATTTTTCGGTGTTTGCACTACAAAAAAATTTGCTTTTAAAGACACATAAAAATGTTATAACAAAATATCTATAATCACATTTTCTCTATTATCACATTAATTTTATGTGTGGTCTAAAGTCGTGTGGGGATAGACTAATAAGATATTATCACACTTTAGAATGAGAGGATAAATTAGATGTTATCACACTCTAAAATATACATTTGTATACTAATTAAAAATAAAATATAAAAAAAAAAAACTCACACCAAATTCGCCTTGCCCAGTACTCGATCCCTAGACCTCAAAGAGTTAAGGTGATCACTTAACCATTACGATACAACTTATATATTGTTATAAAACTACACAAACATATATCTATATAAAATCAAATACAGTACAAATAATTTTTTTTAAAGTACGTAAAAAAAATGAGAACTCTTATATTTTAATGAGACTATATATTTTTTAATATGAAACGAAAAAAAATATTGATTTTTATAAAAATAATTTTATTTATTCTTAAAATTTTTTTAAGGAACCAATTTAAATTAATTTTATTTATTCTTAAAATTTTAATTTACGAAAATAAAAATCATCTAAATAAAATAAAAAAATTACATTTTTTATCAGTCAAAATAAAAAATCAATATTAATTTTGAATTATAATTTTAACACAATAGTGTGGCATTAGAGTTAATATTAATTAACACATCTTTTTTTTATTAGTGTGTAAATAACATACTTATTAACACACTTAAAATATAATGTATTTAAAAGGTACTTATAAACACATCTATTTTTAGTGTGTTAAAAGGGGTGTGACAATAGATAATGTTTATTATCGTGTGTGGTAATTGAGTATATATTCACACACTTATTATTCAATGTCTTTATAAAAACACATATTAACACTCTAAAAAAATTAATGTGACTAAATAATACTTTTTACAACATTTATTTTATACTGTAATAAAAAACATGTGACAAAAGGCCTTTTTTCTTGTAGTGTTGTTTTCTTCTGAAAGTACTTTAACACTCTAAACATTATTAATAGTATTGCTCGATTTAATTTATAAATTCTCGAAATGCTCATATTGATTCAGCCGGAGTCATACATTTACCATTTGCATACGAACATCCCAAACTGCACATTATGTATGCACACTACATTCATATGGTAGTGTGCATATCAACCATGCACATGCATAGTAACATGTGCATGGTTGTATTTCATAGCCACATGCACACTCAATGTGTATATGTATGTGCATTTTTTCAGTGGTCATGTTTATATGACCACTAGCCCAAGTTGACATTCATATACGTGTGTGATCTACTTAACTTTACTGTTCAAGTACGTATGTCGATCAAATTGTGCATCTAGAATGTTCACTCTATCCTGCACACACAATCCTGCATCTAGAATTTGATATCATTGTTCATATATCATACTACCATTCGTTTACCTACAAGGTACCTAATTTAACCAAGCCATTAATCAGATCATCTATACCAAAAATTCCAAAATAACAAAACAATATCCATGTTGACATCCATATACGCGGGTACACTACTCTTTAGCATGTCACAACAGTTCATGAACGCGGTCACACTGTAATGTTCATCTACGTATGGACGGCAATATGTGCATCTAGAATGTTCACACTATCCTGCACACTAAATCCTGCATATAGTTGAATCTAATATCATTTTTCATACAACATACTACCATTAGGTTACCTAGCTTGGGTTTATAAATTAACCAAGCCATTAATCAGATCAATGTATAACAAAAAATCCAAAATAACAAAACAATATCCATACTTCCCAAATAGTCATATAATACTGGAAATTGGAAATCCATATCATAAGCAATGATAATAGATAGTGTTTATCCAACTAAGAGACCACACAAAAAAAAAAAAACGAAAAGTAGCCAGTATTCATAAAGACTTCACACAACGATTAATAAAAATTCAAACACCACCGACTTGTAGACCTCCAACTTATAAACTGTCTTTAATGAAATAACACCAGGTCTGTTTTAAGCATAATCTACTCAATAGTCATGTGCATAGGTTCAACGAACGATTCGACAATCCTAGATCTCATTGTGCTAGCAGCAACTTTTCCAAAACCTCCGGTCTGAGGAACGTCACCTTTGTAGATGAACTCGATTTCCTTGCATAGAATGACTCCACAGTCTAATGAATCAGACCCCTGTCTCCAAGTTTCAGCAGCAACTGGGTACTTGAATGGCATTCGTAAGTAATTGTGATTAGGTTGCTTTGAACAATTCGACCAATTTTCCATCAACATACTTCACCTAACATAATTGTACAAATTATACAAATACATAAGTGCGTATAAGCTAAACAATAATATTACAAGCGTACTAAAACGAAAAAAATTATAATATTACATTACTTACCACATTTAATGACTCCGCCAAATATGGATCTACATAGGCTTTTGTCCTTGGAGGGATTGAGTTATAGAAAGTCCATTCCCTAGTTGTCAGATCAAGCTGAAGCAGTGTCCAGTGATCAATGGCTTTTAGACCCGTTGACGATCCCAACTCAGAAACAATTATTGGGAACAGAAATATAGTTTTGTCCAAGTTATCCTCAATAACTTTATCTATAAGTGTGTGAAAAGATTTTTGTTTTGCTATGTGCCTGTTTGTAATTATTGCCTGCACAAAAATGTTTAATCGAATATTTTTACTTATTTTTAACTGAACAAAATATACTTTACTTAATAAATGAAATGAACAAATACCCAGCATGTCGCTGTAAACACTTTCACACGTCTTGACAATGGCCTCGGGCTGAACAGAACTGATCTTAACATATTCCCCCAGGCATTAACTACCTATAATTTGGTAAAACATAAAAAATTTCATGAGTAGAACATTGTACAGTATATACAATACTAATAAATTGAACTATATACCTGACTTGTAATCTGCCCATCATTTGCAATGTCAATTAACATCTGAACTGACACATCTGCAAGTGGTATATCCGCATGCCAAACAATGCAGCTGAAATATGCATACTTTATTAAAAACAAATAGAGAAATGAATGTATAACAATATACACAACATATAGACAAATCAATTTTATTTATATACAATACTTTTAATTGAACAATATATGATGTACTTACTGTGGACCATTGTTCTTTAGCTCAGTGAACAGTTGATCTCTAACATAGGCATATATCTTTCTCACTGTTGCCAGTTTATTGTTGAAAGGATACCTGACCACTGGTTTTGGCATTTTTTCCACATCTTCGTTCACAGGTTCATCATCATCATCATCATCATCATCGTCTTTTATTTCATGAACTGCTATCAAGTCATTTGTAAGAGGTTGAGGAGATATTATCACAGGTTTCCTGTCATCTTTTTCAGTCCTTCCCTTAATCCGATCAACCAATGAACCTGGAGATGGGTATTTTTTCTTTTTTTGCACCTTCTTTTCAGGGGTCTTTTCAACAGATTCAACTATTGGCTCAATCAATCCCACATCTGGCTGCTTTATTTTGTCACCCCCAGCATCATTCAAAATCCCATCTCCCATGTTTTCAACACCCATCTCAAATTCAGTGTCATCCAACAATGTATCTGAACAAAGTTCAGCCGTGACTTCTAAATTCTTCACCAACCTTTGGTTCTCGGCTTTCAAAGTTATAAGCTCATTATCTTTAACACTCAATTGCTTGTCAAACTTTTCCTTGACATCTTCTATCTATTTCTTACCAGCAGCTACTTGAGATACTAGCATCTCAACCCTGTTTGCAATCCTCTCATTATCACTTCTTAACTTTTTTATCTAGTTGTCCTTTTTGGATAACTCTTCATCACAACTTAACCTCACATTTAAAATTTGTTTCTGCAGATAACCTATGTGAGCAACAAAATCATCAACTTTCTTCCCACTGGGCTTTTCACCTACAGGATCAGTCATATTATCTTTCACACCCACATTTTCTCCTGCAATACCCTTACCCCTATCATTAATAGGAGTTTGTCCGTCATCAACCACATCCCCACTAGTTGTGTTTATATCCTTACACACCATAAGAACATGATCATCCTCATCTCTAAAATTTACACCCGTAGACAATTCTTTATCAAAACCAATATCAAAAGACGGGCATTCAATTGAAAAGCTCTTCTTTCCATAAGAACTGGATCCAACCTCAACACCTTTTGAAGTTGAACCCTGAAATATGACGTTCTGTTTTTCAACCACATTAAAGATCGTGTGTAGTGGTTTATGTCTTGTTGAAACATCAGACGAAACATTGTCAACTGGTTTAGGTGTACCACTTTCTGTCTCAACTGCCGTCCTATCTACGCTTCTGAAATGACGAAGAATCAACAGTTGTTCCTTCTCATCTATTGTAGCCTTCAGCTCGTCAGTAAAAACCTGTTATCACAGAACATCATAACTAATTCTGAATTGCTTGAAAAATTGTAATTAAATCAATGTAATTCCAAATAATATTACCTGGGTTGAACTACTTAATTTGCCATCTGAAAATGCCGAATGCAGTGATCCAGCATCCCATTTCAGGAATCGAGGGAAAGCGGATGGATTAACAGGCTTAACGAGCCTGGTATGCTCGCATATCCAATACTGCATTAAACATATATCACAAGAACTGCATTAAACATATGTAAAGACTTTACTAAAGAGTTGAATCTTTTCAAAAGTCATAAATGAGAAATCTTTTTACCGGTAACATGACTGCACAACCACCTGCCTTTAACTGCTTGCTTCTCCTTAGCTGACGTTTCAATTGATCAATGATGAAAGTATTTCAGTCATACTTGCAAATATTTGAAAAGTTCTCCAAGTACATTGTCAAATGCCACGGGACAGCCGAACTTCGCACTGGGCACAGAACAGACACCAATAGATAACAACATAACAACCTTGCCACATCTTGACTTAATTCAGCATAAGTTCTCCTAACAACAGCCTTCAGCATCGACAGTATTTGATTTTTATACAAAGAATTATAGTACTATGGCCTCGCTTCCATGTCTTCACCAAAACATCTATTAACCCAGGCAGGGTGATGATACTCATCAACCCTCTGTCTGATTTCATCACTCCCACAACTTATTCCAAGTATAAGCTCTGCATCAGACCTAGACAAGAACATCCTAGTTCCTCCAATCACAAAACATTCTGTTTCAAAATCGAATCGCCTAACAATCTCCACTATATCACTCTCGTATTTCTTACACCTCTTCTTTAACACAGCACTAACATTCATGCAAAGTGAATTCATTAGTAGCCATAAGGGAGTCTTTTTCAGTTCCACTATATGCTGCTCTGTAAACACAACGCCTTTCAAATCCTTAATAGGTGTTCTCATATTTGACCTATAGTATGTTTGAGTCAAGTCCACCTCTACTCCCCCTATAAAAGGAATAAAGTAATCATATAAATCTGTGCATATTTAATTTATACAAATAATCCATATTTGAAACTATCTTACCAAAACAGTTCTCAGGTTTGATAGATTCAATCTCTTTGTCCTTCCTTGCTTTCTTTCTACTCCTCTTATATCTTTCAACGTCGCTATCTGCATTAAACATTTCATAATGAAATTCCATTATTATATGACAAAATCTACTCAACCAAACTAGCTTATTACAGATTTTAAAACCAATCTTCAACAACACAAAAAATCATATGATTAATTACCTTCTGTGTAAGAAGTTTGATACTTATTTCTCCTCTTTGCAGTTTCATCTTCACTTTCAAAATCTATACACGTACAAAAACATTAAATGGTTGTAAACTAAATTATCATCTCCTATATTATACCAAATAATCAATTCACTTTTATATCTTTTTTCTATGTTACCTGAATCTGGTTCAACACGGGGAGCTTTGGACTGTTGCTTACCTGGTATTAGTCATAAGTACAAGTACAAAAGGGTAAATTAATACGACGCAATCTATAGAAAGTAAACATTTAATAAGATATTTTATGAAGTATATAAATTCATAAACCTTTAAGTTTTTCTTCCCTCCGTCTTTTTTCAGAAGAACCTGCACATTAACATCATCCATCAACTTAACTTTAACCAATTTTTCTTCTGTGTGAACAATTTTCAAGGAGACGTAGAAATTCTTATCTATATTAGTGTAATTTATCAGTTAATATTCTCGAATCTCTATATATTACCTCTTGTCTCAACACGGTGCCCAACATCATCAGCACAAATCTGTTTTTTGCCCCGTCCTTTACTTGAACCTTCCCCATTGTGCCCACCAGACCTCCTTGTTTTTGCCATATGCACTCAGTAACTGAATATAAAGTTAGTTAAACTTCTTACACTGCAATCATTATTACTACGAATATGAATAAAAAACTTCATAAACATATGTTACCCAGCCTAATTAAGATATACATCTATAATTAATGTGTTTTCACAGTTTCCAACCAATACCCTGCTTTCGTTCATCATAATAAAATTCATAAAAATGTGTTTTCACAGTTTCCAAACAATACCCTGCTTTCGTTCATCATAAGCAAATGCATTTTAACACTCTTCGTCCAATTTTTTGATTTTATCGTCTCAAATCAACATTTGTAACATTATATTTTTTCGTCTAGGGTTTCAAAAGTATATATCTTACTCAACAATATTCATAAAAACCATTCGAAATTTTCACGAAAGACTGAAAAAACATGTACCTACTTCCTAAAACATCTAGTTTTGCTTCATTTGTTTCAAAAAAAAATTGTATTTACATAACAACAGATGAATATACACCGGATAAACCAAGAAAAACACGCATGCAAGTGATCGGAATACCTTTAATTGTTGCTTGAATGAACTTTTTCGCCGAGAAGTTTTTCGCCGTGAACAATGGTGTAGATTCTCTAACCAAATGCAGATTATTTGGGAAATTATTCTCTCAGCTAGAAAGTCAGTCAATTGATTCGAAATTGGAATTCTGAAAACTGGAAGGTGGTATAAAGCGCGTATTTCCAGGATATGCATTAATTCTAAGGATTTGATGTTAATCTGTAAAATTAATTAAATCGAATTATTTTAAAGGGTAAAGGGAAACTATGTCTTATTAGGTGCCATTTTGACTCTAATAGATTAAAAATAACAACCTATTCCTTATTAGATAAAACTCTTAGTGAAATGGCCTTAACAAAAATTTACCCAAACTAAAAAGTGCAACATGGACTAGGGTGCATAACATGCACTCAAGTCCATATAGAGATGTCTATCGGGCTGGCCCTAGCCCTACAGGGCTACACGCTAAATGGGTTAGGGCCTTAACCGGTTCATATTTAACGGGCCTACAATTGTTGAGACCTAACCCTAACCCTAGCGGGCCACGGGCTAAACGGGCCACTAACGGGCTACAATAATTTTTTTTTCATTTAAAATTAAAGGTCTCAATTGGGACGTCCAACAAGCAAATAAACACAATTTTAAAACTCATTGGTCCTCAATATGACCAAATAAACCTAAACAAATATCATAATCTAATAAAAAATAGTAAATAATGACTAATGGATGGTAATAGGTTTTTTAATGATTATAGTTATGGCTATTGGTAAAATGACCCAAAATTTGTTTTAGGTTATTTACTTAAAAAAAAAAAAAAGGAAAAAATGTAACAACTCGGGCTAGCGGGTTGGCCCTGTAGCCCTGCGGGGTGGCCCGGTTTAGCCCACGGGCTAACCGGTCCGGGTAAAAAAAGCTCGGTTTTAAACGGGCCTATAATTCATGAACCCTAACCCTGTATTTTTCAGGGTTAAACGGGCCAGCCCGGTTAGCCCGGCCCGGATAAACATCTCTAAGTCCATAGCAGACCAACCCATTTCTTTTACACAATATTAATAGGTTATACATTTTTTAAAACTAATATTATAGATTTATAGTATTAGAATTATTATATTATATGTTCGGTTAATTATGATCGTCCAAAATTCATATAAGTTTACAAAATTACCCTTCAACACTTACCCTCATTACACTCCACTCATCCCACTTCCCGAATACTATATCATTATCTTTTTAATTTTAAATTGTTCTTATCAAAGAAATGATAATAACAATATATATACCGGGTGAATGGGTTGGTCTGCTATGGACTCGAGTTCATATTATGCACCCTAGTCCATGTTGCACTTTTCAGTTTTACTGACTTACACTTTTTGGTAAATGGTGTTGCACTTTTCAATTATTAAACTGTATAATAATATTTTTAGTAATAATTGAAAAGTGCAAGGGTGCATAACATGCACTCGAGTGCATACTAAACTTTACCGGGTGAATTACTAGTTTACTATAAATAAGGGTTACTACTTACTAGTGAGATTTACACGGAATTAGTAATTTAGTATAGACTAAATGAAATATTTATGTAGAAAGATATATTCAAATATGGAGTATTAATCATATATTATCTGTCAATTCATTTTGTGATTCGTGCCGAAAGAGGAGGGATTTATTGTAAGTTTTGGATTTTTGCTTTAATTTTATTAATTTAGATCTGATTGATTCATTTACGTATTCCTGTCTTCGATTTAGTTTAGCTTTTGTTCTGTTAATGTTTTAAGGGGGCATCGATCAGGCATGAGGGATTTATTTGTATATTTTTTTATTTTTTGAAACAGATTTATTCGAATAGTTAATTATTTACATTAACACTGAATTTTTTTTATCTCTTCTAAAGTTTAATTTTTATATATTGATGATCATTCCTGGGCCGAATTATCATCTAAAAGTCCGACTTTGGTTATAAAGGCGTGTTGGTGAATTGGTTTAGTGTCTTTGCACATGTTAGATTAGGATTTTTTTTTTCGACCTCGGGAAAGATTAACTCCCGTTATTACAAGTGCAAATATGAGTCGGCAGCCCGGCCTTATAGTTTGGTGGGTCTGCCCAACTAAATGAGGAATCGAATCTACGCGCTTCCCTAGCAAAAGTGTGGGCCAAAGCGTTTGCCTCTCTTCTAGTGTAAGCAACCGTCACATTCGTGAAATGGGTCAACAGAGTCCTACAAGCCATAACGTAGTCTCCAAATGTTGAATCTATCGAGTCTCTTGAGTTTATAGCATCGACCACTAGTTTCGCGTCTCCTTCCACAATGCAGTTGTCCTTTGCATTATCCTTCAGCCAAGACAAGGCTTCATAGAAGCCCATAGCCTCCCCCACCTCTACATTCACACACCCTCTAATCCATTTGGTTCTCCCTTGTAGCAGGTTCCCCATCTCGTCTCTAACCACCATTGCCATTCCAGTTTGGTTCGTCTCGCGAAAGACACTACAAAATATTTCCCAAAAGGCATCGGCAAATGGCATCGGCAGGCCGGCCGATGCGAAAAGGGGACGGCATTTAATGCCCGATGCAAAATGGCATCGGCAGTGGCCCCGATGCGAAATGGCATCGGCATTTAATGGCCGATGCAAAATGGCATCGGCAGTGGGCCCCGATGCCATTTGGTAACGGCCCCCCCCCCCCGATGCAAAATGGCATCGGCAGTGGGCCCGATGCCTTCCCCGATGCCCTAATTGAATATAAATTGGCCAAACCCCCTTTCTTCCAGAACGTAACAGCCGCAACCCCCCTCCCCCAAACCTCCAAAGCTTCGAGTTTTACACCTCCCCACTAAAAAATCACCTTCGTTTGCGGATCGAACTCGGTTTTTGGTCATTTGTGTTCTACACTTCGACGGGAGCATTTCTACGGTAATTTTTTTCGTTTTCATTGGTTAAATTTGAAGTTATATGTGTATATATAGTTTTAGTATATATATGTATATATATGCATATATGTTGTATGTATATATAAAATTGTTAGAATTGTTAATTTTTATGCATGCATGTGTTAATTGTAAGAATTTATAAATTGTTAATTAATTATGTTGTGTTAGCTAGGCATGTATTTATATGTAGGTATGTTTTAATAATTAAGTTATATGAATTTATTTGTTAATTAGGGTGTTAGAATTATATTTGTGTTATATGTCTATATGAATTTATTTGTTAATTAGGGTGTTAGAATAATTATTAGAATATAATTAGAATTATATTAATTGATTTTAATAGAGTTGGGAAATGAGACGTTGGTTGTTTTGTTAGACAATGTTATCCAAATATTAATTCTTTAATTATATTCCTTATTTATATTTTAGTGTTAATCGTTACAGTGATGTTCATATATAATGTTTTTTAATTGTTACAATTAATGTTCAATGTTAATAATGTTTTAATGTTCATTTTGACAGATGAGTGGTCGTCGACATGGTTCTGGACATGGCTCTGGGCAGGGTTCTTCTGGACAGGGTGCTTCTGGACATGGGCGAGGTAGAGGTAGAGGTAGAGGAGAGCCGGTGGATGAGACACCGACTGTGCAGATACCACAGGGTTTTTATATGCCCGATATGACTTCGATAATGTTGCCCCAGATCCCCGGAATGAACCCACATTCCTATTACACTCAGGTGCCTCAGTTGCCTCATATGGTTCCACATCCACAGGAACAATCCCCTCCACCGATACATTCGCCAGTTAGACCTCCGTCTGTCGGGACACAGGCCAGCATGTCGACTGATGCACCCGACAGTCGCATCCGACTATTTATCTACCGGGATACGTAAGTGTATTATATTTAAATTTCATTAGACGTATGTATAACATGTTTATTAATAATTTTTTATTTATTATAAAATACGTGTAACAGGTTGATGCCTTCAAATTTAATTTCGAGGACGATCAGATCGATAATGTACCGGAATATGGAGCTTGGTGCACACACCTGGGCTTTGGTATCACCCGGCACGGTACATCGGTGGTGGGATACATTCCAGGTATAAAATAACTTTACATTAACATTTTGTTATATTGTTATATTAATTCGTTAATTAATTTTTTTTTGCAGACCGAGGTCAGGTGGGACCCTAAAGCCACATCTTCTACAGAGGTGTACCGACTCTTTCTTCAAAGAGCTGCAAGTCGGTACACTAACATGTTATCAAAAATCAAGAAGGCGTGGGTGAGGGATAACAAGAGGCCGAGGTGGGATGTGAATGTTTGGAACGACTTAGTTCGTCACTGGAACAATACCGAAACAATTAAGAAGAGCGAGCAGGCTCGTAAGAACCGCTTATCCGAGCCTAGAGGTCCGGGTACTGGCCATGGTACTCATAAAGGCGGAGCTCGTGGAGCAGCAGAGGTCGCACGGCGCATTGTAAGTATTTGTGGTCAATTATATATAATTAATTTTAGTTAATTATTTAGTTTATTTATTCGTATATGTCTTCGATTCAAAATACAGGAGGAGAGGATGGGACGCCCTGCATACGACTGGGAGATAGTTGAATATTACCACCGTTACGAAAACGGGACATACACTTGTGGCCATATGGGTGATTTACTTGTAAGTGTGTACATATATATATACACATATAACAAATATATATTTAATTGTACTTGAAAATGTATTAACCCACTTTTAAATGTGCACGTATAGGACCAGATACATGACGAGCTCACCAATAATACTACAAGAGATCCGTCAGATGAACCTAGTTCAGAGGATGGTTCCCAGGCCCCACCTATACCCGAGATGTCTGAACTGTACGTGAAGAAGGTCGGCAGGTCTCATGGACGTATTAGGGGCCTTGGACAAGTAGGCAAGAACAGACGGGTCTCCTCCGGTCCTGGCGAGACGTCAAGTGGTACGGCTTATGGACGATTCACCCAGGAAGACATGAACAGGAGGATTGCTGAAGAACGGAGAGTCAATGAAGATAGAGAGCAACGCTTACTGGAACAAATGCGGCAGCAGGAGGAGCGCTTACGCAAGCATTTTGAGGAGCAGCTTGCAATGATGATGGGACAGATGGGTGGCCGGATGGGTCAGATGGGTGGGATGGGTCAGATGGGTGGGATGGGTTGGGAGTCGAGGCCGCCGATGCCGTCGGGGGCGTCGCACAACGTTCATGATAGTAGTCAGGTTCAGGATCGGGATGATACTGAGGATGATGGTGATGGTGATGGTGATGAGGAGTGATACATTTTTATATTACTTTGTTACGTGTGATGTTATTATATTACATTAACGTTGAGGATTAATTTTTATTTTAATGTTGTGTGTGATGTTATTTTAATTGACGGGAACATGCTAATTATGATTATAATTAATGTTGTTTGTGATATGATGTTATTTTAATTGAAAATGAACTAGAGAATAATTTTATAATAGATGAAAATATTTTTAATTATATGGATAAGTGAATTCATATTTTTAAATGGATAAGTGAAAATAATTATATATATTTAATGTTATGAATTGAAAATTAGAATGAATTTAAATGATGTGATTAGAATAAATTTAAATGTATAAGTGAAAATAATTATATTCAATGTTGTATGTAATTATAATGTTGTGAAATTAAAAATTAGAATGAATTTAAATAGTGTGAATTGATACCGTAAATAAATTATTTAATTTGAAAAACATAATTTAGAAATAATTATGATATGCTTTGATAAATAATTTAATAAGCAACAATTAAAGTTAGAATGGATTGAATTAATTAAAGAATTAAAATGTTGTAAATTGAGGATTAGAATAAATTTAAATAGTGTGAATTGATACCGTAAATAGATTATTTAATTTGAAAAACATAATTTAGTTAATTTGAAAAACATAATTTAGAAATAATTATGATATGGTTTGATAAATAATTTAATAAGCAACAATTAAAATTAGAATGGATTGAATTAATTAAAGAATTAAAAACTCAAATTAAATTGAATATATATTAATTGCATTCACAACATGTCGACTAAAAGCTCCTAGCCTAAACGGCACACAGGGGGCGCTCAAAGGCCTTCGAGACCGCGAGGTCCCGAGTTCGAACCCCACAAATCGCGAAAATGGCCAGATTTCCGAAAAATGGGGTGGCCCAGCGGTGGGGGTGGGTGTTGGTGGCCTATCGACCTGGGTTCGAAACCCAGTTTCGGCTTTTTTTAATTTTAATAAAAAGGCATCGGCAAAATGGCATCGGCAATAGGCCCGATGCAAAATGGCATCGGCAGTGGGCCCCGATATGCGAAATGGCATCGGCAGTGGGCCCCGATGCCATTTGGTAACGGCGACCTGCCGATGCCATTTCGCATCGGTTTTCCCCAAATCCGATGCCATTTAAATGGCATCGACCATATTGGCATCGGCACACTGCCGATGCCTTTGCCGTTGCCTTCATCTTTGGGGACGGCAGATCCGATGCCTTCCCCGATGCCTTCCCCGATGCCATTTCTCCATTATTTTGTAGTGAGAATGCGGCATCTGTGTTAATTTTAATGAGCCCTGACGGCGGGGGGTGCCAAGCCATACATTTTCGCGCACTAGCTCGGTGTGTGGTGTTGCCTCGTGTCCCCTGTTTTCCAGAAGCTATCCGATTGGTGGACTGCGTGGACTGGCGAGTTGTGAGAAGTTGTCAAACTTGGGCGTTTCTTTCTTTCCATATCTGCCACCAGATCATGCCGAAGCTTGCAGCCACTACTTGTGTCGGACCTCCAACCATTTCCAGGATAAATTCCCGAATTGTTTGTGCCCTGCTAGCACAGTCCCAGATTTTCGTCCATAGTCCAGCGGCTTCCCAGCATGCTCGAGCAAAATCGCACCTGATGAATAGGTGCCAAGCATCCTCAGTTCCATGTTCGCATAGCACGCAAGCGGTCTCCGTCACTACCCGCTTGGCAAATAAGTGGGTTTTCAATGGCAAGCACTCCCGCCCTGCTCTTCATAATGTATCCTTCACCTTAGGCGGGACATGTAACCTCCATAAAGAATTCCAGTCCCCTTCGATTCCCAAATTAGGGTCTGAATTTTTAAATCCCAAATATTCACTTAACTAGAAAAGATCAAACAAAATACTCCATAAAAGACATGACATTTTAAGTAAGAAAAATAAAAGAAAATTTAAATTACACGCCACACTAACATTTACCCGTTAATTAGTTTACCTCATATTGCAAATCAATTTCAAAATTTATACAAACTTACATAATTAAAATAAAAAAATGTAAAACATTTGTACAAAAAAAAATCAACTAAATGGACTAAAATAACTTTAATTCTGAAATTTTTGTACTGTCGTTAAATTAAAAACCTTGAAATATTAATTAATGAGGCGATATATAAATGCTAAAATATTAGTAAAATTTATATGTCTTGTCCTTATTAATTTTTATAAATTGAATTTCATAATTAGTGTTTATTGAAAGTGCTCGAGGTGCATCTGTCATCAGTAAAAAATTAAATGTTCACCCAAAATATTCTTATAATTTATTTAAGCATTATTGAATTGTGTTTTATATTTTAATTTTAGATTATTGCAGTGTATATTATATGCTATATATATATGCTCAGAAAAACAGAAGAAATGGCAGAACATGTTTTTCTTTTATTTTAAGGCAAAAACTACAGGTATTTTGAAAATTTAAATACATTTTATTTTAATTTCACTCTCATCAAATCAAATTTGGCCTTAACTAAACCCACATTACTCATCTTTATTATATCTACATATGCAAATTTATCTTCATTAAAAAAGAAAATGAGGGCGGCTTTTGACTAATAATAAAGATATATATAAAAGTAAAAAGAAAAAAAAATCTAAAGTTATAAATTTTTATCCACTCTCTATGCCTTTTTCAGCTTTTCCATCCTTTTTGTATTTTATTATTTTTTAATTCATTTTTCCTTTCTACCTTTTCTCCTTTTATATTAAATTTTTTTGCTTTTATTTCCCACCTCTCTTTTGCTCTTTCTTTTTAGGGATTATAGTTTTTTTAGTCCTTTAAGTTGGACTAATTTTGAATTTGGTCCTGATAGAATACACATTTTGATTTTGGTCCCATAAGTTGGCCGAAATTTTGAATTCAGTCCAATTACTACCATTGTAGGTAAATAAACCGGTCAAATTCTTAGCCCGTGTGCAATTCAAATCAACTGTGAATTTGCTCATGTGCAGAAAAATGCAAAAATCAGTGGATTTGACCGATTTATTTACCTCAAATTGTAGTAATTGGACTGAATTCAAAATTTCGACCAACTTATGAGACTAAAATCAAAATGTGTATTCTATCGGGACCAAATTCAAAATTAGTCCAACTTAAAGGATTAAATAAACTTTAATCCCTTCTTTTTAATTTGCATTTCGTTTTGCCTTTTTGGCTTTTTTCTCTCTTTCTACTCTATTTCTCCCATATTTCGGCATGTTTTGCTTTTTATCATTTTTTTCCCTGTTTTACTTTTTTTTCTCTCACATTTTCTCAGCCTTCAATGCTTTTCCCTCTCATTATGCCGTTTTGTTAATTTTTCCCCAATCTTCATTTTTTTTCATCACTTATTATTGCTTTTTTTTTATTCATTTTTCCATTCTACCTTTTTTTAACCCCTTAATTATTTTACTTTTTCCTTCCATTTATGTTCCATCTTTGCCTTTCAGCCTAAAGTGATATAAAAAAAAACCGGAAAGATGGCACATAAAAACAAGAAAAAAGGGCAGCAATAAAGCGGCTATAGAAGGTCGAAAGAAAAAATAAATTAAAAAATGCAGGAAATGCGTAATGTGATTAAAAGAAAAGGCAAAATGAATTAAATTAGCAAAAAAATGCATACTGTGGGAAAAAAAAAAAAGCAATAAAAGGTCGATAAATGAAAAAAAAATTAAAAAGGGAAAAAGGTGATTAAAAAGGCAAAAAGATTAAAGAACAATAAGTAAAAGATTTTTAAAAAAAAGCAGAAGGAGAAAAATAGCAAAAAGAAGCAAAAACAGACATAAAGGGAAGCGTTAAAAAAAAAAGGTATACAGGCAAATTGAATTAAAAAAAAAATAGATAGGCAAATTGAATTTAAAAAAAATACACACAAATTAAGTGCAACACAATTTTTAATGAAAAGTGTAAGTCATTATAATTAAAAAGTGCAATACAATATTATTAAAAAGTACAAATCAGTATAACTAAAAAGTGCAACACAATAATAATAAAAAAAGTAAGTTATTATAACTAAAAAGTGCAACACATTATTATTTAAAATTGTAAGTCAGTATCACAATTTTCTAATGATAAGTGTAAGTCAGTAATCAAGTATAACAGAAAAGTGCAACACAATATTAATAAAGAAAAATGCAACACTATATTATAAAAAAATGCAAGTTAGTATCACAATTTTTAATGAATAGTGCAACACAATATTAATGAAGAAAAGTGCAACACGATATTATTAAAAAATGCAAGTTAGTATCACAATTTTTAATGAAAAGTGTAATTAGTTATTATAACTGAAAAGTGCAACACAATATTACTAAAGCGTGTAAGTCACTATAAATGAAAATATTATTTTAAAGTGTAAGACACTAGAATTGAAAAGTGCAACATCATATAATTAAAAGGTTTAATATTAACATTACCAAAAAGTATAAGTCAATATAAATGAAAATATTTATTAAAAAGTGTAAGTCACTGCAATTAAAAAAAAAAAAAAAGTCAACAGTAACTCGAGTATACATAAGACTCATCCAAAAAAAACATACATGGGTTAGAAAGTTGAATTGACTGTCAACTAAAGCAAAATAACCTACAAACAAAGGCAAAGCCCAAAACAAAAATCCACCCATGTATAAAACTTTAAGGCCTAAATTATTTTCAACATAAAGAAGAGACTAAACCGAATAGTGAAATCTGCTCGAAGATTCCAGCCAATTGAAGTTTCTAAAATTGCTAAAAAAAATCAAAATCATCATAAAAATTATGTCGGCGACGTAACTGGTACATATGCTCAAACCCATGGAAGAAACTCAATTAAAATGAAATTAAATTATTGGTGCAAACAAAAATTACTACGTCGTGGCCAAAATAAGATTCTAATGAGATACCCCAAGCCCAAACAACAAAGATAAACCTTGAAAGACTAGCTAAAACCAAACGATCTACACAAACGCAACAATTTGTAAAAATCAAGAACTCATAACTCGCTCAAAGGATGAGTTATCGAGTAGAATTATTTGTAAAACGTCTTTAAAGAGACAACCGTACACTGGAACTGAAGTTAAAACATTGAAAGATGTCGGTAAATATAATTCTCAATCGAAACAGGACCATAGATCTCCATAAACCCAACAACAAACAATTGATGTATCAGATTTGAAAACGCCCAACAATAAAAGGAAATACTAATTTGAAATTTAATTATGAGAAAACAAATGAATACTCATTAACTCGATAAACCGTCGCAACCGATGGAGTTGAAACCCCCTTCTCTATATGACGATCCTTGACCGCAATCAAAACAGGTTGGAAGAATAGTTTTTCTTCCGCCCCCTCCCATTCCCTCCCCTCTAAGAGAGTTTATATATATATATTAAAGAAGGCAAATATGTGTGTACCAGTTACATACGTGTAATTGAATCTCATTTTTTAAATGTGTTGGATAATACCCATGGGCTGAGTTTTCAAATAATTCACAAGTATTTGCCCCCTCATTTTTTATGAGTTCACCCCCATTTATTAAAAAGAAAATTACATGTAAAAGAATTATATTACTCTTTTATTAATTAAATTACAACTTATTAAATCACATATTATACCGTTTTTTAAATTTTCAAAAAAAATTATCGGAAAAAAAAATTACTAGAAAAAAATTTAGGTTTCAACGGTTCAGCTCCTTCCTGCACGGCCTTGATTTTCAGGAGTGTAAGTCTGAGTCCTCGCTGGTTTACTTCTTTTGGAGATCTTCTGTTGTTTTTCTCCTCTTGTATGTGAACGACATCATCGTAACGGGGAATGACCCATCCTTGCTTGCTTGGTTCATTGCTCGTGCGCACAAGGAGTTCGCGCTCAAGGATCTTGGTCGCCTCAATTACTTCTTGGGCTTGGAAATCTCTTACACCTCGTCGGGTCTTTTTGTTGGACAGTCCAAATATGCTTGCGAGATACTTGAGCGAGCAGACCTTTAAGACTCCAAGCCTATTGCCACTCCCTTGGCCGCGGGCGAGACTCTTGTCAGCACTGGTGATCCGCTCTCGGATCCTACTCTCTATCGTTCTTTGGTAGGCGCCCTTCAGTATCTCACTATTACTCGACTTGATCTCTCCTTTTCGGTGAATCATGTCAGCCAATTCCTTCATGCTCTTACCATGGACCACTCACTACAAAAAACACCTCAATTAACAACCAATTAGAGACCGTAAAAATGGTCTCTAAACGCATTAGAGACTGTTTTGAGACCGTTTTTGGTTGGTCACTATTAGGTTCGTTTTAAATATTTTGAGACCGTTTTCATGTATCGGTCTCAAATTATAGACCGACTTTTTTAGGTCTCTAAATTGTAGCGGTCTACAAACAGTCTTAAACAATTGGTCGGCCCGAACTTTTTTCGGGCCCTGAGACGGTCTCAAAACGGTCTTTAATTTTTAGAGACCGCCACATCCGGTATCGAACCCCGACTCACGAGACCGAACTAAACCCACACCTGACCCGAATCGAACCCACACCCGCTCTGACCCACCTGACCCGACCCGAACCCACACACCGCCCTGACACACCTGACCTGAACCGACCCGAACCCACACCCGCCCTGACCCGACCCACCCGACCTGAACCGACACACCCGACCCCACCCCCATACCCACCCACACCCACTTTATTTAAATGACCATTTATTTGGTCTTGGTGGGAATTGATCCCGGGTGGATGGGTGCCAATTACTGGGCACCCACCACTTTGACAAGTAATTGTCTTGTGTAATTTTTAAAATTAATTATATATATATATATATATTAATTAATTTCTTTATTATATACTCTCTCCATCCCACTATAAATTCCACAATGAGTTTCTCATTCAATTTTTTTTTTCATATTATTTTTTCTCTTCTCCTTCCCTTTCTCAATCACATCACTTATATTTTATTTATAATTTTATTATATTTAATCACATACTCATCTAATATTTTTTCTCATCAATTTATTTCTCTCATCTTTTAATATTCTAGTATCAATTATTTCAAACAGAATCTCAAAATAGAAAAACCCAAAAATTACCTTAACTTAATTTCGGTGGAGACGATTGATAACCAACAGGCGGCATCAGCGATATCTTCTTAAGAACAGGGACGGAGTTGGATTCGTCGCGGCTAGAGCCGACAATTTGGGCCCGATCCGATGGGCTGGCTCGGTTAACCCGAAACATAGTATGGGTTGGACTCTAAAATTAGAGGCCCATATAGAACTGGGCCTATTTGGCCTGACCCGATGGAACCAGTGGGCCTAATGGGCTAGGCTAAATTTGGCCCGCTGGCCCATGGACAGCACATTTGGCCCGATCAATATTTTTTCTTTAAACAAATAGATAATTAAAATAAGTAAAGTATTTTATATTTAAATATTGTTGTGTTTTTATTTTATTTTGACTTTGAAATTTTAACTTGTGAATTATTTATAATTTTATTTGAAGTTGTTATAGAGTGTAATGTTATACTGATTATGACCGTTTGTGAATTATGTATACTTAATACTTTAGTATTGCATATTTTTAATTATTATTATTTGTATAAATAAAAATTATATGTGAGTATGTGACCAATACAACATTTACATATATAATTTCATGGGCTGGGCTGGCCCGCTAGTCTAGTGGGCTAGGATGGGCTAGGTTGGGCTCACATTTTATAGGCCTGACAAATTCATGGACCGGCCTGACCCAACACACGAACATCGGTTGGCCAGATGGGCCGGGCCGGATGGGCCAATTTGCTAGCTCTTATCGCTGCAAGAGAGCAAGAGAGAATTGCGAGGGCCGTGAGAAATTGCATAGGGTGAAAGTGAAAGAGGCGGTACAAATGAACTAGGGTTTATAGACGGGTTACAAACGGGTTTATAAACGGGTTAGAGACCATATTCACAAAACGGTCTCTAAATGAGCGGGCAAAAATGGCGGTCAAAATAAAATTTGGGAATTGGAATTCTTAATACCAATTAAAGACCGCTAATGCGGTCTCAAAACAAAATTTAAAATCAGAAATTTAATTTCGGGTTAGAGACCACCAATACGGTCTCTAAACGGTTTAAATACATAAAATTAAAGACTGAAATGAAATCGGTCTCAAAATTCGTAATTTTTTCAAAATGGTCTCAAACCAGTCTTTATTTGAGACCGTTTTATGACGGTCTCAAAACTTTGGTCTCTAATTTAAGCATTTTTTGTAGTGACTTCTCGTCAGTGAAGCGAATCCTTCGCTATGTCAAACACACAATCAATTATGGTCTCTCTTTCACTCGCCGACCAGACTCCTCCGTGGTCGCCTATTCCGACGCTGACTAGGCTCGCTGTGTGGAGACTTGTCGTTCCACCTATGGTTACTCTATTTTTTTGGGTGGGAATCTTGTATCTTGGAGTGCCAAGAAACAGCCTACAGTTGCTCGCTCTAGTTGTGAATCGGAGTATCGCGCCTTGGCTAACGCAGCTGCCGAGGTCGTTTGGCTCACTAATCTTCTTCGCGAGCTTCGTGTTCCGTCACCTGCTCGCCCTATCCTTCTCTTGGATAACAATAGTGCTCTCGTCCTCAGTCAGAATCAAGTGGCTCACAAACAGGCAAAGCACATCGACTGTCATTTTGTTCGCAAGCTGGTAACTGCGGGCAAGTTATCAACTTTATGAGTAGTGAAGTTGCTTTTTAGTATGAATAAATTAATGACATTTGATGTAATATTGTGATGTTTTGAAGGGATAATCAATTTTTTTTTTTTTTTTTGCTATTTTAAGTATAAGTCCTTAAGTAAGAGACGCTAGAAATAACAAAATCTGTCACTAAGTAAGAGATGCAGATTGTTCTATCAACTCCTTTCCATTTTGATATGTCGCAACTTTCAATTTTAAGTAGAAATTTTTTGTTATTTTTTCGTTCATACGTAGTTCATACATTTGATTTCATTTCAAATATGAAGTTGGATAAAATTTCATGTGATTAAGTAAATAGAATAGAAATTTCATCAATACTAGAAGTGTCGATCTAATTCGATGAAGAATGTACTTAATAATATAATGGATTTTTTTTATAAATGGGAAATTCAGAATGCGGGAATGCAAATGAGACAATGTCTACAATATGTCAATACCTACTCCCCCGTCCACAAAATCTAATCTCATACATTTGATGAAAACCATCACTTTATCGTCACTGTTCAATCATCACTCAATTACTCAAATTGTCATTCACCATTACTTACTAACAAGTCAATTACTTTATTTGTAATGAACCCACAATACACTACAATATCATTATTTTATCTTTTTTTTTAACAAGTGCTCATCTGAACTAGATTTTATGGATGAATAAAGTTATTTTTTTAATGAAATAATTAAGAGAAAAAATTATTTACGACCCGTAACTTTTACCTTTTTTGAAAAACGTCCCAAAATAGTTAAAATTTTAATTTACGTCCCATAACTTTTTTAATTGTTTAATTTACGTCCAATTTCGCCGGAGTTGAAAAAATTTATCGGAAATTAATCCCCAAATTTTATATAGAAACGACGTCGTTTTAGTCACTCCGACGTAAATGGGATGTAAATTAAGCAATTAAAAAAATTATGGAACGTAAATTAAATTTTTAACTAAAACAGAACGTTATGCGAAAAAGATAAAAATACTCAAGAAATGAGTACATTTCACTATAAAATTAATCTAACATTTTAATATTTATTAATATTTATATTTATTAAACAAATAAAACTATAACATCTATTCTTTTCTTTTTTTTGGTATTAATTAATTAATCGAAAAACTATAGCATCTATTCTTTTCATTGAGAGATTACATTTTAAACAAGATATATAGAGGGAAAAAAAATCTCCATGAATGAGTAATCTCTCAAAATTTTGAATAAACAATTCATTCAATTAATATTTCAACTTATTACATTGACATAATAACTTATATATAATGAAAAATTTATGTAAGAACTATTCTATTTAAAGAAAGTATTTAATAGTTTAAAATAATAAAATTTAATTGAATAAATTGTGAAAGTCCTAAATTTAATTAAATGTAATCCCTGATACAAGGAAAAATTAAATTCTAATTTATAGGTGGGCCGAAATCAAACTTCTGAAATTAAAAAAAAATCAATTTTTCTTAAATTAAGCATTAAATGAAATTTCTTAATGCAAATTTATATAAATTAATTACCACTGGAAAAGGACTGCATTTAAACAAATAAAACTATAGCACCTATTCTTTTCTTTTTTTTGGTATTAATTAATTAATCTGAAAATTATATTAATAAATATAAATATAATTTTAATAACTGTTTGTTAAATATATATATACAAGTTTAATAAATATAAATATAAGTTTAATCTAAATTAAATTCAGGTGTTTGTTGTTCATTTATATTCTGAAAAAAATATATTTATATTTATTAAACTTATATTTATTAATATAATTTTTCGATTAATTAACAAAAAAAAAAAATAGATGCTATAGTGTTATTTGTTTAATAAATATAAATATTAAAATGTTAGATCAATTTTATAGTGAAATATATATATTTGTTGAGTATTTTTATCTTTTTCACATAACGTACTGTTTTAGTTAAAAATTTAATTTACGTCCCATAACTTTTTTTTAATTGCTTAATTTACGTCTCATTTACGTCAGAGGGATCAAAACGACGTCGTTTCTATATTAAATTTGAGGATTTTCGGCGAATTTTTTTAACTCCGGCGAAATTGAACGTAAATTAAGCAATTCAAAAAGTTATGAGACATAAATTAAAATTTTAACTATTTTAGAACTTTTTTTTTAAAAGGTAAAAGTTACTGGAGGTAAATATTTTTTTTTGTCAAATACTGTAATTAATAACATTAAACGAATTCGATATTTTTTTTTCAATTCAACACCAATAACTCGTGAACAACTTAATTTGATTAATCCCTATTTGCACTCCACAAAATAAAATATAAAAAAACAATTCTCCAAAAAAAAAAAAAAAAAAAAATACTACACACCGTCTGCCTTTAAGAGCGAATAATAAGAGTATGTATTCAATTGAAATTCTATTAATTTTTTTGAACTTTAAAAAGTATGTGAATTTAGAAAATTCATAGAGTCCATGCATAGTTTTGTGTGATTTTTTTTATTGATTTGTATGAATTTTCATAAACTTGACCGGATTGTGAAATAGGGCCGCACTTATGTAGTGGGTTTGACCGGTCAAACAAATATTTCCTTAAAAATCGCGGAAAAGTCGCGCGCAGGAAGCTAACAGGATAACGGGTTTCAGGTCTGTGTTATTATAAATGTAATTATATGTTACTGCAAGACCAAATATTTGTACTTACAGTAACACATATTTGTTCTTAATCCGTGTTACTATAAGTACAATTATATGTTACTGTACGAGCAAATATGTGTTACTGTAAGGACAAGTAACACACAATTGGCTTTTGAGTAACACATATTTGACCTTAAAGTAACACAGAAAAATGTGTTACTATATAAACACAAGTGTATTACCTTATTCAGAAAGATATGTTACTGTATAAACAAAACGTCATTATTGAGAATGAATGATATACCCACATTAAAAAAGACGAAGAACAATAATTGAAAACACAAAAAACACAACCATGTTGAATAATATATCGATCGCTACAATTACAAAAACAACAATTAATTGGAATAAATTTATTGTTGATTTTTTCTCATTAATTCATTCAAAAAACAAAAATAATTTATTAGCTTGTTTCGTGATTGGCAGATCAGAAATCTGAACTGTTTCTGATATTTTTTTTTAATTATTGAACCCTACAGATCTCTCTCAGCGCGCAGAAGATAAGGCATCGCAAAGAAGGAGAAATCTGCCGCGCGTAGAAGATATGGCATCGCGAAGAAGGAGACGGCGCAGAAAAGAAGGCAGCGCAGAGAAAAGCAGAGGAGTGACCGGTGGCGCAGAAAACAGAGGAGAGAAGAAGACGGGATACCGGATGAAAACATAAGAATATGTCATATTGCACCATAAGACTATGGTGAAATATTGTATAAAAATTTTTGGCTGTGAAATATACTTTTTTTTTTTTTATTATTGACTTACATAGATTTTTCATAAACTCCGGCGCTGTGATGTAAATGTACATGAAACACACTTGTATATGCTTCGGATTCGTTCTAATGTATTATGCTCCGGACCCATCCCGAACCCCGTACGGGTTCTAGATAGTCTCCCGGTGCCCCGTCCCGTGAGGGTCGGATCGGACCTGCCTCGTTTTTTCACATCATGTTGAATTTATTTAAGTTGTTTCTCACAGTTGAAAACAATATTTTTCATGCATATATACATAAACAATTCACAATAATATAAATATTTTTCATGTTATATATATATATTTTTTTATTGGTAAAATACTGTTTATATATATATTTTTATATATATATATATATTATATACGATATAAAGTTTATATAATAATTCAGGTTATGTCGTCGGATACTCGTGGGTCGGACATAAGACTCAAATCCAATCCGTTCATATACGGGGCGGGGCAAATCCAATTCGTGGGACGGGATGGGTTAATATTTTTTTTTTTGAATTACATTAAATACCCTTTTTCCCCTCCCCATGACTCGAACCCAAGATCTAAAGCCTAGGTAGTGGTGCTCTAACCACTTGAGCTATCTAACTTCGTCGAGATGGGTTAATATTGACATCTAATCTTTAGAATTCTTTTACCTTTCATGCTCAAAAAATCTTTAGAATTCTTCAAGAGAATCCGTTGAAATATCTGATTTAGAAAAAAAAATTTAAGTGTAATTGAAATCTTTGATTTTTAGAAAAGATTTTGACAGGGCCAATCCCAATTATTTTGACAATTCTTCCCGCGAAGTCGATAGGAACCCGCAAACCCTGGTACATTGGAAAGAAATGAACAATGGCTTAATAGTTCCTTTTCCCTTGTCTGAATGGTAAATAACCTCCTACTCCTCTTAGTTCCTCCCTCGGCATAACAGAGTTGCTGTGGATCGGAAACTCCGATCCTCTGTTTCATGGTGAAGATCTCCTCTCTCAAAAATAATTATTTGTTGAATCTCATTAATGACTGAAAATCCTTAATTTCCCAAATCTAGTTAATAATCGGTAAATTCTCTATTTACCTTGTTGCATCTCTTAACTTTTAATCGTGTAACAAGTTTTTGAATTTATTTTGGTTGTGTGTTGTATTTAGGAGTATCTTCGTGTTTCTCATTTATTAGGTTGTTGGATATGATAACCTTGCAACAAAGAGATAAAAGCTTGAGACTAGAAGAACATTGGCCAAACATGTTGATGATTGATTCAAGGTAAAGTAAATAGTACTGGGTATTAGATTTGTTGTTAAAACCATTATATATCCTCAACTCTGATCGAAAAGCATTACACTTGTTAATCATCAGAGAACATTCTTCTTAACGGTAAAACTTGTAGAATTTTAACAGAATTGCGAGAAGATCGTCACTGAGATTCAATAAGTCGTGCCTTCAATCTTGTGATTTAGAGTCTACTATTATCTGTTTGTTGAAATTGTGAAACAATATTGGAAACTCTCATTTCGTGCATTAGAAGAATGAAATGTCTTTGAAGTGTCTAGATTTTTTATATTTCCTTGACAAACTCTTTTACTAATTTAGGTTATTTGCATAGTTGAATTTTCAATCGTTTTTATCAATGCTAGCTTAGGGCTAATGTTGTCAGTCCTAATTAAGAAGTGTTGGGATTTAGCTCAAGTGTTGTTTTGGCCATTGAGCCTTCACACAAGGGCCCAACTTATTGGTGCCCTAATTCTTGGCAGCCTTTCCATTTATACTGAGTCACCCTCTCCATGATGTAAACGTGAGATTGGAGAACAGTAAGGGTGAAGTGCTACCCATCTTTGTGTTTGGTTATCTCCATTATATCCCGATACAATCCCGACACGTGTCTGAACCCATCTAAGTGACCCGAGTGAGTGGAGGCCGGCGGCACCGAAATCCAACAATGGTATCAGAGCCTGGTTACGCCGTCGGCCGCCTGCCTCCGCCATTTATCGAGTTATTGCCTTTGTGTTCTCCAATTTCAGATCTTTGTGTGTTGGCGTCCTTGTTCGCGCTCATTTCAGATCGAGCGCCGTCGCCGTTGCGCCACCACCTCTTCCCAGAAACAGATCGTGCCTCCACCACGTCCGCCATCTTCGTGTACGGCCAGATCGGCCGATTGCCGCCGCTCCTAGCCTGTTGCTCAGCCCTGTCCGCCGCGTCGAATCCCCTCCGTGTGCAGCCTCCACCGTCATCGCTCGTCGCCTTTAGCAGCGCCGCCGAGTCGCGTGTCACGTCGCGCCGCCCCTGCTCGCCTGAAGCTGTCAACGTGAGAAGATCCCCTCTGCGCCGCCTTGCTGTTGCCGTCCGCGCCGATGGCTTTGGTGGTTCCACCCGCTGTTGGTAAGAAAGGTGTGCTTCCTTCCTTTTGCTTGGGTCGCGTGTTGCTGCAGCAGGTAGGAAAGGTAAATTTTTCCTTCCTAGTTTTTGTTTCTGCCGACGAAAGGTATGTGGAGAGAGTAAATTAATTTTATTTTATTTTCTGCTGTACGGTCAGAGGGTTTATTGTTTTTTAAATCTATTTGAGTTATGGGCCCAATGTTTATTACTGGTGTTGGTGTAGTATAATTTTAACTGATCAGCTGGTGCAATTGTTTTAGCTTCTGCTAATTGATTGGATTGATTTGGGCAATGGGTTATGTGTCTGCTAATTATTTGGCAGTGGTTTAATTTCTTAAATTATTTTATCCCTGTGTAGATTTTAGGATATCTTTGTGATTTTATTTACGTTTGTGTGCATTGTAAATGTTATTGCTTCCACTTGTTCTCTGTGATATTTTTCTTTGTGCCCAGTGTCTTTGTGTATTTATCTTTGTGAGGTTTCTTTCTGCAATTTTTATAAGTGCTTTGTGGTTAATCCCTTGATACATGTAATTTGCTTGTTTGGTGTCTTTGTGGTTATTTTCTTTGTGCTTATATCTTTGTGTTGCTCTGTGATTTTCTTTGTGATGCATGAGTTGATGATGGGCCAGTGGGAAGGTGGGGGAATAGTTGCATGATTATACTTGTGGATTTTGTGGGAATTATTAGTATATGTTTATATGTATGTGTGTTATGCATAACTTCATACATTGTGGTTTCATGTTTTCCCCCTACCCCATATTCATCTAGTTGCATGTTAGTATCTTGAGCATGTTTTTTTTAGCTTTGTGTCTTGATCTTTGTGGCATTCTTTGAGTGTTTCTTCAATGCATTCTTCTTTTTGTGTGATTATGAATGATTGATTGCTTCATTGTGTTTGGAGATCATTCCTAGTAAGGTGGAGTGATTTTATCTTTGTGAGTGATGTATACTTTATGATATCATGTCTTTGTGCCTTTGTGTTTCCCTTTGTGAATGCTCCGAGTGAGGTGGAGCTTGTCTTTGTGTTTCTCTTTGTGAATATTTGTGATTTCTCCAAGTGAGGTGGAGCATTGTCTTTGTGTGTTTTCTTTGTGGACTAACTTCTACATACGTGGACAAACTTCGTGTGTTTCTTTGTGTGTTGTCTTTTGCAGGTACGTGGAAGTGGGTTGGGCGATGATGACAAAATTGTTTGTGGATTGTGGATTGTAGTTGGGGATGGCAAAAAAGGTGGAGAATGTTGGGATTTAGCCCAAGTGTTGTTTTGGCCATTGGGCCTACACATAAGGGCCCAACTTATTGGTGCCCTAATTCTTGGCAGCCTTCCCATTTATACTGAGTCACCCTCTCCATTGACAGGACACGAGAGAGGCGTGATGTAAACGTGAGATTGGAGAGTGGAGAACAGTAAGGGTGAAGTGCTACCCATCTTTGTGTTTGGTTATCTCCATTATATCCCGATACAATCCCGACACATGTCTGAGCCCGTCTAAGTGACCCGAGTACGAGTGGCGGCCGGCGGCACCGAAACCCAACAAGAAGAATCAACTGCCAGTTTCCAGCTCTTAAAAATGCAATTTACAGAATTATTTATGAAATATGTTATAAATAACATCACCTAAATAATGGATCTACTGGCAAACGGTGTGGCTAAAGAAGATGGTGACACTATGTACATGACTTTAAGATATATTCCCAGCTCAAATAAATAAGAACTTAATTACATGTTTTATTAATAACATATGCCTCTAGTACCTGGACCAACTGTATTGACCATCAACTTAAAGAAATTTCCAGCAAGGCCTTTCAATGTTGTACTTGATATGGTCTGGACGATCAATAGGCCAGCATCTGATATTCCAAAACCTTCAAGATCAGTAGAATTTCTTGATATATGTGCCTTTTGATATTTAAGATTTCCGAAGTTAAATTTTTATGTTGCTATGGCTAATGCGATGGTAGAGTGATAAGCCCAGAACACAGATATGTCCAAATCTTGGGCAGTGCTTCTTTCTGGGATTGTTCCTTCTCTTGTATTGTGTTGTAAAATCATCGAGCTCTTTTTTCTTGGAAACATAAGGTTTTAATCCTAGGATATAATCTATTGCAGATGAATCCAATGAACTGAATTCATTTGTGATGCCATTAGTTATAATCCACACATAATCCTGTGTCCTTATTCTATTTTGTTTTGCAGTGGTGAACAAAACTAGAAGCAAGAGGGCTCATCATGTGGACTATATATGAAACTCTTTTTTGCATGGTTATCACCTTGTAAAGCTCTGCAACAATTTGATCATCTGTAGCTAGAGGTGATATTACACTTTTGTGATGGATACATGTTATTTGTTTGTGTAGATTGAGTACCTGCCTCAACAATATCTGCCTTGGACTCATGATTCGTGAGATTGAGCCTACTCTTAAAGTAACAGTGTGTCGAATATGACATTGGAGAGTGCCACTGATGCACAGTTCAATGCCATCTGTTAAATTTTGTATATTCAACTTAACTTGTAATGTGTAGTTTTTACAATATATATAGAGGACTCATCTTCTAGAGCCTTCTATCTAACAACTAGTTGTTAGCCTAACAAGAAACTAAACTACTCTTCTTCTAGTTCTAGAATCTATTTAGTAAGCAAGCATGTTACATGTGTGTCTTTCATGCAAGATTAGGTTTTACGGTTTGCATGAGTTTGTATGCATGATTTAGGCTATACTTCAACATGCCCCGGAAGAATTTGGACCACCTGTCGAGGAGAGAGCAAACCAGGTACAAAGATGTGAGAAGCGAGCTGGAGCTAATGCCTTAGTTAGAAGATCTGCTGGTTGATCTTCAGATGAGATGAATCGTATGTCAAGAAAGCCATCTTGCACCTTTTCTCTTAGGAAGTGAACATCTACTTCAACGTGTTTCGTGCGAGAGTGGAATGCAGGGCTGAAAGCAAGTGTTATGGCCCCTTGATTGTCACACCACAGCAAACCTGGAATAGAGATGGGAATGTGTAATTCCTTGCAGATGCTAGCAATCCATAAGATATCTGTGGTGGCAAGTGCTAGGGCCCTGTATTCAGCCTCAGTGCTGCTGCGAGCTACCACAGATTGCTTACGGGAGCTCCAAGAGATAAAGTTCCTGCCAATCAATGCTAGAAGCATAATCAGCATCCACGAACCCCTGCAACCTGTAATCTGAAACTGGAGAAAAATAAATACCATGAGTAAGAGAGCCTTGAAGATATCTAAGTACCCTCTTACATGCTTTCCATTGATTTTGTGTAGGACTTTGCAAAAACTAGGACAGCTTGTTCACACTGAATGAGATATCAGGTCTGGTTAGGGTGAGATACTGAAGAGCCCCAACTATGCTTGTGTATAGTATAGGTTTATCAAAAGGAGGGCTATCAGAAATAGAAAGTTTGGTAGAGGGACATATGGGAGAAGGACAAGGTTTGGAGTCAGAAATATTGGCTTTGGCAATGATATCTGTGGCATATTTGGACTGTGTGAGTTTGATGTGAGAGGAGGTGGAATGAGCTCCAATGCCCAAGAAGTAGTTTATTTCCCCTAGATGCTTGAGAGAAAATTGAGAGTGAAGATCATCAATGAGAGATTGTACTAGTGCAGAATCATCACCAGTTATGAGTATGTCATCCACATACACAAGTAAAAGAGTTGTCTTTCCATGCAGAAACCTATGGAACAGGCAGTGATCAGATGAGGAGTGTGTAAACCCTTGCTGCATCAAGAAGTTCTTGAGAGTGTCATACCAGGCCTTAGGGACTTGCTTGAGGCCATACAATGCCTTTTGCAGTTTGCATACATGATGAGGGTGTTGAGTATCAATAAATCCTTCAGGTTGAGCAATGTAGACTGTTTCATCTAGAACACCCTTAAGAAAAGCATTATTGATATCAACTTGTTGAATAGCCCACCCTTTGGAGACAGAAAGAGTGAATACAATGCGTAGTGTAACTGGCTTAATCATAGGACTAAAGGTGCTGAAGTAGTCTACACCAACTTGCTGTTGGAACCCTTTAGCTACCAACCTAGCTTTAAACCTTTCAACTGAACCATCTTTGTTGTATTTAACCCCGAACAGCCACTTAGTAGTAATGGGATGAATATCAGATGAAGGGGGTACCAATGTCCATGTGCCATTCTGAATTAAGGCATCATACTCCAACTGCATAACAGACTTCCACTTAGGGTTTTGAACAACTTCTGTAACACTGGTAGGTTCAGGGATTGGCAGTGTAGATATGCGTAGTGTAACTGGCTTAATCACAGGACTAAAGGTGCTGAAGTAGTCTACACCAACTTGCTGTTGGAACACTTTAGCTACCAACCTAGCTTTAAACCTTTCAACTAAACCATCTTTGTTGTATTTAACCCTAAACAGCCACTTAGTAGTAATGGGGTGAATATCAGATGAAGGGGGTACCAATGTCCATGTGCCATTCTGAATTAAGGCATCATACTCCAACTGCATAACAGACTTCCACTTAGGGTTTTGAACATCTTCTGTAACACTGGTAGGTTCAGGGATTGGCAGTGTAGATATGAGAGCTTTTGGCTTAAAAATTCCAGACTTTGATCTTGTCTGCATAGAATGATGTGAAGGGATAGCTGCTGGATTTATAGAGGCTGGAGGAGAACAAGTGGATACAGGAGAAGAAGGAGGAAGCATATATCTAGTAGAGCTTGAAGAGGAACTGTCATGAGCATGAGAGGATGCAGGAGAATTGATGATGGGAGAATTTGAGGAGGAGGGTGTGAAGTGAAGAGATGCTGAGTCATGAGATGATGTATGAGGGGTGGCTGAGGGTGGCTGAGAAGTTGGGAGAGGAAGTATGGGGAGAGTTTGGAGTGGTGGTAGAAGTGAATTGAGGAAACTCTTCTTCATTAAACTGGACTGATGCTGAGATAAAAAAATTTCCAGATTCATGAAGGCATTTGTAACCTTTATGAGAAGGGCTGTACCCCAAGAAAATACACTTTGAGCTTCTGAATTGCAGCTTAAAAGAGTTGTAAGGCCTAAGAAAGGGGAAGCATGCACAACCAAACACCCTGAGTGAATGATAATCTGGTGATCTGTTATACAGTGATTCAAATGGAGTGTATTGCTGAAGAACTGGGGTAGGAAGCATGTTGATTACATATGCTGCAGTTGAGAAAGCATGCCACCAAAATGCCATGGACAACTTAGATTTAGCTAGCATAGCTAAGCCAAACTCAGTTATGTGCTGATGTTTTCTTTCAACCAATCCATTCTGAGGGTGAGTGTAACCACAAGACAAACGAACTTGAATGCCAAGAGACTTAACCAATTTATCTACAGGAAGAAACTCAGTGCCCATATCATGTTGAATGGCTTTGATTGACACCCCAAATGACCTTTCTACTGTTTTCATGTACTGTGTAAACACATTAACCACCTCAGATTTTGCCACAAGAGGAAACACCCATACAAACCTTGTGTAATCATCAACTAATGACAGATAATATCTATAACCTTCAATAGATAAGCAAGAAGCAGGCCCCCAAACATCTATGTGTATTAACTCAAAAGCATGAGAAGTATGATGTTGAATAGATGAGAAATGTTTCATATGAAGTTTGCCGAGCTTACATTCATCACAGAAAGTAACATGAGACTCCTTACAATGAATATTCAAACTTCTCAAAACAGTAGAGAGAGCTGAATTACCAGGATGTCCCAATATACAGTGCCATAATCTCCAAATGGACTTATTTTTCCTAACAACATCATCATTACTAGACTTATTAACAGTAGCAGCAGATATACCATCTTTATTCTAGTGATAGCTTGAGGTCTGAGTTGAGTTCAAGCTTCCAAAATCCAGTGTGTATAGGCCATCTTTAAGCACCCCTCTCAAGAGAATCTTGCTGGACTTGAGATCCTTAACAAGACAACACTCAGCATAGAAGACAATAATAGCATCATTATCCTTGAGAAACTGAGATATTCTCATGAGATTTCTAGTAATTTCAGGCACATGTAAGACATTGTTCATTACTAGAGAAGATGATGCACCATGAACTTTTCATAGTATAGAAAGGGAACCAGTATGCAGTATAGGAGTAGACTCACCATTTCCTACCACAAGAGAGTTCATACCTTGGTATGGGGAGTTGAGTTGAAGATTGGCTAGTTGAGATGTTACATGATGTGTTGCTCCACTATCAACACACCAGGTGGAGTTCTGAGGAGTGTAAGCAGTGTTGGAAGAGGAGGCACCATGATCCATGTGGTTGGTGAGAGCAATATGTGAAGGAGCATTATGTGAGGGAGCAGCATAGGAGTAGTTGTGAACAAATTGAGATGAAGGATAGGTTTGATATGGAGTATGTGAGTTGTATTGAGTAAGATGAGCTTGAAAAGGTGGAGAGGGACGTATGGTGGATGCATGACATCTGGATTGAGAATTTTCAAGACCATTGAAGGCTTGATCAAACCTTTTGTAACACTTGGCTGCCACATGATATTTCCTGCCACATAGCTGGCAAACAACTCTAGGTTTTGGATACACCTTGCCTTTGCTAGCATTTCTAGTATTTGCTCCATGATCTCGTGAAACAACATGAGCTGATGGATTCAAGATGTTACCTCCAGAGAGCTGAATTGAATGAGAGTTATGAGATATCAATCTCACCTCATAGGCTTGCAATATCGACTGCACTTTTGGTAGAGATGGTATAGTGCCTCTAGTAGTAAGATTAACCACCACTGCATCATATTCAACACCTAGACCACCAAGTATATACAATACTAGCTCTGCCTCCTTGATCAAGTGCCCAGCATGATGCAAACCATCAACAATGGATCTCATCTTCAGTATGAATGCATCAATGCTTAGATCGCATTTCTTTAGAGTTTGAAGTTGCAATCGAAGAATCATAGCTTTAGCACTAGATTGACACTGGAACAGTGATTCAAATACCAACCATAACTGAAACGAATGCTCACACCTTCTCACATGACCGAGCACCGTATCAGAAACTGAGCTCAGCAACCAGCTAAGAAGAAACTGATCCCTGCGTTGCCAAGAAATTGAGTCTGAAGTTGACTCAGTCGGATTAGTTGGAACTGCCTTGCAGAGGAGTACATCCTCAAAACAATGGGCACGAACAGAGGCTAAAACCTGATTTCTCCAGAAAGGATAGTTATCATTGTCCAATCGAATGGAAAGAGTGATGAATAGAGGTAGATTAGGAGCTGGAATTGAAGAATTTGCCATGAGAAGATGATATAAGATCAGAGTATAGCGGAAGAGGAAGATCGGAAGTTGAATGTGATAAGAACACGACGGTTACAGCTTGGAATGATTAGTTACAGCAGGATTCGGATGAAGATGTGAAGAAACAGAGCAGTTACAGAAGAAGATTGGATGAAGATGTGAAGGAACATATGAAGAACAAGGCAGTTACTGTAGAGGTTGGATGAAGATGTGAAGGAAAGTATGAAGAACAAAGCAGTTACAGTAGAGGTTAGATGAAGATGTGAAGGAAAGTGTGAAGAAGAGTAGGATTTGCAAAGTGCTAAACAAAAATCAGAGGAAAAGGCCTCATGATACCATGTTAAATTTGTGTATATTCAACTTAACTTGTAATGTGCAGTTTGTACAATATATATAGAGGACTTATCTTTTAGAGCCTTCTATCTAACAACTAGTTGTTAGCCTAACAAGAAACTAAACTACTCTTCTTCTAGTTCTAGAATCTATTTAGTAAGCAAGCATGTTACATGTGTGTCTTTCATGCAAGATTAGGTTTTAGGGTTTGCATGAGTTTGTATGCATGATTTAGGCTATACTTCAACACCATCTCTACATAATCATCCATGTCTAGTACCACCCCCACTTTTATGGGGATAATCATCTCGTCGCCATTTTTGTGGTGAAAATCTCTAACGAGAACAAGTAATAGAAGAGATACAAAATGGGATCGATGCACGTAAGTTATCTTCTTCATTTATTTTTTATATTTGTATGTCTCTTTTGAGAGAGAGAGAGAGAGGGAGAGAAAGATCATGGTTTGGGCACCAAAAAGAAAATGCGTATGTATATAGATAGATAGTAGCAGAGACTACAGAGTATATTGGACCTATATTAGTAAATACACTCTTATTCTTATTTATTGTATAGGCCCATCTTAGTTTCCTATGGGCTCTCTTATAAAGCCTATTAGGGTTAGGTTAGACCTAAAAATCACTTGTATAAATACCCATTGTAAATCATTCCTACAACTAATCAAGAAATAATATTTTCCACATATTTATATTCTCTATATGGTATCATCGAGTCATTTGGCTCACGCCTGATCCAAACCCTAACCGCCGCCGCCGCTGCAAACTCCAGCCGCCGCCGCCGCTCCCCACTCACGCCGCCGCCGCCTTCGTCTCTGAAGTGCCGCCGCCGCCGTCCGTCGTACGACGCCCAGCTCGTTACTGCCCCTCTACTCTCTCCGCTGCTCTACTCAATACAATGGCTGCCTCCTCTCAGTTGCCGGCACCAATCACCTTTAAAGGCCTTGCAAACATGTCCTTGAAGCTCACCTCCACCAACTATGGTGCTTGGTCATTTCAGCTTCGGCTTCTTCTTACTGGACACAACCTCTTTGGCTATGTCTTGGGCACGCATCCATGCCCACCTTCCACAATCTCAGCTGCCGCCGGCACCACCGACACCACCGCCACCATTCCCAACCCTGCACACGATCTGTGGGTGTGTCAGGACAACCTTATCTTTTCGGCCATGGTTGGATCCATGTCTCCTGAACTTATTCCCTTTGTTGCATCAACCAAATCCTCCTGTGAAGCCTGGTCGATGCTTGAAAGTATGTTTGGAAAACCCTCCAGAGGCCGCATCCTTGCCCTCAAAACCAAGTTTCGCTCTCTGTCCAAAGGTGCTCGCCCGATCTCTGACTTCCTTATGGAAGTTCGCTCCGTGGTCGACGAACTTGCTCTCCTCGGTATTACCTCTGATGCCGAGGACGTCACCCTCCAGGTCCTAACCGGCCTTGATGAGTCTTACAATGACATAGCAAATGCCATTCAAGCCCGCGAGCAGCCCATCTCATTTGCCGAGCTCTGCGACAAGCTCCTCAGCACCGAGGTTCAACTTGCCTCGCGACCAGCCTCGGCCACCATACCTGCATCTGCTCTCACTGCTGGTAAATCTCTTCATTGCTCCTCGCGACCTGACTCGAGGTCTAAAACTGTTGACACTCGTCCTCGCCAGTCCTCGCAAAGGCCCAATCTTGGCACCTGCCAATATTGTCGTACACCGGGGCACACTGCTCGCACCTGCCCTGAGATTCCCTCATCGCCCACTGCTCCATCTACTGGTCCTCGCCGCCCACATGGACAGTACCCACCGACCTCCCGTCACAATCGAACAGGTGCTCGCCCGGCGTACTCGGCCCACTCAGCCTCCTCGGCACACCCTGCCGAGCACTGGATTCTTGACTCAGGTGCTTCGCATCACATCACCAACGACCTCGCCAACCTCTCTCTTCACTCACCATTTGATGGGCCTGACAATGTTGAAATTGGTGATGGTAAAGGTTTACACATATCTCACACTGGCTCTATGCGCTTTCCCCAACTTGAGTCTCTCAATTTTTCGAATGTCTTGGTTGTCCCACACATCTCGAAAAACTTGATTTCGGTCTCTAGCCTCTGTCGTGATAATAATGTTAACATTGTCTTTGATCGATCTTCCTTTCAGGTGCGGGATGGTCACTCGGGGAGCATTCTCCTCGTTGGGAGTCGTATCAATAACTTGTATGTCTGGCCGGCACACATGTCCAACGCCTCCCCGCAAGCCTTCACCACTCAACACCTCACAACGACTACCTGGCATGCTCGCCTTGGCCACCCATCGACAAAAATCCTTTCTCACACCCTCTCCAAGCTCAGCTTATCCAGTGCACCTTCCAAACACTTCAACTGTAACTCTTGCTCATGTATCAAAAGTCACAAACTACCTTTTTATGATTCAAGCATTGTGTCTACTAAACCACTTGATGTTATCTTTTCTGATGTCTGGTCGTCGCCTGTCTTGTCCCCTGATAATTTCAAATACTACGTGCTATTTGTTGACCACTTCAGCAAGTATATATGGGTTTACCCTCTAAAACGAAAATCAGATGTTCTCCCCACATTTATCACATTCAAAACTCTTGTCGAGAACAACTATCAAAACACAATCAAAACTTTCTACTCAGACAATGGGGGAGAGTTCATTGCTCTTCGCCCCTTTCTTCAAACCCATGGCATTGCACACCTTACCACCCCACCTCACACTCCCGAACACAATGGCATGTCTAAACGTCGCCATCGCCATGTGGTTGACACAGCCCTAGCCCTTCTTCACCATGCCTCCATGCCTCTCACTTATTGGCCCTATGCTGTCTGCTCGACAGCCTACATCATAAATCGTATTCCCAAAGTTAACCTCAATATGGCATCCTCCTATGAAAAACTCACTACTCGCCCCTCTGACCTAACCAAACTCCGTATATTTGGTTGCCTCTGCTATCCTTTACTTCGCCCCTACACCACTCACAAACTTGATCCTCGCTCTACTCCATGTGTCTTTATTGGGTACTCGCCCACACAGAGTGCTTACCTCTGTCTTGATCGCTCCACAAACCGAATCTACACCTCGCGGCATGTTCAGTTTGTTGAACATACGTTTCCCTTTTCCATCCCTTCTCCCATTATTCAACCATCTCCCTTGCCGACCTTCACCTCCTCGCCGCCTACTTCCTCTGATCTCAGCTCCTCGCCCACTCTTCTAACACCTTCGCTGCCTCACTCTCCCGCGACCATCCTCGACCACAACCAAGTGCCAACCACTACCACTCCCCAACATCCCACACTGGTCGACCAATTGAATATATCCCCGCCGACCATACCCACACCTACCCCCTCGCTGCCTACCACCACATCCGACATCCCTGTGCCGACCAATGCTCCCTTACGACCTCCTGCACCTCGCATGGTAACTCGAGCTCAGAACAACGTGTTCAAGCCAAATCCGAGGTATGGGCTTACTTCTGTCATCACTTCTGACATTGAACCGAGCTGTGTGTCGCAGGCACTCAAAGACAAAAACTGGCGAGCAGCCATGTCGGCTGAGTTTGATGCCCTTCTTCAGAACGACACCTGGGACTTAGTTCCTCCCAATACATCTCAGAACGTGGTCGGCTCCAAGTGGGTCTTTCGTATCAAACGAAAACCTGATGGATCTCTTGACAAGTACAAAGCTCGCCTAGTTGCCAAAGGTTTTCACCAACGACCAGGTGTCGACTTCACTGAGACCTTCAGTCCGGTCGTCAAACCGGCCACTGTGCGAGCAGTTCTCAGCATTGCTGTCACTCAGCATTGGCCCCTCCAACAGTTTGACGTCAACAACGCCTTTCTCCATGACACACTCTCGGACACAGTCTTCATGGCACAACCTCCTGGCTTTGCAGATAAGACCTTTCCATCTTATGTCTGCAAATTACACAAATCCATTTATGGCTTGAAACAGGCTCCTCGCACGTGGTACTATGCTCTTCGCTCCTTCCTCGAAGAAATTGGGTTCACTCCCATCCACTCGGACGAATCTTTGTTCGTCTACAACAACACTGGGGTGGTCGCCTACTTCCTCGTCTATGTCGACGACCTCATTCTGACGGGCAACAACACACCTATGCTCGCCCGTGTGGCTGCCGACCTCCGTGCCAAGTTCTCGGTCAAGGACCTTGGTCCTCTATCTTATTTCTTGGGAGTGGAAGTCCTCAGATCTAAAAACTCATGCTTCCTCTCTCAACGCAAATATGTTACTGACCTGCTCGCCCGGTACAACATGCTTACTTCAAAACCTGTTCGCACCCCGCTACCGACCTCTGCTCGCCTGTCTATCTCGGATGGGTCCTCGCCTGCAGATGCCACCCAATATCTTCAGGTCCTTGGTTCCCTTCAATATCTACAACTCACCAGGCCAGACATTGCCTTTGCCGTGCACAAATTGTCGCAATTCATGCATGCACCCACTACCACTCACTGGGGTGCTGTCAAACGTCTACTGCGGTACTTGAACGGTACAAGGAACGTTGGGGTCACCCTCACCTCTAGTCCATCCTCATCGCTTCACTGCTTCACTGATGCCGATTGGGCCGGAGACACAGATGATCGAACTTCCACCAGTGCCTACATTGTATTTCTAGGGTCTAACCCTATCTCATGGTCGTCTAAGAAACAAAAGTTTGTTGCTCGCTCCTCGACTGAAGCCGAATATCGAGCACTTGCTGCTGCTGCCTCTGAAGTTCAATGGCTCAAATCCCTATTTCAGGAACTCCACTTCCCCACTTCACCTACACCAGCCCTCTACTGTGACAACATTGGTGCCACATATCTGTGCTCGAACCCCGTCTTTCACTCACGAATGAAGCACATTGCCATTGACTTTCACTTTGTCCGTGATCTCGTCAAGACAAAACAACTACGTGTGTCTCATATCTCTTCGGCAGATCAACTTGCGGATGCTCTCACGAAACCTCTCTCCAGCACTCGTCTACAACTTCTCATGTCCAAGATTGGACTCACCAATGGTGCTCCATCTTGAGGGGGCGTATTGGACCTATATTAGTAAATACACTCTTATTCTTATTTATTGTATAGGCCCATCTTAGTTTCCTATGGGCTCTCTTATAAAGCCCATTAGGGTTAGGTTAGACCTAAAAATCACTTGTATAAATACCCATTGTAAATCATTCCTACAACTAATCAAGAAAATCTTTTCCACATATTTATATTCTCTATAGAGTATATGGATATTTGAACTTTTAATTTTTATATATCATAGGTCTAGCTAATTCACAATATGGGAGAGAGAAATCGTTGGAGTTTACTTTTGTTAAGTCCATGCAATTCTTTTTTAAGTAAGAGAATATGCTGCTGCTACACGATGATGGATATTTGATCAATAATATTTTCGTGCAATAGTGTGCATACTGCATAATTGGGATAAATCACATATACACACACCATGAAGCTAAGAGAAATAATACATATAGGAGAAAAAGTCAGTAAAAAAAATACATGTAAATGTTTTTGTGTTTTGCTTCTTATTCTACTGTATAAATGGATAATAAATGTAATGTTTATGAAATGGACATGGTTTAATGATACATATTGTCGAATGTATAATAGGAAATTAAAAATTGAACAATTAAATTCAACTGCATGACAAAAAAGTAGTTATAATGCATGCAGCAAAAGTTGAATGGGTGTGTATAATAGTAATCAGCGCATACATATGTTAATGATTTATAAAATCTTAAGTTGAAGGGAACCAAATGTTGAGTATATTCCCCAACAGGTGGCTGGTGAGGGAAATGGCAAGTATCTGATTGCCACGACAGAAAAAACACTTTGTGCATATTATACAGACTGTTAGATTCATCCTTAACAACTGCCATTAAAGTGAATTGACGAACTCTGTTGTTTCATCTTTCAGTTGGATAGTCTCATTTTATCATGAGGTATGCTGACTATTCTTCATTTTGTTGGAAAGAAGCAGTTCGTATGGTCGAGATACTCTACGAATATCCAGAGTTCATTAATTTGAAAATGTAGAACAATTTTTACAAGATGGTACTGTTTCTGCTTCCATGCACTTCTTTTAATATACTCCTATTAACCAAGAATGTGTTTTGTTGTGCTTGATTTTTTATCCACTCCATCTTGTTGATTTTATAAATTATTTAATCCGTTATCCGCTAAAAAAATCTCCTATCGAGTGGTAGCTATTGTCTTTTGAGCTCTCAATGACTCTCATACTTAGTGCTCAAACTATACTATTATAAGAGTTGTTAAATACACTCTTTTTATGAAACCCTTTGTATTTTATCATGTTTTGTATTCAAATTAATTTAATTAGTTGGACAGTTAGTAAGTTGGTTACAATAGCAGTTATGGTTCGAGATTAGTGTTAGAAGGTAGAAGAGTTTCTTCTGCAAACCAATTATTCATTTCTCATTCTTGTAAAATCCAACTCCTGGGAATTTTACCCAGAATTCAATTCAAGATATTCTTGGTTCTTCAAATCAATATGGTATCAGTTTCGTGATGAAATTGACAACCAATTCGACCCCTTCGCTTTCGCTTTAAGCCCTTCGATTCTCATATTCCGATTTTTTTAGGGGGCTTTTTCTATTGCTTTTTTTATTTCGATCGTGTCTCTCCCGTTTTCAATCGATTCAGTAATCACTCTGTTCGCCGCCCTCCTTTGCATCCATGGCGCCTACCGTCACCGATCCTAATTCCCTCGACCCGGCCAAAAATCCCTTTTCCGTCTTGGCTCTTCACTAGAATGATAATCCGGCGGTGTCCATCGTCCTCGAGCCTCTCAACTGCACCAATTATGTCTCTTGGAGCCATGCCATTAAAAGAAGTCTCAGCTTGAAGAATAAAATTCGATTGATTGACGGTTCCTTGGAGATTCCTTCAGAAGATGACGATCCCGCCACTCACGCTGCCTGGGTAAGGGCAAATAATCTGGTTTTGGTATGGATTCTTAACTCTATTCCCCCTGATATCAAACACACCTTAGAATATTTTTCTCTTGCTAAGGATGTGTGGGATGAATTAGTGATTCGATATAAACTCTCCGATGGAACTAGGGCTTATCATTTAGAAAAATCCTTAAGTACCATCTCTCAAGGCTCTCAATCCTTAGTTTGTTATTACAATCAATTCAAGTCTCTTTGGGATGAGTACTTAAGCTTCAGACCTGTTCTTAAATGTTCTTGTGGGGCTATGGATGGGTGCACTTGTGATCTACCTAAACTAATGACCAAAACTTTAGAGCAAGATGCTGTGATGAAATTCTTAGTTGGCCTCCACGATTCTTATAGCACTATTAGGAGTCAATTTCTATTAAATTCTCCTTTTCCTGCTTTATTCAAAATATATGGGTCATTGCTTCAAGAAGAGTCCCAAAGAGCTATAAATACTATCCTTGAGCCTGTTTCCACTGACTCCATTGCTATGTTGGCTAAGAATTCCAAATTCTATAAGGATAAAAGAAAACCCCTTAAGTGCAGCAACTGTGATGGTTTAGGCCATACTATTGACAGATGTTTTCAAATCATTGGATTTTCCCCTGTGATGGAGATATTGATGAGAATCAATATTAATATTTGATTAGATATTTATACTTATATTTAGGAGATTTGTTTTGATTTCATTATATTTAGGATTTATATGTTTCTTATTCTCCAAGTATCTCATATTATAAATAGATAGTTTTAGATTGTTATTAGGGAGTTGAAATTGATTAATAAAATATGAGAGTTTATCTCGATATCTCTTTTACGGTATTCTTAGTGAATCAACGTAGTTGAGTTTTATCACCTTTTCGGATATTCGTAGAATCAACGGATTTGTGTGTTTTTGTTAGTTCTTCGTATATTCTTCTTTTATACGCTTTCGCCGCTGCATCAGTTGGTAATCAGAGACTAGGTACGATTCTCGATGATGGTTCCGAGATTTCAATCGGTTTACGATACTATTCTTGATGAGCAATCAACGTATGGAGATGATAATATGCAGATCTGTCATGGTGAATATAATGGACCACCAATTTTCGATCAATATTTTGATGAAGATTTTGGTTATGATGGACCACCAATTTTTGATAAATATTTTGATGAAGATTGTGGTTATGATGGACCACCAATTTTCAATAAATATTTTGATGCAAATTGTGGTTATGATGTACCACCGGTTTTCGATGAGTTTGTTGATAGGTTGGTTGATGGTGGTTATTGTGGCCCCCCAATTTTTTATGAGGAAAAAGAGAAGGAAAATATTTTTGTAGTTAGGAGTGTTCGTGTTCATCTCAATATTTATGACTTAACGATGGAGGTTCTTATCGTCTTATGGCCAAAAGAATACAAAAATGTTCCAGCTCGTCTTCGTACATTTTCGATGAGAACCAACATGATTCGAGGGCGAATCATCTTCAAGAAGAGGAGAATGATGGAGATATTGATGAGAATCAATATTAATATTTGATTAGATATTTATACTTATATTTAGGAGATTTGTTTTGATTTCATTATATTTAGGATTTATATGTTTCTTATTCTCCAAGTATCTCATATTATAAATAGATAGTTTTAGATTGTTATTAGGGAGTTGAAATTGATTAATAAAATATGAGAGTTTATCTCGATATCTCTTTTACGGTATTCTTAGTGAATCAACGTAGTTGAGTTTTATCACCTTTCCGGATATTTGTAGAATCAACGGATTTGTGTGTTTTTGTTAGTTCTTCGTATATTCTTCTTTTATACGAAGAACTAACAAAAACACACAAATCCGTTGATTCTACGAATATCCGGAAAGGTGATAAAACTCAACTACGTTGATTCACTAAGAATACCGTAAAAGAGATATCGAGATAAACTCTCATATTTTATTAATCAATTTCAACTCCCTAATAACAATCTAAAACTATCTATTTATAATATGAGATACTTGGAGAATAAGAAACATATAAATCCTAAATATAATGAAATCAAAACAAATCTCCTAAATATAAGTATAAATATCTAATCAAATATTAATATTGATTCTCATCAATATCTCCATCACCCTGGTTGGAGAGGCCCTAGAGGTCCTCCAAATAAAGAACCCACTAAGGCTGCAAATATCTCCATTAGATCCCCTACTAAGAGGAATCACCCCATGGATTCTAACCCTCTTTGTACTCAGGATCTCTTTGATAAATTTTTGAGTTTCTCTAAGATGCAGAACTTAAATGATGGGAGGGACATACCTCACTCTGTGGCAGGGGCCTCCACTTCTCATATTGAGGAAATTCCAGCTTCCAAGGATGCAGGTATGTTACCTATTTTTCCATTCAAATCATGCTTCAATACCATTAAAGTTTCCACTTGGATATTAGACACTGGTGCAACTGATCATATGGTATTTGAAATTTCATTGTTTACTACTCCTCCCTCTGTAGCTAATATTAAGATATCATTACCTAATAATGTCATATCTACAGCTACACATATGAGAAATATTATCATAAATGAGCATCTCACTTTGTATAATGTGTTGTATGTTCCTGATTTCACTTTTAATCTATTGTCTATTAGCCACTTAACTAGATATTTCAACTGTACTGTCAGCTTCTTGTCATCTCATTGTATCTTACATGACAATTCAACGAAGATGGTGATTGGTTCTGCTGAACAAGTTAGGGGCTTATATATGTTACAAACTGCTCACCCATCTATCAATTCTGTCATTAGACCTCTTGTTTCTTCTAATGTTGTTAATAATGATTCTTGTAACTTTGATTTGTGGCATAAGAGGCTAGGACATATCTCTAGCAAATGTTAGTTACAAATTCCCAATCTGAATGTAAAAGCTTCTAGTATACACAACAATTTCTTGATTTGTCCTTTAGCTAAACAAAAGAGAAAGCCCTTTCCTTTAAGTACTTTTGTTTCTCCTAGTATCTTTCATTTGATACACTGTGATGTTTGGGGTCCTTTTTCTGAACATTCTATCACTGGACATAGATTCTTTCTCACTATTGTTGATGACTATAGTAGATGCACATGGATTTATCTTTTAAAGGCCAAAAGTGATGTTAAAATTTCTTTACAAAACTTTTACAACATGGTTCTCACTCAGTTTGCTGTTAAAATAAAAATATTGAGGAGTGATAATGGAACTGAGTTTGTTTTATCAGATTTTTATCATACTTTAGGCATTATACATCAAACTTCATGTGTTGAAACACCCCAACAAAATGGTATTGTTGAAAGAAAACACCAACATTTACTTCAAATTGCTAGGGCTTTACTCTTTCAATCTTCTTTACCTTTAAAATTCTAGAGTGAATGCATTAAGACTGTTGCTTTCATCATAAATAGAATTCCTTCATTTGTTGTTAAACAAAAAACTCCCTTTGAAAAATTATATGGCAAGCTTCCTGACTATTCCTCTTTTAAAACATTTGGTTGTTTATGCTTTGCAAACACACTGATGTCCCACAGACATAAGTTTGATCCAAGGGCAACAAAATGTGTCTTCATTGGATACCCTTTTGGTACAAAGGGATACAAACTTTTTGATCTTTCCTCTGACATAATTATTATTTCTAGAAATGTACAATTTTTTGAACATGTGTTTCCTTTTAAAAACATGACTGAATCTCATTCACACACATATCATGTTCCTATTTCCATTGATGATGATATTGTTGATGATTATCCTATTAATCACTGTGATGCTTTTCCTCTTGTTGACACCCTTGTTAATCCAGAGGTTATTAATGATACATCTAACACTCATACAGACCATCCCAATGTCATACACTCTGATTCTGATAATAATATTAACATGGAAGTTGAGGCTTATACTAGACCTTCTAGATCTAAATCCCAACCTTCATACTTACAAGTCTATGAAACTGACATGCCTGCCTCTATTGATCATGCTAAGTTGAATTTTTATTATGGGAAACAATATCTTATACATGATTATCTATCTGTTAATAGGTTATCTACACTCCACAAACAATTTACTGCTTCTATTTCCCAAATTCAGGAACCTAAAACATATAATCAAGCTATCCTAAATGAAAATTGGATTCTTGCTATGAAAAAGGAAATTGAGGCTTTAAAAATAACCAATACTTGGACTCTTGTAGATTTACCTATATGCAAAAATTGTATATGCTGCAGATGAGTTTATAAAGTCAAATACAATTTTGATGGTTCTATAGAAAGATATAAAGCTAGACTAGTTGCTAAGGGCTACACCCAACAAGAAGGAATAGATTACTTTGACACTTTTTCCCTTGTTGCTAAAATCACCACTGTTAGAATTCCATTGGTTATTGTTGTTGCTAAAGATTGGCGTATACACCAATTAGATGTGAATAATGCTTTTTTGCATGGTGATTTGGACTAAGAAATATACATGTTTCCCCTCCTGGTTATTGTTCTAACAGTGATACAAGGGTATGTAAATTGAATAAGAGTTTGTATGGTTTAAAACAATGGTTTACTAAATTAACTACCTCTTTGACTTGCTTGGGATTTACTCAATCAAGAGTTGATACTTATCTGTTTACAAAGCATGATGGTGATGATTTTACTGTTGTTCTTTGCTATGTTGATGATTTGATAGTTTATGGTTCTAACATTGACATCATTAACAGTGTCAAGAATTTTTTGAATGATAAGTTCACTATCAAAGATCTTGGTGTTCTTAAATATATTTTAGGGATAGAGGTTGCTAGAAATGGTACAGGTCTTACCCTTTGCCAAAGAAAGTATGCCTTGGATTTGTTACATGAATCTGGTTATTTGGGCAGCAAGCCTTGTTCCACACCTATGAATTCTAAGTTGAGTTTTGATGTCAATTCTCATGTTCTTACTAATCTTGGCCATTACAGAAAACTTGTGGGAAAATTACTTTACTTGACTGTCACAAGACCTGATATTTCCTATACTATTTAAACACTTAGCCAATATATGCAGTCTCCTACTATGGCTCATTTAAGTGATGTTCATAGGATTTTGAGATATCTTAAAAGCAACCCTGGTAATGGTGTTTTCTATCCCAAAGATACCACTTTCAAATTACATGCTTTTTCTGATTCTGATCGGGCTAGATGCATAGAAACTAGGAGATGTATTACTGGTTTTATTATCTTTCTTGGCTCCTCTCTAATATCTTGGAAATCCAAGAAGCAATCTACTATAAGCAGGTCTTCTGCAGAGGCTGAGTATAGAGCTTTAGCCTCCACCACTTGTGAGCTACAATGGATTCATTACATACTAGATGATTTGGGAGTTCATCATTCAAAGCCTTCCACCATGTACACTGACAGCCAAAGTGCCTTCTCCATCAAAGAACAAAGCACATCTCCTTGGATTATCACTTTACAATGGAGAAGATTCAGGCTGGTCTGTTCACACTTGTCCACATCCTTACTACAGAAAACTTGGCTGACATTCTCACCAAGCCACTACCTCCTGCTGATTTTTTCAGCCATAAGTCCAAAATGGACTTGTTGGACATCCATTCCCATTTTGAGGGGGTATAAGAGTTAAATACACTCTTTATATGCACCCTTTGTATTTTATCATGTTTTGTATTCAAATTAAGTTAATTAGTTGGACATTTAGTAAGTTGGTTACATTAGCAGTTATGGTTCGAGATTAGTATTATAAGGTAGAAGAGCTTCTTCTGCAAACCAATTATTCATTTCTCATTCTTGTAAAATCCAACTCCCGGGAATTTTACCCAGACTTTAATTCAAGATATTCTTGGTTCTTCAAATCAATAACTATCAATCAAGATGATTGAAAATTGGCTTTGATCTAATTATATTTTAATTAAAAATAAAACTTAAAATACTGTGCAATCGTAGTGAACTGAAACTACAATTTATCTAATTTTCATGCTGGTATAAGCCGTTCTTTCATTTATAAATTCTTATATCAATATTTTTAGTATTATTTTAAAATTTTAATTTAAATAAATATTCAACAAAATTGGTATTCAAAATATCAAAAAATTTATAGACCGGTTTAATTGATATTCAAAATACATATTACACCTAAATTATTGTTTAAAAAAATTGCGTGTTTTATGTAAATAAATAGAAAATTCTAAATATTTATTCTTCCATCCAGTAGAATACTTACTTGGGACCTCCTACACTCCTACATGTAGTCAGGATGTCGTAAGGTATCGTAATGACTCAGTTAATCTAAGCCATTAAAAATCTAATTTAAAGGCTTAAACTTGATGACCTGTTACCTTATGTACAATTTACCGTATGTATTCATCGTATGTGTCATAATGTATCATAAATTTGTATTTTCTATTAAATAAAATTAATTAAAATATATTTTTGTAAAATTACATTTTTATCCTTATACAATAAAATAATTTATTACAATAAAATAATTTATCCTTATACAATTTACCCTTGATGTGCCAAAACTTGCACAAGGGGATTGGATATCCTCCGAGTTGGATATCTGATTTCCCAAACACGTAGAAGCAATCCAATGGTGCTGCTGCCTTCAATAGGATCCTCGAGAACCTGCAAAGAACACGCCGGAGGGGGGTCCGGCGCGGACACTCCGATGCCTAAGTCAGTATAGGGCTTATCAATGTCTTACAAGGATCTCGAGATCCTTGGTTTATCAAGAACAGGCTTTCGAAGAATATCAGAAATAAGTTTTGTACTCAGTATATTAAGTTTAGTAAAGTAAGAATGTCTAACCTGGAAGCCTCCTTCGGTTTCCCTATTTATAGAGACTTCCTTATAGGAAGAAGTTAGAGCTTCCCCTATCTCGGAGCTACCTCTTGGACTAAGCCCTGCTGAGTGGACAAAGTCCTCCACTTTTCCACTCCTGCAGAACCGGCAATATTCCTTCTTAGTGGACTTAGTCCCCTAAGATAAAGGAGGATAAAGTCTTTCTTCTACCAAGCCTGGACCGGAAATGGCGGAATCCCCTATATTTACGGCCCATGAATTCATATCAAGACTGATTCTTCCCAATACTTCTCTCCAGATGGAGCTCCCTCCAGAGGGACCTCCAGAGGGGATTCTTTATCCAGAGAGTATTACATAATCCAATCCTTCCACTTTTATCCTATCCTCCATACACGTGTCGACTCCTTATTAGATGACACTTTTAGGCCGCATCATCTACTCCCCCCTACTCTCGTGAAAGGGAGATATCTTTTGTGAGAGTAGAAAATTCCAATGAACCTAGTACAGAAGCCCTTATGGAGAGACACGTATTGTTCCTGCTTCGGAGAGGAAATTTCAAAAAATGTCCTTCTTCAAAGGCTTTTCCCGCCTCTAGCCTCAAAGACGTTTCGGCTTCCGCGCTTGGGCCCCACGCGGTCACTTTTTTCTCTCTCTTGTTATTCTCCCGAGGAAAATCCTCGATTCTACCCCATCTTCTTTCATTTACTCCACGCAACCGCCTCCTTTCCTTTTTCCCTTTTGAATTTCATTTCTTCCAGAAGTTCTTCGTTGTCTCCATCTCTCTTCTCAGGCGGTCTTTCTCCCGAGTTTCACCGTCGCCGGTCGCCCCGCCTGATTTCGTAGTCCTCCTAATCAAGGTAACCTATCTATCCCTCTCTTCTTCTTTTATTAGCACTATTATTCGATGTCGAGCCTTCTCTCTTCACCAGAAGCTCTTGGCCAAAATCCCTCCGAGTCCACTCCGTTTCCGATGGGGAGCCCGGAGAACAGAATTTCCACCTCCTCCCAAATCGACCACACTCACCTAGCTAGCCTTACTCAAGCCTATGACTTTCCGTCAGAATATGCCTTTCGTATTCCTCGCTCAAACGAACGCCCAGATCTCTCCGAACCCCGAACTCTTGCCTTTTTCGAGGCTCAACTTAGGGCAGGACTTCGATTTCCGATCCACCCTTATTTGGCTGCCATATCTACCCGCATGCAAATCCCTCTTAATCAGTTTACTCCGAATGCTATCCGTACCATGATAGGATTTTTCATTTTGGTGAAAGGGAATGGCGGTGAACCCTCTGCCGAACTGTTTCTAAGCCAACATTCTTGTAAAGTGAACGATGGCTTCTTTTATGTTAGTGGGAGGAGGTCTCGTGTTTGTAAGTTTATGAAAAAACTCCACGAAGAAGAGTCATCCTGGCGAGATTATTATTTTTTTGTTACTAGCCCCACTGATTGGCCGTTTCCTCATGGGGATTGGATATTCCACAATCCAGGAATACTTCCTCCTCCTTTGAAAGCTTACTCCGTTTCAAATCACACTGTTATGATCAATCTCAATACCCACGTCCGTCTGCACGATTATTTTGATATTCTTGGCATTTGCAAAAATCCTCGCATCCTCTCCCACTTTGGCTTTTGTCCTCAAGATTTCCCTTTAGATTCTCGAGATGGTAAAAAATCTTCTATTCTTATATTATGCTTCTTGTATGTTGCTATTTTTCTGAGTTTCTGAGAATTTTCTTGGTTGTCTGCAGCGATGAGTTGGTTAACTCACATCTCACGGGATGCCCCTGCTCTCAGCATAGTGAAGGCCCCTGTGTTATCTGCTCCTGAGGATCCTCCAAAAGCTCCTCAATCTCCAGCTTTAGGAAGTTCAGCAAAAACCCCGGCTCCAGAGAGTTCTTCGAAAGTTCCTCCCGTTCCCAGCTCTTCTACTCAAGTCCCAGGTTCCGTTGCCAGGAGAACCCGCTCAGCTGCCAACGCCTTCTTCTCCGACTGTGGCACTTCTAAGAAGAAGAAGGGAAATACCGCTCAAGTCCTTGCTGAGAAGGAAGCCCCTTCTGCTGCGTACGAACCTCTCCATCGCCTTATCAAACAATGTCCTCCCCCTTCCAACACTGAATTATCCGACAAGCCCCTTCCTGAAGATCAATTGCTTCGTGGTGCCCATCTTTTTTCAGAGGTATTCTCCATTATTCTTATGGTTTCTTCTTTCTTTACATCCTAAGCATTGTTTCTTTTCTTCATGTAGTTTGGTCTTACCTACGCTAAGATATTCGACCAAGGTGTTGAGATGGTGGCTGAGCTTGAACTTCTCCGAGCTGAAGCATCCTCTTTCCAGTCAACCCTCAAGGGCCTCACTGCGGAGAAGGACAAAGCTCATAAACGAGCTCAAGCTCTGGCCGAGGAGTTGTCTCTTCTACGGACTCAAGGTGAGCAGGATGCCGCCAGGATTAAACATCTGGTACAGGAGGTGGGACGGATGGAACGCGAGCTGCCGGATGTTGGAGTGCAGGCTTGCATTAAGGGGGGTGTATTCAATTGAGATTCTGTTGGATTTTTTTGGACTTTTAAAATCTGGGGGTATTCAATCCGGATTTTTAAAAGTCTTTCAAAATTTTGAGGTATTCAATACGGATTTTAAAAAGTCTTTAGAAATTTTTAGGTATTCAACAATCTATGGATTTTAATACTCTATGGATTTCGTTGGATTCTCCTTCAAAAATATAAATAAATTTCACTATTCAAAATCTCTTCTAAAAACTAGAGATTTCAGCGGATTCTCTCAGAAGACCCTGAAAGAGAAGAAGAAAAAAAAAACTTTGTTGTTCTTCTAACAAATTCAAAGTCTCCTTCGAAAGCACACACAGACATTCTTGCACAACCCTCTTCTTCAAATGAAATAATATCAAGAAACGTAACTATGTTCTTCAATAAGCATAACAGATTCTTCACCATCATTATTATCGTGAAAAAGATTACATCTCTGTATTTTAAAATTATGTTCTCTCCTTAAAAATTATAGTATATCGGCACAGTTGACCCGTTAGGTTAGCAATAATATATTCTTGATCGCCTAATTTATACAATTGCCAACTTTAAGATCTCAAGAACATTTATTCACGATCTTAAAGTTAGCACGTGGTGTTCGATATCATCTAAAAGATTTTGGTGGTCAAGGTCGTTACCCCAGAAATGCAATTTGTCATTCACAATTTTCAAAACCCACCTCTGTTCTCATTTCAAACACAAGCAGAGTTAGTATTGGCTGGATTACATAACTTTCTTCGGAAAGAATGTCATGAATTTCCAATCGAATATGAAAAAGATCAACATTCACCACATCTCGACATGGAAGAGAAATTTTGGAATTGCTTTCTCAAAGCCAATTACAACACAGAACTGAAGCCGAGGTATAACCGTGGAAATGAAGATGAGAATAATAATGATGAATAATTTTTTTTTTTTTAACTAATATATTTTTGGTATTTTTTCTAAATAATTTATATAATTTTTTTTATATACAAGTGTGTTCGATATATGTTTGCACCCATAGTTTTAGGGGCGTAGTTTATGAAAATTCATGTAAATTAATAAAAAAATGTGTATTTTAAAATCCTGTCAAATCTATGAAAATCCATATAAATCAATAAAAAAGTCAGTCAAACTCTGCATAGAGTCTATAGATTTTCTAAATCTACTGACTTTTTAAAGTCCAAAAAAATCCAACAGAATCTCAATTGAATACACCCTCCTAAATCTCTGTTTACCTCTTCTTTGGGTCAAGAGTTCTTGGGGACTCTTTGTACTCAGTGGCTGTCCAGTTTCCTGAAGAGCTCAAGCTTTCTGTGCGCCATGGGGCCACATATTCCTCACTTCATTGACCATGGCTTCAGCAATGCCGTGGCCGAGCACTCAGCCCCGGGGTTCGATGGGACTTACTCCCGTGAATTTCGCCTGGATCAGCTCGCTACTCCTCCAAAGTTCTTAGGGGATCCTAAGGAGAGCCCCGACAGTCCTTGGTGGTTACCCGGAATGAGTCAGGCCATCACCAAGTTGCAGGCAGCCAAGGTGGGTATTGCTGAGCATGAACCTCTGGAACAGCTGGTTTATCCTTATGTCTCCGCTCCAAATGTGGTAACAGGAGAGAAGGGCATTGAGGATACCTTGAGAGGTGAGGAGGGCCCAGAGGAGGGCGGAGGCTCTAGCAACCATGTTGCTGCGGAGGAAGGGGTCGAGGGAGCTGAGGTCGAGGGGGCCGTTGCTGAGGAGGCTGCTATTGAAAAAGCAGTTTAAATTTCCTATTTCCATGGTTACAACGAACAATTTACTTTTCTTTTGTTTCGCTACACTTTTTATTTTCTGCTCATAATACTTGCTCTCATACTTTGTAGGGGATCCCACACTCCTGGATATGTGGGGGCTTTTTGTAGTGATCGTGTTTGCTTCATATTGCTTGTTTGTTGGCGTACTTTTTCTTTTCTGCTTTCATGAGTATCTTACAAGACCAGTAAAGAATATGTTGGAGGTGTGCTCTCCTCCCCCCCTTTTGTTGGTCTTGTAGGTTATACCATAATCATCTCTTGGTTGTATAATCTTTTGGTTTCAGGTGGCTCGGTTATGGGGAGGCATCCTCCATCTTTTCTTGACTTCTGAACTTCTATTTGTCTCTCTCTTTTAGAAGGTCTTGAATCATAAAACCTGTTTTTTCCTTAAGTAGTCTTTGTGGTTCTCAAGTATGGTGAGGGCTCTCTGGAACACCTCGGCCTTTAGGCCTCTGAGTGTTTCTCACTCTTATTCTTAAAAGATTTTAATTCATAAAATCTTCTCATTTCATTGATTAACCCTCTTGGGTCTCAAATATGGTGAGGGCTCTCTGGAGCACCTCGACTTCTAGGCCTCTGAGTGTTTCTCACTCTTATTCTTAAAAGATTTTAATTCATAAAATCTTCCCATATCATTGATTAACCCTCTTGGGTCTCAAATAGGGTGAGGGCTCTCTGGAGCACCTCGGCCTCTAGGCCTCTGAGTGTTTCTCACTCTTATTCTTAAAAGATTTTAATTCATAAAATCTTCCCATATCATTGATTAACCCTCTTGGGTCTCAAATAGGGTGAGGGCTCTCTGGAGCACCTCGGCCTCTAGGCCTCTGAGTGTTTCTCACTCTTATTCTTAAAAGATTTTAATTCATAAAATCTTCCCATATCATTGATTAACCCTCTTGGGTCTCAAATAGGGTGAGGGCTCTCTGGAGCACCTCGGCCTCTAGGCCTCTGAGTGTTTCTCACTCTTATCCTTAAAAGATTTTAATTTATAAAATCTTCTCATTTCATTGATTAACCCTCTTGGGTCTCAAATAGGGTGAGGGCTCTCTGGAGCACCTCGGCCTCTAGGCCTCTGAGTGTTTCTCACTCTTATTCTTAAAAGATTTTAATTTATAAAATCTTCTCATTTCATTGATTAACCCTCTTGGGTCTCAAATAGGGTGAGGGCTCTCTAGAGCACCTCGGCCTCTAGGCCTCTGAGTGTTTCTCACTGTTGGTCCCTGAACGAGTAGTGAATGGGATTAAAGTTTAGAGGGGAGGGGTGAATAGACTTTAAAACTTTTTCAAAAGAGTTGGGAACCTCTTCTGATTGCTATGTCAACTGGACTACAAGTCTGCTGGTCCAGATGACTATAGTGATCTGACTGAAGAGGTTATATGCGGAATTATGGCAGGCCTTGTTTAGACTCGTTCTTTTAGTTCTTATGAAAGTGTTAACTTGTTTTGCTAAATGAAAATGCTCAGCTAATGCTGGTTTGAAAGTTATGGCCTTTGTTTTGAAGACAGTTGAAAATACAGTATGCACTATATAAAGATAAATGAAATGACAAAAATATAAAGTGCAGTAAGTAAATAACACCAGGTTTATAGTGGTTCGGATATACGTTCCTACGTCCACTCTCACGTCTCAACGTGATGTTTAATCCCTTTAATTTCCCAAAAATTACAAGGGTCTTGTCCTTTATAGTCCCAAGGATAGGACTTTGAGATCTGAGCCGTCCTAACAGCTACGGTCTCCACAAGTGATTGTAAGCACTTGCACTTTGAGGGGTTCAAAAACTTTAACCTTTCGGTGAGGGTTTGGGGTTTTTGAAGGATATCCAACTAATGGTTCAAGCTTATAAATTGCTTAACCACTATGCCTAAAACAATGAATATACAATATGAACAGGTTTTAGGTTCTTATGGGTTGGATAGAAATCACTTAAGAGCTACAAATATTCTAATGGTTTCTGGCTCTTGGAGAATTCTTAGAACAGTATGGTTTTTTGCTTGATTGCTTTCTTAGCTTGTTGAATTCTCTCGTTGTGACTTCTTTTTGTGATTTCTCATCCTCTTGTATTTATAATGGTGATTGCTTGCAACTAGCCGTTGGAGTTGACTAGCCGTTGGGGCAATCTTTCCATGTTGGCTTGATTCCTTGATTCCAGCCGCTTGATTGCTTCAATCCTGGGATCATGTCAATCTTCTAAATAAGGTAGGTCTTCATTTGAATTGCAAGATGACTTTGGAATCAGCCGAGTCCTGGAAGAGCACATAGTCTTCTGATCTGCACTACTAGTCTTTTGACTACTCTTCTGGCCTTTGGTCTTCTGTCTTCTGATATCAGTCGAGTAATACTCTTCTGATCTGGTAAATTCTTTGTGCTGCTTTAGGCCATCTTCAATCTTGGACTCCATCAGATAGATAGGTATACAAGCACCTTAACTTATCTGGTCTTCAAGGATCTCCTAGTCTTCATGTCTTCTACTCTTCTCATCTTGAGGATAGGCATGTAAGCCAGGACTGTGTTGATCAGCTGATATCAATACAGTTGATCACACAAGACTAGTCTAAGTTGTTCTATACAAGTCAGCTGATCCTATTACATTTATAAACTCTAAGTGTTTTGGCCATCAAAACTATTCTAACATCAAGTGGGGCTTAGGGTGAATTTATATCCCAACAATTTCCCCCTTTTTGATGAAGCCAAAACTATACTTGATAAATGCTCTTAATGAAATAAGATAAGAGTTTATAATATTTTAAACTGAAGTATCTGATGAAGACAATGAGAGTTTGTCTTGTAAGCAAAGGGAACTAGAACTTGAATATATATAGAGCTTTTACAGATTACAAGTAATAGTTTCTTTAAACTTCTAAAGTAGTCTTCATCAGGTCTTTTGATCTTCAAATGCGGTAGGCAAGGTACAGACGAGCTCGAACTTCTTCCATGTGTTGCACGTCTGTAACATTCTCCTCTTCATAGATTTTATACAAAATCCTTTTGATTTCAATCATGTTGGCTCTTCCTGAGTCCAGAATGGGTGCATCCCATTTGGGTTCTTCAGGTGTCAGGATTCTGCAATTGTCAAGTTCTTTGGCTGTCTTGACAATTTCTTCCCAGAACACTGGATCTTCAAAGGTCATGAACTGAGAAAATTGAAAGAATTCTTCTTCATAAGAAGGGAGAGGGTCAAATTTCCTTACTATGTGGTGTTGAATTTGCCACTTCTTCTTCGGGGGATACCATCTTGGTAGCTCATCTTGAAGGGCTAAATAATCCACATAATTGCTATCAAACACCAGGACACTGTCTTCTTTTGCTTTGTCCTTGAGTGCTTTCCTGAGTTTGGCAATTTTCCTTTCAAATTTGGCTTTGACAGCCTTCGCATCATTCAGCTTCTTTTGCTTAAGCTCTTGAGCTTCAAGCAACTTTATTTTCTTCAACTCTAGAGCCTCTTTCTCTTCTGCAGTAGGCTCTGCTGGAGTTGCCTTCTTACTGGACTGAGCTGAGTGAGCTTGCTCATCTGCCTTCCTTTTCCTTGTCATCCTCTTCTCAGGAACTTGTTCTACAGGAGCAGTGATCAGTAGAGTCTTGGCAGGAGCTTGAGTGACTTCTTGAGCAATTTCTTTGCCTTTGCCTTGCCTGCTCTTGATTTTGCTTTTTAAACCACCTAAGGTTTCATTCAACTCATCTTGAGATACTACCATTACAGCTTGCTGTGCAGTAGACTTCTCAAGAACCTTTATCAATACATCTTCCCCCTTTTTGGCTTCAGCAAGTGCAGCCGCAAAAGGCTTCATGGCATTCAGAATTTCTACTTTCAGAGTCTGCTTCAGGGCCATGGCATTGACTTTGCCAACTTGGTCAGATGAGATATGTTGTGCTCAAGAACTTCAGCATGAGAATTGGAGGAGGAGGCAGCTTCAAATCTAGTTGTAAGAGCTTCCAACTTGTCTGCTGTCTCCTTCAGCTGAGTCTGCAGTTTTTCATTCTCCTCTGCAGCTGCCTTAAGAAGAGCTTGACCTTCAGTGGCTCTTGCTTCAGCATCTTTAACTTTAGACTCGTAGGCTGACTCCAATTGGGAGATCTCACCAGCAAACATGTTGGAGACATCACCTGCCCTCTTCTGGATGGTGCTTAAGTATTCACCTATCTGATGGTGAAGTGACTCTCTAAACTTGTCTTCAATGTCAATAATCTGGTCATGAAGACGGGTCTTCTGCTCCCTAATAGCTTTTTCAACATATCTTCCAAGCTGTAGACCTAAACCTTTCTCAAAGTGCAAGTCTATTGCAGCTTTGACCTGGGAACAAATGTCTGTTGTATGATCAACAGATTGGGTGGAGGTGGAGGCAGTACCTTGGGGATTGGGATGAACTATCAATGTTTTGCCTCTTTCTTCAGCTGAAAGATAGTCTTCATTAAGGAATGAGGTAGTGGCCTTGACCAGATGGGTCATGATCTTTTCTCCTTTATCAATGAAGTGAGTCAGGTTATCTTTAGGCATGAAGTGAGCTGGTACTCTGACTACTTCTCTTTCAACCTCTGCTCTGTCAGTTGGTGCAGCTGAGTCTTCTACCAAGGCTGGTGCAGCTGAGTCGTCCACCTTTGCTTTTTCAGCTGTCTGCTGATCTGATGAACCTTCTAGAACAGAGATATCATCAGTGTGGATTCCTAGAATCCTGTTGCAAACTGCAGTCAGTGCCTCGTCTGATAGCAGCTGAGCAAAAGATCGAACTTGAGCAACTTCCTTTTTCTCCATTTCCCAATCGAGGAAATTTTCTTTTCCTCCCATTCCTTCTATGACCTCGAGAAGGTCATCCACACCATCTCTTCTGAGCTCAATCCAAGTACATATCCTAAGTACTTGTTCAAATTGGATTGATTGCTCATCAACACCAGGAGTAGTTGACTTGAGCAGGTTGGCTATCTTCATCCTCATTATCTTCTCCCTTGTGCACATAGGATAGTGCACCATGTTGTAGTGAGGCTGAGAAGGGCTTGCTTGAACCAGGTCTGCTGGTGCCAAGGCTTCTGGAGCAGATGGGACAGTGAGGGTAGGAGATTGGGTAGGTGGGGCATTTTCCTCTGCTGTGTGAGTATCAGCAGGGGTTTGGGAAGTGATATATTCAGTGGGGTGTTCATCAGCAGGGTTTTGAGTCTGCTGGTCTGGTTCTGTTTCTCCTTGAAGATCAACAGATGGTTGGGCTTGATGATCTTGGACATCTGCTGTATGAATGTCAGCAGGGGATGAGGATGTGATCTGAGTTTGATCATCAGCATGGGGTGTTAAGGTGGTCTGTGGTTGGTTGTCTGTTGTTTGAACATCAGCAGGGTTAGGCTGGGCTTGTTCCTCTGCTGTGTGAGTATCAGCAGGGATTTGGGTATCAGTGTGTGAGGGTTCAGATGGGTTGGAATCATCAGAAGGGTTGAAGGATGAAATAGGGGCTATGCTCATGGGAGTAGGGAGCCTGGATTTCTTGGTTTTCTTGGTGAAAGAAGAAGTGTTCTTCTTTCTCTTCTGACCCTTTGACAGTTTAGAGGGTGTGAAAGTGAGAGAGGGATTAGAAGTACCTGCCTTTTCAAAGGAGAGGCAGTGGGAGTGGCATCTGAATCAGATGGGGAGATGAGCCCTGATCTGATCAGAAATCTTCGTTGTGCTAATGTCTGATTATCATCATCACCATCCCCAGCAGCCTTCTTTTGAGCCTCTTCTTTGGATGGCTCTTCTTCTTTTTCTGCAGCAGAGTCATGAGCAGACTCTTCTGCCTCCTCAACAGCATCTTTGGAAGATGCTTCAGCCAACAACTTCCTCTTCTCTTCTTTCAACCTTGCTGCCTCAGCAAGAGCTTCCTTCCTTAAGTAATACTTAGAGATGTGGAAGGTCTTATGAGGTCCCATCTTTTACTTCTTTGGGAGTACCTCTGGAAGAATAATACTCAGCTTGTTGGCAAAGCTGACAGTAGAGGTTACCTTCCACTCATTAGATTGTAAGTCCAAGGACACTTTCTTGGCCTCAAGAGCAATTCTGTCCAAGAAAAGCCCTTGCCAGTCTCCATTAACCTGATCCCAGATTGCAGCCATAACTCTAACCTTTAGAGTAGTAACAGCATCGTGACTGAATGTGTTACCCAGTAGCATCTTTCCTGTAATATCCACCAAGGTCTGAAACTTAGGGTCAAGTTGAGATTTCTTGACTCCAGATGCATCGACAGCCTTGACTCGTCCACCAGTAAATAACTCCATGTATTCCTTTTCTCTTCCCATAATGTAGGTAGAGATGTTGACTTCCCCCCTTTGTAGATCGAACATGTCCTTAAGAATTTTCCTTGTGATCTTGACCGGGTGTCTACCCACGACACTTTCAACCTGTGAACCATTCATCACAGCATTTGCATAGAAAGCCAGCACATCTTGTTCATAAACATTGGCAGGTGCTGCTTGTAGAAATTCTTTGAGATTAAGGTTGAGGCATCGAAGTAATATTTCCTTGTTCTCAGGTGTGTGTTTGCCCTTGAAAAACAGAGCGTTCTCCGTAAAAATCTTCCCTTCCTTGGACCACTTTGCAGCGTCCAAAGTGCCTGTGATCTTGGTCTTCTCATCAAAAATTTCAATGATTCCCATTCTGAGTTTGAGAGTTAGGGTTCGAAAGAGCGAAGGTAACTTGCAGAACGAGAGAGTAAAGTAAGCAATTGAGATTTGTGAGCGAAAGGGTTTTTGGAATGGTATAAGGGTTGTATATATACTCCAGCAATTCTTGAGAATTGTATAATCCAACAGTCAGATTTGGTTTAATTGTGGAGTAGAGCCCAAGATTTCCTTCTTTGATTTCGCCCCGTTTCCTTTAATTTTGCCGGCTGAATTTGCCATGTGGCAATTGTTGATTTGCTGGCAATATGGTAATCAAGTACTAATGACATCATTACCAAAAATAGCCGTTGAGACTGATTTTGTGGCAAGAATTGATCATCAAGGGCCGTTTTCTATAAGTGAATTGCATTCCTTATATAGGCCAATTTCTTTAATTACATTCAGGAATAAATCTAGAATGAATTACATGATCAAAGCTAGTCATTATACTCTAAATTGAAGTGATCTGATCACCAGAGTGAAGTCTTCTGATTTCTTGAGAAGTCTGCTGATTTTTCTTGAAAGTCTTCTGGTCAGCTGAGTTGGTCTTCTGATCAGCTGAGTGGAGGATTGGAGTTTGCTGTGATGATCCAACCTGGATGATGGATCTTCCAGCTTTATTGTGAGTGGTGATCCAACCTGGTTTGATGGATCTTCCAGCTCTATCTCTGAACCATGTAGGACCATCAAATCAATTTGATGATCAGCCTGGATGATATCCCACTGGTTCAGGTTGCCCTCACCATCTGATGTTCCTCATCATCAGATGGGTTGTAGCTTCAAATGTGTCCTTGTTGAATTTCTTCTCTTCTCTTGAAAGGGAAGGAAGATTGGAAGAGGCTTCAATGGAGTGTGAAGAGAGAGCCATGGACTGGGTCTTCTTGATTTGTTTAGACACAGTAGCCTTTGATAACAAGCTCTCCATGTAGGACTTCCCCCTGGAGAAGAAGCTCTGCTTGCTTGCTACTTTGTCCTCTGCATCTCTCCTTCCTCTAGTTTTCAACAAGAACGTCTCTCCTTCCTCTAGTTTTCATAGGCATACTTATGTTGGTTGGACCAAGTATGCTGATCTGCATTATCTTCATCTTCAGGACAAATCTTTATCTCCTTCACCCAAGACCTTGGTTGAGGGATGATCTCCATTCCATCTCTTCTTTCGATTGTCTCCATACCTGAAACAAGAATAATAGTTAGTGATTTGTATTCTTAGGTGTTCTCATACCTTCCTCCTTTTATAGGGGTATAAATGAGGTAGTGGAGTGAAAGATGACAAAACTATAGAGTTGATAGGTCTGAATTTCTGAAAAGTTACTTCTTAAGATCAACAATGAGATTCTTGATCTAAGGGTTCACATTTAAAGAGATTCAGACTCTATCTTATGGAATGCAGAAATTATAAATTTTGAGCAAGAGTTATTTGAAATCCGTACAGTGCATGCATACTGTTGAGTCGGTGAGGATGGTGTATTAATCCAACCAAGTATAACTCAATAGTATACTGTATGTATGTATATAAATAAAGTATTTTATGAAGAATAGTTTATTAATATACATAGATATACATTGCTTAGAGTAAAGATGTCAAATAACTTTGTTCAAGTCTGCTGGATATATATATATATATAATATGCAATGCAGAATTTAGAGTATTTCATCAAGGATTCTTAAGGTATCATTGATTCCCCCTTGATTAGATAACTCTATGTTTTCCCTCAACTTTATTTGTCTTCATCGGGAAGGAACTTACCTGAAGATGAGGGTGTCTATTCACCTCATCTGATCCTCCTAGTCTGCTGCAATTGTATCAGCTGAGGTCTTCAGCTGATCTTTGCTCTTCATGTGCTTGGATCCAGGAGTCCTAAGCTGTAGCATAGGGTCTTGGATCGTTCTTCAGCTAGGGGCTTAGTCAAGATGTCTGCTCTTTGGATATCTGTGTGAATTTTCTCCATCTTGATGTCCTTCTTTTCAAGGTGATCTCTTATGAAGTGGTGTCGAATGTCGACATGCTTTCACCTTGTGTGGAGGACTGGATTTTGAGTGATGGCAATGGCACTGCTGATGTCACAATAGATAGGGACTTCTCTTGCCTCTATTTTGTAATCCTTGAGTTGTTGAACTAGCCAGAGCAGCTGACTACAACAACTTCCAGCTGCCATATATTCTGCTTCAGTGGTGGAGGTTGCAACTGAAGTTTGCTTCTTAGAGAACCATGAGATCAACTTGTTGCCTAGGAATTGACAGGTTCCAGATGTGGATTTCCTATCAATTCTACATCCTCCATAGTCTGAGTCAGAATAACCACTCAATTCTAGATTGTCATCATCAGGGTACCATAGTCCTAGATTGACGGTACTTGAGAATCTTCCTTGCTGCTTCTAGATGACTTTGCTTTGGGTTTGTTTGAAACCTAGCACATACTCCAACAGCAAATGTTATGTCTGGTCTGCTAGCTGTAAGGTATAGTAGAGATCCAATCAGTGCTCTATATTCAGCTTGATCAACTGCCTTTCCAGACTCATCTGGTTCCATTTTAAAAGATATCATCATTGGAATCCTTGCAGTCTTGCTTTGTAGAGCTTTGAATATTTCTAATAGGCTTTTGGTATACTTGGACTGGTTGATGAAGATCCCTTCTGGACTCTGCTTGACTTGAAGTCCTAGGAAGTAATTCATCTCACCCATCATGCTCATTTCAAACTTTCCTTGCATAAGTTCAGAGAACTTTTTGCACATCTCTTGATTGGGTGATCCAAATATAATATCATCTACATATATTTGCACCATTAGAATGTCTTCTCCTTCTTGTATTCTGAAAAGAGTTCTATCAACTTTGCCTTTTGTATATCCATTGTCAAGTAGGAATTGTGACAATGTGTCATACCAAGCTCTAGGGGCTTGCTTTAGACCATAGAGAGCCTTCTTCAGTCAATATACTTGATCACCTTTTTCAAATCCTGGAGGCTGCTCTACATATACTTCTTCTACCAGAATACCATTTAGAAAAGCACTTTTGACATCCATTTGATATACCTTGAAGCCCATATATGATGCATAAGCTAGAAACAGTCGAATAGCTTCTAGTCTGGCTACTGGAGCAAAGGTTTCATCATAGTCAATCCCTTCAGATTGTGAATATCCTTTTGCAACTAGCCTTGCTTTATTTCTAGTTATCATATCATTTTCGTCCTTTTTGTTCTTGAATACCCACTTTGTTCCTACTACAATGTGGTTTTCAGGACGATCTACCAATTCCCATACTTCATTTCTTTCGAATTGGTTTAGTTCTTCTTGCATAGCAGTGATCCAATTGCTATATGTCATTGCTTCTTCTATGTTAGCTGGTTCAATGTTGGATAGGAAGGCACACCAGCAGAACATAGATGATTGGGAGTTCTGATTTAGTTGTCTTCTGGTCTTGACACCTGAGTGTGCTCCTCCTAAGATGAGGTTTGATGGATGATTATTTCTCCATGTATGCCTCACTGGAGTATCTGCATTAGATGAGCTTGGATTCTCATCTGTTCTAGTGCCATCAGGGGGGTTGACTTGATTTGGTCGATCATCATCTGTATCTTGTGTGTCAAAGAGATCATTCCCCCTTGCATTTGGGATTGGTGCATCTTGATTCTGGTCAGCTTGCACTGCTTGAGTTTGAGATCTAGTGACAGGTCTATGAGGCTTATCTTCCTCTGATTCTTCAGGGAAAGGTTCATTGACTTCAATGAACTCATCTGGTCTGGACTTGATCACTAGCTGTCTCATCTGCTCTGCAGCTGAGTTTGTTTCTACTACACTCTTTTCACAAGATTCATCAAAAACAACATGAGGTGTTTCTTCCACAAGAAGGGTTCGTTTGTTGAGTACTCTAAATGCTTTGCTAGTAGAGGAGTATCCTAAGGATATCCCCTCATCTGCTTTGGCATCAAAGGCATTCAACTTACTCTTCCCATTGTTGTGAATGAAACACTTACAACCAAATATATGAAAGTAAGATACTCTAGGTTTTCTTCCTTTCCACAGTTCATATGGGGTTTTCTCATGAATTTTGTGAATACCTGACCTATTTTGAGTGTGACAAGCTGTGTTGATAGCTTCTGCCCATAGCTTCTTAGGAGTGGAGAATTCAGCAAGGAGTGTTCTTGCAGCTTCTTTGAATGTTCTGACTCTTCTTTCAGCTACACCATTCTGCTGTTGTGTTCTTGCTGCACTTGTCTCATGCTGAATACCATTAGAAGTACAATAGGCAATAATATAAGAGTTAATAAATTCAGTGCCTTTGTCACTTCTAATTTTCACAATTGGTTCTCCTTTCTCTACTTGGATCCTCTTCAATAGTTCAGGAAGCTTCTGCTGAGTTTCACTCTTCTTGTATAAGAAGATAACCCAAGTAAACTTGGAGTAGTCATCTACAACAATGAGAGTATATTTTCTCCCTGTTAATGTGGTTGGTGTGATTGGTCCAAAGAGATCCATGTGAAGCAATTCAAGAACTCTGCTGGTTGATGCTGTCTTCTTGGTCTTGAAGGAGACCTTTGTTTGCTTTACTTGTTGACATGCATCACATACCTGATCTTTACAGTAGAGTTCATTAGGCAGACCATCAACTAAGGATTCCCTTGCTAACTTGTTCATAGTTTTAAAGTTCAGATGACTAAGACGTTTGTGCCATAGCCAGCTGATATCTTTAGGGCTCTTCACAAGCAGACATGTATCCTTAGGACAGCTGTTCCAATTTGCAAGATACATACTTCCCTTTCTAGATCCTGTTAGAAGGTTTTGTTTTGTTCTTTTATCACTTATGAGACACTCATCTTTAGAGAATTTTACTGAGTAACCAGTGTCACAAAAATGAGAAACAGATAATAAATTAAATTTTAAACCCTCTACATATGATACATCATGTACCTCAATGTCACCATTTTTAAGGGTGCCATATCCTTTTGTGTTACCGTGCGCGTTATCACCAAAGAAGACTTTTGGACCTTTCTTCTCTATGTAGTTGGTCAGCAGGGCTTTGGTTCCTGTCATGTGAGTTGAGCATCCACTATCTATGTACCATGTTTCTCCTGCTAGACCTCCTCTTCTGTATAGGTCCCTCCTTTCCTGCAAGAAAGGTTAAGTCTTAGGTACCCATTTTGTCTTGGGTCCTTGGGTGTTAGTACTACCCTTGGGAACCCACATATACATTGGTCGTTTGAACAACCTTGAGCACTTGAGTTGTTTCCCTCGGGCATCACAGAACCAAATCTTACCAGTTAGCACCTTGGACTGGTCTGATTTGTTATTTATGTCAGCTAAGTAATAGTCAAATGGTTTCCCTTTATAGGAGTGTACATACATGATCTTTTGACTAGTTACATTCGGCCTGGGTGCATTAGCTGGACGATGCACACGATTATATGGACCATACTCCTCTGTTCTCACAATATCATAAGAGATAGGGGGTGCAAAGAGAACAGATTTGTTTGAAGAAGATTTCTTCTTCTTGGCTGGAGCAGCATACAGCTGAGACTGTCTCAAACGAGATGGTCTAGGCTGTTTGTTGTTCTTCTGTACAGGCTTGGGGTTAACTTGTCTTTTACCCTTTTTGGTGTTGGGGTAATTAGCCTTAGCTGGTACAGATGCCTTTTGGTTCATATTAGGTTCATTGTGTTTAGAACACTCACCCTTTTCATGTGTCTGAGTAGTGCACTTATTAGGTGTACTACCCCCAGCTGGAGAGGATGTAGATGGATTAAGTTCATAGCCAAAACCCATCTTATTGCCATTTGATCTATAATATTCAGAGATACTTTCAATAGTAGTAGAAGCTTTATTGAACTCTGATATCTTCTGATTTAGGCATTCCTTCTCCTTTTCCAAGAGCTTGTGTGCTTGGAAGAGATCATCGAACTTGGATTGTAGTGAATGAAATTCCTTAGTTTCCAAAGCTTGAGTTTCTAACATCCCCTCATACAACTGAGTTATTGTGGTATTTTCTTCTTTAAGAAGTTCCACTTCTCTGGTCAATCTTTCATTCATTGTGACCAACTCAGGGGTGTTATCAAACTTAGTCTTTTTCAACTTAGCAATTTCTTTCCTTAGATCCTTGTTCTCCTCTTCCACCTCTATAAAAGCTCTGGTGGCAATATCCAGATCACCTTTTACCTTTCTTAAAGATCGATAATAGGTGTCTTCTGATTCGCCTTCAGATGAGTTAATCTCATCTGTTTGTGAAAAAATAGGTGAATGGAAAGTAGTAGTATAGGAATTTACCTCATTTTCACCTATGGCCATCATAGCTAGATCATCTGAATCATCTGAGAAGATTTGACAGTCTGGTGATGTAGGGAGTTCATCACTATGATATTCAGATTCTTCAGTAATCATAGCTTTCTTGTCTGAATTTCTTCTTGGCCTTCTTTCTTCTTTGTCATCCAAGTCCAGCTCAGGGCATTCATAGACATAATGTCCTGGTTTGCCACAATTGAAGCATGATCCAGATCTCTGATTTGAGTTGCCTTTCCTTGGAGGAGTGGCATCTTTTCTTCTGGATCCTCGGCTGTTAGATGACTCCACATCCTTTCTAGGATGTCTTTCTGGTGTTCTTTCTCTGGAACCTCTGGAGGGTGAACTGGCTCTTCTATCTTTGTAGTTTCTATAGAATTTTATATATTTGTTGTTGAGAGTGTTCATCCTTTCGAATCTCTTGATCATAAGAGTCATTTGCTCTTTCAGACTCATGTCTGATCCTTCAAAGTGTTCTGTTTTCAGTGAGGTCTTGCCAGATGAGGTACTTGCAGCTTTTGTATTGGCTGCCTTGAAGGCTACAGTCTTGGAGGTAGATGGGGCTGCAGTTGGCTCATCACTTCCTGAGTTTTCTTCTCTGTCAAGGTCATATTCATGAGCTTTTAAGTTCTGAAATAGAGTTTGAGTAGACCACTTCTTGATATCTTGAGTATCCTTGATGATGGTCTTCTTGAGTTTCCATCTCTTGGGTAAAGAATCCAAGATCTTCAAGTTTTTCTCTCTATTTGTATACTTCTTGCCTAGAGATTCAATCTCATTTATGATCTTTGTACATCTATTGTCCAGCTGATCAATAGTTTCTTCTGGTTGCATCTTGAGGTGCTCAAACTTCTTGACTGTTGTTGACAATTTGCTTTCCTTGATCAGCTCAGTTCCTTCACAGAGGAGTGCCAATGCCTCCCACATTTCTTTGGCTGACTCACAGTGGATCACCTTTGCAATGTACTCATTTGGAAGAGTTTGCATTATGTAATCTTGAGCAATGCTATCAAGATTTGATTGCTTCATCTCTTCTGGTGTGAGATCCTTCATGGGTTTGGGAGCAAGTTCTCCAACTGGAACTTCTGGATCACCATTTGCAGTGTTGATTGTCATAATGGTGATTGGGCCTTTTGTGATTACAGACCACATCTTGTAGTGGACTGATGTGAGATTCTTCCTCATCTTGATCTTCCAGTAATCATAATCCTCAACTGAAAACTTAGGCAACTTTCGCATATTAGCACTCATGTTGTATGAGTTTTCAAAAACAAGTTTAAGAAAAAAGATCTATTCAAGAGGACTACAGAAAGACTCCCTCAAGTCTTCTGATAATCTAGAGACAGTAGTCCGTTAGAACCACTGCTCTGATACCACTTGTTGGTCCCTGAACGAGTAGTGAATGGGATTAAAGTCTAGAGGGGAGGGGTGAATAGACTTTAAAACTTTTTCAAAAGAGTTGGGAACCTCTTCTGATTGCTATGTCAACTGGACTACAAGTCTGCTGGTCCAGATGACTATAGTGATCTGACTGAAGAGGTTATATGCGGAATTATGGTAAGCCTTGTTTAGACTCGTTCTTTTAGTTCTTATGAAAGTGTTAACTTGTTTTGCTTAATGAAAATGCTCAGCTAATGATGGTTTGAAAGTTATGGCCTTTGTTTTGAAGACAGTTGAAAATACAGTATGCACTATATAAAGATAAATGAAATGACAGAAATATAAAGTGCAGTAAGTAAATAACACCAGGTTTATAGTAGTTCGGATATACGTTCCTACGTCCACTCTCACGTCTCAACGTGATGTTTAATCCCTTTAATTTCCCAAAAATTACAAGGGTCTTGTCCTTTATAGTCCCAAGGATAGGACTTTGAGATCTGAGTCGTCCTAACAGCTACGGTCTCCACAAGTGATTGTAAGCACTTGCACTTTGAGGGGTTAAAAAACTTTAACCTTTCGGTGAGGTTTTGGGGTTTTTGAAGGATATCCAACTAATGGTTCAAGCTTATAAATTGCTTAACCACTATGCCTAAAACAATGAATATACAATATGAACAGGTTTTAGGTTCTTATGGGTTGGATAGAAATCACTTAAGAGCTACAAATATTCTAATGGTTTCTGGCTCTTGGAGAATTCTTAGAACAGTATGGTTTTTTGCTTGATTGTTTGCTTAGCTTGTTGAATTCTCTCGTTGTGACTTCTTTTTGTGATTTCTCATCCTCTTGTATTTATAATGGTGATTGCTTGCAACTAGCCGTTGGAGTTGACTAGCCGTTGGGGCAATCTTTCCATGTTGGCTTGATTCCTTGATTCCAGCCGCTTGATTGCTTCAATCCTGGGATCATGTCAATCTTCTAAATAAGGTAGGTCTTCATTTGAATTGCAAGATGACTTTGGGATCAGTCGAGTCCTGGAAGAGCACACAGTCTTCTGATCTGCACTACTAGTCTTCTGACTACTCTTCTGGCCTTAGGTCTTCTGTCTTCTGATATCAGTCGAGTAATACTCTTCTGATCTGGTAATTCTTTGTGCTGCTTTAGGCCATCTTCAATCTTGGACTCCATCAGATAGATAGGTATACAAGCACCTTAACTTATTTGGTCTTCAAGGATCTCCTAGTCTTCATGTCTTCTACTCTTCTCATCTTGAGGATAGGCATGTAAGCCAGGACTGTGCTGATTAGCTGATATCAATACAGTTGATCACACAAGACTAGTCTAAGCTGTTCTATACAAGTCAGCTGATCCTATTACATTTATAAACTCTAAGTGTTTTGGCCATCAAAACTATTCTAACATCAAGTGGGGCTTAGGGTGAATTTATATCCCAACACTCACTCTTATTCTTAAAAGATTTTAATTTATAAAATCTTCTCATTTCATTGATTAACCCTCTTGGGTCTCAAATAGGGTGAGGGCTCTCTGGAGCACCTCGGCCTCTAGGCCTCTGAGTGTTTCTCACTCTTATCATTTTCATATTCACGTATCATATATTCGAGTAAGAGAAAGATAATCAAGACACAATAATTCTGGATAACTCTTTCCTCAAAAAAGGGGATAAAGCTTCATTGATTTATTGTCAGTTTTCAACATAGGCCATAGATAACCTACGCCGGTCTCATTAAAAACCTCTTTACGGAAAAACCCCAAAGGGGAAACCCGCAAAGAGGGAAAAAGAGCTCCGGTGAAGCTACTAAATACATTAAACAAAAGTATGAATTGATGAAAAACTCACAAAGCAAAAATAAAAAATGGTCTCAAGACCTTACACTTTCTTCAGACAAAGAATATCTTCAAATGGCAAACGTTCCAGGGTCTGGCTATGTCGACCCCTTCCATGCTCTGCAGTCTATAGGCTCCTCCTTTTAGCACCTGCGTGATTTTATAGGGCCCCTCCCAATTGGGCTATAATTTTCCCGTATTCTTTAGGGCATCAGCTCTTCTTAGCACCAGGTCCCCCACTCTAAAGGACCTCGGGATCACCCTTCGGTCATATGCAGCTTTAATTCTACTCTTGTACCTTTCCGCACGTACTCTAACCATCTCTCTTTCTTCTTCCATTAAATCTAGGGCCTCTCTCATTAGCCTCTCACTACAAGAAATTACACTTTACATGACGATTTTTTTCATGACAACACAAAATTCGTCACAATATGTTAATCAAAGGTGACAAATTTAATTTTCGTCACTTAATAATTAGAATTCGTGACAACACTTTATTTTGTCACCAATAATAATTTTATTCGTGACGAAATTTTATTTTGTTACAAATAATAAAAAAATTCGTCACTAATTTGAAAAATTCATGACAACACTAAGAAATTTGTCCCTATAAATTCTGGTGACGAAATTTATAATAATTGGCGACGATGTGCTATGTCATGAAAAATAATATTTTTTGTGACGATGCTATGTTTTGTCATTAATTATTCTAAATGATTAGTGACATAATTATTTCGTCACAATATTATTTGGCAACGATATTTATCGTAATTAGTGACGCTCATATTAGTCATATTATATAATATATTCAAGACGAGATTATGTTTCGTCATTAATTGTTCGAAATAATTAGTGACATATTCTTTCGTCACCAATATTTATATATGGTGACGATTAATAATTATTTGTTACTTTTCGTAAAAGAGAATCATAAATTCCATAATAATTTTTGTGACGTGTGAATTTCGTCATAATTTATCACACAATCATGACGAATTAGAATTTAGTCATTAAATTTTTTTATATTTGTGACACTTTTTTATTGTTGTCATTATTAATAATTTCATTCGTCACGATATGTTCTTCACAAAAATTAATAATGTATTCAATCAATAAAAAGTTATGAAATTCAAACTTTTGACATCAAAAGTATATGAGAGCCTCGATCGTACCATGTAAGTTAGATAATTGTTTAATATATTATTTTTTAAATAATAGTTTAGATTTGAACCTTCCATTTCTTGTATAAAATTTATGTTTACCAACTAAAAGTCTAAAACAATCTAAACATTATTTTAAATATCAATTTTATTGTCTTTATATTGAGATTTTAAAATAATTATCTAATATATTCCAAGCCAATTGTATAACTAATTTTAAAACACAATTTTACATAAAAAAATTATATGCACCTTTTGTATAAAATTTATGTTTACCAACTAAAACAATTTATACATTATTTTGAATATCGATTTTATTGAACACTTCTTTATATTGAAATTTTAAAATAATTATTTAATATATTCCAATTCAATAGTATAAATAATTTTAAAACACAATTTTACATAAAATATTATAAAATAAAAACTTACGTAACATGCAACCTCTACACTAGTTCATAGATATGAGACAAGTCCTACGTACTAAGCTTTCTTTAAATCCACTTACCTACTACTAAGCTATTTATATTGAATATTTAATGGGAGATATGCTACTTTCAATCCTTATTAAAGAATTTGTAACACTTTCAATCCTCAGATGTGCTACTTTTAAAATTCAATAATTATATATATATATATATTCAATGGGAGATATAAAATTATATTGATAAAAAAAATAAATATACTAATAATTTAACCAAATTTATAATCATGTTAGTAAACTAATAGCTAAAATCTCATACATTGACATAAACATACCAATGAGATATCGATCTATAAGCTATGTATGTTGTTCAAAAATAAAATTGATGTAACAAAATTATCCTTTCATTATGGCAAATCACCAAGAATCATAAAAGAAATTGAACATGTACTGAACATAACCTAAAAAATTACCTAATCATTACGAAAATTCAAAACTCTATAATAAAAATGATCCAATTTGCACAATTACCAAAACTGATAAACCAACTTCGGAATTGAGAAACGCTAGAAACAAAACAGTTGAGAAAAATAATTCGATTGAATCAGAAGTCACATAAAAAGCTAATACTCGCACATGAAGATAAAGAAACCAAGATTGAAGAACTATTAATATATAAAGGCACACGCATAAACATGTTTTATATGCACCGATGAACTAAGAATATAACATGTTATATATTTCAACAAGTGCAATGTGTATACATGACCAAAACCTATATCCAAATTCTAATGTTTCCTAACCATCATTAACACAAACACATATACCATGGTGAAGTGTTTGCAGAGTGTACATTTAATATAAGTGTCTTTCATTTTGCCCCCAAACAATGAAAAGTCAGTATAGATGCAATACTGCAATGTTTATAATTTTAATATAAAGATCTAGCCATCTACGTGGACATTCCATTGCTCATAGAAAATATTCATGACAATATTCTATATCAAGTTTAAATTTTGACAACTAGATTAATAGATCAAATTTAAATAGCTAGGCTGGGATCGATACAGGAACATAAAGAAGCTAAACTACTGAATATCCAACTAATATATAAGTTAAATCTAAATTGTGATGCACAAAAATTTTAGTTTTTCAGAAAACATATCTCCTGAGAGAATTATCATTATATGCATATTGATGGATACAATTTTAAAATGTCAAACATGGGTTCACTAGTGTAAACAACTAATTGAGTGAAACTTACGGCTTGAGAATCTCTATCACAACCTTCACTTGAACCTTCACTCGCACTCTCGGAACTGTAAATATAGTCAACACATATACCTTATATTGAGTTAGAAACCAAACATCACACATCTTTGATAGTTTTGTGTTTATAAAAAATGATTAAGAGATGCTGATTAGGAAAAGGGAAAAAAACAGAAAACATAAGTACAATCATCTAGAGAAGACAACGTATTACCATTAGGTTCAGGATCACTTTTGACGCTTTTTTTTTCTGCATAAAAGGATTAGCATGTTAATAAAATCAGTATTTATACTTTCACAAACAGAGAGCAGAAAACTCACATAAAGGAGTGCATCAAGACCTTCCATGGCTGGAGGTTGCAAGTTTTCAAAGTCAACTGTGGAAGAGATAATGAAGTCAAACAATTTTATGTTAATTTTACAGCAAAACTAACTTAAAAAAACTGTACTAAGAATCAAATTATTGATTAGTTAGCAGAACGGAAACTCAAATCTGATGATCCATTGCTAACCTTCAGCATTTAAGATATCACTTGTGATAGTATACCCAGCTTATGCCAAAGAGATTACATGTCCAACGCTATAAGTGATCAGCCTAACAAAATTTATAATTTCTGAAGCACAGTAAATAGGCCAGAGAGATCAGAACCTACATTGCTAAAATAAATTCTTTAAATTCAAGATACCCCTACCTTTTTGAATCAGCAATTGCCCAGACCTTGAGGAAATGGAAAAAGAAACGAATATGATAATCACCAATCAGAAAAATAAGAAAAACACTTAGACAAAATGAATCAAACATAAGTAAATGGAAACCTAAAACTAGCTTGACATGGTTAGACTTAATCAGTATTAGATTCAGGCATTGTAGTGTGTTTTTCATTACTGTTTAGTGGTCTTCGACTCTTCGATTATTGTTATTGGTTAACAGTCTTCGGTTATTGTTGAGTAACTGACTAGAGATTAGTGCAATCTCATTATGATACAGAAATATTACTCCCCATTGTTTTTCTGTGACACGATGCAAGAAAGACATAAAACTGACCAAATTTAATTATAGCAGCAAAAAGTGGATTCTCCAACATGCTCATTCAATGCAGTGCAATTTTTCAACGGTACCAAATCTCTATAACATCATAGAAAAATTATACAAAAACACACATCATCAGACTACAACATTAATAACACACTAATATGAATACAAAACTACAATTGAACTTTTTCTCCATTAATCACAAGCATCTGCACATCTAAAATTAAAAATATCATCTCCTTTCTCCAATAAGACAACAGGATACACTTCCAATCTTTAATCGTTTTCCGATTTCCACTATCACAATATGAATTCTATGAACAATAGTCCTCCCTAAACGGCCAGAAATAAAACGAAACACAAGCAGGAATACAAGCAAACCTGTTTGAGACCCTGACGAGGCAATTAGACATGTAAAAGAACTTGGAAGCATCGTTTCCCGTGAGACGGGCATCTCTATATACAAAATCGCAATCAAGTTGGGGAAATTTTGCACGCAAATAATGTAAACACGGAAACACAATAACGCATTGCATACCGGAATCAGCATAGTAAAATCACGACTGCTAGATCTTCTGGTGGTCCTTGGAGCAGCGAGCGACGGATGCAGAATCAAACTCCATTTAGGTGTTGTGAAATTAGGAATTGGGATGATAGTCTTTGCAAAAGATTTGAGATTTAGGATTAGGAATTTAGGTTTCCTCAACACTTACCCGCCTTTCCTCAAATCCTTTTTCTTATAGCGCGTTTTTTCTTTTCTTACGAGCGCCAAATTTTAGGCTATATATTTAGTAATAAATTTGTTTTATCTTTGAATTGTCTTCTTATAGCCATATAAAATTTAGAACAAAAAAATACTTATGATAATATGTGATTAATTATATGCATTTTGCACAATTTATAATAAAATTAATATTGTGTAATAATTTTAATGATTATTTTTCAAATTTAAAGATAATAAATTATGTACTTCCCTTGTCTCCGAAAAGTTTACGGGAATATTTAGCACATGATTTAAGAAAAAAATGTAATGATGAGAGTGTTGAGGAGTAATTTTGTAAGATATGTGCATGGTGGACCCCAAAAGTAATGGTATGAGGGGTAAATATGTGTAGATTAGTGAGGGTATAAATTGTGATGATTATTTCTATTTGGGGTATGCAAACTTTTGGGGGATAAATTAAAAATGAAAGTATGAAAGTTTTTTGTGGACGAGGAAGTAATATTTTAATTAGAATATTAACTTACGTGATCGGACACTAAAAAAGTGAACATTTAACACATTAATTACTAGGCGATATACACACGAATAAATGTTTGATATAAACTGAAAATAGTAAAGTATATTAAAAGTTGTCTATTTATTTTATGTCAACTCTTGTTTAGTTATAGTATAGTAAAATATTGAAATTTCAAACTACCAACACATAACTTGATTGTAAGCTATATTATCCTACAACAAAAGTTTATATTTGAAAATATGTGTGTGCACAAACATGACTTCGAGTTTGCTAGAAACAAGATTCTTATAAAAGGAAAAAAATCGTTTGAACTGATGGTTCACGAACTGTAATCAAAGTCAGTAGTAGGCTAGTTTTATTTTGGTTCCAAAAATTTGCTTGATAGAAAATACTAGTTCAAAATGGAAAATAGGCGCAACGGCATGCCAAACGTTAGAATTTAGGTTTATGAGCACATACAATCAGTGAATCGACACTTAATCGTTGAACTAAGATCAACGTACTATGTTTCGTTGGCCTCATATCACCTTAAAGTAATCTAGATCACTGAAAATCATATTACAATGAAACTTATTAGTGAACGAACATTAATGTACTTACCTTCGTTGGTCTCATATCACCGTATACTTCATAGAGTAGAAACTGTTATACTTCGTACTCATGACTATTATATTTCGTATGTTTTCACTGTAATAACTAATAATTATACACCGTGTTTTACATTTCACAATTTACAATTATGCTTCTGACGGTAATCACTAACATTTCAGCTGAAGACCACATTTCTTTTTCACATTTCGACATGGTTCGACATACATTTCACAGGTAGATCTTCACAATCATACAAAATCATTTAATTGTTAGATTTAAATTTTTTCTTCTTGCTAATAAATCTAAATAAAATAAATTAGGGTCATATTAAAAATTGACTTCTGCCATCTCAACACAATATATTTATCAAAAGTTGATCCAATTTTTCAATCAATCTAATTTATTTATTTTTTTGCTCATAAATGGTGTTAAATTCAATTAGAGTAATATGAATTGAAATAGGTAGTACCAAAATTTTAAAAATTTATTATGTCAGTAAAGTTAAATTTAAGAGCCTAAAAAAAATGAAAATTTTGAGAGTCAAATTATTTGAATTGGCGGTCTTTCAATTTAAATAGAAGTTTTCAAAATTCAATTGAAAAAATTCCATAAAAAAATAGAATACAATTAAAGAAACAATTTCAGTACCCTGATTTAAGAAAAACTCCTTCTTCCCCCTCATTCCGCCTGATTTTTTCACCATTCTCACCCGTTCTAACATCAAAATATTCTCCAGCATCAGCTGAGTATCGGGTAATGGAATATTGTTGTTATTTCAATCTATTTTTTCTTAGTCAACTTGCTTATTATTTGTATAACCATCAAAGAACTTATGTTATTTTTAATTCCAGTCTATTCTCAATCTCAAGATTCCCATAGGACAACCAAACCTTTTTCGCTTAGCTATGAAGCATTAATACCTGGGCTTTTTACTTCAAATTAGGTATCGTCTAAATTATATATGTTTCTCCACCATTTTTTATATTTTCTGAGTTAGCCCTAATTTTATTAGAGTTAGAAATGGAGTTGAAAACTAATCCTGTGTGCATCCAATTTGTGGATCAATCAAAATCAACAAAGCAGTTACTATGTATCCTTGCTAAATCCAATTCCATTTTTCACTTGCTATATGAAATGAATTTTTTATTGAAATTCAACTAAAATGGATGCCTATCATTATATTTGTCACTTTGTATATGGACATTGACAAGTGATTAGGGGTCTGGTGTGGATAGTTGTGGACATTGGCAAGTGATTATGGTTCTGATGTGGGTAGTTGTGGACGATGCGTTCTGATTCAGATTATAATTCGATAAGGGATTGAGGTGTCTAAGTGAATATGTATGTGTTTTTAATTGAGGCGGGGGATTGTAAGACTAAATGTGTGATTTACAATATGTGTCTTAATGGTGTCAATTCAGTGACTTATATTCGCTTATATGCTTGTCGTTCTCTTCTGAAGATCCAATTTGATTGATGTACTAGTTTTTATGTAATGGTTCTTCCATAAATTGCATGAGGCGTAACTTTGGATGTTTGGTTTTAGTGAACAGTGGAATTGAAAAATTAGCAAATTAAGAATCACATGGTTTTGTCTTTAAAATTATCTACTATTTTCAAGGGGACTTGGTTAGCTTATGACAACTTGACACAATAGAATGATTTTTAAAATATACCATTGTTTTAATTTAAGAATTTTGAACTCCAAAGTAGGTCATTTTCCATCTGCACATGAATTGATTTACGCGAATTTGTGCTAATAGGCCGCATTGCAACCAGAAAAGCCCATTCTCCTGTATAATTTGGAGCTTATTTCAATCCAAACATCATTGTGAGTTATCTCTCTTCTGTGTAGGAATTCAAAGATATTATTTTAATGTTTAAACTTGAAAACTCAATCCTTAATAATTCTTTGCGAAGGAAACATGTTATTGCAAAATTAGTAGTAACTTCCCTATTGAAATCGAGTGTTTTCTCACACCCTTTTAACTGTATGTGATTGTTAGCTTAACAAATTAACACTCATATTAAGGAGAGCCTAGCACTAGAGATGAATTTGTCAATTTGTCATGAGTTGTCTAGGTGCCTGGTGGACATAATTGTTATGGAAAGGCACAATAAAGGGAATTCTTGATTTGAATGACTGATTCACCAAATATTTAAGAGTCATTTATCATTAACCAAAAAATCTGAACTCGTCGACTCGACTAACAGAAAAATGCTAAAAATATTATTTTACCTCGTGAGATTGAACTTAATGGCAAGAAAAAATTTCTATCATTCTTAGAAATTACATTCACCTTTGCTAGGATTTTGTCGTATATTCCTTTTGTGAAGTTTTATAGATGAAGTACAAATTAATTTGCTTATTTATTTTTATATATATTGAAGGCTTGTGTTGCTTACTTTTGTTATGTTGAGGCATATGACTAACAGAGAAGTTAACATATAAATAACACAACTTAACATCTTGTATTACACATCTAACAACTTTAATAATTTTAGGGAATTGAGCATTAATGCTCTGCATATTACACATCTAACAACTTTAATAATTTTAGGGAATTGAGCATTAATGCTCTGCATATTAAGCTCTGTGCTACTGGGGGTAACAAAACTGCATATTCCTATCACAAATGATTCATTTTAGGAACTTGTTTGTAGGAGTTTTTATTTTTTATATCAGTTTGATGATGTATAACTAGTTATATTGTTTCTCTTTTAGGGATTGTTAAGATTTTTGGTAAAGGGAAATGGATTCAACAGTGAGAGAATATCCAAGGCAAGTCTCTATTTTTCTTTACATTAAACTATGTCATATTGTCGACTAATTTTTGTTTTTCAGGCTATGGAAAAAATCAGGGCAACTAAGAATAAATTAGCCCAGGACCGGTACAAATCTGTAGCTGGGTAAACCATTTTATCAGTAATTTTAATTACCCTGGTATAGCTCACTTTCTTACTATTTTTCCACGAACAAGCTAGAATCATTCTTTAAACTGGTTGCTAATACGTCAGTACCTGCTAAACGGAAGGTAATTCTCTTTACTTTGAAATAATACTCTTATATGCTAGTAGATGGTCAGATCGAGCAGTTGAATCATGGGTTCATGGCAAGCATTGGATGATTGGATTTAAAATCTAGTAGGTGTTTAGCTGAAATTTGCTATAATTAGGGGGTGTTTATTTATGGATTTGATTGGATTGAAAATCCAGTAGGTGGATTTGATGGATAGCAAAGGTGCATTTGAGTTTTGTTTTTGTTTGGGAGTGTAGATTTTATAGAATTTGAAAATATAGGTTATAGAGGATTTATTGTGTATTGATCATTTTGTGTAATGTAGTTGAGAGAGTGTGTAAAGTAAAGATGTAGAGAGGGAGTGTTGAGTTGGGTAGATATTAATAATTAAACACTATGGAATAGTTGATTGATAATACATGTATTGGAAATCAAATGAAATAGGGAAAAGATAACAAACTAGAAAAATAAAAGATAAAGTGTGAGATTCAAATTTGAAGGACATCAAATGATGTTTTTGAATTATGAAACAACCTCTTACGGGGCTATGGGAATATAGATTAAGAACAAATTAAAGTAGACAATTTTTAAAACAATTTGACATTACAACTATGAACAACAAATTCATCAGATGCGGGAATTATATGTCACCTGCACTGGGGTTATACCATACGATGAATGACACGATTTTGTTATTGAAACATCACAAAATAAAGGTTAAAGGTTAAGGATTTCTTTGCTTAACTCAATGTGGCTTTATGAACATGGAAGCACATTATATATAGACAAGTTGTTTTATTGTTGTTTTATTGCTGTCATTTGAACTTTGCTTCTTAATGCTTTACTTATTTTCTTTTTCACCATTACTATAGTATAGAGATATATATTTGGTTTGCTTTATTAATGGAACTAGTTAGCTTAATTTTTACAGGTGGTTGAAATAAGTAAGGTTTTGGATATGGTCCAAAGCCTCCAAGTAGACGCATCACAATGTACGATTCTTCTAATCAATTATAAGAGGAACTAAAAGACACGAAAGAAAAGCTGCAAGAGTGAAGGCCAGGTGCAAGAACTCAAAACACAAGTGTCTGTTTTGAATGTAAATATGGTTGCGCAAGATGCAAAGATTGCTGCCCACGGTGCAAATATTGAGAATTTAGTGACTTTTTTATACTGAAAAAGGGATAGAATTCTAAACTTTATATTTTTCTAGTTTCATGAAATGATAGAAAAATAATTGTTGTTAGTTATTTTCTAAATTTTTTTCTCGTTTAAGTTAGTTATTGTTGTAAATACGTTTTTAATGACATTGAACAATTTGTTACTAAAGTCTTATTTTGGGTGACGATATGTGTCGTCGTTATATCTATATATATCACTATTTAGTCACCATAGAGTAATGCTTTATGATGAAATATTTGAAATATGACAAAAAATATGTTGTCACTGTTACTAAACTTTTAGTGATGATAACACTTTCGTCACTAAATAGTACTAATGATGAAAATAATATGTCACTATTTCCACATCATTTAGTGACAGTAAAAAATTTGTCACCAAATCATACTCTTTTTGACAAATTTTGTCGTCATTATATATACGCACATATAACAACGAACAATATTTTGTCACGGAAGAACAATTTTTTCGTGACGAAATATACTAGACAAAATAGTTAATCTAATAGTGACAAAAAATGACATCGTCAAAATTGAATAATGTTAGTAATATATGGAGAATCGTCACAAAAAGGTAATTTTTTAGTGACAATAAATTAAATTGTCATGTAAAATCTAACATTTAGTGACGAAATATCATATTAAGTGACAAAATTTTAACGTCAGACGTGACAATTTATATGTCACTATAGATGAATGATATAGTGACGATGACTTTTATCGTCATCAAATGATGACTTTTAGTGACGAATCAAAATAACGTCGCATTTTACCTACCGCCACGCACATAAGGTGACATTCTTTGTGACGAAAAATTTCGTCGCCGAACAACTTTCGTGACGAAAAATGGGGTTTTTATGACGATTTTTTTCGTCGCAATTTCTCAAATTTCTTGTAGTGTCTCATTTTGATGTTCTTCAAATTAGGCAATTCGATGGGACTGCAGCACGGTCTCTGGAGGTATCACCGCCGCAGCTCCGTAGACCAGCTGAAAGGGGGACTCTCCAGTTGCTGTCTTTGGGCTAGTTCTATATGACCACAACACATTATCTAACTCATTCACCCATCCTCCTCCTATTTTCGTCAGCCTTGTTCGAATACCATCTACTATCGTTCGATTAGTAACTTCCACTTGTCCATTAGCTTGAGGATGAGCTACTGAGGTGAATCTCTGTATTATGTTTAGTCTTGCACACCATCCTCGTACATTTTCTCCATTAAACTGTGTTCCATTATCAGAGACCAATATTCTGGGTACTCCGAATCTGCAACAAATTTGTTTTCTCAAGAATTTAATCACATTCTCTTCATCTATCGTAGCCAGAGGGGCAGCTTCAACCCATTTGCTAAAATAATCCACTGCTACTATTAGAAATTTCCTTCCTCCAGAGGCTGGAGGGAAAGGCCCCACCAAATCGATTCCCCACTTAGCAAAGGGATACGGAGAATGCATAGCTCCCATCTCTTCCGCAGGGACTCTTATCAAAGGACCATTTTTCTGACACTTGACACATTTTTTCACGAACTCCTTGGCATCTTTCGTCATGGAGGGCCAATATAACCCAGCCCTTAAGGCTTTCTTCACCACTGTCTTATATCCCTCATGACTAGCCGCATCTCCTTCATGAATTTCTATGAGTGTGTACATCGCTTCTCGGGTGGATATGCACCTCAAGTATGGTTGGGTAAACGACTTCTTATATAAGTGTCCTCCAATCATACAGTATTTGATCCTAAGAGCTCGAGTCTCTCTGGTGGTAGGAGCGTCTGCTCCCTTGGTGAGTTCCACCCATATAGCTTTTCTCCAATCGTCTCCTTCTTCAATGGAACCAATGGGGTTCTCCAGGGTCTCCCTTTCTGCTATTATCAATGTCACTGTTCCTTGTCCATCAAACTCTGTGGAGCTAGCGAGTTTGGAGAGGCTGTCCGCCTGCATGTTTTTCTCTCGAGGTACCTGGACTACCTCACAATCTTGGAATTTGCCCATTACTTCTTTGGCTCGTTCCAGATAGGCAGCCATCCTGTTATCTTTGGCTGCATACTCTCCATTCACCTGTTGAACAACTAATTGGGAGTCGGAGTATAGAGTTACCTTTGGAGATCCCAATTCTAGTGCCATCTCCATTCCTCTGATCAAAGCTTCATACTCTGCTCCATTGTTCGAGGTCATAAATTGAAACCTCACTGCAAATTGTAGGTCCTCTCCTTGAGGGCCCACTAGCACAATCCCTGCTCCACATCCGCTCAGAGTCACTGAGCCATCTACGTATACCTTCCATCTCTCCGCTTCCTCTGGTTTAGTAGATTCTTGTATGAAATCAGACAAAGCTTGGGCTTTTATGGCCCTCCATGGCTCAAAGTCCACATCATATTCCTGGAGCTCTATTGCCCATCTCACCATCCTTCCTGAGAGGTCTGCGCGGCCAATGACCTGTTTCAACAAGTAATTAGTGCGGACCAGTATTTTATAAGAGAGGAAATATGGGCGCAATCTTCGCGCCGTAAATACCACGGCCAGAGCGGCCTTCTCGATTTCCGAGTACCGAGCTTCAGCTCCTTGAATGACCTTACTGACGTAATAGATAGGATGTTGGAGAGGTCCCTCTTCTTTGACCAGCGCTGTGCTCAATGAGAATTCTCCTACAGAGAGATACAGAATGAGGGTATCTCCGGGAGAAGGTTTTGTCAGCTTCGGCAACTGGGATAAATGATGCTTCAGGTCTTCGAAGGCCTTCTGACATGTTTCACTCCACTCAAACTTGGCCCCTTTCTTTAGAATTTTGAAGAAGGGGTGGATTTTTTCGGCAGATCTGGCTATGAATCTGCTCAATGCTGTGATCCTCCCATTGAGCGTCTGGAGCTCCTTCACGTTCCTCGGTGGCTGCATGTCCAGTACAACCTTCACCTTAGCTGGATTCACCTCTATCCCTCTTTGAGTAACCATGTATCCGAGGAACTTCCCCGATTTCACTCCAAAAGAGCACTTGGCTGGGTTCAACTTGATACCGTTCCCTCGAATTATCTGGAAAATTTCCTCCAGGTCCTCCACATGTTGATCTGCTTTCACACTCTTGGCCAGCATATCATCCACGTATATTTCCATGTTTCTTCCTAGTTGGTTTCGGAAGACAACATCGACCATCCTCTGATATGTTGCTCCAGCATTAATTAATCCGAATGGCATTCGGACATAGCCAAACGTTCCGCATGCTGCTATGAAGCACAATTTGGGGACATCTGAGGGGTTCAGCTGAATCTGGTGGTATCCTTGGTATGCATCCATCATACTTAGTAGCTCGAATCCAGAAGTCGCATCCACTAACTGGTCTATCCTTGGCAAGGGATAGTGGTCTTTGGGACATGCTTTGTTGAGGTCCCTGAAGTCGATACACATTCTCCATTTCCCTCCCCCTTTGGATACTAACACTGCATTGGAAAGCCATTCCGGAAACTGTACTTTCACCACGTGTCCTGCTTTCAATAGCTTCTCTACTTCTTCTTTCACTATATTATTCTTCTCCACTCCAAAGTTTCGTAACTTTTGTTTCACTGGTCTTGCCTTTGGATCAACATTAAGGCAATGTAGTGCTATCTCCGGAGGGATACCTGTCATGTCAGCTGGAGAGAATGCAAATATATCGGAATTTCGACGTAATGTAGAGATTACCTTCTCTGTGAGTTCAGGTCCCAGTTGGGTACCTATCTTAGTAGCAAAGCCGAGTTTCCCTGGGAAGAGCTCCACATTCATCAGCTCCTCATCTATTTTAACACTTACTTGCTCGGGTGTCGTTCCCTCCACTTTCTTTCTCTTTACTTCAGGGTCATCTCCTCTCGTCCTCTCTAGGCCCTTGGTTAAGGCCCTGTCTGCCATCTTCACAGACTCTGCGTAGCACTTCCGGGCTTGGTATTTATCTCCTCTTACTTCCCCTACTCCTGTAGCCGTAGGAAATTTCATTTTCATATGGAATGTGGAGATGATTGCCTGAAAGAGATTCAGGCTAGGTCGTCCCATTACTACATTGTATGATGAGGGGATATCCACAATGAGGAACTCCACCAGGTGGACCTTTCGAGCTGGAGCATCCCCCAATCCTACCTGTAACATTACCGATCCCAAAGGTTGGATGGCACCTCCGGAGAAACCATACAAAGAGGTATCTACAGGTCGCAGCTTCACACTCAGCTCCATCCTCTTGAAGCACTCGAAAAACATAATATCAGATGAGCTCCCCGTATCCACGAAGATTCGGGCCACGTCGAACCCAGCTATGTCTGTAGTGATCACCAAGGCGTCGTTGTGATCTTCCTTGAGTCCTTTCACATCCTCCGGCCCGAATCTGATATTGGGCGTCTCTGTCATGCGTCCTACTTCTTTCAATTGACCTCCTTGCTCTGTTTTTAGAGCTCGAACACTCTGCTTTCTCTTCCGGAAGGAATCCCCATCTGCTGGTCCTCCCACAATCATATGAATTACTCCTCTCTTTGGCGGCGGAGGGGGCATATCTTCGGCCGCCTCTTTGTTTTCCTTCTCTTCCGGTTTTCTTTCATGTTCCTTCCGCTTCTGGCCTCGAGGGCCCTGCCTGTCTCTAAATATAAATTCTTTCAGATGCCCTGCTTGGATCATCCTTTCAATCTCGTCTTTCAGGTGATAGCATTGGTTCGTGTCATGTCCATACTCATTATGAAATCTGCAAAATCGATCGGACTTGGACTTCTGAGGTCCTCGACCTCTGGAGTAAGGGAATTTCAAATCAGGATGATCTCCTGCTACCTCCAGTACTTCGGCAGGTTCAATTCTCAAGGGCGTGTACTTCTCAAACCTTCCGCGGGGGCCGGACCGGGAACCTCCAGAGGGATTGTTGTCCCTTGTTGACCCGAAGGTCCGAGGGACCTCTGGGCTGGGTTGTCTGGAGGGGCCCTCTCTCCTTCTCTCTCGATCTTGTGGCCTAATCTCAAATCTCTTGGCTTTTCGAACCTCCTCCAGGGTGAGGTACTTCTCTGCTCTATGTAGCAACTCATCAAAGTTCTTAACTGGCTTCTTGGCTAAGGAGGAGAAGAAGTCTCCATCTCGTAATTCGTTAGTAAGGGCGTTAATCTTCACCTCCGGAGAGGCTGTAGGGACCTCCAGAGCTGCTTGGTTGAATCTCCGGAGAAAAGCTCTTAAACTCTCGTTTTCTCCCTGTCTTAGATTGAAAAGGGTCAAAGTGGCTCGCGGCTGTCTCCGGGCGCTTGCGAATTGATGAAGGAATAACTCACTGAATTCCTCCCAGGATCGAATTGTATTAGGTTCCAATTGAGTGAACCACTGTTGTGCTGCTTTTGCTAAGGTGGTTAAGAACACCCTACATTTGATTCCTTCTCCATAGCGGTGTAATAATGCAGCGTTCTCGAACCTTACTAGGTGTTCATATGGGTCTGCTGTACCATCGTATTCGAAATTGAGGGGCTTAAAATTGAATGGTAGTTCATCCTGTAATATATTAGAGGAGAACTGACATCCAGAGACATGAGCGGATCTACTGGTTCGATTGTTCATTTGCCTTCTCATATCCCTCATCTCCTTCTGTAGGGCTTGCAGTTGGTCACTGACTGGCCCTCCGTAGGTATCATCAGTGCTTTCTTCTGTTTCAGGGAGTTCTGTCTCTCGGGGTGCCAAATCTGCATTCCTTCTGGTATTCCGCAGGGGAAGGCTTCTTTCCGCTCGGGAGGGCACCTTATCATCTTCTTCTACCCGCGTCCCTACTTCCTTGGACACCACCTGGGAGGCTCCTGGTGCCTCTTCAGGGGGTCTCGGGGTAGGTATCTCCAGATTCCCTGGGGTAGCTCTGGGGGCTCGATCTCCTTGAGCCGCGAAAGCTCTCTCTACCGCCTGCTTGATGAGAGCGTTCAATTGATCGGGGGAAATCAGGCATGGTTCCGAATTTGGAATATCCTCCCTTTGAGGATCCGCGGTCCGGGACTCTGGGGCTTCAATGTTCCCTATTGTCCCTTCTTCGATCGGGAGAGGATGGTTTTCCTCCCCTAAGCCTGTGTTAGGCGTCATTGGCGGATTTAATCCAGAAGGGGTATGAAGGGGATCTTTCCCCCGACCTCCCTTTGGAGTGGGGTAATTCGGCAAAGGAGGATTTTCCCCTGTAAGGGGTTTATTTCCCGAAGTAGACGTTTTGTTTCCGCCACCCATTACTCGAATAGGTAGAAATTCGTGAGAAAAAACTTTCAACTCTTTCCCACAGACGGCGCTAGTTGATGTGCCAAAACTTGCACAAGGGGATTGGATATCCTCCGAGTTGGATATCTGATTTCCCAAACACGTAGAAGCAATCCAATGGTGCTGCCGCCTTCAATAGGATCCTCGAGAACCTGCAAAGAACACGCCGGAGGGGGGTCCGGCGCGGACACTCCGATGCCTAAGTCAGTATAGGGCTTATCAATGTCTTACAAGGATCTCGAGATCCTTGGTTTATCAAGAACAGGCTTTCGAAGAATATCAGAAATAAGTTTTGTACTCAGTATATTAAGTTTAGTAAAGTAAGAATGTCTAACCTGGAAGCCTCCTTCGGTTTCCCTATTTATAGAGACTTCCTTATAGGAAGAAGTTAGAGCTTCCCTCTATCTCGGAGCTACCTCTTGGACTAAGCCCTGCTGAGTGGACAAAGTCCTCCACTTTTCCACTCTTGCAGAACCGGCAATATTCCTTCTTAGTGGACTTAGTCCCCTAAGGTAAAGGAGGATAAAGTCTTTCTTCTACCAAGCCTGGACCGGAAATGGCGGAATCCCCTATATTTACGCACCATGAATTCATATCAAGACTGATTCTTCCCGATACTTCTCTCCAGATGGAGCTCTCTCCAGAGGGGATTCTTTATCCAGAGAGTATTACATAATCCAATCCTTCCACTTTTATCCTATCCTCCATACACGTGTCGACTCCTTATTAGATGACACTTTTAGGCCGCATCAACCCTTATGATATTAATAAAATTAATAACAAAAAATAAATCAAAACAATTTATTAACAAAAAAAACAAATCAAATTAAACCTTAAGGAAATCAAATTCTAGTTAATACATGCGTTTTCAATTTCATCCGTTTTTTTCCTCCTTGTGACCCATCATTCGCCGCCTGTCAGCCTTCGCCGCTCAGCTTCCGCGCCGCATGCCAACCGCCGCCGACTGATTCTGAAATTCTTGTTAGAATTTTCGATTTTCTCTGATTGATTTTGTTTATGAGTTCTATGCTCGATTTCTTGAATTCTACACTCAAACTTGGGGTTGTTAAAATTGGGGTTGAGTTGTTTAGTAGTAATTGTTTTTTAAATTGACTCAAATGAAATAGAAACTTGATTGATCAACAAGTGTTCGACAAAATGCCTCAAAGAAAATTTGCAACTGAATTTAGCAATTTAGCAAAAAGGAAGTGGGGACGACAAAAAACCTAATTTCTAATTTCAGATTAGTATTACTATCACACTATGTAGGGAATATACTGTGAATGCGTGATGTTTGAGTTTTTGTATTTATCATAAGTTTTAAAAAAAAATGCTACTGAAGCAATTGTCTATTTTAATACCTCGTTCAAGTTAATGAAGAATAAAATGACATCTCAAATTCTCTTGAACTTCATCTAATGTCGAAGAACTCATACTAAAAACTTCATTAAGAATGTGCCAGACTAGATGAAAGGGAATTGGGGACGACAAAAAACCTAATTTCTAATTTAACTAATCTATTATTATTTGGATTTGTTTATTTAATTTTTAAAATATTAATATTTGTATAAAAAAGGGTAGAACAGTAATTTTACCTAATATATATATATATATATATATATATATTAAAAATAATTTAAATAAAAGAAGGGTAATATAGTAAATAACAAAATACAATTTAAAAAATGATATAAATAACTTAAACATGTATAACAGATAGTAGGTCGTTACGACGTTTACGACGCCACGTAGCGCGATTCGACAAAGTGACTACATAGTCACTTTGTAAAATTTGACTACCGTAAGAATTGCCCTACTTACTTTATTCTGATGTCAAAAGTTTCAATACCATTAGTGAAAATTTATGTCTCTCTTTAGTGAAAGGGACATATGATTATTAATTGTCATTATATATATAAATACTCTTTACTGTAAAGTGGCATGTGCCCCATGTATGTACTCAGCTTCTGGTTATTAATATATCACCATTATTTCTCAAAAAAAAAAAAAGTGACCTGTTATTAATTGTCATTAACCGATGACTAAAGAATATGTCACTAATTACTCCGAACATTTAATGACAAAATATAATCTCATCATAAATATATTATACTCCATGATATAACAAATATTATCATCACTAATTACCATGAATATCATCGCAAAATAATATTATGACGAAATAATTGTGTCACTAATTATTTCTAATAATTAATGACAAAGCATAACATCGTTATAAAAATATTATTTTTAATGACGTAGAATATTGTCACCAAATATTATAAATTTCATCACCAAAATTTTTAGTGACAAATTTCCTATTGTCGTCGTGATTATTTCAGTTTAGTGACGGAAAAATTCATTATTGATGATAGAATAAAAGGTCGTCACGAGACACGAATAATATTACTCTCTCCATCCCACAAAGATAGTCTCATTTCCTCTTTTACTTTAGTATTAAATGCTTTATTGTCAAGTGCGACTACATTTATTGATTTTTTTTAATTTGTGTGTAAAGTCAAATGCTATCTTTGTGGAATGGAGGAGTATTATTAATGACAAAAATATTTTTAGGTCTTATGGATTGGCTCTTACCAATAATAAACTCAGATCTTAATTCTTAATCGAATCACCGACCTCATCATCCTCCTCAGGTTTTGGCCGGGACCATTAAAGCAGAGAGCCTTCGCTCTAGGAGATCTTGTCGGGTGGGAGCATATTTCGTCGGACTTATGATTATGATGGAGAGCACGCTCTAGGAGATCTTGTCGGTGGGAGCATATTTCGTTGGACTTATGATGGAGAGCACGACAATTCTTGTGGTAGGGGCGAAACTGAATGCCATATCTCCGCCGGAAAGGCAGCCGTTGTATATGCCTCGAACCCATGCGACCCCACTCGCCATACTACCTGAGATCTCCTTTCCCTTTTCCAATAATTTGTTACGATCTCGATTTGATATCCAAACACACCACTATCCAACTTACACGAGTGAAAATTACATCATATTAGTATTACCATCGTCTTAGTCTTATGAATATACAATCTAATTTACTATAATTTTGAAAATATTGAATTTTAAAATCAAATCAATGGATGATATGAAATTAGTTTTGCTAAGGAAAGTTAAATTGAATGATTCTGTATTAGGGAAGTTTTGAAAACTGTCACGCTCCAAATTCAAAAATATTGACTTTTCAAAAAGTAATTAAAATAATTACTTTAACGTGTCAAAAATTGAAATCTTAAATTTATAACGTTAAAATAGAGGGACACAATGACTAATATAATTAAAATTAAGGGGATTTCACATAAAAGGTCTTTCCACCTAGTGTTTTTTTAAATAAAGACGTGTTTTAAAATAGTTTCAAATTAAGGACAAAATGTAACATAAATGTACCATCATGCCCTAATAAAAACCATAACTTAATTTTAAGGGGATTTCACATAAAAGGTCATTCCACCTAGTGTTTTTTTTAAATAAAGACATGATTCAAAATAGTTTCAGAATAAGGACAAAATGGCAGATAAATGTACCATCATGCCCTTAATACATAAAATTCGGAATTAATATGGAGAAATTCTTTAAATGTTTGAAATTTAAAGCTGACTCTATCAGCTCATTAATTCCAAGAATTACGCAATTAATTAAAACCTTATGTTTGAAATTTAAAGCTGATAGACTATCAGCTCATTAATTCCAAGAATTACGCAATTAATTAAAACCTTCCTAAAATTAATTAACACCGGTCAGAAGAGCTTAATTTTGTGCAGAATTTTGGGGTTTTCCAATTTGTGAAGAAAGGAAACCGTGAAGTACGGAAGAAGACGAAGTGAGAAGTGAGAAGAACATTTTGCTCCCTAGACCATGGTTGGAAAAGTAATATAAAAGCTAAATCTGCATAATAAAATGAATAATGCAGAACAATGAAATCTAAAACTGCATAATAAAATGAATAATGCAGAACAATGAAATCTAAAACTGCATAATAAAATGAATAATGTAGAAAAAATAGTACAGTGTCTTCATATTAGAATGTGATTATGCAAAAATACGTATACATATGCAAAATAAGATCTGCATTATCCCTTGACCAAACCAATAACAAATAATCATGAACTACATTTCAGCAACGCGCACGTAAATCATCACAATTACACGAAAACGGAGCAAATTGAACCTAAATTAAAATCATCTCAAAAAATCCTAAATTCTTTGCAAATTATGTGTGTACGTGTGGAATTAAAAATCATACCCTTGGCAAAACTCTTCATCTGACCCTTGGAATTAAAAGTTTCTACTATATCTCCGGCGGCTTCGCGTCCGTCATCCATAATGAAGAAATCGGTGAAGTTTGAATCCCCTAGGAATATAAAGAAACGATCGCGTGGAAAGTCTCTTGATCATGTGCAGTTGGTGAACTTCGGTCCAGGAAGTGGGCCATGAATGCCACGACCAACGCAAACCCTCGATTGCTTCCAATTCGGTGAAATCCATCGGCGAGTTAGGAGACGAACGAGATGCGTTTCATCAATTGATGAAACCTAATCGAGATTTGCGATCATGGGGATTTATGATATTTCAAAGTTAGGGGTTTAATTTATGATATTTTCTGATAATGGCCGGCCCGGCACCATGAAAGAAACCGGGAGTGGAAATAAGAGAAAAAGTCCAGTGTCTTGATCGCGTGATTAAAGGCTATACTTTTTCTAAATTAGATTTGGGCTTTCGACAGTTTGAAATTTGATTTTTAAAATTTTGAGTTTTGAAATCCTGATAAAAATGTGTATGATTTAAACAGATTCTGAGGGACGATAAACTAGAAAAGAAGGCGATGCAATAAACTAGATAAAATGCAGAACACGATAAACAGATTCTGAGGGACGAGGAATTCTGAATTAAGGCGGTTTTTGGGAAATTAGGATTGCTTTAATTGAAAATTCGTATGAATCGTGCAGATTGCAAACGAAATAAGGAAGGTGAGATTCTTATTTCCATATGCGTGATATTAAACAGAATGCTGGCGAAATATATGGAATGTATGACTTGTTCCATTATTATATAAATTAAATAGTTATTCTTCAAATTTAAATGTAAGGGCATAAATGGTTATTTACACATGTTTTTGTCCTTTTTTAAAAAGATTATAAAAGTTGTCTTTATTTAAGAAGCTAGGTGCCTAAATGGCCTTTTTTATAAATTTTCTCTAATTTTAATAGACATGTGTGCAAATAGTCTTTTATTCTTAAATAGATCATCGTCTCCCATCACCACTCCTCGCCATCCAACTCTTCAACCTGAAATTGTAAATTGTTGGGGGTGAGCATGCAAGCACACTCAGTGGGATTAAGTCATTCAATAGTTAATGCTAAAAATAAATAACATTCACATTGCCACATATACTTTGCCATTGATACTTTGCCAACTTTGCCATTGTAACTTCATCGCATGTTTGTGGACCTTCCCAAAACCAAATTAATGACTAAGGTATTCCCACACGTAGTGAGCACGGCGGGTCGCGCCTGAAGACCCGTCGGTCCCGGACCCCATTTGGAGCCCCTGGCTATTAGATAACTTTGCCACAAACTTTGCCAATAGAATAATATACTTTGCCATAAACTTTGCCAATAGAATAATATACTTTGCCATAAACTTTGCCAATAGAATAACAATAGAAATGAAATCACATAGTAGACAATTAACTTAAACATTTATCTAAAACATTAAATAGTGAATAACATTGCAATAGAGCTCTACAAACCACCGTAGAGAATAAAGCAATTAAAAACCCACCTAGATAGATGAACGTGAAAATGATACGTGAAAGCATACGCAAATTAGCATTCATTGTTGTCGTCTAGTCGTGCGATACATAGAATAGCATAAAATTGTATTTTCTTTTAAACTAGCAAATTGATCTTCTGATTTCGTCTCACAAGTAATATATATATATATATATATATATATATATATATATATATATATATATATATATCAAATATGGGGAAAGAGAGAAGCAATTTATATATATATATATGAAAAGATTAGTGTTACATTTTAAATCCGTTAACCTTAATATTCATAATCATAATAAACGCACGTGGGAAGAGGGGTTACTAAAATAATGGGGAATTTAAATTGAAATTAATTTACAAAGGTTAAAAATTAAAATGCAGAATGTTACCCATCTTTTAAACTTCCGGTGGAAATAATGGAAAAGTGTCTTAAAAATTGTACCCGTTAGGAATTTGAGGAGAAATTATAATGAGATAAATATTTGAAATGTATCTTGAAATTAAAATAAATCACATCTATTTTAAATTACAAACACTCTATGAAAAGTGAAGTTTTTGAAAATTCTATGAAAGGTGAAATTTAAATTACAATTATAATATAAATTAAAATTAATTATTGTTTGTTGAAGATGAGGGCGGGGATTTTATATTGGTTTTTGATCTTATTTATAATTATTTAAATTTGTGTCTTCCGTTTTTATGGATTGTTTAGAGATAATAAACTATTTTTTGTAGTGCCAATATATTTTTGAGTATAGTAGTTATGATTAGTTATCAACCATTTTAAGGTTGAGGGAATTATTGGAGATTTTAGATAAAATTTCTTAATCATTAGATTTAAATATTCTCAACCATCCATTAGGAAGGTGACATAATAAATAGAAAAATGTAGAGTATTCTAAAATAATTTTAGAATTTAAAGAATTATTGGAGATTTAATTTCAGAAAATTTTAAAATACAAAAAAAGAAATTTTAATCATTTGATTTATACGAAATACATAAAGTTGTAAGAAAAATTCATTGATATTAAATGAATTTATTTTTTGAAATGTATGATTTTGGACTCGTCCCAAACATCATATTTAATAAATTTTTGAAAATGTATCATCCTCTCCCATTCAATATAGAAAGTTTTGAAACTTAGTGGTGTGTTCATCTCTAAATCTAAAGTTCAAAATCCTGTATATTGTACAATGATGCACGGCCCCTCAATCACATACCACGGTGCCGTCACCAGAACACGTTGTCCTCACTTTTGTGGAGGCTAAACTTTGTGGAGGCTAAACAGTTCATAATTAAGATAATCTGACATTGTTCATCCACGATCAAATTTTTTCGAACTTAACTCAAATATATTAAAATGTAAACCGCATAACTTAATTAGTGAAAGAAAAACAAGTAATTCAAATATATTAAATGTAAGCCCTAGCATTGAAAAAGCAGGAAGAAAAGCAAATATTATTTAATTAGCTCAAATGAATTACAATGCTACAATGTAAAATTAGTTATAACTGTATGAATCTATTTAATCAAACCTAAGTGACCCACTCTCATAATTCATCTTCTAAATTGAGAACTATATTTTCAATCTTCATAAACAATTCAAATTAAATATACCTGGTAATATCATATGTTTATAAAATATAAATATCATATCTTCATAAAATATAAATGTTAAAAGGTTCAATATTGAATATAATGAAACGGCTTTCAAATTTCTATAAGATCTCGAAGCAAGAATTGGAATTTACTAGATAAAAGTTGCGATGAAAATACTAAATTCAGCTAATGCTTGTTTTCCATTCCACTACAAGTTTTTCAACTTTTAATAGTAGAAGAATTTCACCTAAACTAGACCCCTGGCCTCCCCCGACTCTCCATTATATTCTTCGAGCACGATAAGACTTTATTTAAAATCATGGGAAAATATCACAAACAGTCCTGTAACTTTTGTCGAATCCGCGTTTGGTCCTTTTTCTTTTTAAATTATCGTCTGTAGTCCTTTTATTATTGCAACAGGTCCTTTTCGGCAAAAAATTAAAAAAATGACCTGAATTCACATGTGCCGGTCATGTGAGTGTCAAATTCCGGCGAATTTGCTTGCGTGTCATTCCACATCACTAACTATTGAGAAAAAAATCACAAATAGTCCCGTAACTTTTATTTAATCCACATTTGGTCATTTATCTTTTTAAATTCTCACCTGTAGTCCTTTTATCTTTATTTTCAACAAAAAAAAGGCTTAAACCACATATTAATTAGACACCACATATAATCCTCACTCTCTGATCAATTACCTTCAAATTGTTGTCATGATACACATGAGCATTGATTGGGCCAGGGACAGACCCAGAACTCGTGGTTAAGGAGGACAAAATTTTTTAATAATTCAAAACACTAATATATATAAAATTATAATATTTATGCAATAAAGTGTGCATAATTCTTCTTTTATATATATATATATATATATATATATCCAACCACACTTATTCTATCTCCTCTGTATATCTATTTTAATTTTCATACACACTATACATAGATGAAGGGAATATTAATAATTAATTTTATAATATTTTTATCAATAATAATTTATTAAATTAATCTAACATTAATTGCATTTAATTTAAAAAAATACTAAAAACATTAAAATATTATATTTTAAATTTAATATATAAATATATATATATATATATATATATAAAAGAGGGTGGAAATAATTAGTATATACTTAGTTCCCTGGAGTCACACCCATATTTGTGGAAATAATTAGTTAATTAATCAATTACCTTAGAAAAGTGAAATATGAAAATTAATTATTTTGTATTCCCTACAAATACAAGTAAATTGATATGATGAGTTTGACAATTTCTAATACTATTGCTAAGGAGGGTGGGTATTGTAGAGTAAAATAATTACTCCTTCAATTCACACATAATATTTACTTTTCTCTAAGTACAAATTTTAAAAAAGAAATTAGTAGTAATTCATTTAAAAAATGTGGGGACGACCATTTTTTTAATTAAAAATATAATTTAGAATTATATGTGGTGTCTAATTAATATGTGGTTTAAGCCTCTTTTTTTTTTTTTTTGTTGAAAATAAAGATAAAAGGACTACAGGTGAGAATTTAAAAAGATAAAGGACCAAATGTGGATTAAATAAAAGTTACAGGATTTTTTTCTCAATAGTTAGTGATGTGGAATGACACGCAAGCAAATTCGCCGGAGTTTGACTCTCACGTGACCGGCACATGTGAATTCAGGCCATTTTTACCGAAAAGGACCTGTTGCGATAATAAAAGGACTACAGACGATAATTTAAAAAGATAAAGGACCAAACGCGAATTCGATTTGTGATATTTTCTCTTAAAATCATCCATATACCATGAACATATCATCTATTAATATGTTTTAATTTCAACAATCATTTTTGCATTATAAGTAATCAACTCACCATAATCATCATTGGCCAGTAGAACTTCATCACTCTCCAAAAATCCAATTACCTTATGGAACATGAATACTTCACAATCAATACTAAATAATTTAGTCCGCAATTCTTTCAGCAACCAAACATTGCACCTAATAAAATTATCCATGTCCCAATTGAAGTTGAAAGCTCCAGTTATTATTCCCCATATGATCAACCTCTTCCAACTCCTCTGGCATGGAATGTGAAAATCGAATTGCGGTTATTATTCCCCATATGATCAACCTCTTCCAAGGAATGTGAAAATCGAATTGCGATAGGCATTTCCATCAGTAAACTCACCGACAATCCAATGCAAAAACCTTTTAAATAAACAGGAATGTCCATGAATAGGACGAACCTTGCAAGCCTGTGAGTTTTGACATGATTTCGATCATAATCTCTTCAGCATCAGCAATATAATCCGACATTGATTACCTTTGAAGAATTAAGATGATACGTATTACTATAACTAGGGCTAGCCATTCGGGCTGCTCAGCCCATTCCATTGGAACGAGTGATGTTCATGTGCTAGGTTGGGCCGACAAAATTGGAGCCCGACCTAATCTTTTCTAGGCTAGTGGGCTCGCGAGCCAACCTAAACACATGATTCACCATCCTCCATGAGCACGAAGTTGTTTTTTTTTAAAGGAGAAATACACAAGTTGTAAACAAAATCATTGATATTAAATGAATTTATTTTTTAGTCATACTTGAATGGAATTGGTTGCACCTATACTACTAAAATTGAGCTCTAATAAATTTGATCAAAGATTAAATTGGATATAAATTGAATTATACATAGTGACAATTTGGTATGACTGTGTGACGGTTTACCCATAGTGACACATAAAACTGCTCAAGTCCTAAGATCAAAACGACACCGAAATAAAATAAAAAAACATAAAAAATGCTACACTACAAGTGAGTGGGCGAAGCTCTTCAAAATCTCTTCTTCAAGCACTCGAAATCTCATAATTATACAAGAACCTATAAAATGTGAATTCGATTTCTATATGATCCGACTAATATAGTAATCGGTTCAACAAACAATGTGTACTCTCTTAATAACAAGGGTTGTTGAACAACATGTCTTGTACGTTTGTGGTAAAAAAAAAAATTGAATCCGGAGGATGAATTTGGATGTTGTTCAAAGATGTCTGAATTAAGTCAAGAATTAATTCATAAAATTAATATTCAAATCGGAATGCAAACAACATAATACGTACAAATGTTGAATTCAATAAAGAAACTACTCTCAAACTTGTATTCTTCATTCCACTACGTACTACAAGGTTTTCAACTTGGAATAGTACGTAGAAGTTGCACCTAAACTCGACTCCTCCCCCGACTCTCCGCTATATCCTCCGAGCAAGAGGAGACTTTCTTTATAATCATCCACATTCCATAAATATCTATTTCTTCTAAACCCCCCAGCATTCTTAATCTCCTTAGTTTTTGCATTATAAGTAACCAACTCATCATCAACACTCAGTAGAAGTTCACTATTCTCCAAAAATCTCATTACACTGTGGAATCCATCACAGTCAATCCTATATAACTTATACCATGATTCTTTCACACCGTAATCTTTCATCATCCAAACATTGCACCTTAGAATATTACTTAGAATATTACCCGGCTCCCAGAAGTAGTTGATAGCTCCAAATGATTCCTGTATTATGGCAAGAGACGGAATCCTAGTGTTCCTCTTCAACTCCTCGGGCAACACTATTTCACTGAAAACCTCATCACCAACATGGAATTTCAAAACCAAATTACGATCATTTCCATACTCAAGGACAGCCCAATGCAAAAAACCCTTAAATAGGGAGGAATTATAGGTATGTCCAGGATTAGGACTAACCGTGCAAGCATCAATTCCAGCACTCAGCTTTCGCCACCTCCCTGTGCCGAGGGTGAAAATCTCAGCTCGAGGTTTTAGTTTCTTGTTGTAAACAAGCCTCACAACCTTGTAAACATTACTTGCTACTCCAAATCCTAACACAACATGATAGGTTTTTTTCCTATTGATGAGGGATTGGGGTAAAACCACATGTTTTCTAATAGAAGGATTCCATACTATTACAGGTGGCGAAGTATGTAAGCATTGATCATAAGAGAAACACACGAGGCCATCGCAAGATCCCAACTGTTTTGTAATATACATTTGCACATTTGAAGGGGATATCAATCGCGGGTATGCTCAAGGGTTCTCCTTTTGAAACTACGGTGTATTGTTCCCCATTGAAATCCCGAAGAAGAAGCCGGTTTTCAGCGTTTGCGAGATGAAGGGATATAAACGAGGGGCTTATGATGAGAGATTTCCATGCTTTGCACACACTCGTCGCGCGAATTAACGATTTGGAGCGGAGTTTTAACAGGATTTCGATCAAAATATCTTCAACAATATAATCTGCCATTGTTTACCTCAAAACCCTACCAGAGAATTGGTAATTCACGGTTAAATAAGGATTACAGATGAGATTTACATGGAATTAGTAAAGACTAAATCAAATTCATATTATTTACTACTCGTCCGTTCTATAATAAGTGTTGTTTTAGTCCATTTCTCTTGTATACAAATAAGTGTTGTTTTAGAATTTTTACACTATTTGTTTCCATTATGTCCTCCAATTTGAAAATTATTTGAGATATAAATTTGGAAATAATTGAAGAAGATTGAGTAAAGAATTTGAAAAGATTTGAAAAAAATTAATGTGATCAAAATCTTCTTTTATTATTTAAGGTATACCTGTCAATACATATCCTTTCTTAATTCCAACAAATTTCATGAAAACAACACTTATTGTAGAACGGAGGGAGTATTATTTAAGAGATTTACATGGAATTAGTAAAGACTACTTCAAATATTTATTTAGAAAGATATATTAAAATATGGAGTATTAATCTTTATCTGTCAATTTATTTTGTGATTCGTGCAAAAAGACGAGGGATTTATTGTAAGTTTTGGATTTTTGCAGCTTTAATTTTATTAATCTAGATCTGATTTATTCATTTACGTATTCCTGTCTTTGATTTAGTTTAGCTTTTTTTTTTTTTTTTTTAATTTAATTCTGTTCATTAGCTTTTGTTAGGTTACTGTTTTAAGGGGCATTGATCAGGCATGAGGGATTTATTTGAATTTTTTTTATCTCTTCTAAAGTACGAATGGAAGACTTAATTCTTATATATTCTTCATTTGTGGGTCGAATTATAAATGTAGTGTCTTTGCACATGTTAGATTAGGATTTTTAAAATCCCAAATATCCACATCAACATTTGCCCGTTAATTAGTTTACCTCCAATAGGAGATGGACCTAACAATTTAAAATTTATACAAAGTTACAGGATTAAAATAAAAAATGTAAAACATTTGTACCAAAAAAAAAAAAAAAAGTCAACTAAATGGACTAAAATAACTTTAATCCTGAAATTTTTGTACTGTCATTAAATTAAAAACCTAGAAATATTAATTAATGAGGCGATATTTAATTCTAAAATATTAAAATTTATATATCTTGTCCTTATTAATTTTTATAAATTGAATTTCATAATTAGTCTTTATTGAAAGTGCTCAAGGTGCATCTTGTCATCAGTAAAAAAATTAAATATAAATATTCTTATAATTTATTTAATCATTATTGAATTGTGTTTTATATTTCAATTTTAGATTATTACAGTGTATATTATATATATATATATATATATATATATATATATATATATATATATATGCTCATAAGCATTAAAGGAGAAAAACAGAAGTCATGGCAGTCTGATGAGAATGAGAATCGTGGACTCAAAATTACGTACAGTCGAGAGCCGAATTAAAGGGCGGTCCAATGAATTTAACAGGCCAAGGTGAAGTCGAGGCCCCGAATAAATTACTAAGCCCAATTAGAGATACTCTTTTATTTTGTTGTTGGCTTATTTTTAGGAATATACATATGCATTAGATATTATTGGTTAGTTTGTTAGGATATTTGCATATTTTGGGGAGATATTGAATCCCTATATATATGAGTGTGAAAACAATCAAATTGGTGCTTTCATTGAGAGTATTCGAGAATCACGATCGTTATGGTAGGAACTCATCGGGAACGTATTGAGTTACTAGAGACAAGATTTCATCAAATTGAAACAAGATTCAAAAGTATCGATGCCAAGATTTCTTGCGTCAAGAACCGGATCAAGAATCAAGTCAAGTTCGCCATCTGAAGAACACCGAAGGTCCTTCGGTACAAGCTCTGACGAAGGGGTGAACGCGACTCCATGTGATTAAGATGATGATAAGACCAATGGTAGGTTTGTCTTTCTTGATAAGACCAATGGTACCACAGCTTTTACCTTTTGTCATCCCAAATATTCTAGGAAGTTGTACACTATTATTTGCTATTACCTTTTGTCATCCCAAATATTCTAGGAAGTTGTACACTATTATTATTTGCTATTACCTTTTGTCATCCCAAATATTCTAGGAAGTTGTACACTATTATTTGCTAGTTCACAATGATACAACTCCTGCAAGTTAATTATTATGCAAGCATCATCTTTCCCTACACTAATGCTTGTAATTAATTAAATCCTTTATGTGTGTTAATAATTTCAGGTAGTTGATGAAGCAACCACTGGCTATAAACATTTTTCAGTATAGAAAGAACTTGTTTTAATTTTGTACCTTCTTCATGATGAGGGCATTCCTTACACGGACTACAAACAAAACAACATAATTAAATTAACCACAAAATAAAATAAATCAAGATTCAACACTTGAAAAAAAAAACTTCATAATTAAATCAATTAGCAAACACACCTCACACGAAACTGCCTTCAACCCAAATCCAAGAAGATCAAGTTTATTAAAAAGTGAAATTCTCTGAGTAATGAAAGTTATGGTTTTCTTTTCACTTCTCTTGAAACTATGGGCATGCAGAAATTTTCTTTGTTTTTTTAGTTTTCCTCTCTCCTTCCCGATAGAACATTCATGCGATTACTCTGATCTCGCCGGATAAATTGACCTCCAAGTTGGAGGGCGATTAATAATACAAGTGAGGGCTTTTGCTTCTCTCGTCGACAGCTTTCTTTCAGTACTGATCGATTTTGTGACCTTCGACGCGACAAAGCGATTACATTTCGCGGTCCTTTTCGTTTCTCTCACGCCACTGGAAGTGGCCCAAACTCTGTCGCGAGCTTCCCCGATTGGTTTCATTTCAGTCGGTTGCCCATCTGCGCAGCGAAGCGTGGATTGGCCAAAGAAGCGGTGGAGTCTAGTTTTCTCAGGCCCGGGCATCCGAATGAAGACCTTATGCTGGAATGCGAGAGGCTTGAAGGGGCCAAACTCATTCCATAAAATTAAGCGGGTAGTAGCCTTAAATAACCCTTCTTTGTTCTTTGTGATTGAATCGAAGCTGTCCTCTAGTTTAGTGCAGGCTTGGAAAGCAATGCTCAACTTCCATTTCTGTTTTGTTGTTGATGCAGTTGGATCAAAAGGAGGACTTATCCTTTTTGCTACTAATGAATTGGAAGTTTGTGTGAAATCTTTTTCTCATGCTCACATTGATGCTCTTGTTTCCTGGAATGGCTTGAAGTGGTTTTTTACTGGTTTTCATGGAAGCCCATATCAACAATCGAGAATTCATTCTTTTGAATTATTGTACAAAATTAAAGAAACACATGATGACAATAGAGCTTGGTTAGTGGGTGGGGACTTTAATCAAATTTTGGCTTTTAATGAGAAATGTGGAGGGGTGATGAATTGCCATATTAAGCAGAATATGAAATACTTGAGATCAACTCTTAATAACTTTGAATTGCATGATTTGAGATTCAAGGGACCTTGTTTTACTTTGACAAATAAAAGAAAACATCAGTTCAATATTAAAGAGAGATTGGATCGCTTTGTTGCTTCACCAAATTGGATCCAATCTTTTGATCCTATTGTAGCCGAAAACCTACATTGGTTTGGCTCGGATCACCGAGTCATTTCGGTACAGATTGGTTTCAAACATATTAAGTGGAAAAGAAAGGATAAACACCTTATTCGTTTTGAGAATGCATGGCTTTAAGAGCCATCCTTTAAGGAGACGGTCGTACAAGAATGGAGGAATAATTATGATAACATGATGCTGCCTATAAAACTGAAAAAAATGAGTGAACATTTAAAGAGGTGGTGTTCTAAGTATGTGGGGCAAGTGGAGGTACGTATTAAAAATTTAATGAAGCAAATGAATGAGGCATATTGTGAAAATGAAGCCATCTTTGGAAAACATGATAGCAATGAGAGTGAAATGGAATTGGAAAAACTATTGGCTCAGCAAGAGGAATTGTGGCACCAAAGATCAAGGGTTACTTGGATGCGAAGTGGAGATAGAAACACGACATATATTCATAAGAGGGCATCTGAACGGAAAAGTAAGAATGCAATCCTTAGACTCCAGGATGAGGGGGGAATTTTGAGATCAACAGAAGAGGAAATATCCCAAATACTATCGACAACATTTGGCAAATTATATACACCGTCAAGACCCTCAATGACACAAGTGGAGGTGATCACAACTCACACATATAAGGTTGTAAATTCAGATATGAATTTATTTTTAAACACACTGTTCACCAAGGAAGAAGTTCGAAGGGCCTTGTTTGAAATGCATCCAAACAAGGCCCCAGATCCTGATGGTTTCAACGCTAGGTTTTACCAAGAAATGTGGGATGTGGTGGGACAAAAGGTTACACAAGAGGTGCTGGCCATTCTTAATGGGGATAGGGACATCAGGGAGTGGAATAGCACCCTAATCACTCTTATCCCAAAAACAAAAAAGCCAAGCTCACTCAATGATTATCGCCCTATTAGCTTAAGTAATGTTATCTATCGTATTGTGGCTAAGGTGATTGCAAACCGTCTTCGTGCAGTGTTACCGCATGTAATTGATGAAAATCAAAGTGCGTTCATCCAGGACCGGTTAATTTTTTATAACATTATTCTGAGTTACGAGTGCATGCATTGGCTTAGGAATAATAAGAGTAAATCGGGTTACGCGGTAGCAAAAATGGATATGAGTAAGGCGTATGATCGTGTGGAATGGATTTTTCTTGAGAAGCAGCTGTTTAATCTGGGGTTTCCAGAAAAAATTGTTCATCTCATTATGAAGTGTGTCTCTACAGTGAGCTATCAGTTTTGTGTTAATAACACAATTGTTGGCAATGTTAATCTTACCAGAGGAATTCGACAAGGGGATCCACTTTCTCCTTTTTTGTTTGTCATTTGTGCACAAGGCTTGTCGGCAAGTATCAACGCACGCACAAGAGAGGGGTAATTGGAAGGAATTCGGGTGGCTAGAGGGGCCCCGGTGATCTCACACCTATTCTTTGCTGATGATAGTGTGATTTTCTTTAAAGCTAAGAAGGAATGTGGACAAAGTTTGCGGAGGGTTTTGAGAGAATATGAAGAAGCATCTGGGCAGGTAGTCAATCTTGATAAATCCTCATTGTTATTTAGTCCAAACACTTGTTCGGAGAATATAGATGCGATATTAGAGATACTGAATGTGCGACTAACTCAAGGACATCAGATGTATCTTGGCTTACCTACAATTTCAGTTCGGGGAAAGAAGATCCAATTCACATATCTCTTTGATAGGATTAAAAAGAGAATAGATGATTGGAAAAATAAGGAGTTTTCGGAAGGTGGGAAGGAAGTTTTGATAAAATCAATATTACAAGCTATTCCTACCTATGCGATGTCATATTTCAAAATTCCTAATCAAATTTGCAAGGAAATGGAATCATTGATTGCTAATTTTTTGTGGGGAAGTAATGAAGGGAGTAAGAAAATTCATTGGATGAGATGGGAGAATTTATGCAAATCAAAAGAGGAAGGGGGAATGGGGTTTAGAAGAATGGAGCAATTTAACCAAGCCTTGTTGGCAAAACAGGTGTGGAGGCTAATTGATAATCCGAAATCATTGGTGGCACGTGTTCTTAAAGCAAGGTACTATAAGCATGGTGATATTATGGATGCTGAAGTCGGAGGTAACCCATCTTTTATTTGGCGCTCTCTAGCCTCAAGTAGAGGTGTGCTACAAAGAGGATTGAGATGGTTGGTGGGGAATGGGAATACTGTTACTCTTTTCAAACATGCATGGGTTAATGGTATCCAAGGGGGGATGGTTAAATCAAGAATAGCAGCGGGTTATAAGATTACATCTTTTTTGAATAAACGGAGAGAATGGAAGGAAGAAATGGTTAGACAAGCGTTTCTACCATTTGAGGTGGAAGGCGTGCTTAGAACAGTGGTGGGGCATGAAACAGAGGAGGATAAAAGATATTGGAAGGATGACCTATATGGAAATTATACGGTGAAGTCGGGATATTGGTCCATTAGGAACGAGGAGGAGGAAAATGAGAGGAACATTGGGACATCTAATGTTGAGCATCGGACTAGATGGTGGAATAAGATATGGAAATTGAATTTACCTCCAAACACTACAAAATAATAACGAAATGGCATCGGCAAATGGCATCGGCAGGCCGGCCGATGCGAAAAGGGGACGACATTTAATGCCCGATGCAAAATGGCATCGGTAGTGGGCCCCGATGCCATTTGGTAACGGCCCCTCGATGCAAAATGGCATCGGCAGTGGGCCCGATGCCTTCCCCGATGCCCTAATTCAATATAAATTGGCCAAACCCCCCTTTCTTCCAGAACGTAACAGCCGCTCAAACCTCCATTGTCGAGTTTTACACCTCCCCACTCAAAAATCACCTTCGTTTGCGGATCGAACTCGGTTTTTGGCCATTTGTGTTCTACACTTCGACGGGAGCATTTCTACGGTAATTTTTTTCGTTTTCATTGGTTAAATTTGAAGTTATATATGTATATATAGTTTTAGTATATATATGTATATATATGCATATATGTTGTATGTATATATAAAATTGTTAGAATTGTTTATTTTTATGCATGCATGTGTTAATTGTAAGAATTTATAAATTGTTAATTAATTATGTTGTGTTAGACATGTATTTATATGTACGTATGTTAATTTTAATAATTAAGTTATATGAATTTATTTGTTAATTAGGGTGTTAGAATTATATTTGTGTTATATGTCTATATGAATTTATTTGTTAATTAGGGTGTTAGAATAATTATTAGAATATAATTAGAATTATATTAATTGATTTTAATAGAGTTGGGAAATGAGACGTTGGTTGTTTGTGTGTTGTAGCTAGCTAGACGTCGATTGACATGGATTATTCAATTCGTAGTTGGATGTATAGTCCAAGATTAGTGAATGGGATTATGAACCCCGGATTTGTTAGTGGAATAAATGAATTTATTGAATTTGCTACTAGTAATCCGAATTCGATTTGGGAAGGAAAAATTAGGTGTCCTTGTTCGAAAGCTAGATGTCGAAATCAAACTTATAGAGATCCCAATGAAGTGAAATCTCATTTATATCGAAATGGTTTTACACTGAATTATTATAATTGGATTTATCACGGGAAAGAGAGTTGGGGTCCACGTCCATATCAAAACACTAATGAATATGCGTCAACTTCAAACGACGATGACCCAGCGGGACCTAGTTCGTACCACACTATGGTAGAAGAGTTAATGGGTGGCCCAAACATTGATTTTGGAATCGACGTGGAAGAGGAGGCACTTAATGAAGAACCCCCTAACGAGAATGCGGCACAGTTTTACGGCATGCTTCGTGCAGCGGACCAAGACTTGTATCCTGGTTGTGAATCTCATTCGCAGTTGTCATTCAATTCCAGATTGTTGAACATTAAAACGGAAAACAGATTGTCTGAAAGGGGATACAATCAGGTTGTTGAGTTGATTCGTGAGATTTGTCCTCCCGAAAATAAGGTTCCCAAGAAATTTAACGACACCAAACATTTGATGAGTGGGATGGGTCTTCCGGTAGAAAGGATTGATTGTTGTGCACAGAATTGCATGTTATTTTGGGGTGCAGACAGCGAACTAGATTTTTGTAAGATTTGTGGTCGATCACGGTATAAGCCGAGTAGGGTTGATGTAGATGGTCGGTTGAAAAAGAAACGCCCGGTTAAGGAGATGTTCTACTTTCCGATAATTCCTCGTTTGCAAAGATTGTACATGTCCAAGGCCACTGCGAAGGATATGACATGGCATGCCTCGTGCGCTTCTGATGACTCTGGTGTTATGCGTCACCCGGCAGACTCGCTGGCTTGGAAGCATTTGGACCGTTCGTATCCTGATTTTGCATCTGAAATTAGGAATGTGAGGTTGGGCTTGAGCACAGACGGGTTTGCACCGTTTGGAATGACGGGGAAACAATATTCGTCATGGCCAGTTATACTTACTCCGTACAATCTACCCCCGTGGTTATGCATGAAGGATCAATTCATGTTTCTTTCGATTCTCGTGCCCGGGCCTAAAAGTCCGAAGGACAAACTTGATGTGTTTTTGCAACCACTGATAGCAGATTTGAGATTTTTATGGGAAAATGGGGTGCAAACTTACGATGTTGCTAGAAAGCAAAACTTTTGGATGCGAGCTGCACTTATCTGGACCATTAGTGACTTCCCAGCATACTCAATGTTGTCTGGTTGGAGTACAGCCGAAAGGCTTGCTTGTCCATATTGTGGAGAGTACACCGATGCATTCTACTTGAATAAAAGTCGAAAGCAGTCGTGGTTCGACAACCACCGAAAGTTCTTACCACCGAATCACACGTGGCGAACGAATAAAACTGCATTCATGGCCGGAGTAGTAGTCACAGATGATCCACCGCCTATTCGAACGGGTGCAAGTCTCCTATACGAAATTGATCATTTGGGATATAGAAAGGTTACAGAGGATGGTGCTGAGGCTCACAACAAAAAACTTGATGGAGGGTGGAAGTGGAAAAGCATTTTCTGGGAGTTGCCGTATTGGAGTACCTTGTTGATACGACACAATTTAGACGTGATGCATATTGAGAAAAATGTGTTTGATAACGTTTTCAACACGGTGATGAATGTGGAGGGGAAAACAAAGGACACGTCTAAATCAAGAGACGAGCTGAATGATTATTGTCGTCGTCCCTCTCTCAAGAAATGTCCACGTACATCCAAGTATCCCAAGGCTTCTTTTTCGCTTTATAAGAAGCAGAAGGATGTTGTTTGTAAGTGGATAAGTGAGTTGAAGTTTCCAGATGGATATGTGTCTAACATGTCTCGTTGCATTGACTGGTCGAAATTGAAATTGTATGGGATGAAGAGTCATGATTGTCACGTGTTTATGCAGAGACTACTACCGATTGCTTTTTACAAAATTCTGCCGCTCACTGTGTGGAAAGCAATCACTGAGCTTAGTCTATTTTTTAAGGAGTTGACTTCTACGACCATCACAGTTGACAACATGACTCGACTGGAAACAGATATCCCAATCATCTTGTGCAAGTTGGAACGTATCTTTCCACCCAGCTTCTTCAACTCTATGGAACATCTACCTGTGCACCTTGCATATGAAGCAAAAGTGTGTGGTCCAGTTCAATACAGATGGATGTATCCATACGAGAGGTAATTTAATTAATTTCTCATACGATTCTTCAAATTATATGAACTTACGATTCTTAAAATTTAATCAGGTATCTTCGCACCTTGAAATTAAGCGTGGGTAACAAAGCATGTGTTGAAGCTTCGATTGCAAATGCATATTTAACTAGAGAGGCGTCAATGTTTTGTTCTCACTATTTCGAGGACCATGTTACGACAAGGATACACAATGTACCTCGTAATTACGATGGTCGGGACGAGGTACATGAGTATGTTGAGGGCACTTTTTCCATATTTAAGGCGCCTGGCAAACGATTAGGAAAGCCTAAGAGAAGATGGATTTTAGACGAGGAGAAAAAAGTTGCTCATACGTACGTGTTGTTGAATTGTGATGAGGTGCAGCCATATGTTCAGTAAGTCAATCCGACCAAAATGTTTGTCAATCAAATACTTAGTGTTGACATGTCTTATTAATCTTATATCAATCGTACGTAGGCTATTCATGCAACAACTTCAAGTTCTTCAACCAAATATCTCGGCCGCTGAATCGGATTTAAGACTACAAGATGGATTTGCGTCGTGGTTTGAAGAAATTGTAAGTTATCTTAAAATAACGATCTGTGTAAAGTGTTAAGTTATAGAAATTCTCACATTAATTCGGCTTATATATATATATAGGTGAAGATAAATCGCGTCGAGAACAGGTTTTTATACGATCTTTCGGCCGGTCCGCTGGTCAAGTTCTTACGTACGTAGGGTATTACGTGAACGGGTACAAATTCCACACCATGGCTTATGGTGCATCTAGAGCAACATCAAACAGTGGGGTTTGTATCAAGGGAAAAAACTATGACGCGGATGAGGAAGATTTCTATGGGAAACTCGAGGAAGTAGTCGAATTGGACTATTAGGGGTACCACGAGAAGAAAGTGGTTTTGTTCAAGTGTCAGTGGTTTGATCCCTCAAACAATGGGACAAAAGTTCATCCTAACTACAAGCTCGTGGAGCTTAATCAGAGGCGATCTTACGGCCGATACGATCCATTCGTACTAGCAAGTCAAGCCACACAAGTCTAATATTGTCCATACCCCGGATCCCGTACTGATTGGATATTTGTTTGTAAAGTCAAACCGAGATACTTGGTGGATGCAAAAGATACTACTGAAGATGAAGTTCCCGCGTGGCAAGAGGATAACATAGAGACTCAAATGATTGTGCAAGTAGATGATGATCCTGTCATGTTAACTGATGACACCGGTACAATGATGGAAATGGCAGAGTATGAAGAAGATGGAGAAGAAGACGGAGAAGAAGATGGAGAAGAAGACGGAGAAGAAGACGACGAAGATGAAGCTGAAGATGAAGATGATGAAGATGAATGATGTTGTTAATTGTTAGACAATGTTATCTAAATATTACTTTGTTAGACAATGTTATCTAAATATTAATTCCTTAATTATATTCCTTATTTATATTTTAGTGTTAATCGTTACAGTGATGTTCATATATAATGTTTTTTAATTGTTACAATTAATGTTCAATGTTAATAATGTTTTAATGTTCATTTTGACAGATGAGTGGTCGTCGACATGGTTCTGGACATGGCTCTGGGCAGGGTTCTTCTGGACATGGTTCTTCTGGACATGGGCGAGGTAGAGGTAGAGGTAGAGGTAGAGGAGAGCCGGTGGATGAGACACCGACTGTGCAGATACCACAGGGTTTTTATATGCCCGATATGACTTCGATAATGTTGCCCCAGATGCCCGGAATGAACCCACATTCCTATTACACTCAGGTGCCTCAGGTGCCTCAGTTGCCTCATATGGTTCCACATCCACAGGAACAATCCCCTCCACCGATACATTCGCCAGTCGGGACACAGGCCAGCATGTCGACTGATGCACCCGACAGTCGCATCCGACTATTTATCTACCAGGATACGTAAGTGTATTATATTTAAATTTCATTAGACGTATGTATAACATGTTTATTAATAATTTTTTATTTATTATAAAATACGTGTAACAGGTTGATGCCTTCAAATTTAATTTCGAGGACGATCAGATCGATAATGTACCGGAATATGGAGCTTGGTGCACACGCCTGGGCTTTGGTATCACCCGGCACGGTACAGCGGTGGTGGGATACATTCCAGGTATAAAATAACTTTACATTAACATTTTGTTATTTTGTTATATTAATTCGTTAATTAATTTTTTTTTGCAGACCGAGGTCAGGTGGGACCCTGAAGCCACATCTTCTACAGAGGTGTACCGACTCTTTCTTCAAAGAGCTGCAAGTCGGTACACTAACATATTATCAAAAATCAAGAAGGCGTGGGTGAGGGATAACAAGAGGCCGAGGTGGGATGTGAATGTTTGGAACGACTTAGTTCGTCACTGGAACAATCCTGAAACAATTAAGAAGAGCGAGCAGGCTCGTAAGAACCGCTTATCCGAGCCTGGAGGTCCGGGTACTGGCCATGGTACTCATAAAGGCGGAGCTCGTGGAGCAGCAGAGGTCGCACGGCGCATTGTAAGTATTTGTGGTCAATTATATATAATTAATTTTAGTTAATTATTTAGTTTATTTATTCGTATATGTCTTCGATTCAAAATACAGGAGGAGAGGATGGGACGCCCTGCATACGACTGGGAGATAGTTGAATATTACCACCGTTACGAAAACGGGACATACACTTGTGGCCATATGGGTGATTTACTTGTAAGTGTGTACATATACATATAACAAATATATATTTAATTGTACTTGAAAATGTATTAACCCACTTTTAAATGTGCACGTATAGGACCAGATACAGGAGGAGCTCACCAATAATACTACAAGAGATCCGTTAGATGAACCTAGTTCAGAGGATGGTTCCCAGGCCCTACCTATACCCGAGATGTCTCAACTGTACGTGAAGAAGGTCGGCAGGTCTCATGGACGTGTTAGGGGCCTTGGACAAGTAGGCAAGAACAGACGGGTCTCCTCCGGTCCTGGCGAGACGTCAAGTGGTACGGCTTATGGACGATTCACCGAGGAAGACATGAACAGGAGGATTGCTGAAGAACGGAGAGTCAATGAAGAAAGAGAGCAACGCTTACTGGAACAAATGCGGCAGCAGGAGGAGCGCTTAACCAAGCATTATGAGGAGCAGCTTGCAATGATGATGGGACAGATGGGTGGCCGGATGGGTGAGATGGGTGGGATGGGTCAGATGGGTCAGATGGGTGGGGAGCCGAGGCCGCCGATGCCGTCGGGGGCGCGCACCACGTTCATGATAGTAGCCAGGTTCAGGATCGGGATGATACTGAGGATGATGGTGATGGTGTTGGTGATGAGGAGTGATACATTTTTATATTACTTTGTTACGTGTGATGTTATTATATTACATTGACGTTGAGGATTAATTTTTATTTTAATGTTGTGTGTGATGTTATTATTTTAATTGACGTGAACATGCTAATTATGTTTATAATTAATGTTGTTTGTGATATGATGTTATTTTAATTGAGAATAATTTTATAATAGATGAAAATATTTTTAATTATATGGATAAGTGAATTCATATTTTTAAATGGATAAGTGAAAATAATTATATATATTTAATGTGTTGAATTGAAAATTAGAATGAATTTACATGATGTGATTAGAATAAATTTAAATGTATAAGTGAAAATAATTATATTCAATGTTGTATGTAATTATAATGTTGTGAAATTAAAAATTAGAATGAATTTAAATAGTGTGAATTGATACCGTAAATAAATTATTTAATTTGAAAAACATAATTTAGAAATAATTATGATATGCTTTGATAAATAATTTAATAAGCAACAATTAAAGTTAGAATGGATTGAATTAATTAAAGAATTAAAATGTTGTAAATTGAGGATTAGAATAAATTTAAATAGTGTGAATTGATACCGTAAATAAATTATTTAATTTGAAAAACATAATTTAGAAATAATTATGATATGCTTTGATAAATAATTTAATAAGGAACAATTAAAATTAGAATGGATTGAATTAATGAAAGAATTAAAAACTCAAATTAAATTGAATATATATTAATTGCATTCACAACATGTCGACTAAAAGCTCCTAGCCTAAACGGCACACAGGGGGCGCTCAAAAGCCTTCGAGACCGCGAGGTCCCGAGTTCGAACCCCAGAAATAGCGAAAATGGCCAGATTTCCGAAAAATGGGGTGGCCCAGCGGTGGGGGGTGGGTGTTGGTGGCCTATCGACCTGGGTTCGAATCCCAGATTCGGGTTTTTTAAATTTTAATAAAAAGGCATCGGCAATAGGCCCGATGCAAAATGGAATCGGCAGTGGGCCCCGATGCCATTTGGTAACGGTGACCTGCCGATGCCATTTCGCATCGGTTTTCCCCAAATCCGATGCCATTTAAATGGCATCGACCATATTGGCATCGGCACACTGCCGATGCCTTTGCCGTTGCCTTCATCTATGGGGACGGCAGATCCGATGCCTTCCCCGATGCCATTTCTGCATTATTTTGTAGTGAAAAGTTCGTATTTTTGGTTGGAAGTTATGCTGGGACTTGATTGCAACGGAAGGAAATATAGCAAAAAGAAATATCTCAATCATCCCGAATTGTGGTTTTTGTGGGGAGTACATGCCTACAACAGTCCATGTGATGTTCACATGCTATGGAATGAAAAGAATATGGAAGAATTTGGGTTTGTGGGGGTGGATAAAGCGTGGTAGATATTTGAGGACGATCCAAATGATTGAAATTTTTGATAAGGAACAGACAGATGTCAACTTGGAGTGGATAATAATGGTTGCTTGGGGAATATGGAAAGATAGATGCACGGCTACGCATAGTGAGACGAAGGATAGAAGACATTGTCATGAAAATACGGGATGCAATGTTTTAAATTATTTGGAAACTTATCAAAAAGAACGTAAGAAGCCTTCGCATGAGGATATTGAGGAAGGGGAATCACACAAGGGGGGGAGGGGTAATCTTCATGAAATGGGGGTGATTAATCCACAAGGGGTAGTGAGTTTTGAAGTTGATGGAGCCTTCAATATGGATGCTAGAAAATTTGGAATTGGGGGTGTATGTTTTAATGAGGAAGGTGAGAATCTGCTGACTTTTTCCCATAGAATTGCACCTCAAAGGGGGCCCTTGGGAGTAGAGCTTAAAGCTATCGAACATGCACTTCATTTGGCTCGAGATCAAAATTTTTTGAAGATTGAAATTAAGATGGACTCCAAACAAGCTATCGCTCTGTGTGAGGGAGTCATTAAAGGAGCTAGTCCAGAGGTCAATATTGCAACTAGAATCTGTACGGATTCTCAAGAATTTGTAGTGTGCAAATTCACATATATACCAAGGACGAATAATTTTAAAGCACACAATCTGGCACAGGCAGCGATATCTGAATAGAGTGCTTGTTGTTTTACTGTACCCTACCATTTCACGTGTTTGAAATGGAATGGTGTTTTTTCATAGAACTGTTGTTGATTGTAGACCTTCTTGAGTAGTTCTATGAGCCTCCCAAAAAAAAAAAAGGTATGCAGAAGGATATTTATACATACTGTTAGTTTCTACATAGGTGAAAACAAAACCATGGGTTCACTACTCGTTTCACTGGCACACGGATTTCACTTTTTTAATAAAAAATTTCTTTTAACTTTTTCTTATCCACTCCCAGTGCCTTTTTCAGCTTTTCCACCCCTTTTTGTATTTTATTATTTATTTAATTCATTTTTTCTTTCTATCTTTTCTCCTTTTATATTAATTTTTTTTTGCTTTTATTTCCCACCTCTTTTTTTGCCCTTTCTATTTCTCCCATAGCCTGTTTTGCTTTTTATCATTTTTTTCCCTGTTTTACTTTTTTTTTTCTCCCATTTTCTCAGCCTTCAATGCTTTTCCCTCTCATTATACCTTTTTTGTTAATTTTCTCCCAATCTTCATTTTTCTTCATCACTTATTACTGCTTTTTTAAAATTCATTTTTCCATTCTACCTTTTTTTCAACCCCTTAATTATTTTACCTTTTTCTTTCCGTTATATCCCATCTTTAACTTTCAGCCTAAAGTGATAAAAAGAAGACGAAAAGATGGCACATAAAAACAAAAAAATGCAGGAAATGCGTAATGTGATTAAAAAAGGCAAAATGAATTAAATGAGCAAAAAAAAAATGCATAATGTGGTGGAAAAAAGCAATAAAAGGTCGATAAATGTAAACAAAAATAAAAAAGGAAAAACGGTGATTAAAAAGGCAGAAAGGGAAAAAATATTAAAGAACAAAAAGTAGGAGATTAAAAAAAGGCTGAAGGGAGAAAAATAGCAAAAACAATACAAAAAACGTGGACAGTTTTTAATGAAAAGTAAAGTCATTATAACTAAAAATTGCAATACAATATTTATTAAAAAATACAAGTCAGTATAACTAAAAAGTGCAACACAATATTAATGAAAAATGTAAGTTATTATAACTAAAAAATGCAACACAATATTATTAAAAAATGTAAGTTAGTATCACAATTTTTTAATAATAAGTGTAAGTCAGTATAACTGAAAAGTGCAACACAATATTAATGAAGAAAAGTATAACCCAATATTATTAAAAAGTGCAAGTCAGTATCACAATTTTTAATGAAAAATGTAAGTTATTACTCCCTTCGTCCACCAAAAGTGTGCTCATTTATTTTTCTGGGTCTACAAAAAATGTGTTTATTCTATTTAAATAGTTAATTTTTGAATATTTTTTTTACTTTACTAACAAGATTGAGTATCTACCAAATATATTTTATACTCATTATATTAAATATATTTTTTATAATTAAAATATGATTTTTTTAAAAACGTATATAAGAAAAAGTGAGCACACTTTTGGTGGACAGAGGGAGTATAACTGAAAAATGCAACACAATATTACTAAAAAGTGTAAGTCACTATAAATGAAAATATTATTATAAAGTGTAAGACACTACAATTGAAAAGTGCAACATCATATAATTAATGTATGAGATCTGAAAAACATAATTTAAAATAGATCTCCATAAAATAGATCTGAAAAATATTATTATAAAGGGTAAGACACTACAATTAAATTTAATTCTCAATCGAAACAGGACCATAGATCTCCCCATAAACCCAACAACAAACAATTTATGTATGAGATCTGAAAAACGCCCAATAATAAAAGGATATATTAATTTAAAATTTAATTATGAGAAAATAAATGAATACTCATTAACTCTGAAAATCGTCGCAATCGATGGAGTTGAAGCCCCCTTCTCTATATGACGATCCTTGATCGCAATCAAAACAGGTCGGAAGAATAGTTTTACTTACGTCCCCTATTCCCTACCCTCTAAGAGAGTTTATATATATATATATTAAAGAAGGTAAATATTTTTGTATACCAATTACATACATGTAACTGAATCTAATTTTTTATATGGGTTGGATCATACCCTGGGCTGAGTTTTCAAATAATTCACAAGTATTTGCCCCCTCATTTTTTATGAGTTTACCCCCCATTTTTTAAAAAGAAAATTACATTCTAAGATCTATCTTAACACTTACACTGTTTTCAGGGGACTTGTCCAAAAACAGTTTTGCACAATCTTGAGTGTATGTCTTTTAAAGATCAGTTTGTGTGCAGTGTATGAATGTGTTGGTTGTATGAAAATACTTGAAAGTAAATCAACACAAGAGTTATAGTGGTTCAGAGACTCAAGCTCCTACATCCACTTTCCCTGATTTAACAGGATAATTCATTTCTCTTGGAATTAGCTTGTTTTATAGTGCCAAGGTGCACTTGATCAACCACACCACTACTTGGTGCCTTGATCCCTAGGAATTCAGAGTCCTAGTACTCTCTCTCAACTCAGAACTGAATTGTTCTTCTCTCAACAGTCATCTCCTTACACTTCTACTACAACAACCTTCTAACTTTCTCTTGAAAGGTATAGGGGTTGATGTTGGTTCCAACTGGGTGAGATATCCTTTACAATGAGCACATTGTATAGGATAGGATATCTCTCTAAGCTTTGATTGATACACAATGAAGTTCAGCTTAGGTTGAAGTGTTTGGGAAACTAAGAATGTTTCTTAGAAAACTTTGAAGTTTCCTCAGCAATGTAGGATAGTTCTTTGTAGATTGATGTTGGATCCTTCAAATGGTTCCCACACTTCTGTATTTATAGAACAAAATGAGGTTATGTCCGTTGGAGAGACAGCCTCAAAATGTCTATATTTGTCTTCCTTGAACTTTGCAATTGGAAGACAGTTTCTTGAAAGTGACATGTCCTTAATTTGGGAAGTAAACGACTGTTTGCTCTTTGTCTTGACTTTGAAGCACTCTTCCCAATGTATGACTTGAAGATTCACTTGATCAAACATGGACATCACTTATGATCATTGGTCATATGATAAGGACAACTTTCCTTATCATCTGGACAAAACTGCTTATCAGAATCAGCATACTTGGCTTATCAGCAGTGTTGGCTTTGCTCCTTCAGATGACTTGGCTCTTTCTCTTTACTCATCATGTCTTGATAGTCTTTGAACATTCAAGCCTTCATATCAGTAGCTTTGACCCTATCTGCATAGTTGTCCTTGCCTTAGAACTGTTCTGGTTCAAGTGTGCTGAGACATTTCTACTGGACATCTCCTCTGAATCTTTGACATATACTTCAGTAGACTTGGTCTTGTTGATGTATTCTATGCAATTGTCCTTCAGAGAGGTTGATCTACTACTGAGCTGACTTGATCAGCACAGTTGGTCATTTAGGTACTTCAGCAGACTTGGGATCAAACTTGATTCTAAGCCTTAAGGGGACTTGATTCTTGTTATCTTCTAAGCATGTATTCCCCCTCAACTTGTGCATCTAAATATATTATGAGCTGCCTAACATATCAGCTTCTCAACTAGCCTGAACTACATGTTCCAACATTCCTGAAACATATTCATTCACTTTGACTTATCTATTGTCATGTCTTAAGGGCTTTTGGTATTTTAATCAAAATTCTCATTTTATTCCCAACAATTTCCCCCTTTTTGATGATGCCAAAACCTATACATTCTATGCAAATGTGACTTGACTACACTTATTACATATAACTTCAGTAGATGTGATTAATGTCAAATTTCCTGAAAGAACATGTTAGTGTAATCACAGTTTAAGTGCATATAGGTTTAAGTCAGGCAAGTTGAGACAATGAGATGTTATCTCTTGATTCAAAAGAAATTCAACTATCATTTATATCATTTGAGCATTACAAGCATGTTGATAGTCAAATAACTTATCAGAGTATGAGATTAGAGCAATTACATTAAAACAAGGGATGTGTTCAGAGCAAATTTCATAGAAAACATATCAGCAGACAAAGGCAGGTTTTTAGCACAGTTATCCATTTCAGCAGCCATGAGCACATAAGCATCCATTTCAGCATTTTTGGGCAAACAAGGGACAGGGAAACTTAGCAATTTCAGAGGTTTTCTTCAGGAGGTGGCACCATTCCATATTGTGCCCAAACCCTCTTCTTAAGTTCCATTGCTTCTTGGTTGGCCCCCTTAGGTCCAAGCTTCATCTTCTCCATCTTCAAAATCTGGATGAACTCTTGGAAGATCTGTGATTGATCAATGTAGCCCTGCTGCTTTGGAGGCATGTATATGTTTGGGCCAGGGGCTTTGAACTCAATTCTTGCTATATCTGCAGCAGCAAGAAGTTTTTGATAAAGATCCCTGTGATTATCAAACATGAATTGAGTAAAGATGGATTCTAAATCTTCTTCCATCCATCTGCCTATGACATAGAAGTCATAAAAAAACTCCATCTTAGCTTCCTCCCAATCATCATTCAGCTGAATTGGGACTCATTTATCCATGTGTGGATATTTGGTATCCATCTGAATCAGCAGCTGAGGTTTCAACCTATTGTAAGTTGCTCTCTTCCTCCTTGGCTTCTGGAAATTCTCTCTTCTCTTGTCTCTTGCCCTGTTAGCTTCCATCAATTGCTCCATCTTTTCTTGGGCTCTCATCATAGACAATTTTTGCTGAGTTTCAGCATCCTTTCCAAAACCTTCCTCAAAGAGCTTGGATAGATCATCAGCAAGAACTGGAGCTCTCTTCTTTGGTTCAGCTCCAAAGCCTTCTTCAAATAGCTTTTCAACTTCATCTTCAGTTTCAGCAGCTTTGGTGCTTTCAGCGGTTTAAGCTTCAATAGTCTTGGCCTTCTTTGAAGTAGGCTCCTCTTAAATTATGAATTCAGTGAATGTTTCAGCTCTTCTCTTGCTCTTGTTGTCTTTCTTGATTTTCCCCCTCACTTGGACAAGTTCACCACCAGGCCTTTGCTTCCTTCTTGCTCCTTCCTCTTGTACTGATGCCATACAATTTTTCAAAGCAATTGCCAATTGCTCCTCTTCATCCAAATCTTCTATGTTCAACACCTCTTTTCTTTTGCCCTTAGGCTCTGGCATTTTCTCTTTGCCCTTGCTTCCTTCACTAATTTTCAAGGCACCTTTTGCTCTTGCTCTCTCCCTTTCCTCCTTTTTGGCTTCATCAAAACATTGGGGCTTGAGATCACCCATTGTAGTAGCCAATAAGGACTGGGCTTGTTTGAGAGACTTGATCTCTTCAAGCAAATATACATTTTCATCATGTATATTTTGCATCATGTCACTGCTTATGCTAAGAAAAGCAAGAACATGCTTCATCTTCATCTCAACAACCTCCTGCATTGTTGATTTAAAGGATGCATCAAGGTTTGCCTTGAGTAGATCAGTGAGGTTGGCCACAACAGATTCAGCAATCTTGGCCATCACTTCCTCAGAAAACTTTGCTAAAGCTTCTTTCACTATTGCAAGTCTCAACTGATCTTCTGCCCTTCTCTTCTAAAGAGCACTCTTCTTGTCAATGGCTTGCTTCACAACCAGCCTATGTGCTTTGACATTCTTGTTATGGTTGTCCAATAGCAGTTTCTGATCCTTTTTGACCTCTGTGGTGAATTTGTTCATGCTTTTCTTGGCCTTTTGTACTTCAGTAGAGATTGTTTGCAATCCTGACTCCACTCCACTGATCCTTGCCTCAATAGTGGGAAGCACCACTTCTTCTGATCCAGTGAGTCTCATCTCTACTGATGCAAGTGTTCTGCCTTGCTCATCCAATGCTTCTGAAGTTTCAACATGGGCAGATTCCACTTGTTGGACCAAGGTGTCCAACTTTGCTGAATGCTCTCCAAGAATGGTTTTAGCAATTCTATCCTTCTCCTCAGCAACTTTGTCTGCGACAAGCTTTGCAAAGACTTCCTCATCAATCAGGAACCTTGTCTTTTGCACACCAGCAAAGTGTAGCAACCTACTTTCCTCAATATGCCACCAGTTTGCTCCTTTATCTTGAATAACTTGGGCAATTTCCATGATGATTCTGTCTTTTACTTCAACTAAAGCCCTCAAATCATGGAAATTCCTTTGCAATCTTGGGAATTCAGCAAGAAAGGGATACAAATTGTCCACAATAGCTTTTGCTCCACCTCTGAGCATACCTTCATAGGTATACTCCTTCTCATCTCCACTAGATTGAGGACTTTGGGCTATAGGGGAGTTGGCTCTGGTTTCAGTAGGATTGGCTTCAGGAGCAGATTCAGGGATATTGGGTTCAACAATGGGTTGTTCACGTGCTTTTGAAAGCAATGGTTCTAAAGGGGTTTTGCTTAAGGGGGTAGGCTCTAACAAAGCATCTTCAAGGAATTTAGAATAATTGAGCATAGAAGAATCAAGGGGAGAAAGTAGTCTCGATTCATCAACTGCTATGTCAGCTAAGACATCAATTGGGCCCCTTTGAGCAGCTCCCTCAGGAGAGTATCTCTTTGTGAGGTTCAAGGGGGTGATGGGTTGGTCTTGGGGGGTTTTGTGGGTATCAAGAGAGTTGGGCTCTTAGTGATGTTTCTCCTGAAATCTGGATTCAGGAGTGCCAGCGTCAGGAGAGTTAGACTTAGACTTAGTCTTTGATTTTGATTTTGATCTACTCTCAGCTCTACTTTCACTTATAGCTAATTGCAAAGTCTGCTCCTCCTGCAACTCTTGCATTTTCTCAGAAGGCTTGGCCCTTCTCTTGCTAACTCTTGAGCTCCTACTGCCCTCTTCAGGGACAACCTCCCTGAGTCTTTTCTTTGAAGCAGATTGCTTCTTTCTCACCCTTCTTCTTTGCTACTGCCATGGGAAACTTCTCCCTTAACTCCTCAGAGTCTGATGGCACACTCACACCCTCTTCAGCAACTTTGTCCATCTATTCTGTAGTGTCAGAATCATTTTCTGAGAGGAGTGTTGACACTTTCTTTGTTTTGACAACCCTTGTCTTTCTCCTAGGATTCATCTTAGGTTTCTTCTCCACCATCTCTTCATCAGCAGGTTTGGCCACTTGCTGTTTTCTTTTCTCAGACTTTTTTGGACAGCTTCCTGAACATGATCTTTTGTGTAGGGAGTGGCTTTGCAATCTTTCTATCAGGAGGCTTGCCCTGGTGCAGTACTTCAACTTGCCTTCCAACACCACCTTCATGTGGATTTTCACTTTGAATTTGGCCTTTTCCTTTATCATTTCCCCCATGATGAAGTCTCTCCAATTGAATTTGATGCCCTTATCACTAGCATCAATTACAACAGCCATAAACCTTATCCTTGGTGAGCTTACTTGCTCCAAGCTCCCAGTATTGCTCAATATGCTCTTAGTGACCACCTCAAACAAAGTGAGAAATTCAGGCTTGAGTGTGTTTTTGTGTTTTGTTCTGTTAATGTTTTAAGGGGGCATCGATCAGGCATGAGGGATTTATTTGTATATTTTTTTATTTTTTGAAACAGATTTATTCGAATAGTTAATTATTTACATTAACACTGAATTTTTTTTATCTCTTCTAAAGTACGAATTGAAGAATTAATTTTTATATATTGATCATTACTGGGCCGAATTATCATCCAAAAGTCCGACTTTGGTTATAAAGGCGTGTTGGTGAATTGGTTTAGTGTCTTTGCACATGTTAGATTAGGATTTTTTTAAATCCCAAATATTCACTTAACTAGAAAAGATCAAACAAAATATAAAAGACATGACATTTAAGTAAGAAAAATAAAAGAAAATTTAAATTACACGCCACACTAACATTTACCCGTTAATTAGTTTACCTCAATTTCAAAATTTATACAAACTTACATAATTAAAATAAAAAAATGTAAAACATTTGTACAAAAAAAAATCAACTAAATGGACTAAAATAACTTTAATTCTGAAATTTTTGTACTGTCATTAAATTAAAAACCTTGAAATATTAATTAATGAGGCCATATATAAATGCTAAAATATTAGTAATAAAATTTATATGTCTTGTCCTTATTAATTTTTATAAATTGAATTTCATAATTAGTGTTTATTGAAAGTGCTCGAGGTGCATCTGTCATCAGTAAAAAAATTAAATGTTCACCCAAAATATTCTTATAATTTATTTAAGCATTATTGAATTGTATTTTATATTTTAATTTAAGATTTTAGATTATTACAGTGTATATTATATGCTATATATATATGCTCAGAAAAACAGAAGAAATGGCAGAACAAGTTTTTCTTTTATTTTAAGGCAAAAATTACAGGTATTTTGAAAATTTGAATACATTTTATTTTAATTTCACTCATCAAATTTGGCCTTAACTAAACCCACATTACTTATCTTTATTATATCTACATATGCAAATTTATCTTCATTAAAAAAGAAAATGAGAGCGGCTTTTGACTAATAATAAAGATATATATAAAAGTAAAAAGAAAAAAAATCTAAAGTTATAAATTCACAATATGGGAAAACACTCCTTAGAATAAAACCCTAATCGAAAAGAAAAAATGTACACTCCTAAGTTAAATCTTATGAAATCGAAAGTGTACGTTCCTTATACATATCATGAAATAATAAAAATAATTCCTCTCGTCTCCATGTGATTAAGATGATGATAAGACCAATGGTAGGTTTGTCTTCCTTGAAACATTCTCCACAGCTTTTACCATTTATCATCCCAAATATTCTAGGAAGTTGTACACTATTATTTGCTAGTTCACGATGATACAACTCCTGCAAGTTTATATTATTGAAACTCATAACTTTATGAATATATAAATCATTTTCCATATTAAGTTCAAAGAAAGTATGAGATTTTTGTACCGTCATTATGCAAGCATATTGGTGTTTTCCTCTTGCATTCATCAAATATTAAAACCTTTATCTGATCGAGGCTTATAAACCAAGATTTGTGTAGCACCTGTATGGTTATGCATATGAGAAAGCAGGGAAAAAGAGAAAAAATAGAACATAAAATGATATAAAATAAAAAAAACCTTTAAATGATTGTGCCATCTTTCCCTACATTGCTCCCCAATTTGTAATGCTTTTGTAAGGAAATTGGTCTCCAGTGACTCACATGTAATGCAATATCTTTGAAAGGAACTCATTTCCTATATAAAATTAAATTAGATAAATGATTTTAAATGCAAAAATTAATATAAACATTTTTCAGTATATATATAAATAATTGCAATTGTTGTTTTAATTTTGTACCTGTAGCTTCTCATGAGGGCATTCCTTTAAATCAATTGGTAACCACCACCTCACCCGAAACTGGCTTCAATCCAAATTCAAACGACGTGTTTTCTGGACTTGGAAATTAAAGTGGAAAAGAAGATCAAGTTTTTGGTGGAGTATTGAAAAAAAAAAATCTAACACAAAGTTTTATTAAAAAAGTGAAATCCTCTGGTGAAAAGAGTAATGAAAGTCATAATTTTCTTTTCACCACTCTCTCTTAGAACTAAGGGTATGCAGAAGGATATTTATACTGTTAGTTTCAAAACCGTTGAAAACAAAACCATGGGCTCATTACTCGTTTCACTGGACACAGATTTCACTTTTTTAATAAAACTTTTCTTTTAATTTTTTTATCCACTCTCTATGCCTTTTTCAGCTTTTCCATCCCTTTTTTTATTTTTTTATTTTTTAATTCATTTTTCCTTTCTACCTTTTCTCCTTTTATATTTATTTTTTTTTGCTTTTATTTCCCACCTCTTTTTTGCTCTTTCTTTTTAATTTGCATTTCGTTTTGCCTTTTTCTCTCTTTCTACTCTATTTCTCCCATATTTTGGCCTGTTTTGCTTTTTATCATTTTTTCCCTGTTTTACATTTTTTTCTCTCACATTTTCTCAGCCTTCAATGCTTTTCCCTCTCATTATGCCTTTTTTGTTAATTTTCCCCCAATCTTCATTTTTTTTCATCCCTTATTACTGCTTTTTTTTTATTCATTTTTCCATTCTACCTTTTTTTAACCCCTTAATTATTTTACTTTTTCCTTCCATTTATGTTCCATCTTTGCCTTTCAGCCTCTAAAGTGATAAAAAAAACCCGGAAAGATGGCACAAGAAAAAAGGGCAGCGATAAAGGGGCTATATATATAGAAGGTCGAAAGAAAAATAAATTAAAAAATGCAGGGTGATTAAAAGAAAAGGCAAAATGAATTAAATTAGCAAAAAAATGCATACTGTGGGAAAAAAAGCAGGTCGATAAATGAAAAAAAAATTAAAAAGGGAAAAAGGTGATTAAAAATGCAAAAAGATTAAAGAACAATAAGTAAAAGATTAAAAAAAAAAAGCAGAAGGAGAAAAATAGCAAAAAGAAGCAAAAACAGATATAAAGGGAAAGGTTAAAAAAAGAAAAAAGTAGATAGTCAAATTGAATTTAAAAAAAAAAAAGTAGATAGGCAAATTGAATTAAACAAAAAAATACACACAAATTAAGTGCAACACAATTTTTAATGAAAAATGTAAGTCATTATAACTAAAAAGTACAATACAATATTATTAAAAAGTACAAATCAGTATAACTAAAAAGTATAACACAATAATAATAAAAAAGGTAAGTTATTATAACTAAGTGCAACACATTATTATTTAAAATTGTAAGTCAGTATCACAATTTTATAATGATAAGTGTAAGTCAGTAATCAAGTATAACTGAAAATTGCAATACAATATTAATAAAGAAAAATGCAACACGATATTATAAAAAAATGCAAGTTAGTATCACAATTTTTAATGAATAGTGCAACACAATATTAATGAAGAAAAGTGCACCACGATATTATTAAAAAATGCAAGTTAGTATCACAATTTTTAATGAAAAGTGTAATTAGTTATTATAACTGAAAAGTGTAACACAATATTACTAAAGCGTGTAAGTCACTATAAATGAAAATATTATTTTAAAGTGTAAGACACTACAATTAAAAAGTGCAACATCATATAATTAAAAGGTTTAATATTAATATTACCAAAAAGTATAAGTCAATATAACTGAAAATATTTATTAAAAAGTGTAAGTCACCGCAATTTAAAAATGCAAAAAAAAAAAAAAAAAAAAAAGTCAACAGTAACTCGAGTGCACACGATACACTCGAGTATACACAAGACTCATCCAAAAAAACATACATGGGTTAGAAAGTTGAATTCACTATCAACTAAAGCAAAATGACCTACAAACAAAGGGCAAAGCCCAAAACAAAAATCCACCCATGTATAAAACTTTAAGGCCTAAAATTATTTTCAACATAAAGAAGAGACTAAACCGAATAGTGAAATCGGCTCGAAGATTCCAGCCAATTGAAGTTTCTAAAATTGCTAAAAAAAAATCAAAATCATCGTAAAAATTTATGTCGGCGACGTAACTAGTACATATGCTCAAACCCATGGAAGAAACTCGATCAAAGTGAAATTAAATTATTGGTGCAAACAAAAATTACTACGTCGTGGCCAAAATAAGATTCTAATGAGATACCCCAAGCCCAAACGACAAAGACAAATCTTGAAAGACTAGCTAAAACCAAACGATCTACACAAACGCAACAATTTGTAAAAATCAAGAACTCATAACTCGCTCAAAGGATGAGTTATTGAGTAGAATTATTTGTAAAACGTCTTTAAAGAGACAACCGTACACTGGAACTGAAGTTAAAACATTGAAAGATGTCGGTAAATATAATTCTCAAACGAATAAAAGGAAATGCTAATTTGAAATTTAATTATGAGAAAACAAATGAATACTCATTAACTCGATAAACCGTCGCAAACGATGGAGTTGAAGCACCCTTCTCTATATGACGATCCTTGATCGCAATCAAAACAGGTCGGAAGAATAGTTTATATATGGGTTAATTGCAAAAAAAATCACGACCTTTACAGTTTTTATCAATTACAACATATCTTTTTTTTCTTTGATATTTGATACACCACCTTTTTAATTTTTGCAATTCAATGTATATGTCAATTTTCTGGCAACAATTAAATCATAATTTGATCATCAGAGCTGTCGAGGTGCCACATAGATGTCACGAATGATAAATATATTTTTTTTAATTTTTAAAACATTTTTAACTAAAAAGAATAATAAAAAAATCATTTTAAAACTAAAAACAATACTAAATATTTTTAAAAATAAATTATAAACCAATTTAAGTAATGTGATGTTTTTTATATTTTTTTTATATTTTTTTTATATCACCCCCCTTCAAAAAAAAAAACTCAAAAGTATAAGATCGCGTCCTCCAAATCATAGTCTACAAAAATAATGTGATGTTTTTTATATTTTTTTTTATTTATAAATGTTTTTAAATACAAAAATATAAATAAAAAATATTTTATTGATCAATCAGGACATTTACGTTGGCATTTGTGTAGAACCTTAATTCGGCTTTGGTATATATATCATTCATGTGTTGTCGAAAAATAAACACATGCATCAAATTGCAAAACTTAAAAAGGTGGTGTATCGAATTGCAAAGAAAAAAAGAATATGTTGTAATTGATAAATATTATAAAAGTCGTGATTTTTTTTTGCAATTAACCCTTTATATATTTATATATATATATATATATATATATATATATATATATTAAAGAAGACAAATACGTGTGTGTACCAGTTTCATACATGTAATTGGATCTAATTTTTTAAATGTGTTGGATAATACCCATGGGCTGAGTTTTCAAATAATTCACAAGTATTTGCCCCCTCATTTTTTATGAGTTCACCCCCATTTATTAAAAAGAAAATTACATGTAAAAGAATTATATTACTATTTTATTAATTAAATTACAACTCATTAAATCACATATTATACCGTTTTTTAAATTTTCAAAAAAAATTATCGGAAAAAAAAATTACTAGAAAAAAATTTAGGTTTCAACGGTTCAACTCCTTCCTGCTCGGCCTTGGTTTTCAGGAGTGTAAGTCTGAGTCCTCGCTGGTTTACCTCTTTCGGGGATCTTCTGTTGTTTTTCTCCTCTTGTATGTGGACGACATCATTGTAACGGGGAATGACCCATCCTTGCTTGCTCGGTTCATTGCTCGTGCGCACAAGGAGTTCGCGCTCAAGGATCTTGGTCGCCTCAATTACTTCTTGGGCTTGGAAATCTCTTACACCTCGTCGGGTCTATTTGTTGGATAGTCCAAATATGCTTGCGAGATACTTAAGCGAGCAGACCTTCAAGACTCCAAGCCTATTGCCACTCCCTTGGCCGCGGGCGAGACTCTTGTCAGCACTGGTGATCCGCTCTCGGATCCTACTCTCTATCGTTCTTTGGTAGGCGCCCTTCAGTATCTCACTATTACTCGACCTGATCTCTCCTTTTCGGTGAATCATGTCAGCCAGTTCCTTCATGCGCCTACCATCGACCACTTCTCGGCAGTGAAGCGAATCCTTCGCTATGTCAAACACACAATCAATTATGGTCTCTCTTTCACTCGCCGACCAGACTTCTCCGTGGTCGCCTATTTCGACGCTGACTAGGCTCGCTGTGTGGAGACTTGTCGTTCCACCTATTGTTACTCTATTTTCTTGGGTGGGAATCTTGTGTCTTGGAGTGCCAAGAAACAGCCTACAGTTGCTCGCTCTAATTGTGAATCGGAGTATCGCGTCTTGGCTAACACAGCTGCCGAGGTCGTTTGGCTCACTAATCTTCTTCGCGAGCTTCGTATTCCGTCACCTGCTCGCCCTATCCTTCTCTTGGATAACAATAGTGCTCTCTTCCTCAGTCAGAATCAAGTGGCTCACAAACAAGCAAAGCACATCGACTGTCATTTTGTTCGCGAGCTGGTAACTGCGGGCAAGTTATCAACTTTATGAGTAGTGAAGTTGCTTTTTAGTATGAATAAAGTAATGACATTTGATGTAATATTGTGATGTTTTGAAGGGATAATCAATTTTTTTTTTGCTATTTTAAGTATGAGTCCTTAAGTAAGAGACGCTAGAAATAGCAAAATGGGTCATTAAGTAAGAGACGTACGCATATTGTTCTATCAACTCTTTTTCCATTTTGATATGTCGCAACTTTCAATTTTAAGTAGAAATTTTTTGTTATTTTTTCGTTCATACGTAGTTCATACGTTTGATTTCATTTCAAATATGAAGTTGGCTAAAATTTCATGTGATTAAGTAAATAGAATAGAAATTTCATCAATACTAGAAGCGTCGATCTAATTCGATGAAGAATGTACTTAATAATATAATGGAATTTTTTTATAAATGGGAAATTCAGAATGCGGGGATGCAAATGAGACAATGTCTACAATATGTCAATACCTAGTACTAGTACTCCCTCCGTCCACAAAATCTAATCTCATACATTTGATGAAAACCATCACTTTATCGTCACTGTTCAGCCATCACTCAATTACTCAAATTGTCATTCACCATTACTTACTAACAAGTCAATCACTTTATTTGTAATGAACCCACAATACACTATAATATCATTTTTTTTTTTTTTTTAACAAGTGCTCATCTGAACTAGATTTTATGGATGAATAAAGTTATTTTTTTTTTAATGAAATAATTAAGAGAAAAAATTATTTACGACCCGTAACTTTTACCTTTTTTGAAAAACGTTCCAAAATAGTTAAAATATTAATTTACGTTCCATAACTTTTTTAATTGTTTAATTTACGTCCAATTTCGCCGGAGTTGAAAAAATTTGTCGGAAATCCCCAAATTTTATATAGAAACGACGTCGTTTTAGTCACTCCGACGTAAATGGGATGTAAATTAAGCAATTAAAAAAATTATGGAACGTAAATTAAATTTTTAACTAAAACGGGACGTTATGCGAAAAAGATAAAAATACTCAAGAAATGAGTACATTTCACTATAAAATTAATCTAACATTTTAATATTTATATTTATTAAACAAATAAAACTATAACATCTATTCTTTTCTTTTTTTTTTTTGTATTAATTAATTAATCGAAAAACTATAGCATCTATTCTTTTTATTGAGAGATTACATTTTAGACAAGATATATAGAGGGAAAAAAAATCTCCATGAATGCAGTACTCTCTCAAAATTTTGAATAAACAATTCATTCAATTAATATTTCAACTTATTACATTGACATAATAACTTATATCGGAAATGATATAGAGCCCACCAATTGTGCCCACCAGTTTTGCCCACCGCCTATGTGGCATTACCACGTCAATAAATTCTTATTTATATTTAATTTAAACTTAATCTAATATCAATATTTTATTTTTTTATCCATATCAATATTTTAAAAAATCTTTTTTTATATTTAATTTAATATTATCTCTATCAAATTACGCTAACTAACGCCATAAATCTTTTCTCAAATATTTCCATCACCATTAATTTTTTCTCAAATTTTATATGTGGCGTGAGTTTAATGTAATATTAATATATTATCAAATCTTAATTGAATCTTAGGGTTTACGGTTTTAGGGGTTTTAGGGTTTAGGATTTTAGGGGTTTAGGGGTTTAGGGGGTTTAGGGTTTAGGGGTTTAGGGGTTTAGGGTTTAGGGGTTTTAGGGTTTAGGGTTTTAGGGTTTATGAGTTTAGAGGTTTAGAGTTATGTAAATTAATGTAGTCATTTTTACGGAAATGATATAGATATAAGATGGTGATAGAAAAGATTTAAGAAAAGATTAATGGGTTAGTTACGCATAAAATAAAATATTGATATAAGATTTGAGAAAAAATTAATGGTGATGGAAAGATTTGAGAAAAGATTTATGGCGTTAGTTACGCATAAAATAAAATATTGATATAAGATTTGAGAAAAAATTAATGGTGATGGAAAGATTTGAGAAAAGATTTATGGCGTTAGTTAGCGTAATTTGATAGAGATAATATTAAATTAAATATAAAAAAAGATTTTTTAAAATATTGATATGGATAAAAAAATAAAATATTGATATTAGATTAAGTTTAAATTAAATATAAATAAGAATTTATTGACGTGGTAATGCCACATAGGCGGTGGGCAAAACTGGTGGGCACAATTGGTGGGCTCTATATCATTTCCGTAACTTATATATAATGAGAAATTTATGTAAGAACTATTCTATTTATTCTATTTAAAGAAAGTATTTAATAGTTTAAAATAATAAAATTTAATTGAATAAATTATGAAAGTCCTAAATTTAATTAAATGTAATCCTTGATACAAGGAAAAATTAAATTCTAATTTATAGGTAGGTCGAAATTAAACTTCTTAAATTAAGCATTAAATGAAATTTCTTAATGCAAATTTATATAAATTAATTACCATTGGAAAAGAACAACTTGCATTTAAACAAATAAAACTATAGCACCTATTCTTTTCTTTTTTTGGTATTAATTAATTAATCGGAAAATTATATTAATAAATATAAATATAATTTTAATAACGGTTTGTTAAATATATATATAAGTTTAAAAAATATAAATATAAGTTTAATCTAAATTAAATGCAGGTGTTTGTTGTTCAATTATATTCTAAAAAAAATATTTTTATATTATCGAAGGCGTGAGCACCGCATCCGAACGCGTGCGTGTAAGGCTGAACTTCATCACAATTCAATAACACATACGTTTGTGCTATTTCTGCCTCTCTGTTCGTCTCCCAATCTCGTTCAGTGAATTTTCCGGCCTATAGGTCGTCCCTTAGACTTGAATATAGACAACATTCCATCGACCTCTTCACCGATATTGTCTGTACCTCTACCACCGTAGTTACGTGGTTCACTTCTCAACCGAGTGTTGACATGGTCTTCAAAATAATAAGAACAAAACATGTCAACCTCTTCATTGAAATATACATTAACAATCGATGCTTCCACATTTGCCTTTTGTTTAGCATTGTGTTTCAAGTTGTGGAGATATCTGATATATATAAAAAAAATTAATTAAGTGAACATGTATGTATAATAAAAAATGAAGCAAGTAAGAGTTTACCTTTCAAATGGGTACATCCACCTGTATTGCACTGGACCACCAATTCTGACTTCATACGCTAAGTGAACGGGTAAGTGTTCTATCGAGTTGAAGAAGCTAGGTGGAAAAATTCGTTCCAACTTACACAAAATCACTGGAATGTCTTGCTCCAAACGAATCATATCATCGATCTTGATCGTTGAAGATGTTAAATCTCTAAAAAAGAGAATTAATTCAGTGATCTACACATTGAGAGGAACAAGGTCTCGGAACGCAATCAGTATCAAGCGCTGCATAAAAATATGACAATCGTGACTCTTCATCCCTGCAACCTTACCCCTGTTTATGTCTGCGCATCGACTCAAGTTTGACACGTAGTTGTCCGAAAAGTTCAACTCGTGAATCCAACGACACAGTTGTTATTTCTGTGGCTTATCTGGTGTGTAGCAAGCCTTTGGATATTTACATGTACTAGGATCCATTTTCAACTCTTCACGACGACAATAAATGTTCAACTCTTCTCGAGACTTTGGAGTGTCTTTCGTCTTACCTTCTATGTTCATGATTGTGTGGAACACATTATCAAACGCATTCTTCTAAATGTGCATCACGTCCAAATTGTGTCGGATCAACAGTGAACTCCAGTATGGCAAATCCTAAAAAATACTCCTTTTATTCCAACCACCTGGGATTCGACTGTTGTGTTCAACTGCATTTTCCTCTGTAGACTTTTTCAAACCCGTCCACTGAATCTCATGTAACAACCTTTGTCTTGTACGATGAATAAATAATAAATAACATTATAATAAATAATAAATAACATGCATTAGATCACGTAATTGTATAATTAAAATACCGTTTCGAAGGGGCGGTCGATTGTTTGTAACTTTCTATTCTTCAAGAAGTTGTTCTTATTCCTTCTAAATGGATGATCACGAGGTAAGAACTTTCGGTGATTATCGAACCATGTAACTTTCCTACTCTTCTGAAGATTGAAAGCTTCAGCTCCATACAATACGGACATGCTTGAAACCCTGCCGTTTTCCACCCAGACAACATAGAATATGCAGGAAAGTCGTTAATGGTCCACAATACAGCAGCACGCATCGTGAAATTCTATTTTCTGAACACATCATACGTTTGGACACCACTTTCCCATAAAAAGATCAAGTCTTTTATAAGAGGCTGGAGATAAACATTAAGTTTTTCCTTTGGATTCGACGGACCGAGCACCAATACAGTCAGAAACATTGTTTGAGGTTTCAAGCACATCCATGGAGGAAGATATACGGAGTCAGTATCACCGGCGACAAAGAATACTGCTTTCCAAAGCTCCCAAACGGTGCAAAACCATCAGTACACAAACCTAACCTCACATTTCTCGGTTCACAAGAAAAACCTGGAAACACGTTGTCAAGGTGTTTCCAGGCCTCCGAGTCGGCCGGATGTCGCATCTTCCTAGACTCGGTCGAGGAAGAATCTGTTGCATGCCACATCATGTGTTGTGTCGTGGCAGTAGATTGATACAATCTCATTAAACGAGGAATGATTGGAAGATAATACATCCTCTTATGTGCCACTTTCTTCTTCGACGACTTCGATTGACCAGCGGGCCCCTTCCGACGTGGCTCTTTGTACCGAGGATGGCCACACATTCTACACATGTTCAGATTGCTATCTTCATCACCCCAATATAACATGCAACCGTTTACACAACAATCAATCTTCTCAACCGGCAATCCCATATTTTTCATCATTTGCTTGCTTTGATGATACGTTGTAGGTACCTTATTCTCTGGAGGACAAATCTCACTGCATAATTGTGTCATTTGCTCATATGCCCAGTTAGAAAGCTTGTTCTCGGTCTTGATAGCCATAAGTCGGGCATTAAATGATAACTGAGAGTGAGAATCACAACCTAGATACAAATCTTGATCGACAAATTTGAGCATTTCATAAGAACGAAATGCTTCATCCGTCGGCTCCTCTTCTACATTTGAAAAACCAGCTTCCATTATCATTGTTTGATACATGTTTGGTTCTTCCCTCTCCAATTGCGTTTCTTCCCCACCAAACTTTTGTTCCCCACCAAACTGTTGTTCATTACTGGTGTCGGCTTGATTAACATGTATTTGTCTTTCATAGATTCCAGCAGTATAATAGTATAACACTTGATCAAAGTTATAAGGCCAACGTCCTTCGCCATGAAATGTCTAGTTATAATAATTAACAACGAAACCATTCTTCAGAACATGTACCAAAACCTCATCAACCGACTTAAATAATTTATTCTGACATTTTTGGTACTACACAGAAACTTGATACAATCCCCATACATGCAATGTAACGTGGCATTATCGATCGAGATCGTGAAGTAATCCCCTTCCTACATGGGCGCATGTGTTCAGGAAAAACGACTGGGCTCGTGGAGGAGGGGCCAACGGGCGAGGCGGGTATCTCGGGAATGGGCGGGGCCGAGGTGCTCTGTCCGACAAAGGCAGACACGAACGAGGTGAGAGACGACAGCGAAGGTAAAGAGCCAACAATTGGTTCGAGAAACTCAGTGAACCCAGGAAAGTGTGCCTCCAAGGTTGGGAAGTGGACACCGATGAGTACGTACTGCTCAAGAGATTTTAAAAAGGCACCCAGTCTCGAAAACTGAGGTATAAGCAGCTTAACCAAAGCAATTTCACCAGAGGAGAAATTGGCCTAGGACGGTGGGGTCATCGGAGAAGGAGCCTACTCGTGTAAGGACGGGGGCGAGGAGCAAGTTTGGAGCCCGATGGAGTGCACATGCGCGCTGTTGGGCGACACTTGAGAGACCCCCTACTCCCGCAAGGGCGGCGACGGAGGACGGTCGAGGTGGACGGGGAGGGAGGGACGACCAATCAGGGCCAAGGCCTTCGAGCTCGGCCATGGAAGCGGACGGTGTCGCGGCCGCCATTGGCGGACCTAGGAGCAAAGCGACGTGGAGGGGCGGTAGGCGGCGGCCTGAAGCGTTGGCCGGCGACTACACCGACGGGAAGAGATGGAGGCGGTGGCAAGGAGACGCGGTTATGAGGGAGGAGGGCGGCAGACGGCAGCCTGAAGAGGGAGGCGGCACAGCTGGGAGGGGGAGATGGCCAGCGGCGACCTGGGGTGGAGAGAGAGAGAGAGGAGGGGGGTGGTTTATTATATTGTGTATGAACTAGTACTATATTGTATGTAAACTAGTATTATATTTATTGTGAATCAATACTATACATTTTTCAAGTTTAGATCTTATAGCATAAGATATATACTTCGAAACTAGAAGACATTAAAGTTTATACATGTATAATATTATACATTTTTTTAACTAATATTATACCATAACAATTAGTAACTAATATCATACCATGTATAATCTAAATGGTACTAATATTCATATCAAACTAAAATATGTTTAAATAATTTTTAAAAATGGAAGTTTAGATGAAAAAATAATTAAATAAGATAGCATGAAATAATATTTGAGAGATCCGGATGAAGAAGTAATTAATCTAGATAAAATGAATTGCAATTTTGAGGAGTCTAGGTGAAAAACTAATTAATTGAGTTCAAATGTTGTAAAAGGAAATGATATTAGATTGCAAATATAGAAACATTTTTTTTTTTTTTTACAATGAAGTGAAAAAACTTCGAAGGAGAGTGAGAGTACTTTATTAAATAACAACATATATTCACTGTAAGATGAAATTTTATTAAACTATATTTTTTCGATGGAATTTGTGACAAAATATATTTATAATTAATTTTTTGTAATATTTTTCCGTCGAAATTCCGACGGAATAATTTATAATTATTTTTTTTAAATTTTTTTATTGGAATTTTGTCACTATTTCCGTCGCTTCGTCGGTGAACCAATGTTTAAAAAATATATTGTGAATCGGAACTGGGGAGGCCCGGACCGGCTGGCCTTGGAATTAGTTGGCCAATATTTCGACGTAGCTGAGACTCGAACCCGGGTGTGTGGGCGCCTAACACTCGGACAAGTCTATTGTTCATTTATAGTTTTGATATTAATGGTATATATATGTACTAATTTTCGACCCATTTTTTTTAAATTCACAAAATTCATTTCTTTTACATATATTAAAAACTAAATTCTTAATTTATCTTTATTGTAAATGTAATTTTTATAATTTATATATTTTAATATTAATTTTTGAAACTTTTATTAAAATTCTAAAACATGCATACTTATACATTTTTTACTCAATTTATTTTTAAAATTCACAAAATTAATTTCTTTCACATATATTAATAAATATATTGTTCACTTATCTTTATTGTAAATTTATTTTTTGTAATTTATATATTAGTAAATTTAAGGGCCATTTACAACCAGGGTCACCCACTACAAAATATTTCCCAAAAGGCATCGGCAAATGGCATCGGCAGGCCGGCCGATGCGAAAAGGGGACGACATTTAATGCCCGATGCAAAATGGCATCGGCAGTGGGCCCCAATGCCATTTGGTAACGGTCCCCCCGATGCAAAATGGCATCGGCAGTGGGCCCGATGCCTTCCCCGATGCCCTAATTCAATATAAATTGGTCAAACCCCCTTTCTTCCAGAACGTAACAGCCGCAACCCCCTCCCCCAAACCTCCATTGAAGAGCTTCGAGTTTTACACCTCCCCACTCAAAAATCACCTTCGTTTGCGGATCGAACTCGGTTTTTGGCCATTTGTGTTCTACACTTCGACGGGAGCATTTCTACGGTAATTTTTTTCGTTTTCATTGGTTAAATTTGAAGTTATATGTGTATATATAGTTTTAGTATATATATGTATATATATGCATATATGTTGTATGTATATATAAAATTGTTAGAATTGTTAATTTTTATGCATGCATGTGTTAATTGTAAGAATTTATAAATTGTTAATTAATTATATGTTGTGTTAGGCATGTATTTATATGTACGTATGTTTTAATAATTAAGTTATATGAATTTATTTGTTAATTAGGGTGTTAGAATTATATTTGTGTTATATGTCTATATGAATTTATTTGTTAATTAGGGTGTTAGAATAATTATTAGAATATAATTAGAATTATATTAATTGATTTTAATAGAGTTGGGAAATGAGACGTTGGTTGTTTGTGTGTTGTAGCTAGCTAGACGTCGATTGACATGGATTATTCAATTCGTAGTTGGATGTATAGTCCAAGATTAGTGAATGGGATTATGAACCCCAGATTTGTTAGTGGAATAAATGAATTTATTGAATTTGCTACTAGTAATCCGAATTCGATTTGGGAAGGAAAAATTAGGTGTCCTTGTTCGAAAGCTAGATGTCGAAATCAAACTTATAGAGATCCTAATGAAGTGAAATCTCATTTATATCGAAATGGTTTTACACTGAATTATTATAATTGGATTTATCACGGGGAAGAGAGTTGGGGTCCACGTCCATATCAAAACACTAATGAATATGCGTCAACTTCAAACGACGTTGACCCAGCGGGACCTAGCTCGTACCACACTATGGTAGAAGAGTTAATGGGTGGCCCAAACATTGATTTTGGAATCGACGTGGAAGAGGAGGCACTTAATGAAGAACCCCCTAACGAGAATGCAGCACAGTTTTACGGCATGCTTCGTGCAGCGGACCAAGACTTGTATCCTGGTTGTGAATCTTATTCGCAGTTGTCATTCAATTCCAGATTGTTGAACATTAAAACGGAAAACAGATTGCCTGAAAGGGGATACAACCAGGTTGTTGAGTTGATTCGTGAGATTTGTCCTCCCGAAAATAAGGTTCCCAAGAAATTTAACGACACCAAACATTTGATGAGTGGGATGGGTCTTCCGCTAGAAAGGATTGATTGTTGTGCACAGAATTGCATGTTATTTTGGGGTGCAGACAGCGAACTAGATTTTTGTAAGATTTGTGGTCGATCACGGTATAAGCCGAGTAGGGTTGATGTAGATGGTCGGTTGAAAAAGAAACGCCCGGTTAAGGAGATGTTCTACTTTCCGATAATTCCTTGTTTGCAAAGATTGTACATGTCCAAGGCCACTGCGAAGGATATGACATGGCATGCCTCGTGCGCTTCTGATGACTCTGGTGTTATGCGTCACCCGGCAGACTCGCTGGCTTGGAAGCATTTGGACCGTTCGTATCCTGATTTTGCATCTGAAATTAGGAATGTGAGGTTGGGCTTGAGCACAGACGGGTTTGCACCGTTTGGAATGACGGGGAAACAATATTCGTCATGGCCAGTTATACTTACTCCGTACAATCTACCCCCGTGGTTATGCATGAAGGATCAATTCATGTTTCTTTCGATTCTCGTGCCCGGGCCTAAAAGTCCGAAGGACAAACTTGATGTGTTTTTGCAACCACTGATAGCAGATTTGAGATTTTTATGGGAAAATGGGGTGCAAACTTACGATGTTGCTAGAAAGCAAAACTTTTGGATGCGAGCTGCACTTATCTGGACCATTAGTGACTTCCCAGCATACTCAATGTTGTCTGGTTGGAGTACAGCCGGAAGGCTTGCTTGTCCATATTGTGGAGAGTACACCGATGCATTCTACTTGAATAAAAGTCGAAAGCAGTCGTGGTTCGACAACCACCGAAAGTTCTTACCACCGAATCACACGTGGCGAACGAATAAAACTGCATTCATGGCCGGAGTAGTAGTCACAGATGATAAGTGTATTATATTTAAATTTCATTAGACGTATGTATAACATGTTTATTAATAATTTTTTATTTATTATAAAATACGTGTAACAGGTTGATGCCTTCAAATTTAATTTCGAGGACGATCAGATCGATAATGTACCGGAATATGGAGCTTGGTGCACACGCCTGGGCTTTGGTATCACCCGGCACGGTACAGCGGTGGTGGGATACATTCCAGGTATAAAATAACTTTACATTAACATTTTGTTATTTTGTTATATTAATTCGTTAATTAATTTTTTTTTGCAGACCGAGGTCAGGTGGGACCCTGAAGCCACATCTTCTACAGAGGTGTACCGACTCTTTCTTCAAAGAGCTGCAAGTCGGTACACTAACATGTTATCAAAAATCAAGAAGGCGTGGGTGAGGGATAACAAGAGGCCGAGGTGGGATGTGAATGTTTGGAACGACTTAGTTCGTCACTGGAACAATCCCGAAACAATTAAGAAGAGCGAGCAGGCTCGTAAGAACCGCTTATCCGAGCCTGGAGGTCCGGGTACTGGCCATGGTACTCATAAAGGCGGAGCTCGTGGAGCAGCAGAGGTCGCACGGCGCATTGTAAGTATTTGTGGTCAATTATATATAATTAATTTTAGTTAATTATTTAGTTTATTTATTCGTATATGTCTTCGATTCAAAATACAGGAGGAGAGGATGGGACGCCCTGCATACGACTGGGAGATAGTTGAATATTACCACCGTTACGAAAACGGGACATACACTTGTGGCCATATGGGTGATTTACTTGTAAGTGTGTACATATACATATAACAAATATATATTTAATTGTACTTGAAAATGTATTAACCCACTTTTAAATGTGCACGTATAGGACCAGATACAGGAGGAGCTCACCAATAATACTACAAGAGATCCGTCAGATGAACCTAGTTCAGAGGATGGTTCCCAGGCCCTACCTATACCCGAGATGTCTCAACTGTACGTGAAGAAGGTCGGCAGGTCTCATGGACGTGTTAGGGGCCTTGGACAAGTAGGCAAGAACAGACGGGTCTCCTCCGGTCCTGGCGAGACGTCAAGTGGTACGGCTTATGGACGATTCACCGAGGAAGACATGAACATGAGGATTGCTGAAGAACGGAGAGTCAATGAAGAAAGAGAGCAACGCTTACTGGAACAAATGCGGCAGCAGGAGGAGCGCTTAACCAGGCATTTTGAGGAGCAGCTTGCGACGATGATGGGACAGATGGGTGGCCGGATGGGTCAGATGGGTGGGATGGGTCAGATGGGTGGGATGGGTCAGATGGGTGGGGAGCCGAGGCCGCCGATGCCGTCGGGGGCGTCGCACCACGTTCATGATAGTAGCCAGGTTCAGGATCGGGATGATACTGAGGATGATGGTGATGGTGTTGGTGATGAGGAGTGATACATTTTTATATTACTTTGTTACGTGTGATGTTATTATATTACATTGACGTTGAGGATTAATTTTTATTTTAATGTTGTGTGTGATGTTATTATTTTAATTGACGTGAACATGCTAATTATGTTTATAATTAATGTTGTTTGTGATATGATGTTATTTTAATTGAAAATGAACTAGAGAATAATTTTATAATAGAAAAATATTTTTAATTATATGGATAAGTGAATTCATATTTTTAAATGGATAAGTGAAAATAATTATATATATTTAATGTGTTGAATTGAAAATTAGAATGAATTTACATGATGTGATTAGAATAAATTTAAATGTATAAGTGAAAATAATTATATTCAATGTTGTATGTAATTATAATGTTGTGAAATTAAAAATTAGAATGAATTTAAATAGTGTGAATTGATACCGTAAATAAATTATTTAATTTGAAAAACATAATTTAGAAATAATTATGATATGCTTTGATAAATAATTTAATAAGCAACAATTAAAGTTAGAATGGATTGAATTAATTAAAGAATTAAAATGTTGTAAATTGAGGATTAGAATAAATTTAAATAGTGTGAATTGATACCGTAAATAAATTATTTAATTTGAAAAACATAATTTAGTTAATTTGAAAAACATAATTTAGAAATAATTATGATATGCTTTGATAAATAATTTAATAAGGAACAATTAAAATTAGAATGGATTGAATTAATGAAAGAATTAAAAACTCAAATTAAATTGAATATATATTAATTGCATTCACAACATGTCGACTAAAAGCTCCTAGCCTAAACGGCACACAGGGGGCGCTCAAAAGCCTTCGAGACCGCGAGGTCCCGAGTTCGAACCCCAGAAATAGCGAAAATGGCCAGATTTCCGAAAAATGGGGTGGCCCAGCGGTGGGGGGTGGGTGTTGGTGGCCTATCGACCTGGGTTCGAATCCCAGATTCGGGTTTTTTAAATTTTAATAAAAAGGCATCGGCAATAGGCCCGATGCAAAATGGCATCGGCTGTCCCCGATGCGAAATGACATCGGCAGTGGGCCCCGATGCCATTTGGTAACGGCGACCTGCCGATGCCATTTCGCATCGGTTTTCCCCAAATCCGATGCCATTTAAATGGCATCGACCATATTGGCATCGGCACACTGCCGATGCCTTTGCCGTTGCCTTCATCTATGGGGACGGCAGATCCGATGCCTTCCCCGATGCCATTTCTGCATTATTTTGTAGTGACCATTTCCCATTCTATAGCAACCTAGTCAAAAAATTTACAAAAGTGCATCTAGGTACACAAAAGTATGGTAACTTCCAATTATACCCCTTCCTCCCCATTCCTCCTCACACGCGCTTTGCAAATTTCTTCTGCAAGAAAATATCGAATCGTTCTGCGTAAATTCAATTACTGTACACTGTCTTGTCAAAACCTGCTTTCATCTACTGCGCCATTACTCCATCGAAAAAAAAACAAGCCCACGCCATAATTCCATATCTTGAAGAAAAGCTTGACAGAAGGAGAGTTTTGAAATTGGGATTTTGAAGAAAACAATTAAATCTTTCATCGTAAGGAAGATGGTGTCAAAGAAGGTTGCTAAAAAGGTTGGCGTGTCTAAGGATGCTGGAAAAAAGGGGTCGAACAAGAAATCCGGTAAGCCGATTACCATTTACACAGAAAATGATAATATATTTCCGTGAGTTAGGGCTAAACTGTAATAATTTTCGTTATTATTACTATTATTTTTTTTATTGTAGTTAAAAGGAAGCTCGTTGATTCGGAGTCTACTTCAACAAAATCAAATCCAGGTTCGAATCTGAATTTTTTTGGTTATTTTATTTGAAAACGAGGTAGATGAGTATTTTTTTGTAATATTGGAAAATTATGTACTTGTTTCGGTGTTAATTGGGTAGTAATATTTGAAACTGTAGAATTAAATCAGTGTCGAAAAAAGAAAAGTAAAGTCGAAGATGGTAGTTCTTCTGAAAGTTCTGAAGGTTAGTGTATGTGACAATAATTCAATAAATAGATTAGCTCATTCGGATTCTAAATTCTGCATCTGTTGAATTTACTGATTTATGCAATTTGCATTTAGAAATCGATGGTGAATCGACTGATTCTGAAAATGTTATGAGAGATTCCACGTCGGATGAAAGTAGCGGGGATGAAATAGTCAAAAGGATAATTCCTAAAAGACCAAGAAACTGCTTTGGTTAGTATCCAAATTTGTAACATTTTATGCCATATGTTGTTCTGCAGCAAAATTAAATCAAGAAATGTACAATGTGCAGGTATGATTGATGTTGGGGTTGGGCAGAACGAAAATTGCTATCGTTCTAATCTTAGAACTTTAAGTAAGGAAATTAATGGTCTAAAATTAGATGAAAGCATAATCGACTATATGAAGAGGACACCGTTTTGGATATTCTTTGATAGCATTTATGGGAAACTAGATAAGGACAAAAAAAAAAGGAAAGAGATATAATGAATATTATAAAATGTTTTGAATATGAAACAGAGACATTTCTGATAGGCGGTGAAATGTTAGAAATAGCAAGTAGAGATGCCCAACTGATATTTGGTATAATATGTGGTAGAGAGAAAATACCATTAAAGGATACGGTCTTCGAATTGCCAGAATGGGTTAAGCGATGCTTTAAAGATGAATTGGTTATAGAAGGAAAGAATGTTAGTGATCATAAGCTAGTTATGTACAAGAAGCTCTTACTTTGCAAGATTGAAGCTGTTATGAAGGATGCGGAGTCAGTACGTAGAGCAACTGACGTTGCAAGGCTGTTAATTTGTTATATGATGGCAATAATGTTTTTTACTAACAAGAACTATTCTGTTTCTCTCCACATGACTTGTTACCTAGAACATTTCAACAAAATTTGTGAATATGACTGGTCCAATCTGATTGTTGAGATGTTGAAGAAGCAACTAAAAACAAGCAAAAATTTGAGGATTGGAGGTTGCGCTATTATGCTTCCGGTACGGTTTATTTAACAAAAAAAAAATAAAAATTATTCTTTAAATGTACATTGCTTATTGGTATATTATATGACATTATACATTATATAATATACCCGTTTTTTTATATGTTATATTGCATAAAAGTTCTGGTTGTACGAGCATGTAGCATTGTTGAAGGCAGATAGAATTGCTCAGATACCTAAATATCGAAAATGAGATTTGTCCAAATTAAGTAAGCTGATTCAAGAATCGAAGTGGGCAAAGAAAGTTGAGGTTCTGTTTTTTCCACTCAACATGTATTCGTGTTAGATATTATTTAATTGTTTGTCCATGTATTATGACACATATTAGAAAGAAAACGTTGAAAGCTTCGTCTCAGGAGAAGGAAATATTTAGACAAACGATCAGATTCAGAGAGGTTGAGGTTAGTACGCATATTGGTGTCAATGAAGGTAACCAAAACGGAAAGAACCCTCATACCGTTGATGAAGAAGGAGTTTGTTCCGATGATGGTATTTTTAAAGACTTTCAAGACGATGGGATTGAGGAGCCGAACAACAACGTGAGAGAAGGTTCAACTGATTTAGAGGCTGTTAGGGGTGATAATAATGCACTGTCCTACAATTTCAGAATGACTGAAGAGAAAACATCAGCCACAGTGGTTTCAGACCAGATTGCTCGTATTATGATGGAATTGCAGTCTATTATAGATAGAGATGGTGGATATGGTGGAGAGGTTAGAGAAAATACAGATATTGGGGAAAGGGTTGATAGTGCAGATTGTAATAACATTAAGACTTCTATTAACCTACAAACTGATACTTGTCCTGAAGAGAAGAATAATTTTGATCCAACTAAATTTTATGAATAACTGCAGTCAAAGGAAAAGGCTATTGAATTAAAGATGAAAGCTATGGAGAGTGACTTGAAAAGTAAAGATAAAAAGATAGTTGAGCTGGAGATGGCGGTGAGTAAATTAATTCAAGAAGCCGAGAGTGACTTGAAAAGTAAAGATAAAAAGATAGCTGAGCTGGAGATGGCGGTGAGTAAATTGATTCAAGAAGCCAACATGAATTCTCATGTACGCGCACAACAACATGAATTCCATGATGAAGATGACAAGAAGGAAGAAGATATTGTTTCCAATGACATTGATCGAGTAGGTGGGGAGAGTAGTTCAGTTGAAACAAAGGTCGATGCATCAACAGGAAAGATACCTTCAGTGAATTCTTGTAAGGAGTTGGTGAATTATATTAACACACCAGCTGAACAATTGAAAAGGGCAGCCAATCATCCTAGTCCAAACACAATCACCAGAGCTGTTAAGCGTAGGACCCAAAAAGACGGGAGGAGGGCAAAAAAAATCACTCCAGAGCCCACAACAAGAGAGATTTTAATCGAGGATGATGATGAAGATGGCAATGCTGCAGCTGAGAATGAGTTGGATGATAAAAATGGAAAGAAACTAAGAATAAACAAGAGTTCCGACGTATTCAAGAAAATGAACGACCATGTGAAGCAGTACCTTATTGATCTGATGGATTGCAAGGGACAGAGGTAATAGCTAAATATAGTAGTTAAAAGTTATGAGACAGTATGAAATACAGTAGTTGATGGGCCTTTTTTTTCTTTTATCATTTTAATTGATTGAATACTTGTTCCATTTGCCAGGTGTGTTGTTTGGGTTGGGGAAGAGTTGTATTCAGCAATTACGGTAGGTGAATTGGTGGAAGTAATGAATAGAAAAGTTTTGACTGACAAGGTACGAATATATTTCAGTTTTTTTGAGTTTATATGTTTTGCTATAAAAAACAGAAGATATTCAATTAAATAATTATATGTTCAGAATGAATATTTGAATGTTCAGAATGAATATTTGAATGTTCATCTTACACAATATGTGTTCGGTGGAAATAAAATATCAGGTTATACACTCGTGGGCGGACCTCCTGCAGAATCACATGTTTGGAGACATTAACATGGCAAAGAAAACAGTTGTCTTCACAACAACATGTTTGATCCATTAAGTATTTATTCTTTGGTCATTTGTTTGTTGTTTGAATATTGAACAATAAATCTACAAGCTAAACCCCTAATTGGTGCATATTATCAGTTGTTGATTACAGGCCGAGGTCCGTCTGTGCATTCTGGCTACTACGTGGGTGTCGTTTGGATGAGTCGTGGCAGAAGTTTACTATAAAAAACAATCCAATTTCAAACGACGTAAGAGTCTTTCGACTCCAACCGTTGTGGATATTGACACCTCGTGGGAAGAAGGTGTTGTTTAGGAAGGAACCAACTGGTGATTTTTGCTCCTATGATCTAATCGAAGACACTGTGGAAAACGTAGAGAGTGAAGAGATTGTGGAAGGGTACTGCACAATGATTAAAATAGTGGAATCAGTTTGTGAACCGAGCGGTGTTTCTTTGAAAGTAGCGTTTTGTAAACAATCGTTGGAGGTTATGTGAACAACATAGAAAGTAATGTAATGAAATCCTGAATAAGTGTACTTTTTCTATTATGACATGTTGATAATGTAAATAGTGTGTTGTAATGTAATACATTATAAATATATGTTGGGAATAAAATGAGATATGTTTTGATCTAATACCAAAACCCCCTGAGACATGCCTAAGTCAAGATAAGTATGTTCTAGAAATGTTAGAACATATAGATTATAGGTTAGATGAGGAGCTAATATGTTAGGCAGCTCTTAAATGATTAGATGCACAAATTAAGGGGGAACACATGCTTTGAAGTACATCAAGAACAAGTCCCCTCAAGGCTCAAACTCTGGAATCATGATCAAGTCTGCTGAAAGACAAATATGCTGATCAGGAGAGTTGTCCAGAGGAGTTGTCTCAGCTCAATTAATCAAGATCAAGTGCTCTGAAAGCCTGAGGTCAACTATACTGAAGAGAAAGAGACAACCACACCCTAAAGACCTTCAAAGAAACAAGCTAAGATCATCTTCAAGAGAAATAAAAGGGAAAGAGCCATCTGAAGGGAAAGAGCCATCCTCAAGAAAATAAAAGGGAAAGAGCAAGACAATCTTGCTGATAAGCAAGACTGCTGATAGTGATAAGGAGTGTTGTCCAAATGATGAGGAATGTTGTCCCATCATTGGAACAACCTTCAGAAGTGATGTCCAAGTCCTAACAAGAGAATCTGAAAGTCAGATGTTGGGAAGAGTGCTACAGAATGAAGACAAAGCTCTTACAGCCGTTTATTTCCCAAATGAGGACATGTCACTATCAAGATTCTGTCTTCAAAGTTGAAGAACTAAAAGAAGACATTTATGGACATTGGAGGTTGCCTCTCCAACGGGCAAATCCTTCATTTGTCTATAAATACAGAAGTGTGAAGACCATTTGAAAGCATCCAACTATCATCCAACTATCATCCAACTAGAACCTCAACAAAGCACATCCAACCTTAAGTTCTTACAAGCTAGAGTGCTTTCAAAGCTTTCAAAGACTATCTTAGTCTTCAAACACTTCATCTAAGTTGTACTACATTGTATATCCATACACAAGCTTAGAGAGATATCCTATCCTTATACACTGATCTTCATTGTAAAGGATATCTCATTAGTTGGAACCTTACTTCAATCCTCATATCTTTCAAGAGTGAAAGTGAGAAGGTTGTAGTAGTAGAAGTGGTAGGAGCTGACTGTTGAGAGAAGAACAGTTCAGTTCTGAGTTGAGAAGAGGGTACTAGGACTCTAGACATCCTAGGGATCAATTCACCAAGAGTGGTGTTCTTGATCAAGTGCACCTTGGCACTATAAAACAAGTTAATTCCAAGAGTGAAGGAATTATCCTGTTAAATCAGGGAAAGTGGATGTAGGAGCTTGAGTCTCTGAACCACTATAAACTCTTGTGTTGATTTACATTTCAAGTACTTACAATACATCAACACTGCACACAAAACTGATCTTTCAAGGATAAACATTCAAAGACTGTGCAAAAACCTATTTGGACAAGTTCCCTGAAAACTGGACTGTGTTACATTGACTAAGTGATTTCAGAAATTAAAGGAGTTTAAACTAAAAGGGCCAACCACTATTCCGCACATATAACTCCCCTAGATAGTTATTCAACTAAGTACTCATTAGTACTTAGTAGATTGATTATCTTAGAAGAGTTAATCTTCTTCAGCAGAGTTGTCCAAGACAACCTTGCTGAGCTCTGGTTTGATCAAGTTTGAAAAGAATTTGCATACAAGTGTATTCCCCCCCCCCCCCCATACACTTGTTATCTACTCCTTTCAGGACCAACAAGTGGTATCAGAGCAGGGGTTCAAAGACCACTGCTTCTGAAAAGCCATCTTGGTTTTCAAAGTCACATATTTGCTGTGGTCACTGAACTGATCTATCTGAAATCCTTTGTATCAAGTGTGTAATCTCTTCTTGAAGAAATGGCAAGAGGAAATAACAACAATCAGAACCAGCAGCAGCAGAATCCTGATCAGAACATCAATGCTGCAGTTCCACCTCCTGCTAACCAAGGATTGGATAACATGGCAACAAATCCAGTCAATCACATATCTCACCACAAATTGCCCATGTTCTCAATTGATAACTATGATTTCTGGAAAATCAGAATGAGGGCTCATCTTGCATCTCTTCATACTGATATGTTGAGAGTAATCACAAGAGGACCTTTTGTGTTCACCTTTGTCAATCCCAGAGTCACAGAGGCTCAAAGGGCAGATACAAGAGATGCACTACTCAAAGATGAAGATGACTTCACTACTGATGAAAAGAGGAAGGATAATCTGAATTATCTAGCAATGAACACCCTCTATCAAACAATTCCAGATGCAGTCATGGGAAGAGTCTACCACTGCACAACAGCCAAAGAAATTTGGGATACTCTTGCTGAAATGTGTGAGGGTACTGAAAAGATCAAGGAGAATAAGCTCCAAGTTGCTGTGCAGAAATTTGAACAATTTGCAATGGAGTCTGAGGAGTCCATTGATAAGTTTGCTGGTAGATTCACTGATGTGATGAATGAAATCAACTCACTGGGCAAGGTCTACACCAAGAGAGAAGTGGGGTTGAAGATCTTGAGAAGTCTCACTCAAAAGTGGGATGTCTATGCTGTAATGATGCAAAACACCAAAGATCTTTCCACCATGCCCATGCAACAAATCTTCTCTGAACTCAAAGCTTATGAGTTCGACCTCAATAGAAGAAAGCCTATTGAGGAACCTTCAAATCCTACTAAGGGAGTGGCATTCAAAGCCAAAGCTGCTGAACCTGAGATGCAGTCCACTCCAAGATCATTAAAGACAGTCTCAAAGACTGAAATGAAGGAAGAACTAGCCTTGATGGCTAGAAGGTTTGAAAAGTTGAACTCAAGGTTTGGTAGATACAAGAAATTCTACCAGGACAACAAATACAGGAGATACAACTCTCCTGAAGCACAGGCTGAAGTCAAAAATCCTGAAGAGAAAAGATCAGAGGACAAGTACTCTGATAGGAGAAGGTCCAGTAGAGCTGAACCTTCATCATCAAAAAGAAGAGAAGAATCAAAGAAAGAAGATGATGAAGATCTGTGCTATAACTGTAAAAAGAAAGGGCACTTCCAGTATGATTGCCCTGAATTAAGCTCTAAGGAGAGAAGAGAGAGGCAGGCCAAAAGAGACAGGAAGTTCACCAACAGAAAGGCCATGATGGCTGGTGAAGAATCTGATAGTACTGAAAGCCTCAACTCCTCTGATGGACTGTTCTCCAACAGTGATGATGATGATGATGTCTGCAACATGGCTCTTGAGGATGATGAGGTATCCTCTACTTCTAGTTCACCATCATTCATCTCACAGAACAATAGTGAGGTCAACTTGAAGCTTTCCCTTGGAAAGTTGATGGAAGATTTCACTTTGTTACAAGAATTTCATGATAACTGTGTGAGAGAAAATGAAAGATTGGCCATTGAACTTGCCAAAAACTCTGAGGTAGTTGTTGATGTCAAGTCTACTGAGTTGTATCAACAAGTCTTGAGAGAGCTTGAGGAAGCAAATCTCAGGATAGTTGACCAACAAAAGGAGATTGATGATCAACTTCTCTCTCAGAAGAGAAAAGATTTTGAACTTAAAATTCTCAATGCCAATTTTGAAAACCTCTCACATGAATATGATATTCTTAAATCAAGTGAAGAGAGCCTGAAATTAAAGATGTCTGCTCTGAAGAAATCCTCTAGAGCAATAGAGGAAATTCAGAGTTATCAAAGACCAATGGCTCAAAGAAGTGGATTAGGTTTTGATCCATTTGAATCTTCACCTTGTCTTAGTGTTGCTTCTGTAAGTAACACTAAGAGAATCTTTGTTAAGTCAGTGGCACAAACTGAAAATGAAGTGATTCAGCCACTGAACAAAGGAAAGGGCAAAATGGATGATCTGCCTACTCAAGTGATTCAGGAGAATAGGCCAAAACCTAAGGAAATGGCCAAAGCTCCTGAACATAAGAGGAATGTTGGTCAGCAGAGTAGACCCAATGGAAGGGCAACTCTACTGAACAATGTTCAGAGGAGTTATCCAAAGTATAATCAGCCTAGGCCAACTCTTCTGAGAAAGCCTCAGCTGAATAGACCCAAGGATAACTTTCCTCAAAGGCAAAATAAAATGAGACAACCAAAACCCTTCATGCCAAAGGGCAATGGTCAAAAGAAAGCCTTTCCTCAAAGATTCCCTCAAGTAGCACAAAGAACTCAAAAGTTCAGGAGATTTGACAACTCTCCTGAAACTTATAGAGTTAACACATTCACACACACTTTCCCAAAGGCATTTAAGGGAAAGACAGTGTATGTAGATGCTAGAGGAAGACAACTTAGCCACCTTGAATCAATCAAGGTTATTAGGCAAGTTTGGGTTCCTAAAGGTACAGCTAACCTCTCAGGACCCAAAACTCAAAGGGTACCTAAACCCATCTAATTGTAGGTACCAATGGGCCACAAGATGAGGAGTATAAGCAAAAAGATAGCATGGTACCTTGACAGTGGATGTTCAAGGCACATGACTGGAAACAAGGATCTCCTCACTGATTTCATTGAAAAAGAAGGCCCTAATGTCACATTTGGAGACAGCTCACAAGCATCAACAAAAGGTTATGGTACTTTGATGATTGGTAACATCAAAGTAACCAATGTATCTTATGTAGCTGGTCTCAAATATAATCTCCTAAGTATCAGTCAATTCTGTGATAAAAACTTCAATGTTGAGTTTTCCTGTGATAAATGCTTGATTAAAGATAAGACTCAACAAATTCTATTGACTGGAACTAGGAAAGGAAATGTGTATTTTGCAGACTGGGACAAGTCTACTGATGCTGCATGCTTCATTGCTAAGAGTTCTAGTGAACAAAGTTGGTTATGGCATAAAAGATTAAACCACCTGAACTTTAAAACAATGAACAAAATTGCTAGAAATGCATTAGTCAAAGGACTACCTAATGAGGTTTTCATTAAAGAGCATGTTTGCAAACCATGCCAAGAAGGAAAACAGATCAAAGCCTCCTTTAAGGGAAAACCAGTCATCTCTACTGAAAGGGTACTTGAACTGTTACATATGGACCTTTTTGGACCAATTACCCCTGCAAGCATAAATGGTAGAAAATACACATTGGTTGTAGTAGATGACTTCTCTAGGTTCACATGGGTAGTATTTCTCCTTAATAAGAAGGAAACTCAAGTCAAACTGCCTGAACTTCTTAAGAGATTGTCAAATGAGAAAAGCCTTAACATTATCAAGATAAGATCTGATAAAGGCACAGAGTTCATTAACTCATACATCAATGAGTATTGTACATCTAATGGAATAGCTCATGAAACCTCAGCAGCTAGAACTCCCCAACAGAATGGAGTTGCAGAAAGAAGAAATAGAACTTTAAAAGAAGCTGCTAGAACTCTAATTGCTGATTCAAAATTACCTTAGAGGTTTTGGGCTGAAGCTATAAACACTGCATGCCATACTCAAAATAGATGTTTGATTATTAAGGGGCAAGGCAAAACCCCCTATGAACTCTGGAAAGGAAGAATGCCTAAAGTGTCTTACTTTCACATTTTTGGTTGCAAGTGTTTCATTCACAATAATGGGAAAGATCAGTTGAAAGCCTTTGATAGCAAAGCTGATGAAGGAGTGTTTCTTGGATACTCCCAAATCAGTAAAGCCTTCAGGGTCTACAACAAGAAAACTCTTATTGTGGAAGAAACACCTCATGTTGTGTTTGATGAATCTACTCATGAGTTCAGGAATGAGAACTTGGAATCAGAAGAAATCACACAAAGAACAACCAGACTAAGCCTAAAAGACAAAGACACTGAATTCATAGATGTTGTCCAAGCCAATCTACCAGAAAACTCTATGTTGGACAACCATCCTGAAGGCAACCTTCCTGAGGCAAATCCCACTGAAAGAAATGGTGAACTGAATGATCCAATCCCAGTTCACATCCAGGTAACAACTACCAATGAAGAAGCAGTACCTGCTGAGGTAGTTAATGGATCAAATAATCAAGGGGGAACTCAAAATGTTGAAAATACCAATGTCCCTGACATTGAGGACAACACCCCTGATTATGATCCTGAATTAGATCCTGCATTCAATTATCCTGAGTTCTATGATCAAATTGACTCAACTTCAGTAGAGGACAACTCTACTGAAGAGATCAGAAAAAGAAGGACCTGGTTGTCAGACCATCCTACTGATCTAATACTTGGTGACCCAAGTATTGGAGTCAAAACAAGAAGATTCCATGGTGAAAGTGCTATTTTCTGTTGTTTCTTGTCAGAGCAAGAACCAAATGATATTGAGGAAGCACTTCAAGATGCCAATTGGATCACAGCCATGCAGGAAGAACTGAACCAATTCACCAGAAATGAAGTATGGGAGCTGGTGGATAGGCCTTCACATCAAGATGTTATTGGAACAAAGTGGGTGTTCAAGAACAAGAAAAATGAAAATGATGTGATTGTCAGAAACAAAGCAAGACTTGTGGCAAAAGGCTATTGCCAACATGAAGGCATTGACTATGATGAGACATTTGCACCTGTGGCAAGGCTAGAAGCAATAAGGCTCTTTCTAGCCTATGCAGCCCACAAGAGGTTCAAAGTGTACCAAATGGATGTCAAGAGTGCCTTTCTGAATGGAGTCTTGAAAGAAGAAGTCTATGTGGAGCAACCACCAGGTTTTGAAGTTGGAAACAAAGTTTACAGACTCAAGAAAGCTCTATATGGACTCAAGCAAGCCCCTAGGGCTTGGTATGATACACTGTCACAATTCCTCTTGGATCATGGATTCACCAAGGGAACTGTGGACAGAACTCTTTTCAGAATATCTGAAGGAGAGGACATCTTGCTTGTCCAAATTTATGTGGATGACATAATATTTGGATCCCCCAATGAGAAGCTGTGTGAGAAGTTCTCAAAGCTAATGCAAAGCAAGTTTGAGATGTCCATGATGGGGTTGATGAACTTCTTTTTGGGTCTTCAAGTCAAACAATCTAAAGAAGGAATCTTCATCAACCAAGCTAAGTACACCAGAGAAATGATCAAGAAGTTTGGGTGTACAACTAGCAAGCCAGTAAGGATCCCTATGAACACAAATTGGAAGATGGATCCTGATGAGAGTGGTATTCCAACCAACTCTACTGAGTATAGAGGAATAATTGGTTCACTCCTCTATCTCACTGCCAGCAGACCTGACATCACCTTTGCAGTAGGTGTTTGTGCAAGGTTCCAAGCAAATCCTAAGAAAAGCCATCTTGAGGCTGCAAAGAGGATTTTGAGGTACCTCAAAGGCACTGAAAATCTAGGCCTTTGGTACCCTGCTGATGACAACATTGAGCTAACTGGCTACTCAGATGCTGACTATGGAGGTTGTAGAATTGACAGAAAGTCCACTTCAGGGACTTGTCAATTCTTGGGCAACAAGCTTATATCTTGGTTCTCCAAGAAGCAGAACACAGTGGCTACTTCCACCACTGAAGCTGAATATGTTGCAGCTGGAAGTTGTTGTGCTCAAATCCTTTGGCTGAGACAACAACTGAAAGACTACAAAGTCAACTCTACTGAAGTGCCAATATTTTGTGATAACAATAGTGCCATTGCTATATCACAGAATCCTGTATTGCACACAAGATGCAAGCATGTGGACATCAAGCATCACTTCATTAGAGACCATGTGGAGAAGAAGGACATAAAGTTGGTCAAGATCCACACAGATCATCAAAAAGCTGATATACTAACTAAGCCACTTGCAGAGGCAAGGTTTCTGGAGCTATCAGCAGAGTTGGGATTACTTGATCCAGGGAAGTTGGACAAGTAAAAGTCATGAAAAGTGAATGAGATATACACAAACTGAAAAGGTTCTCAGCAGACTTGGTCAAGTCTACTGAATAACAGAAGAGATGGCTAAAATCATTCAGGACACTTGTCCATTGGAATTCAGGACCTTTGTCCACATCTCTTCAGGACACTTGTCCAAGTGGGGTCAGATAAGTTGTCTTGGCTATCAAACTATTTCCTTGGCTTGATAAGAACCTATTTTGGGTAATCATTGCCTACCTTGATACATGTCCCAACTACAGATATCATTTCTGTGGGATTTAATTTGTCCCCCACCCAAAAGCTCACTTTCCATGCATTAAATGCCAAGATTTAACTCTTGTTTGCATTACACGTTTTCAAACCATGATCTATCTCGAAAACTCCCCAACCATTAACTAATATTAAATACCTTCCACGTTTTGAATAAAACCAACAAGTCACTGTTACATTGGTTTTTGACCATTGGATCAAAACTGGCCAACTCCCCTGAAATTCATCCTAGCCGTCCAAGTGTATATTTCCATTTCTGATACCCGTTGAAAATACACAAACCTCACCAACTCATTGACAAATATTCTTTTTAGAATATCCCCAAGTCTTAAGATCCCCCACAAACACTTCTTCCCCAAGTATTCAAACCCTAGCTTATTTTTCTTCAAACTCTCTCAACACTCTTTCATTTTCATCTCTGTAAATTTCAATGGCTCCCAAAGTTAGACCAGAGATGATCATAGACTTTTCCAACAAGGCTCTGGACCTTGATTTTGGATATCTAAGCAACAAAAAAAATCTTCATTTTGAACCCATAATCTCCTTTGAAAGTGAAGATCCTGAGATTACTCCAACCCTGAGGTGGTTGAGAAGGGCTGGTCTTCAAAAGTTCTTGGAAGAAAGACCAAGTTCCTGCTTGGAAAGCTATATGGCTGAATTCTTTGCCTTTCTCAAATGGAGGGTCAAGCCTGAAGATGGTGAAATTTCCACCAGATTGTCCTATGTTGCTGAAGTAGAAGAGGAAGAGAGATTTCATAGAGTGAAATTCTCTTTAGAAGATCTTGAAGGAGCTTTTGGATTGCCTTCTGAGGGAAGGAATCCAGAAATCTATGGCACTGGTCATGAAGAAGAAATAGCTCAGGAATGGCTATTGACACCAGGCCCTCTCTCCTCAACTCAAAACAAAAAGACTCTCAAGCCAGAATTTCTCAACCTTTTTGAGGTAGTAGCTAAAAGTCTCTTGAGTAATACTGGAAGCTTAGAGCAGGTCAGCCATCCAAGAATCAGAATCATGGCTGCAGTCATTGATGCCAGTGACAAAGGCATCAAGTTTGATTGGAGGACCTTCATTATGTCTGAAATGATGATGGAAAAGGCTAAATTCAAGGTGAAATCTCACAACAAGGTGGTGCTAGAAGGGAAAATCAAGTATTGCACTAGGGAAAGCTTGTTGATTGAGAGATTTTCTCATTACTCCCAGATGCAAACCTTTGCAAAGCCCCTCCCAGCCCAAAAGATCCTATTCAGAAAGCTCAGCAAGAAAACTGAGAAAAGAAGGATGTTAATGGCCAAGCCTGCTGAAGCAAAGGTGGAGGAGAAGCCCAAGTTGAAAAAGAGGACAAAGTCAAGGGTGGTGAAGACAAGGAAAATGTCTCAGATAATCTCAGAAGAGAATTCAGATGCTTCAACTGAGATTGAAGAAGTTGCTAGAGAAGGTGTACAAGTGCCCTCTGATCATTCAGAAGAATTAAGGCAAAAGTACAATGAGACTAGACAAAAGTCTAGGGGTGATAAGAGGATCAGGGAGGTTGTCCCTGAGAAGGATGAGGAAGGAAGTGGGAGCAGTAGAGCTAGTAAGAGAAGGGTCAAGCCTACTGACAAGGTGTTGGAGCTTCAGGAAGAAAGGTCTCTACAACTTGCTCTAAGAGAGAGCAGAGCTGAAAGCAGGACCAAATCAAAATCAAGGACCAACTCATCTGGTTCTGGAACTCCAGAATCCAGGGTCCCTGAAGGTCAAACAGTGGAGGCCAACATCCCTGAAATTCAGAATCCTGAGCCCAACTCCCCTGAAACCCATATAACCCCAACCAATCAACCCATCACCCCCATTAACCTCACAAAGAGATACTCTCCTGAGGGAAGTGTGCAGAGAAGTATGATAGATGTGCTAGCTGACATAGCTGTAGATGAGACAAGGTTACAATCTCCCCTTGACTCATCTATGCTCAATTATTCAAAGCTTTTAGAAGCTGCACTCTTTGAGCCAACCCCCCTGAGTAAAGCCCCTTCAGATCCATTGCTCTCAAAAGCAACTGAAGATCCTTCTACTGCACCCAACCCATCTGAAGCCAACATTCCTGAACTTAATCTGCCTGAAGCCACATTAGGAGAACCCAGAGCCAACTCCCCTATAACCCAAAGTCCCCATTCAAGTGGAGATGAGGAGGAGTATACTTATGAAAGTATGCTCAGAGGAGGAGCCAAGGCTACTGTGGACAGTTTGTATCCACAACTTGCTGAATTTCCAAGAATTCAGAAGGCCTTTCATGATCTAAGGATGCTTGTTGATGTGAAAGACAAATCCTTAATGGAGATATCACAAGTCATCCAAGATAAGGGTGCAAACTGGTGGCAAGTGGAGGAGAACAGATTGTTACACTTTGCTGGAGTTTCAAAGACAAGATTCCTCACTGATGAGGAAGTATTTGCAAAGTTGGTGGATGACAAGATGAATGAGGAGAGGGAAAGAAAAGCTAAGGGTATCAAACACCCTGAAAGTAGCTCCAATGATGATGACTCCCCAGATGATCCCTCAAACCCCTCTAAACCCAACCCTCCTGAAACCCCTCAAGCCAATCTCCCTAAGCCTTCTGTCTCTGAAAGACTTTCCAACCCCCCTAGAACCTATCATAGGAAAGGCTCTGTCATTTCAGAGGTGTTGACCAAGGATGGTAACACAACCAAGGACACATCTGCCAATGAAGGTTCTTCTGAACCCAAGGCACAGCCTAAAGATGTGGAGGTTCCTTCTCTAGAGGCTAGTTTGATTAAGGCCTATTCAGTGTCAGAAGAGTTGGACACTGATCAGCCCTTAATCATTCAGGATGACTCAGTGGCTGTTGATATAAGCACTGTGATCTCCCCACAACTGCCATCTTTGAACCTTGTTGAAGGTGGAGATGCTGCAGGTCTAGGAGAAGGAGTTGAAAAGGAAAGTAGTTTTGAAAAATCAGAGGGAGTTATGGATGAAAGAGAGGTAGTTATCACTAAGATTGTGAGTGTACCAACATATGAGGGTGGTATAAGTGAGGAAGGACAGGTTATTCTTGAAGTCAAATCTGAACTTCAAGAATCCCTTGATGAGAGGAGGCCTGTTTCTTTAAGTGAGGAAACTTTTAATGAAGGAAGAAAAGAAGTAGTTGAACATGAGGAGAAGACTGCTGATGTATCAGAGTCTTATGAAAAAGAAATTGAGGGAGATAAGTGTGTTTTCACTGATGTTTTTGATTTGTCTGATATTGCAGGGATAAGCTTTGATCAAATATTTGCAGAAGATCTCTTGACAGATGCTCCCTTCCAAGTTGACACTGGATCAGCACAAGCCTTGCTTGGGATGCAATCAGAGAAGTTGGATTCCTTGGCTCAACAAGTTCAAACAGCCCATGAAGAAACTTCTGGAGCATTAGATGAGCATGGAAGAACTCTAGCTTCTGTTGAAATGAGACTGACTGGCTCTGAAGATGTGGTGCTACCCACATTGGAAGCAAGAATTGAAGGAGTAGAATCTGGTCTTCAAACCATCTCTACTGAAGTTCACAAAGCCAAAGTCAGTATGGAAAACATTTCAAAGGAGGTCAAGAAGGATCAAAAAAGGCTAAGAGACAATCATAATGCTAATGTTCAAGCTATCAGATTGACAATCAAGCAAACTCTTGGCAAGAAGACAGCCTTGCAGAAGAGAAGAGCTGAAGAGCAAAGGCTAGCTATGGTCAAAGCAGCCTCAGAAAAGTTTTCCCAAGAAGTGCTGGCCAACATTGCTGAAGGTGCAGTGGCCAACCTCACTGAGCTCCTGAAAGCCCAATTGGATGCATCTCTTAAGGAAACCATGGAGGAGGTTGTTCAACAGAAAATGAAGTCTGTTCTTGCCTTTCTTAGTTTAAGCAGTGACAGGATGCAAAATATACATGATGAGACTGTATATCTGTTGGAAGAGATGAAGTCTCTAACCCAAGCCCAGTCCTTATTGGCATCCACTATGAGTGAACTGAAGCCAGAATGTTTTGATGCTGCCAAAAAGGGGGAAAGGGAAAGAGCAAGGGCAAAAGGTGCCTTAGTGATTGGGAGTCCAGTGAAAGGGAAGGACAAAACCCCTGTAGGAAAGGGAAAAGAGCCTGCAGTGCTGAACTTGGAAGAATTGGATGAAGAGGAGCAGTTAGCACTGGCATTGAAGAATTCTATGGCCTCAGCTCAAGAAGAAAAAGTGAGGCTACAACAAAGACCAGGTGGTGAAGTATCTGGTTTGGACAAGGATGCTGAAGGTGTCCAAACTAGAGGAAAGATCAAGAAGGCCCAAGGAAAGAAGAGACAAGTTGAGAAATTCACTGACTTTCCCAATAGCCTTGATCTTCCACCTGAATTCAGAGTTATTGATGATGAGCCTATCTCAAAGAAGGCCAAAACAGCTGAAGAGCCCAAGAATGCTGAAAAAGACAATTCTACTGAGACTAAGTCCACTGAAAGCACCAAAGTCACTGAAGATGTGGAAATCTTATATGAAGAAGGCTTTGGACCTGGACCAAAGAAGACAAAGATTGTGGTACTCAATGATCCATCAAAGCTGTTTCATGAAGGGTATGGCAAAGACCCTGAAACACAACAGAAACTGGCCATGATGAGGGCCCAAGAGAAAATGGACTTGATGGAAGAGGCCAACAGAGCAAGAGATAAGAGAAGAACAGACTTCCAGAAGCCAAGAAGGAAGAGAGCAACCTACAACAAGATGAAGCCACAGCTATTGATCCCAATGGACACCAAATATCCTCACTTGGATAAATGGATGCCAATTCAGCTGAATGACTCATGGGAGGAAGCAAAAAGGGAGTTTGTCTATGATCAGTATGTCATTGACAGATGGAATGGAAGAGATGCCAACATCAATTTTGTTGAGTTCATGATTGAATACTACAGAGAACTCTATCAACAATTGCTTGCAGCTGCTGATATTGCAAGATTTGAACTCACAGCTCCCAAGCCAATCATATACTTACCTCCAAAGCTTGATGGATGGATTGATCAATCAAGGATCCTGAGAGAATTCACTGAGATCCTCAAGCTGAACAAGATGGTTCTTGGTCCTAAGGGAACCAACCAAGAAGCCATGGCCTTGAAGAGGAGAGTGTGGGCACAGTATGGGATGGTGCCACCTCCTGAGGATGATCTCTAAATGGCTAAGTCTTCTGACCTATCTTAATTGATCAACTATGCTGAAAATTGGTCAAGTTTGCTGATGTGGTGTGCTAATCTGTTTTGCTCTGACTTGATATGGATTGCTCTGATACAAGCTCTGTGCTCTGATCTTGTATATGTCTTGAAGTGTTAGTATTTGCTCTGATATAATAAGATTAGTGCTCTGATACAAGTTTATGTTCTGATGCTGAAAAAAAAAATCTTGTATATGTGTTGAACTCTTAGAAGGAAATACTCTGATGTATTTAGTGTTGATGATTCATGCTCTGATATGTTCAATTCAACTATCAACATGCTTGTAATGTTTTTTAATGAATGATAGTTGAACTTATTTTGAATAAAAAAAAAACACTCATCTCTCTATGCCTATCTATGAAACCTATTTGCAATATGGATGGTAAATACACTAACACATTGTTTTTCAGGATAATTGACCTTAGTCATGTCCTCTGAAGATAAATGTAATAGGTATAGCCAAGTCACTTTGGCACAAATGTATAGGTTTTGGCATCATCAAAAAGGGGGAAATTGTTGGGAATAAAATGAGATATGTTTTGATCTAATACCAAAACCCCCTGAGACATGCCTAAGTCAAGATAAGTATGTTCTAGAAATGTTAGAACATATAGATTATAGGCTAGATGAGGAGCTAATATGTTAGGCAGCTCTTAAATGATTAGATGCACAAATTAAGGGGGAACACATGCTTTGAAGTACATCAAGAACAAGTCCCCTCAAGGCTCAAACTCTGGAATCATGATCAAGTCTGCTGAAAGACAAATATGCTGATCAGGAGAGTTGTCCAGAGGAGTTGTCTCAGCTCAATTAATCAATATCAAGTGCTCTGAAAGCCTGAGGTCAACTATACTGAAGAGAAAGAGACAACCACACCCTAAAGACCTTCAAAGAAACAAGCTAAGATCATCTTCAAGAGAAATAAAAGGGAAAGAGCCATCTGAAGGGAAAGAGCCATCCTCAAGAAAATAAAAGGGAAAGAGCAAGACAATCTTGCTGATAAGCAAGACTGCTAATAGTGATAAGGAGTGTTGTCCAAATGATGAGGAATGTTGTCCCATCATTGGAACAACCTTCAGAAGTGATGTCCAAGTCCTAACAAGAGAATCTGAAAGTCAGATGTTGGGAAGAGTGCTACAGAATGAAGACAAAGCTCTTACAGCCGTTTATTTCCCAAATGAGGACATGTCACTATCAAGATTCTGTCTTCAAAGTTGAAGAACTAAAAGAAGACATTTATGGACATTGGAGGCTGCCTCTCCAACGGGCAAATCCTTCATTTGTCTATAAATACAGAAGTGTGAAGACCATTTGAAAGCATCCAACTATCATCCAACTAGAACCTCAACAAAGCACATCCAACCTTAAGTTCTTACAAGCTAGAGTGCTTTCAAAGCTTTCAAAGACTATCTTAGTCTTCAAACACTTCATCTAAGCTGTACTACATTGTATATCCATACACAAACTTAGAGAGATATCCTATCCTTATACACTGATCTTCATTGTAAAGGATATCTCATTAGTTGGAACCTTACTTCAATCCTCATATCTTTCAAGAGTGAAAGTGAGAAGGTTGTAGTAGTAGAAGTGGTAGGAGCTGACTGTTGAGAGAAGAACAGTTCAGTTCTGAGTTGAGAAGAGGGTACTAGGACTCTAGACATCCTAGGGATCAATTCACCAAGAGTGGTGTTCTTGATCAAGTGCACCTTGGCACTATAAAACAAGTTAATTCCAAGAGTGAAGGAATTATCCTGTTAAATCAGGGAAAGTGGATGTAGGAGCTTGAGTCTCTGAACCACTATAAACTCTTGTGTTGATTTACATTTCAAGTACTTACAATACATCAACACTGCACACAAAACTGATCTTTCAAGGATAAACATTCAAAGACTGTGCAAAAACCTATTTGGACAAGTTCCCTGAAAACTGGACTGTGTTACATTGACTAAGTGATTTCAGAAATTAAAGGAGTTTAAACTAAAAGGGCCAACCACTATTCCGCACATATAACTCCCCTAGATAGTTATTCAACTAAGTACTCATTAGTACTTAGTAGATTGATTATCTTAGAAGAGTTAATCTTCTTCAGCAGAGTTGTCCAAGACAACCTTGCTGAGCTCTGGTTTGATCAAGTTTGAAAAGAATTTGCATACAATACAAGTGTATTCCCCCCCCCCATACACTTGTTATCTACTCCTTTCAGGACCAACAATATATATGCTCAGGAATCTATAATTATTCAAGACTTGAATTCTCCATCCAGTTGCCAATGAAGTGAATTGGAACTACATCAATAGATAGCACAGTATCGAATATGTCATAATGTTGGGTAATAAAATATAGATAACAATGAGTTAATTTCTGCTAACCAAAAAATGAGTAAGACGACTGTTATTGTCTATTTCCTGATATATGGGTAATTGTTAGAGAAACAAAGAACACAGTATGAGGAAGGAATAGTTAAAGTGTACCACAATCGAAGTGAACCATACAGAAAATTAAGCACCTATATTCATAAGAACTATATATACAACACAGAAAATAATTGTCCACAAGGCCCCGACATACAATCCAAAAAATTACACAATCATTCAAGCCATACAACCTTGGTAAAGGCACAAAACACAGGGAATACATCAACATTCCCACAGACCACATAGCCGACAACAACGCAAAAAAACGACAAAGGAAACGACATATCCAGAATTAGACTATCAACAACACGAACAAAGCAAACATACAACGAATCCACCTACCTACAAGTAGTGTCTCGGATCAATGAATATTTGAACCACACTTACAAGCCTGCAGTAACCAATACCAAATATGTCATTCGGAACAAGCGATTCCCACCACAAACCAGTGTCCAAGTCAAAGCAACCAAACGTTCCCACTGGATCATTTCTAACAAGTATCTGCCGCTCTCCCGGCATTAAAAAGAACAGGGGCTGGGGAATGAAAGGATGTAGAATGGGTTCAAGATCATTAAATCTCATGGTGTGTCTAGTCCATGACTCATTATCACCATAACCAGTGAGAATATGGAAATCCCACTCTTTGTTCTGACCAGTGACATGCTTGAACGAGCATACAACAAAGGAATCATCATTTAAGACCCATATGTCAAATATCCCTATTGCAGTTGCCGTGCCCCAAGTGTTATAACTTACGACAGGCGAGTCAATGACCCTCCAAGTTTCAGTCCTAACATCAAATATACCTATTTGTTTCTCAACGCTATCCGCTTTATACACGGGAAAATGAATTCCGTTCCTAACCTATGCAAAAAACTTACAAATAGGATTACCTAAGGGAAACGGTGGCAACACCTTCCAGGACTGAGTGCGTTTAGAGAAGAGTCGAACCTCTGATGACGGATTTTCCCCTTGAAAGATTACAACCCTCATTATGATGTAAGCATCCCTGTTGATTTCATACGCCATGAGAAAGTACGCGTTTGCCCATTCCGACTTGATATCCCAGTCGATTTGTGGGACAAGGATCTCAACTCTAACCCTTGTCAAAGGGTTAATGAGGTAGAATTTGTCCGTGGCAGAAGCAACGCATACCAGACCCTTACAGTCCGCCAATATCTCGTAGTTAGCAGCGTCCTGCCTGAGTACACGCCGGTACATAGACGAACCAGGAAACATCGACCTGTAAGACAGTGGGCACTACTACATATTTGGTCTTGGAGAGCTTTTAAAAGAGCTCTACAAGTGGGAGCTCTCCAAGCTAAATTGCACTTGGAGAGCTTTCTCCAAGTGCAATTTAGCTTGGAGAGCTCCCACTTGGAGAGCTCTTTTAAAAGCTCTCCAAGACCAAATATGTAGTAGTGGGGGAAGAAACAATATTAATCTCAAACATCGTGAAATATCGATTCTCCACACGCATTTTATCGTACATAACCCTGGCAAGAAAAGGTTCGGAGAGTATGGAATTCAATCTGGGACTGACCACCCTGGCCCTCGCGGCCTCTTTGATTGCTAGCCGTGAAACGATGTCCACCCACAATTCACCGGGGAGTTCGCTAAACACATCAACCCCAGGCTCCTGGTGTTGGCCATCACCGATTACTTGATCTTCAGCTAATTCGATTTGGTGAAGTTCGTCCATTGTTAGAAACAGGAGTGTTGTGTGATATGCTTTATAATTGATTTGGTTAGTGGATTATTACAACAGATGAGTGTAGAATGGGTTTTGTAAGCAGAAGTAATAATTCAACTGTTGCATGTCTCATCGATTAATTGGGTAGGGTGTAAGAAGTCTACAGCTATATGAGAATTTTAAAGTTGGAAAATCAGATTTTTTGGCAGATCTTGCTTATGTGAAAAGACATTTTCACATTGTTTCTTGTACAATTGAAATATGCAGTATTCAAGTATAGTAGAGGGGATTACATGTAAATAACCTCTAAAATGGAAAAATAAAATGAACAGTTCAAGTATTGTTTCTCGGCAAGTATAAGAGATTGCAATACAAGAGTAATTATGTAAAAGAAAAACCTACATTTTATATTGGGGTTGTTTTACACAACGTACATATCTCACGAAAATATTGTAAGGAACGGGCATTAGGTGAAAAAATTATTTTTGTGTTAATAATGTAATTTTAATAGATGTAATGATGTATGGTTGTAGAGACATTAAGCAGTAGTGTTCATACGAAGTACATCATGTTACATGACGTAAATAGTGTTTTTTATGGTAATAATTTAGTGTTATTTGGTAGAAAAAGTTATTCTCAATCAGACAGTTTCCCAATTGAGGATGATTTCGGAACATTGAAACCGAAAAAAATAAAGAGAAAAAAAAGCCAACAAAATAAAATACACTAGTGTATTCTCAAATTGGCACAATATAGTACACACTGTCCAGAATGTTGAACTGTAAACTGTAAATCAGAAACTCTAAACCCTAAACTCTTAAACCCGCAGATGTACTCGTAAAGAAAATAATATTAATCTATTTCAATTCACCAGATTGATCAGTATGCACTCAAGATAGTGCGTACACTCCTAAAAAAACTGTACAGACGTTGTAGTGCATACATATATTGGAACCGAGGACGTATGCGTCTACAATGGACAGTTGATGTTATTGAAAAAATCAAATCGCTGAAAGTACTTGGTTATGAAAAGGCATGTACTTAATAAGTATGACTTAACACTTATTAAAGAACGAGCATCAAATTTTTGTTAATGGAATCGTACGAAAACGTAGTTTATAAATATTAACGTGTGATGTGAGAGTTCTTAACTAATCTTAAACACAAGTGAGTTACTGTTAATTAAATTAAATCAAACACAAGCATCCCTAAAACATTAAAGAACACCTATTAAAGTCGAAATAAAAAGTAAATTTTAAGAAATGCATGAATGATGTATAGTAAGAAAAAAAAAAAGAACAAAATCGGACACAGTAGTATATGATTCTAGTCCCCCAATTGAACTCGAAAATTGTGTTACAAATACATATTATAAACACGACAACCACCCTAAGTATCGATCATTTAAGATTAATGTAAGTATAACAACTGGGAATCTTAAATATTAAATTGGTTTTTATGTTTAATTCGATTTTTTTTAAAAAAAAAACTAAAACTTAATTAATAAAATGAACACAACGACACATTATTTGGATATACGAGTTATATAATTAGTGTAAACAATGTTGCAGCGTAGAACGTAACAAAGAAACGAGACGTTTAATATTCTGATTTAAAAAAAAATAAAGTTCAAACAAGCAAAGTAGCAAATCAATCAATCCGCACGTCATTTGAGATAATAATTAAACAGAGCAATTAATAAAAAGTAGAAGCTGTACAGCAATGGCGTAGCATACCCATTGTTCATCTTTTCTTGTTACCATTTACATATTCAATCATACTATTCGATGTGAAAAATTTCGACATTGTTTCTGTGTGGAAAAAACAGGGGGAGGATGTCGACATCGGTATCTTGTTTTAGTGCAGACATGGAAGAAGAAGTAATGGGTAGGCTACCACCTGAATCGGTCGCACGTCTCAAAGCCGTGTTAAAATCGTGGTACGAAATCACATAGTCGAAACGGTTTGGAGACGTGAACTATAGACATATGAGAAATCAAAACAGATTTTTGTCAAAGTTCATGCCTACAAACCTAGCCGTAAACCTTGTGTACGAGAAAATATGGGACAGGAACAAAGAGTACAGGAGGGTGCTTTTTGAAGAAGGTGAAGAAGGAGTAATAGTTGCAGCTTGTAGGGGACTGATTTGCTTAGCATCGTCAAGTGATCGACTATTCCTCGTAAACCCTTGTACAGGGGAAAAGGTAGAGGTAATTAATAATGAAATTATATGGGATAATGAGGCCGATTGGGCATCTGCACACTTTTCTTTGGCATACGATTCTGTTGTTGAAGCATATGTCGTTGTAAGGGTTGTGCAGTATAGAGGTAATACTAGCATATCAAAAGTAAGTGTCTACTCAACACATACGAAGATATGGATGGAAATGACGAATGTACCAAACAATGGTTTAGGTTGTTGCTATTCAGTGTGGGTAAGGAATCTTCTTCACTTGAAGACCTACAAGTCAAGTCCAATAGAGTCGCATATATCGACATTCGATTTGGAAACTGGTTGTTGGAGAATTTTAGAGTTGCCAATGGAGAAAACAGTTAATACCTGGGGATACTGGATGTGGCTAGGAAGGTGGAAAATGGAGGCATTGGATGAAGAGACGTTGGTTGTTGCACCTTTGGAAACGATGAATTCCAATAACTACGAGTTCGTATTCTACACACTACAAGGACGTGGAGGTAATGATGTGTGGAAGGTTTTTAAAATCGTTTTCAACCCTATTGACTTTTTACCACAAAAATTTACACCATAACCACTGTTTTTGATAAAGCCAGACAATTCGAAGATCATGTTAAGAAGAGATCCAATTGGTACATTGTTCAAATACGATGTATTCACAGGAGAGTGTGAAGATGTGTTAGATCAAAACGATCTTGTACACCATGGAGATGAGAAATTGCTAAACATTGGGAAGAGTATTATAAATCCTCAAAACTACTAGCATTGATTGCAGGATATGGTAATGATATTTTCCAAGACCTAGCGTTTTGTAAGTTTGCAGTTCAGATGAATGTTCTTATGATATTCATATGTAATAGTTGATGGTTGTTTTGAAATATATAATATGGTTTAATGTAGTTTACTGATCGAATTTAACAATGTCGTGCTAATTTATATTCATATCCTTCATAACAGTTGTGGTTTGTTACTTGCTAGAGTGCAGTTGTGTATGTAACAATTGTTAATGGTCAATAGTTACACTCAAACATGAATATGGAACACTAATTCAAAAGAAGGACTGTTATAGTACTAATCAGCATATATAGATGAATAGAGTACTGAATATACACAAGGGAGCTGCTTAGTGATGTACAAAATGAAGGAAAAAGCAATAAACCATTTGTTACATATATCAAACAACTACATAACTAGACTGCACCCTAGTCAAGTCATAATATAGAGATCAGGGATCATGGATTCAATTTCTAGGTTAGTGGTATTACATTATCTTGATTGCAATAAACAAGAATATCACCAAAACAAATGACACTATTAGGAGGATGCAGACAATGATGTTATGATATTCAGGACCACCACTGACGGGACGAACTTTCTCTGGAAACGCATCGAATGCTGGGATGGGAGATTCATGTAGAGGTTGGGAAAGAGAAGCGGAGTCCCCAATCTGGGAAATACTAACAGCACGAGCATCCCTAGGAGTACAGGCGCCAACATGGTTTCCAGTAGTCCGAGAACACCAATGCGAGAAACCATGAGTGCTGCATCTGTAATATAACCTAGCTACCAGGGTTCGCATCAGACTTGGACCTCCGTACATGGGCAGGAGCACCATAGTTTCAATAGGAGGACACACCAAACAAGGCAACTAAGTCATTTGGAGGAGAAGAAGTGTTATCAAACATTTTTTGATGAATAAATGGAGGTGTAGAACACGGTTGTGTGAGTATGGGACATTTATAGGCCTACAACAACGGTCATAACACTACAAAAAATGCCTTGATTAGAGACCAATTTTTTGAGACCGATGTCTCAAATAAAGACCGATTTGAGACCAATTTGAAAATTTTATGAATTTTGAGACCGTTTTCAGTTGATATGTGTATTGAAAAGAACGAGCAAGAATACACTTGTAACAAAAAAACTCACCATGAGGTTTCAGAGGGTAAAGCCCACCAAACTGTATGTTGTAATGGGAATAAGATAATGGAAGTGTTATAGATGAAGTTATGTATGTTTAAAACAAGAGGAGACGAAAAAATAACATATAATTGTGGTAAGTACAACACAATGAAATATCCGACTTGATATGTGTAATAGCATCTAAGGAAGGAGATGTATATCTAGGTGTTAATAACATTTGAATATGAACGCAGAACCTGTGTAGTGGAAATTATACATACAAAACATGTGACATAAAATATGGATTCACAAATACGAGAAATAAATTAACACATTACTCATAGTGTAGTACATTTATTGTGCATCTGGCTGGGACAGTAGACATGATAGAGTATCGTGATTGCCATACTTGCAGCAAATATAACAAAACCGCTTGGTTTTCTTCCCGAGCTCAACATACGACAAAATTCTTTTCTTCTTAGGACGACCTGGTTGACGTTTCAGCACTGGAGTTAATACGTGATCATTGAGCAGTAGAGGTTGGCCTTCATATTTCTCTGTTTCAGGGATGGGATGAATATCATGACTGTAAGTCTGCCTATACATTGTGGTGAAGAAAAAAATGTCTACGTATTGAAGAACACTTCTATTAGAATTCCGAATGACAGCAACAACATGAGAGTAAGGGAATCCTCGAACCTCCCATTTATAACACGAACAATGTTTGGTGCATAGATCAACAAATGTAGTTGGGACAGAACCAACTTCAAACTGACCACTAGAACACTAGACAACTTTCCAAGACCGAGATTTATTCGTGAGATGATTCCACCACGATTCCTTAACTGGACAAAGTACACCAGACCATTTCGTGCATGTATCCCTCCTTTGAAGGTGCATCTGACTGATTGCTGTAAAATAATCAAATAAACTGATAATCTTAAAGAATGGAAAATCGAGTTTTTCTGTGGATATGAAAGACGTACCTATTCAGATAGAATCTATCATGAAAGTTATTGGCTGATCAAGTATTAATTATGAAAGTTATTGGCAAACTCCTGAATTCATTAATCCAGTTATTAAACGATTCAGCGGCGTTAGATGTCATTTCTCCATAACGAGTAAGTATGGGAGAGTGTGCAACGGCCCATTTCTCATATGGAAGATCTTCAAGCTATTTCTCTGCAGTATCACCACCGGCCGCCTTGAAGATTGAAAGTTTCTTATTAAATAAACGAATATTCGGAGCATATGCACAATCCCTAAAATGGTCAGATATGCTTTTCCTCTTAGGGTTTGTCCATCCTTTCTTAAATCTAGACTTGAGATTATTAGTAAGATGGAACAAACAATAGAAATGCACAGGAACATCAAATACAATAGGAAAAGCAGCCATTAAACCTAAATTTCGATCTGACATGTAAAATAGTACCTGGTCAGGGTGTTCTAGATTGTCTCGACACATTTCAAGAAACCATGTCCAATTTTCAATATTCTCCGAAGAAACCACCGCAATTGCAATGGGGAACAGACCTGCGATACGTAAACCGCAGTTTAAAAAACAAAAAAGTAAAAAACAGTCAGATACTGAAATCAAATTAATAATACAATGTCCAAACAATAAATCGTACCATTGTTCCCATCTTTGGCAGTGGCAGATAAGAGAATACCCTTAGACCGTCCTTTCATGAAAGTACCATCTATAAAGAGCATCGGTCGACAAGATTTAAATCCATCAAGACATGCTTTGAATGAGATAAATATACGCTCAAACCGGTTGGACGATCCATGTGTTTCTAGGAAAACAACACTTTCAGGGTTCGTACGTTGAACGACATCACAATACCATCGCAGCTCATTATAAGAGTCTGCATAAGATCCAAAAATTTGATCCCTAGCATGCTCTACAATGCGCCACGCCTTATAATATGGAATGACTAAACCATACTCATCACCTAATAAATGAATAACATCTTTACCAGAGGCATTTGGAGTAGTCCTAACCTTTTGAACAACGAAATCAGACATCAACTTTGGACTCAGACGTTTCAGGATCTTGTTTGACGAACTAACAATACAACTATGGATAAAATCCCCATCCGTAATACGTAAAATACCAGACAAAGCCTTAGCGATTCCCTTAATAAACAAATTACAATCGTGAACATCTGGGTGATTACGTACAACTCTAATATACTTTCGATCATTCCTAATATATTTATAAACAAATCCAGACACACTTGCATACTTAATTAACTCTTTCCTGAACTCAACAACACCACCTTCAAAAACTGAACCAACGCATAACCCATTAAACTTGTCAGCCCATGAATCCGAAAGTAAAGGTTTCCTTATGGTTTTGGGACATATATCATACGAAGGAATATTTGAATGCGTATTTTGATTTTCTTGGGAGGCAAATTTGGAACTAGAATTCTTAATAGATTGGAAGACTATTCTACCTTTATGGGACAATGATTTCGGAACAGAGGATGAGTAAGGTATATTAGACATAATATTTGATTCTACAGTACCTTGGCTATTCTGAAAACTAACATTAGGAACATTGTTGACTTGAGATACATGATCACATCCTATTTTTGAAGAACAAACAGTAACAAATTTCAAGGTGTTCGACAAAGCATATGAAATCATATTTTTGAGATCATCGTTGCATCCCAACAAACAGTTCACTATATTTCCGACAGACTAACAAAATTCCAAGTTTTCGAAAGTACCTTGGATTCGAGACCAATCTTGATGAAATTTTGTCATGAAATCAACAAATGATGCGTCGGAACGTATGGACACGAGTTTGCAATGGCTGTTAATTTTACACACACAGTGACGGATTGTTCCATTAGGTTTAGTGATGAATGCAAATTTGAAATTTGAATGGAGCTTTTGATAATGGCGAAACCAAGGGTATCAGAGCTTGCCGTATGATTTGATGGAGTTTTGATGATGGAAAAAAAGAAGGGAGTCTCCAACTTTTACAGTCCGATGTGAAAGGATGATGGTGAGAATAGTGTTTGAAGTGACTGCAAGTGGGGGAGAAGAGAGGCGCGTGAGTTATGGCAAGAAATGAAAATGGAGGGTAAAATGGTCTCAAATGACCTTAGTTGCAATTTTACAAGAGGTGTTACCTTAACTGCTATACAAAAAAAAAGGCGTACCTACTTGTATATAATCTCTAAATTTAATTTTTGAAAGTTTTATTAAAATTCTAAAATGTGCATACATATACATTTCCACGGAAATTTCCGTCGGAAATCGGGTCCTAAACGGTGCCGTTTCACAACCGACCTCGTTCCGTAAAAAATTTCCGACGGAAACTTAAATTCGTCGGAAATTTCGTTGACTGTACGAATAACCAAATTCTGTCGGAATTTCATTGGTTTTCCGTCGATATTTCTGACAGAATCAGTTCCGTCGGTAAAAGTCCATCTCTAAAACTCGCATTTTTTTAGTGCTATGACTGTATTCCTATTTAGATTTCAGATTCAAAATTCTGCATACAATTAATTTTTTAGGAGTTACTCCATACAAAATCGCAAGTGGACGGTGGAACCTGAATTAGTTAGCCCTTAATGCACTACCCCTCAATCACATACCACAGTGACGTCACCAGAACACGTTGTCCTCAATTTTGTGGCGGCTGAACAATCCTTAGCACATAATGCCGTAGACACGAAGTTAAAGCTCCGTCAACTATATTTCGATCAAAATCTCTTAATTAAGATAATCTGACATTGTTAAACCATGACCAATTTTTTTCAAACTTAACTCAAATATATTGAAATGTAAACAACATAATTTAATTAGTGAAAGAAAAACAAGTAATTCAAATATATTGAAATGTAAACCCTAGCATCGTGAAAAAGCAGGAAGAAAAACTAATATTACTAGTTTTTGCCCGTGCGATGCATGGGTCTGTTGTATTTTTACTTTTTATAATCTATAAAAACATTGTTCATTTTATTTTTTTCCACAATAAATTTTGTCACTTTGTATAGGTTGAATGTTAATTTCAAATATATTATTAAACTATATTTTATGTATAAAAAAATATATATATAACAAAAAACATTCATCTTGACTAAACCTTTACTTTCATAGAACTGATGCAAAAATTGATATATGAAATGTAATTTTTTTTCTTCATAATTGAACTATAATTGGTGGAGGTCTTTGCTTGGTAAGGTTTACCCTACACAATGTATGACTAACTAAATAAACAATGTATACCACCATTCATTCCTCCATCTTAGCTTTCCCTAGCTACTTCAACAATTGTCTTTGCACCAAGTTTACCCTATAACCAAGTACATCTATATAAACAACAATTTTCTATACAAATAAATGGTGGGGCATTAAAAAATATATAAATGACGCACAGAAATCACGTGAGTCTAAATCTAATGCATACACCTATATAAACAATAATTTTCTATACAAATAAACCAATAAGAATAGCAATGTAGTGGTATCATCACGTACAACTTGTATAATTTTCATATAAAAAGGTAACAATTCATAAAGATCACACACATTTGTTGCTATTCATAAAGTTTGATCTCTTCAGACATATATCCAAAAGAAGATGAATAACTTGCACCCTATAAATGTAAGATATTGCAAAACAAATTCATCTCCACCCCAAAATAAGTCAAGTACTGAAAACGTGCATTTGGTAATCAATTATTAAAAAATAGGTTATCTTCCCTTTCAATCTATGGCTTAAAAAGAACAAATAGAGAAATGATCACCGACTCATAATAATTAAGCACTTGCCTTCTTTCTCTAATTATCCCATCAAGAAACTGCATTTAGAGTCCAAACACTAAACAAACTGAGCAATACCGAGTTTGTATAAAAAAATTAAATCTGAGTACTAAGGTCAAGCTGCCCCACAAAATTAGAATCACCACCCAACCAGGTTGGGAAGAGGCTCACTGAAGATGCTCATGCTCAATCTTCGCCCAAGCAATGGGATAAATTAATTAATGTGAAAGAAATAATGAGTACCTGGCCATGGATTAAGAAGCAATAGTGAGGTATGAAGCTGTACGTATACATACTGGTCCTAATTAGGCCAAAGAAAAACCAAATTCTGTAATTATAAAAAAGAAAAAGGGATGAACACTATGGTTGCACAACATGCCCCGAAGATATATGTCAAAGTTCGCTTGTCTAAATTCTCATTTAGGCAATATTGGAAACAACCTAGAGTAGATATAGAGGAGACTGAAAATGTATATTAAGTTGCACTTGAGAAATTTGATTTTGTCCTGTAGTTGATTGATGACCCCTCTTTATCAACTCTTCTCCTCCGTTTTACAATATTAATGAACCTATCCCTTTCATGGCCTTATCAGTTTACAAATTTTGATTAGTTATGTCTTCAAAAACTTAATTTTCTGCAGTAAGTCTTCAAAACTTAATTTTCAATTTTACTGGATTCAGTCGCGGGTGGGTTGCGGAAAAGAAACAGAACAGTCGAATATAGACCCGACTAAAATAATAATCTCTAAAGTGGAAAGCAACCTAGGGAAGAAATAGATGAGGCATACACGTAAAAGCTTAAATTGACACATGGTTGAAATCTCACACATAAAAAAACACATACGGAAACCTGGGAGGAACAAAAAAGATACATGACAAAAACCAACATTTATCAAGGGGATATGTGGGAGCTCAATAGAAGTTGGATAACAACCAGAATTTGCAATTAAGCGTGCACTTTGGATCTCTGATCTAGATATCTCTATCAAGCCATATATAACTTCCTTCTACATTTACCAGAAATAAAAAGGATTAGGTGTAGAAAAGAAGTGGTATAACATTATATCTTTGTCCTTTTCTATTTTATTATGAATAACATTCAAGTTATAGTCCTTAAATCAACCTTCTGCACTGATCCACTCAATATTTTACACATTCTTAAATGCAGAACATCAATAAAAGTGTACGTCCTATAAAAAGCTAGCATTTCTCAAGGGAGTTCTAATATTGACAATACATTTTTCTCAATTGAAGACTAAATTAGAGGAACAAAGAAGTCTGAGAGAAAAATTATTAAATTCTTAATCATAATTCTAAAAGGAAAAAAAATCTTTACCGTAGTGTGGAAGGGTTTAAGAACAGTTACAACCTCTACAAGGAAAGGATCCAATCCAATTAATTCCCCAACCTCAGTTCACTTTCAAATCTAGAAAACTCAATAGTAGCAATTTTTTTTTGGAAATGAAGAGAAGCAGGAGAAAACGGTACCAATATGGGAGCCTCGACGATTGTGGTGGCTGCGACTAGGGGTGAAAACGGATCGGATACGGACGGATAATGCTTATACCGTATCATAAACCATATTTTTTTCTCGAATTCGGAGTCGGATAAGGAAAAGCCGGATTCGAATACGAATTCGGAATATTCGGTATACGGATACGGAACGGATATCGGACGAATCCGGGCCGGATTTGAATAACTATAATCGGATAATATATTTCAAATGGAAATCATCAAAATGTGATTGAAACACATAAAAAATCAACAAACATGAAATCATCAAAATATATCCTTCGTAAACATCACCACTCCAGCACAACATAACGCCTAAGAAGACATATATAATATTATACCCAAGCATGAATAAAGCAATAATAGAGCTTTAATAAAATTAATAGAGCTTTAATAAAATTAATATAAAATATAAAATAAAATATATTAAAAAATCCGGGTATCCGGAATTATTATCCGGATAATATCCGATAAAATATGGGAAAACTCGAATACGGTCGGATATTATGTATTCCGAATACGAATCCGAAGTCAACTATCTGTATCCGAATCCGTATCCGCCCGGATACTAAATTTTTATACCGAATTCGTATCCGACCGGATATGGTTCCGGATCGGTCGGGAAATATCCGATCCGTTTTCACCCCTAGCTGCGACCATCAAAGTCTCTTTTCCGGCGGCCATAGTTTTTCCTTCCCGTCCTCCATCCAATCTCGCTCCTCTTCTCTCTGATTTTTATCCTACAAAAATGGCAAACAACATTGATTAACACACAAACCTTCAGAACATATATCTAATGGAGCATCATATATCGATTCCACTTCATCTACATTTGGTATTGGACTGAATCTCATCTTATCCCAATCACTGGAACTAAAACAATATTTCTCCACATACAAAATCATTAAATTCTTAATCAGGATTCTAAAAAGGAAAAAAAAAAAAAGGACATTACCTTTGTGTGGAAGGGTTTAAAAACATCTACAACCTCTACAATCAAAGGATTAATGAAGAAACGACAATTACCCAATAGGTGAAGAAAAGTTCTGGTTGAATTAATGAGAATTGACACGTGAATGAAAACATAAAATCAGAGAAGAGCGGCAGTGCAACACTACATAGCAGAATTCTGAATAAGTTTAAAGTACGAAGCATGGCAAAAACATAAGAATTCAATAATTCCACTTGACAGGAATTAGTGAGACTAATCTTCCTTTTATATATAAAGATTCACAAAGCTTATTTAATCAAGTAAAAGAGATATAAAACACTCCAAACTGATTTTGAAAAAGGAAAAAATGATTAAAAGATGGCAGAACTCAACAGAAAAGATTAAAAAAATTACACTTCATTCAGGAATAAAGAATGTTGCTATCTCAAAATGCCAGAAAGATATTGACACACAACAAACTAAAACATTATGAACTCACCATATCAGTTTTCTTAGATGTCAGAGTTACTATTATTGTAGCTTTATTTTCCATTGCAGTTTTCTCTTCTCTAGAAGCCTATTCCTGTTGCAATGGAACACAATTATAAAATAAACTTCACTTTCTATCTAAATGAGGATTTTTTACATGGGTGGACAATATCTAATCTACAAACACTTCATGAGTCAATGTGCTAAACTATTACACTAATAAACGTAAAACATCACTCCATTCTATAATGGTGTTTATATATCAAGAACCTTTTAATTGCAAGGACTTCACATACTTTTTACTCATAAAGCATTTAAAAAAAAAATCAATCTCCATGCATCTACATAGAAAAATAAATCAAAATTGATAAAGAGAGATTTTACCCTTTTGGAAGGTTATAGCTAATAAGCATTTAACGCTTGTTTCCTCCTTCAAATGCCAATCCAGCAAGCATTTCAACAGTCATAACATCTGAAATTTTCTTCAATTTAATATTTGGGGCTCCACATTTCTCCTCAAATTCTTTTATAATTGCGCCACAAATTTTTTGCCCACCTATCTTGCACCAAAATGCAAAACCAATTTAAATTTTGCAATACTAAAACCTCAAAATAAAAGAAATTTCAAGAAACAAAGAAAATTTATGCCAAAACAGAGAGAGAGGATAGAAATACGAAAACCTGGACTACACAAAGAGTGGCAGCGACGACGTCCATGGGAAACTGGGCAAAGTGGCTTCAGTCTCAGCAGCTGCACACAGAGGGCTCACGGCAGCGACTGGCGGACTCGAATCTGGTTCTCGCGTGACAGCAAAAGCTAGGGTTCAGAGGTAGGGTTTTTGAAGAGCGGAGGAGACTGGAAAGGACGGCACAGTCGGCCGGGATTCCAAAGCGTCGCGTGTCTCTTGTTTGGAGGATGCCGCTTAATGGAAGTTTTGAGAACTGAAGAGACACATAAGGGGCATTATGTCAAAATGACACATGGCTAAAGAACCTTACCTATGTCGCGAAACGTGTCTATGAGTGTCAAGAGCTGGAGAGCCACATGTTACAAGTTGGAGAGAACTTTCCGCCTTATTATATTACAGTATATAATAAGATTTCATTAGCTAAAATTAATTACTAGTGCCCCAATGAAAAAAATAGTTATAACTCTATGAATCTATTTAATCAGCCGTAAGGGACCCACTCTCATAATTCAACTTCTAAACTGAAAACTATATTCTCAATCTTCATAAACAATTCAAATATTCAAATATACCAAGTAATATCATATGTTTATAAAATATAAATATCGCATCTTCTTAAAATATAAATGTTAAACGGTTCAATGAATATAGCGAAACGACTTTTAAACTTCTATAAATCTCGAAGCAAGAATTGGAATTTACTACATAAAAGTTGTGATAAAAAAATACTAAAGTTCAGCGAATAATTGTTTTTCATTCCACTATAAATTTTTCAATTTTTAACAGTAGAAGTTGCCCCTAAACTCGACCCCTGTCCTCTCTTGACTGTCCATTATATTCCCCGAGCAAGACAATCTAAACTTTCTTTAAAACCATCCATATACCATGAACATCTATTGTTTTCAACAACACAAAAACTTATATGCAATATTGCATACATGCAATATTGACCAATTAAATCAATTGGACTGAAAATATTAACTTATTAAGTCAATGGGCTAAAAATATATGTTATTGGGCCACCATTAATTCATTTGAGTTAATTATTCTATTTGTCAATTAACCCGCTTGTGTTTTAATTTTGACCGACGTTTATTGTACCCGTTTCTATGATTTTTTTATTTTATTGACGAACGCGGGCTATTAAATTTAGCAATTCAAATTGTAATATGTAGTAACACATTATTTTATATAGTAATAACACAAACTATTTTATATAGTAATACAAATACTTTTATTTAGTAACACATTTTTTTCTAGTGTTTTTGTTGATTTAGTAACTCACATTATAATATGTGGTAACATATATTATCGCATGTAGTAAACACAATAACCATGTTGTAATACATATTGTTTTATTGTAGAATATGATGCAAAAATATTAGATCATTTGATAAAGTTACATATAGTAACAAACGCCTATACACTGTAGTAATTCAAACTGTAGTATGTAGTAACATATACTCCCTCCGTCCCGCTATAAGTTTCCCCTTTCTTTTGGTTGTTTTGATTAAGAAATATGATTAAATAATAGATGTAGTACAAATGATGTGATGGTGAGAGAGAAAATAATAGATGAATGTGAGATGAAGTATGCTAAAATAATAGATAAAGTGTAAGTGATGTGATTGGGAGAGAGAAAATCATATGCCAAAAATGAAAAAAAAATGGAATGAGAAACTTATTGTGAGACATGCATAAAAGGAAAGTGAGAAACTTATAGAGGGACGGAGGGAGTAGTTTTTTATGTAGTTAAACACATTATTACATTTAGTATATAGTAATATAGATTCTTTTATGTAGTAAAACATTTTTTTTCTAGTATTTTTGTTAATGTAGTAACTCACATTATAATATGTAGTAACTTATATTATTGCATGTATTAAGATATATTATTGCAACATTTTTTTTCTAGTATTTTTGTTGATGTAGTAACTCACATTATAATATGTAGTGACATATATTATTGCATGTAGTAATACAAAATAATCTTGACCCATAATAATTATTAAAGAAATAATTATTAAAGATTAAGACCGTGCGACCAGGTACAGTTTTTGTCAGTGGGTGTATTTATAAAAAAATGTGGGTGTGGATTGGACCGTCAGTGGGTGTATTTATAACGAATGTGGGTGTGAATTAGATTGTCAGTAGGTGTATTTATAAAAAATATGAATGTGAATTGGACTGATGCATATATGCAATATTTTACATTAGATCACCCCTTTAAACAATCATTTTTGTATTATAAGTAATCAACTTAACAGAAATAACCATCATTGGCCAGTAGAACTTCGTTACTCTCCAAAAATCCAATTACCTTATGGAACATGAATGCTTCACAATTAATACTATATAATTTAGTCCATAATTCTTTCACACTATAATCTTTCATCAACCAAACATTACACCTAATAAAATTAGCCATGTCCCAATTGAAGTTGAAATCTCCAAGTTATTCCTCCACATGATCAACCTCTCCAACTCTGGCATGGAATGTCAAAATCAAATTATGATTGACATTTCCATCAGTAAACTCACCGGCCTTCTAATGCAAAAACTTTAAAGGGTATGTTTGTTTTGAGATTATGTAAGATGGAGAGATGGGGATGGGAAAATTTTGGATGGAAAAATTCTGATGAATAGTGATTGTATATGTTTGTTTTAGAATGTTGAGTAGGATGAGATGTAACTTTATGTCAAATCAATTGTGTAAGAGTGTGTGATGTTTAATTATTTTATATAACTTTATGTCAAATCAATTAGTAAGAGTGGGTGATGTTTTATTATTATAATAGTAGAATATATAGATATTTTTAGGGGTGGATGTAATTGGATGTTGAAATTCGGATGTAAAATCTCAAACTAGAACAAGACGTGGGACGTTACGTCCTACGTCCGAACGTGTGAGTCCCAAAACAAACATGCCATAAAGAACCAAACATATCCATGATTAGGACGAACCCTGCAAGCCTGGGAGTTTTGATAGAATCTCGATCATAATCTCTTCAACAATATAATCCGACATTGATTTCCTAAGAAACCAAATTTCCCAACACTCCCATGATACTTATTATTATAAGTTTATAATTAGGGCTAACAATTCGGGCTGCTCAACCCATTTCATTGGGTCGAGTGATGTTCATGTGCTAGGTCGGGCCTACAAAATTGGAGCCCGGTCTAATCTTTTCTTGGCTAGTGGGCTCGCTAGCCAACCTAAACGAATTAATTAAAAGTTTTCCACCATTCTTCATGAGAGTGAGTTAATATAAAGAGGATAATGGTCATTCTTAAGAAATACACGAAGTTGTTTTTTTAAAGGAGAAATACACAAGTTGTAAAAAAAATCATTGATATTAAATGAATTGATTTTTTTAGTTATATTTGAGTGTAATTGGTTGCATCTATACAACTGAAATTGAGCTCTAATAAATTTGATCAAAAATTAAATTGTGTATAAATTGAATTACAATGCATAGTGACAATTTGGTATGACCGTGTGACGGTTTACCCATAGCGACACATAAAACTGGTCAAGTCCTAAGATCTAAACGACACCGAAATAAAATACAAAAACATAAAAAATGCTACACTACAAGTGAGTGGGCGAAGCTCTTCAAAAACTCTTCTTCAAGCACTCGAATTCTCATAATTATACAAGAACCTATAAAATTTTGAAGAAGGATATATAGGCTGCTGTGTACTCAAGTACACAGTGTACTTGAGTTCAGCTATATAGAAAATATCGAGTATATGTAGTATAAATAACACAATACTTAATAAAAGTCATTGTAGTCTAATAATTGTCCTTGGATTGCCTTATCACCATGTCACATGTTCGAAAGTGCAAGTAAAAAAATAATAAAACGTGTAAAATTAATAATAATTTTTAAAAAAAATTTAGCACAAGTCGGTGTATAACTTACACTTTTTATTAATAGAACATACACTTTTTAGTTATAATAACAATACACTTTTCATTAAATAGATTATACACTTTGCAGTTGTTATATGATCAGACTAATATATATAGTAATCTGTTCAAAATTAAAGTATATATATCGTACGGATTATACTAATGTTTGTGGATATTTATTTATTAAGTAGAGTAACAAATAAAATGAGGGAGAAATGATAGGCTTCAATTTTTATTTTATTTTACTTAAAATCCTTAAATATGAACAGAGCTTATAAGATGGAAAAATAAGTTGTGGGATTACTATTTTTTTTTATAAGGTGGGATGAAGTGAGTTTATTAAAGTGAGATGTGTAATTATAAGCCTTGGTTTAACAGCATGTCTCAGGTTAATATTTCAACTAAGTTTACAAATACAATTAGTTTATAAAAGCATTTAAAGAAACGCAAAAATGAAGAACAATTGTATAAGTTTCATAAAATTAATACAGCAAAAAATTGATATTTTCATGAAGTTATTGAATCTGTACGTTTGTGGTAATTAAATTTTTTTTTTTGAAATTTAATGTGTTGTTCAAAGAGGCCTGAATTAAGTCGAGAATTAATTCATAAAATTAAGGTAAAAACTTGTGTGAGACCGTCTCACAAATCTTTTTATGTGAGAGGGATCCTTTTAAACCCGTATTTTAAAATTTTGGGTAAGATAATTTATATTTTCTTTCTAGATTTTGGTGTGTAAAAAAAGTGATAATGTTTAAGTAAAATGTGATAATATTTTGAACAAAAGTGACTATCACTTTTTACTTAAACACTATCACTTTTTCTTCAAACATTATCACTTTTTATATATAAAAGCCGTCTCACGGATCTCATTCTGTGAGACGGTCTCATGCACCCAAGATTAGCCCTAAAATTAATATTCAAATCGAAATGCAAAACTCTCAAACTTGTATTCTTCATTCCACTACTACAAGGTTTTCAATTTGGAATAGTAGAAATTGCACCTAAACTCAACTCCTCCCCCGACTCTCCACTATATCCTCCGAGCAAGAGTAGACTTTCTTTAAAATCATCCACATTTCATAAATATCTATTTTCACAACCCCCCATCTTATTAGTTTTTGCATTATAATTAACTAACTTGGCAACTTATTATTAACTCTCAGTACTAGAAGTTCACTATTCTAAAAAAAATGAAGTTCACTATTCTAAAAAAAATCCTTTACTCTGGGGAATCCATCACAATCAATCTTATATAACTTAGACCACGATTCTTTCACACCGTAATCTTTTATCATTCAAACATTGCACCTTAGAATATTAAACGGCTCACAAAAGTAGTTGATATTAAGGAAGATTCTAGAAGATAAGATTTGTTCCTTGTATATTTAAATATCCTTGTTTCTAGCGTAACTTAGGTAAGATAGAATTGGTTGAGATATTTTAGCAATATCTTATCACATGTAAACCCACATTGTAAAGCTATAAGTATACGCAAACCTGATCAATAAAATTATTCAATTTCATTATTTATGCTGGTCTTATATGATATCAGTTTAGCCCTTCTCTACCGAGATTCTTTTTTTATCCTTCTTTCGCTTAACATGTCGACTAGCTGTACTCCAACCACAGACGTTGTTGGGTCTTCTTCTTCTTCGACCCCATTCTTGGTACCGATCTCAGACCATCACCATCATCCAATCAAACTCACTTCCATCAATTTCCCTTTATGGTGCACACATCTATGCGCCCTCTTGAAATGCCTTTCCTTGATTGGTCATATTGATGGTACCACACCCAAGCCTAACTCCAACCACAGATCCAACTTGCGTACTTCATTGGTTCAAGCATGATCAATTACTCTTGGCGAAAACTCCGGGCTCCGTCTCGACGGATATTCTTACGCTCCTATCCTTTGTCACTACATTAGCTGAGGCCTGGAAGACTCTCACTAGTGCCTTTGCGAGCACCTCCCGGGCGCATGTCATGCATCTTAAAACCACCCTTATAAAGGCAACCATTAAGAACCGATCTATATCAGAGTATGTTAATTACATCAAGAGTGTGACTGATGAACTTGATCTTATTGATACTCCAATTAAAGACGATGACCTGACGTTATATATTGTTAACGGGCTCAGCCCTGAGTACCGTGACATTATGAGTTCAGTTCGAACTCGTGAAACACCGTTTCGCTTTGAGGAACTTCTTGATCGCCTCATTGAACATGAATTGTATCTCAAACATATTGAGTCTTATAGCCCCAAATGATTCCATTATTATGGCAAGAGACATAATCAAAGTTTTCCTCTTCAACTCCTCTAGCAACACTATTTCATCGAAAACCTCATCACCAACATGGAATGTCAAAATCGAATTACGATCATTTCCATACTCAACGACAGTCCAATGCAAAAAACCCTTAAACAAAGAGGAATTATAGGTATGTCCATGATTAGGATGAACCATGCAAGCATCAATTCCACCGCTCAGCTTTCGCCACCTCCGTGTGCCGAGGGTGAAAATCTCAGCTCCAATAGGTTTTAGTTTCTTGTAGTAAACAAGCCGCACAACCTTGTAAACATTTCTTGAAACTCCAAATCCTAGCACAACACGATAGGCTTCGTTCCCATTGATGAGGGATTGAGGTAAAACCACATATTTTCTAATAGAATGATTCCATACTATTACAAGTGGCGTAGGATGTAAGCATTTATGAGAGAAACACAATGAGGGATTGGGGTAAAACCACATATTTTCTAATAGAAGGATTCCATCGCAAGATCTTGTAGGGGATTTAGTTAATTATACACTTGTGCATATAAATTCATTTTGTGAAATAGGTTACCATAGATCTTGTAGGGGATTTATTGTAAGTGTTGGAATTTTACTTTAATTTGATTAATTTTGATCTGACGGCTGGATTTGATAGATTCATTTACGTATTTCTGTCTTTTATTTAGTTAATTTTTTTTATTTAATTATGTTCATTAGCTTTTGTTAGGTTAGTGTTTTAAGGGGGCGTGAGGGATTTATTCGTATAGTTAATGGGGTCTTGACTTCGGGTCTCATTGTGATTTCATTGAGCAAAGGCTACTTCAACATCAGTATTAGCTCTCAAATGGATAGGAACCGTATTTTCAGACGACGCTCGTGGCAGCTGAACTTAGGGGTTGTTTACCTTCAGAGATGGGTACTAGACTTCAACCCGAACAACATATGTTCCAGCTTGGGTCAAGTTTGGGTTAGGCTTGCTGACCTTCCTATGGAATACTGAGATCCGATTGCTTTGGAGGCATTGGCCTCATCTTTGGGTACCTTGATCAAGATCGACGACAGAACTCTAAAGCGTGCCATGGGGCACTATACTCGTTTGTTGATTGAGATCAATATGCAAAAGGCCACTCAGGACCATATTATGTACCAACGTGCGGGTCATTGCTCGTTTACTGCAGTCTTCTATGAGAAGCTCCCAGAGTTTTGCACACATTGCCACATTATTGGACACTCTCTGGTTGTCTGCAGGAAGTCAATGGGGGAGGGACATGGTCGTCAGGATCGTGAGGGACAAGGTCACCAGGCACAGAAGGATCAGGATCGTCAGGGTCACTAGAGGAGGAGAGGTCGTCGTCGTACTCGGGCTCGCCGCCGCCAAGGCTCTCTTTCCCCTAAAGGCACTATTGACTAGGGGTGTGCACCGGTCCAAAACCGGACCGGGACCAGAATCTTCACTATTGCATGGACCGGAGACTGGACCGATTTGGGCCGGATTTTTTTTTTTAAAAGTTTATTTTCAAGTTTATGGAAACAATACAAATATTGATGAATTTGTGTATGAAAAACAAAGTGTTGCTCTTTATTTTAAATCAATCTACGCCAATGTGAATTTTCTTTATATTATTATTAATGATATTTTGACCCTAAAAATAAATTAAATATGTTCGTTAAATTATATATTTGAAAAAATGTAATAGATCTCAACAATTTTACCTCACATCTTCACCAATTACTTGATTTTGAAAAATAAGTGAGAGTGTATTAGTAAGAAAATATAAAAAAAAAAAAATTAAACAAAGAGGAATTATAGGTATGTCCATGATTAGGATGAACCATGCAAGCATCAATTCCACCGCTCAGCTTTCGCCACCTCCGTGTGCCGAGGGTGAAAATCTCAGCTCCAATAGGTTTTAGTTTCTTGTAGTAAACAAGCCGCACAACCTTGTAAACATTTCTTGAAACTCCAAATCCTAGCACAACACGATAGGCTTCGTTCCCATTGATGAGGGATTGAGGTAAAACCACATATTTTCTAATAGAATGATTCCATACTATTACAAGTGGCGTAGGATGTAAGCATTTATGAGAGAAACACAATGAGGGATTGGGGTAAAACCACATATTTTCTAATAGAAGGATTCCATCGCAAGATCTTGTAGGGGATTTAGTTAATTATACACTTGTGCATATAAATTCATTTTGTGAAATAGGTTACCATAGATCTTGTAGGGGATTTATTGTAAGTGTTGGAATTTTACTTTAATTTGATTAATTTTGATCTGACGGCTGGATTTGATAGATTCATTTACGTATTTCTGTCTTTTATTTAGTTAATTTTTTTTATTTAATTATGTTCATTAGCTTTTGTTAGGTTAGTGTTTTAAGGGGGCGTGAGGGATTTATTCGTATAGTTAATGGGGTCTTGACTTCGGGTCTCATTGTGATTTCATTGAGCAAAGGCTACTTCAACATCAGTATTAGCTCTGAAATGGATAGGAACCGTATTTTCAGACGACGCTCGTGGCAGCTGAACTTAGGGGTTGTTTACCTTCAGAGATGGGTACTAGACTTCAACCCGAACAACATATGTTCCAGCTTGGGTCAAGTTTGGGTTAGGCTTGCTGACCTTCCTATGGAATACTGAGATCCGATTGCTTTGGAGGCATTGGCCTCATCTTTGGGTACCTTGATCAAGATCGACGACAGAACTCTAAAGCGTGCCATGGGGCACTATACTCGTTTGTTGATTGAGATCAATATGCAAAAGGCCACTCAGGACCATATTATGTACCAACGTGCGGGTCATTGCTCGTTTACTGCAGTCTTCTATGAGAAGCTCCCAGAGTTTTGCACACATTGCCACATTATTGGACACTCTCTGGTTGTCTGCAGGAAGTCAATGGGGGAGGGACATGGTCGTCAGGATCGTGAGGGACAAGGTCACCAGGCACAGAAGGATCAGGATCGTCAGGGTCACTAGAGGAGGAGAGGTCGTCGTCGTACTCGGGCTCGCCGCCGCCAAGGCTCTCTTTCCCCTACAGGCACTATTGACTAGGGGTGTGCACCGGTCCAAAACCGGACCGGGACCGGTTTGGACCGGGACCAGAATCTTCACTATTGCATGGACCGGAGACTGGACCGATTTGGGCCGGATTTTTTTTTTTAAAAGTTTATTTTCAAGTTTATGGAAACAATACAAATATTGATGAATTTGTGTATGAAAAACAAAGTGTTGCTCTTTATTTTAAATCAATATACGCCAATGTGAATTTTCTTTATATTATTATTAATGATATTTTGACCCTAAAAATAAATTAAATATGTTCGTTAAATTATATATTTGAAAAAATGTAATAGATCTCAACAATTTTACCTCACATCTTCACCAATTACTTGATTTTGAAAAATAAGTGAGAGTGTATTAGTAAGAAAATATAAAATAAAAAATTAAAAAATTCCGGTCCAAACCGGACCGGAAAATTCCGGTCTTCGACCGGACCGGAAAACTGGAATCTAAAATTTGAAGGACCGGAGACCGGACCGGAAACTACCGGTCCGGCCCGGGTCCGGTCTTTTTTTGTGCACTCCTACTATTGACCCCACTTCCGCTCTAGTTACCACTACCCCGCCTCCGGAGGCCCACTTGAAAGGGGAGGCCCACTTGGGAAAGAAGGACTGTGCAACAGAGGATCAGCAAGATCTGACTATGGGGACTACCTACTCAGTTTTGTTGGAAAACGCTTTTGGGGCGCTCTCAGAGGAGAACTTAGACACGTCACTTATCAATAACCGAGCCTCTAAAGAACAATTGATGTTGGAGGATGTTTTACAGGATGAAGGGGGTCACCCGAACCCTACTGGGGTGTCACCTCCACGTATCAGCCTTTCACATAGAAGGCTCCACCTTTGGCCATGACAGCTGGGAAGGCCACCACTAGAGCGAAGGGTTCCACCACCACTAGGGTGCTCTTCCAGCCGAAGCGTACTATTAAAAATACTAGTGAGCCTCTCGTCCACCTCCTAGAACGGGCAATAATGACTTCACAAATGCTTTTACGGTTGATCATTTTGATGAGCTGAACAGAGGACGAAGTGCTCCAAATTATGCTCCCTCAGGTATACAACCAATGAGTCACTTTGACTGAGCTTGCGGGTGTTGTCCAACACACCAGGCGTCTGTCTAGGAAGGGCCAGCCTCAGCAGCTGCCGGATGGCTCAGCCGGGTCTAGCACTTCAGAGTTCATGCAGGTGTCCCTTCACGACCATTGGTCGGATATGCTGGATGACGCGGATAGAGAGTGTTTTATGGAACACTTCTATTTGACTTACTTTCACTATTCTACTTTACAATTTGTTATTTAGAGGAATGTACTTTTTTTCTTGACATCGAGTTTTGTCCCTAAGGTGGGTTTTCTCAGGCATGGTTTTAATGACACTTCAGCCTCGGGCTCAACTTGTGAGCTTATGGTTTAAATTTTTTTTTTCTTTTATTCCATACCTTTTTATTGATCGTATAATTAATTATTTTCTGTTAGACGTGTTGGTGAATTGGTTTAGTGTAGAGAAAATTTCATTTTACGTCCTGTAACTTAGGCCTAATCCAGAATATATCCTTTAAGTTTTCACATTTTCAATTTACGTCCTAGGGTGTCCAATTTACATCCTTTTCGGTCCAATTTACGTCCTTTCCACCGAAAAATTGGAAATCCGGTAAAATAGTCCAATTTACATCCTTTATGTTTGAAAATTATAAATTAATAATTAAAAAATTCTGAAAATATCATTAAAAATTAAAAAATCTCATTAAAAACTTATAAATGGTGTAAAATAAATATAAAAAATCTAAAAAAATTATAAATTCTACAATTCAAAAAATCTGAAAATGTGTAAATTTTATTTTTTTTTCTTCTAAAAACTAATAAAAATAAAAAAATCTATAATTTCTACCATTCAAAAAATCTGAAAATGTGTAAATTTAATTTTTTTTTTTCTAAAAGCTCATAAAAATAAAAATAAAACTATAAATTAAAATTTAAAAAATGTTTAAAATTAAAAATTGCACAATTTTAAAAATATCTTGAAAATGAATTTGGGACGGTTCCAAAATCGATCAAGGTGTGGAACTTCCACTCAACCTCGACGGTGAGTTGGAAAATCTCGTGGGATCCAAAATTTTTAGGAGTTCGAGCAAAACTTTAATGACAGACGAGTATGAATCAAGTTTTATTTTTAATGAAATGTTAATAATTTTTATTATTCTTATTAGATTTTTAGAATTAGTAATTTTTCATCTACACATTTTTAATAAATTAATGAGATTTTTTTTAGTTTTTAGAAATTTCAATGAGATTTTGAATTTCTTAATTTTTAAATTACTCATTTTCCATTCTTTGAATTGTAGAATTTTTTATTTTTTGTATTTTCAAAATTTTAGAATTTTTTATTTTTCTTTTACACATTTTATAATTTGTAATGATATTTTTCTAAATTTTATTGATATATTTTGAATTTGATTTACACATTTTATATTTTTTAATTTTAAGGAGATTTTTGGATTTTTAATGATATTTTAGATTTTTTAAATCTTTAATGGGATTTTTAGAAAATTTTAATTATTAAATTTTAATTTTCAAAATTAAAGAATGTAAATTGGACTATTTGGCCGGAATTCCAATTTATTCCTCACATTCCGGTGAGTTTTAAAAAATTTCGGCGGAAAGGACGTAAATTGGACCAAAAAGGATGACAATCGAAAAAGTAAAAACATAAAGGATATAAATTGGATTAGGCCTAAGCTACAGGACGTAAAATGAAATTTTCTCGTTTAGTGTACGTATTTACACATGTTAGATTAGGATTTTTAAAATTAAGTAAAGCTTTACCAGAGTTTCTGACTTTATAAACTAGAATTAGAAAATGCATGTTGATGTGTGTGATCATTTAATTACTTATTCTATTCTATTTAGTTTTGATAAGCCTGCCCTCACTGATTAGTCATCAATTGAATTCTTAGCGCAACTCGCACGTACTTTAAACTTTGATTGTGTTTGAATCTTAGTTGAGTTTAATTAAATTGGATTTTATATTTCAAAAGCTTCCTTTACTTTTTATACTCAAAGTTAAATTAATTATCTTTTTTTCATTAAATTCTCTTCAAATTACGACTTTTATTTATGAAACATTGGGCACGAGTGCACGACAAAATCATAACAAATATAAGGTTTCATGATTATATTCGGTTTAATTATCACCCCCTTTCACTTAATTGCAATTTAATCTAAACTTTTGAATAATTGTGACGTTTCAAGATTTGATCGAAATAAAAAACAATGTTATTTCATTAAGGAGGTGTTACATTAGATAGTCATATTAGATTTGAACACAAATAAGACTATCAAGAAATTTAAATTGCAACAATATCAAAAAGTGGTGATTTAATTTACAATTATTCAAAAATTTAGATTAAATTGCAATTAAGTGAAAGGTGGTGATTTAATTTGCAATTAATCTATTATATTCAGATATTCAGAACACATCTCAAACGTATCCGCTAGTATTTTTTTAGTCTATTATTATGGAAAAGTAGGCCATCAGATTTTTTTTTTTTTTTTTTAGAGAAACACTACAATAAAATTGATTTTTAGACCGACCAAATTACTCTCTCCGGTTCTATTTAGATTGAACATTTACAGTTTACACGTATTTTAATGTACGTAAGAGTTGTTTATTATTATTAAATAACATAAAATAGAGTGTATATATGAAGTAATTTTAAGATGTTTGAAATGCGTAAAATGAATATTAAAGTGTTTTGTTGCTAAATAAGGAAATGTTAGATGGAAAGTAGGGTTGGCAATGGGACGGGTAAAAATCCGGACCCGCATGAAACCGACCCGCACGAGGCGGGTAAATACCCAGTCAAACGGGTTTCGGGGCGGGTAAATACCCGGTCAACGAATACCCGCCGGGTATGGGACGGGTAATGGGATTGTATATACCCGACCGAACCCGACCCGCATATATATAATAATTAAAATATATATATAATATAATATATATATATATTAGTATAATAAATATATATTAAAAAAACTTTCTAAATTCTAATTGTAAGGTTTACACAATAACAGAACATACACACACTGCTTTCTGCCTTTCTAATTCGAGGAAGAAGACGTAGGTGAAGAATTATCTATCAACAAGTGTTGAGAATTGAGATATTAATTGTGTTATGCATTTGATTTTGTTAGGTTAATTTTGCATTGAACAATATGTATGTTTTTTTAAGATTTTATGTTCTATTTAATGTTGGAATTGATGTTTTATTGTGATTTTAAGAGTATATTTTAAATGTGCTATTTTATTTAAATAACAGTTCTTTTTTATTAAAAAAAAAAAAATATATATATATATATATATATGGCGGGGCGGAACGGGGCGGGTTTTGGCTGGTTTTGAGGCGGGGCGGGTAACGGGTATAAATATTTTTGGCGGGGCGGGTCCTGGGACAGGCCATACCCACCCCGTTGCCAACCCTAATGGAAAGTGATGAGTTAATTTCTGAGTTATGCATGAAATATATAGATATAGTAACATTCTAGGTGTTCCTCCCTTTTGTTATGTTAACTAGTTTTTGACCGTGCGATGCACGGGTCTAATTTTTATTATTTTTATTATTTGTGAAAGAATATGTGAATGCTCTTTTATATACGGAGTATATTTTTTGCTACCATTGTTTTTAAAATTTATTTGCTTTAAATAGAATATTCAACTATTTATACAAAATTCAATAAATTTCAAGTACAGTTAAAGAAATTTTAATATTGGACCCCATATTAAACAAATTCAAAATAATGCGTAGTACATACCAAATCGAATGATTGAAACAAATATCTAATCTTAATTTACAGAAATCTATATCGAATGTACAATAGATTATAAAAAACAAAAAGCAAAAACAAATGGAATTAAAATTACAGTCATTTGCTCTACTTTTTTATCTCTAAAACTCACCCTCCCATTTTCCTTGTAACAAAACTACCATCCACACACCCCATATCTCTCTACACATACATGTAATGCAACAAAACTACCATCCCCATACCTCCATCTTTCTGAATTGTTTCAATATTGCTTGAATTGTTTTAGAGTTGTAGAGCCACAATAATACTGACGTTTTTTCACAATTAGAAGGCATACAAAAAGAATATCAAGCATCTTTTGTGATTAATATAATTAAAAATGAAACGGTTTCTGCAATTAATACAATTAAGAATTATTTTATATTGGAACTCTTCGTTGTCCACAATAAAATGACATGTACGTATCTCAAATTTAACATGTATCAAAATAATAGTTGTCTCAAATAAAACATGGTGACATGTTGAATAGTCTCAAATGATACATGACGAAAGACGGAAGACTCTCAAATGACACATGTCTATAATTTTATTTTTTTTATAATTCATAGATATATCATCAATTTTATTGATTTTGCCTTTCCATTGCCTTAAAAAGAAAATCATATTGAAATTAGCGGTTGATTTCATAACTCAAACATGTTCTTGTCTTTATCGCAAACTGATTCACAAAATGAGGTAAGAAATGCGGAAACATTAAATAGCCCAAATTTGAATTGAATTGAACCCTAATTGGTGGAGGCATTTGTTGTCCTTGACAAAATTATTTGTATTTCATTTTGGACTATTCAATTTAGAGATATTTGATAAACTCCTTAAACAATGTGGAAACCTTTGTTTTCCTCACCAAAATCATTCACCCCACCGTCAAAGAGTCTAGCAATATTCATGGTCTTTCCTTCATAATCAATCTTGCTTCTTGGTAAAATGTCTTTCGAATTTGATGCTCTTGTTTCATTTTCATTTAATCAAAAAAAAAAAAAAAAAACTTATATACAAAATAACAACCAGATTTACCCCCACAAAACTGTTATACATAGAGAAATATGCAACTCAAAATGAATCATTAAATAGTGTCAAAATAACAATAACTGAATCGATCGTCGATGGCCAGTACCGGTACCATCCTAATAGCCGCATGAGATTTAAAAAGGCTCATCTAGAAAATACAACATAAATAAAGCATTTACATAAAAAAATTGTATTGCCTAAAAATTAATACAATATGTTAGACATCAATACTAAATGATCCATCAACTTACCTTCCTAGGAGTAATAAATTAATAAATTGTTGAGTGAAATCATTCCATGGCCTTCTGAAAATATACATAAGCCAACAACATTTTTTTAAAATCCATATACATGACATAACTTTTTTCATTAACCATTCCATATCTTACCACAATAATCAGAGTCTCCAATTTCATCTTACACTCCTTACAATTTTAGATAGCTCCAAAATGAATATTCAGAAAACTACAATGAACAGGAGGTTCAATAAAGGATAAGCAAAATGATAAAAGATTTGTCACTTGACATAAAACAACAGTACCCAATCACCCACAATATGTCAAAAAGCCTATTGAATCAACCATTAACATACCTTTGCTAGCATTACTCTGCTCTGTCTCTCTATAAGATTTATGCTTCTCTTCGTGATCGCAATGAGATTTGCGTTTAAAGAGGTGTGGGAAGAGAAAGGGACATTTGCGTTTAAAGAGGTGTGGGAAGAGAAAGGGGTGTTTCAAATTTATTTCACTTAAAAGATGTACCGTTTGAAAGAAAAAAAACGTACAATTTTAATTTGTTTTACACGTGGCATAAGGGGGAGATATCTAAAATGCACACGTGTCGAGTCCTGGAGAGTCACAATCCTCCTTTTCTATATATAGATTAGAAATTAGAGGATCGGCTAGTTTGGAAAATAAACATTTTTTTTAATATGATGAGTAAGAATAATTTAATGTGCACCCAAAATAATTAATGACGCACACAAAACTGTACGGAATCGTCAAAACTGGCAAAGGCAATAAAATTTGCGATGGGAACAAAACCGTTAGAAATTGCGACGAAATTTACAAGAATGAAATTCCCGTCTAAGCCAAAACGACGGCATTTTTTTTGTAAATTTGTTGCAAATAATTTTTTTTTTGCAATGACATCAAACCGTCACAAATCAACCCGTTTCCAAGAAGCCTCGTCTGCAGCCCTATTAAATTGATTTGTCTAATTTGCGACGGTAATTGCCATCGTAAATTTTAATTTTTAGTTTATGACGACATTTTCCGTTGCAAATCGTCGTGATTGCGACAAAATTTATGACTGTCACAGATATTTGTACTTGAAACAACAGAAACCCTTATCTTCCATTTCACCCAAAAATCAATTTTCAGTACACATTACTCCCTCCTAATGTGTAAAGTCGACGATAAAGCTTGTTTTAAAATGTTTGTTGCTAACAAAGTTACTCTACCTTTATTTCGCACACCACCTTTGATTCCATAGTACATTTTTCGTAATTTTACTGTTTAAAAATAATGCTTTAGTGTAATTTTATGGTTAGTTATATATATTTGACTTGTGGGTTGAATATATGGTTTGATGAGTTGGTATTTATAATATTGCAAATACAATTTGGATATAACAATATACAATTGAAACTCTGTCCAATTTTTTAATATGGTAAGGGTTTACTCTTATTTTCAGCCTATTTTTTAATTTTTTTATTAATAAAAAATTGTATTTGTTTGTATTTTTTTATTAATTAAAAAAAATGATAAGAGTTTCCTTTGTTTCGCATTTTTTAGAGTTCCCTTTTTCTCGCTTATTTTAGTTAGCTTTTCCTTTTTTTAGTTTTTTTTTTGTTAATTAAAATTTGTGTTTTTATTTTTATTTATCTTTTGTTAATTAAAAAATTGAACCACAATATTTATATAAGTTCCTATAACTAAAAAGTGAAAGACAATATTTATGAAAAAAAGTGAAAGACAATATTTATGAAAAAAAGTGAAAGAAAATATTTATGAAACATGCAAGTCAATATCTCTTGAAGAGGGCATCACAATATTAATGAGAAATGTAAGTCAATATAACTAAAAAATGCAACACAATATTACTGAAACATGCAAATCAGTATATGATTAGTGTAAAAATTGTTTGAAATTCATGTGTTTACTTTGCATAATTTTGAGGATTTTGTTGCATTATTCACACTAAATTGACTAATTGTACTTAAAATGAGAAATGTATGTGTTTTGCTCTTTTTTTTAGGTAAGTTGAACTTAATTGGAAGCAAAATACGTGTCTGAGAATTCATGAAGTTAAGAAGATAATTGCACCATTGGATGCGTCTCGAAAAAATGAGTGAAATGAAAAAAAGAATCAAGTCAATCGGAGGTCGGAAGCTCAAGATATGATCGAAACGATAAAATGCAGAATTGTAGTAGAATCCACTCGGGCAGTCGAGTCAACCCACTCAGTTGACCGAGTGAAATTTGCTTCCAGAGCATTTTCTGGACATCCATCTCACTCGGTTGACCATTTGAGGTCCCTCGGTCGACCATTTGAATTTGTTTCTGCGCGGAAATTCGAGAATTTTGAAGAATTTCAAGGGCCTAAGTGCAAATCTCGTCTCAAACACTCTTTCAAGCTATAAATACCTCACCAAATCAGATTATTGGGAGGCTTGGCCTCACTTTCACACACTCAAACCCTAGATTACTCTCTTAGGTAGATTTTTACATATTTTGCAAGTTTAATTCCATAGATTAGTTTCAAATTTAGTATTTAGGTTGAGTTCTTGAAGATTTTGGCTACATTCACTTGTAATATTCTAGATTGTTGAAGAATCATCAAGGTGACTTCCTCCCAAACTCTATTTTGTTATATTATTGATATTTTTATGTCTTTTTCTAGTTCTCTTGTTGTTTTAGCCATGAGTGTTTCATCAAACACCATGGACTAAGTTTTTTATGTTTTGGGTGTTTGAAACCATGTGAATATTGAGTGTTGGAATTGTTTATACTTTGATTATTGTTGATATTTGGATTATTGCTTCTCTTATTGGGGTTTATTGGTGCTATATGTATTAGCTTCTATTAATCCGTATTTTGAGGCATGTTTAGCGTAGACGAGAGTTACATGAACATGTTTAAATTTATGGTGTGAGTTGTTGGTATACAAATGTGTTTATTATACTTTTAATTCGTCGAGAGAGAGTTAATCGTATTAGAACCCCCATTAGGAGACATTAATTACTTGAATGGTTATTTGGGTAGTTGATGAGGATTAGGAAGATGTCTTATTACCGGTTTTGGGAACACCTTAGACGTAAGGCTATAGTACCCGAAGGGAAACGATTTTCATCCTAACATATTGATGCTCTTAGCAAATCCAAATTGAAGCATAAACACGGTATAAACAATCCCACTCGATTTCACTAGGTAGAGAACACCCGAAGCATTCCCACACTTGCACTTCTTCGAATCTAGTTCGTAGTTGTTATTTGATTTTACTTGTCATTTTCTTGTTTTGTTGATTTAGTTGTTGAATTACTTGTTAGCCTTTAGATTGTGTTTAGTTTAATTTATTGTCTTTAGATTATTGTTTAGCTTTAGTTTTGCATCTAACTCCCGAAACCGTAGTTACATTAGTTATGACGACGTACAACTCTAGGGATCCATTGCACTAGCCCACCTCTCATGGTTCGATACTACTTGGTCGAAATACTTATGTGTATACTACTACGATCTCTTATTCTTGAGGGGAAGTAGTTAGTCAAAATATTTGCCTAAAATTCGTTCAAGTCAATGACCGCTATCGGGGAGGTGACGTAGTGTTATAAGTGGGACTTAGAGTTAGTTGAGTACTAGTGTTAGCTACATTACTTGCTTTATTTTATTTTCTTTTTATTTTGAGAAATTTGATACTTGGATATTTTGTAGGTGTGCACTAAATTAACTAGATGGATGGATATAATCAATACCCGTGGAATCATTGTTATGATCAAAATGGTATGGTTTATCCTCCACAAAATGAAGCAATTGACTATGATAATTGGAGGAACATTGATTATAACTATCATATGCAACAAGTTCCCTCCTATTATCAAGATTTGAGGAATGAAGAAGCATCACCTCCTCATACTCAAGGATATTATCCTTCACCTCTATGTCAATACCCATATCCTCCCCCACCACTTCAAGAGATATATTGTCCCCCTCCTCTTCCACCTATAGAGGAACCTCGCCAACTACATTATCAAGACTCGAGAGAAATTGACAGTTGGCCCGTTCTTCTAGAAAAGTTCAAGAATTGCATGGGGTATGATTTTTTGGAAGAATACGATGAACACAATCAAGACTCGAGAGAAATTGATAGTTGACCTACTCTTCTAGAAAAATTCAAGAACTGCATGGGATATGATTTTTTGGAAAAAGATGATCCACACAATGGATTTGAATTTCATGGAGCCTTGGAAGGAAATTACTATGATAGTGAGAGGAGCTTTGAGTACGATCATCAAATGCAACAAACTCCCTCTCATTATCAATATCAAGAGTGGAAAAGCAATGAGGGTAGGGCTACTAACGAAGAGCTCATTGCACATGATGGAGAGAATGGATGCAAATGATAAGAGAATGGAAGAAAGTGAGAATCAACTCAAGCCAATTGAGGATGAGATTGAAGATGCCAAACTTTTTGACAAAAGAGATAAAGAGGAATGTCCCTTGATGGACACGAGGAAAAAAGAACAAGAAGATTTAGAAGCATTAAAAGACGAGTTGAAGAGCGAAATGGGCATTCCTAAACCTTTAAACTCTTCAAGTAACTATTTCTTTGATATTGATGCTCCTATTGATTTCATTTTACCTCTTAATCACTTTGATCCAAAGAAGGAAGTTGAGAAGTGTTTGGGCATCCATTGAAAAAAAGAAAAAAAATGGCAAGAGTTGACGATGAAAGAAAAAGAGACAATTGGTTGGCCTACTATCCATGAGAGCCTCCTTGATTTTGAGGCTAAAAAGATTGAAATACAATGGCAAGGAGGACCAATATCCATGGCCATTTCGATGAAAGGTTTGAACTCGAAAGAGTTACGTCCGGCATAGGACGTTAAACCTAGCGCTAAATAGGAGGCAACCCATTCTTTAATTGCTTTATTTCCATTTCTTTTTTTAGTATTTTTGTGCTTTGATCTTTTTTGTGGAGTTTTGCTTTGTAGGTTGAGTGTTGTGTTGAGGTTCAAGGATGAAAGTCGAGCATTGGTAAAATTCAAAGATATGGTGCTTCGGTGCTAAAAGGTTCAAGGGACAAACGATTGTGGTGGCTTGCATATTCTGGGCGAGCTCACTCAATGGATATTTTCCTAGGTAACACACTTAACCCCAAACTTTGCATTCAACTAGATAGCTTCATTTAAGTTTGGGGTTTAATTTCATTTTTATTGCACCGTTTGTTTTAATGTTTTAAGCTTTGGAGGATGAAATATCTTGTGGATTGTTGGTGTTTGATGCTTAATTGATGGTGATTGTTGATTTTTGAAGTTTGGTTGAGTTAGTTGGTATGGATTGATACTTGTTTGTTCATTTGCTTATGTGAATAATCTTACTTGGTTTAGTGCTCTCAATTCATAATTAGAAAATCCCGTGAGCTTTAGAGCTTTTAGACTTTCATATATTATGGTCTAATTTCCTTCACGTGAGTATCATTAATGCTTGTGTGCTCTAGAACTTGCCAATTGTCTTGTTTGAAGTTACTATATATTGGTGTGAGATCTTTGGAAGTGATATAAGGCCATCTTTGTATTGAATAGTCACTTGGCCAAATTTTCCATACCAAATGAAATTTTTCGTAGTTAGCCACTTTGAGCCTATTGACCTATATTTTTTTTTTGGCAACCTACAAATTTAGCCTATTTGTCTATCTTTTGTGAGCCTAAATTTTCCCTATGAACTAGTGGAGCTTGAATGTTGACAAATGTGGTTAAACTGAGGTGAAATGTGAATTTAGTGGATTTGTTTGGTTGAAAAGTGAAAAGATTGAAAAAAAAAAAAAAAGAGAAAAAAGATGAATTGTGAGTTGTGATCAGTTGTACATGAAAAAGATTGAGTTGATGAAAAACATAGAAAAAGAAAACTCTCGTGTACAAATATTTGGTAGAGCTTGAAGATCAAAAGTGCTAAAAAAGTTTTGGTGATGAAAAATGTGCTTAAAGGAGTGAACAAATGAATTATGGGAGTTTGGAATTTAGTTACAATCGGCCAATTGCAATTTTCCTCTTGAGATTTAGAGACGTTTCTAGACGTCTTTACTCTTCGCTCCACTAGTTTACGAGTCGCTTTATCCAAACTTTCCTCACCTTAACCAAAAAGCCTACATTACAACCAAATGTGAAGTCCTTATTGATTCATTGATTGAACACTTTCATGTGGTGGAGAACTTAGACATTTGGCAAGCATATGGTGGTGCACTTGTGTGATTTGATGTTGAGAGCATACATTTCCTTGATATACACTTTGAGTGATGAGAGATACACTTACTTGTGAGGAAATTGTGAATTGAGCACTTAATCTTGCATTGATTTGAGCATAACTTGTGAACTTGTGTTGTGGATTTTTGTACCTCTTGGCTTGACTAGATTGAGGAAAGTTGACAATCACTCATTCAATTTTGTTTGAATTTCTTCGCAATCCTCCCACTTGTTCTATATTTCTTTCGTTGCTCGGGGACGAGCAACACTTTAAGTTTGGGGGGGTTAATTAGTGTGAAAATTGCTTGAAATTCATGTGTTAATTTTGCATAATTTTGAGGATTTTATTGCATTATTCACACTAAATTGACTAATTGCACTTGAAATGAGAAAGGTATGTGTTTTGCTATTTTTTTAGGTAAATTGAACTTAATTGGAAGCAAAATACGTGTCTGAGAATTCATGAATTTAAGAAGATAATTTCACCATTGAGTGCGTCTCGAAAAAATGAGTGAAATGAAAAAAAGAATCAAGTCAATCGGAGGTCGAAAACTCAAGATATGATCGAAACGATAAAATGCAGAATTGTAGCAGAATCCACTCGGGCAGCCGAGTCAATCCACTCGGTTGACCGAGTGAAATCTTCTTCCAGAGCATTTTCTGGACTTCCATCTCACTCGATTGACCGTTTGAGGTCCCTCGGTCGACCGTTTGAACTTGTTTCTGCGCGGAAATTCGAGAATTTTAAAGGATTTCAAGGGCCTAAGTGCAAATCTCGTCTCAAACACTCTTCCAAGCTATAAATACCTCCCCAAATCAGATTATTGGAGGCTTGGCCTCACTTTCACACACTCAAACCCTAGATTACTCTCTTAGGTAGATTTTTACATATTTTGCAAGTTTAATTCCATAGATTAGTTTCAAATTTAGTATTTAGGTTGAGTTCTTGAAGATTTTGGCTACATTCACTTGTAGGAGTAATATTTTAGATTGTTGAAGAATCATCAAGGTGATTTCCACTCAAACTCTATTTTATTATATTATTGATATTTTTATGTCTTTCTCTAATTCTCTTGTTGTTTTAGCCATGAGTGTTTCATCAAACACCATAGACTAAGTTTTTTATGTTTTGGGTGTTTGAAACCATGTGAATATTGAGTGTTGGAATTGTTTATGCTTTGATTATTTGTTGATATTTGGATTATTGCTTCTCTTATTGGGTTTTATTGGTGCTTTATGTATTAGCGTCTATTAATCCATATTTTGAGGCATGTTTGGCGTAGACGAGAGTTACATGAACATGTTTAAATTTATGGTGTGAGTTGTTGGTATACAATTGTGTTTATTATACTTTTAATTCGTCGAGAGAGAGTTAATCGTATTAGAACCCCCATTAGGAGACATTAATTACTTGAATGGTTATTTGGGTAGTTGATGAGGATTAGGAAGATGTCTTATTATCGGGTTTGGGAACACCTTAGACGTAAGGCTATAGTACCCGAAGGGAAACGATTTTCATCCTAGCATTTTGATGCTCTTAGCAAATCCAAATTGAAGCATAAACACGGTATAAACAATCCCACTCGATTTCACTAGGTAGAGAACACCCGAAGCATTCCCACACTTGCACTTCTTCGAATCTAGTTCGTAGTTGTTATTTGATTTTACTTGTCATTTTCTTGTTTTGTTGATTTAGTTGTTGAATTACTTGTTAGCCTCTAGATTGTGTTTAGTTTAATTTATTGTCTTTAGATTATTGTTTAGTTTTAGTTTTGCTTCCAACTCCCGAAACCGTAGTTACATTAGTTATGACGACGTACAACTCTAGGGATCCATTGCACTAGCCCACCTCTCATGGTTCGATACTACTTGGTCGAAATACTTACGTGCATACTACTACTATCCCTTATGCTTAAGGGGAAGTAGTTAGTCAAAATATATGCCTAAAATTCGTTCAAGTCAGTATACTTAAAAAGTGCATCACAATATTAATGAAAAGTGTAAGTCACTATAATTGAAAAGTGTAAGTTCCTATAACTAAAAAGTGCAACACAATATTATCAAAAAGTGCAAGTTGGTATAACTGAAAAATGCAACACAATATTAATGAAAATGGTAACTCATTATAACTGAAAAGTGTAACACAATATTAATAAAAAGTGTAAGTTGGTATAACTGAATAATGCAACACAATATTAATGAAAAGTGTAACTCATTATAATTGAAAAGTGCAACACAATATTAATGAAAAATGTAAGTCGATATAAGTTTATAACTAAAAGTGTAAGTTCTTATGGCTAGTCTTGTGTGAAATATTGCATATATATATGCATTTCAGCCATTCACACTCACATTCTTTATAATTACACCCACTGTCAGTTCAATTCACAACCATATTTTTTATAAATACACCCACTAGCAGAAATTGTACTTATTCGTCTTCTCCGAGCAGTTTTCGGCCACCCCAGGCCGCGACCGAACGCTGTAATTTACGACGACCTTAATTTTTATATATTTTCTATTTTTTTAAATATTCTTTAATAATTATTATGGATCAAGGTTATTTTATATTACTATATGCAATAATATATGTTATAATTTTGAGTTACTTAATCAATAAAATTTTAGAAAAAAAATACTACATAAAAGAATCGGTATTACTATATAAAAAATTATATGTTACTACATACTACAGTTTGAATTACACATTGAATTTGCGTTTGTTACTATATGTAACTTTATCAAATGATTTGCATTACAACATTCTTATTGTGTTTACTACATGCGATAATATATGTTACTACGTATTATATTGTGAGTTACTACATTAACAAAAACACTAGAAAAAAACGTGTAACTAAATAAAAGAATTTGTATTATTATATAAAATAGTTTGTGTTATTACTACATAAAATAATGTGTGTTACTACATATTACAATTTGAATTACTACATTTAATATCCCGTGTTCGGCAATAAAATAAAAGATAAAAAAATCACAGAAACTAGTAAAATAAACGGGGTAAAATTTTTGGTTAAAATTAGAACACAAGCGGGCCAGTTGACAAATAAATTAAGAATTAACCCAAATGAATATTAGGTGGCCCAATAATATATATTTTCATCTCATTGACTTAATAAGTCAATATTTTCAGCCCAATTGACTTAATTGGTCAATATTGCATGTATGCAATATTGCATATAAGTTTTTGTGAAGTTCCAACTTAAAAATGTAAGTTCTTATAAGGGGCAATAACAATATAGGTCATTTCACCTAATGTTTTAACAAAAAAAAAAAAATTCTTCTATATAATTACAGAAAAGATCATAATCATATTCAATATGACGATTTTAACCTTGTAATGTAATTAGTTGTATACATTTATTACTCAACTACAAATCGTGGCCGATTTTAAATTTTTATAATCAATCATCGGTAATAGCGCTGAAATCTTATACAAACATACCATATTTCGGACACCTTCCATTATTAAAAAAATTAAAACCCAAATTCCATCTTCTCTCTTTTTCCACGCTGCACATTGATCGGCGGGTTTTCCACCGATTGCATCACAACAAAATTCCACGATCTGCATCAAAGGTATGTCCTTATTCTATTGATTCTAGTGTATATTCCATGTATATTCAAGCTAAAAAACAGTGATTTCTTAAATGTATTTTAGATTTTTTATGAAACCCAACTGCATAATACAAGTTTTCCTAGTTGGGTGTGTACCGAGGAAAGTATGATTGTCGTAGTGAAAAAATACAATTTCGTTTACTTTTTTTTTTGTTTTCCGAATTTTATTTTGGTTGTGTTTGTTCAAGACTGTAAATTTCTGCTTCATATACACTCACTATTTTTTGTTTTATGTTATTTTTTGGTAAGATTCTTTTATATTCAGGTATGACTAGGGACAAGGGGAAAGGAATCTGAATAGAGGAAGAAGAAATGCCAAAAAAAGGCAAGAGGAATAGAAGTAGACAGATAAGAGTGTCATTGAGGACTAACAGAGGTACTTCGAAAACATTTTGACTGATTACTGTTGAAATTAAGATTTAATCGCTTTTATCATAAAAAAAATCGCATTACCAGTAGAAATTGTTTAGTTTGGCCATGGGATCATAGGGTTTCGATTAAATCTATATCTATATAGAAGTGGAGTCGATTTTGACTGAGGATCTGATGCATATCCTGCATATAGTACCATAAACGGTTGCAAGTGCATGACAGGATTGCATTGTGCAGTAGTGGATTACATTTTTTGTCAATATATGTAGTCACTGTCGCATATATTTCTGTTATGGACAATGTAATCCTGTATTATGATTGTATGTTAGCATATATGTGGTGTAGCTCATACAAAATATGTATGTTTGTGTTGAAACTTAATAATATATGAAAAATCTAATTCACTGGATTTGATGTACATCATTTATATCTTTTTAAAACACTAATTGGCAGGTACGGGAGTAAAAGGCGAACGTTTAGATAAAATGGGGGTAAAACATAAAGGCCTGTAACTTTTATTATTAAGCCTTTTTTGGTTATTAATGATGCAATGTATATTTATATTTTGACTGTATGCAGGGAAGCGTGTTTTGGGATATGTTGTTGTCCCGTCAGATTCTGGTAAAATTTATTTGCATAATAGTATTTTATTGTTTACAATTTCGTTATAATGCTAATATGTTTTAGTTCACTCATACAGATTTTGAAAGTGATTTCGAATCAAGTAAATAGAGTAGTGGTTATTCAGAAGAACATTTAGAAGGTAATATTGAAATTAGTGATACTGGGGTTACTGGTTGTTTCGATTATATGAATATTCTTTAACTTTTAAGTGTGTTATGTGATGTACACATCAAGTGAAGGGGAATAATATGAGAGAGGGAGAAAGGATATGAAGCACAAGCGTCTAAGGGCCAAGAACATATTTAGTTTATAAAGATTTTTAGATTACATTTTATGCATTCTATATCTTATTTCTGATTATATAATAGCTGATAACTTTTTGTATACTGAATTTTCCCATGGTTTGTTTTTTTCTAAACAGAAGGTGTACACATTGAGAGAAAGCAGAGTTATTATAGATCGAACATTAGAACAACTTTTACTGAGTTGCAGCCTGTACGGTTTATAGAACTGCATTTTAAGGAGTTGAGGAAAACTCCTTTCTATCTGCTATTAATTTCGTTTCTACGCAATGGAAGTGAAACGATGTTTAACAGCTGTATGAAAATTGAAGATGATATAAGAGACATTGTAAGAATGTTTGACGAAGAGTCAGAGTGCTTTATTGTTGGTTCAAAAGAGCTAAAAATTACAAGAGAAGATGCATAACTGGTATTTGGAATAGTATCAGGTGAGGAGAAGATAAGTTTGAGAGGCGATAATTACACCCATCCAGGTTGGATCCGAAGGTGTTTTAGGGAAGAACTTGTAATGAAACCACCAAACTTCCCTTTATACAGGCCTGTTTTCCTAAATAAGATAAAGGAAATCGTTGAATTAACAGATAATGAGTCTATACAGGATGTATGTAGACTTCTCTGTTGGTACGTCTTGGGCGGTATACTATGCCCTGTCAGGAGTGGGGCCTTATCTTGGTATATGACATTGTATTTGGAAGATTTCAATGGAATGTGCAAATTCGACTGGTCTACATACTTTGTTGTGAATTTGATTAATTGTTTAAAGAGAAGCAGGGATATGAAAGTTGGTGGATGTACAATGCTTTTTGCCTGTAAGTAAAGTTAAACAACTATAATCTCTTTTATGATATTTTATTTCTTATTGACGAATGTTGATCTTGATGTAATATCAGTACTGGTTGTGCGAACACACTTCGCTTGTTCACCCGGTGGACCGGAAGGCTTTTCCAAGGTTTTTAAAGTGGGATCTCAATTAGTTAAATGGGGCTATATTCAATGGACGGTTGCATAGGTACACAAAGGTATAGTAGCCTATAAATTTATGAACGAGGTTTATTGTATTTTCTCAAAAGTAACTTTAAAAGAGGCATAGGTGTGATATTCAAACAACGTTGCAGGTGTACCCTGAACCGTTGACTGCAGAATCGTGGGAGGTGGTGCAATATGATGAACTCGCTGCAGTGAGATCGACTAAAGATAGTCCACCGGTTGAGAGTAATGCAGTGAATATGACAGATGCTCCGGGGAATTCAAGTGGAGCTGCAGCTGGACAAACAAACTCGGAGTCGGTTGGAAGGGGAAAAACAGTTGTTGATGAGTCATCTGTCCGTAGGTTTGAAGTTGGTTCTTCACCAAAGGGTGATACTGCAAATTTTGACAAGGGGCCTTCATTTGACCTGGGTTTTGATAGTTCAATGAGGGATGCCAATGAATTCCAGGACACAGTGATGAAAGTTTGCAGTGATTTGAACAAGACTTTCTTGGACGGTGATAATACTCAGGGTGGGTCTGTGCCAGGGACTATAGGACAAAACGAGGAGGGGAATTTGAATGTTGATTCTGAAAGAACAGGTGAGAAGGATGCCAGTGGCCGTAGAAATGAGGTAGAGGATATGCGTCTTGAAATTAAATTATTGAAAGAACAGTTGCAGAATGAGCGTGTTCGTAATCAGCTAGAAAGAGCTCAGAAAATAGATATTATAAGTCACCTTGAATCTGAGATTGAGCTCCTGAGAAGAGAGGTAGAGATGGTCAGAGGACCAACCCCAACACAACTGTTTGAAGATGAGACAGTAATCAAAGAGATTGATGAAATTGAAAAACAAGCGGTGGAGAAATTTTCTGTGGGGAAGACTGTTTATGATCAATATTTGAAAATTGTTTCTAAGGAGGGACCTTGTAGGGGGAAGAATGCAGTTGAAGCAAATATGACAAATGTTAGATTATGTAAAATGAATGAGAATGTGGATGTTAATGCCGCTGTTATCGCAGATGACATGGTTTTGGATGATAGCGTTTCTAAGGGAAAGACATCCTCGCCTAGTGATCATGTATTAGGTTCGAACTCAGTAGAAAATACTGAGCCTACACCAATCGGTGAGGCTTCTAGGAGTATTAGAACGCCATTGTCAAATATTGGAATCCCTGATGTGACCTCCCCGACTAATGATAATGGGAACGCAGTGAAAAGACATCCTACAGTAAAAATTAAGATTGAGAATAAAAAGAGTGATACGCAATTCATTAGTTCGATGGCTGCGCGTGTGAAGGGCAGGACAAGGGCATTAAGCAGGAAACCAGTTCAGATGTCTCCACAGCCTCTTACTCAAGATCTGATGAAAGTACATGAAATAGATGACAGTGATGGAGATGATGTAAAAGTTGCTGCAGAAAAGAAGAATGTGAAACGGTCTGTGAAGAACCCTTTTGTTAATCGTCTTGGAACAGTGAAAAATTGTCCACGTGAATTGAAAGATGGAATTTATAAGAAGTTCGTTGAACATGGAGACAGGTAAATTTTGTCTCCAGTTTATAATTATTTCTGTAACTTATGTAATTAACAATGTCTAATATTTTTTGCTTATTATCTACAACTAATGAAATTTTAAAAATGCAGTCACCTTGTTTACATTGGGAATGGTCCGCTGACGCATGTTATAGTTGGGATGCTAATCAGCTTGCTAAACAATCGATCTCTGGACAACGAGGTATAAATATATTATATTATATTTTGCTCTGTATTAGAACTCGAATTGTGCTTAACAGATGTATTGTGATTTGTATAATGTAATAGGTAATCGATGCTTGGTCCGAACTGATCCGTTTGAGGCTATTCCATACATACCCTAGTGCTAGAAGGGTGACGACTTTTACGTCATCATGCTGGGTAATATATGACAAACTTGTTTATTTTGTATAAATTTAGATTTCATTGTATATTATATTAAAATGTGCATTATCGTTCAAATTGTTACATTTAAGGTTCTCATCCAAAAGTGGGAAATATCGAAGCAAAAGATCTTTGGTGTGCTAATTGAACGTCCATTGGAAGATGTTGTCGATAAAGATTTTCTCCTATTTCCTGTTAACGTAACGGAGAGTGGAGCAAGAACACGCTCTAACGTCACCGGACATTGGACTTTGTTGAAGCTTGATATTAAGAAGAATCAATGGACATTTTTCAATTCACTACGCCCTAGGACAACAAGCTCCAATGATCCATATCTAAAAGATGCTATGCTCGTGGTAAGACAATATTCTTGTTTTTATATTTATATAAGAAACATGAGAGCATTTTTTTTTTTGTGCATAAGATTACACTAATTAATTTCTCAATAATAATGTATAATTGCAAGGTTAAATACGTTGATGCGAAGCTAAAGTACGTTTTGAGAAAAAGAGCACCAAATCACCCATTCCTAAAGCGATCATTGATCAAACCAATATAATCAAATATTATGCAGCAGGTTGAAGGGTCCCTTGATTGTGGTGTAGTTGTATGCTCTCTGATTGAGTCTTTCCATAGATGGGTGTATCCCAATACTGCTACGTTTGATGGAGGAAGAGCAAGTGAAATGCGTGTTAGAATTGCAGGGTCCTTTGGAGATCCGTTTCGCTATGTTGCTGACTAAGCATTGTATTGTGATGTCTGTCTAAACACTTTTTGTTTTCCTTAAAACAATTTAACTATTTTGGTCTCCAGACTTTATGTTTTGATGTCCTTGATGACCATTAAATGCTTTTTTGTTATGATATTGTTTTGGAATACTAGTGATGGATTATCGTTGAATTTATATTTTATTTTTGGTATATTTTATAATTGATTTACTTATTATAGTTAAAGTCGTCTGCATAAATATACAATATAAGAATGATATTATTACATTACGAATTATATATTCTATGATATATAATATCTAAGATTTGTAAAAAAAAAAAAGATACCAAAATAAATTGTATACCCTTCTTATAATTTATTTAATTATGGAATATATAGGCAATTATAAGGTTTATAAAGGAAAAAAGTTTATACCTTATAATTTATGGTATAATTATAATTAAAGCACGTGATTTGTTAAATAGGAAATAAACAACTTTCTATATAAATACGCATACAAAAGGGGAATGTAGGGTTTTGATTAGTGTGTTTCATATATATATAATCAGCCGCCTCCTCGCTTGTGCTTCAACAAAAAATGTCTCTGAGTATCACCAATAGCAAAAATGTTTCGTGTTACTGCAATAAGAATGCAGTGGTCGTTACGTCATGGAAGGGTGAAAACGTGGGAAGAAGATTCTTCGGTTGTGAGGCTTATCCGGTAAGAATACGATCTTCTTGATAATTTTCTTTTATTAATTTACTACTTTTTACAGAAATATATATATATATATATATATATTACCAATTTATTGCGGGGAAATAGTTATTGTAAAATTTTCCAGTGGATCGACAAACCTCTCTGCGAAAGAGGAAGGAATATTGTTCCGGGTTTGATAAAAAGACTAAACGAAGATCACGCAAAGATAACAGATTTGGAAAAAAAGTTGGAAGAGTTTTCATTTAACGAATCTTAAACTCACTGATGAAATTATGGCGATGAAGGAAGTCAAATTGATGATTAGTGTACCAGTTAAAAATGGGTTTAAAATCAGGCCTTGCGTTATACTGTTAATTGTTGTGTTCGTTGGTTGGATATTTAAGAAAACGTTCAGTATTGTCGAAGACGACACGAACATTCCTTCGACATTGATGTTGCATTAATTTTATATAATGCTTGTGATTTTCGGGAATAGTTAAGTTATGTTACTCTTAATTTTTTTTAAATAGTATGGTTTGTTTGATGTATGTTTATTAAATAATTTGAAATAGTGGTGGTTGTTGGAAGAACGAATGCCTTGTGTATGAGGCTCGAGCTACATATTACACAGCGTATGTGACAATCACAACATTTATGCAACAACATGGGTCAATATGGAGTGTCAATTACATTTGTGCATCGATGCAAAAACGAATGCATTTGAGCATACTATGATGCTTTTGTTTCCAGATATGGTGTACGACTTGCATTTGAACACTTGCATATGTTGACATGTAACACACCAAATATGGGACCTGTGGAAAGCGTCAAAAAAACAATTGAGACTTTTTCATATCTATTATCAAACAAAATTACTTCCAATTTGCATTAGTGTGCCAAAAATATGAAATACACGACGTTTAATTGTGAATATTATACATTGGATTTATTTTTTAATTTAGTTTTATAAGAAAGATATCAACACAAAACTGTGAATAACAACACTTTTGCAAATAATTTACAAAATATGTATATAATAAACAACAATATTATGGGATTGTCCACTAAAACAATATTTCAGAATTTGAAAATACTACAATGAGCATCTACATTACATAATAAATGTATAACATTATTTCTACATATTTTTGTGGAATGGAGATACTAGACTTGGCAAAACACAGTATGAACGATCTACATCAGGAGCATCCTCCAACCAATCTAAGTAACGAAATTCTCGGTTTGTGATGTCATAAGAACAAAATTTACGACTTGGATCCTCCTTAAAAAGGATGAGCGTCTTCAAACCGTTAATAAATGAAATAGGGTAGATATCGAACATAAATGGTAGGGCTTCCTCTTTTAATATTGTAAAGCTTGACCATGTGCTCCCTTCATTACGATATGTTAGAATGTGTATCTGAAGAAAATACATACTCACTCCATTTACTTCTGGACTAAGCTTGCTAGAATATGCAGCAATACTAAACTCGTCCAATGCACGAAATCCTACGTGCCATGTAGGAATTATATAATTTGGAATATCTATTAATCTATATGAAGAATGCTTCACATCAAATGATGCCAACTTATATACCCCACCATCAAATCTAACAGGCCAGTGAAAGCGCCCACCGACAAAAAATCTGTTCAAAATAGGAGGTTTTTTATATGGATATGATTGAACAAATGACCACACATTAGTTTTAGAACAAAATAACTTCACCTCATACTGATATCCTTGTACTGACCAAAACCTAGCTATCCTCATAATTTTAAAAGCACTACACTCACTGTCGAAACCTAAAGAAAAATACACCCATGCTTCACGAAATGCAGGTGGAATTGAAATAGGATCATTTAGAAGTATAAATGTTTCATTTGTAGAAGGATTAACAAGAGAATATTCATCGGCTGTGTTGCAAAATAATACTAACCCATTATACGTCCCAAGAACTTCCTAATCTTCATCGGAAGATCGAACGAACCTTCGGTAGGACGGTACTGCAATGGGGACAAACTCATAACATATAGGCTGGTTCGCTTCCCTTACTTGATTCATGATTGAAAATCTATTATCCATTTTCATTCTTCGGAGATGCCTCTCAACCAATTCATCGGACGAAATCATATTTTTCCAAATATGTGAAACGCATTTGAACTTAATGAGTTGTTTTGGAAGAAGCTGCTCAAGAATTTCAAGTGAAACATCTTCAGGAATGATTTCTCCCATTTTAGAAGCAAATTTGTTGAAAGGAAAACCAGGTTTAACAAGAGATGTAAATTTTTGAAGATTATGGAATGATGATTCAGATGTATTTGAATATGCGTTCATTATCTATCTTTTAATATATAGTAATGATGGCGACCTTTGGCATGTGTTTGATTAAAAGAAGTGACTCTGCAACTTCTCTCCCAACTTTAAACTGAAACGTTGTATGCATTTTGGTGGGTTTTTTGAAATATAAATTACATATTTTGAAAAAATAACTTTCTACAGAAAAATAATGTTATTTGGTGTTCAAAAATGTGTTTTCATTGATTCAAAAAAAAAGGGTTGCATATCCTCCAGTGAGTTATGTTAAACACGTTGACAAGGGTATTGATACGCACAGACGTTCAGACATCGTCAATGGTGAAGATTACGAGGTACTTGGAATTTGTAATGGGTTAGTTTTATTTTGTAATTTAGATGATGTTTACAAATTGGTTAACCCAATTACAAATAAATCCTTAATAATACCTAAACCAAATATAATATTTCCATCCGGTTTTACTAAAGCATCAGTGTTTTTTGGGTTAGGTTATGATAGTGATACAAATGATTATTTAATAATGAGATTCACCCGATTTTGGACGTATGGTGCTTTTCATAGCGTAGTGAATTTATACTCTAGAAAATTAAACAAATGGGTTTCATTATACACATTTCCATACAAACACCCGCCATCGTGTAATGCTCACTTTGTTGCTGGAATTTTTCATTGGAAGATTTATGAAGGGTATGGGGTTTATGCAATTGCGACTGTTGATTATAGTGATAAGACGTATGGGTTGATAAAGTTACCTGATTTTGAATGTAATGGATGGTCGTTAGTTATGGAGTCATTGGATGACAATAGCCTAGCCATATATGGGGATCGACAAAATGCAGATAACTATGGAACAAAAAAATATAATTTTGAAATGCAGGTGTTGTCGTATTCAACTACGGTTTCCACATGGAAAAAGTATACTATATCAAAAGTGGGAGTGCTACCCTCAACTTATAAACTCGTGCCTATACACTTCATTAACAATACTCGTAAAAGGATTATGTTCAGGAATGATCCGGTAGGATCTTTCTACTCATTCGATTTTGCAACAGAGGAAGAGCTCACAATTGACGAGTTGAATTCAGATATTCCTATTGGGCATACATATAAGTATGTTGAAAGCCTTGTATCGCCTGAACAAATTTTGTGATCATAATTACTACTTACTGCATTTTATTGTTAGGTTCTGATATATTTTATTGGAATAAATACAATTTACTGCATTTTTTTGTCGTACATTTATATATTTTATTTTTCGTACATTTTTACTTTTTTGTTTGTATTAACTAATTAACGCACTAGATAATTGTTAAATATTTTGCTAGATGATAAATGTAAATTCGGTAAATTGTTTTTGACCTAACAACATAATGAACACTAATATTATTATAGACATTCTACCTCATTAATTGAAGTTATTAAAATGTACTTGACTTGTGAATGTACAAATGTATGCCGAAATTTATTACAAAACTATAAGCAGCTTGGATCCATTTAATTATATATCATTACAAACTATTTTAAGAAAATTAATTATATTTTTTTAAATGTATGTGTAGAAACTATGTTACAATAGACAATTCAATTCAATATATCAATCATTTTAACTTATGTATCAATATATATGTTATACAATACAACATATTTCCTATATCTGAATATGGTTATAATTAAAAACAATGGCTACAATAAACAGTTAACTGACGATGATATATAAAATAGTACATGAACTACTTAAAGATTAAAATTAAAAAACAAGGAGAATAGAAATGTGAAAAGTAGATTGAATAATAAAATATTAAAAGCTTCGGTGCAAACCAATGTTAGAATATCCAGATATAATTTTAAAGACATCTAATTGTCTATATTTGTCCTATCTGTTCCGAATACGTGAGCACAAGTCAATGTGTCGTGACGTCCTTTCTTGCCACACTTGTTGCATATTGTAGGCTTGACTCGACAGAATTCTCCATATGACGTTATCCTTTTATGTTTGGGATGACCAGGAGGATTCTTTAGTATAGGTGGTAGAATTTTTTCAGAATGTGAACTGCACTTGAAAGCAAACCTCTTTGTATCTGGAACTGGAGCGAGATCCACTTTATAGCAATCACGATAGCTAGAAGTAAAAAAACAGTTTTCAACAACATCGGATATAGATGCACAATGCTTTTTAATAACGGCCACTGCATGCGCACATGGGAAACCCTTTATTTGCCATTGAAAACATGTGCATATTTTATACTCCAAGTGGATAGTAATTGATGTTTTAGATCCAACTTCAAACTGCCCGTTTGGATATATTGATACGACCCACGACGCACTGATATTCGACATTTCGTTCCATGCTTGCTCCTTGCTAGGTACTAACAAACCTGTCCAGGATTGGCTATCTTGACGTCTCTCAACAAACCATCTAGAAATTTGCTTCCTAATAGAGTCAATCATATAAGTGATTGGAAGAGCTCTAGCGTCTCGAATCCAAAAGTTAAACGACTCTGCTGCATTCGATGTCATTTCACCATACCTTTTTATATGTGGTGAATGGTATACAACCCATTTTGAATATGGAGTATCTTGCAGCCAGTCTTCTGCAATTTTCCCTCCAACCTCCTTGAACTTAGTGAATTTTTCATTGAAGATGGAGCTAGTTGGGGCATAAGCACACTGCTTGAAAAGATCTACCATGTTCTCGCGGTGCTGAGTGTTCCAACCACCTCCATACCTTCCTTCCAGATTACATAGAAGATGATACAAGCAGTAGTAATGAGCTGGTTGTTCCCATACTTCATAGAACGCTGACATTAAACCGGTGTTTCTATCTGAAATGTATATGATTTGTTTATCGTGGCGTGTGTTATCTCTGATCTTACTTAGGAACCATGCCCAATTGTCCATGTTCTCAACTGATACAATTGCAAAAGCAACAGGAAACAGGCCTGCATCACAAGAACAAAAATTAATTGGTCTGCTGATGAGGACATTGAATGGCAACATCTCAGAAACTTATATAAGAAAGCTACAAATTAACAAGTTGTTTTTATAATGCAGTAGTTGAATTTATAACTTGTCCAGTCCATAAGTGAAACAATTAAAACATATCATATATACTATAACTGAACATCCATTCTTTAAAAACTACAATAAAGACAAATATAAGTTAATAAGTTAACAAACAAAAAATCAACTAATTTTACTGATGTTCGCACATTATAGAATGTTTACCATTGTCGCCATCTTTTGCTGTAGCAGCCAGCAATACTCCCTTGGCCCTTCCTTCATGAACGTTCCATCTATAAACAACATCGGCCTACATGTTTTAAACCCTTCCTTGTAGGCGTGGAATGAGACGAACAATCGTTGGAAGTGATTCGTTATATCATCTTTTTCCAAATCAAACAGAGTGCCTGGGTTAGTTCTCTTCACTGCATCTCCGTACCAACGGAGTTCGTCGTATGAATCATCATAACATCCGAATATGTTGTCCCTCGCAACCTCTATTCCATGCCACGCTTGATAATATTCAATATCTAACCCATAATCCTTTTTAATATCCTCGATTATCTTGTTTCCACTGATTGAAGGGTTGTTTTTTACTTGTTGCAATATTAGATCCTTAATAACCTTTGTTCCGAATCTATTTTTATCTTTCAGTAATAACTTTCCTACACAACTGTGACTCAAATTAGCCTTCGACACGATAAAACCAACTTTTGTAGGAGTTTGCTTAGCTTTAATAAACCATTGACAGTTAGCTGTTTATTTTTCGGAGCAAACGACATGCACATATTTTGGAGAGTTCTTGATGAATGTAAACTGGAATTTCAACTTAAGTGAGTACTTTATCAATTCAATCCTAAATTCCGGTGCTCCACTAGAGAAAATTGCTCCTACAACCATTATGTCACCCCAATGGTCAGACAAATATAACTTCTTCCTCTCATCTGGGCATATGTCAAAATTAGGTATACTACCTATACCCAAGAATTCGACCGAGCAATTTTTTTTAGGTATATACGAATTCTCCTTCACAATGAGTGTGGTGCTTGGAATATTACTAGATTCCTTAATCTGAGTTACATCAACAGAACTTGAAGAATAATTGACACATACAGTATTAATCGTTCCTTGACTATTGGAATCATGTATAGACTTGTTTCGGGCATCATTAAACTCAAACATAATATCTACCAATTTTTCAGATGATAAAATGCAGAAATCCATCATACCAGCGAAATCACTATCTGATTCTAAATAACAATTGTTGATGCATCCAACTGAATATAAAATTGAAAATTTACCTTCTGACATATTGGGCCATTTGTTTTTTATTTCATCTATGATGCTCTGATATGTTGTTTGATCGGTTGTACGAATCAACTTGCATCTACCCTCGTGAACGATTTTGAGCATTACGTCGTTCTGCATTTCAGTGAAGAATAGGGCTCCAAAAATTAAAATCTATGAAAACTGAAATATCGGAAATTTTGGTATCTTTGACGATGACAATTAGTGCAATACCTAGATATGGAAGGTCAGACTTGTTGTTTGACATAGCCGATGCAATTAATTGCCTCAATCTGCATATGCGATCGCCGGTCCGATGTATTGATGGTAACTGCCGAAGAATTAAATGGAAGACAATCAATTACATAAATTAGCCTAAAATACGGAATTGCAGTATATAATAGAAATTGTTCACTTTTTTAGAATTAAGGGTAAAATAGGATTTTCAAAGGATAATGTGACTTAAATTGTTTTAAGAATAAATTGTGTCTTAAATTGCTTAAGGGTCTTACATTTACATAGTGACTTAAATTGTATTTATTCCTTCTTATAATTGAAAAGTGCAACACAATATTATTAAAAAGTTCAAGTGAGTACAACTGAAAAATACAACACAATATTAATGAAAAATGTAAGTCATTATAAAAGAAAAGTGCAACTCAATATTAATGAAAAGTGTAAGTTACTATAACTGAAAAATGTAAGAAAACTATTTATTATTGAGTATGTCAACAACTTAGATATTAAATGAATTTTTTTATAAGATCGAATTACACGTTTTGAATCTGTCCCCCATTTTATATTATTTTATTTTTGCCTTTTTTATTTTAATGAATAATTTGATAAAAACGAACCCATAATATTAAAGATAATTGCTATGAATTGGAGTTGCAAAATATTACTCCGTATCACATATTTTTATTGGTTATTAATGTTACACATTTTATTAGTTACTACTCTCACTTTTATTTATTATTAATGTTACACTTTTATAATTACTACTTGTACTTTTATAATCGAGAAAATGTTTATAATATAAAAATGTGTAAAAATAGAATACTAATAAAAAAATGAATAATATTAAATGTGATTATGATAAATAATTAAATATATTGAAAATGTATAAACTGAATTTGATTTATAATCGAGAAAAAAAATGACCTGCACTCGAGGAGGAGAGTCGCCATATTGTATGGTAAGACTCCTTTTATCATAAATCATGTCATTTGGTAGCGTTCACTTATTTTATAATGCAATGATGTAAGGGAATAATATATGCTCTTCCCATTATGATAGTAGAAGGGTTCACTTATTTTATATTCTAATCAATAAACTTCATATGCTATTTCCCATATAAAAAAAGAATAAGACAGGAAGGGAACAATCAAAATATAACCACATTTTCACTTAAAAAATTGATAATTGGTTCAAATCTCATTTTTCTCAATATTTAGCTTCATATCATATGAAGCTTCCATTCCAAGGGAATGAGATATATAATAGAAAGGGAACCATCAGTATATAACTTGTATCACACTAATACTAAATTGCCACACATTTTTACTTAAACTATTCTTCTTAATATTTAGTCTAAAGGAGAAGGTGTATTTGTAAGTACGAGTTAAAATCACCATCCCTAAAAAAAATATTTTGGATATGATAGTAGTATAGATGGTTAGTTATCAACCATTTTAAGGTTGAGGGAATTATTGGAGATTTTAGAGAATTTTTCTTAATCATTAGATTTAAAAATTCTCCCCCATCCATCAATTATGAAAATGATTTGATTTAATGAATAGAAAAACGTAGTAGAGTATTCTAGAAGAATTTCAGAAAATTTTAGAATACAAAGAGTTATTGGAGATTTAATTTCTAAAAAATTTAAAATACAAAAAGAATTATTGGAGATTTTAGAGAATTTTTAATCCACCATCCATCATCCATTATGATTATGAGGGTTAGTTAATAAATAGGAAAAGGATCGTTTGTACGACATACATAAAGTTATAAGAAAATTTCATTGATATTAAATGAATTTCTAATAAATTTGGTATGACTGTGTGGTTGTTTACCCATATTGAAACATAAAACTGCTTCTAAGATCTAAACGACACCTAATTAAATAAAGGGTCACACTTGCGTACCCCTAGTGCACTGTACCCCTAGTTTTAATTTTAATTTTTTATTTATATTTTATGTGCACCCATTAATTTAATGAGTTCACCCCTAAATTATATTTTTACTACAGTTATATGCACCACTCATTTTATGAGTTCACCCCCAAATCATTTCTTTTTTACAACAATTATCTACACCCGCTCATTTTATGAGTTCGCCCCCAAATTATATTTTTACCACAGTTATCTGCACCCCGCTCATTTTATGAGTTCACCCCCAAATCATATTTATACTACAGTTATCTGTACCAGCTCATTTTATGAGTTCACCCCAAATCATTTCTTTTTTACAATGGTTCTCTACACCCGCTAATTTTATAAGTTCACCCCTAATTTTTTTACCACAATTCTCTGCACCCACTCATTTTATGAGTTCACCCCCAATTTTTTTTTAAATAATTACATTTAAAATACTATATTATCTTTTTATTAATTTACACAAAATATAATAATAAAATCAACCATAATTTATACATTTACAATATGTAGTCGAGTCATTGTCGAGTTACCATCGATTCACCATTAAATCACCCATATTTTAGAAAAAGAAAATCGTAAAAATATAATTTAAAAAATCTATCAAAATAAGGCACAAATCTCAATTTTTTTTTTCTTTTTAATTTTTCTTTCCATTTTCTGTTTTTATTCAAAAAAATTTATTTCTTCATTGTTTTCATTAGTATTTTTTTTAAATTTTAATACAAAATAATATTATATGTATGATTTTATTATACTCAATAATACAATAAGTAATAATCAGTACTATACACTAATACCATTAAAAATAATTAGTACTTCAATATCTTATACAATAACAAATAATTACACATATCTAATTATATTAAATAATACTAAAATCAATTATTAGTAATACCACGAACAGTAATCGGTAATACCATTAATATTAATCAATAAAATTTTATACAATAACAAATAATTCCACACATCCAATTATATTCAATAATACCAAAAACAATTATCAGTAATACAATGAACAATAATTAGTAATATCATGAACATTGATCAGTAATATCTTATACAATAATAAATAATTCCACAAATCTAATTATATTAAGTAATACCATAATCAATAATATGTAATACCATAAAAAATAATAATAATAATCAGTAATGTCTTAAACAATAATAAATAATTTCACACAATCAGTAATACCGCAAACAATAACCAGTAATACCACAATTAATAATTAATAATTAATAATACCGTAATCAGTAATCATTAATTTTAATTCATTTGTATATTAATAGTAATACTACAATCAATAAATAGTAATACCAGTACCAATAACTAATAGTACCATAAAAAAAAATGGAGGGAGTGCAAATCGGGGTGTACTGAAGAAAATAGGGGGTGCACATTACCAAACTCAATTGAAGGGAACCCTAGCCCAATGGGAGGGCACCCTAGGTCAGCAGTCGTCGTTTGAGATTTCATCAACAAGGTCACCGGCTTTGAGTGTCGATCGGTTAGAGATCCATCGGCAACATACTCACATTCCTCTGTCGGGCTGCCGTCAGCCGGAGGAAGAGGATGCACAGTAGCATGATGAAGAAGACGGACAAAGCAATATAGCTTCGATTTAGGCAGAGATGAACGACGAGAGAGAGGCAGCGTCGATCCGAGTGTTGCAGGCGAGAGTCATTGATGCCGAAGAAGCTCCTGGATCGCGAACACAAGGGAGATTGATCGAAGCAGTCGCGTCGGTGGTCGAAATGAGAAGAGAATTTCGGCCGCCATGGATTGTTGCCGAGATGGAAGATGATGTCGATTGTCATGGAAGTGAAGAATCGCGATTGCGATTCGAATATGGGTCTTGGGCTTCAGCGGCCGGGACGGAAGCGCCGCCGTCGCCGTGAAGGGGGTGGTGGGGCATGGTGGTGGTTGGGTCACCCGCCGATCGACATGAATTTTCGGCAGGTCCTTTACCCATCAAATTAAAATTGAAATTCAAGTGCACTGCCGAACGACTATAATAAAATCATGCCTATAATATTATATTGTATTAAAATTTAAAAAATACACATGCAAAAAATGTAAAAGAAATGTAGGAAAATTTAAAATAAAAAAAGGAAAAGGAAAAAAAAATGAAGAAATAAAAAATTTGGAAAAAAAAAATAAAAAATGGAAAAAGAGTAGGGGAAAGGAAAATTAAAAAGTAAAAAATCGAGATTTATGGCTAATTTCGATTTTTTTTATTAATTATATTTTTACGATTTTTTTTAAAATTATGGGTGACTTGGTGGTGAATCGATTTTTTAGAGTTTATTTTATTATATTTTGTGTACATTAATAAAAGGATAATATATTCTTTTAAATGTGATTATTTTTCTAAAAATATTTACGGGTGAACTCATAAAATGTGCGAGTGCAGATAATCGTGGTAAAACAATAATATGTGGGTGAACTCATAAAATGAGCGGGTATAGATAACTGTGGTAAAAAATAATTTGGGGGTGAACTCATAAAATGAGCGGGTGTAGATAACTGTTGTAAAAATATGATTAGGAGGTGAACTCATTAAATTAGTGGATGAAGATAAAATATAAATAAAAAATCGAAATTGAAATTATGGGGGTGCAAATCATTATTGGGTGAACTAAAAAAAATTTGTGGGTGCGAGTTTATTGAGGGTGAACTGAGTAAACAGATGGGTGTGTGACTGGAATCTGAGGCCCAGTCCCAAGGAAGACCCAATAGTTGGAAACTTATAGGTAGGGGGCATGGTGCATCCAAGTGTATACAAGTATTTGCCTTAAATAAAATACAAAAACATAAAAAAATGCTACACTACAAGTGAGTGTATTAATGATAATATTTTTTCTTAAATGAGATTATTAATTATTGAAATGGTGAATTCGATTTCTATATGATCCGACTAATATATTAATTGGTTCAAAATTAAAGTGTATATATCGTGTGTATTATATTAATATGTGTGGATATTTATTTATTTATTAAGTAGAGTAACAAATAAAATCAGGGAGAAATGATAGGCATCGATTTTATATTTTTTTACTTAAAATCTTTTAATATGAACAGAGCTTATAAGATGGAAAAATAAGTTGGGGGATTACTATTTTTTTATAAAGTGGGATAAAGTGAGTTTATTAAAGTGAGATGTGTAATTAAGCCTTAGTTTAACAACATGTCTCAGGTTAATATTTCAATTAAATTTAAAAATACAATTAGTTGGGTCTTTCTACGGTAAGACAGGTTTCGCCCTGCCTTACAATAAACAATGCTTCAACTACCATTGGATCGTTGATCCAACGTATAAATTTTATTTTATATGATTGCACTTCGCATTAGTGCGTTTGCACTATACAAAATGGAATCGCACTTCATCACCATACTAATAAATTAAATTAATAAATAAACAATTACGAATGTATCCTTTTAATTTAAAATTAAAAAAAAAAATTTAATTATAAAATAACATATATATCTAAAATTATCAAATAGGTCGGACCGGGTCCGTATTGAACCCGGCACAATTTTGGGTTAGGTCGAGTCGGGTTGTGTCCAGCCCGGTCGGACTCATATGGGACTATGCTGGGTTGGGCCCGGTCCGGGCTGAGCTCATGTGGAACTGGGTTGGGCCCGGTTTGGGCCAGGCTCATGTGGAACTAGGTTGGGCCCGGTTCGGGCTGGGCTCAAGTGGAACTGGGCCGGGTCCGGGCTCATGTTGGGTTGAACTTTCTCTTAGGCCTCGAGATCTACGACCCAAACTGGCTTGGGAAATGTTTTTGGAATATTTTTTAAAATACTACTATAAGGATATTTCAGTAATTTTATATTTTTTTTTATAAAAAATAAATATTTTATATAATGACGAAGTGCAATCGCACATAGCAAAGCTAAATAATGTGTCAACTTTTAATTGGACGTTTATTGTAAGAGGGTAGAAAACCCCCAATTAGTTTATAAAAGCATTTAAAGAAACGCAAAAATGAAGAACAATTGTATAAGTTTAAAAAAATTAATACAGCAAAAATTTGATATTTTCATGAAGTGATTGGATCTGTACGTTTGTGGTAATACTGGGTACGTATTTTATTCTATTTATTTATAAAAAAAAAAAATTGCAGAATATAATAGTACGTTAAAAAGATTCTTATTAAATTATTATTTTAATATTTTAATATTATTAATTTTATGTTTGACGGTACCTTCATTTCCCCCTTTTTCTTTTATATATTAAATTTGTTTAAATCTTATTTTTTCTCAAAATTTAATTATAATAAATAATATGACACTACTCATAATGTCATAATTAAGTTTTATAGATATTTAGTTAATATTGTATTATTAGGGTGTATTGTATTATGACAATTAGTTATTAGTGTATTAATAAAATATAAAGTTGCGTAGTTTTAGATTATGAAAAGTTAGTGTACTAATAAATTAGGTTTCACTACATTTTTTTATTAGTGTATTAAAATTAGTGTACTAATAAGCCATTTTTCTTGTAGTGACATCTTCTGAACCAGTTAACCTCATCTCTACTGAGGCAAGTGTCCTTCCTTGCTCATCCAGAGCCTCTGAAGTGTGTGCATGAGCTTTTCCCACTTGTTGGGCGAAAGTGTCCAACTTTGCTGATTGAACTTCCAATGTAGCACTGGCAAGGTTGAATGTAGATAGATGATCATCAGCTTGGACAGGAGCCTCTGTGAACTCATCTGCAGCAAAAATTTGGTCAAGAGTGTACCTGCAATATCTGCAAAGAAAAAATTGTTAGAGAAATCACCCTCAACACCCTCAAATTTCTTTTCACAAAGCTGTGAATCATTAGCAGCTTTCTCCTCATTTTCAACTATTTTCTTTTCACCATCTTCATAGATAATCTCACATTCATGAAGATCAGACCTCCTTTCATCAAGGGTTTCTTGAAGTTTAGATTTGACTCCAAGAATAACATGACACTCCTCACTTATTCCTTCCCCACCCTCGCACTCACAACCTTAGTGATTTCTACCTCACTATCATCCTCATCTCCCTATAGTTTTTCAGTACTATTTTCCTTTTCAACTCCACCAGATCCTAAACCTGACTCCTCTACATCCTCACAAGGATCCATAGAGAGCAGTTGTTGGGAGATCACAGTGCTTAGGCATACCAAGGCCACTAAGTCATCCTGAATGGTTAAAAGCTGGTCAGTGTCCAACTCTCCTCACACTGATGAGGTTTTAACCAAACTAGCTTCTCCAATGGAAGTCTCAACATCATTCAGCTTTGCCTCAGACTCAATTGAACCATCCTGGGCTGATGCTTCTTTGACTGTGTTACCGACACTGGTCAACACCTCTGAAGTTTCAGAGTCCTTTTCACCTTCATAGGTCAAGTAATGTACCTCACTATTTTGGGGACCAGGGGGGTTAGGATTGGTGTTGTCATCATCATGATTATCATCATTAGAACTGCTTTCAGGGTGTTTGATCCCTTTGGCAATTCTAACATTTTCTTCAGCAATCTTCTTGTCCACGAACTTGGCAAAAAACGGCTTCTTCTATCAGGAATCTTGTCTTCTGAACACCAGCAAAGTGTAGAAGTCTGTTTTCTTCAATTTGCCACCAACTTGCACCCTTATCTTGTATAATTTGAGCAATCTCCATGATTGTCTTATATTTGACCTCCACCAAGGTTAGATCATGGAAATTCTTCTGCAGCCTTGGAAACTCAGATAGGTTGGGATACAAGCTCTCCACATTAGCCTTAGCTACTCATCTGAGCATACCCTCATAGGTATACTCCTCATCATCACCATCTGAATAGGGACTTTAGGTTATAGGAGAGTTGGCTTGTGTTTCAGGAAGGTTGGTTTCTGGATTGGGTTCAGGGACATTGGGCTCTGAAAGGTTTGATTCAGGTGCTTTTGAGAGAAATGTTCCTGAAGGGTTCTTGGACATGGGGGTAGGTTCCATCATAGCAGCCTCAAGGAATCTTGAGTAATAAAGTAAGTCTGTATCCAAAGGTGATTGCAGCCTAGATTCATCTACTGCACTATCAACTAAGATGTCTATAGAACCTCTTTGAGCAGTTCCCTCTGGAGAATATCTATTTGCAAGATCTAAGGGAATGATGTGTTGGTTTTCGGGGGTTTTGTGGGTATCAGGAGAGTTGGGCTCAAAAGACTGGTTTTTAGGAACCTTGGATTCAGGGGTTCTGGATTCAGGAGAGTTGGTCTTGGATCTAGATTTTGATCCTGGCCTGCTTGCAGCTCTACTTTCCTTGATTATTTTTCTCAAGGTCTCCTTCTTCTTCAAACTCTGCATTTTTGCAAAAGTTTTCACTCTTCTCTTATTTGGTCTTGAGCTGCCACTATCCTCTTGGACAACTTTCCTGTCCCTTTTCTTTTAGGCAGATGCCTTCTTGCTTTTCTTTACTGCCATTGGGAACTTTTCCCTTAACTCTTCTGAGTCAGATGTCACATTCACGCCTTCTTTAGCAACCTTCTCCAACTCTGCTGAAGTATCTGTGTCTTCCTCAGAAATAATCTGAGTCATTCTCCTTTTCTTCACCACCCTAGCCTTTCTTATTGGCTTCATTTTTTGCTTCTGCTCTTCCTCCTCAGCAGGTTTGGCCAACATCATCTTTCTCTTTTCAGTCTTTTTAGACTATTTTCTGAAAAGGATCTTTTAGGCTGGAAGAGGTTTGACAAATGTTTGCATCTGTGAGTAGTGGGAAAACCTTTCAATCAGGAGACTTACCCTTGTGCAATATCTCATTTTGCTTTCCACTACCACCTTGAAATGTGCCTTTACTTTGAACTTGGCTTTCTCCTTCATCATCTCCCCCATGATGAAATCTCTCAAGTTGAATTTGATGCATTTATCACTTGCATCAACAACAGCAGCCATTATCCTCAATCTTGGAAGGCTTACTTGCTCTAAGCTTCCAGTGTTACTAAGAATGCTCTTAGTAACCACCTTAAACAAGGTTTGAAACACAGGTTTCAAAGTGTTCTTGTGTTGAGTTGATGAGAGAGGTCCTGGAGTGATGAGCCCATTCATTTGCAATTTCTTGTTCATAGCCTGCTCCATAGCTTTCTGGACTCCTTCCCTCTGAGGGCAGTCCAAAAGCAGCTTCCAAATCTTTTTCAGAGAAGATGATGGCATGAGCAGTTTTCTCCTCTTGATCTTCATCAGCATATATGAGCCTAGTGTGAACTTCACCAGCAGTGGCTTTGCCCTTCCATTTTAGGAAAGCAAAGAATTCAACCATATATAGTTCAAGGCATGAACTGGGCTTGTTCTCCATGAACTTTTGAAGTCCTGCTCTACTCAACCATCTCAAGGTTGGAGTAACTTCTGGTAACTCACTCTCAAGAGATATGATGGGCTCAAAGGTGAGATTGTTTTTGTGGCTTAGGTAGGAGAAATCTATGTCCAACCTTTCATCAGAAAAGTTGACAATCTTGTCTTGCCTAACCTTGGGTGACATTGATGACTGAAAGAAAGCTTGGGAGTGTTTAAAAATATTGGGTAAAGGTTTGCAATTTGCGTAAGAGAGAATGAATTGGATTAGGGCTTCTTAAGACTTGTGAATATTCCAAAAGGAATGTATGTCATTGAGTTGGTGAGTCTTAAGACAATCCAAATGTTGATATTTTGGGAAATAAAAAATGGATGTCTAGGATTGATTCAGGGGAGTTGGTCATCAATTGATCTAACGGCTCAGATTTGAATTAAATGCAATGAAACAGTTTTATCAAATCGTGGGATAAGAAGTTAAGGCTTTTTAAGACTTGTGGGAGTTGCCAAGGTAGATTGTGGGCTAAAGGGTTAATGCAAAAAGAATTAAATCTTTTGCATTAAATGCTTGAAAAGGACTTTTTGGGTTAGGGACGAATTAAATCTTTAAAAACGTGATGGCTTGAAGAGGAATGGGACAGCCATCGAAATAGGCAATGATTACCCAAAATAGGTGCTTATCATCCCTAGATTTTATATGTGATAGCTATTTCAGCTTATGTGGCCCCACATGGACAACTACCCTGACCCAAACCACTTGAAGTGGGCCCAGAACAATAAATTGGTCTGCCCAACTTCTCTGAACTTCTTTGGGTCATCTCCTCTGAAATATATTACACTTTAATTCTGACAGAGGTGATTCTTGCCCAAGTCTGCTGAAGAACATTTCATGTTCCTCCTTACTCCTTGACCTCCTTTGAACTTAACTAGCCATCTTCCCTGGATCAAGAAGTCCCAACTCTGCTGAAAGCTCCATAAATCTTGCTTCAGCTAGAGGTTTGGTTAGAATATCAGCCTTTTGATGATCTGTGTGGATTTTTACCAATTTGATGTCCTTCTTCTCCACATGATCTCTTATGAAATGATTCTTGATGTCCACATGCTTGCATCTTGTGTGCAGTACTGGATTTTGTGAAATTGTAATTTCACTGTTGTTGTCATAAAATATTGGCACTTCAGGGGAGTTGACATTGTAGTCTCTGAGTTGTTGTCTCAACCATAGAATTTGAGCACAGCAACTTCGAGCTGCAACATACTCAGCTTCAGTAGTTGAAGTTGCCACAGTGTTCTGTTTCTTTGAGAACCAAGAGATGAGCTTGCTTCCCAAGAATTGGCATGTTCCAGAGGTGGACTTCCTATCAATTCTGCATCCTCCATAGTCAGCATCTGAGTAGCCAGTGAGCTCTATGTTGTCATCTGCTGGATACCAAAGGCATACATTCTCAATGCCTTTGAGATATCTCAGTATTCTCTTTGCAGCTTCTAGATTACTTTTCTTTGGGCTGGCTTGGAACCTTGCACATACACCTACTGCAAAGGTGATGTCAGGTCTGCTGGCTGTGAGATACAAGAGTGATCCAATGATTCCTCTGTATTCAGTAGAGTTGGTTGAAACTCCACTTTCATCTGGATCCATCTTCCAGTTGGTGTTCATTGGGATCCTCACTGGTTTGCTTGTTGAATATCCAAACTTTTTGATCATCTCTCTTGTATATTTGGCTTGGTTGATGAAGATTCCTTCTTTAGATTGTTTGACTTGAAGTCCCAAGAAGAAATTCATCAGCCCCATCATTGACATCTCAAACTTGCTTTGCATGAGCTTTGAGAATTTCTCACAAAGCTTCTCATTTGGTGATCCAAATATGATGTTATCCACATATATTTGGACAAGCAAGATGTCATCTCCTTCACAAATTCTGAACAAGGTTCTGTCTGCTGTCCCTTTGACAAAATCATGATCCAACAGAAATTGTGACAAGGTGTCATACCAAGCTCTTGGAGCTTGCTTAAGTACATAAAGGGCTTTCTTGAGTCTGTACACCTTATTTCCATCTTCAAACCTTGGGGGTTGTTCCACATAGACTTCTTCTTTGAGCACTCCATTCAGGAAAGCACTCTTGACATCCATTTGATAGACTTTGAACCTCTTGTGGGCAGCATATGCAAGAAACTGACTTATAGATTCAAGTCTTGCCACAGGTGCAAAAGTCTCATCATAGTCTATGCCTTCTGATTGACAATATTCATTGGCCACCAATCTGGCCTTATTTCTGACTATCACATCATTCTCATTCTTCTTGTTCTTGAACACCCACTTTGTTTCAATAATATCTTGATGTGATGGCATGTCAACCAGTTCCCAAACATCATTTCTTGTAAACTGGTTCAGCTCCTCTTGCATGGTTGTGATCCAGTTTGCATCTTGATGTGCTTCATCAATATCTGGGGGTTCCTTTTCTGATAGGAAACAACAAAACAAAGCACTTTCGCCATGAAACCTTCTAGTTTTGACTCCAATACTTGGATTTCCAAGTATTAGACTAGTTGGGTGGTCAGATAACCATCTCCTTCTATGCCTAATCCCTTCAGTAGATTTGTCCTCTACCGAGGTTGAGTCACTAGGATCATAAAATTCAGGAAAGTTTAATGGAGGATCTAATTCAGGATCATATTCAGGGGTGTTGGCATCAATGTCGGGCATTAGCATTTTCAACATTGTTAGTTCCCCCTTAAATAGTGGATCCATTTACTACCTCAGCAGAGCCTGCTTCTTCATTGGTAGTTGTTACCTGATTATGAACTAGGATTGGATCATGCAGTTCATCATTTCCTTCAGTTGGGTTTGCTTCAGGTAGATTGCCTTCAGGAGTGTTGTCCATAGTGATGATTTCAGAAGGGTTGGACTGGACAACTTCAGTGAATAAGGTATCTTTGTCTTTTAAGCTCAGTCTGGTTGTTCTTTGTGTGATGTCATCTAATTCCAAGGTCTTATCCATGTTCTCAAAAGTAGCTTCATCAAACACAACATGAGGTGTTTCTTCCACAAGAAGGGATTTACAATTGTAGACTCTGAAAGCTCTACTGATTTGGGAATACCCAAGAAATATCTCCTCATCAGCTTTGCTATCAAAAGTTTTCAATTGTTCTTTCCCATTGTTGTGAATGAAACACTTACAACCAAATATGTGAAAGTAAGATACTTTAGGCAATCTTTCTTTCCATAGTTCATATGGGGTCTTTCCTTAACCTTTAGTGATTAGACATCTATTCTGAGTATAGCATGCAGTGTTTATAGCTTCAGCCCAAAATCTCTTAGGTAGATTAGAATCAGCAATTAAGTCCTAGCAGCCTCTTTAAGAGTTCTATTCCTTATTTCAGCTACTCCATTCTGTTGAGGTGTTCTAGTTGCTGAAGTTTCATGGGCTATTCCATTCTCAATGCAATACTCATTAATATAGGAATTTATGAACTCAGTGCCTTTATCAGATCTAATCTTGATGATATTAAGGCTTTTCTCATTTGACAGTCTCTTCATTAACTCAGGGAGTTTGACTTGTGTTTTCTTCTTATTAAGGAGAAATACTACCCATGTAAATCTAGAGAAGTCATCTACAACAACCAATGTATAATTTCTTCCATTTACACTAGTAGGGGTAATTGGTCCAAATAAGTCCATATGTAAAAGTTCAAGTACCCTGTCAGTAGAGATGACTGGTTTGCCTTTAAATGAAGCTTTTATCTGTTTTCCTTCTTAACATAGTTTACATACATGTTCCTTAATGAAAACTTCATTTGGCAGTCCTTTTACTAATGTATTTCTTGCTAATTTGTCCATGGATTTAAAGTTCAGGTGGTTAAGTCTCTTATGCCATAACCAACTCTGCTCACTTGAGCTCTTAGCAATGAAACATGTAGCATCAGTAGACAAATTCCTGTCAGCAAAGTATACATTTCCTTTTCTTATGTCACTCAGTATAGTTTGTTGAGTTGATTTGTCTTTGACTAAGCATTTATCACTTGAGAACTCAACATTGTAACCTTTATCACAGAACTGACTTATGCTTAGCAGATTGTACTTGAGACCAGCTACATATGATACATTAGTTACCTTAACATTACCAATGTTTAAGGTACCATAACCTTTTGTAGTAGTTGTGAGCTGTCTCCAAATGTGACATTAGGACCTTCTTGTTCAGTGAAGTCAGTGAGGAGTGATTTGTTTCCAGTCATGTGCCTTGAACATCCACTGTCCAAGTATCATGCTGTCTTTTTGTTCAGACTCCTCATCTTCTTGTGGTCCTTTGGTACCTCATCATCTTCTATAGCCATGTTGCACATGTCATCATCATCACTGTTAGAGAACAGTCCATCATCAGAGGAGTTGAAGCTTTCATCACTTTGAGACTTATCACCAGCCACCATGGCTTTTATATTGTTTAGTCTTCTATCTCTTTTGGCTTGCCTCTCTTTCCTCTCTTTAGAGCTGAGCTCAGGGCAGTCATACGAAAAGTGCCCTTTCTTTTGGCAGTTGTAGCACAGGTCTTCATCATCATCTTTCTTGGATTCATCCTTTCTTCTGGATGATGAAGGTTCAGCTCTACTGGACTTTCTCCTATCAGAGTACTTGTCCTCTGATTTTCTTTCTTCAGGCCTTTTGTCCTCAGCCTTGGCTAAGGAGAGTTATACCTTCTCCCGACCTTGTTGTATTGGTAGAACTTTTTGTATCTACCAAATCTTGAGTTGAGTTTTTCAAATCTTATATCCATGAGGGCTGGCTCTTCCTTCATTTCAGTTTTAGAAACTGACTTTGATGATCTTGGAGTGGACTTCATTTCTGGTTCAGCGGATTTCGCTTTGAAGGCCACTCCTTTAGTTGGTAATGAAGGTTCCTCAGTTGGCTTTCTTCTATTGAGATCAAACGCATAATCTTTGAGCTCTGAGAAGACTTGTTGCATTGGCATGGTAGAGAGATCCTTGGTGTTCTGCATCATCACAGAGTATACATCCCACATTGGAGTGAGACTTCTTAGAATTTTGAGTGCCACCTCTCTCTTGGAGTAAACCTTGCCCAATGAATTTATTTCATTCATTATATCTGGGAATCTACCAACAAATGTATCAATGGTCTTCTTGGATTCCATTGTGAATTGTTCATACTTATGCACAGCAACTTGGAGCTTATTATCCTTGATTTTGTCAGTACTCTCACACATTTCTGCAGGAGTATCCCATATTTCTTTGTCTATTGTGCAGTGGTAGACTCTCCCCATTATATCATCTGAAATTGTTTGATAGAGAGTGTTCATGGCCAAGTAGTTCAAGTTGTGCCTCCTTCTCTCTTCAGCAGTGAAGTCATCTTCATCTTTAGGAAATTCTTGCCTTGGATCAGTTTTTTTGAGCAGCTGTAACCTTTGGATTTAGCTTTGTGAATGTGAATGGTCCCTTTGTAATGACTCTCAGCATCTCATCATGAAGACATGCAAGATGAGCTCTCATCCTGATCTTCCAGAAGTCATAGTTTTCAATTGAGAACATTGGTAGCTTGTGATGAGATATGTGATTGACTGGGTTTAGAGCCATGTTTTTTATGGTCTCCACAGCATCTCCAGGCACTGCATTGTTGTTAGGATCCATACTAGAAAATGTATGATATTTAACACATAGTATGAATGAAAGGTTTTCAGAAAGATCAGTTCAGTGACCACACTAAAATTTGGTTTTGAAAATCAAAATGGATTTTCAGAAGCAGTGGTCTTTGAACCCCTGCGCTGATACCACTTGTTGGTCCTGAAAGGAGTATGACACAAGTGTATGGGGGAATGCACTTGTGTATGCAAATTCTTTTCTTTTTAACAAATCGGGCTATCAAGAGAGTTGTCTTGGACAACTTCTCTGAGTATGTATAACTTTGTTCAGATAATCAAACTACTGTTAACTATGAAGTAATCAGTTGAATAACTATCTAAGTAAGTTATAAGTGCGGAATTATGGTTGGCCCTTTATATTTAAACTCCTTTTAATTCTGAAAACTTTCTTAACACTTAAACAGTTTTTCAAGGGACTTGACCCAAATCTGTTTTGCACAATTTATGTTGAGTATCTTTTGAAGCTCAGTTTGTGTGTTGTGTGTGAATGTGTTACTTGTATGAAATGACTTGAAAGTAAATAACACAAGAGTTTATAGTGGTTCAGAGACTCAAGCTCCTACATCCACTTTCCCTGATTTAACAGGATAATTCCTTCACTTGGAATTAACTTGTTTTATAGTGACAAGGTGCACTGATCAACCACACTACTCCTATGTGCCTTGATCCCTAGGAATTATGAGTCCTAGTACTCACTCTCAACTCTGAACTAAACTTTTCTTCTCTTGACAGTTTTAGTTCTCACACTTCTACAACAACTCTTCTAACTTTCCTTGAAAGGTTTAAGGGCTGAGGTTGGTTCCAACAAGGTTGAGATATCCATTACAATGAAGTATTGTATAAGGATAGGATATCTCTCTACGCTTTGAATGATATACAATTGGTTCAGCTTAGTTAGGAACTGGAAGTGTATGGAAACTTAAGAATGATGTATTCTTGTAAGAGCTTAAAGGTTTGTAGGCTTTGAATGCTTGTAGTTTCCACACCTTGAATGGGTTCCATACTCCAATATTTATAGAGCAAAGTGAGGTTATGTCCGTTGGAGAGACATCCTCAAATTGTCTATATTAGTCTTCCTTGGACTTTGCATCTTGAGAACAGATTCCTTGAAAGTGACATGTCTTCAGTTTGGGAAGTAAACGGCTTGAAGCTTCTTGTCTTGACTTATATGCACTCTTCCCAATGTCTGACTTGTAGATTCAGCAGTCAAACAGTAGACATTCATCCTGGTCATTGATCCATGACTTAGAACAACTTTCCTTATCACCAGGACTGATATGTGCTCAAGTTTATCTCATCAGCTGACTTGTCTCATCAACAGTGTTGGCTAGCTTCTTCAGTTGAGTTGGCTTCTCATCTTCACTAATCAATCTTGATATGCTTCTTGATGTACATTCTTCCATATCAGTGGAGTTGACCTCATCAGCACAGTTGTCTCTTGACTTAGACTGGATTTGAACACTTCTGATTTATTGTGCTGCTTAGCTCTGCTGGCCATCTCTTCTGAGCTTGATAGAGTTCTTGTCAGTAGGCTTGGTCCAATTGATGTGATCTTCTTTCATTGCCTTTCAAAAGAGTTGTCTCTTCTGATCCTACTCTGCTGATTCTCCTATCAGCATAGTTGAACTCTTCTGATTTTTTGTTATCAGCAGGGTTGGGGTCTTCTGATTTTGAGCCTTTGAGGAACTTGATTCTTGTGATCTTCTAAACTTGTGTTCCTCCTCAACTTGAGCATCTAATATTCTATAAGCTGTCTAACATGTTAGCTGTTCAACTAGCTTGATCTATATGTTCCAACATGCCTGAAACATATTCAATAAAATTTGACTTATCTACCTTGACAATTTAAGGATTGATAAAAAAAGGAAAGTTTCCCTAACGTGCTATGGTTACCATGTAGAATAGGTATGAATAGAAATCATAACTATATTAATTGAATCAAAGAGACTAAGTACAATCTATAAGTGTATTGATAAAGCTTTTGTTATTTTAGGAGAAATATAATGAATAGTTCAACTATTTTAAGAGAGAATATTTAGTTAATTAATGTGTAAAAAATAATAATATGTAACTAATGTGAGCAATTTTTTTTAAGGAGTCTAGTAAGAAATTGTTTTTTCAAAATAAGAAAATATTCAATTATTAATGCATGACAGATATTGAGAATAATTAAAAAAAAAAAAATTTAGTCATAAGTTCACAAGGTGAACTAGAGGTCGGAACGCCATAAAAAACTTGTCTGGAAAATCCTCTCTAGTAATAAAACTCGGATCAAGAAAAAAAAAAGGTATACCCCTCTAAAAAAATGAGAACGATAGAAGAATATTCAATAAAAAACTCATCATCTGACTCCATATTAAAACTATATATATACGCATACAAAATGCAAATAATATATTTTAATGTATGTTTCGAACTTGAGACCTAGGAGTTATTTTAGCGGATTTAATAGATAGAATAGTAAAGGTTTTGCAGATTTTATAATTAATTAGTAGATTGATCACTTATATTCATGTTTCTATTTTTCGAAAAAAATACTTATTAAATTATAGTACCCACTCAAAGGGGTGTATTCAATTGAGATTTTGTTGGATTTTTTTTAACTTTAAAAAGTTAGTGGATTTAGAAAATCCATAGACTCTATGCAGAGTTTGACTGACTTTTTTATTGATTTATATGGATTTTTATAAATTTGACAGGATTCTGAAATACACATTTTTTTATTGATTTACATGGATTTCCATAAAATACGCCCTTAAAACTATTGATGCAAACGTATATCGAACACCCTTGTATATAAAAAAAAATTATCTAAATTATTTAGAAAAAATACCAAAAATATATTAGTTCAAAAAAAAATATTATTTATAATTATTATTCTCATCTTCATTTCCACAGTTATACATCGGCCTCATTTCCCACATAACATTAGTAATACTAGTTCTTCATGTATTAGCTTCAGTTCTTTGTTGTAGTTGGCTTTGAGAAAGCAATTGATCTTCATCATATTTGATTGTCATCAGAGCGACATTCTTTCCGAAAAAAGTTATGTAATCCAGCACAAGTCAATACTAACTCTGCTTGTGTTTGAAATGGGAATGGACACCATCTAAGAACACTGTGAATAAATGTTCTTGAGATCTTAAAGTTGTCATTAATGCTATAAATTATAAATTAGGTGGCGATCGAGAATATATTATTGCTAACCTAATGTCAACAGTGTCGATATATTATAATTTTTAAAGAGAAAACATAATTTTAAAATACAATGTAATCTTTTTCACGATAATAATGGTGGTGAAGAATCTGTCATGCTTATTGAAGAACAAAGAATGTATGTTTTCTATTCTGAGAGAATCCGATGAAATCTCAGGTTTTTAGAAGAGATTTTGAATAGTGAAATTTATTTATATTTTTGAAGGAGAATCCAACGAAATTCATATTGTAAAGACTTTTTAAAATCTGTATTGAATACCTCAAAATTTTGAAAGACTTTTAAAAATCCGGATTGAATACCCCCAGATTTTAAAAGTCCAAAAAAATTCAACAGAATTTCAATTGAATACACCCCGTAAATATATTTAGGTTAATATCTTGTGAAAGAATTGTTTTGTCGTATAATTAATTAATTTAATGATGAGTCCAAACCCATCACATCCTGGAATGTGATTTAGTACCTACTCAAATTTTATACTGGCCGGCAAAAAAAAAAGAAAAATAAATAGAATTAAATTATAATTATATACGAGATTCAAAACTGTGGAGTGAAATGAATGAGAAATTCTAGAAATTAAGGTTTTGGAAAAAGAGGAAATTAACGGCGAGTTTTGGGGAATGCTGAATTTCGCACAAAAAATCTGTTAGCTTCCATTACTCATGACATATTGACTAACTATAGGATTAATTTTGATAGAAAAAAATAACTGAGTGATGGTTCCAGAAGTGAGTGTTTAAGATTGGACGAAGGTAAAAGTATAGAGGAAAGGGATGAATAAACTTTTAAACTTTTTTCAAAATACAAAATATCAAAGTAAATATATGTAAGTTCTTTGTAAGTCAGTTGATTTTAACTCAGCTTGTCTATAAACAAACTAGTCTTTCAACCAATAAACTAACCAACAATCAAGTTATCTACTCAACTAGATAGCTAATCCGGCTGTTTATACGAATAACTTTAGAACTTATAAAGAAATATAAAACTGTAAAGTAAATCTAGACACAAAATTTATAGTGTTTCAGCAACTGCCTACGTCCACTCTCACAATTCCAATTGTGAAATTCACTGCTTGTTGTTTTAAGTCTCAAGTTTAAAACTTTGATCTTATTGAATATAACACCAGATATATCTTCGATGAACTAGTATTTTGCAAGTTACTAGCACACTTGTTTTACAACAATCCAACTTGAAAAACAAATAAAAACTTCTTTGTGTTGATCTTAAGCCTCTGAATCTTCCTTCTTTGATCTTCTCTCGAACTCTATGAGTTTCTTCTTTGAATCGCTTTGTATGCTCTAAGCCTTTGAATGCTTCAGTATGAGTAGTTTCAGTAGCCTTTTCTAGTCGAAGATCAACTCTTATTTATAGATGATAATTTTCAAGGTAGTTTGTTAGAGTAACCATCCTTTCTTGAATTAACTTCTACAACTTCCAATAACCAGCTCTGTAACCTCTTTTAACCGTTTTAATAACTCCTTTTTGATATGGTTATTTAGTTTGTTTGTTATGCAGTTATTCTATTTTAAAACTTCCTTTAGTTATCCTTCTTATTCTTTAAGTACGACTTTCTTCCTTCAGTAATTAGAATAATTATGTTTTCTTCTTCTCTGACTCGTTTTATCTTGTCTGGTACAAGTCTTCTGGTCTCTAAGTCAGCTTGTATTGTCTTCTTCTCTTTCCGGCTTATCTGGTCTAGTCTTTTGTGTCTCAGCTCTCTTTTGGTCTTCTCTTCTATTTTAAACTGAGCTTTTCTAACTAACCATTACTTTAAGCTGTAATAGCTTAGTCAGCCTTAGATTAAATTATATCAAGTATAAGCTTCTATACAAACATAGTTTATCTTATCAACCTATTACATTATATCATCTGACTTTCTTATGTATATAGATGATATCTTCAATAGACGACTTTTCCATAACATGATCAGTCTAACTTATTTATTCAAGTTCTCTTTTGGTTTATCAAAACTTATCTTTCATCACTTAGGATTTTGTTTTAGAATTCATCATGTCCCAACACTGAGTGACCAATTTTGATAGTGACTAAATGTGGTGACCAAATTGGAAAAGAAGTAAACTTCGGTGATCAAAATTGATATTTCCCCATTAATTAAACTATATCAATGATAGTGGATAGGCTAGAGGTGGGGAAATATATCAAAATTTCAGTATACCAAACTTTTCGTATAAGAAAATATTAAAATTTTATGTATGATAATGGTATGGAAAATGATCATACCGCGGTATTTCGATATACCGAATTTTAATTTTTTCGGTATTCGGTATGAAACGGCATACATGTATATCAAAATACTGAAACATTAATAAAATAATCATTTTATAATAGTATAATTTATATTTTAATACACCTTTCATCCACCAAATGTAGTCTCATTGAAGTGGATACCTATTTTAAGGAAAATGTAGATAAAGTATATAAAGTAAGAGTATTGTGGGTCCATTGTGAATAAAGTGATTGTTTCTCATAACTTTAAACACCTTGACCCGGGTTTATAATTTGACCCAGTTTTTATAAACTAGATTTCATGGGTTTAGATAACCTAGCCTCCCCTTGGGTTTATCTAGTCTCCCCCTTGGGTTTATCTAGCCAACCCGCCACATCTAAACTCATCTTATCCCAACTCATGAAACAAACATGCCCATAATGTGTGAGCAGTAACGGACCTACATGATGCCCAGGGGGGCCCGTGGCACCCCACTAATTTTTTGTAATTTCACACATATTAAAATTAATACTCTGTTTTATAATTATTTGCACATTTCTGATATAAAAATAATCCATAAAATTAATATATATTCGAACATCATTTTATTTTAAAATCGTCACTCATTTTGGGTCTACATTTTATCCTAAATTTCACTAGATCCTCCTTACACCTTATCAAATAACTCAAAATACGCTTTCTTATTTGACTTTACACCACTAAAATGTGCAAGTTATCACGGGACGGAGGGCGTATTAACTTGTACCAAAACATAGCGAAAGTCAACTTATCCGATCAATTTTATAATGTGACGTATTGACAATTTTATAATGTGAAATTTTGATGAAAATAATGAGTACATATTTTTTTTTATAATAATGTTAATCGGGCTCCCCTACCAAAAATTTCTGGATCCGTCACTGTGTGTGAGACTACATTTTGTGGACGAAGAATATAAGACCTATGAAACTATATTTCGTGGACGAAGGGTGTATCATTTTTTAAAACTTAAATAAAATAACCTTAAATAATTAATTTCAGCATAAAATGATACTTCAATATTTTTGTATGAATTGATATACTGTTATTTCAATATAAAATGATGGTTTAATATTTTTTATATGAATCGATATATCGATATATCCTACCAAAACTTTAATATACCAAAATTAGGATACGATATTGATATGAAATTTTTGTAGTACCGAAAATTTTGAAATAGTATCGATATAATCGGTATACAATCGGGAACAAATCCTAGAAATCGAATAGGCCAAAAGCCAAGCAATAGACCAATTCAAAGATTTGTAACTGAAAAAAGACAACACAAATGATTCACCATAATTAAATGCACTTGGAAATATAAATCAATTGTCAGGGAGATAAAAAGCAAATACTCCCACCATTTTAACACGAATTCTAATATATAAATTGTTTGTTAGTATTATGAGCTATAAAAATGAGATTAATAATGACTTTTCAACTTATTTATGAGTAGTGAAGTTTCTTTTATTTAGTGTAAATAAAATAATAATATTTGATGTAATATATTATAATGTTTTAAAAGGATAGTTAAAATTCTTTTTTTGCTATTTTAAGTACGCACGAGTCATTAAGTAAAAGATACAAAAATAAAATGACAAAATGAGTCATTAAGTAGGGGACGGAGGGAATACATATTTTATGGTAAAAAAAATTGTACTCCTCCGTCCCGGTGAAAATTACTCAACTTCCTTTTTCGTCAACCTCGAAAGCTACTCATTCCATTTTTTGCAAACTATTTCTTCTCATTTCATTATATTTTTCTCTCTCTCGATCACATCACTTCTAATACATCTATTTATTGTATTATATTTCTTAACATCCGTACCCAAAATTAAATCATATGTAGCTTTTACCGGAATTGAGGGATCGAGTACAAGTTATATAAAGCTAATATTTTCATTACATAACAGATGGATTAACTAACTGTTCTCTTTCGTCCTTTCTCTCTCTCTAAAGAGAAAAGGAATGATCTTCTTCCTTTGGTTAATTTTATCGACTTTCTGTTTAAATTCTGATCATTAAATTTCATTTAGTGATTATCCCTTGTTCTTCAAACCTGTTTTAATTCCTCATTTATTGAATATTGGCATTTGCAAAAATTACGGAGCTTTTTTGGAAGATCTTCTTGGAATAAGAAAATTCGGCTCATCATTACCTTGGTATTGTTAAAATTCACAAAAGAGGGGAGAGTGATCTTCACTTGCCCATATACTGGCTGTGTTTTCCACAACAACACTGGATTAGGGTTTTCTGCAGAGAGATTGTCTTGGGTTTTACAATTTTGAGAGACAATATTGGCTAAAAAATTTGCACTCGATTCACTTTGTTCAAATTGGCCAATGGTTTTAGAAGGAATCCATGGTATCCACACTCCATCTCTGCCTATAAAAACCGATGGAAGGGAAGATAGAACGGCACAAATCATTCTATTTCTCCTCTGGTTCGATTTTTCTTCCTTTCTTCAAAAAATGGATGTGGCTATTCAAGAAAAAATGAGTGCATGTTATATTTCTGAAAAAGAGAGTGTGAATCCTTCAGTTCAGATGAATGAACTCATCACTCCACCTTCTTCGGTGGCCTTGAAATTTGTTGCTAGGCGTTTTTTTAACATCAATGAGTTAACTCGCTTACTCATTTCTTGCTGGAATATTGCTTCAACCATCACGGTTACGTTGGTTGGTGATGGCCTTTATACCATTGATTTCCAAAAAAAGGCAGAAATGATTGGGATTCTCGACATGCAACCATGGAACCTGAGGAGGTCGATGATGGTGCTGAAGCAGCTCACTGGTGATGAATGTTTTGATAATCTAAAAATGGATCGTGTACCTATTTGGGTTCAGATCCATGGATTACCTATACATGCAATGATCAAACAGACTGGCGAACGTGTGGGCAAGATTATTGGGGAAGTTCTTAAAGTTGATGCGAAAGAGGGGGAGGTGGCGTGGGGCGAATCGCTCCGAGTCCGTGTCTTGCTTGACACAGAAGCGCCATTGTGTCGTTTCACTAACTTTACTGTGCATGATACAACGATTTTCATTTACTTTCGATACAAAAGATTATCTGATTTCTGTGTATTTTGTGGTCATATTACACATTCTGTTAGGGGCTGCAACAGGGTTAAAGATAAAGAGGAGGCGTGGATTGACAACCATAGGTACTTTCCAGAATGGTTGAAAGCAGACAAGCAGAAAAAACCCACTCAAGAGGACATGCAACCGTTTTATCGTCTTTTGGGGCTTACAGAGGCAAGCAGTAGAAAGGTAAATAACATCTGTGTTCCTGTTATTGATGAAGTAAACAGGAACAAAAATGTTATTAATCTGGAGGATAATGAAAGAGAAGAATCTGAGAGAAGAAGAAAGGAAAAGGGCAAGGCCATTATGCTGGACGAAGGGGTAAATGAGATGTGGAGAATGGCAGAGCAAGAAGTGATGGGAGCACAATGGAACCTAAATGAGGAAGTTCAGCCCAGGCAACAGGAAAGGGAAGTGGTTTTTAATTTTCAGGATCTGATGGCAAGGAGATAGAAAGGTGAAAAAGTTATCCAAGGTGGAGAAGGGAGGATTAACCCGAGGACAGGTTTGATTCTGGAGCCACTTCATTTCACTATTCCAGCTGGTTTTGAGTACAGGGTTGTTCGTGAAGCTTTAGAAGGCAAAGATAAGGCCAATGGTTATGATTATCGAGTGGTTCATCAAGTGGGTCGAAGCTTCAAATCTTTCGATTTTACTGATTATGTGGAAATAATTCATGAAGGGGAACAAACTTATATTCCTCTTCGTGAAGAGACTGGGCAAAGCAACTGGGAGATGGAGGATCAGAACAAAGAAAAGGAGCTTGGGTATGAAGGTGATAAGAGCTTCTCAATTCCTGATAATATGCAGTCCGGTAAGAAGCGTCTTTGGAAGGATCACTCTGGTGACTTGGCAGATTTTGTACGGGCGGAGACAGTACGCAATGAGATTGATGCTCTATTTTTTCTCAAAAAAGCCCGTAGTATGATTGAAACTTATGGGTCGGAAATTTAAATTCCGAATGAGGCGGAGGTTGAGGTGACTCAACCCCGCCGTGATGAATGAGGATTTTATGCTGGAACGCACGTGGTATCTGCAGTCCGCGTGCGTTCGGTAGGATTAGTAGGTTGGTAGTTTCGTATCGTCCGTCTTTGTTGTTTATTTCTGAAGCTAAATGTAACTCCTCTTATGCTAATCGTGTTAGGGTTCGGTTAGGGTTTCAAAATGCGTTTTGTGTGGAATCCTCTGGTAGAGCAGGTGGACTTGTTATTATGTGGAATGAAGTGGATGTTTCTGTTTTGTCTTTCACCCTTGGACATATTGATTGCTTGATATCTGGTTTGTCTAATAAGTGGAGGTTCACTGGGTTTTATGGGCATCCAGTATCAAAACAAAGAGTTGAGTCATGGAAGTTATTAAAAAGATTTAAGAACTATTTAAATATGCTCCCTATTCCTTGGCTTATTGGTGGTGACTTCAATGAAGTACTTTTTAATCATGAAAAGATGGGGGGGGGACTGTAGAAAGGATGGAAATATGGCTCAATTTCAAGAAGCAATCCAGACCAATGATCTTAAATGTCTTAACATGTTTGGATCAAAATATACTTGGCATAACAGGAGGAAATGGAATCATTATATTAAGGAAAAGCTTGATAGATTTCTTGCAAATAGAGAATGGATGAATATGTGCACTTATTTTGAAGCCTCTACTTTGCCTTTTATGGGATCGGATCATAGGCCAATTCTTATTGAATTTGATGTGCATCTGCCAAGAATATGGAAGAAAAGGGAGAATAAACAATTTAAGTTTGAAAATTATTGGATGAAGGAGGAAGGTTTTAGAAATGTTTTGTCCACTGCTTGGAAGAGGGTTGATCATGTGGTGCCTCTTAATGAATCTTTAGAAGAATGTGGTAAAGTGATTTCGGAATGGGAAAAAAAAAAGGGTGGTACTTTGGAGGTTCGAATTAAGCAAGCACAAACCAGAATCAATACATTGTTGGATGATGACACTGGAATTCCAGATATGCAGAAGGTGGGTGATTTGGAGGCTGAGCTTGCTACATTGCTTACTCAAGAGGAGTGGTTCTGGAAACAGAGATCTCGGATTTCTTGGCTTAAAGAGGGTGATAGGAATACGAAATTCTTTCATTCAAAAGCTAATGGTCGACTCAAGATGAATCAAATTAGGAAAATCCAAGATAATAATGGAGTATGGCTTTTTTCTGAGTCCCAAATTGAGGGTGCTTTCTCTAATTTCTTCAAGGATCTTTTTACTTCAAACAACCCCTCAGGAGATGAAATTGGTAGAGCAATTCAATTTTTGAATGTTAAAATGTCACAGGAAAGGTCCAATTTACTTGACATTCCTTTCTCTAAGGATGAAGTACTAAGGGCAGTGCTCGATTTGTCTCCTTGGAAAGCACCTGGTCCTGATGGGTTTCCAGCCTCATTCTATCAAAAGAACTGGGAATTGATTGGAGAAGATGTTACAATGGCAGTTTTGAAGGTTTTGAATGAAAAGGGCTCGTTAAAAAACTGGAATCATACGATCATAGCGCTTATCCCAAAAAAGGTACATCCAACATTACCTTTACACTACAGGCCTATTAGTTTGTGCAATGTGTGTTATCGCATTCTTGCAAGAACTATGACAAATAGGTTGAGGAATATATTGGGGGATGTGGTGGATTACCATCAGAGTGCTTTTGTTCCAGGACGTATCATCACGGATAATATTCTTTTGGCCTATGAAGGGATGCATTTCTTAAAGACTTCCAAGAGTAAAACAGGTTATGCAGCCATGAAACTGGATATGACAAAGGCTTATGATAGAATTGAGTGGAGCTTTTTGATGAGAGTTCTACAAGCAATTGGTTTTCCACAAAAATGGATTCAATTGATATGGGAATGTGTTTCAACTGTTTCTTATTCTATCAAAATCAATGGTGCACTAACTGAGAGTTTCACCCCTACAAGAGGTATTCGCCAAGGAGATCCTCTCTCTCCATATCTATTTGTCTTATGTGCACATGTTTTTTCTTCAATCATTTCAGCATCCATTGACTCCAAAATGGTATCAGGCTTCAAAATTGCTAGAAATGCTCCTCCTTTATCTCATCTGTTCTTTGCTAATGACAGCATTGTGTTCTTTAAAGCTTCGAAAAAGGAGACTCAATGTTTGGCGCATTGCATCTACATTTATGAAAAAGCCTCGGGTCAATTGGTCAATAGAGAAAAATCTTCAATCACTTTCAGTCCTCAAACTTCCCAAGGCAATATAGATCAATCAAAATTGATTTTAGGGATTAGAGACTCCCATGGCCATGAACTTTATTTTGGTCTCCCAGCAATTATTCCAAAGGCCAAAAAATTGAAGTTTAGCTATCTTACCGATAGGGTTCGAAACAAGGTGCTTTCTTGGCATCATAAATCGTTCTCTGAAGGTGGTAAACAGGTTTTGATCAAAGCAGTGTTGCAAGCAATGACTTCATATGCAATGTCGTGCTTTAGGATTCCGGTGGCAATTTGTTCTGATATTGAAAAAATTATTGCTGGATTCTGGTGGGGAGATTCTGAGCTCTCAAAGAAAAAACATTAGAAGAAGTGGGTGGAGCTTTGCAAACCAAATGAAGAGGGGGGATTAGGATTCCGTAGTTTGGTAATGTTTAACAAAGCCTTGCTTGCAAAGCAACTTTGGAGAATTTTTACAGCACAAGATACTCTGGTTAGCAAGATTTTCAATGCTAAATACATCAGAAATGCTAGGTTAGATGAGTTGGAATTAGGATCTAATCCATCATTTGTGTGGAGGTCTTTGTTGTGGAGCAAAGATTTGGTTGAGGAAGGTGCCAGATGGAGGATTGGTAATGGCCTAAATACCCACATATTTAAAGACAGATGGGTCTGTAATTTGGAAGGAGGAAGGATTGTTTCCAGAATTGCAAGTGCATCAACTGTTAGCAGGTTCTTGACTGAGGAAGGTGGATGGAATGAGCAGAGGATAAGTCAGGCATTTCTACCCTATGAAGCGGAAAATATCTTAAATACTTCAATCATGAAGAATGGAGTGCATGATCAACTGTTCTGGCCAGCATCTTCGACTGGTATTTACACAGTGGCATCGGGTTATAAGCTAGCTTATACTAAGGCTATGAAGGGTGGAAGGTGTGCAGATATCGGACCTTCAAATAAAGATGTGAGTGTGAAGGTGTTTAGTACCATTTGGAAGCTACAGGTGCCACCAAAGGTGAGAATATTTGGATGGAAACTAACAAGAAACTTGATAGCTTCTGAAGGCAATCTGAATCAGAACCATGTGCCAATTAGCCCGATATGTAAATGTTGTGGATTTCATATGGCAGATTCTATGCATTGTATTTTCAAGTGCCCTTTTGCAAAGAACACATGGAAAGCTCAGGGGCTATGGTCGGATATTAGCAATGCAGCCAGGTATGATTGCTTTGATTTTATGGCCTGGTGTTTTCAAAAGCTGAATTTGGAAAAAATGTCTCTGATTATTATGATAGCTTGGGCAATATGGATCGAAAGATGTAATTTTGTTCATACAGAAAAGCAGGATCAATGTGGAGTTTTTTTCAATGTCAAGTTTGATGTGAGTTGGGCAAAATCGTATTGGATGGAATTTGTCAATGATGATACTTTTGGTAGTGTTGAAGAAGGTATGGCTTCTGCTGAAATTGATAATGTTCTATATACAGATGCAGCATTTAATGATGTTAGAAAATGTTATGCTGTTGGATTTGTGGTTGTTAATGATAGGAGGAAGATCATTCTAGCAGGAGCAAGGTGTATTAAAAATCCAGGCACTGTTTGTGGTGCTGAACTTATGGCTATCAAAAGTGGCATTAGCAGATGTGCTCAAATCGGGTTGAAAATTAAGAAGGTGTGTTCTGATTCTTTGGATGCCATTAAAGCTATTAATGGAAAATTACAGATTGGTGCATCAGAAGCAGAAACAATCATGGAAGTCAAGTCTTTGATTCATCAAGAAATGATCATGGAATGGAGGCATATTGGAAGAGATAAGAATCGGATTGCACATGAGTTAGCTAAATATTCTATTATCACTTCATCTCCTCATGATTGGAATGAAGATGACTGTCCTCAATATTACAAGGATCTGATCTGATTGTTCTCTCTAGTTTGAGGGTTTATCCTTGTATTTATTGTCAAAAAAAAAAAAAAAAAATTTCATTACATGTCTTAATGTTGCCAGTATATGCCTAGGGTATAATTATTAAACATAACAAGGTATAAATAATGTAAAGCCATTAACACCGTCAATGAAACAAATAACCGTTATAGCTGAGAAGATAATAAATAACAAAATAAAAATTTATTGAAATTCAAGAAAAAGTAAAAGGCCCTCCATTTATTATTACGTATATGACATCGAAACAACTGATAATGTTAACAACAAGAAGCACAGTAACCCACAATACTTTAAACAAACATAACTATATAAGAAGCACCATGCAGCATGAGAGGATATATAAGGCCAAATGTGAATTCCTAATATCCTTCCACATCATTCTAACAATGAAATTAACCTCCACTTTGACAGGTGCAATGTCCATCTTATCCTTTCGGATGATAAGCTTAGTTACGGCTCCGCGGTCTGCGTAATTAAATAAATAAATAAAAATCTATAAAATGATTATAAAAAATAAAAAAACAAATTAAAGATCAAAGAAATTTAATCGCTATATATAACAACTTTAATGGTCATTCTGGAAAAAAAAAATATATAGTTACAGTTATTATATATAGAATTAATTAGCACAAATTAAAATCAAAAACTGAATTTAATTAATGAGAAAACCAAGTGAAAGATTATATAATGGAGTAATTACGTACTTCATTGGGAACGGAAACCCAGGGACAGCAAAGGCGAAAGCAAACATGATGGCTACAGAAATATTTAAAACAAGTTGAAATAAATATGTGAATGGTGGAAAGATATGCATGGCGGAAGGCTGGTTATATAGAAGAAATCAAGCCTTGTACGATCTAATTATAGGGTTGGTCTGCTATGGACTCGAGTGCATGTTGTGCACCCTAGTCCATGTTGCACTTTTCAGTTAATGACTTACACTTTTTGGTAAATGGTGTTTCACTTTTCAATTATTAAACTGTATAAGTAATAATTGAAAAGTGCAACACCATTTATCAAAAAGTGTAAGTCAGTAAACTGAAAAGTGCACATGGACTAGGGTGCACAACATGCACTCGAGTGCATACTAGACTTTACCCTAATTATAATATGTTCTTCAGGTTTATTAATTGAACATTTATTGTTTGTACAAATTTTATTTTAAAAATTTGTTTAATAATATTAAAAGTGATAAAGTAACTTTTTAGGAGAAATATAATGATATTAAAAAAAAGGTATACCCCTCTAAAAATAATGACAACGTACAATATATAGAAGAATGTTCAATAAAAAACTCATCATCGGGCTCCATATCAAAACTATATATATACACATACAAAATGCAAATAATGTATGTTTCGAATTATTTTACCGGATTTAATAGATAGAATAGTAAAGGTTGTGCAGATTTTATAATTAATTAGTAGATTGATCATACTTATATTCATGTTTCTATTTTTTGAAAAATACATATTAAATTATAGTACCCACTCAAATTAAATATATTTAGGTTAATATCTTGTGATAAGAACAATTTTGTCGTATAATTAATTAATTTAATGATGAGTCCAAACACATATCACATCCTGGATTAATGTGATTTAGTACCTACTCAAATTTTATACTGGCCGGCAAAAAAGAAGAAAAATAAATAGAATTAAATTATAATCATATATATACAGTACGAGATTCTAAAAATTAACTCTTTAAAACAAAAATGTACGTAGGAAATTGCACCAAGTATGAACAAAATAGTTTAGTTAATTGCACTTAATTATTTATTGTTCGACACCTCATGTTAACCATCTTTTAAAGATAGGCAACAATATAGTTAGTAATAGGGATATTGTTAATTTGTTGGATTAGTTTGAATGAATAAAAGAATTTTCATTAGATGAAAGTGATCATAAGGTCATGTTTATATATACAAGTGATAACCGACTAATTAAGAGAGGTTATCAAGATTGGTAGAATAACTAACTAACTAGTTAAACTAGCTAATAGTGTTAGATACCCCCTCAAGCCAGGATGGAGACATATGCGAAGCTTGTTTCGAAAAATTTAAAGAGCGGGTGAGGAAGACTTTTTGTAAAGATGTCAGCTATTTATAGGTTGGAAGGCACAAACTAAGTAGATAGGCACAAACTAAGTAGATAGGCGATATCGATATATATGTTTGACTCTTTTGTGTGCGAATAGGATTTTGACTTAGAAAGAGAGCACTTTTGTTGTCACATAAGAGGCGAGGAAGTTCAATGAGTAAGGCCTGGAGCTCGCGAAGAAGAGAAGTAACCCAGATGAGCTCGGAGGCCGCATATGTCATAGCTCGGTATTCGGATTCGCAACTCGAACGAGACACAGTTGTTTGCTTTTTCGCACTCCAAGAGACGAGATTTGGGCCGAGGAAGATAGAGTATGTTGGGATATTCATCCAATCCCTAATCTGATTGTAATTCATTTATGTTTAGTTTCGATGGCCAAAACCAGATCAATAGAGTAAGGGCATGTTTGATAGCAAAGACTGATTATCTAAGACTAGGATGATATCTAAACTTTATAAATTTTAAAGCATTATCTACCCTTAATCTAAGTTATCAAACAACCAATAAAAATGATATATATAGTTAATCTAGGTTTAATCCAATCTATCAAACATGGCCTAGATGTTTAGAGTAATAATTTGTAATCTAGTATAAGGTTACCTAAGTTGTTCTTATAAAGCTGTGAAAGAATAGTCTAAGTCTTAGTCAAGTGAATCAGTTGTATGTATATTAGCTGATATCACAATTTGGTTAAACACGCGCACGCTCAAAACTCTAAAGAGACGTGCAAGCATCCATTTCACCACCACTCAGCTTTCGCCACCTCCCTGTACCGAGGGTGAAAATCTCAGCTCGAGGTTTTAATTTCTTGTAGTAAACAAGCCTCACAACCTTGTAAACATTGCTTGCAACTCCAAATCCTAGCACAACACGGATGGCTTCTTTCCCATTGATGAGGCATTGGGGTAAAACCACGTGTTTTCTAATAGAAGGATTCCATACTATTACAGGTGGTGGCGAAGGATCCACGCGTTCATGAGAGAAACACACGAGGCCATCATGAGATCCCATTATTCTGTAATAACCAATTGGGCGATCATACACCTTAAGTTTCCGACTAGGTTCATGAATTGGATAATGGAATGTGTGACGCCGTCGGCTTACTCTATATTGGTGAACGGGATGCCTTGCGGATTCTTTAAAGGGAGACGAGGACTTCGGCAAGGTAACCCCCTTTCCCCTTTTCTCTTTGTTATTTGTATGGAATATTTGAGTAGGACCATAAATGATAGAACTAGTATGGGTGGTTTTAATTATCCCCTAAGTGTGATAAATTAAAACTCACCCATATCATGTTCGCAGATGATTTGCTTCTATTTTCCCGGGGTGATTTGAACTCGATTAAGGTGCTTCGTGAGACGTTGAGTGAGTTTGAGGGGGTATCAGGGCTTGGGATTAGCCCGGCTAAGCCCTCTATCATCATGACGGGGATTGGGGAGGAGGAGAAGAGGGAAATTTTAGAGTTAGTCGGGTTTGTTGAGAGCCAATTGCCTATAAAATACTTAGGTGTCCCTCTCTCGGCTAATACGGTGAAAGTTATTGTATAGGATATAAAGTAGAATTGTTCCTTTTGTAACTACTTTTATAACTTCTTAGTTAGTGGTTAGTTAGTAACTACTAGTTGATACTTAGTCTATAAATATAGATTAGAGACTTTTGTATTCCTAATGCATTTTAAGCATTGTAACACTCAATCTATGAAATACCTTTTGTTTTGTATTTCCTTCTTTACAATTATAAGATGAGTGTGTGTTTACATCTCTACATGGTATCAGAGCTATGTATTGATTAATTTATGATCGATTAAATAAGTTTGTCGATCTAGATATGTTTCCGCAATTCGGTATGCATGGATTTCCGAATTTCTTGAGTTTTTGTACTCATTTCTGCAAAATCTCTGATGGATTTGGATTTTTTTTCTCTTTTCGAGATTTCTTCTTTACGTGTTTTATGCTCGTGAATTTTTGGATTCGATTTTATTTTGATTCAAATTCTTCTTTGAGTTTATTGAGTTCAATACTCATTTCTTTTTGCGAGTTATATCCTCGTGATTTTTATATTTGATTTCATGTTGATTCGAAATCGATTTTTTCGTGTTTATCACGATTCCATTTTTTTTTTAGAAAATTTGTGGAATTCTCACCACGGATTGGATTATTCGATTATTGGTGTTGTTTGGTTTTGAGAATTATCAATTCAGTTCCTGTTCGTTCATCGTTTTGCAATTTTCTGCTCGCAATGTCTTAATTCAGGTTTGTTCGTCGCGAAATTGATTGTTGCTCTGTTTTGGCGATTGCCGACGTTCCCGATCGCAGTTGCAGTTAGTTAATTGTGGGATTTATAACTTCTTAGTTAATGGTTAGTTAGTAACTACTAGTTGTTACTTAGTCTATAAATATAGATCAGGGACTTTTGTATTCCTAATGCATTTTGAAAGCATTGTAACACTCAGTCTATGAAATACCTTTTGTTTTGTATTTTCTTCTTTACAATTATAAGATGAGTGTGTGTTTACATCTCTACATGGTATCGGAGCTATGTATTGATTAATTTATGATCGATTAATCAAGTTTGTCGATCTAGATATGTTTCCGCAATTCGGTATGCATGGATTTCCGAATTTCTTGAGTTTTTGTACTCATTTCTGCAAAATCTTTGATGGATTTGGATTTTTTTTCTCTTTTCGAGATTTCTTCTTTACGTGTTTTATACTCTTGAATTTTTGGATTTGATTTTATTTTGATTCGAATTCTTCTTTGAGTTTCTTGAGTTTAATACTCATTTCTTTTTGCGAGTTATATCCTCGTGAGTTTTATATTTGATTTCATGTTGATTCGAAATCGATTTTTTCGTGTTTATCATGATTCCATTTTTTTTTTTGGAAAATTTGTGGAATTCTCACCACGGATTGGATGATTCGATTATTGGTGTTGTTTGGTTTTGAGAATTATCAATTCAGTTCATGTTCGGTCATCGTTTTGCAATTTTCTGCTCGCGATGTCTTGATTCAGGTTTGTTCGCCGCGTAATTGATTGTTGCTCTGTTTTGGTGATGTCGGCGTTCCCGATCGCAGTTGCAGTTAGTTAATTGTAGGATTTATAGCTTTTTGGTTAGTGATTAGTTAGTAACTATTAGTTGTTACTTAGTCTATAAATATAGATTAGGGACTTTTGTATTCCTAATGCATTGTATGCATTGTAACACTCAATCTATGAAATACCTTTTGTTTTGTATTTCCTTATTTCTTTACAATTATAAGATGAGTGTGTGTTTACATCTCTACAGTTATGAACTATGAGCCTCTTATCAAGAAAATCCATGATTTGATTATTAAATGGGGGTCCATTTCCCTATCGTATGCGGGTAGATTAGAGCATTCTTCGGTCTGTTATCCAAGGGATATGCTGTTTCTGGTTTGGTATGCTTCTGGTGCCTAAGCTTGTTGAACAAAATTACGACTCTTTGTAGAAAATACATGTGGAGGGAGGGGGATGCCATTAGTGGCGTGGGATATGATCTGCATGGACCTTGGGAAGTGGAATAGAGTGTTGATTTGTCGTACGATGTGGGATGTGCACAAGAAGAAGGACAGCCTTTGGGTCAAATGGGTGACCTTGTATTGGCTAAAAGGCGCCACGGTGTGGGAGATGAGGCCAGGGCGGGAGGAATTGCTCGAAACTTCAGAGGAGTATTGTGGAGATTAGGGATGATATCATTGCTAAATTCGATGGTTTGGATAATACTTTGAGGAGGATGCAAGATATGGATACGATGAAGGGTATTAATGTTGCCAAACTTTATGGTGCACTTAATCCGCAAGTTAATTTGTAGCCTCGATTTCAGGTTCAAAGACATATGGAAGGGCTATATTCCCCCCAAGTACTCGTTTATGGATTGGTTGGTTCAATGGCGGGGTACGAGACAAATATTAAGTTAAATACTATTCCCTCTGTCTCTTATTTAGCATCATCAGAAATATTAAGCATCCTCTTGACTAGAGCAGTTAAAGCATGAGGTGGGAGAAGTTCTGAGTGATCTTTCACTCCACTGTTTTCTTGCTGCTCCATCTCCCAGTCTTGAAAGTTCACAATTCCGCCCATTCTAAGAATCACCTCGAACAAATCTTCAGTTGGGCCTTTCTTCAAAGCAACCCATGTGCATATCCTTAACAATTTCTCATACACCTCTGAAGATGTGTCGATCTCAACTGAAGGTAACATCTTCTTCAGGTTTCTAGTCATTTGTGCACGCAACCTCTTCTCGCGTAGACACATTGGATAGTCGACTAGGGATTCAAATCTGTTTTTGGGAGGGGTCTGAGTAAGTGGGGTCCTTAACTCAGTTGTTGCAGTGGCAACTAATGGAGTTCTCGAAACAGATGGGTGTGGGGGTTCAACATATTCTGTTGAGGTAGTAGGAATATTTTGGATGGTGGTTTCTGTGGGCTTTGATGTGTCTTGGTTGGGTTTGACAACTGTCGAAGTATCAGTTGTATCATATATAGTAGTGTATGGGGTTACGTTGGATCTCAGTGGTTGTACTGCCAACGGAGAGGTTTTTGGGACAGGTCTGGCACGAGATCGGAGTGATCTTGGTATGGGGTTACGTTGGATCTCAGTGGTTGTACTGCCAACGGAGAGGTTTTTGGGACAGGTCTGACACGAGATCGGAGTGATCTTGCCTTGGTTTTGACAGGGAGGTTGAGAGGAATTGATATAGTACGAGATGAAGTACTAACCATTTCAATCGTCTTGTCTGGCGACGGACTCGACTCTCACTAGTCGATAGGTTTCAGCATCCTCTACTTCTTTCTCCAACCCTTCAACTGATTGAGTTTCCTCAGAATCCTCAACCGGCTCAATCAACGCCTCATCCGACACATACTGAACTAGTGCACCACTATTACCAGCCTCAACCACATCTTCAGATTTCTCTGCATCCGACTCGTCTTCGTCAGCACTAGACGAGACAGCTTCCAACATAGCATCTCTAGGATTGATTTGGACTTGACCACGCTCAATCGCCCTTTGCTCAGTCTGTCTTGCGAGGGCATCCTTCTTGAGATAGTGCTTCAAGACGTGGAACGACTTGCCTTTGCTCCAACTCGTCTTGTTTGGCAGAAGGATGGGTAAAAGAATGCTTAGCTTATTCCCAAAGCTAACTGCGGCAGACACAATCCATTCCGCTAAATCAACATCAACACGAACATTTCGTTCAAAATACATCCATCGATCTATGAACAATTTGTACCAATTGCCATCAGTGATGCCATCATAAATTGCGGCCATCACTCTCGCCTTTTGAAGAGTCACTGAATCGTAACTTCCTGTGATGCCTAACAACATCTTGCTAGAAATGTCAAGGAGCGTCTTGTACTTGTCTAGCAAGTCCTTCTTCTTGACAGATGGGATCTTTCCATCACGATTCAATTTCAGCCTCTTGCCACAGGAAATGCTGAGATACCTCAATTCTTGTCCGGAGCCGTAATTCTCCACATCAATCAATCCTGACGGCAACTGCAATGATTCGAACAAAAACTCATGAGTGATTTCCACTGGACTTCCACCAACGAATGCCTCAATGGAGTCGCCTCTTCTGGTGGCAGTAGCGTAGAACACTAGCACCTCTTCCTCGAACACACTTTTCGGAAACGCCTCCAAGTATGGTCTCAAACCACACCTGAAACACTTAATCAAGATCTCCTTGTTGTCATCCGAGTGTCTTCCACTGAAGAACACTGATCCTTCAACATGCACCTTGCCTTCGGATGCATACTTGCCCAAGTCAAATCTTGCCTGCATGCTAGTTCTCACATCGATACGATAGACATAGTAGTAGATTTGCTAGTAATCAAACAATTAAGAGTTTGCAAGAAATCTTGAGTGATTGAGAGTAGGAGAGTTATGAAAACGTGAGGAGAAATTAGTGGGACTGTTTGTTTTTTATGCAAAATGAATTTTGAATCAACGGCCAAGATTAAGAGGTTTGATCCAACGGTTAAGGCCTTTGGAATTCAGTTGCGTAATCGAGAATATTACATGATTTGGTATTGTAAATTTTGGAATCCGCCCTTTCTATTGGTTAAGACAGAGGAGTGTACTCATCTGCCCTAGCGTAATAGAGTTTAAGCGTGAACTGGTGTATACACCTCATTAAATGGAGTGTATTAATCCAGTCCTAGGTTTTTCCAAATTTTGCATTATCAAATTACATTAATGTCCTAAATTCGCACTGTTAAACACTTAGAGTATATTGAATCACGAGAGAGCTTATCTTGTCTGTTCGAGTTCATCATAACAAATCAGTAGACTAGTTTGCACCAGACGAGTTCCCCCTTCGATTGTGCTTGTTTGTCTGAATGTCGAACATCAATGTGTACCTGTCTCATCTTATGCGACACATGAGAGTAGATACGAGTAGTAGAGTAGAATAATTAGGATGAATATCAATCTAAAGCAATGGTCAAGGTTTTGAACAAGATGGCTTTTAACAAACTTAAGAGTCAACATAAGGATATTTAAGAAATCAAAGATTCCCCCTTAAATGTTTATTCCCTTAGTATTACCCTCAGCTTTACCAGCTTCCTCATCGGGTTGTTTGGTCATCTAGTCTGACCTTGTATATCTGTTTGATGAGCGAGTAGACGAGTGCGCTGTTTCAGCGATCTTGTCTCCTTATCTCTTATGATGTGCCTGTCTGGTTAGTACATAGCTATATGCAAGTAGGGTCTAGATCAATTAGTCCTAGACTAATGCATAATTCACGAAAACGAGCCTCAGGTAATGGTTTTGTGAAAATATCAGCTCTTTGAAAATCAGTATGAATCTTTTCCATGCGAATGTCCTTCTTTTCTACATGATCACGTATAAAATGATGTTTCACATCAACATGCTTACAACGTGTGTGCAAAACAGGATTTTGTGTAATGGCAATAGCACTGTTACTATCACAGAAAATAGGAACATTAGATTCATATATGTTGTAATCTCTAAGTTGTTGCATGAGCCAAAGTAGTTGACTACATCAGCTACCAGCAACCATGTATTCGGCTTCAGTAGTAGAGGTAGCCACACTAGTCTGCTTTTTCGAAAACCATGAAATGAGTTTTGTGCCTAAGAATTGACAAGAACCAGATGTAGATTTCCTATCTATTCTACAGCCACCAAAATCAGAATCTGAGTAGCCACTTAGGGATAAATCATCATTTGAAGGATACCATATACCACGATTGATGGTTCCTTACAAGTATTTCAGTATCCTTTTAGTAGTTTCCATATGACTCTCTTTTGGATTAGCTTGAAATCGAGCACATACGCCAACAGAAAATGCAATATCGGGTCTACTAGCAGTCAAGTACAGTAAAGAACCAATAAGACCACGATAATATGTTTGATCAGCACACTTACCATGTTCGTCTGGATCCATCATGTATGTAGGTAGCATAGGTACTCCAGTAGCTTTGCATGTTTTAATACCATACTTGTCTAGCAGGTTTCTAGTATACTTTGCTTGATTTATGAAAATCCCTTCTGGGGTCTGTTTTACTTGAAGACCAAGAAAGTAATTCATTTCACCCATCATGGACATCTCAAACTTACTTTTCATGAGTGTTGAAAAACTTTCACTCGGCTTTTTGTTAGGTGAACAAAAAATGATATCATCTACGTAAATTTGGACTAGTAAAATGTCTTTCCCTTCTTGTCTTCTGAACAAGGTTCTGTCGACCTTGCCCTTAGTAAAACCATTTTCTAATAGAAAGAGAGAGAGAGAGAGTATCATACCATGCTCTTGGAGTTTGCTTTAGTCCATATAAGGCTTTCTTCAGTCTGTACACCTGGTTGCCTTTCACTTCGAAACCTAGGGGTTGTTCAACATACACTTCTTCCGCAAGAATACCGTTAAGAAATGCACTTTTAACATCCATTTGATAAACAGTAAACTTCATGTAAGCAGCATATGCAAGGAACAATCGAATGGCTTCTAGTCTAGCAACAGGAACATATGTTTCATCATAGTCTGTGCCTTCAGCTTGTGAATAGCCTTGGGCTACTAGTCTAGCCTTATTCCTAACGACTACATCATTCTCATCTTTCTTATTTTTGAAAATCCATCGAGTGCCAACTACATTATGATGTTCTGGCCTATCGACAAGTTCCTAGACGTCGTTTCGAACAAACTGGTTCAACTCGTCTTGCATAGCGATGATCCAATTACTATCAGTCAACGCCTCTTTAACGGTAGTAGGCTCGATAGATGAGAGGAAACAACACCAGCAAAACATAGTTGGACTAGGCTGTTCTTGCGACTCAAAGAGTTGTTGTCTAGTCTTCACACCAATAGTAGAGTCACCAATGATATTTTCAGTATCATGTGCAGCTTTCCATGTTTTTCTAGATTTAACAGGTATACTATCATCATCTACCTTAGGTATATCATCATGCATTTCAACATCCTTTGTATCAACAGTTTTAACAAGAGTAGACGAGTCAACTAGAGCAGGCATATCAACTGGTCTAGTAGACTTACCTTGAGCACTTACCTTCTCGTCGTCACCAGACTCGAGAGCTTTCATGAATGGATTGTAGGCTTGAACAGATTCATAAACTTCTAATTCTTTATCAGATTCGATCGATAGATCGGTCATCTTCTCACTGATCTGGTTGGCAGATGAGTCTTGTCGAGATTCATCGAAAACCACATGTGGTGTTTCTTCCACACAAAGAGTCGAGTAGTTGAATACCCTAAATGCTTTGCTAGTCGAGGAGTATCCTAAGAATATCCCCTCGTCTGCTTTAGCATCGAATGCATTCAACTTGCTTTTCCCATTGTTATGGATGAAACACTTACAATCAAATATATGGAAATATGAAATTCTGGGTTTTCTACCTTTCCAGACCTCGTAAGGTGTCTTACCTAATACCTTGTTGATCGCGCTTCTGTTATGGGAGTGGCATGCAGTATTGATTGCTTCGGCCCAAAACTTTTGAGGTGTTTTGTACTCGGCTAACATGGTTCTACAGGCTTCCTTCAGAGTTCGATTCCTTCGCTCGGCTACACCGTTCTGTTGTGGAGTCCTAGCTGCACTAGTAAGGTGCTGGATTCCACGTTTAGCACAAAAGTCTTTGATAATAGACTGTTCTTCTCAACTTGTAACTTCTTCAACAGATCAGGTAGGAGTGTCTAGAGGGGGGTGAATAGACTTTTCAAAATATTTCAATATATCAAAGTACACTATGCGGAATTATCAGATTAACAATGAGCTCAATCCAATTTATACTCAACTAATATTCGCGAACTTCTGTATGAACACTCTACTTGTCTTGTTCTTATATGCAATTCAATCAATTCAGCAGTTAATCAATCAAACACAAATAAAACAGTAAAGTAAATCAAACACGAGATTTATAGTGGTTCGACAACTTGTTTACATCCACTCTCACAACACCAGTCGTGAAATTCTTATTACTCTTCCAATCGAGTAGTGTGTTCTTGTGGCTTAGAGTCCCAAGAAATAAGACTTCGATCTTCTCGATTATATCACCAGATATATCTTCGATCTAACAACTAGTAGTTTTACAAGTAACTAGCAACTTGAAACAATAAAGATAAACTTCTCTTCGTCCAGTAGCAGCCTTCTTGAATTCTTCACTTGTGTTCTGGCTTGACTTTCTGAACTTCAACTCTGCGAGTTTATTTGCTTCGTAATTTTCTTCAATAACGTGTTAGTCAGTAGTGTATCAGTAGTCTTTAATCGTTGAATACACCAAGGTATTTATAGACTTCCAATCTTCAAGAACTTTCTGTTATGTAACCACCTTTTCTTGAAAACTAACTTCTAACAACTTCTTCTTATCCATCCACGCGTTTCTTCAGTTAATTAGTTATTCCATAACTAACTCTTCAATCTTTATCTTCAATACGCGTTTATGACTTAAACTTTCCATCCTTGCTTACGCACATGTCTTGTCTCCATACTTAGACAAAATCTTAGCCTTCTTCTTCACTTGACTTGTCTTGCACGAGTCTTCAATAGTAGACTTTAATATAGAACTAAACTAGTCCTATCATCTAATCTTAACAAGACTATTACATTACTTTAAGCTTTATAAATCAGCTTAGTCAACTTAAGATCTATACAATGAATATAAAACGTAAATCATGAGCTTCTATACATCTTTTAATAACTTAGTATAAATCCTAACATATATACACAGTACTTATAAAATGTACTTGTCTTTCAATCATACTTAAACTTTTCTTTGTACTTATCTTTTGAACTTTACTTGTGAACTCTACTGATCTGTTCAAGATGACTTCATAACTAGACTAGATCAGTCAACACTTAGAAATTATTCAAGTCTTCTTTTGGCTTAACAAAACTCAACTCATCATCAATTAGGACTTGTCTCAGGATTCATATCCCAACATCTTCTATTGATGAATTTTTTAAGTCTGCTGTGAGACAAGCCCTGATTGACCAGAACAGTACACTCGTGACTAGTTCATAAGAGATGATAATGAACGAAGTGAATCAGTTGGATACTGAGTTCAGACAAGAGATGTTCAATCAGATGAAGATTTTTCTGCAAAATCAAGTCGAGTACTCAGAGAAGAGTTCAGTCGACTTCGCCAGAGTCTTAGCAAGAGAGTCTAAAAAGATGGAAAGAGTTTATAGAGTGAAGATCGAGATAGCTGATGAGCAGATAAGAGAGGCTCATGAACAGTTGGTTCAGGCAAGAGCTTTGATCACTGCCATGACTGATGAAAATAGGAAGCTACGTCTGACAGCTACTCACTTCAAGAATGAATTCACTCTTACCTCAAAGAAACTAGAGATGACTGCTGAACGTCTTGAAAAGCTGAGTGAAGATGGATCTCATCAAAAACAGATTGAGAAAACTACAGTTTTGATGAAGCAAGCTATAGCAGAAGAGATGACTCGTTTCACTTCTCTTTTCACTCTTAAGGCAAGTGATGAAGCCAAAAAGGGGGAAGAGACTGAAGAGGTGAAAGCAACTGAAACTGCGACTGATGTTAAGGTTCAAGAGACTAGTAGACCTAGAAGAGGCAGATTAGTGAAGAAAGCTGAGATAGAGCAGATTAGTGCAGAAGATCAGTTGAAAGCTGAAAAAGGCAAAAGCAAATCCAGATGATGACACTCCAAGTGGTGGAAGCATGGAATGAAGACACTGTAAGTACTTTACTTATTTCTTATATTTTTGAAGTATTTGTAATCTAGTTGATCTTACTGAATATGAATGAAAAGATAACACATTTTGAAGAAGATAACTACTTAACTAGTCTACTGACTTAAAATAATTCAAGTAGTTTTGGCTTCATCAAAAAGGGGAAAATTGTTGGGATATGAATCCTAATATAAGTCCTAATTGATGTTGAAGTAGTTTTGATAAGCCAAAAGTAGATTTGAATATATTTCTAAGTATTGACTGATCTAGTTATGGAAGTCATCTTATGAACAAGATTAGTAGAGTGCAAAGTATGAAAGAAAAGACAAGTACGTTTTATAAGTACTGTGCAAAAGAAACTAAGTGTTGAGTTTTATATAGATTGTGTGATAAGCTTATAATCATTGTATAAAAGCTTATATTTATGTTTATGTTTATATTGATGTATAGTTTTAAGGTGACTAAGCTGAATTTATAAAGCTTAAAGTAATGTAATAGTCTTGTTAGGATTAGATTGATAGGACTAGATTAGTTCTATATATATGGAAGTCTACTTCTGGAAGAAGACTGCTGCAAGACAAGACAAGTGTTGAGAAAACTGAAGAATTGTCTAAGTGTTGAAGACTAGACAAGTCGAGTATACTTAAATCAAAAGCGCGTGAAGATACAGAATGAAGATAAAAGCATATATTGAAGAGTTAGTTATGGAATAACTAATTAACTGAAGAAACACGTGAAAGGATAAGAAGAAACCGTTCAAAATTAGTTATCAAGAAATGGTTGTTGGAATAACAAACTTATCTTGATTTCTAGAGTCTATAAATACTTGAAGGCATTCAACGTTTAAAGACTACTGATACTACGAGAATTACTAAAATACTGAAGCGTTCATTGAGATATTTAAAGCAAGAGATAACTCGCAGAGTTGAAGTTCAGAAGTTCAAGCCAGAAGACAAGTTCGGGATATTCAAGAGGCTACTATTGAATTAAAGAAGTTTTTCTTTACTGATTGTTGTTAATCAAGTTGCTAGTTACTTGTAAAATAGCTAGTTGTTAGATCGAAGATATATTTGGAGATATAATCGAAAAGATCGAAGTCTTATTTCTTGGGACTTAAAGCCACAAGAACACACTACTCGAAGAGAAGAGTTAATAAATTTCGCAACTGGAGTTGTGAGAGTGGATGTAGACAAGTTGTCGAACCACTATAAATCTCGTGTTTGATTTACTTTACTGTTTTATTTGTTGTTTGATCGATTACTTGTTTAATTGATTAATCTGCATATAGAATAGACAATATCAGTGTTCATTCGATATTAGTTGAGTATAAATCTTAAGAGGTCATTGTTAAATCTGATAATTCCGCATTGTGTACTTTGATATTTTGAAAGATTTTTAAAAGTTTATTCACCCCTCCCCTCATTGTTAAAAAATGCTAAAAGGATCTAAAAAAAAGAAATGAATGAAAAGGCATAAATTAGGCAAATAGAGGGGAGATAAAAGATATATAAAAGTTTTATTAAAAAGTGAAATGAAAAATGAGGAGCAACAAAAAACGGGTTTGACTATATGCACCTCCATTTCGGAGAGATGCACACCCCGATAGTTGCACCCCCTAAAATTTATCAAGATAAATGCACCCTCCCTCCAAATTGTCCAAAATACACATTTACTACACACACCCTCCTCAAACCCTAATTCATCTCCCTCATCCTTCTTCTTCCTCCCCATTCCACCTGCCGCCACCACCACTCGCCGACAGCCGCCCGCCCCTTGTCGCCGACAACCTCCCCTCCCCTCCCTCTCCCTCTCCCTCTCCCTCTCCCTCTCTTCTCTTCACTCCACCCCCCCACTACAAAAAAAGGGCGTTTTAGAGACGGATTTACCGACGGATTTTCCGTCGATCGCCGAGGTTACCGACGGAAAGTCGGCCGTCCCCTTTCTCGGCGTCAGCTTTTTTTGCCGACGGATTTTTGAATTCCGTCGGTATTTCCGACGGAAATACCGAGGGAAAATGTCCGTCATCCTTTTTCCGATGGAATGTCCGTCGGTATTCCGGACAACCCGTTTAACAAACCGGGTCAACATTCCGTCGGTAATTCCGTCGGAAAGATTGAATTAAAATAATTATAAAAGAAATTAGAATGAATTAAAATAATTATAAAAGAAGTTAAATGTCGTTGGAAATGCCGTCGGAATTAAATTGATTTCGAAATTCACTTATCGACGGAATATCCGTCGGCATTTTACCGACGGAATATCCGTCACTAAAACAAAATATTAATAAAAAAAATATGGGTGGCCGGGGAGGCCCCGACCAGAATTTCATTTTCCGACCAGAATAACAGTGGAAAATATTATGGTAAGAAAAAGTGCCATATTAGAGGTTGGGAATGTGAAGAAATTTCGTAAAAAATGTCATTATGTAAAAAGTGTCAAAATTAAAATATTATGTAATGAAACAATAATATTACATGAAATATTATGTTGGGAATGTGAAGAAATTGCCATTGTTTTTATTACATATCCTCATGCTTCAAAAAGTATTCTTCAATTCATCCACCTGCACCAGTAGTACAATCACATTGATCAAATTAAACCAATTTCTTTAATATATTATAATCAAATCAAATTAATACTAGTAATTAATTAGTAGCTTACTTGATCATTATCATCATCATCTAGTACTTCCAGAAACTGACGGTGGCTTCGTCTTCTTCCAGTCTCCGGCGAAGGGCGGCGACTTCGTCTACTTCAACGAAACAACCAAAAAATTAAAAAAAAATCGATCTTGAAGTTCAAAATTTTTCAATCTAAACTCAAAATCACTTACGTCGGAGTCGGCCCACTTATTCAAACGCCGGAGAAGCAAGAATGGAGACGATTGTAGAAGAAGGAGACGGTTGTGGCTGAACGGCGTCGACGAGGCAGTGGAAGCGGAAGGTTGGCCGGAGGAGCACATTGGGCGGCGGCCATGCTTCACGGTGGAGAGAAATCGGCGCGGGAGAGACTGAAATAGAGAGAGAAGAGTGAAAGAAAACCCTAGGTTGAGGTTTTATATAAGAGCTTATATTCCGTCGGCATGTACAAATACCGACGGATATTCCGTCGGTATTTTTCAAAAAGTGAATTTCGACGGACATATATAAATACCGACGGATAATCCGTCGGTATTTTTCAAAAAGTAAATTCCGACGGAATGATAATTCCGTCAGCATTTTGGCGGTTTTTTTTTTTAATTAATTCAATTTTTTCTATATACTAGACCTACTAAATTACCAAAATATTTTTTAAAAAAATCACAAAATTCATTTCTTCCACATATATTAATATATATATTGGTTGTGACTTATATTTATAGTAAATTTAATTTTTATAATTTGTACCTAAATGATAAATAATTAATTAACTTTTATAAAATAAGAAATAAATACATTACATTAATTGAATTAATTTTCATCTTCATCGTCTTCATCCTCCTCTTCGTCCTTATCCTCCTCCTCCTCATCATCATCTTCCTCATCCTCCTCCTCATCCTCATCTTCTTCATTCTCCTCTTCATCCTCATCTTCTTCATTCTCCTCTTCATCCTCATCTTCATTCTCCTCTTCATCCTCTTCTTCATCCCCCTCCTCTTCACCTTCAATTTCGATTAATTGGGGATTTGCAGCCGTCAAGGGTACAAAAAGATTGAAATCTCCCGTAAAGACTTCAGTTGGAGTCTCTATTTGTTCTGTTTGAAATGGAGATTCATCTTCAGTATTTTTGTCCTTTTTAGGGACTTCTACCATTGACCTTGCCTTTACTTTGCAAACAGCGTGCCATTCATAACCACGTGGAGCTCCCGGATATGTGCAGTAGTATACTTGAGATACTTGATGGGCAAATACAAATGGATCATCCCCAACATACGTCCTTTTCGAACTAACATCAACGAGCTTGTACTCCGGGTGAATTCTTGTTCCTAGATGGCCTGAATCAAACCAATGACACTTGAACAACACTACAGTCTTTGCTGGATATCCTGGATATTCTACTTCGACGACTTCCCGTAACACCCCAAAGTAATCACTTGCATCTGCATTGTAATTCGCACTGCTAACGCAGACGCCACTGTTGGTAGTTGCCTTTGTCGATGCATACCCAGACGTATGAAATCTGTAGCCCTTCACAATATAACCGTTGTAAGTCTTTACACGACGTAGTGGTCCCTTGCTGAGATCTCGTAAGAATCGACTGTCTAGAGCGTTATCCCGTCCCTATACGGCTCAATTTAAAATTAATTAATATAAATATTAATTTATTTACGTAAAACATAATTAATTAAATGGTACTCACATAACGTTCGAACCATCGGGAAAATTCACGTTGAATACGAGCATCTATATATGCATCTGAGATGTTTGGTTCTGCTCGTCGTAGTTCTTGAGTGTACATCCTAATTCACAACATTCAAAAACTTGGTTAATATTAAATGACATAAATGAAGTGGTATTTAAATAGACGATTTATATATGAAATACTTACTCAATGTATGGCTGAACTTCATCACAATTCAATAACACATACGTTTGTGCTATTTCCGCCTCCGAGTTCGTCTCCCAATATCGTTCAGTGGGTTTTCCTATTGGCCGTCCCTTAGACTTGAATATGGAGAGCATTCCATCGACCTCTTCACTGATATCGTCAGCGGATGTACCACCGAAGTTACGTGGAGCACTTCTTAACTTTGTGTTGACGTGGTCTTCAAAGTAATAAGAACAAAACATGCCAACCTCTTCATTGAAATAAGCATTCACAATCGATGCTTCAACGTTTGCCTTTTGTTTAGCATTGCGTTTCAAGTTGTGGAGATACCTGATATACACACACACACACACATATATATATATATATGAAACTTATAAGAATGCATGTGTAATTGTAATGAAATAAAAAAAGTAAGATTTTACCTTTCAAATGGGTACATCCACCTGTATTGCACCGGACCACAAATTCTCGCTTCATACGCTAAGTGAACGGGTAAGTGTTCCATCGAGTTAAAGAAGCTAGGTGGAAAAATTTGTTCCAACTTACACAAAATCACTGGAATGTCTTCATCTAAACGAATCATATCATCGATCGTGATCGTTGTAGCCGTTAAATCTCTAAAAAATAGACTTAATTCAGTGATAGCCCTCCACACATTGAGAGGAAGAAGTTCTCGGAACGCAATCGGTATCAAGCGTTGCATAAATACATGACAATCATGACTCTTCATCCTTGCAACCTTACCCGTTGTTGTGTCTACGCATCGACTCAAGTTCGACACGTAGCCGTCCGGAAAGTTCAACTCCTTTATCCACCTACACAATCTTTGTTTTTGTGGCTTATCCAGTGTGTAGCTAGCCTTTGGAAATTTACCTGTACGCTCATCCTTTTTCAACTCTGGACGGCGACAAAGAGTGTCCAAATCCTCCCGAGACTTTTGAGTGTCTTTCGTCTTGCCTTCGGTGTTCATGATTGTGTGGAACACATTGTCAAACACATTCTTTTCAATGTGCATCACATCCAAATTGTGTCGTATCAATAGTGAACTCCAGTATGGTAAGTCCCAAAAAATACTCCTTTTGTTCCAACCACCCTCAATTCCTCTGTTGTGTTCCGCTGCATTTTCCTCAGTACTTTTTTTCAACCCCGTCCACTGAATCTCATATAACAACCTACGTCCTGTACGGAGAGTAAATTATAAGTGACACTAAAAGCAATAGATAAATATACGTTTAATACTCATTAAATAAATGTATAAAATACCATCTCGAAGTGGAGGTCGATTGTTTGTGACTGCTCTGTTCTTTACGAAGTTCTTCTTATTTCTTCGAAACGGGTGACCTTGAGGTAAGAACCTACGGTGATTATCGAACCATGAAACTTTTCTACTCACCGGGAGACTGAAAGCTTCAGAATTCTCCATACAATACGGACATGCTTTCTTTTCGGCCGTACTCCACCCGGACAACATACCATATGCAGGAAAGTCGCTAATGGTCCATAAAAGAGCAGCACGCATCGTGAAGTTCTGCTTTCTAAAAACATCGTACGTTTGGACTCCATTCTCCCATAAGAAGATCAAGTCTTTTATAAGAGGTTGGAGATAAACATCCAGTTTGTCCTTTGGATTCGTTGGTCCAGGCACCAATACAGTCAGAAACATTGTTTGAGGTTTCATGCACATCCACGGAGGAAGATTATACGGAGTCAGTATCACCGGCCACAAAGAATACTGCTTCCCATGCATCCCAAACGGTGCAAAACCATCAGTACACAAACCTAATCTCACATTCCTTGGTTCACAAGCAAAATCTGGAAACACGTTGTCAAGATGTTTCCAGGCCTCTGAGTCTGCCGGATGTCGCATCTCCCTCGACTCAGCCGAAGTGGAATCTGTAGCATGCCACGTCATGTGTTGTGCAGTGGCACTTGATTGATATAATCTCATCAAACGAGGAATGATAGGAAGGTAATACATCTTCTTATATGACACTTTCTTCTTTGTCTTCTTCGATTGACCACCAGGTCCCTTTCGACGTGCCTCTTTGTACCGGGGATGGCCACACAATCTACACATGTTCAGATAGCTATCTTCGTCACCCCAATATAACATGCAACCCTTCACACAACAATCAATCTTCTCAACCGGTAAACCAACATTCTTCAACATTTATTTGCTTTGATGAAACGTCGTAGGCACCTTATTATTTTGAGGACAAATTTCACTGCATAACTGTGTCACTTGCTCATATGCCCTGTTAGAAAGCTTGTTCTCGGTCTTAATGTTCATGAGTCGTGCATTAAATGACAACTGTGAGTGAGATTCACAACCTGGATATAAATCTTCTTCGACTAATTTGAGCATCTCATAAAACCGAAATGCCTCATTCGTCGGCTCCTCTTCCATGTTTGAAAAACCAGCTTCCCTGATCATTGTTTGATACATATTCGGTTCTTCGTCCCCAAACTGTTGTTCTTCGTCCCCAAACTGTTGTTCTTCGTCCCCAAACCGTTGTTCTACCTCGTTACTAGTGCCAACATGATCGAAATTTGCTTCTTGTTGATAGATTCCAACAGTGTAATAGTAAAACACTTCATCAAATCTATAAGGCCAACGTGTTTCGCCATGACTAGTCCAATTATAATAATTATCAACGAAACCATTCTTCACAATATGTACTAGGACCTCATCAATCTCTTTATATTGCTTATTCTGACATTTCTTAGCATTACACGGACACCTAATGCAATTTCCACTCATGTAATGTGGCTGGCTTTTTGCAAATTCAACAAATAACACGAGTTCATTATAAAATTCCACATTCACATTTCCTCTAATCATTCTAGGAGTACAGTACATCCAACGACGGTCAGGCAAATCCATCTGCTAAACATTTAAGTGAAGCAACACATTACTAAACTAAACTTATAATAAATTCAAACAAAACTTATGATATATATAAAACATGTAATTACATTATATTGAATTTTATGTATAGAGTAAATTAAAAATGGTAGAAAATGTACCGTAATTTGATGTTTCTGAATACCCGAGCATGAGCATAAAAAATTTCGCAGTGTAAAGTTTTGGTGTAAATTTGCAATACGAAAGTGAAGTGGAAAAAAATTAGGCAGTAGTAAATTTTGGGGTAACATTTCCCGACGGAAATGCCGACGGACTTACCTTTCCGTCGGCATTTCACCCGCCCAAATATCCGTCGGCAAAGATAAATGCCGACGGATTATCCGTCGGCATTTATCAAATGGTGAATTCCGACGGAAAGTTAATTCCGTCGGCATTTCACCCGCCCAAATATCCGTCGGCATAGATAAATACCGACGGAATATCCGTCAGTATGTATCAAATTGTGAATTCCAACGGAAAATATATTCCGTCGGCATATTGGCATTTTTTTTTTATACTAATTAATTCAATTTTTTGTATATATAGCAACACAAAGCTCACACACACCATATTCGATTTTTTCTATTTTGCAAAGAAATATCATGTCTTCTTCATCTTCTATTCGATTTCAGCAAGGCCTTGTTTGTTATTGTGGAAAGGCATGTCGTACATATGCTTCTAAACAACCTAAAAGTAAAGGGAGGATATTTCATAATTGTCTTGACTCCCAAAGTGATGGTTGTGGTGGTGGATGTGGTTTCTTTGTATGGGCTGATACTCTAGAAAACTGTGGTGTTGACAAGAATCAAGGATCTAATCAAAGTGACCAAGAAACTGAAGACATGAAGAAAATGACTCAAGAGATGAAGAAATTGGTTATAGAGATCAAGAATTTGGCTGAAGAAATCAAGGATTTAATCAAAGTGAACAAAATCATTTTGATTGTGCTAGTTGTCATGGTTGCATCTACCACCTTCAAGTGGTTTGGTTAAATATATGTATAATGCACTCTATATGAGGCTATTTTGTACTAAAATTCACTTCCACCTTCAAGTGGTTTAAATCTATCTAAAATGCACTCTAAATGAGATTATTTTGTACTCAATGAAACAAATGAATGCACCCTATTTTCATCTATACACCAATAAATTAAACTACACAAATAAACTGCAATATATAGTTCAACATATATTTCAACATAAAGATAAATATATACATAAAGATAAATAAGTTCAACAGAAAAGTAAATAAGTTCAACAGAAAATTAAATAAGTTCAACACAAAAATAAATTAGTTCAACACAAAATTAAATTGTTCAACCAGGATAGTTGCCAGGATAGTTGCTAAAAAATTGATCCACATCGTCATTCAAGTTGACGTCGTGACCGTCGGCCTGACCTGCATCTTGACCTGCAGCTTGATCTGGAGCTGGACCTGGAGCTGGAGCTGGCGGTGCTTGCCCCATCGTCTGTTGATAGATGGCCTCAATCTGCTCAGCAGACATCCCCAACGTCCGACCCGCATTGGCACTCCAGAGGCGGAAGTAGTTCTCGAACGTTGCCATGACGTTCGGATCCGGGACGGCAGTGGAGGATACGGACGGCTGCGATGCACTCCGGGCCGACCGACCACTTGGTGTCCTCACGGCGTTGCTCATCCCACCAAGGCCAAGGACCCTTCCCTTGGAGGTCGGGGCAACGTCAAGGTAACACCGGTCCACGTCAACAGCCGGAGGGGTACCGTTGCTTCCGGATTCAGCAGTAGTCGCGGCGGCTTGCGTCTCGGCCTCTTCAATCCTCTGTCGGACGCTCAACTACATAATTAAAAAATTAAAATTAATTTAATTATCTATATATATAATTTAATTAATACCTAAATTTAATTAAACTTACGTGGAGGTCAGTAGTGCGCCCGTAGGTGGACGTCTGTGTATCGGCATTAAACGGATGAAGAAGACTCATCCGATCCAAGTGGGTGTGTGGACGTCCAGTCTCCCGCTCCTATTACGTATCAAATAAACATATACAAATTAATTTAGATAACTAATATAAAATAATTAACTATAATTATTTAATTTTTAAAAATTAATGAAAACTTACGATAGCAAGTGATTGTTCGAGGACGGACAGAGCTCCCCCCCGATGCACTGCCATCCCGCCTCCAACGTCGGTTCTGCGGTTGGCCCGAGCTTTCTCACACTTCTCTTGGTAAGCCGGGTCCAACCACTTCTCAACCAACGACTCCCACAGGTCAACACCATCCTCTACCCCCAGAACACGATTCACGTCACGATCACGCCAGACCGTTCTCCAGTCGTACATCATGTTCGTGTACCGAGTAGAACAAACACCGTACCACTTCTCATAAATAGTGGCGTCCGAGTAGATCGCCGTATCCCAACGGGCCTTTTTCTATACAATTATTCAACATATTTATCAAATAATATGAATAATTAGTTATTTAATAAACTTTAATTATTGTAATCCTCGAAGTATTCATCCTTTTTAGGTTGTGGCACCATCAACCAAGTGATAGCACCCTTAGAAATCTTGCACTTCTTAAAGGCTTGTGTGCATATCCTGGACACCTCATTACCGGGCACCAACCTGTAAAATTATTAACAAATTTATAAACTAACACATTATAAATAAATAAATAAATAAAGTTAATCGTTATTGAATACTGTTAAACATTAGAATTATTGACTTACGCTCCTGAAATGATTTCAAGGGGTTGCCTTGTGTCTCTAACGGGATGTTGACGAGAAGAGGATGACGAACCAGCCGACATCGTAGTCGGCGGCGGCGGCGACACTGCCACAGGAGGAGGAGGAGGAGCCACCACAGGTACTGATTCATCCCGAGACCTCCTTGAACGACGTGACCAAAATGACGACCTGCGTGAACCAGAACCCTGATTCGGTACTTGTTCACTCATCTGTTTCAATCAATAAAAAATACATAATTTTACTAATTATCAATTTAATGAACATATTGCTAATTTAATTTTTTTACTAATATAGCATATTCCTAATTTAATCAATTCCTAATTTAATCAACATATTCCTAATTCAAATCAAAACAATATATATATATAACCTAATTACAACGTGATACCACCGTCGAACCATCTAATTAACTAATAATTTAATAAATTGATTGAAACATGCATCACCTACATTAAAAATATTTCTAAATTAACATATTCCTAAATTAACAAATCTAAACATAATTAAAATAATACTTTTCTAATTGGAGTTTTCTAATTATCAATTTAATGAACATATTCCTAATTTAAATTTTTTACTAATATAGCATATTCCTAATTTAATTAATCAACATATTCCTAATTTAATCAACAATAACCTAATTTAATTATTATTTTTCTAATTATTATTTTTCTACCTAACTTAATCAATAATAAAAAATTGAACATATTCCTAAATTAACAAACCTAAAACTAATTAAAATAATAATTTTCTAATTGGGTCAATAATTATCAATTTAATGAACATATTCCTAATTTAAATTTTTTACTAATATAGCGTATTCCTAATTTAATCAAAATATTCCTAATTACAACGTGATCCAACGGTCGAACTACTATATCTAAACTAATTTAAACAATTGATTGAAACATGCACTACCTACATTAAAAATATTCTATATCAAAATTACACCATTAAATTAAACTAGTAATTAACTATACATGCATATAACAATTAATTAATTAACCTTAAAAAACTACTCTATCTTAATCAACAAATTAAATAACATACGTACTAATTAACATGATCATAATATTTTAACAACTAACCAAATCAATAACATGCAAATCAACATTAAATTATTCATATTTACATATATCCATGCATAAACATATATAAGTATTAAAACTAAGTAATAGAACTAATTAAGAAAACGTACCGTATCAATGTAATCGGAGAAATTTGCTTCAATAGCCTCGTCCTCGTCTTCGTCTTCCCCACCGAATCCTCACTCACGCACTCCCTTTTTTTTTTTTTTTTCTAAAACGCATTCTGATCATCGAGGCCCTTATATAAAAAAAAAAAAAACAAATACCGACGGATATTCCGTCGGCATTTCCCTCGGTAACCGTCCACTTTTAATGCCAACGGTTACCTTATTGGAAAACGAGGCGGTGCGGATTCAACGGGTCAGATGCCGACGGATTATCCGTCGGCATACATATTTCAAAATATCCGTCAGCATTTTCCCTCGGTAAATGCTGACGGAACGGAAATCCGTCAGCAAGCATGTTGACTTTTCAATCCGTCAGCATTCCGTCAGCATATCCGTCGGAAATGCCGACGGACTATAATCCGTCGGCATTTGTCCGTCCCTATAACGCGCGTTTTTTGTAGTGCCCCCCACCCCCGGTTCTATATAAAAAAAAATAAAAAATTGTCGCGGCTGCCCTCTCCCTCTCTTCTCTCCCCTCCATTTCCCCCACCCTCTGCCATAGCGCCGCTGCCCACCACCCACATTCTGTTAAAAAAAAAAATTTTAGCAGCCGCCCTCTCACTCCGCCACCCCCACCCCAATTCTGTTAAAGAAAAAAAAAAACATATAATCAAATCAAATCTACATCGAAAAATAACACCTTGCTTTTTCTTTTTTTTTTTTGCTCTTTCATCCCTTTCTATAATTTTTTTTTTATGCTTTCTACTTTTTTAACAACCTCCTTTTATGCTTTATTTTTTTGCTTCTATTTTCCCAACTCTTTTTGCATTTTTTGTTCTGGCTTTTTTTTTATCTTTGTCTGCCCTTTTTTCCTCCCATCTTTCTGCCTTTTTTGCTTTTTTTTTTCTTTCTTTCTGCTTTATTTCTCTCATCTTTCGGCCTTTTTGGCTTTTTTTTATCACCTTCTGCCTGTTTTACACCATTTCTTTCTCCCATATTTTCAACCTACATTGCTTTTTCCTCTTATTATGCCATTTTTGGCTAATTTTATCACCTTCTAATAAACAAAGGCAAAGCACAAAACAAAAGTTAGAAAACGAATCAAAAGACCCTTGTAAAGAACTTCCCAAATTATTTTCAACACAAATCTGGCCTAAGTGACACAACAACAATAAAGCCTAAAGAAGGGACTAAACCCAATAGTTAAATCGGCCCGAAGATCGCCGGTCAATTGAAGTTCCAAAACTATTGAAAATCAAAATCATCGTAAAAATTATGTGATGACGAAACTAGTACAAATGCTCAAACCCATGGGAGAAATCAATGCAAAATATAATCCAATTACTGGTGCAAACTAGAAATACTACGCCATGGCCAAACTAGGATTCAAACGAGATATCCCAAGCCCGTTCGACAAATACAATTCCATGACCAAAATTCTAGTTGAAGAAGCATAGGCTTTGGAAGAAAGCAAGGAAGAAGGATCTGAATTCCATGACCAAAAAGATATATAATGTGAAAGAGCACTCAGTACCATCAAAGCAATTTCATTATACTTTTGTGAAACTGTTACATGTTTTAAAAACATATACAAGAGCAGTTGGAGATGCCCGGGGAAGTTGCCTGACCCGATCCATTAACCTCGCATCATCAGAAAGTGAAAAAGGATAAGGTGTAATCACCATTTTCTCAAGCCCTGCAGCAGAAGCCAGCAGATATCTCAACAGCTCAATCTCAGGCTCAGAACCGAAGAAAAGTTCAATCTCCACCCTTCTAAGTTGGTACATATAAGGGTCTGGTGTGTTTTGGGCTCGTATGAATTCTATAACAGCTTCCACAGTTTTGTTGACACCTAACTTCATAAAATCAGATTAGTAACTCTCCAAAGGAGAGATAAATTCAAACAAGACAGGAGGTACTCACAGTAACCCTGAGCATCTGTAAGTTTGGAGAACTTCGTGCTAAGCAGAGAGCACAAGAAACCTCCTCGATGCTATCCAGATACATTGAAAGATTAAGAACTTTGAGACTGTTTAAACAGTCAGCAACAGCAAAACGACTTGGTACACCACCTGCATCAGTAAACTGTTTTCCACTAAAAAATAAGTGCCAAAAAACCACATGCATGTTTAAAATGTAGAAGAATATATCACCACCCACCTCCAGTAGGCATGGATTAAGATGTAGTATCTCCAGCATTGGTGGAATTTTAAAATAGTTGAGGGCAGTGGAGGACCATGTGGGAATGGATAATGAAACTTGAGCAAGAAGAGGAGTTTTTTTGAAGCAAATAGTCTTTAAAACACCATTGAACGTGAAAAACCTGAGACTTAACCCTTCAACTTCAAATACATCAAATTCGGTGCAGCTATCAAGCCTAACCGTTTCCAGCAGACGATTCTGAGAGATAAAGTGTTCAAAGACTGCAGGGGCAAATTCTACATACTCAAAATGTAGTGTAACAAGTTGGCTAAATCCTTTGAATTCTGGCGGCGGCTTGAATATACATCTAAACAGATGTAGGCGCTTTAAGTTTTGGAATGCAAAGAAAGGAGAGGTTATTTTATATTTATCTCCCCAGATGCAAAGGGTGAAGTCATGGAGTTGGGACAAACTCAATAGAAGTAGAATCCATTGTTCGATATCAGGGCTATTTCTCCAACAAAGGGAAAACTTATTTATAGGTCCTCGGTGATTACGCAGAACTTGATAAACTGCATTTTTATATTTAGGGTCACGCCAGAAGATTTGTACGACTAGGAAATCAAACGCAAGATTCGGAATAGATGTCCATTTATACCTCCATTCTCTCGATAATATGCTGGTCTTCACTGCTTCCCGCAATGGCAAGCGAGCAAGAATAGTATCTATGAGGCAATCAGGCAGACTACTTATGGCATCCATCTGCAAATTCACAACCAAGAATACTATCTATTGTTAAATTTCCATTTCTGATAGCTATAAACTAATTACAATTCAATCCACAACATAGAATTAGGAACGGAATATAAATCAAACTTCAAAGAGGATGTGCAAAAAATGAAGAGAAAAGGAAAGCAAAGCATTAATCCATGACAGAGGAGTTACCGGAACTGTAAGCCCTCGACGAAAGAGAGAGAGAGAGAGAGTATGAATGTGAAATTTGTTACTAAGGCCGTTTTGTCCCTTTTAATTTCTTGATTCACGAGTAATAGCGGTTTCTTGAATAACGGCTTCTTCAGCCAGCTCCCGCCAAAGAGCAAAAATAAGTAAACTAGATAATCTCAGGAAATTGTGAGATTATTATGAATAATGTAAATTGTATGTCATTAAAGTTGAATATCAATTTAAAAGATAAAGATGAAATAAAATTGTTACATCCATGATCCATTAAAAGTAAGTTTATAGTTTTGGACACAAGTTTTAAAAATAAGAGTATTGTGGAATTGTTGTGAAATAAAAATAAAGTGATTGTTTCTTTAAAATAAAACGAACATACTTTTGATAGGACCCATAAATAAAAAGAGTGACATACTTTTAATAGAACAGACAAGTAAAAAAAGTGAACATACTTTTGGTGGACAGAGGGAATTATGAGAACAACTAGACAATTTTCGAAGGGACGGGATAGTAGGTAAACTACATAAACTAAGAATATTGTGAGGATCATTATCAATAATGTAATTGTACGTTATTAAAGTTAAATAACAATTTGAATAATTAAGTGATGGTTGAAAGGTGAAGATAAAATAATAATTTAAAAAAAAAAAGAAAGTATATGCCCAAATTTGATGAACTGACAAATAAGATACGTGAACACAAATTTGGTGGACCATATTTTAGATATTGTACTTGAATACGATGACCAGTCCAAATGGGGCAGGGCAGCTCGATCCACTGTGGATCAGCTTTTTTACATAATTTTTTTAATTATATAAATAATACTCCTTCTGTCGGGAATTTGCATATTTTGAATGCCATATATTTTAAAAAATGTGTGATAAAAAGTTTAATGAGTAATGTTTTAAGGGTAATTTTGTAAACTTTTATCAATACAGTAAAGAGGGTTTTTCTATGGTCAGGAAGGGTGTTCGCCCTTCCTGACAACAGGAAACCAATAAAAAACGGACACTTCATTTTTCTTCGCCACAGTGCGATCTAGCTTCGCAATGAGATGAAATAATTAATTATTTAAATAAAATATATAAAATTATCAAAATATTCTTACAAATTTTTTAAAAGTACATATTTATAAATTTAATGTTTTATCACTTTATCCCATTTTTATTATTTAATAAAATTAAAACTCAAAATCAATTAAACATTAAAAATACAGTTTCAGTTTCATTCCTAAATCCCTTTATTAGAATCTCTTTAACCCTAAATCCCAATTTTCGTGGAGGGAGTCGTATGCTATGTTTTTGCAGAAGTCATGAACAGGGAACCCCAGTTCTCGGATCATTTGACCGGCCATACAAAAACCTAAACAGGATCGATATGCTCTAAGAACTTCTCCCCAGACCTCAGATTGAGGTCATTCATACCGAGACCAAGATGATTGAAAGGGAAATCAACTCTGTAATTAATGATAATCCGTTGATCAATATTTCTAAAAACAAGGTCTTACATGCACGGTGGGAACCTCTAGGGTATTCCGATTGGAGTAATATCCATGAATAATACATGTTTTCTGAACTTGTTAATGATTTTTACAACAATGGGTTGCCTTCGAATCTTTCAGTTGGGCGAAACCCAAGTTTGAATTAAGGGTTCAAGGGATAAGATATTGCTATGGCTGCTTACTGCTTTGAGCTTCAGTTTTTGGCTAATCTTGTTACCAATCAGAGTGTTGAGCAGCATTATATGTGAACTCATTGGGTTTGATTTCATCAAGAAAAGCAGTTGATGCTTTGGATATCTTGAAGTTGAGGTTGCCAAGCCGTTGAGAGATGGATATATATATATATATATTTTTTTTTTTGCCTTTTTTTGCTGATTTGTTTTTGCATTTTTTTCTTCCTGGTTTTTATTGCTGATATAATAGGTTTGATAGTTTTCATTTTCTTTCTATTTTCTGTTGCTTTCTTGAACAACTTAATAGTTTTGATGTTAGAAACTAGTTTTGCTGTTAGTATCAAGCTAGTTAATTTGATGTTAAATTTTTGCTGTTAAATTTGTTATAAAAATTTGGTTGCAATAATTTATCTTCATTTCTTTTGCTGTCAAATTAAATTGAGTCTTCTTCCTATCTTGTCCAGAATTTTGACCCTTCCACAAATCCTTTGCTCATAGCCTCATACTATAAACCGAACAAGTCTGCTTAATATTAGAGGGAAAAAAATAATACCAAAGACATGTTAAACAAATTTTCAGCAACTTCATTACTAAACCAAATAATAGTTCATATAGTTAAAAAAATTGAGCACATAAAAAACATTAATAGCATTTGGCATGTCTTAAGACCTAAGTAAATTATTGACCACATGCAGATAATCATTTAACCATTGGAGCTTCTTGTGATCACAATAACATAATAATCGTCCATCATTTGCATATATCTTGCAGTTGTGATAAACAAGAGCCTTGCTTGAATTTTTTTAAACAAAAAGCTCTCAACAAAGATAAGTTGACAATTTTAGAGCCAAGATCTTGCATTTGGAGGACTTTATCATCACTACAAGAAAATACATTTCTTGTAACGAATTTATTTGTAACCAATGTATAAATGGTTACAAAAAGTTGACTTATTTGTAACTAAATTCTATTTTCGTTACAAAAAGTCATATTTTAATTAACAATAAGTAATTTCGTTACAAATACCAAAAAATTCGTTACAAATAGTAACTTCTTATTTGTTTTATACATTCTTTTTTTTTTAAAAAATATGTAAATTAAATATAATTTCCCTTATCCAATCACATAAATGTCTTCCTATTTTACTTTATTCCGTTTTCTAAAAAAATATATGTAAATTGTTGTCGAAAAAATATGTAAATTAAAGATGATTTTCTTATCTTGTCACACCGACTATAAATGGCTTCTTATATTTTTATTAAATTAGTATTGCAATTTACTGTATACTATTGATAAGAATATGAGCCGCACAAGTTTCCATCTTATTTACTATCATTTTTTTTAATTATACCACTAATTAATTTCCCATACATATATATATATATTTTAGATTTACTGTATCGTGTATATTTTTTAATTATTAATTTGAAGTTAAAGTTAAGAATGTAATTTATATAATTATTTGGTTTATAATATATTTTTGAGTTTTGAGCCGAATATATAAATTAGATTTAAAAATGTGATTTAGCTCAAAAAAAGATTTCAGAAATATGCTTTAGAAAGAGATAGAATTCCAGCGGGAGGGATTAATCATACGCTAAAATCTCCACACGCTCCTAAATTCCTTAATTCATATAAATACCTAAATTTCTAATTCCACGCTGAGAGCATCTCCAGTGCTAGTTAGAATTTTTGGGGTTTAAGTTTGCCACATGTGTGCCACCTCAAAAAATTTCTACTCCTATCTCAAAAAACTTCTACCACATCCAATGCATTCTACCTCAAAAAAATAATACAAATAAAAAATAGTTGGGACCACATTAAAGTCCACTCTCGCAAGTGAGTTACACTCTCCAAATTGTTCTATTTTTTTCTCATGTGTTGTACACTCTCCCTCTATCCCACTCTCTTTTTTCCTAATTTTTTATTTCTATTGGGTAGAAGAACTTCTACCCAATTCCTCCTCTCTCTCCTCCACATAAGCACTCCCACAACCCCTTCTACCCTACATTTGAGGTAGGAGTAGAAATCCACATGGTACTTCTACCCCCCATTGTGGATGCTCTGAGAATTACTGCTGATCAATTTCGCAATTATTTGGGGCTCTGGTCGATGATCGATTTCGCGGTTACTTGGGGCTGTGGTCGATGATCGACTTTGGAGTTACTTGGGGCCCTAATCGATGATTGACTTCGTAGTTACTTGGGGCCCTAATTGATGATCGATTTCATAATTCCTAGTTCCTACCATGAGTTTTTTCTGCCGATGCCCCGACCCTCTTTCGGCAACCCCACCTTCTGTCGGGCCCCTGTTACGATGCCATGACCCATGTTGAAGTTACACTGGTTTTCACCGTCACATCTGATGAAAATTCTCAGGCAACTCCTCTGTGATGAAAATTCTCAGGTAACTTCTCTCTATTCATCTCAATTACGTAAACTCATATATATAGTTTTTTTATTTTTTTGAACAATTGTTGCCAATTAAGACTTATGAACACCTCTTTCTCTCGTTGCATTCACACTACTTGACCAAACAAAGGCTGATTTTTTTTTTAATTCATAATTTCTCAAGCCCTAATTGAAAATGCCTTAATTTAATGCCCTAATGGAGTTTTAGAATTCTAAAATATTTTTATGATATTAATGTATTTACTTCTTTGACAATTTTCCTTCTCACTTCATCATCTGGTAAATTCTAGATTTTATTTCCTATATATTCAGATGTTACGATTGTTAGCATTTTTGTGAGTTTTTCTAAATTTTTTAGAATATACTAATGGATTTTATTGTCGTGTTTAGGTTAAATTTGATGGAAATTGTTAGTCACAAAGTTATTAAGAAATTTGGGCTCGAGCTTCCCTTAGTTCAAATCAGGGGGCCGGAAATCCACTCTAATTTAAGTGACTTTATAATCTATTCAATTCTTTAGTTCAAATTAGGGGTGGAAATAGGCTGGGCTAGGCTAGGCTTTACATGAAAAAGCCTGGGCCTGGTTTATAAATATTGAGCCTGAGCCTGGCCTGTTATCTGTAATAGGCTTTTTTTGCAGCCTAAGCCTGGCCTTTTAAGTAAATAGGCCAAGCCTACGAGCCTTTTAGAAGCTTATTAAATATGAATCGTAGTTCAATATTCAAAGTTGCAAATAAAATTTACTATCAAAATAAATGCATTACAACTATGAGTTTAAATACAAACATTATAATGATTTCAAAAGTACTAAAATAAATTTAACTTACTTTAATTTAATTTAATATAAATGTTAGTACTAAATCTTAAAAATAACTTATTATAAAATATATATAAATATAATATATAATGTTAAATAGGCCGGCCTGGTAGACTTATAAGGCCTTATTTAAAGCCTAAGCCTAGCCTACTTAACTAAATAGACTTTTTAAAAAGCCTTAGCCCGGCTCATATTATAAATAGGCTAGGCCTAACAAGGCCCTTAATAGGCTAGACCGTAGGCTCCTGTCGGGTAGCCCGGCCTACTTCCACCCCTAGTTCAAATGCAACCTTATGGATTTATTGTATAAAAATAGTACTTATGATCCCTGTCCATACTGTGTAATCCTGTAAATTCTGTAATGGCCGGTTTCACTGCTTATTTCCTTACAGAGAGCTCAAGTTTAATCAATGAAATACTATCACAAGTTTTAGGTATATTTTTTAACATTTGGTATTTATATTTCCCTATCTCTTTTTTTTCCTGATTGACTGAAATTGTACTTCTTTTATATAAGGGTTAATTGCAAAAAAAATCACCACCTTTTGAGTATTTATCAATTACAACATATTCTTTTTTTCTTTGCAATTCGATGCACCACCTTTTTAAGTTTTGCAATTCAATGCACCGATACATTTTTCGATCAATTTTAATTTGACGTGGCTCCTAAAAATTGCAAATTCGTCATGTTTTACGCGATTATATATGTATATACACATTTTTTATTTTTTTTGTAGCATAACATAAAAAAAAATTTATTTTTATTTTTTGTGATTAAGAAAAAACAAGTCAATATAATCAAGAAAAAATATTAAGACAAGGAATAAATATGATTTTAGTTAATGCACAACTTGTGTGATTATAATTTTTTTTAGCAAAACATGTTAATGGACATCATAGGAATAAATATATATAATTATAAGAATTTTTTTATTTTGCAGAATTTTTTTATTTGATTTTTTTATATATAAAATTATTTAGATATTACACTTATGTAGAAGATAAGAGAGCTTTGAAATAGAAAATATCATATCAATATTCATAATTTTAAAGCGTAAAGTTGGAGAATTTTGTCAAAAAAATATAAAAATATAGATGAATTCGGTGTACAATTTATATAAAAAAACGTTTTTTTAAATGTGCGTGTGTTTTTCATTAAAAAAAATTATTAGTGATAGTTTACGTGTTGATAACGTGGTGTGTTCGCCGTTTTTCGGCGCCAAGTTAAATTAAAATTGATTGAAAAAATATATTTGTGCATCGAATTGCAAAACTTAAAAAGGTGGTGTATCAAATTGTAAAGAAAAAAAGAATATGTTGTAATTGATAAATACACTAAAGGTGGTGATTTTTTTTGCAATTAACCCTTTATATAATTCAATATTTTTTTACGTATAGCGGGTCTTTTGATTTAAGCAATATATATTTGAGATGCATATAAAAGAAACTGATATGATGTAATAACATTTGAATACCTATTCTTGTAATATTTGTGTGGTTATTCTGTTTGGCTCGAATGATTGATAGAGGAGGAAAAAGTAGATGATCTTTACAAGGTGAAAGAAATATTGTTAGTGGCTCAAAAAGGAAAGGATAAAAAGACTTATATTTATAGAGAGGAACCTGGATGAAACTTCTCTAAGGAAATATCCTCAAAAAAAAAAAAAAAAAAACTTTCTCTAAGGATGATTTAAAGGCTGCTTAGCATGACATCTTATGCGAATTAGATATTTATTTCTTCTTGTGTTGCTGAAGGAGCTGTTATTTGTTTTTGTGCTAACCACAAGAATTTAATATTTATTTCATCTTGTTTCGTTGATAAATTTTGAATCATGCAGTGATTAAGGTAAAGTGAGGAAAGTTTTCAAGGTGGGGACCTTGCCTGATGGTTCTGGCCACTTCTTCACACTACAAAAAACGCGCGTCATAGGGACGGACAAATGCCGACGGATTATAGTCCGTCGGCATTTCCGACGGATATGCTGACGGAATGCCGACGGATTGGAAAGTCAACATCAATGCTGACGGATTTCCGTTCCGTCAGCATTTACCGAGGGAAAATGCTGACGGATGTTTTGAAATATGTATGCCGACGGAAATGCCGACGGATAATCCGTCGGCATCTGACCCGTTGAATCCGCACCGCCTCGTTTTCCAATAAGGTAACTGTTGGCATTAAAAGTGGGCGGTTACCGAGGGAAATGCCGACGGAATATCCGTCGGTATTTGTTTTTTTTTTTTTATATAAGGGCCTCGATGATCAGAATGTGTTTTAGAAAAAAAAAAAAAAAAAGGGAGTGCGTGATCAGTGAGGATTCGGTGGGGAAGACGAAGACGAGGACGAGGCTATTGAAGCAAATTTCTCCGATTACATTGATACGATACGTTTTCTTAATTAGTTCTATTACTTAGTTTTAATACTTATATATGTTTATGCATGGATATATGTAAATATGAATAATTTAATGTTGATTTGCATGTTATATTGTTTTAGTTAGTTGTTAAAATATTATGATCATGTTAGTACGTATGTTAGTTAATTTAATTTGTTGATTAAGAATAATTTTGATAGAGTAGTTTTTTAAGGTTAATTAATTAATTAATTGTTATATGTATACATTAATTAATTGTTATATAGTTAATTACTAGTTTAATTTAATGGTGTAATTTTGATATAGAATATTTTTAATGTAGGTAGTGCATGTTTCAATCAATTGTTTAAATTAGTTTAGATATAGTGGTTCGACCGTTGGATCACGTTGTAATTAGGAATATGTTGATTAAATTAGGAATACGCTATATTAGTAAAAAATTTAAATTAGGAATATGTTCATTAAATTGATAATTATTGACCCAATTAGAAAATTATTATTTTAATTAGTTTTAGGTTTGTTAATTTAGGAATATATATGTTCAATTTTTTATTATTGATTAAGTTAGGTACAAAAATAATAATTAAATTAGGTTATTGTTGATTAAATTAGGAATATGTTGATTAATTAAATTAGGAATATGCTATATTAGTAAAAAATTTAAATTAGGAATATGTTCATTAAATTGATAATTAGAAAACTCCAATTAGAAAAGTATTATTTTAATTATGTTTAGATTTTTAAATTTAAGAATATGTTAATTTAGAAATATTTTTAATGTAGGTGATGCATGTTTCAATCAATTGTTTAAATTATTAGTTAATTAGATGGTTCGACGGTGGTATCACGTTGTAATTAGGTTATATATATATTGTTTTGATTTAAATTAGGAATATATTGATTAAATTAGGAATTGATTAAATTAGGAATATGTTATATTAGTAAAAATTTTAAATTAGCAATATGTTCATTAAATTGATAATTAGTAAAATTATGTATTTTTTATTGATTGAAACAGATGAGTGAACAAGTACCGAATCAGGGTTCTGGTTCACGTAGGTCGTCATTTTGGTCACGTCGTTCAAGGAGGTCTCGGGATGAATCAGTACCTGTGATGGCTCCTCCTCCTCCTCTTGTGGCAATGTCGCCGCCGCCGCCGACTACGATGTCGGTTGGTTCGTCATCCTCTTCTCGTCAGCATCCTGTTCGAGACAAAAGGCAACCCATTGAAATCATTTCAGGAGCGTAAGTCAATAATTCTAATGTTTAACAGTATTCAATAACGATTAACTTTATTTATTTATTTATTTATAATGTGTTAGTTTATAAATTTGTTAATAATTTTACAGGTTGGTGCCCGGTAATGAGGTGTCCAGGATGTGCACACAAGCCTTTAAGAAGTGTAAGATTTCTAAGGGTGTTATCACTTGGTTGACGGTGCCACAATCTAAAAAGGATGAATATTTCGAGGAGTTCCAGGTATATAATTACAATAATTAAAGTTTATTAAATAACTAATTATTCATATTATTTGATAAATATGTTGAATATTTGTATAGAAAAAGGCCCGTTGGGATACGGCGATCTACTCGCACGACGCTATTTACGAGAAGTGGTACGGTGTTTGTTCTACTCGGTACACGAACATGATGTACGACTGGAGAACGGCCTGGCGTGATAAAGACATAAATCTTGTTCTGGGGGTAGAGGATGGTGTTGACCTGTGGGAGTCGTTCGTTGAGAAGTGGTTGGACCCGGCTTACCAAGAGAAGTGTGACAAAGCTCGGGCCAACCGCAGAACCGACGTTGGAGGCGGAATGGCAGTGCATCGGGGGGGGAGTTCGGTCCGTCCTCGAGCAATCACTTGCTATCGTAAGTTTTCATTCATTTTTAAAAATTAAATAATTATAGTTAATTATTTTATATTAGTTATCTAAATTAATTTGTATATGTTTATTTGATACGTAATAGGAGCGGGAGACTGGACGTCCACACACCCACTTGGATCGGATGAGTCTTCTTCATCCGTTTAATGCCGATACACAGACGTCCACCTACGGGCGCACTACTGACCTACACGTAAGTTTAATTAAATTTATGTATTAATTACATTATATATATATATATAGATAATTAAATTAATTTTAATTTTTTAATTATGTAGTTGAGCGTCCGACAGAGGATTGAAGAGGCCGAGACGCAAGCCGCCACGACTACTGCTGAATCCGGAAGCAGCGGTACCCCTCCGGCTGTTGACGTGGACCGGTGTTACCTTGACGTTGCCCCGACCTCCAAGGGAAGGGTCCTTGGCCTTGGTGGGATGAGCAACGCCGTGAGGACACCAAGTGGTCGGTCGGCCCGGAGTGCATCGCAGTCGTCCGTATCCTCCACTGCCGTCCCGGATCCGAACGTCATGGCAACGTTCGAGAACTACTTCCGCCTCTGGAGTGCCAATGCGGGTCGGACGTTGGGGATGTCTGCTGAGCAGATCGAGGCCATCTATCAACAGACGATGGGGCAAGCACCTCCAGCTCCAGGTCCAGCTCCAGCTCCAGATCAAGCTGCAGGTCAAGATGCAGGTCAGGCCGACGGTGACGACGTCAACTTGAATGACGATGTGGAACAATTTTTTAGCAACTATCCTGGTTGAACAATTTAATTTTGTGTTGAACTAATTTATTTTTGTGTTGAACTTATTTAATTTTCTGTTGAACTTATTTACTTTTCTGTTGAACTTATTTATCTTTATGTATATATTTATCTTTATGTTGAAATATATGTTGAACTACATATTGCAGTTTATTTGTGTAGTTTAATTTATTGGTGTATAGATGAAAATAGGGTGCATTCATTTGTTTCATTGAGTACAAAATAATCTCATTTAGAGTGCATTCTAGATAGATTTAAACCACTTGAAGGTGGAAGTGAATTTTAGTACAAAATAGCCTCATATAGAGTGCATTATACATATATTTAACCAAACCACTTGAAGGTGGTAGATGCAACCATGACAACTAGCACAATCAAAATGATTTTGTTCACTTTGATTAAATCCTTGATTTCTTCAGCCAAATTCTTAATTTCTGTAACCAATTTCTTCATCTCTTGAGTCATTTTCTTCATGTCTTCAGTTTCTTGGTCACTTTGATTAGATCCTTGATTCTTGTCAACACCACAGTTTTCTAGAGTATCAGCCCATACAAAGAAACCACATCCACCACCACAACCATCACTTAGGGAGTCAGGACAATTATGAAATATCCTCCCTTTACTTCTAGGTTGTTTAGAAGCATATGTACGACATGCTTTTCCACAATAACAAACAAGGCCTTGCTGAAATCGAATAGAAGATGAAGAAGACATGATATTTCTTTGCAAAATAGAAAAAATCGAATATGGTGTGTGTGAGCTTTGTGTTGCTATATATACAAAAAATTGAATTAATTAATAAAAAAAAAAACCCGCCAAATGCCGACGGAATATATTTTCCGAAGAGGAGGATGAAGACGATGAAGATGAAAATTAATTCAATTAATGTAATGTATTTATTTCTTATTTTATAAAAGTTAATTAATTATTTATCATTTAGGTACAAATTATAAAAATTAAATTTACTATAAATATAAGTCACAACCAATATATATATTAATATATGTGGAAGAAATGAATTTTGTGATTTTTTTAAAAAATATTTTGGTAATTTAGTAGGTCTAGTATATAGAAAAAATTGAATTATTTAAAAAAAAAAAAAAAATCGCCAAAATGCTGACGGAATTAACTTTCCGTCGGTATTTACTTTTTGAAAAATACCGACGGATTATCCGTCGGTATTTATATATGTCCGTCGAAATTCACCATTTGATAAATACCGACGGATTACATGCCGACGGAAAATAAGCCCTTATATAAAAGCTCAACCTAGGGTTTTCTTTCACTCTTCTCTCTCTATTCCACCTACTCTTTCCAAACTTTCCTCTTTACAATCCCTACTCCTCTTCTCCAACCAACTCTTCGGCGACAACTACCTCACCTCGCCTCCCTCCACCACCTCAAAATCCTCAGAATCGGCGACAACTACCTCACCGGCCCTATTCCCGCCACCCTCGGCACTCTAACCAATCTTCCGCGCCGATTTCTCTCCACCGTGAAGCATGGCCGCCGCCCAATCTGTGCTCCTCCGGCGTTTTAATAAGTTGGCCGACTCCGACTCCGACGTAAGTGATTTTGAGTTTAGATTGAAAAATTTTGAACTTCAACATCGATTTTTTTTTTTAATTTTTTGGTTGTTTCCTTGAAGTAGACGAAGTCGCCGCCCTTCGCCGGAGACTGGAAGAAGACGAAGCCACCGTCAGTTTCTGGAAGTATTAGATGATGATGATAATGATCAAGTCAGCTACTAATTAATTACTAGTATTAATTTGATTTGATTATAATATATTAAAGAAATTAGTTTAATTTGATCAATGTGATTGTACTACTGGTGTAGGTGGATGAATTGAAGAATACTTTTTGAAGCATGAGAATATGTAATAAAAACAATGCCAATTTCTTCACATTCCCAACATAATATTTCATGTAATATTATTGTTTCATTACATAATATTTTAATTTTTACATAATGACATTTTTTACGAAATTTCTTCACATTCCCAACCTCTCGGAAAATGTAATTCTGGTCGGAAAATGAAATTCTGGTCGGGGCCTTCCCGGCCACCCATATTTTTTTTATTAATATTTTGTTTTACTGACGGATATTCCGTCGGTCAAATGCCGACGGATATTCCGTCGATATGTGAATTTCGAAATCAATTTATTCAAAAATTAATTTCTTTTATAATTATTTTAATTCATTCTAATTTCTTTTATAATTATTTTAATTCATTCTTTCCGACGGAATTACCGACGGAATGTTGACCCGGTTTGTTAAACGGGTTGTCCGGAATACCGACGGACATTCCGTCGGAAAAAGATGACGGCCATTTTCCCTCGGTATTTCCGTCGGAAATTCCGACATAATTCAAAAATCCGTCGGCAAAAAAAGCTGACGCCGAGAAAGGAGACGGCCGACTTTCCGTCGGTAACCTCGGCGGCCGACGGAAAATCCGTCGGTAAATCCGTCTCTAAAACGCCCTTTTTTTGTAGTGTCAATCTATAATCCCTCATTACTAGTGAGCATTTCTTTTATAAGAGCTGTGAATACAGTATATGATATCATTTTGATATTTGAATTATAACTAATAGGTATTCAAAACAAGCTCACAAATTTGGCCGAGAGTATGTATATACCCATCACAAACGCAAAGTTTACTGTTTTTACATCTTTTAATATAAGTTGCGGCTCTATCAATTATCTTAAATGAATGTGAATTTTTCTGCAGTATTGTCTTGGTATTGATGGAAAAGGAATACAAGTTGACATGGCTTTCTATTTTACTAATTCAGTTCTTCAGATAGTAGAATTGTCTTGTATGCAATTCATTGTTCAAGACAATGATCTTGATATGTCCTTCTCTATTATTATTTAGAAATTGAAAGAAGGAGTATATTGTGTATTGGTCAAGGTAAACATACTTTCAGTCTCTGTACTGCAATCATTAATCCTCAATAGATTATTTGTCTAAACAATACTTAGTTTTTATTGATCAGGCTTTCCAAGAAAAATCCTGGATGCATGAAGCATACTTGCTGTTTTTTGTCCATTTGCGTGGAACATTATTGCACAACACCACGGCTATGAAGGCTAGAGAGAGAGAGATTTATTCCACTTCAACGGTTCTTTTTATACTGAATGTTGGGTCCGGGGGAGGGCATCTTCTAATGTTAATTCTCACTTATCTATCTCAAATCAAATTAATTGATATTCCTCTATTCCGTCCTCACACCGCACAAACACACTCGTGTTAGACATTCCAATAACAGAAAACTTATGATCTTAAACTTCTTTGAAATATTTCACTACAAAAAAAGGGCGTTTTAGAGACGGATTTACCGACGGATTTTCCGTCGGCCGCAGAGGTTACCGACGGATTTACCGACGGAAAGTCGGCCGTCCCCTTTTTCGGCGTCAGCTTTTTTTGCCGACGGATTTTTGAATTCCGTCGGCATTGCCGACGGATTTCCCGACGGATTTTCCGTCGGATTTGTCGAGGGAAATACCGAGGGAAATTCCGTCAGTATTTCGGACAACCTGTTTAACAAACCGGGTCAACATTCCGTCGGTAATTCCGTCGGAAAGAATGAATTAAAATAATTATAAAACAAATTAGCATGAATTAAAATAATTATAAAAGAAATTAATTTTTGAATAAATATTGATTTCGAAATTCATATATCGACGGAATATCCGTCGGCATTTGACCGACGGAATATCCGTCGGCATTTTACCGACGGAATATCCGTCAGTAAAACAAAATATGAATAAAAAAAAATATGATTTCGAAATTCACATATCGACGGAATATCCGTCGGCAATTTACCGAGGGAATATCCGTCAGTAAAACAAAATATTAATAAAAAAAATATGGGTGGCCGGGGAGGCCCCGACCAGAATTTTATTTTCCGACCAGAATTACATTTTCCGAGAGGTTGGGAATGTGAAGAAATTTCGTAAAAAATGTCATTATGTAAAAATTAAAATATTATGTAATGAAACAATAATATTACATGAAATATTATGTTGGGAATGTGAAGAAATTGGCATTGTTTTTATTACATATCCTCATGGTTAAAAAGTATTCTTCAATTCATACACCTGCACCAGTAGTACAATCACATTCCTTGAAAAATACACAAATATAAGATTCATAAAAACTAATGTATGCAATTTGTAAGATGGTTTATACACCTCAAACTTCTAGAATTAATTTAAAATATCAAAACTCCTTGAAAAATTATGAAATTGAAACTGTAAGAGCTCCTTGAAGTTTTTAAAGTGTATAAAATTTGTGTAACAAGTTTTGGTAGTCGAAGGACTCGTTTTTAAAACAGTGCAGTGCAGTTTATGTAAATGAGTCATAGAGTCAACTAACTTTGAGCATTTTTATAAAATACTAAAACATGTTAGAAAATTATGAATTTTAAAAAGTTGGTACATCTTGAAGTATAGAACACATAAAAATTTTGTATCATACAATTTGGGTGCCAGAAAATATTGTTTTGTTTCATTTTCGAAAATCACAGTAGGTAGCTTTTAATTTCAGCTTGAGCAGTTTTGGAAAAGGATTTTATAAAATTATTTATAATAATCAATAAATCATGAAATAAATATAAGTGGTTCATAACTTGATGTAGTATTTTAATATAAATTTTATAAAAGTTGATTTGGAGCCTATTCTTGCCAGAAAATTCTTCAAAGAAACAACCAAAAAATTAAAAAAAAAAATCGATGTTGAAGTTCAAAATTTTTCAATCTAAACTCAAAATCACTTACGTCGGAGTCGGAGTCGGACCACTTATTAAAACGCCGGAGGAGCACAGATTGGGCGGCGGCCATGCTTCACGGTGGAGAGAAATCGGTGCCGAGGGTGGCGGGAATAGGGCCGGTGAGGTAGTTGTCGCCGATTCTGAGGATTTTGAGGTGGTGGAGGGAGGTGAGGTGGGGGGGAATGGGGCCGAAGAGTAGGGCCGAAGAGTGGTGGAGAAGAGGAAAGTTTGGAAAGAGTGAAAGAAAACCCTAGGTTGAGGTTTTATATAAGGGCTTATTTTCCGTCGGCATGTACAAATACCGACGGATATTCCGTCGGTATTTATCAAATGGTGAATGTCGACGGACATATATAAATACCGACGGATAATCCGTCGGTATTTTTCAAAAAGTAAACACGGACGGAAAACTAATTCCGTCAGCATTTTGGCGATTTTTTTTATTTTTTTTTTAAACAATTAAATTTTTTCTATATACTTACTAAATTACCAAAATATTTTTTAAAAAAATCACAAAATTCATTTCTTCCACATATATTAATATATATATTGGTTGTGACTTATATTTATAGTAAATTTAATTTTTATAATTTGTACCTAAATGATAAATAATTAATTAACTTTTATAAAATAAGAAATAAATACATTACATTAATTGAATTAATTTTCATCTTCATCGTCTTCATCCTCCTCTTCATCCTTATCCTCCTCCTCCTCATCATCATCTTCCTCATCCTCATCCTCCTCCTCATCCTCATCTTTTTCATTCTCCTCTTCATCCTCATCTTCATTCTCCTCTTCATCCTCTTCTTCATCCCCCTCCTCTTCACCTTCAATTTCGATTAATTGGGGATTTGCAGCCGTCAAGGGTACAGAAAGATTGAAATCTCCCGTAAAGACTTCAGTTGGAGTCTCTATTTGTTCTGTTTGAAATGGAGATTCATCTTCAGTATTTATGTCCTTTTTAGGGACTTCTACCATTGACCTTGCCTTTACTTTGCAAACAGCGTGCCATTCATAACCACGTGGAGCTCCCGGATATGTGCAGTAGTATACTTGAGATACTTGATGGGCAAATACAAATGGATCATCCCCAACATACGTCCTTTTCGAACTAACATCAACGAGCTTGTACTCCGGGTGAATTCTTGTTCCTAGATGGCCTGAATCAAACCAATGACACTTGAACAACACTACAGTCTTTGCTGGATATCCTGGATATTCTACTTCGACGACTTCCCGTAACACCCCAAAGTAATCACTTGCATCTGCATTGTAATTCGCACTGCTAACGCAGATGCCACTGTTGGTAGTCCCCTTTGTCGATGCATACCCAGACGTATGAAATCTGTAGCCCTTCACAATATAACCGTTGTAAGTCTTTACACGACGTAGTGGTCCCTTGCTGAGATCTCTAAGAATCGACTGTCTAGAGCGTTATCCCGTCCCTATACGGCTCAATTAAAAATTAATTAAAATAAATATTAATTTATTTACGTAAAACATAATTAATTAAATGATACTAACATAACGTTCGAACCATCGGGAAAATTCACGTTGAATACGAGCATCTATATATGCATCTGAGATGTTTGGTTCTGCTCGTCGTAGTTCTTGAGTGTACATCCTAATTCACAACATTCAAAAACTTGGTTAATATTAAATGACATAAATGAAATGGTAGTTAAATAGACGATTTATATATGAAATACTTACTCAATGTATGGCTGAACTTCATCACAATTCAATAACACATACGTTTGTGCTATTTCCGCCTCCGAGTTCGTCTCCCAAAATCGTTCAATGGGTTTTTCTATTGGCCGTCCCTTAGACTTGAATATGGAGAGCATTCCATCAACCTCTTCACTGATATCGTCAACGGATGTACCACCGAAGTTACGTGGAGCACTTCTTAACTTTGTGTTGACGTGGTCTTCAAAGTAATAAGAACAAAACATGCCAACCTCTTCATTCAAATAAGCATTCACAATCGATGCTTCAACGTTTGCCTTTTGTTTAGCATTACGTTTCAAGTTGTGGAATGCATGTGTAATTGTAATGAAATAAAAAAAAGTAAGATTTTACCTTTCAAATGGGTACATCCACCTGTATTGCACCGGACCACAAATTCTCGCTTCATACGCTAAGTGAACGGGTAAGTGTTCCATCGAGTTAAAGAAGCTAGGTGGAAAAATTTGTTCCAACTTACACAAAATCACTGGAATGTCTTCATCTAAACGAATCATATCATCGATCGTGATCGTTGTAGCCGTTAAATCTCTAAAAAATAGACTTAATTCAGTGATAGCCCTCCACACATTGAGAGGAAGAAGTTCCTTGAACGCAATCGGTATCAAGCGTTGCATAAATACATGACAATCATGACTCTTCATCCTTGCAACCTTACCCGTTGTTGTGTCTACGCATCGACTCAAGTTCGACACGTAGCCGTCCGGAAAGTTCAACTCCTTTATCCACCTACACAATCTTTGTTTTTGTGGCTTATCCAGTGTGTAGCTAGCCTTTGGAAATTTACCTGTACGCTCATCCTTTTTCAACTCTGGACGGCGACAAAGAGTGTCCAAATCCTCCCGAGACTTTTGAGTGTCTTTCGTCTTGCCTTCGGTGTTCATGATTGTGTGGAACACATTGTCAAACACATTCTTTTCAATGTGCATCACATCCAAATTGTGTCGTATCAATAGTGAACTCCTGTATGGTAAGTCCCAAAAAATACTCCTTTTGTTCCAACCACCCTCAATTCCTCTGTTGTGTTCCGCTGCATTGTCCTCAGTACTTTTTTTCAACCCCGTCCACTGAAGCTCATATAACAACCTACGTCCTGTACGGAGAGTAAATTATAAGTGACACTAAAAGCAATAGATAAATATACGTTTAATACTCATTAAATAAATGTATAAAATACCATCTCGAAGTGGAGGTCGATTGTTTGTGACTGCTCTGTTCTTTACGAAGTTCTTCTTATTTCTTCGAAACGGGTGACCTTGAGGTAAGAACCTACGGTGATTATCGAACCATGAAACTTTTCTACTCACCGGGAGACTGAAAGCTTCAGAATTCTCCATACAATACGGACATGCTTTCTTTCCGGCCGTACTCCACTCGGACAACATACCATATGCAGGAAAGTCGCTAATGGTCCATAAAAGAGCAGCACGCATCGTGAAGTTCTGCTTTCTAAAAACATCGTACGTTTGGACTCCATTCTCCCATAAGAAGATCAAGTCTTTTATAAGAGGTTGGAGATAAACATCCAGTTTGTCCTTTGGATTCGTTGGTCCAGGCACCAATACAGTTAGAAACATTGTTTGAGGTTTCATGCACATCCACGGAGGAAGATTATACGGAGTCAGTATCACCGGCCACAAAGAATACTGCTTCCCATGCATCCCAAACGGTGCAAAACCATCAGTACACAAACCTAATCTCACATTCCTCGGTTCACAAGCAAAATCTGGAAACACGTTGTCAAGATGTTTCCAGGCCTCTGAGTCTGCCGGATGTCGCATCTCCCTCGACTCAGCCGAAGAGGAATCTGTAGCATGCCACGTCATGTGTTGTGCAGTGGCACTTGATTGATATAATCTCATCAAACGAGGAATGATAGGAAGGTAGTACATCTTCTTATATGGCACTTTCTTCTTTGTCTTCTTCGATTGACCACCAGGTCCCTTTCGACGTGCCTCTTTGTACCGGGGATGGCCACACAATCTACACATGTTCAGACTGCTATCTTCGTCACCCCAATATATCATGCAACCCTTCACACAACAATCAATCTTCTCAACCGGCAAACCAACATTCTTCAACATTTGTTTGCTTTGATGAAACGTCGTAGGCACCTTATTATTTTGAGGACAAATTTCACTGCATAACTGTGTCACTTGCTCATATGCCCTGTTAGAAAGCTTGTTCTCGGTCTTAATGTTCATGAGTCGTGCATTAAATGACAACTGTGAGTGAGATTCACAACCCGGATATAAATCTTCTTCGACTAATTTGAGCATCTCATAAAACCGAAATGCCTCATTCGTCGGCTCCTCTTCCATGTTTGAAAAACCAGCTTCCCTGATCATTGTTTGATACATATTCGGTTCTTCGTCCCCAAACTGTTGTTCTTCGTCCCCAAACTGTTGTTCTACCTCGTTACTAGTGCCAACATGATCGAAATTTGCTTCTTGTATATATATTCCAACAGTGTAATAGTAAAACACTTCATCAAATCTATAAGGCCAACGTGTTTCGCCATGACTAGTCCAATTATAATAATTATCAACGAAACCATTCTTCACAATATGCATTAGGACCTCATCAATCTCTTTATATTGCTTATTCTGACATTTCTTAGCATTACACGGACACCTAATGCAATTTCCACTCATGTAATGTGGCTGGCTTTTTGCAAATTCAACAAATAACACGAGTTCATTATAAAATTCACAATTTCACATTTCCTCTAATCATTCTAGGAGTACAATACATCCAACGACGGTCAGGCAAATCCATCTGCTAAACATTTAAGTGGAGCAACACATTACTAAACTAAACTTATAATAAATTCAAACAAAACTTATGATATATATAAAACATGTAATTACATTATATTGAATTTTATATATAGAGTAAATTAAAAATGGTAGAAAATGTACCGTAATTTGATGTTTCTGAATACCGAGCATGAGCATAAAAAATTAGGCAGTAGAAATTTTTGGTGTAAATTTGCAATACGAAAGTGAAGTGGAAAAAAAGAAAGTTTTAGGGAAACATTTCCCGACGGAAATGCCGACGGACTTATCTTTCCGTCGGCATTTCACCCGCCCAAATTTCCGTCGGTCAAGATAAATGCCGACGGATAATCCGTCGGCATTTATCAAATGGTGAATTCCGACGGAAAGTTAATTCCGTCGGCATTTAACCGCCCAACTTGCCGTCAGTAAAGATAAATGCCGACGGATATTCCGTCGGCATTTATCAAATTCTGAATTCCGACGGAAAATATATTCCGTCGGCATTTGGCGGGTTTTTTTTTTTTTTTTTATTAATTAATTCAATTTTTTGTATATATAGCAACACAAAGCTCACACACACCATATTCGATTTTTTCTATTTTGCAAAGAAATATCATGTCTTCTTCCTCTTCTATTCGATTTCAGCAAGGCCTTGTTTGTTATTGTGGAAAGTCATGTCGTACATATGCTTCTAAACAACCTAGAAGTAAAGGGAGGATATTTCATAATTGTCCTGACTCCCTAAGTGATGGTGGATGTGGTTTCTTTGTATGGGCTGATACTCTAGAAAACTGTGGTGTTGACAAGAATCAAGGATCTAACCAAAGTGACCAAGAAACTGAAGACATGAAGAAAATGACTCAAGAGATGAAGAAATTGGTTACAGAAATCAAGAATTTGGCTGAAGAAATCAAGGATTTAATCAAAGTGAACAAAATCATTTTGATTGTGCTAGTTGTCATGGTTGCATCTACCACCTTCAAGTGGTTTGGTTAAATATATGTATAATGCACTCTATATGAGGCTATTTTAATTTGTACTAAAATTCACTTCCACCTTCAAGTGGTTTAAATCTATATCTAGAATGCACCCTATTTTCATCTATACACCAATAAACTACACAAATAAACTGCAATATATAGTTCAACATATTTTTCAACATAAACATAAATATATACATAAAGATAAATAAGTTCAACAGAAAATTAAATAAGTTCAACAGAAAATTAAATAAGTTCAACATAAAAATAAATTAGTTCAACACAAAATTAAATTTTTCAAATTGTTCAACCAGGATAGTTGCCAGTGCCCGGAAAGTTAAAAAATTGTTCCACATCCTCATTCAAGTTGACGTCGGCACCGTCGGCCTGACCTGCATCTTGACCTGCAGCTTGATCTGGAGCTGGCGGTGGTTGACCCATCGTTTGTTGATAGATGGCCTCGATCTGCTCAGCAGACATCCCCAACGTCCGACCCGCATTGGTACTCCAGAGACGGAAGTAGTTCTCGAACGTTGCCATGACGTTCGGATCCGGGACGGGAGTGGAGGATACGGACGGTTGCGATGCACTCCGGGCCGACCGACCACTTGGTGTCCTCACGGCGTTGCTCATCCCACCAATGCCAAGGACCATTCCCTTGGAGGTCGGGGCAACGTCAAGGTAACACCGGTCCACGTCAACAGCCGGAGGGGTACCGCTGCTTCCGGATTCAGCAGTAGTCGTGGCGGTGGCTTGCGTCTCGGCCTCTTCAATCCTCTGTCGGACGCTCAACTACATAATTAAAAAATTAAAATTAATTTAATTATCTATATATATATATATATATATATAATGTAATTAATACATAAATTTAATTAAACTTACGTGGAGGTCAGTAGTGCGCCCGTAGGTGGACGTCTGTGTATCGGCATTAAACGGATGAAGAAGACTCATCCGATCCAAGTGGGTGTGTGGACGTCCAGTCTCCCGCTCCTATTACGTATCAAATAAACATATACAAATTAATTTAGATAACTAATATAAAATAATTAACTATAATTATTTAATTTTTAAAAATTAATGAAAACTTACGATAGCAAGTGATTGCTCGAGGACGGACCGAGCTCCCCCCCGATGCACTGCCATCCCGCCTCCAACGTCGGTTCTGCGGTTGGCCCGAGCTTTGTTACACTTCTCTTGGTAAGCCGGGTCCGACCACTTCTCAACCAACGACTCCCACAGGTCAACACCATCCTCTACCCCCAGAACAAGATTTACGTCTTTATCACGCCAGGCCGTTCTCCAGTCGTACATCATGTTCGTGTACCGACTAGAACAAACACCGTACCACTTCTCGTAAATATCGGCGTCCGAGTAGATCGCCGTATCCCAACGGGCCTTTTTCTATACAAATAAATATTCAACATATTTATCAAATAATATGAATAATTAGTTATTTAATAAACTTTAATTATTGTAATTATATACCTGGAACTCCTCGAAATATTCATCCTTTTTAGATTGTGGCACCGACAACCAAGTGATAGCACCCTTAGAAATCTTGCAATTCTTAAAGGATTTTGTGCAGATCCTGGACACCTCATTACCGGGCACCAACCTGTAAAATTATTAACAAATTTATAAACTAACACATTATAAATAAATAAATAAATAAAGTTAATCGTTATTGAATACTGTTAAACATTAGAATTATTGACTTACGCTCCTGAAACGATTTCAATGGGTTTCCTTTTGTCTCGAACAGGATGCTGACGAGAAGAGGATGACGAACCAACCGACATCGTAGTCGGCGGCGGCGGCGACACTGCCACATGAGGAGGAGGAGGAGCCATCTCAGGTACTGATTCATCCCGAGACCTCCTTGAACGACGTGAAAAAAATGACGACCTACGCGAACCAGAACCCTGATTCGGTACTTGTTCACTCATCTGTTTCAATCAATAAAAAATACATAATTTTACTAATTATCAATTTAATGAACATATTGCTAATTTAAATTTTTTACTAATATAGCATATTCCTAATTTAATCAATTCCTAATTTAATCAATATATTCCTAATTTAAATCAAAACAATATATATATATAACCTAATTACAACGTGATACCACCGTCGAACCATCTAATTAACTAATAATTTAAACAATTGATTGAAACATGCATCACCTACATTAAAAATATTTCTAAATTAACATATTCCTAAATTAACAAATCTAAACATAATTAAAATAATACTTTTCTAATTGGAGTTTTCTAATTATCAATTTAATGAACATATTCCTAATTTAATTTTTTTACTAATATAGCATATTCCTAATTTAATTAATCAACATATTCCTAATTTAATCAACAATAACCTAATTTAATTATTATTTTTCTACCTAACTTAATCAATAATAAAAAATTGAACATATATATTCCTAAATTAACAAACCTAAAACTAATTAAAATAATAATTTTCTAATTGGGTCAATAATTATCAATTTAATGAACATATTCCTAATTTAAAATTTTTACTAATATAGTGTATTCCTAATTTAATCAACATATTCCTAATTACAACGTGATCCAACGGTCGAACCACTATATCTAAACTAATTTAAACAATTGATTGAAACATGCACTACCTACATTAAAAATATTCTATATCAAAATTACACCATTAAATTAAACTAGTAATTAACTATATAACAATTAATTAATGTATACATATAACAATTAATTAATTAACCTTAAAAAACTACTCGATCTATCAAAATTATTCTTAATCAACAAATTAAATTAACTAACGTACGTACTAACATGATCATAATATTTTAACAACTAACTAAATCAATATAACATGCAAATCAACATTAAATTATTCATATTTACATATATCCATGCATAAACATATATAAGTATAAAATTAAGTAATAGAACTAATTAAGAAAACGTACCGTGTCAATATAATCGGAGAAATTTGCTTCAATAGCCTCGTCCTCGTCTTCGTCTTCCCCACCGAATCCTCACTCACGCACGCCCCTTTTTTTTTTTTTTCTAAAACGAATCAATCTGAAGGCCCTTATATATATATAAAAAAAATATATTTTTGCCGACGGATATTCCGTCGGCATTTCCCTCGGTAACCGCCGACTTTAATGCCAACGGTTACCTTATTGGAAAACGAGACGGTGCGAATTCAACGTGTGATTTGCCGACGGATAATCCGTCGGCATTTCCGTCGGCATACATATTTCAAAACTTCCGTCAGCATTTTCCCTCGGTAAATGCTGACGGAACGGAAATCCGTCAGCATTTCCCTCGGTAAATGCTGACGGAAAGGAAATCCGTCAGCATTGATGTTGACTTTTCAATCCGTCGGCATTCCGTCAGCATTTCCGTCGGAAATGCCGACGGACTATAATCCATCGGCATTTGTCCGTCCCTATAGCGCGCGTTTTTTGTAGTGTTTGGAAGTGAAAATTTTAAATGATTTCTTATGCAGTGACATATATGTGTATTCTACATTTGTGTCAAAGGATGAGAGAATAATTTAAATGGTTTCTTCGGGAGCGTGACAAATTAGTTCTGTCTAGTACTAATGGTTTAGTGGTAGTTGCTTGATGAGTAAAAAGTTAACCATAGTGTGATTGTTTGTTGTTACTGATTTGTTGTGGTTTTAGTAGAAAGTGTTGGTGATGTTTGAGATGGTTGATATTTGCTGCTTCTTGTTGTATATGGAGTTAGGTATACTGGTCATGAGTATATCAATTGATGCGTCATTTTTTTTCTTTGTTGAGGGCCTTGACAAATTTTAACTAAGGTCTAGGTGTTGGTATTAGTTGACGGGTCTTAGTTTTGGGACTGAGTGGCCCCTTTATTGGCTCATATTTCTTTAGTAAGTGGCGTAATAGTTGAGCTGGTGCATTTCTTTCTTTTTATTTAATTTGTATATCATTTTTTTAGTCTATGTCGTAAACTTATATTTGTGCATTATAAAATTTTAATCTTATGATATTTTATTTTTGTGTGTCTTTTGTAGGTAAACGAAGTTTCACTCTTGACCGTAGACAAGAAGACTAATCAAGACTTTGATCAAATATATGTTTTTACAAGTTATTAGATACATTGAAATGTACATATACATTCTTGAATACTTGTTTAGAATGTTTTTAGACATATTTTGTTACTGAATCACCTTCGGATGACATTGAGATAGTTTTTTTTTCCATAAATAAAATAATTTTATTATGACCTGTATTTTTAAGATTTCTCAAATGTTCGTATAGTATAATCTTTTAAAAAATCATATGAGTTAGTTATATTCATTTATTTGTTCATGGAATGAAATGAGTTGGTAATGATAAAAAATATTAGTAACAAATTAAATATTTTAGTACTAAATATATAATTTTATGTAACAATTTATTTGTAACGAAATTGATATTTTGAACAAATTTACAACATTTTGTAACTAAGACTTTTGTTACCATTACTAAGCTTTTAGAAACCGAAAGAAGTGTCGTTACAATTGTATTGGTAACGAAATTGAATTTTTTCCGTTACAAAAACTTTTTGCAACGAGCTTTACAAGACCAACTTTTGTAACGATATGTTTCGTTACAAAAGGTTTTTGTAACCAAAAAATGACTTTTTGTAACCAATTTTTTCGTTACAAAAAGTGCATTTTCTTGTAGTGCATGAATAAACAAGTAAATCTCATCCATTTGAGGATGAGACCTCACAGCCGTAAAAATCACATGTCTCTTGCCATTGAATTCAATTTGACTAAAACTAGGCACTCTTTAACTTCCTTTTTCATCTTTCTTAACCATAAAAACATATCTCATTTTCCAGATGCATCATACACATTATCCAATAATGCATACCCACCATAGTCAGCTAGCTCAAGCTCTATAAATTCATCATCACCAACACAGGATCTGTTAGACCATCACCACCATGTAATGTGCAGACACCAAGCAATGCCCCAAGAACTACACCATCACATTTGATAGTCTTGTTTACGAGCCCTGCTCGTCCTAGGATGTCAACAAGGCACGGACAGTGTTCTGCTCTGGGTTACAAATTGTAACATCTGCTCATGGAGTCAAAAATCATTTGACCTTTCTTAACAGAGTCAGCGTAATAATTACAAGACTCCTACAAACGTAATTTGATCTGAATTGTTTCTTGTTCTCAACATCTGAGCAAAAGCTAGCAACACTTGTTTCCCAATTCCACGATTAGAATATGTTGTTATCATAGTTGTTCAAGAAACAACATTTTTTGCCTGAAGATTTTGGAAAGCTATTCGAGCTGAGGTAACATCACCACTTTTCCTTTTCTATTACATGGTAATCAAAGTATTAACGGGTGAGGTGATGTTTCTATCTCAAACCCAAGGCAAACAATTAGTGTATGAGCTTGCAACACCCCTGAAATACCTCCACATGATGTTAGTAAGCTTGTAAGAGTTCTCTCATTTGGCTTAATGCAGCTTCTGAGCATCGAAATAAAGTAATAAAAGGCTTCATCCTCTTGCCTATCCTTGGAATAACCATCAATCCATGTAATCACAAATTTCTCACTATCAGGCACCTTCCAAATAGCTTGAAAACATAATCAACTCTTCCTAATTTAAAATATCCTGAAATTAAACTAGTCCAAGTAAACCCATTTCTCTTAGGCATTTTATCGAATACCTCCTGCGCTCTACCGATTCTACCAGATTCGGCATATGCATTCACCATAGCAGAATCCGGCACAATGTTCCTTATACCTTGAGGAATTTCATAATAAAACATTCCAGCTTTGTGAAAATCATTGTGTTTGAGATAAATACAAACGAAGTTTTACGTTGTCATGTAAAGTTTGGATATCGCTCCTCCTCCGCCTCGTTCCCCAGCGGGGGGGGCTCGAGTTCTTAAAACTTTCTACTTTTCACTAAGTAGAGAGACAAGGAGAGTTTTGAGAATATTTTTAACAGATTTACACCTCACTAATCACAATCTTTCAAAGTTCTTTGCATCGACCATTGAAGTCGCCGCCCTATCTTTAAGCTCTGTGGCATTGGACAGATTAATCTCAACCAAATTTTGCACAATTGAAGAAGAAATTTGATAACCCCGTGTGAAGATTAATGGAGAATACATGAAAATTCAGAGAAAATGCACTAAATCTTGTAAGAAATTGGAGTTGTTTTTGTCGCATAAGAAATCTAATTTAGGGTTTTAATCACAAGAGAATTGTCTTAAATTTGATGAATTTTATTATAAATTAATATTTTTATTTATAATTAAGATTATATGTTATTTTATAATTAAATAATTTTACTTATTTAAATTTAAAAGGATACTTTAGTCATTTTATATTAATTAATTTATTTTATTAGTAGGGCGAAGCAGTGCGATTGCACATTGCATAGAGCAAACGCACTATTGCGAAGTGCAATCTTATCAAATCAATTTCATACGTTGGATCAACGATCCAATGATATTTAATGAATTTCCTGATATCAGGAAGTGCGAAGCCTTTCTGACCATAGAAAGACCCTAGTAAAGAAAAAAAATAGATTGAGTGTGAAAAAGTAATGACATATGAGTAAATATGAGTATATTTTGAGGGTAGGAATTATGAAGATATTTCCTTTTATGAAGGGTGCAAATTGGTACGAGACATCCAATATGGCAAGTGTGCAAATTTCTGTGGCTTTGACCATTTTTATAATTCTCATTTTAATTATGCACAAGTTTTAAGAAAAACTAATTGTATATGTAAAAAGTGAAAGTTTGAGAGTAAAATAACCAAAAATAAAGTCATGTGTATGAATAGTATTTTAATTTTAGAAAATGAAAATTATAAAAATGGATAGACAAAGAAAGAAAGTGAGAATTAAAAAAAATGAACAGATGGAGTACACAATATATTTTTACATTTAAAAGATATTTATATCAATATAATATTTAGCTAAAATAGTATATTTTGTTTCATTCCTTTAAAAGTTGTCCATTTATTTTTTGCATATTAATTAAGGAAAATAGTATTATATATAGGGAAAAAATAATACTCCCTTCGTTCTACAATAAGTGTTGTTTTCATGAAATTTGTTGGAATTAAGAAAGAATATGTATTGACAAGTATACCCTTATATAATAAAGGAAGATTTTAATCACATTAATTCCCTTCAAATCTTTCCAAATTTTTTAACAATCTTTTTCAATTATTTCTAAGTTTATGTCTCAAATAAAAGTAAGTTAGAAATTAGGAGATTTTTTAAAATTAAAGGGAGGGTTATAATGGGAACAAACGGTGTAAAATTTTTAAAACATCACTTATTTGTGTACAAGAGAAAAGTGTTAAAACAACACTTATTATAGAACAGAGGGAGTAATAGAGACCGTGGGTGTGGCTAAAAAGAAAAAAATTAATAAACTTTCAATGAACATCCAAAATGGTAAATTGTAGTATAACTTTCAAAAGTGTAGAATAGAAAGACTCTCTAAAGTGAGAGTCAAAGGCTTGTATTAGAGTATTTATAAGAGAGGTTACAAGAGGGTAAGAATGAGTAGTTACAACTAACAAGAGGTTTATAACTACCAAGATAAACTACCCTAATACTACTTAATATTCCCCCTCAAGCGAAGCGGGAGCGAAGAGACGTTGAGCTTGTGACGAAAAAACTCAAAAAGAGGACGAGCAAGGCTCTTTGTAAAGATGTCTGCCAATTGGTATTGAGAGGGCACGAACTGAGTAACTAGGCGACCAGTGGTGACGAGCTCTCGAACAAAATGATAGTCTATGTCAATATGTTTTGCTCGCTTGTGAGCGACTGGATTTTGAGAGAGAAAAATGGCGCTCTTGTTGTCGCAGAGTAGGGTTGGCGTAGTGGTGGGAAGAGCTTTAAGCTCCTTCAGCAACGAGCAGAGCCAGACAATTTCTGATGAAGTGGTCGCCATGGCTCGATATTCGGATTCACAACTCGACCTTGAGACAGTAGGTTGCTTTTTAGCTGCCCAAGAAACAAGGTTGGGGCCAAGAAAAATTGCGTAACCAAAGGTGGAACGGCGAGTGTCAAGGCAGCGAGCCCAGTCTGCATCTGAATAGGCGAGTAGTGTTGAGCGACCAGGAGAGAAGGTAAGGTCGAGATGAGGGGTACCCTTAACATAGCGAAGAATACGTTTGACAGCTTGAAAATGATCAACAGTGGGTTTGGCCTGAAACTGACTAACAGTGTTAACCGCAAATGCGAGATCGGGACGAGTAATAGTGAGATATTGGAGAGCGCCGACCAGCGATCTGAACAATGTGGGATCGGAGAAGGGAGTACCATCACAGCGAAGAAGGTCCGAGGAGGAAAGAAGGGTGGCGACCGATTTAGACTCAAGCATGTCGGCACGAGTGAGAATGTCGGTTGCATACTTGGATTGACCGAGGAAGAGACCGCGATCAGTGTAGGTGACTTCTAGACCAAGGAAGTATGTCAGGCGACCAAGGTCTTTGATGGCAAACTCTTTATTGATCCTGGAAGTTAAGCGAGTGATAAAAGTATGATCATTTCCAGTAATAATAATATCGTCAACATAGACAAGAAGAAAAAGAGAAGTACAACCTGATATATAAATGAATAAGGAGGTATCAGATTTGCTCTCAACAAAACCAAGGGCGAGGAGAAAATCGCAAAAATGTTGAAACCAAGCGCGAGGAGCTTCTTTGAGGCCGTAAAGAGCTTTGTTGAGTTTGCAAACATACTGAGGACGAGAAGGATCAACAAAGCCAGGGGGTTGTTTCATGTAGATAGGTTTGTCAAGCAGGCCATGAAGAAAAGCATTGTTGACATCCAGTTGATGGAGCGACCAGTTATTCATGACAGCAAGAGAGAGAATTATACGAACAGTAGAGGATTTGACCACTGGACTAAAGGTATGATCATAGTCAAACCCAGGAATTTGAGTGTAGCCTTGGGCGACCAATCGGGCTTTGTGACGATCAATGGAGCCATCAACAAGAAACTTTGTCCGATAAACCCACTTGGAACCAACTATGTTTGCGTCGAGAGGAGGAGGAACCAGGTCCCAAGTTTTGTTTCTGTGAAGGGCCTCTAGCTCCTCGTCCATAGCAGCAAGCCAGTGGGGGTGCTTTGCTGCCGAGGAGAAACCTTTGGGCTCAGGAGAGTTATGAATGGCAGCGAGCAGGGACGTGGTAGAGACAAGGGAGGCATTAGCAGGATGTTTAACTTTAAAAATGCCATCCTGAGATCTGGTTCGCATGCCATGAGTAGGAGGGGCAGGGGGCCGAGCACGAGAAGGAGGAGGCGAGCGAGGAGCGGGAGGAAGCGTGTCGTCAGGTTGGAGACAGAGCGAACAGGGTGGTTCTGGGGAGTCATTACGGCGACCAGGCACAGAGGGAGAAGAAGGATGAGGCAAAGACGGAGTGTTGTCAAAAGAAGCAACATCAAGAGAGGAGGAGTCGGGGTACGGGCCACGACCAGCAAAGGGAAAGAAGGACTCATCAAAGCGAGCATGACGAGAGATGTACATACGCTGCGAGCAGGGGTCAAAACAGCATAACCCTTTATGGCGAGAACTGTAACCAAGAAAAACACAAGGAATATTGCGAGGAGAGAATTTGTTAGTAGTATATGGACGAAGACAGGGATAAACACAACATCCAAAGACACGGAGATTATCATATAACGGAGGAAAAGTTAGAAGCATTTCATAAGGAGATTTGGAGTGAAGAATAGAAGAAGGTAATCTATTTATAAGATAAACGGCCGTGCAAAAAGCCTCAACCCAAAAGTTGGTTGGGACAGAAGAAGCAAATAGTAAAGCAAGACCCATTTCAGTAATATGGCGATGTTTTCTTTCTGCTCGGCCATTTTGTGCCGGTGTGTAGGGGCACGACATAGTATGTATAATTCCAGAAGAAAGAAAAATGTCACGGAGATTATGGTTTGTGAATTCGGTCCCACCATCCGATTGAAAGCGTTTTATCTTTCGATCAAATTGGTTTTCAACCAAACTTTTAAAGTTAACAAAGGTGGAAACAAATTCAGATTTTTGACAGAGGGGATAAAACCAAGTGAAACGAGAATGATCATCAATGAACAAGACATAATAACGAAAAACATCATGAGATTTGACGGGTGAGGGACCCCATAAGTCACAATGAATAATGTCAAGAACATTAGAAGCACGTTTCAAGTTTAGAGAGAAAGAAAGCCGAGTACTCTTAGATTTTTGACAAGCCGAGCAAATAACAGGCCGAGGTAGCAAAGAAGTCGTAGAAATATGTCCTTTCTGTTTTAGAGAATTTACAACATCAAAAGCAACATGCCCTAATCTACTATGCCAAATTTCAAAGGAGCTGCGGTTCGAGCGAGCACGTAAAGAGGAAGCAAAGCTAGAGTGACATTTTTCCAGAACATATAAACCATGATCAAGTCTGCCGTGGGCAAGTATCAAACCTGTAGTCCGATTCTGAATTTCAAAGGAATTGTTAGAAAAGATAAGATGAACAGGGAAATCATTGGTCAATTTACTTACGGAGAGAAGATTTTTTGTAATGGAGGGAACAACAAGAACATTTGAGCAAGTCAAGTCAGAATTATAGAGATGAGTACCAGTGTGAGTAATAGGAAGGATATTACCATTTGCGACGACGACTCTATCAGAATCGGTGTAGGGAGAGGACGAGTCAAGAGCAGCCGAGGAGGGAACCATGTGCGAAGATGCCCCAGTGTCAACATACCAGTCCGAAAGATTAGTAAGACGAGCAGAATCATTGCGAGGAAAGGAGCCAACGGTGTTCGCCTGGCGAGGAGAAGAGGATTCATAGCGCTGGGGACAGGTTGAAGCATAGTGACCGTCAAATCTGCAGATTTAGCAGCGAGGAGACGATCGAGCACGACCTCGACCACGTCCTGAATAGCCGCGAGTAGGGGGGGCGACCTCGACCAAATTGCTGGCGAGAAAGGGGCCGACCTAAGACAGAAGACGCCGAGGAGCGAGCAAGAAAGGCAGGCGACTGCGACGAAACTGAAGTAGTTTCAAGAGAACGAGTGAAGAGATCATGAGATTCGGCCTTGGCGAGCAGATCTGAAAAGGAAGGAAGAGGCGAGATGTTGATCTGAGCGGTGGAGAAGCTGTGAAAATCTGGACCCAGGCCACGTAAAAACCAATGAGATTTATCTGTAGAATCAAGTTTGCAGCCTAGAGAGGAAAGTTGGTCGCACAGATATTTAAAAGCGTCTCCGTAATCAGAAACAGATCTTGATCCTTTCTTGATGAGTTGAAGCTCATCTTTTAAGCGCAACTCACGAGCCTTGGAGGGTTGATTGAATGCCTCAGCGAGGGCATTCCAGATTTCTAGAGATGTCGAGCAGCCGACTGTAACTGCCATGCCTTCCTCGGTGAGAGTGGACGTCAAGAAAACGCTCACGATTTGATCACGAGAATACCAAGTCGTGTAGAGAGGATTAGGAGAGGAAACACCATTAGTGGTGACAGTGGTGGGAGGAGCCGGCGAGGAACCATCAACATAGGGCAAGAACTTCTGAGTAACAAGAAGACGGTGGACTTGGCGAACCACATTGGATAATTCGTGGGTTTTAACTTGATGGTGACTAGATGAGTCATAGCATGGAGGGTTAGGGTGGCATCAAAAACGGAGGTGGCGGTCGCCGGTAGATCGGCCATGGAATATTTGAGCAAGAAAACAAGAAAGAGGGGGAGAGAAGACGGCCCAGAAGAATTAGACTGATACCATGTAGAATAGAAAGACTCTCTAAAGTGAGAGTCAAAGGCTTGTATTATAGTATTTATAAGAGAGGTTACAAGAGGGTAAGAATGAGTAGTTACAACTAACAATTGGTTTATAACTACCAAGATAAACTACCCTAATACTACTTAATAAAAAGGATGAATGGAGTATATAATATCATGCACTTTACGTATTTGCTCCCTCGTTGTAAACACCTAAAAATATAAAATTTGTCATTCACAGGATATACTTATTTACCCTCCTGATCATTTTTACAAGAATGTCCAACATGAAAAAGAGAAGTCATTTTTAAACCAGAGGGAACACAAGGCCAACTGGTTTGCGGATTTGTGATTGTGATAGAAATATTTGTGTTGGTGAAACTGATGTATTTAGTTTGCTTCATCACTTCATCAAAGCGATTTCATATTACTTTTTTTGAAACTGATACAAGTTTTAAAACCTATTTACAAATACATGGGCAGTTGGAGATGCTCGGGGAAATTGCCGGAGTTGGTCCATCACAGCACCAGAAAGTAAACGACCTTGAGTCGAAATCGTCATTTTCTTGAGCCCCGTAGCAGAAGCCAGCACATATCTTGAAAGCTCCATTTCAGACTCATAACCATGGAAAAGTACAAGGTCCACCTGTCTAAGTTGACACAAATAAGGGTCTGGTGTTTCTTGGGCTCTTATGAATTCTGTAACAGCTGCCACAATTCTGTTGGCGTATAACTTGACAAAGAAGGATGAATGAAATTATATCGATCTCCAATGGAGGTAAAAAAATTTGAAGAAGAAAATAAACTCACATGAACCTTTAGCCTTTTTAAGTTTGGAGAACTTCGTGCTAAGCAGAGAGCACAAGCAACCTCCTTGATGCTATCCAGATACATTGAAAGATTAACAACTTTGAGACTGTTTAAACGAGTTGGTACACCACCTGCACCCAAAATCTGTGCCGCATGTTAAAATACTTGATGAATATATAGCTCACCTCCAAGACACATGGATGAAGATGCAGTTTCTCCAGCGTAGGTGGAATATGAAAATACTTGAAGCCAACATAGGAACGATTTCTCATGATTACTTGTGTAGGAATGGATAACGAAACTCCAAAAAGAACCGGAGTGTTTTTGAAGCAAATAGTCTTGAAATTCAAATGCATCCAAATCGGTGCAGCTAACGATTCCAGCAAAGGGCTGTGAGAGATCAACTGGAATATACATCTATGCAGATATATAGGTGCTTTAGGTTTTGGAATGCAAAGAAAGGAGGGGTTATATTATGTTTAGCTCCCCAGTATATATGAAGGTTGAAGTGATGGAGATGGGCAGTCGAAAGAAGTGAAATCCATTGATCAATATCCGGACTAGTTCTACAATTAACTTAGAAAAAAGTTATTTATAGGTCCTCGATGATGAGTCAGAACTTGATAAACTGCATCTCTAAGGTTTGGGATGTGGGCGTCGACAAAGAAATCAAACGAAACCTTTGGAATAGATGTCCATTTATACCTCCATTCTTTAGATAATATGCTGGTCCTCACTGCTTCTCGCAAGAATGCTATCCATGATATCATCAGGCAGACTGCTTAAACTTCCCATTCACGTACAACCAATCCTGGACATCAAAAACTACTATGTTACCAATCAAGATTTACTATTAATCTCTAAAAAGAGTAAATTGCAAAATCACAGAGAAAACACCTAACTTACAAAGAGCTAAGCATGTGAAAAAAATTGATTACAAAGAAAAGGATATATATATGTGCAAAAAATCATGATGACAAAGGAAAGCATTAGCGCATGAGAGGTTACCGGAGAGTATAACCGCCGCTTTGAGCAGCGCCGGCCGTCGAGTCGAGGAGAGCAGAGAGATTTTGTGTCAACTGTCTTCCAAGTCTTTTTTCTTGGAGGAGAGAGGAGAGAGGAGAGAATATTGTGTATGTCAACTAACTCAACTGTCTTTCAACTCTTTTTCTTTGATTTACTTATATATAGTGCAAATCCCACTTAATACGCCAGATGGTAAAAAAAATAAAAAATTATGCCTTGATTTATTTTAAATATGAGAAAATTTCATTTTACGTCCTATAACTTAGGCCTAATTCAAGATATATCCTTTAAATTTTTACATTTTCAATTTACGTCCTAGGGTGTCCAATTTACATCCTTTTAGATCCAATTTACGTCCTTTCCACCGGAAAATAGAAAATCCGGTCAAATAGTCCAATTTACATCCTTTATGTTTGAAAATTATAAATTAATAATTAAAAAAATCTGAAAATATCATTAAAAATTAAAAAATCTCATTAAAAACTTATAAATTGTGTAAAAATAAATATAAAAAAAATTTATAAATTCCACAATTCAAAAAATCTAAAAAATGTTTAAATTTAATTTTTTTTTCTTCTAAAAACTCATAAAAAATCTATAAATTAAAATTTTAAAAATGTTTAAAATAAAAAATTCCACAATTTTAAAAATATCGTGAAAATGAATTTGGGACGGTTCTAAAATCGATCAAGGTGTGGAACTTCCATTCAACCTCGACGGTGAGTTGGAAAATCTTGTGGGACCCAAAATTTTTAGGAGTTCGAGCAAAACTTTAATGGCAGACGAATCTGAATCAAGTCTGATTTAATTTTTAATGAAATGTTAATAATTAATTTTTATTATTCTCATTAGATTTTTAGAATTAGTAATTTTTAATGTACATATTTTTAATAAATTAATGAGATTTTGAATTTCTTAATTTTTAAATTACACATTTTCCATTCTTTGAATTGTATTTCTTAATTTTGTATTTTAAAATTTTAGAATTTTATAATTTGATATGATATTTTTCAAAATTTTAGTGATATATTTTGAATTTTATTTTACACATTTTATATTTTTTAATTTTAAGGAGATTTTTGGATTTTTAATGATAATTTTAGAATTTTTAAATCTTTAATGGGATTTTTAGAAAATTTTAATTTTCAAACTTAAAGGACGTAAATTGGACTATTTGGCCGGAATCCCAATTTATTCCTCACATTCCGGTGGAAAGGACGTAAATTTATTCCCCAAACTTAAAGGACGTAAATTTTCCGGCGGAAAGGACGTAAATTTTCCGGCGGAAAGGACGTAAATTGGACGAAAAAGGATGTAAATCGAAAAAGTAAAAACTTAAAGGATATAAATTGGATTAGGCCTAAGTTACCGGACGTAAAATGTATTTTTCTCTTTTAAATATTTTATAAGTTAATGTACAAATGAAAGAAAATTTATTGTTCATCAGTTACACTTAAATTGTAATTGTTTGTAATTTAGGGAGAGAAAAAAGGAATTTAAATATAAATTAATACTCGATTAATTAATAAACTCTTTAAGATAATATTTTGGCTAGTAATTATAAACTCCGCTAAAATTATAAGATAATACATTTTTTATAATTTCTATAGACCCCAAATAAAATATAAATTAATAATTTCTTATATACTACCTACTACATTTAAGAAGATTTCTTGAAAAAATAACGCAAAAGTTTTTTTTTTTGTTGAAAACAATTTCACCTTAATCTCATCTCTAATTTTTCTTATCTTTGAAGGATTCTTTCAAATTAGGTCTTCATTTGATAAATAATAATTAATTACAGGTGGAAGTTTGAAAGGATGTTTATAAATTGAGAATTTTATTACTTCATAAATTAATAAAATATTAATTAATATATAAATTAATTAATTTATAGATATATTAATAACTCTTTTAATTAATAAATTTTAGTGGTCAAGATTATTTATTTATAGAATTTCTAAAATTTAACACATATAGCACGAAATAAGCATGTTAGTTCCGTTAACAAGAGTATCGGATGTTTGGTATATACTTAGTGGGTCTGCGTTAAATAGAAAGTCCATCCATATTCATTGTTCATCTTTAGTGGACTTAACAAGCCAAATGTGCGGAGATGGCCTGCCTCGTATATACCCTTCACATATATAAAGCCAAAAATCTCACTTAGGCTTTCATTTGCTCTAATTTCAGACGGGATTTTTTGTTGCGACCATGCCGAGCAATGGTATACTATTTGCTTTCTAGTCTCTTCTTCACTTCATCTCCCATTTCTTCTATTTCATTTTTCATAACGCAAAGTTTGGAACGAAGGAACTCAAACGCCGAGCAAGGAAGGCTCTTTGTGAAAATGTCGGCCAGCTGAAGATGCGTGTAGGGATGGCAATGGGACGGGTAAAAACCCGGACCCGCATGAAACCGGCCCGCATGGAACGGGTAAATACCCGGTCAAATGGGTCACGGGTCGGGTAAATACCCGGTCAAACAATACCCGCCGGGTATGGGACGGGTAATGGTTTTATATATACCCGACCCGACACCGACCCGTATAGATATATATGTTTAATATATAGTATATTATATGTATATTATTCAAAAATACTCTGTATATATATATATAAATATATATGTGTTAATAATTATATATTTATATCAGTATATACAGTATATTATATATATGTATATTCAGAAATATATATGTAATATATATATATTTTTTTTTGTAGTTTAAAGTAGTTTTTTATAGTATGTCTTATTTTGTTAAAATAATAAATTAAAAAAAAAACAGAAAAAAAAACATGTTTGTGATGGCGGGGCGGGGCGGGTTTACTCGCTGGGTTCGCGGGACGGGGCGGGTAACGGGTCTAAATTTTTCTGGCGGGGCGGGTCCTGGAATAGGCCATACCCGCCCCGTTGCCAACCCTAGATGCGTGGGAACAAACTGGGTGGATAGTTTGCCAGCGGTGACAAGCTCGCGAACAAAATGACAATCGATGTCGATGTGTTTTGCTCATTTGTGAGCCACTGGATTCTGATTGAAGAAAAGGGCACTATTGTTGTCCGAGAGAAGAACTGGGCGAGCAGGTAACAGAACACGGAGCTCGCAGAGCAGAGTGGTTAGCCAAACGACCTCGGCGGCTGCATTGGCTAAGGCACGATACTCCGATTCACAACTAGAGCGAGCAACATTAGGTTGTTTCTTGGCACTCCAAGACACTAAATTTCCACCTAGGAAGATAGAGTAACCATAGGTGAAGCGACGAGTTTCCACACAGCGAGCCCAGTCAGCATCGGAATAGGCAACCACGGAGGAGTCTGATCGTCGAGTTAAAGAGAGACCGCAATTAATGGTGTGTTTGACGTAGCGAAGAGTCATTTTCACTTCCGAGAAGTGGTCGATGGTCGGCGCATGGAGAAACTGCACTACAAGAAACAAGGGGAATAACGACGAAAATTTTGCGACAAATCTAAATTTCATCGCTAAAATCAATTTTTAGCAACGAAATAGAAATTTTCATCGCTAAATTGTTAGATTTAATATTTGCAACAAAATTTATATATTTCATCGCTATATTAGCAACGAATTGCTTCATTTTGTTGTTAATAATCAAAACAACAATGAAAATTATATTTCGTCGCTAATATTTTGCGATTTAATAGAATTTTTCGTGGCTAATTTCTTGAAATTAATTTTTGCAACAAAATTTATATATTTCATCGTTATACTAGCATCAAATTGCTTCATTTTGTTGTTAATATTCAGAACAACAATGAAAATTATATTTCGTCGCTAATATTTTGCGATGAAATAGATTTTTTTGTGGCTAATTTATTGAAATTAATTTTTGCGATGAAATTAAAATATTTAATCTCTATACTAGCAACGAATTGCTTCATTTTGTTGTTAATAATCAGAACAACAATGAAAATTATATTACGTCAATAATATTTTGCGAATAAAATTTTTTGTGGCTAATTTATTGAAATTAATTTTTGCGATGAAATTAAAATATTTCATCGCTATACTAGCAACGAATTGCTTCATTTTGTTGTTAATAATCATAACAACAATGAAAACTATATTTCGTCGCTAATATTTTGCAATGAAATAAAAAAAATTTGTGGCTAATTTATTGAAATTAATTTTTGCAATGAAATTAAAATATTTCATCGTTATACTAGCAACGAATTGCTTCATTTTGTTGTTAATAATTAGAACAACAATGAAAATTATATTTCGTCGCTAATATTTTGCGATGAAATAGAATTTTTTTTGGCTAATTTATTGAAATTAATTTTTGCGATGAAATAAAAATATTTCATCGCTAAAGTAGCAACAAATTCTTTTATTTTGTTGTTAATAATTAGGACAACAATGAAAATTATATTTAGTCGCTATTATTTTGCGATGAAATATATTTTTTGTAGCTAATTTCTTGAAATTAATATTTGCAACAAAATTAAAATATTTCATCGCTACACTTTCAACAAATTATTTTAGTTTGTTATTAATAATAAGAACAACGATGAAAATTATATTTCGTCGTTAATATTTTAGCGACAAAATTGAAATTTGCATGACTAATTTTGTGGATTTAATATGATGATGCAAATGAAGATGGCCATAAAGATGAGAGGGTCAAGATTTTATGTAATATTTATTATTTTTTTGGAATTGTTAAAGTAACATTGATTTTTTGGGAAAATTGCACTTCTGGTCCTGTAAGAATGAAGTCAAATAACTTTTAGTCCTGTAATTCAGAAACAGTCCTTTTTATTGCATAAATGGTCCTGTCCGTTAAAAAGTTAACGGAATCTGTTAATTGCTGAAATTGAAGGGAGTTTAAGGGTGGGAAAGCAGGGATTTTTTTTTAGAGCTTTTATAACTCAACGTTTGACAAAAAATAAAATAAAAATCAGGGCCCCAAATACTCCCTTGCATACAACTTCAGAAAAACTAACAATAAAACACAAAGAGCTACAACATAAATTACAAACACATAAAATGATCTATATTATGGATCATCCTCCAAGGAAAACAAGGAGACCTTGAGGGAAACCGTCTTTATCCTAGTGTCTTGACTTGAACACCATCCATTTGATCAGTCTCACAAGAAATAGGATCCTGGATAATTATGTACACTGAACTAACCGAATATATCCCGTTTGGAGTCCAGGACCAAGAGTCTTCCTCCTCAAATCGTTTAATGCACCTGCCAACAGGATTACATAAATCATTAATCAAACTTTCCTTCCAAACGAATAAATTCTTGTGCCAGTTCCACACAAAACTACAAATCCCCCCTTCCCAATTAATTCAATTTGACACTAAAATGATCAGACTCTATGCTAAACAACCTAGGAAAACGGTGGATTTGAGATGATAGATTAGTAGCAAACAAGAAAGAAAGAAGAATAAAGTTGTGGGTTCCATGTCATATGTTGAATTAGCAGCACAACGTAAGTGTTCCAATTTTCAGTAAAAAACCTTAAACATAAACTTTCAATTTTCACACCAGCATCACCATAGACATAAAGGGACTGACGAAGAAAAGAAAAAAAAACAGGGGCAGATGAAGAAAAAAAACAGGGGCGGATGAAGAAAAGGGAGGGGGGTTGTTGAAGAAAGCAAACCAGGCTAAAACTATTTTCTGTTCCAGAAAAATCGATAGTTTCTATTCCAGAAAAAAAAATCACTATTTTCAGAATCGATGTGAAATGTTTCTTTTCTGTTTCACAATAAAACCCCAAACTTTAGATTTTCACTGTAAAAGAAGTGAGAGCGCAATTTCAGAAAATGAGAGGAGTGATAAAAAAGGGGTTGTTTCAGAATACGCAATAAACATAAATCGCCCACTTTCGAACATAAATCGCTCAAACTTACGATGTGGATGAGGTTGCAACCCTAGCTTTCCCTGTTCGCAACATTTCACAGACCGCGATTTAGGGTGCGATTTAGGTTGGAAGATGGGTGTTCTTTTAGGAGTTTCAGCCGTGATTTTGGATCCACGATTCTGGGTGCGATTTTTGGGGTGAAATTAACGGCGCGTGAAAGTCACCCTGCTTGATCCGTTAAAACTGACGGAAAAAATATTGTGGGACTAAAAGTGTATACAAAAGGATCAAAAGTGATCTGGTCTTATTCTTACGGGACCAAACGTGCAATTTTCCCTTGATTTTTTACAATTGGAATTGTTTTAAAAATTACAATATATATACAAAAATATATACATATATATAATTGTTACAAGTTAAAAATTAATCAATTAATATATGTGAAATAAATTATTAAATGAGTAAAATTAACTAAATTAGTAACAATTGAATACATATATAATTAATATTAAAAACTAAACAAAAGAGCTGCCTGCCCGAGTGGTAGGCGCCCAGCTATGGGTGCCCATCCACCCGGGATCAATTCCCACAAAGACCAAATAAATAGTCATTTAAATAAAATGGGGAAAGGGGTATGTGGGTGCGGGTCGGGTTGGGGTTAGGGCGGGTCGGGTGTGTGTTGGGTACGGGTCGGGGTGCGGGTTGGGTTGGGTTGTGGGGTTGGTTTAGAGTAGAATTGGGTTTAGAGAACGATTCGGAGATACTATTTTAGACACGAAAAAATTTGTCGCTAATTCTAATATTTTCGTTGCTAATGTGAGTTAGCGATGAAATAATTTCGTCACGGGATTTGTTGCTATACACCCGTCGCTAACGTGTTTGCGATAAATGTTTGATTTTCCTCGCAAACATTTTGCGATGAAACTCATATTTTCGTTGCTAACGTGTTTGCGACTAAACTTATATTTTCGTCGCTAATATTTTGCGATGAAACTCATATTTTCATCGCTAACATTTGCGACAATTTTTTTTATCGTAAACACGTTAGCGACGGACGTATAGCAACAAATCCCACGACAAAATTATTTCATCGCTAACTCACGTTAGCCACGAAAATATTAGAATTAGCGACAAAAATTTTCACGGCTAAAGAGAGATCAGGGCGAGTAATGGTGAGATACTGTAGGGCACCCACTAGAGAGCGATACAGAGTAGGGTCCGAGGACGGATCGCCAGTGCTGAGAAGAGTCTCGCCCGCGGCCGAAGGAGTGGCAATAAGCTTGGAGTCTCGAAAATCTGCTCGGTCAAGGATCTCGCGAGCATATTTGGAGTACCCAACAAATAGGCCCGACGAGGTGTAAGATATTTCCAAACCCAAGAAGTAATTGAGGCGACCAAGGTCCTTGAGGGAAAACTCCGTGTTCGCCCGAGCAATGAAGCGAGCAAGAGTGGAGGGATCGTTTCCCGTGACGATGATGTCATCCACATACAAGAAGAGGTAGACAACAGAAGAACCTTGAAAGAGGTAAAATAGTGAGGAGTCAGACTTACACTCCCGAAAGCTAAGGCCGAGCAGGAAGGAGTTGAACCGTTGGAACCAGGCCAAGGGAGCCTGTCGAAGACCATATAAGGTCTTTTTCAACTTGCAAACACGATCCACTAGTCGAGGATCGACGAAACTAGGGGGTTGAGCCATAAATATCGGTTTCTAGAGATAACTGTTAAGAAAGACATTCTTGACATCCAACTGGTGAAGTGGCCAGTTGTGGCGAACAGAGAGGGCCAAAATAACATGGACTGTGGCCGCCTTAACAATTGGACTGAAGGTGTGGGAGAAGTTTGTGCCAGGGATTTGGGTGAAACCTTGAGCGACCAATCGGGCCTTCTGCCGCTCAATGGAACCATCAGATTTGTACTTGGTTAGAAAAACCCATTTGGAGCCAACGATGTTCGCATCCCGAGGACGAGGAACGAGATCCCAGGTATTGTTAACGCGTAATACGTCGATTTCCTTCTGCATGGCGGCCAACCATTCAAGTGACTTGGCAGCAGACTTATTAAAACCACTGGGTTCCGAGGAGGCGGTGAGAGCACTAAGTAAGGCAGTGAAGGCCAAATTGAGTGGATACTTCGGCTTGAAGATGCCAGATTTTCCTCGCGTGACCATCGGGTGAGTGGATAGTTGTCGTTGTACTTGAGGGGCAATGGTCGACATAGGGTGCTCGGCCGGTTCAGGAGGAGCAGGAGGCTCCGCAATAGGTGCAGGCAGAGGAAAGGGGTCCTCTCCAAGAGCATTGGTGCATGCCGAGCAAGGTGAGGACGAGGTGGTATGACTGGTCCCAAGTAAGGGGCCAGACGAGGAGTTCAACTCGGCATCCAAAAATGACGAGACCATTGAACTGGTCAGCATAGACTGAGTAGAACCTGAAAAAGGAAAGCATCCTTCATCAAATATAGTGTTGGGATATTTTATATCCATATGTTTAGTTTTGATAAACCAAATCAAAGATGTAATAGAATAAATATAGTGTTGGGATATTTTATATCCATGTGTAAGATATTTCCAAACCATCAGTAGAATTAACCATGTGTGATGAGGCACCCGTGTCGACATACCAATCAGGAGAGTTCTGATTTATCGAACAAGTGTTTTGAAAGGCATGAGCAAGATTGGCTTGTTGCGGAGGAGAAGAGTAACGTTCTGGGCACACTCGAGCATAATGTTCACCACGGCAGATTTGGCAATTAGGGGGATAGCGACCACCGAAACGACCACCACGGCCACCGGAACGACCACCACGGCCAGGATTACCGCCACGATTAGAATTAAAATTATAACCCCCACGGACAGATTGATAGAACGAACCAGACTGGTAAACATTACCAGATTTCTTATGTGATCGTTGCTGAGCAAGGAAAGCCGGTGACTGAGAGGAGGCAGAAGCGGAGTCGAGCGATTTTGTAAACAGATCGTGCGACTCGGCTTTGGACAATAACTCAGGGAAGGAGGGCAGAGGCGTGAGATTAATTTGAGAAGTAGAAAAGCCATGAAAATCCGTATCTAATCCGCGAAGGAACCAATGGGATTTGTCAGTATCGTCGATCGAACAACCCATGGCAAGAAGTTGATCACACAGATTCTTGAACGTGGCACCATACTCCGTGACAGAACGGGAGCCTTTCTTGATAAGTTGCAATTCGTCCTTGAGACGAATCTCTCTAGCCTTGGATGGCCGATTGAAAGCAGTAGCCAAGGTAGACCACATAGCAGCGGACATTGAGCATCCAACAACAACAGCCATGGCATCTTCAGTTAGGGTTGACGAGAGAACAACTCTAACTATTTGATCTTTGTCAAGCCACTCATCGTAGGCAGGATTAGAGGAATCACCAGAATCAGTGGGGATCTTGGTAGATGGAGCGGGCATCGAGCCATCAATGTAGGGAAGAAATTTATGAGTGGCAAGAAGAGGATAGATTTGACCATACCACATGAGATAGTTTGTGGGTTTGAGTTTAATGGTGACTAGGTGAGTCATAGCATGCAGAGTAAGAGTCGAATCAAAAACGGAGGTGGAAGAAGAAGGTGTATCACCGGCCATGATGAAGAGAATTTCGGTAAAAAAAAAACTAGGGTTTCTCAGCCTTGTTAGGCTGATACCATGAAAGAATAAGAGAAAATATATTTTACCTCAATTGAGGATTTTGATTTAGTCTATTCAATATATATAAAGATTACAATTAGGGTTTACAGAGTAACCTACAAGTAATTACAGATATGGAAAATATATACAAATCTCTAAAGATTTTTGACTAAATCAATTATAGACTAAATCATTATTCCTATTACTTCATATCCCATAAAGTTGATCATTCAACAATCTTAATGTCATGCAGGATAGGTGGATCAACTATGATGAATTTACAGCGATGATGAAGAAACTGAGAAGTGGTGTTTTCACAAGAATGTCCAACTGGTTTGCGGATTTATATAGAAATATTTGTGTGGGAACCTATGTAAGCCAACATCTACTTGGAGAAGCATATGTTTGGTGAAAGAGCACTCAGTAGCCTGGTGTTATTAGTTTGCTTCACTGCATCAAAGCGATTTCATATTACTTTTGTGAAACTGATACGAGTTTTAAAAATAGGTAGGCCTACCTCTCCCATTTACAAATACACGGGGAGTTGGAGATGCTCGGGGAAATTGCTGGAGCCGGTCCATCACAGCACCAGAAAGTAAATGACCTTGAGTTGAAATCACCATTTTCTCGAGCCCCGCAGCAGAAGCCAGCAGATATCTTGAAAGCTCCATTTCAGGCTCATAACCAAAGAAAAGTAGAAGCTCCACCTGTCTAAGTTGACACAAATAAAGGTCTGGTGTTTCTTGGGCTCGTATGCGGGCGGCGACAAAGAAATCAAATGCAACCTTTGGAATAAATGTCCACTTATACCTCCATTCTTTAGATAATATGCTGGTCCTCACTGCTTCTCGATCGCAATGACAAGCGAGCAAGAATATTATCCATGATATCACCAGGCAGACTGCTTATGACATCTGCACTCAATTCCTCACAACTTCCCATTTACAAATTCACAAGCAATCCTGGACATCAAAAACTACTATGTTACCAATCAAGATTTACTATTAATCTCTAAAAAATATATAACTCATTGTTAAAACATGCATGAAATCATAATCAAATTGCTACTACTGAAGGAAAATCACAGAGAAAACAAATTTCCAGTTTACAAAAGAGCTAAGCATGTGAAAAAAATTGATTACAAAGAAAAGGATATATATATGTGCAAAAAATCATGATGACAAAGGAAAGCATTAGCGCATGAGAGGTTACCGGACCGCCGGCCGTCAAGTCGAGGAGAGATTATGTGTTAACTGTCTTCCAACTCCTTTTTTTCGAGGAGAGCAGAGAGATTATGTATGTCAACCGTCTTTCAACTCTTTTTTCTTTGATATAGTACTTATATAATAGTGCAAATCCAACTTAATAAAAAAATATGCTTGATTTATTTTAATTATTTTATAAGTTTAATTTACAAATGAAAGAAAATTTATTAGTCATCAGTTACACTTAAAATGAAATTGTTTGTAAGTTAGAGAAAAAAAGGAATTTAAATATAAATTATATAAAAGATGTTATTTAATTCAATTTTAAAAAAATAACGTGAAGAGAGAATAGAGAAATGAAAAAAAATGGAGGTATTATTTATTGTGAAATAGTTAATTAAGTAAGATGGTGTAGGGAGGGGAAATATAAAATAATAAAGGAAAGAAGAATTGTTAGAAAATTAGAAAAGTGGAATAGAAGAGAATTGTAAAGCCACGTATGAGACAGAAGTTTAAAAAATAGATGTAAGGGGGATTAGGCGAAACTGGACATCTGCAAAACTGAAATCAAACCGAAACTGGACGAATCAGCCAGTTTTGAACTGCCAGATCATCGAACCATCTGTTTTGCTTTGAAAATCGAACTGTAATCTTAAAATTATGGATCGACTTTGATTCTGGAAATTCAAAACTAAAACCAGCAGTTTGGCGGTTAAATCAGTGGTTTTGCCCCCTCCCTTTTTTTTTTTTAATATTCTTATATAAATAACTCAATTTCAACTCATTTTTCCACACCAATCTTTCTCATCTCTAATGTATTAGTTTATTTTCTAAAAAAAAAAGAGGAAAAAGAAAAAAAAATGAGCGAAGAAAAAAATTCAAACCGGTCGAACCAGCGGTTCAAAACCGTAAATGTAACCGGGCCGATTTGTAAAATGGTCAAACCGTGACCAACAGTTTTAACCGTGTGAACATGTCTAGGAGAAACTCGTGTATTACGCCGATTTAAAGAAATGTCATAGTATTATTATTTTTAGATTAAATATTACAAATATATACTCCCTCCATCCAATTTTATTATGTTCATTCTCTAGACACGTGTTTTAATGAATATTGCTTAATTTAAATATAAAGTAGATAAGTTGGGGGTATGATGGGATGTTGTGGGGTCCATTTATAGATAAAATAATTATTTATGAATAAAGTCAATGATAATTTGAGTAAATAAGTGATGGTTGAATGGTGTAAATAAAGAAGTGTGAATAGTAAATTTTCTAAATAAGGAATAAGAATAATGAAATTGGATAGCCCAAAAAGGAAAGTGAGAATTATAAAATTGGACGGAGGGAGTATTGGTTCTATTAATTCAATTTAATGGTAGTCATTTTTTTTATTTTTTAATATTGTATATTTGAACTATATTTTCTTTCAAATCTATATTTTCAAATTATAAATAATATGCAATTTTATATATGTTGTATTTTTAATTGTATATCATGTTGATTTAATGTTTATTATATCTTCCAAACAAAATTATAATTTCATTACACATGTGTTCCAATTATAGAGGTTACAATTATATTTTTAAATAGGTATTTATATATCTCGTAAAATGTAAATAAAGAAATAATACTCTTTTCATTCAATTTTATTATTCCTACTTTTTTTTTCTAGTTGTCAAATTTCATTACAATACCCATCATACCGTTAACTTAGTTCCGTTAACAGGAGTATCGGATGTTTGGTATATACTTAGTGGGCCTGCGTTAAATAGAAAGTCCATCCATATTCATTGTTCCTCCTTAGTGGATTAAAAAAAAAAGAGTTCGATTAGATTCTGAATGCAAGTTGAGGTTACATATGACTGACATATTGAGGGAAGAAACAAGCGTGGGATGAGGACCTCGAGCTCAAGGGTTCTCGTATACCCATCCTCTATGAGGAAAAGCCTAAGGCGTAGGGGGAGTCACAAAGAAATATTGACTCCTCCATTCTTAGTTTCCTTCTGAAGGCCCTTCCATGAAATCACAAACTTGTTTGACACGGCCGCTAGTATAGAAGCCATCTAAGAGTTTGCAGCCGTATTGAGATTGAAAAAGTTCTGTAGTAGGTTCACCCCCATTACCTATGATGAGGGCATAAAAGTCAATCATCGTTCGGAGGGAGTTGGGGGTAAACTGATTCAAAGGGATACGGAAGAGAGTGGAAATCCGAGATAAATAATCGGGAACAGGAAACCTAAGCCCTTCTTGAATCTAGGCATCCCAGAAAGCTAAAGTAGGGAGACAAGTAAAATTAGGTCTTTTGTCTTCGTGAGGGATCCTAATGATGTATGAAGGAGGGAAGACGTGAAGGCAAGGATATGAGGAGAGAATCGTTTGAGTAATGGAAGAAGGACCGGTCGCATGGTCCTCGAGATCGGAGTTAGTTACCGAAAAAAGCCTCGTAAGAGGGGAAGGTGAGGTGTTTGGAGAGCGAGGCTTCATAGAGATATCCTCCGATGGAGCGGACATGGAAACTAGAGGAATCTAACACTAAAGATTGAAGAGCTATGAAGGAATGAAGAAAATACCTGGAGAAAGATGATTCTAAGGAGAAGCGAAGGTGGAGGTGTTCGATCGCCAAAAGCATTAAGAATGGATATCGGTTCTTGAGAGGAAAATGAAACTGAAGTTTGAGGTGAAATGGAGTTTTGAAGAGAAGGGGTAATGAATTTATATGGGATATGAGAAATTCGAAGGGTGTAGATTATTGCGGTTACCAAGTCAGATTGAATGGCTTGTAGGAGGTCCAATCAGTGCAGATAATGGAGAGAGAAGGTCATAATTATCGATAGAGAAACTGAAACAGGGAGTATAGTACCGTGTGTCAGTCGAGAAAGCGCGTGGAATTCGAGGAGACGCTTATTGAAAAGGCCGTCTGAGATTAAAAAAGAGTTTAATTGGGATTCGAGTCCGAATTTTCTTGAGCACCTCGAGGTGCAGGAGATCGATTTTGAGTTGCGAAAATGCAATTGACACCCATCTAGGGTTCTTCTTGATATTTGACACTTGAGAAAAGATGTACTTTGAAAGTTGAGAAGGATTTAATTCGAGTTTGAACCCGGCTGATTCGAGGAGCTCGAGAGGTACGAGGTCTGGGACGATTCGAGATGAGATGATCGCAGGGGATGTGATTTGGAATTTCAAACAGGGTTTGATTGGAGCTGAACTTGAAGACATTCAAAAGACCTTGAGGTCATATGAAGTTTGAAAGGTTGAAGAACCAGACTTGAGAGATATTTGAGGTATGAGATATACAAGAGACTTGAGGTAACCAGAACGTGGACTACATATGAGGATGGAATGAGGTAATCCGATTATAGAGCCAAACAACCTCAAGGACCTCAAGGTCCGAGAGGTGGCATACTTGAACATATTTTTTGCAAGATCACGAGATCCAAAAGATGTTGGAGAGAAAGACGAGAGAAAGACGACACACCGTTTGCTACTCTCATGAGACCTGAACTTCGTGAGAGTAGGGGGGGAGTGGTTGATGCGGCCAAAATGTGTCGTCCTATAAAATTATTATATGCTATTCGTCTATTTATTCATTTAATTATGCTTAAATTATGTGATTAAGGCCCATACTATGATGAGTTGGGCCTATGTGAGTTGATACCCCGATTGTGGACCATATTGTATGGGTTGGGACCTTCCCTAGGCCTCGAGGCCCAGGACCTAACAGAAGGCCCAGACCCACATTTGCACAGGTTTGTAGAGAACCAGGCCGAAGCCCAGCGCGGGGAGGCCGGTGAAATCAGGGTTCAGAAGGTACCCTCGACTTGTCCCTAAATTATCGAAGCTGATCGAGTAATGGAACGAATCGTGGAATGTTTCCTTGGGAAAAAAGACTATTTGACTTAGTCAGAAGCTAGATTTGCAGAGTTTAAACCTACAGGGGCTCGAGCACCTAGAGGTCATAAAGGTTGAAGTACGAGATTCATGTACGTGGTTGGATTCCACGATGCGGATGATAAAGCAGGCCCGAGGAATTCGCCCACTCCCGCTTTTCTCGGAGCTCGGGTGAACTGACTAAGGCAGATGAGCCTTTGACTGAAGACTACTCGGCCCATTACTTGGAGAAAAAACAGGGACAATTGAGAGAATTGGGGAAGTGGATAATCCTTCCCCCAAGGTACTCTTTAAATACGTAATTCATTTATTATTATAGGGATAGAAGGTTACTTATCTGAATTAATATAACTTACATCTCACATACACATTACGTATTCATATATCTGAACATTTGCACACACTGTAGAGAACGATTTTTACCCTCGGTTGACTGTTCTCCGACCAAACATTATTTCGGAGATCACCGGTAATCTGACTTGAGCGTCAGAGTCCCCGTGCCAGAGATCCCTCCTACGTGTTTTGTAGATGCTGGAGCAACGCCAGCTACGAGGCAGCTTCGTACGACACTATTTCGGTCCATTTCCTTACCGGTTGATCAAGGTTAGTTTTGTAATTTCGTTGTGCGTTCAAACTCGACACAACACATAACTTTACTTAAAACTTCAACAAACATTTCATTCTCAATTTCTTATCATAATTCTAGCACATATAGGCTTCGAGATTTTAAACAATGATTTAAAACACATCATTATTTAAAAATAAAAAGTAAAAAGTAGTGCTTTTTACTTACTTGATTCTATTAGACCTGTCAATACGGGCCAGCGGGGCGGGGCGGGCCAAAACTGCAAAAGCCGGCATTTGGCGGGGCGGGCCAGCCCGTTTGGCAAACGGGCTGCCAAAACTCCAACCTAACCCATAGATGGACGGGCCGCGGGTTTCGCCAGGCCAAACTTTTTTTTTGGAAAAATATTTATTAAATTCCAACGGATTCTTTCAAGTAAGAGAATCTTTATTAGATGGAAATTTCAATTATCCTTGAAAAACTAAAAAATTGTAAGAATGTCAGTAATCTAATAGTGTATAAGTAAGTCAGTAATCTGAGAATATACACTCCTGAATGGCTAAATCATAAACGCATATATTGATACACTCATATTAGGAATTAGGAAATAGGAATTAATTATAGAGTATAACACAAATACATATATTGATACACTCATACACGGGCGTTCTACTGCGGCGCAACTGTGCAAGTGGGGCGGCGTCGCGACGCAGGTGGGCGAAGGCCGCGAAGCAGGCAGTGGAATCCGTGGAGAAGAAGATGGAATCCGGAAGGAGAAGAGTAGGAAGCATAGTGGAGCAGATTAGGAAAAAAATTAAAAAAGAGGCGCTCATAATTTGATGTGTCAGATTAGGAAATCGTTTCAGTTAATATTTGATATTTAATTAATTTTACATTTTTTTAATATTATTAAAAAAAATAATTAAAAGGCGGGCCAGCCCACCAAAAACCGCCCCGCCCCGCCTCCTAGCGGGCTTGGAAAATTCTGGCCCAACCCACCATTTTTAGTGGCGGGGCGGACTGGCCCAACGGGCCCAGCCCGTTTTGACGACTCTAGATTCTATGGCTTGTTGTCTTTGAAGAGTTAGGTATATTCCACATTTACCCCCCCTCAAGCATCGAAGTCTGTATTTCAAAACTCAAATCTAGAGTGTTTCACACTTCCATCCTCATTTCAGCTGCTCGAGCTTTGATTCAAGGGTCAATAAGACCAAAAAAATTGTAAATCCCCACTTACTTGTCAACATCATGTCTTTCATTCGATGTTAGCATACGTTTCGTGTACACCTGTAGGTCCTCGAGTAGCTCGAGGTTTAGACTATACCTCTCAGGGGCGTCAACTTCACACTATAACCTTTAAGGATGTCCAAGTCATACCCCCCAAGGGCTTTAAATCTCATACTCTTCGAGGGTGTCAATATCATATCCTTCAAGGGCGTCAAATCTCATACCCTTCAAAGGTGTCAACGTCATACCCTTCAAGGGCGTCAAATCTCATACCCTTTAAGGGCATCAATGTCATACCCTTCAAGGGCGCCAAATATCGTACCCTTCAAGGGTGTCAATGTCATACCCATCAAGGGCGTCAAATCTCATACCTTTTAAGGGCGTCAATGACATACCCTTCAAGGGCGTCAAATCTCGTACCCTTCAAGGGTGTCAATTCTCATACCCTTTAAGGGTGTCAAATCTCATACCTTTCGATGGCGTCAATATTATACCCTTTAAGGGCATTGATGTTATACCCTTCAAGGTGCTAATGTGCTTTGTGAGTGAGTGTTGTACAGGATTTTTCGAAATGTTAATGGCACTAGTATTATCACAAAAGATTGTAAGTATACCATTCTCAATACCATAGTCATGGAACATCTTGCTCAGCCACAAGAGTTGTGTACAGCAGCTTCCAGCAGCTATGTACTCAGATTCTGCAGTGGATTGTGAAACACAATTCTGTTTCTTGTTGTGCCATGATACAAGATTGTTTCCCATGTAGAAACATCCTCCGCTCGTACTATTTCTATCATCTATATCTCCAGCCCAATCAGCATCACTATAACCAATCAAAATGTTGTTGGTGTCCTTAGTGTACCAGATTCCTAGTTCACTTGTACCTGAAACATACTTGATAATCCTCTTCACAGCATTCAGGTGAGATTCCTTTGGATTAGCTTGGTACCTAGCACAAACACACACACTGTACATAATATCTGGTCTACTAGAGGTTAAATACAATAAACTACCTATCATGGATCTATAAAGTGTTGGATCAACATCTGTTCCAGCACTGTCTTTGCACAGTTTCAAAGTAGATCCCATAGGAGTTTTCATCGGTTTTGAATTCTCAAGGCCAAATCTTTTAACCAAGTTCTTAGCATACTTACTCTGGGAGAAGAAAATACTATCGCTGCATTGTTTGATTTGAAGACCTAAAAAGTAATTCAAGTCTCCAACCATACTCATTTTAAATGTTGTAGTCATTGCCTCAACAAATTTACTCAACATTTTATCACAAGTAGAACCAAACACAATGTTATCAACATATATTTGAGCAATAAGTATATCATCTTCAGTGTGCTTAATGAACAAAGTTTTATCTGCCTCTCCTCTAATAAAACCATATTCCAAAAGAAAGTTAGTAAGCCTACCATACAATGCTCTAGGAGTTTGTTTAAGACTATACAAAGATTTCTTAAGTTTATATACATGATCAGGATATTGTGGATCTTCAAATCCCTTAGGTTGTTCAACATATGCTTCTTCATTCAATATGCCATTTAGAAATGCAGCGTTTACATCCATTTGATGAAGTTTAATATCAATAAAACATGCAATTGCTAGCAATAATCTAATAGATTATATCCTAGCAACAGGTGCAAAAGTCTCATCAAAATCAACTCCTTCAACTTGGGTGTTACCTTGTGCTACTAACCTAGCCTTGTTCCTAACAATATTACCAGATTCATCAGTTTTATTCTTGAATATCCACTTTGTTCCAATGACATTAGTATGACTAGGTCTTGGAACAAGTGTCCACACTTCATTTCTTTCAAACTGACCAAGTTCTTCATGCATAGCATTAATCCAGTTTTCATCAGTTAAGGCTTCTTTAGCACTCTTAGGTTCAATTTCAGATAAATAGCACTCAGCATTTACAACATTACACATAGAAGACATGCATATTGTTCTTACCACATCTACCTTATTTGATCTTACTCTTCCTCTTGTTTGCACTCCAACTGTAGCATCACTTATGATCTGGTCAGAAGGATGACTTTTACCTATTCTTGAAGAAGGATTCATTTTGGGAACGTACTGATCATTCTGGGAAGATACAACTGACTGTTCTGTAGATGTTGACCCAGATGTGTTAACATTTGGTGCAACATTTTCAGACTTCAGTGTATTATCAGAATTGTCAGTAAATTGTGATACATCTTCTTCATCTTTGTCATCTGTAAGACCTTTATCATCATCAAACACAACATTAACAGATTCTTGAACAGTGTTAGTTCTAAGGTTATAGACTCTATAAGTTTTACTATTTCTAGAATAGCCTAAAAAGAAACCCTTATCACTTTTAGAATCAAACTTAAGAAGTTGATCCCTATCATTCAAAATTTAACACACACAACCAAATACATGAAAATATTTCACATTTGGTTTTCTGTTGTTCAAAATCTCATAAGGTGTTTGATTAGTGTCAAAACGAATATAAACTCTATTAATAATATGGCATGCAGTATTCATTGCTTCTCCCCAAAATTTCTTAGCAAGACATTTGGATGTAAGCATGACTCTTGCCATTTCTTGTAAAGTTCTATTCTTTCTTTCAACAATTCTATTTTGCTGTGGAGTTTTAGGAGATGAATATTCTTGTAAAATACCCTTTTTATCACAGAAATCATTAAACATGTTGTTTTCAAATTCCCTACCATGATCAGTTCTAATACGGCCAACTTTCAAGTTAAACACATTTTTGAACCTCTTATAAAGAATTTTGAATGCAGCAAATGCTTCAAATTTGTCTCTCAAAAACTCTTCCCAGGTAAATCTAGAAAAATCATCTACCACAACTAAGGAATACCTCTTTCCTCCAATGCTTTCAGTTTCCATAGGACCCATCAAATCCATGTGCAATTAATAATTCAAAGCATCGATGTGTAGAACAATGTGACAGCATTTTGTGCGGCATTCTTACATGCTTACCTTTTTGGCATGGTCCACATACAGTGGGATTGTGAAGCTTTAGTTTTGGAATTCCTTTTACTGCATCTGCTCTAATTAGCTTTTTCATTGCTCTGTAATTTGCATGACCCAATCTTTGATGTCATAAAGTACTTTCATCATGTTTTGACAAGTTACACATATTTGTTCCAATAAGATAACAATTATCTGCTGACCTAGTATTAGTCATGACACAAACTTCATCTTTATTAAGAACATAACATGAATCTTTGTCAAATTTCACATGGAAATTATCATCACAAAGTTGACTAATGCTAATCAGATTTGCAAGTAAGCCATTAACATGCAAGACATTTTTAAGCTTAGGAAAACCTTCAACATTCAAAGTTCCTTTACCAATAATCTGTTCTTTCGAACCACCACCATATGTAACATTACCACCATTCATGGTCACATAATCAGATAAGAAATCTATACGACCTGTCATATGTCTAGAACAACCACTATCAAAATACCATAGATCAGGTATACATGCTTTTAAGGAGGTATGACCAACATTACAGGTAGCTTTCGGTTTCCATGCAGATTTCAGAAACTGTTTCCTAGGATGTGACAGTTTTTTAGGCAACATTTTCTCATTTTTCATTTCTTCAAACCTTTTTATACAGTATGGACGAATATGACCAACTTTGCAACAGTAATGACAGATAAACTTCCTTTTAACCTCGTGAGAATCTGATTGTGCAGATGTTACATCAGATGTATTAACATTTGCTTTCACAAATTTCAAAGGTTTTCTAAAATTTTCAGAAATAGAAGCAGTAGTACCATCATAACCTAAACCATGATTATTAGACTTACCAGTAGCTATAGCATATTTTACCTCAGAAGTACTCTTGGAATATTTATTGAAACATAAAGTGGAATTTATCAGTTTCTCCCACCACAAAATAATTGCAAAAAGGCGACGGGGAAGGCAACGGATTCCCACTCACTAATCATGAAGGCAACGGCAAAGGCAACGGATTTCCGTCGTTGTTAATATGCTCGTTGCTATTTTATAGCGGCAACGGATTTGGGGGAAACCGTTGTCTTTTGGCAACGGCAGGTGGCCGTTGCCTTTTGGCGAGGGCGACAGCCGTTGCCTTTTCGTAACGGGACCCACGGTCGTCGCCTTTTCGCAACTGGCCCACTACCGTTGCCATTTTGGCCGTCGCTTTTTTATCAACTTTTAAAAAATGCGAACCTGGGTTTCGTACCCAGGTATCTAAAGCAACCAACACCCCCTCCACCGCTGGGACACCCATTTTTCGCGAATTTTGCTGTCTGCGGGGTTCGAACTCGGGACCTCTCGGTCTCGAAGGCTTTTGGGCGCCCCCTGTGTGCCGTTTAGGCTAGGAGCTTTAGTCGACATGTTTTGAATGCAATTAATATATATTCAATTTAATTTTAGTTTTTAATTCTTTAATTCAATCCATTCTAACTTTAATTGTTGCTTATTAAATTATCAAAGCATTATTTCTAAATGAGAATTAACAAAATTATGTGTTTCAAATTAAATAATTTAATTACGGTATCAATTCACACTATTTAAATTTATTCTAATCTTCAATTTACAACATTTAAATTCATTCTAATCTTCAATTTACACTATTTAAATTTATTCTAATCTTCAATTTACAACATTTAAATTCATTCTAATTTTCAATTCACAACATTATAATTACATACAACATTGAGTATAATTATTTTCACTTATACATTTAAATTTATTATAATCACATCATTTACATTCATTCTAATTTTCAATTCACAACATTAAATATAATTATTTTCACTTATCCATTTAAAAATATCAATTCACTTATTCATTTAATTAAAAATATTTTCATCTAATAGAAAATCATTCTCAAGTTCATTTTCAATTAAAAATATTCATCTATTTTTAACAGATTTTATTATTACATAATTATTAAATATTACACGTTTAATTTATTTATTGTACTTTACTTTAAAAAAATCATTAATTTATATATTTTATTTTTTTAACAACAAAAATATAAATTAAAGTTATAAAAAATAATGGTTTAAAAAATAATGACTACATTAATTTAACCCTAAACCCCTAAAACCCTAAACCCTGTACCCTGAACCCTAAACCTTAAACCCCATACCCTAAAACCCTAAACCCTGAACCCCTAAACTCTAAACCCTAAACCCTAAACCTTAAAACCTTAAACCCTAAAAAAAAATCACTATTTTTAATTTATAACTTTAATTTTAATTTTTTAAAATTTAAGGTTTAGAGTTTTAGGGTAAATTAATGTAGTCATTATTTTTTAATGCATTATTTTTATAATTTTAATTTTTTTATTAAAAAATTTATATATATATATATATAAATGAATGGTTTTTTTTAAGTAGAGTACAATAAATAAATAAGGATTGGTCTTATATAGAATCAATTCCTTATAACAAATTGAGTTGACTTGGTCAATCCAAAATCCTAAATATTCAAGAATATTGTGAATAAACTTCAACGTAAAATAGACTATACCCAACCGTTTGAGCTACATCAATTAACATACATATTTTTTGCGTATTTTAATTTTATTGTTGATCATACTCATTTTTTAAAATTATAAGGAATTGAGTCTACAGAAGACCTATCCAATAAATAAAGTCCATTAAAAATAGTTTTAAAAAAATCTTAATATTTTATTTTCCTAATTTTATGGGAAGAGGTTGAGATATAAATGCAATTATATATTTTCCTTATTTTAGAGTAATTAAATAAGTTAAGGATAATGCCAAATAATTATTTGAGTTCTTAATTTATTAAACGAGTTTACAAGCGAATTTGACTTCAATTAGGGCGACGGTTTAGGCAACGGGCCCACTGTCGTTGCCATTTAGCGAGTGGGGCCCCGTTGCCATTTCGCAACGGGCCCACTCCCGTCGCCTTTTGGCGAGTGCAGGACACACCCTTGCCTTTGTCGTTGCCAAAAGGCAAGGGCGTTATAAACCGTCGCCTTTTCGCAACGGGGCCCACTCCCGTTGCCTTATCCGTTGCCAAAAGGCAACGGCACCCACCCCCGTCGCCTTTTTCTGCCCGTTGCCAAATCCGTTGCGAATTGGCAACGGTAGCCTACCCTTGCTAATCGCCGTTGCCTTTTGGCCAATATTTTGTAGTGTCCTTTAAGTTACAGATTTCCAGATCTCTTTTGGTAAGAATAACTTCTAGCTTAGTGATTGTGACTTTTAGATCCTCATTCTCTTTATTCAAGAAATTTAGAGTGAGTTTCTGAGAGTTCCAATCATCTAATAACTTTTGGTATGCATTGTCATCAATCCTTTTTCCTGCATCATCAACCAAACCATTAAAACAGACTAAATCTGGGTGACTCTGTTCTGATGTTGCTGTATATGTTGAAGCATCAGGTACAGCATCAGAATTTGTTTCATCCAGATCATCATCTGAGGAATCATTATAATCAATTCTGGTAAATTTAGCATATTCATTACCACTTAATTCATCAAGATCATCATCGGAGTCATCACTCAAGGTAGCACTAAAATTCAGTTTTTGCTTAAGTTTTGTATTGGCACACTCATTTGCATAGTGGCCATATCCAGAACAAGCATTGCATTGAATTAATTTTCGAAATTCAGGATCATACCTTGGTTTACCTTCACTCTTTGATAGTCTTGGTGTGAATTGACCTTTCCTCCTTTCTGGTTGAGGTGTTGATGTGTTGATTTGAATCTTAGGCTGAATGTTTCCTCTAGATTTGCTCACAGATTTCATAAAAAATTTATCAAAATGCTTAGTGAGGAGGACAATGTTGTTAGGATTGTTGAGACATTCATCAAGCAATTCTTCATCCGAATCAACCTCAGTAATGATAGGTTGAATCTCAGATTTGTTTGATGTTTCCCCTTTAAAAACAACAACTTTCTTATCATCATTAGTTTCATCAACTTGATTAGTGTTTATCTCATAAGTTCTAAGAATACTCACTAATTCATTTTGACTTAACTTATCCGTATCTTTTGCCTCTTCAATAGCACAAATTTTAGCATCAAATCTTTTAGGAACAGATCTTAATATCTTATGAACTACTCTAACATTAGAAATAGGGTCACCAAGAGAATGTGATTCATTAATTATCTCACTTAACCTTTCGTTATAAGATGAAATGGTTTCATCTTCCTTCATTCGGAGATTCTCGAATTTTGTCCCCAACATTCGAAACTTAGTCCTTCGAACACTGTTTGAACCATCACAATGCTCTTGCAACCTGTCCCATGCATCTTTAGACGTAAAACAGTTAGATATAATTTTAAACATTGAAACATCAACAGAGGTAAAAATAACATTTAAAGTTTTAGAGTTGTAGCCTGTTGTTGTTATTTCATCAACCGTCCAGTCAACTTCTCTCTTGAGTTGAACTTCACCATCTGCATCTGCTGGTCTCTTTGGAGCTTCCCAGCCTGTAAGTACAGTCCTCCAAGCACGTTCATCAATCGACTTGATGTACATACACATCTCAGGCTTCCAATAAGCATAATTCGAACCATCTAAAACGGGTGGCCTAAGTGTCGTGGATATGTGATGGGTTTCCATTGCTAACATAAACTAAAAACACACTTAACTAAAGATCTAACCTAGTGTCGTCAGGTATCAGCTCTGATACCAACTGAATGTGTGTTCGGTATAGTGTTTAAGTAAAAACAGATTAATGTTGTATTAAATGTTGAGACAAATTGTACAACACTGACTCTAACAGAATATCGGAAATAAAGATACACAGCGGAAGACTTGAAACACTAAAAATAAACGAGACATAATGAAAAAACTTTTCACATAGATTTTATAAATAAAAATCTATGTGAGCCTTACGGCGAAATATCAATACTTATCTTCAAGTACAAATGTTGTGTGAAATGTTACAACAATAACCTTCACAACAGAAACTACAAACGAGGCAGGTGCCCTGTTCTAAAAATGATCTAAGTGTATGAATTATACACCGCCGAAATGCTAGTCCTATCTATGATTACACTCTCGATAGATAAAGAAAAGCGCATAGTCATACGAGTGGGATACTTCGTATGAACTAAAAGGTATAGCTATTGGAGCCACAATTTCCTAACAGGATGAACACTAGTCTAGGATATTGATCGAATAGAATACCCTGAATTATGAAGCCTTCCTTCGGTATTTATAGAGTGAGGTACGCATTCTAGAGGCTTCCATATATGAGATCCTATTTTTTAGGACCTCAACTTCCATGATCTTTCTAGATCCTTCCACAATGCTCCAGGTCGTTCTAAATGGTTCCAAGGTGGTCTAGCACGTTCTGCAATATTCTGGAATCTTATAGGTTCCAGATCCTTGTAGAAGCTTCTAGATCCTGCCAGAAATGCGACAACATTTAGATCAACATTTAATGTATCATTTCAGAAAAGACTTAGAAAAAATCTCGGAAGGTCAAATTAAGATGTTGTTGATAATGTTAAAGCATTCAAGAGTTAACAACATCTACACTTCCATTTTACAAAGTGCATTTTAATTCCTGCTGCTTATTGTTGTCTGGACAGTGCCGACACGACCGACAACACCTTTAATTTTGCACGCTCACACACTTTCAATCATGTTTAAAGTTTAAAATTCAAAATAAAAAGGTATACTATTAATTTTAGGTATCACTTTGCATCTATTAACAACTTTTTAAAAAGTAGTACTAAAATATAAAATAAAGTTGTTCCTTTTTATCTTAGCAACTTTTTAAAAAGTATTACTCTCTCCGGCCACCTATAAGTTTTTCATTTTTCTTTTACGAATGTCTCACAATAAGTTTTTAATTTTATTTTGGCATATTATTTTCTCTCTCCCAATCACATCTCTTATATTTTACGGAGTATCTATTATTTTATTACACTACAAAAAAAGGGCGTTTTAGAGACGGATTTACCGACGGATTTTCCGTCGGCCGCCGAGGTTACCGACGGAATTACCGACGGAAAGTCGGCCGTCCCCTTTTTCGGCGTCAGCTTTTTTTGCCGACGGATTTTTGAATTCCGTCGGAAATACCGACGGAAATGCCGAGGGAAATGTCCGTCAGCTTTTTCCGACGGAATATCCGTCGGTATTCCGGACAACCCGTTTAACAAACCGGGTCAACATTCCGACGGAATTTCCGTCGGAAAGACTGAATTAAAATAATTATAAAAGAAATTAGAATGAATTAAAATAATTATAAAAGAAATTAATTTTTGAATAAATTGATTTCGAAATTCACATATCGACGGAATATCCGTCGGTATTTGACCGACGGAATATCCGTCAGTAAAACGAAATATGAATAAAAAAAATATGATTTCGAAATTCAAATGCCAACGGAATATCCGTCGGCATTTGACTGACGGGATATCCGTCGGCATTTTTCCGACGGAATATCCGTCAGTAAAACAAAATATTAATAAAAAAAATATGGGTGGCCGGGGAGGCCCCGACCAGAATTAATTGGCATTGGTTTATCGAAATACTTTTTATTTATTTTAGTGAGAATTGATCAATGTTTTAACTTGGAGATAAAACATCTATTGCAAGATATTCATGAATTTAGAAGTAATGAAAGTAAGAAATGGAGATAAAATTACCATTTTTTCTTGAAAATCAAACATCAAAACCTTGTGAAAATGCACTAAATTAGTTGAGAATATATGTTGTTCCATTTTGAGAGCTTCTTCCTAAGAACAAAAGAAGAACAAACGAGTTTGAGTAGTTCTCATATTGGCCGGCCGGAAAATGTTGGCCGGAGTTCTCAGGGCCATTCCGCCGGCGCCGATGAAATCCTCAAGTTTCGGCACTGCAGAGTGAAAAAGAGTGTTAGTATTAGCATTTAGATGATGTTCTTGAAATAAATTAGTGAAAAAGATTGAACCTTGGGGCTCATTTGATGTGTTGTTGGCTTCCATTTGATGTCGCCGAAAATGATGTGTTGATGGCTTCCATTTGATGACGCCGATTCTGAGGATTTTGAGGTGGGGGGAATGGGGCCGAGGAGTGGAGGGAGGCGAGGTGGGGGGAATGGGGCCGAAACAGGAATGTAAAGAGAGGAGGGAGGCGAGGTTGAGGTTTTATATAAGGGGTTATTTTCCGTCGGCATGTACAAATACCGACGGATATTCCGTCGGTATTTATCAAATGGTGAATTTCGACGGACATATATAAATACCGACGGATAATCCGTCGGTATTTGTTCAAAAAGTAAATACCGACGGAAAGTTAATTCCGTCAGCATTTTGGCGATTTTTTTTTTTTTTAAATAATTCAATTTTTTCTATATACTTACTAAATTACCAAAATATTTTTTAAAAAAATCACAAAATTCATTTCTTCCACATATATTAATATATATATTGGTTGTGACTTATATTTATAGTAAATTTAATTTTTATAATTTGTACCTAAATGATAAATAATTAATTAACTTTTATAAAATAAGAAATAAATACATTACATTAATTGAATTAATTTTCATCTTCATCGTCTTCATCCTCCTCTTCGTCCTTATCCTCCTCCTCCTCATCATCATCTTCCTCATCCTCATCCTCCTCCTCATCCTCATCTTCTTCATTCTCCTCTTCATCCTCATCTTCATTCTCCTCTTCATCCTCTTCTTCATCCCCCTCATCTTCACCTTCAATTTCGATTAATTGGGGATTTGCAGCCGTCAAGGGTACAGAAAGATTGAAATCTCCCGTAAAGACTTCAGTTGGAGTCTCTATTTGTTCTGTTTGAAATGGAGATTCATCTTCAGTATTTTTGTCCTTTTTAGGGACTTCTACCATTGACCTTGCCTTTACTTTGCAAACAGCGTGCCATTCATAACCACGTGGAGCTCCCGGATATGTGCAGTAGTATACTTGAGATACTTGATGGGCAAATACAAATGGATCATCCGCAACATACGTCCTTTTCGAACTAACATCAACGAGCTTGTACTCCGGGTGAATTCTTGTTCCTTGATGGCCTGAATCAAACCAATGACACTTGAACAACACTACAGTCTTTGCTGGATATCCTGGATATTCTACTTCGACGACTTCCCGTAACACCCCAAAGTAATCACTTGCATCTGCATTGTAATTCGCACTGCTAACGCATACGCCACTGTTGGTAGTCCCCTTTGTCGATGCATACCCAGACGTATGAAATCTGTAGCCCTTCACAATATAACCGTTGTAAGTCTTTACACGACGTAGTGGTCCCTTGCTGAGATCTCGTAAGAATGGACTGTCTAGAGCGTTATTCCGTCCCTATACGGCTCAATTTAAAATTAATTAAAATAAATATTAATTTATTTACGTAAAACATAATTAATTAAATGGTACTCACATAACGTTCGAACCATCGGGAAAATTCACGTTGAATACGAGCATCTATATATGCATCTGAGATGTTTGGTTCTGCTCGTCGTAGTTCTTGAGTGTACATCCTAATTCACAACATTCAAAAACTTGGTTAATATTAAATGACATAAATGAAGTGGTATTTAAATAGACGATTTATATATGAAATACTTACTCAATGTATGGCTGAACTTCATCACAATTCAATAACACATACGTTTGTGCTATTTCCGCCTCCGAGTTCGTCTCCCAATATCGTTCAGTGGGTTTTCCTATTGGCCGTCCCTTAGACTTGAATATGGAGAGCATTCCATCGACCTCTTCACTGATATCGTCAGCGGATGTACCACCGAAGTTACGTGGAGCACTTCTTAACTTTGTGTTGACGTGGTCTTCAAAGTAATAAGAACAAAACATGTCAACCTCTTCATTCAAATAAGCATTCACAATCGATGCTTCAACGTTTGCCTTTTGTTTAGCATTGCGTTTCAAGTTGTGGAGATACCTGATATACACACACACACATATATATATATATATGAAACTTATAAGAATGCATGTGTAATTGTAATGAAATAAAAAAAAAGTAAGATTTTACCTTTCAAATGGGTACATCCACCTGTATTGCACCGGACCACAAATTCTCGCTTCATACGCTAAGTGAACGGGTAAGTGTTCCATCGAGTTAAAGAAGCTAGGTGGAAAAATTTGTTCCAACTTACACAAAATCACTGGAATGTCTTCATCTAAACGAATCATATCATCGATCGTGATCGTTGTAGCCGTTAAATCTCTAAAAAATAGACTTAATTCAGTGATAGCCCTCCACACATTGAGAGGAAGAAGTTCCTTGAACGCAATCGGTATCAAGCGTTGCATAAATACATGACAATCATGACTCTTCATCCTTGCAACCTTACCCGTTGTTGTGTCTACGCATCGACTCAAGTTCGACACGTAGCCGTCCGGAAAGTTCAACTCCTTTATCCACCTACACAATCTTTGTTTTTGTGGCTTATCTAGTGTGTAGCTAGCCTTTGGAAATTTACTTGTACGCTCATCCTTTTTCAACTCTGGACGGCGACAAAGAGTGTCCAAATCCTCCCGAGACTTTGGAGTGTCTTTCGTCTTGCCTTCGGTGTTCATGATTGTGTGGAACACATTCTTTTCAATGTGCATCACATCCAAATTGTGTCGTATCAATAGTGAACTCCAGTATGGTAAGTCCCAAAAAATACTCCTTTTGTTCCAACCACCCTCAATTCCTCTGTTGTGTTCCGCTGCATTTTCCTCAGTACTTTTTTTCAACCCCGTCCACTGAATCTCATATAACAACCTACGTCCTGTACGGAGAGTAAATTATAAGTGACACTAAAAGCAATAGATAAATATACGTTTAATACTCATTAAATAAATGTATAAAATACCATCTCGAAGTGGAGGTCGATTGTTTGTGACTGCTCTGTTCTTTACGAAGTTCTTCTTATTTCTTCGAAACGGGTGACCTTGAGGTAAGAACCTACGGTGATTATCGAACCATGAAACTTTTCTACTCACCGGGAGACTGAAAGCTTCAGAATTCTCCATACAATACGGACATGCTTTCTTTCCGGCCGTACTCCAACCGGACAACATACCATATGCAAGAAAGTCGCTAATGGTCCATAAAAGAGCAGCACGCATCGTGGATTTCTGCTTTCTAAAAACATCGTACGTTTGGACTCCATTCTCCCATAAGAAGATCAAGTCTTTTATAAGAGGTTGGAGATAAACATCCAGTTTGTCCTTTGGATTCGTTGGTCCAGGCACCAATACAGTCAGAAACATTGTTTGAGGTTTCATGCACATCCACGGAGGAAGATTATACGGAGTCAGTATCACCGGCCACAAAGAATACTGCTTCCCATGCATCCCAAACGGTGCAAAACCATCAGTACACAAACCTAATCTCACATTCCTCGGTTCACAAGCAAAATCTGGAAACACGTTGTCAAGATGTTTCCAGGCCTCTGAGTCTGCCGGATGTCGCATCTCCCTCGACTCAGCAGAAGAGGAATCTGTAGCATGCCACGTCATGTGTTGTGCAGTGGCACTTGATTGATATAATCTCATCAAACGAGGAATGATAGGAAGGTAGTACAACTTCTTATATGGCACTTTCTTCTTTGTCTTCTTCGATTGACCACCAGGTCCCTTTCGACGTGCCTCTTTGTACCGGGGATGGCCACACAATCTACACATGTTCAGACTGCTATCTTCGTCACCCCAATATAACATGCAACCCTTCACACAACAATCAATCTTCTCAACCGGCAAACCAACATTCTTCAACATTTGTTTGCTTTGATGAAACGTCGTAGGCACCTTATTATTTTGAGGACAAATTTCACTGCATAACTGTGTCACTTGCTCATATGCCCTGTTAGAAAGCTTGTTCTCGGTCTTAATGTTCATGAGTCGTGCATTAAATGACAACTGTGAGTGAGATTCACAACCCGGATATAAATCTTCTTCGACTAATTTGAGCATCTCATAAAACCGAAATGCCTCATTCGTCGGCTCCTCTTCCATGTTTGAAAAACCAGCTTCCCTGATCATTGTTTGATACATATTCGGTTCTTCGTCCCCAAACTGTTGTTCTTCGTCCCCAAACTGTTGTTCTTCGTCCCCAAAATGTTGTTCTTCGTCCCCAAACTGTTGTTCTTCGTCCCCAAACTGTTGTTCTTCGTCCCCAAACCGTTGTTCTACCTCGTTACTAGTGCCAACATGATCGAAATTTGCTTCTTGTTGATAGATTCCAGTAGTGTAATAGTAAAACACTTCATCAAATCTATAAGGCCAACGTGTTTCGCCATGACTAGTCCAATTATAATAATTATCAACGAAACCATTCTTCACAATATGCACTAGGATCTCATCAATCTCTTTATATTGCTTATTCTGACATTTCTTAGCATTACACGGACACCTAATGCAATTTCCACTCATGTAATGTGGCTGACTTTTTGCAAATTCAACAAATAACACGAGTTCATTATAAAATTCCACATTCACATTTCCTCTAATCATTCTAGGAGTACAATACATCCAACGACGGTCAGGCAAATCCATCTGCTAAACATTTAAGTGGAGCAACACATTACTAAACTAAACTTATAATAAATTCAAACAAAACTTATGATATATATAACACATGTAATTACATTATATTGAATTTTATATATAGAGTAAATTAAAAATGGTAGAAAATGTACCGTAATTTGATGTTTCTGAATACCCGAGCATGAGCATAAAAAAATTAGGCAGTAGAAAGTTTTGGTGTAAATTTGCAATACGAAAGTGAAGTGGAAAAAAAGAAAGTTTTAGGGAAACATTTCCCGACGGAAATGCCGACGGACTTATCTTTCCGTCGGCATTTCACCCGCCCAAATTTCCGTCGGTCAAGATAAATGCCGACGGATTATCCGTCGAAATTTATCAAATGGTGAATTCCAACGGAAACTTAATTCCGTCGGCATTTCACCGCCCAAATTGCCGTCAGTAAATATAAATGCCGACGGATATTCCGTCGGCATTTATCAAATTCCGAATTCCGACGGAAATTATATTCCGTCGGCATTTGGCGTGTTATTTTTTTTTTTTTTTATTAATTAATTCAATTTTTTGTATATATAGCAACACAAAGCTCACACACACCATATTCGATTTTTTCTATTTTGCAAAGAAATGTCATGTCTTCTTCATCTTCTATTCGATTTCAGCAAGGCCTTGTTTGTTATTGTGGAAAGGCATGTCGTACATATGCTTCTAAACAACCTAGAAGTAAAGGGAGGATATTTCATAATTGTCCTGACTCCCTAAGTGATGGTTGTGGTGGTGGATGTGGTTTCTTTGTATGGGCTGATACTCTAGAAAACTGTGGTGTTGACAAGAATCAAGGATCTAATCAAAGTGACCAAGAAACTGAAGACATGAAGAAAATGACTCAAGAGATGAAGAAATTGGTTACAGAAATCAAGAATTTGGCTGAAGAAATCAAGGATTTAATCAAAGTGAACAAAATCATTTTGATTGTGCTAGTTCTCATGGTTGCATCTACCACCTTCAAGTGGTTTGGTTAAATATATGTATAATGCACTCTATATGAGGCTATTTTAATTTGTACTAAAATGCACTCTTCAAGTGGTTTAAATCTATATCTAGAATGCACTCTAAATGAGATTATTTTGTACTCAATGAAACAAATGAATGCACCCTATTTTCATCTATACACCAATAAACTACACAAATAAACTGCAATATATAGTTCAACATATTTTTCAACATAAACATAAATATATACATAAAGATAAATAAGTTCAACAGAAAATTAAATAAGTTCAACAGAAAATTAAATAAGTTCAACAAAAAAATAAATTAGTTCAACACAAAATTAAATTGTTCAAATTGTTCAACCAGGATAGTTGCCAGGATAGTTGCCAGTGCCCGGAAAGTTAAAAAATTGTTCCACATCCTCATTCAAGTTGACGTCGCCACCGTCGGCCTGACCTGCATCTTGACCTGCAGCTTGATCTGGAGCTGGAGCTGGCGGTGGTTGCCCCATCGTCTGTTGATAGATGGCCTCGATCTGCTCAGCAGACATCCCCAACTTCCGACCCGCATTGGTACTCCAGGTACGGAAGTAGTTCTCGAACATTGCCATGAAGTTCGGATCCGGGACGGCAGTGGAGGATACGGACGGCTGCGATGCACTCCGGGCCGACCGACCACTTGGTATCCTCACGGCGTTGCTCATCCCACCAAGGCCAAGGACCCTTCCCTTGGAGGTCGGGGCAACGTCAAGGTAACACCGATCCACGTCAACAGCCGGAGGGGTACCGCTGCTTCCGGATTCAGCAGTAGTCGTGGCGGTGGCTTGCGTCTCGGCCTCTTCAATCCTCTGTCGGACGCTCAACTACATAATTAAAAAATTAAAATTAATTTAATTATCTATATATATATATATATATATAATGTAATTAATACATAAATTTAATTAAACTTACGTGGAGGTCAGTAGTGCGCCCGTAGGTGGTCGTCTGTGTATCGGTATTAAACGGATGAAGAAGACTCATCCGATCCAAGTGGGTGTGTGGACGTCCAGTCTCCCGCTCCTATTACGTATCAAATAAACATATACAAATTAATTTAGATAACTAATATAAAATAATTAACTATAATTATTTAATTTTTAAAAATTAATGAAAACTTACGATAGCAAGTGATTGCTCGAGGACGGACCGAGCTCCCCCCCGATGCACTGCCATCCCGCCTCCAACGTCGGTTCTGCGGTTGGCCCGAGCTTTGTCACACTTCTCAACGTAAGCCGGGTCCAACCACTTCTCAACCAACGACTCCCACAGGTCAACACCATCCTCTACCCCCAGAACAAGATTTCTGTCTTTATCACGCCAGGCCGTTCTCCAGTCGTACATCATGTTCGTGTACCGAGTAGAACAAAGACCGTACCACTTCTCGTAAATATCGGCGTCCGAGTAGATCGTCGTATCCCAACGGGCCTTTTTCTATACAAATAAATATTCAACATATTTATCAAATAATATGAATAATTAGTTATTTAATAAAGTTTAAATATTGTAATTATATACCTGGAACTCCTCGAAATATTCATCCTTTTTAGATTGTGGCACCGTCGACCAAGTGATAGCACCCTTAGAAATCTTGCAATTCTTAAAGGATTTTGTGCAGATCCTGGACACCTCATTACCGGGCACCAACCTATAAAATTATTAACAAATTTATAAACTAACACATTATAAATAAATAAATAAATAAAGTTAATCGTTATTGAATACTGTTAAACATTAGAATTATTGACTTACGCCCCAGAAATGATTTCAATGGGTTTCCTTTTGTCTCGAACAGGATGCGTACGAGAAGAGGATGACGAACCAACCGATATCGTAGTCGGCGGCGGCGGCGACACTGCCACATGAGGAGGAGGAGGAGCCGTCACAGGAACTGATTCATCCCGAGACCTCCTTGAACGACGTGACCAAAATGACGACCTACGTGAACCCGAACCCTGATTCGGTACTTGTTCACTCATCTGTTTCAATCAATAAAAAATACATAATTTTACTAATTATCAATTTAATGAACATATTGCTAATTTAAAATTTTTACTAATATAGCATATTCCTAATTTAATCAACATATTCCTAATTTAAATAAAAACAATATATATATAACCTAATTACAACGTGATACCACCGTCGAACCATCTAATTAACTAATAATTTAAACAATTGATTGAAACATGCATCACCTACATTAAAAATATTTCTAAATTAACATATTCCTAAATTAACAAATCTAAACATAATTAAAATAATACTTTTCTAATTGGAGTTTTCTAATTATCAATTTAATGAACATATTCCTAATTTAATTTTTTTACTAATATAGCATATTCCTAATTTAATTAATCAACATATTCCTAATTTAATCAACAATAACCTAATTTAATTATTATTTTTCTACCTAACTTAATCAATAATAAAAAATTGAACATATATATTCCTAAATTAACAAACCTAAAACTAATTAAAATAATAATTTTCTAATTGGGTCAATAATTATCAATTTAATGAACATATTCCTAATTTAAAATTTTTACTAATATAGCGTATTCCTAATTTAATCAACATATTCCTAATTACAACGTGATCCAACGGTCGAACCACTATATCTAAACTAATTTAAACAATTGATTGAAACATGCACTACCTACATTAAAAATATTCTATATCAAAATTACACAATTAAATTAAACTAGTAATTAACTATATAACAATTAATTAATGTATACATATAACAATTAATTAATTAATTAACCTTAAAAAACTACTCGATCTATCAAAATTATTCTTAATCAACAAATTAAATTAACTAACGTACATACTAACATGATCATAATATTTTAACAACTAACTAAATCAATATAACATGCAAATCAACATTAAATTATTCATATTTACATATATCCATGCATAAACATATATAAGTATTAAAATTAAGTAATAGAACTAATTAAGAAAACGTACCGTATCAATGTAATCGAAGAAATTTGCTTCAATAGCCTCGTCCTCGTCTTCGTCTTCCCCACCGAATCCTCACTCACGCACGCCCTTTTTTTTTTCTAAAACGAACTGATCTGATTGATTTGAGGCCCTTATATATTAAAAAAAAAATATTGCCGACGGATATTCCGTCGGCATTTCCCTCGGTAACCGCCGACTTTAATGCCAACGGTTACCTTATTGGAAAACGAGGCGGTGCGAATTCAACGTGTCTTTTGCCGACGGATTATCCGTCGGCATTTCCGTCGGCATACATATTTCAAAACATCCGTCAGCATTTACCCTCGGTAAATGCTGACGGAACGGAAATCCGTCAGCATTGACGTTGACTTTTCAATCCGTCAGCATTCCGTCAGCATTTCCGTCGGAAATGCTGACGGACTATAATCCGTCGGCATTTGTCCGTCCCTGTAGCGCGCGTTTTTTGTAGTGTTATACTTCGTCTCATAATCATCAATTATTTTTCTCTCACCATCACATCACTTGTACTACATTTATTATTTTATTGTGAGAATTATATTCAATCACCGTTAATGAGATGATAAGAGTGATCCACTATATATAGGGATTACAAGAGATATACAAGTAAATAGATAAACAATGAAATAAATATAAACCATAAATAAAAGATTGCTACCTATAATATATTATACTATTCCTATAATACATTATACTATTCCTATAATATATTATTCTATTATATTCTCTAATACCCCCGGTAAAGCGAAGCTGGGAATGTAAATGAACACGAGCTTGGTACGCAACAATCTAAAGCGAGTTTGAGATAGAAACTTTGTGAAGCCATCCGTAAAACAATGCACTTTTGTTGTCATAGAGCAGGAGAAATAACGGAAATTCGAAATCACCAAATAGGACATGCCAAGGTACAAAAAAGCTGGAAGCAAATGGATCAAAACAACGAAATCCTTTGAAGGACGAACGATGACAAAAAAATAGACAAGAAACACTTGCAAGTTTTGTGGAAACAATTGAACCGAGCACAAACAAGATAGGTAGGAAGGGCGCGAAGCCAATAAAGTCGACCATGGGCTCTCTACAGAGAGAGGAAAGTAGAAGAAGAAAGATGTAGCGTGAAGCTATAGAGAAAATTAGAGTGTAGGTGAGTGTGACTAACACCATATGAGTGAAAACAGTCATGGAGATAACTTGATCGGCCATGAGAGGGAACGAGGAGACGTGCTCGCTCGAAAAAAAAAATTAGGGGGGACGAGGAGACTTGCTCACTCGAGAAGAAGAAGAAGGGAGGACGAGGAGACTTGCTCACTCGAGAAGAAGAAGGGGGGACGATGAGACTTGCTCGCTCGAGAAGAAGAAGGGGGGCGAGGAATACAAGCTCGTCGGTGGCGGCTAAAAGCGGCCGAGAGAGGGAACGAGGGAGACCAGCTCGTTCGAGATTAAAAAAAAAAACAAGGCGGCGACTAGGGATACCTGCTCGTCGAGGACGCCGAAAAAATTGAGAAGAAAGGGGAAGGGGTAAGGCGGCGACGGGGGATACCAGCCCGTCGGAGACGCCGAAAAAAGGGTTTCAGTGTGTTAAGTTGATACCATGTGAGAATTATATTCAATCACCGTTAATGAGATGATAAGAGTGGTCCACTATATATAGGGATTACAAGAGATATACAAGAAAATAGATAAACAAGGAAATAAATATAAATCATAAATAAAAGATTGCTACCTATAATATATTATACTATTCCTATAATACATTATACTATTCCTATAATATATTATTCTATTATATTCTCTAATATTTATCATATTCTTTAATCACAACACTCAAAAGAAAGGAAAAACTTATAATGGGACAAAAGGAGTACTAATATATAAAATAAAGTTGTTCCTTTATTTTTTTTGTCTTAACTTAAAAAAAAGCAGCACTAAAATAGAAAAGCACCTTAAAGTTATTCCTTTAAAAAAAAAAAAAATTGGTAATGAATCGTTTGTTAACTAGTGTTTTCATCGTGAATATCGATCGATCTATAATAAGTTGATGCCTCTGGAGAGCTAGACAACATTTTCAGATTAATTAGGAGTAAAATGGAATTACTAGCTTTGGTGAGCAGCTCAATAGCAATAGTATGTTATTGCACCTTGAAGTGGGTGTGGTTGAGACCAAGAAGCCTGGAAAAACGGCTCAGGAAAGAGGGTTTCAATGGAAATTCTTACAAGCTTTTCTATGGAGATATGAAAGAAAGGAGCGCCATGATCAAACTAGCCAACTCCGAGCCCATGAGTTTCTCTAATAATATTGTGCCTCGAGTACTTCCCATCTTCGACAAAGTTGTCAGAAACTACGGTATATATTTATTGCAATATTAATTATTAGAGTTAGCTATTAATGTCCTCCTAAGTAAGATTTCATATTATCGATGATGTTGAGTAGTTTTGTGTATTAAATTTAAATATTATTGTGTTTTAATTTTATTTTAACTTCAAAGTTAAAACTTAGGAGTAGTGTTTGTTAAACGAACCTATGAGCTCGGTTTGTCTAGGCTCGAACTCGACTCCTATTTTGTAGGTCCAACCAAATCATGGACTGGCCTGACTCAGTCTATGAACATCTTTTGACCTTTTGGTCGGACGATCCGAATTGTCGATATATATACACTCTATTTACTTTTTTACGATTTTGAATTCAATTTGTTTTTTGTTAATTCATTTTTTGTATGTTTAACAAATGCAATTCCTTCTTTTACGGGCTAAAGTTGTTCAATAAAAATTCAATATTTTTGTCTTTTTAACCCGTTAAGATCAGGACAAAAAATTGTGTATTTGATAAATTTAATGGATAAAATTTAAAATGAAAGCAAGTTAAACAAAAACACAATTTATAAGAAAATAAAAAATAAATTAAAGGAGTAGGATTTGTACAGCACAATAATTATGTTGCAAAAGTTGCAACACAAATATTACTCGTAGTCGTAATCAATACTGTTAATTATGTGTTTATACTAGAGATAATTAATACTGAAATTAAAGTGCAGGTGATAATTGCTTTTTATGGTTTGGACCAACGGCTGCTGTAATAATATTGGATCCGGAAATTATACGAGAGGTGATGTCAAACAATTATATTTTTCAAAAGCCACCTGGTAATGCATTTATTAAAATGCTAGTACAAGGAGTAGCAGCCTACGAGACTCACAAATGGGCCAAGCACAGAAGACTAATCAATCCAGCATTCCACCTCGACAAATTAAAGGTACGTACTCGATCGTTCGATTGTCAATTTGACTTTGATACAAGATTTAATGTGAAAATTACTTATTAGTATGATATGAGATAAAATAATTTTTTGTTGAGGGTTTATTAGTCAATTGAAGAGAATAAGGCAAAAAAAAAATGGTTTTTGTGTGATGAAAGTAATGACATTATGTTAAATTTTGAGATATTTGAAGAAGATAATTAGAAAGAATAAATTTATTTTTTGTCATTTTAGGAAGGGACAATCTAATAAGGAATAGACGGAAATAAAAAGGGGCGATCTAATTAGGGATGGAGAGAGTAACTTTTTACGTACTTTTAGCTAATGTATGTCATACTCCTGTTACACTTTTCTACAACTCAAACTCTCATATCGATTGCATTAATATGTACTCCCCCCGTCCCTTCGAAAAGTTAACATTTTCTTTTTTGGTCCGTCTCAACACAAAGCTTACATTTGGCAGAATTCGCTACCTTTTCCTCTCTTTTTTCATTCATATCTCCTACATTTTCTGCATATTTATTTGTATAATCTATCAATTTAACTTGATATAAATATATATGATTGGTGGAACAGGATATGGTTCCATCATTTAAGTTGAGCTGTGGTGATATGTTAAGCAAATGGGAAAAGATTGTAGCAAAAAAAGGATCATGTGAAGTGGATGTGTGGCCTTTTCTTCAAGAAATGACAGGTGATGCCATTTCTCGTACTGCGTTTGGGAGTTGCTACGAAGAAGGGCGAAGGATATTCTATCTCCAAAGAGAACAAGCCCGGTACATCATGGAGGCAAATCACTCCGTTTACATCCCAGGATGGAGGTGCAATCACTCGTTTTTAATTTGCGCATACGAATGATACTTCGTACACTAAAACATGACACTTCATATGCTAAAAATTATTACTTTTACATTAATTTTATTCTCAAGAGACCTACTTTTTTTTTTTTGGTGCAGATATTTTCCGACGAAATTTAACATGAGGATGAAAGAAATTGTGAAGGAAGTGGAATCGTCGTTACTTGTCATTATCAAGAAAAGAGTGAAAGCAATAGAGGCTGGAGAATTAGGTAGTAATGATGATTTGTTGGGTTTATTATTGGAATCTAATGAAAAAGAAATAAATGAGAATGGGAGTAAATTTGGAATGAGCTTGGAAGAGGTGATTGAAGAGTGCAAACTCTTCTACTTTGCTGGTCAGGAAACGACGGCGTCTCTGCTCGTTTGGACAATGATTTTGTTGAGCAAGCACAAGGAGTGGCAGGATCGTGCTAGAGATGAGGTTTTGCATGTTTTTGAAACAGGGAAACCTCATTATCAACACCTCAAAATTGTAAGTAATTTTTTTTTTAAATTAAAACCACTTATACAACGTACTGTGATGTTTCATTTTACATTTCATTATCTTTAACTCATAACACATGTCATAAATTATCTTTTTATGCATCAATAACACCAAAATTAGTAGTATTAGTTGTGCACCAGTTGTTTTTACTGAACAATAGTTGTTGTTTTCATTAAATAATATTAGTTGTGCACCAGTTGCACCGTGCAATTGGTGCACCAAATTGCCACTCATTTCTCAATGATATTCCACACAATACAAACGATTGTTGAATTGTGTGGTACCATGACACGGAAGATCCTATTCCAGACTCTATTTTAAATTATCTTTGGACGACGAACACCATTTAGAATAGAGAATCACGTGTGCACCAAACTTTTGAAACTTTCTTGTCTCGTTTGCAGTTGCAGGTAAACATGATCTTTCACGAGGTTTTAAGATTATATCCACCGGTAGTGTTACTCAAACAGAGAGTAGATTAGGTAAAGTAACGGTACCAGCCGGAGTCCAGCTTATGATGCCTGTGCTTTTGGTGCACCACAACCGCAAAATATGGGGCGAAGATGCAAGTGAATTCAATCCGGAGAGATTTAGTGAAGGGGTTTCGAAGGCGACACAGCAGGGTCAACTCGCCTACTACCCTTTCGGATGGGGGCCTCGAATATGCCAAGGCCAAAACTTTGCCATGTTGGAAGCAAAAATGGCAATGGCAATGATTTTGCAGCACTATTCGTTTGACCTTTCTCCATCGTATTCACATGCTCCTCATACGGTCATCACTCTTCAACCTCAACATGGTGCACATTTGATTCTTACCAAAAAAATTCCATAGTATGGTTTATATTTTAATGTATCTAGTTCTAGTAAGGCCTGGAGAATGCCACCTTTAAATTTTGAAAAATGTTAACGTTGTGGATCAGTTTTACTATGCAATTTCGACTTAATTTTAAATTTTTTTTTATAATTTTGGCAAATCATGAAATAAAAACTATTAATAAGTATTTATTCATGTAATAAAAAGAGTGTATCACCTCGTATGATGTATAATATTAATTGAATATTGATTTTTTTTAATAGTGTTCAGTTTACAAACTAACTAATTGTAGGTCCCGAAGCTGAGTTAATATCGAGGGAAGCTAAAGAAAATGTCTAGAGGGGGGTGAATAGACTTTTCTAAAATCTTTCGATATATCAGAATACAATATGCGGAATACGAAATTAAACAATGAGCCCAAGTAGTTTTATATTCAACTTCTTAATTCGAGAACTCTGTTCTATACTCAACTAGTTTTGTTCAGTTATGTATGTAAAACAGTTAAGCAATTAAACAAAAACAGTAAAGTAAACAACACACACAATTTATAGTGGTTCGACAACTTGTCTACGTCCACTCTCACAACCCAGTTGTGATGTTTCCACTAAGTCTTCCAATCGAGTAGAAAGTGTGAGTTCTTGTTCTTTTGAGTCCCAAGAAAAAGACTTAGATCTTCAAAGACTATACCACCAGATATGTCTACGATCTTACTAGAAATTTTACAAGTATCTAGCACCTTGAAAAATAGTAAACAAAAACGTAAAACTTATTCAGTAGCAGTCTTCTGGTTTCTTCACTTGACTTCTGACTTGCTTTCTGAACTTCAGTAAACTCTGAGAGTGTAAGCTTCGAACGCTTCAGTAGATCTTCAGTAAGTAGACTATCAGTAATTCAGTAATCAGTAGTCTTGAATCGATCAATACCTTGGGGTATTTATAGACTTCTGAAATCAAGAACTTAGTTAGCTGTAACCAACTCTTCTTGAAAACTAACTTCCAACTGATTCTTTTTATCCATCCACGCGTTTCAGTTAATTAGTTATTTCTAACTAACTCTTTAATCTTATCTTTATACGCGCTTCACTTTTCTTCAAGTTGTCTTGTCTTGTGGAGTCTTGTATGCGCACTTGTCTTGAGTAGTAGACTTCATCCTTCTTGTCTAGTCTGGTCTTCTTGTGCAATCTCCAATAGTAGACTATTCTAATCCTAACAAGACTATTACATTACTTTAAGCTTATAGCTTAGTCAACTTATAAACTATACAACAAATATATCTATTACATACGAAAATCATGAGCTCTATACAATGATTATTAGCTCAATAACAATCTAACATGTATACAAACACATATGAAGTACTTATAGATCGTACTTATCTTTTAATATATAAACAATACTTATCTTTTAAATGTGAACTATACTTATCTTTTAAATGTGAACTCTACTGGTCTTGTTCAAGATGACTTCTTCTTAACTAGACTAGATCAGTCAACACTTAGAAAATATTCAAACTACTTTTGGCTTATCAAAAATTCATCTTTTATCATCATGTAGGACTTGTCTAGGATTCATATCCCAACAATTTCCCCCTTTTTGATGAAGCCAAAACTACTTGAATCTTTTCTCAATAGTAGACTAGTTAAGTAGTTATCTTGTCTTAACATCAAATAGTACTTTATCTTTTCATTCATTCAAAATAATACCAGTAGATATTACACATACTTCAAAAATCAAAAACAACAAATACTAAGTAATCAAAGCAAATAAAACTAATCTGAAAGAGTACCTCCTTCTGAATTTGGAACACAGAATGCATCTAGGAGCCTCTTGTGAATTACTCTAATATGGTCTTCATCTTCGATCTTCTCTTTATCCAGTAGCTCTTCTTCAAATTTCTTGATCTGATTATGATCAACTCTTCTACCTGAGCCGGTCATAGGACATTTCCACTTTGGAAATACAGGAACAAGAATGTTGAAGTTCGCTCCAGCAGATATCCTCAAGATCAGGTTCCATAGTAGTTTGTTCTGGCCTTCCATGAATTTGTCAAACATAGAATACAACTCATCTGGACTTTCAGAGTCACCATACTTACGAATAATCCAACGATCAAGTTCCCATTGTCTCTTCACTTTCATCCATTCAGCTCGATGTTCTCTATCAATGAAGTAGTCAATGAACTGATCTTCCATCTGATCTTCATCTGCCTTCAGCTTCTGCAAACTTTCAATGTGTTTACCAACTTTCTTCTTGTTTGCATAATGAGCTTCATCATCTGGATCAACAGCCTTCTGCTTCTTCTCAACAATCACAGTAGGTTCTTCAATAGCTAGCTTCCTCTTAACACGTCTGGTCTGAACCTCAGCTTCTGAAGATGCAACACCTTTGCCCTTCTCCAATTTCTTTTGTTCATCAACCTTAGCTTGCTCCAGCTCTGCAGTTTTAACTAACTTTCTTTTAGGCCTTCTTAGCTCTTGCATAGTAGTAGCAGCTTCCTTCTCTTCCAGTTCAGCACTAGACTTAGTAGCTATTTCGACTTTCTCAACTCTACTTGCCTCTTCCCCCTTTTTGGCTTCATCATTCGCCTTAAGAGTGAAAAGACTAGTAAAGCGAGTCATCTCTTCTTTTACAGCTTCCTTCATGGCTTCAGCAGCCAACTCGATCTGCTTCTGATGCATCTTGTCATGACTCATCTTGTCAAGACGATCAGTTGCCAATTCCAGCTTCCTTGAACTTGAAACTAGTTCATCCTTGAAATACGTAGCTGTCTGGCGAAGGAGTGTGTTCTGCTCTGTTAGCTCTGTGAGAACAGCTCGAGAACGCACCAACTGATCTTGTGCTTCCCGTCTCTATTCATCGGCAATCTCAATTTTAACCCTGTAGAGTCTTTCCATTTTACTTGACTCTTCAGCTAACGAACGAGCAAATGAGATAGATCTCTTCTCAGAGAAATCAACTTGTTTCTTGAGAAAACTTTCAATTTCAGCATACATCTCTGCTCGGAAAGTTAAGTCCATCTTGTTGACCTCTCCAACAATCAATTCTCTTGAGCTGTCAACAAGTGATTGGTTCTGCTCAACTAACATATCCTTCACTTTCGAGTGCAGGAACTCATCTATAGCAGAGTGGACAACTTCTTTCAAGTCCGACTTCAACTCTTCAAGATAGCCTTCAGGAAAAGCTTGAGTAGATGACTGAGCTTCAACCACTACTTCTTCTTGGACTTTCTCTACAAGTTCATCTGCATTAAACATAACAGCGTCCATGAACTCATCGTCTTCTTCACCAAGTTCGAAAGAGTCAACTTCTTCAGAACTTTCAGCATCTTCTTCAGCAGGAGCACCTTCTAACTCCAAAATGGGTTCTGAGGTCTGGATTGCAACATCAGCAAAGTCTGCCTTCATCTCATCTTCTACCAGATCAGTCTGAGTTCCAACATCAAACGAGAGCTCTTCAACCAGAACGCCATCAGGAATGTTCAACATTCTTTTTACAAGGTCAACTAAGGCCTTGCGAGGAAATAATTCTGAGTGGTCTTGAACACCACTGTTTTCTTTCTGTTCCATCTCCCAATCCATAAAATTGGAGATTCCTCTCATGCCTTGAATGACTTCAAAAAGATCATCAGTTGAGGATTTCTTCAATGAAAACCAAGTGCATATCCTGAGAAGTTTCTCAAACTGTTCTGAGGAAGTGTCGACTTCGAGAGTTGAGAGCTGCTTCTTCAGATTTTTGGACACTCGAGCACGAAATCTCTTCTCCCTTAGACACATAGGATAGTATACCAGGGAATCAAATCTAACATCAGACGGGTTCTGAGAAGGTGGGGTCCCTGTCTCAGCTGTTGCAGTGGCAACTGGCGTCTTATCTGAAGTAGATGGGTTGGAGGGTTCAACATTTTTTGTTGAAGGTAAGGAAGGAGTTTGGAGTGTGGTTTCTGGGGTCTCTAATGTGGTTTGGTTTGGTGTGACAACTGTCGAAGTATCAGTTGTATCCTTTATGGGAGTGTTTTCAGGATGACTGGCTCTAAGCGGTAATGCTGCCAGTACTTGTGAGGTTGAGGGTTGAGGTCTAGGCCTAGGTCGATGTGACCTAGCCTTGGTTCGAATAGAAGAGAGAGAGAGAGGAATTGAAACAGATTGAGTAGAAGTACCAACCTGTGGACTCGACTCGCCTGGTGGAGTGGGCGACCCAACTCTCACGAGTGTGTACAATTCAGGAATTTGAGCACTTGGTTCCTTCTCTTGTTCCGACTCTTCATCTGACTGAGTCTTTTCTGAGTCAGCTGCACTGGACTCAGCTTTCGCAACGTCCTCCGATTCTTCATCATCGGACTCGTCTTCTGAAGAGCTAGACGAGCCAGCATACGGCATAGCTTCCGAATCATCAACCTGAACTTGCCTTGGGGCAGATGGCCTTGCAGCAACCTGTTTCTTCAGAGCCTCCTTCTTCAGATAGAAATTCAATGGGTGAAAGGGCTTTCCTTTGCTCCAATCAGATTTGTTTGGCAACAACAAAGGTAGTAGAATACTCAGCTTGTTGCCAAAACCAACAACATTCGACACCACCCAACTGCAAGAGTCGGTGTCAACCCTAACACTTCTTTCAAAGTACATAATACGATCGGCCATCAATTTGAACCAATTACCCTCTGTAATTCCATCATATATCGCTGCCATCACCCTCACCTTAGCTAGAGTGACTGAGTCATGAGAGCCAGTGGCACAAAGTAGCATTTTGCTAGCTATGTCCAAAAGAGTGCGATATTTCTCAAGGAGTTCCGACTTTTTTACGGCAGGGAGCTTGCCATCTGGTTTGAGCCTCAATTTCCTTCCACAAAAGATGCTTAAATACCTCATCTCCTGGCCAACAGCATAGTTTTCCACATCAATCGTTCCGATGGGCAACTTCAAATGTTTGAACACAACTTCGCGAGTGAGTTCAACTCGATTCGTTCCAATAAATGATTCGATCACATCTCCTCGTCTGGTGGCGTTGGCATAGAACAGTAACACCTCTGCTTCCAACACGACCTGAGGGAATGCCTCCAGATACGGTTTCAACCCACATCGAATGCATTTATTGATAATTTCTTGGTTTCCTTCAGTGTGTAACCCTTTGAAAAACATCGAGGGCTCCACCTGCACTTTTCCTTCTGCGATGAACTGGCAAAAGATCAAACTTAGCTTGCATGTTAGTTCTCACATCAAATAGAGATACAATCGACATCTTTAGTAGATAGAGTAAGAACAGGGGAGTTTGATTTTGCAAGAAATTCGAGAGCTAGAATAGGAGAGTTATGAAATCGTGGGGCAAGTTGTGTGTGGAAGATGGGTTTTGTTAGAACTGAAATGTTAATCCAATGGCCAAGATTGAAGGATAAGATCCAACGGTTGGGGCTTTTGGAATTCAGTTTACGGAATCGAGAATATTATGTGATTTGATATTGTAAATTTTGAAATCCGTCTCTTCTTAATTAGGACATGGGAGTGAACTCATCTGACCTAATGTAGTCGAGTGCGAACTGGGTGTATACACCTCATTAAATGGGAGTGTATAAATCCAATTCTAAGGTTTTCCAAATTTTAGCACTATCGAATTACTATAATACCCTTAATTCGTTTTGATTAAACACTTAGTATATTTCAATCAAAAGAACACTTAGCTTGTCTGTTCGAGTCCATTCAGAACAGACGAGTAGACTTATGAACACAAGACGAGTTCCCCCTTCGACTGTGCTTGTCTATTCTGAATGTCGAACGACTTCATGTACCTATCTCATCATATGAAACGTATAATCGTAGGTACAAGTAGAGTAGAATAATTAAGATGAATATCAATCTAAAGCAAAGGTCAAGGTTTCGAACAAGATGACTGTTAACAAACTTAAGGGTTAACATAAGGATATTTAAGAAATCAAAGATTCCCCCTTAAATGATTATTCCCTTAGTATTACCCTCAGCTTTACCGGCTTCCTCATCGGGTTATTTGGTCATCTAGTCTAGCCTTGTATACCTGTTTGTTGCGTGAGTAGACGAGTGCTCTGTTCTGGTGGTCTTGTCTCCTTGTTTCTTTGATGTACCTGTCTGGTTAGTACATGGCTATAGGCAAGTAGGGTCTAAATCAATTAGCCCTAGACTAATGCATAACTCACGAAAACGAGCTTCAGCTAATGGTTTTGTGAAAATATCAGCTCTTTGAAAATCAGTATGAATCTTTTCCATGCGAATATCCTTCTTTTCTACATGATCACGTATGAAATGATGCTTCACATCAACATGCTTACACCGTGTGTGCAAAACAGGATTTTGTGTAATGGCAATGGCACTATTACTATCACAGAAAATAGGAACATTTGATTCATGTATGTTGTAATCTCTAAGCTGTTGCATGAGCCAGAGTAGTTGACTACAACAGCTACCAGCAGCCATGTACTCGGCTTCGGTAGTAGAAGTAGCAACACTAGTCTGCTTTTTCGAAAACCATGAAATGAGTTTTGTGCCTAAAAATTGACAAGAACCAGAAGTAGATTTCCTATCTATTCTACAGCCTCCAAAGTCTGAGTCTGAGTAGCCACTTAAGGATAGATCACCATTTGAGGGATACCATATACCACGATTGATGGTCCCTTTCAAATATTTCAGAATCCTTTTGGTGGTTTCCATGTGACTTTCCTTTGGATTGGCTTGGAAACGAGCACAAACACCAACAGAGAATGCAATGTCTGGTCTACTAGCAGTTAGATACAGTAAGGAACCAATTAATCCACGATAATAAGATTGGTCAGCACATTTACCGCGTTCGTCTGGATCCATTCTGTAAGTTGGTTGCATCGGTACGCCAGTAGACTTACAGGTTTTGATCCCGTACTTGTCTAGAAGGTTTCTAGTGTACTTCGCATGATTTATGAAAATACCTTCTGGGGTCTGTTTTACTTGAAGACCAAGAAAGTAGTTCATTTCACCCATCATTGACATTTTAAATTTACCTTGCATGAGTGTTGAAAAACCTTCACTCAGCTTTTTGTTAGGTGACCCAAAAATGATGTCATCTACGTAAATTTGGACGAGTAAAATGTCCTTCCCTTCTTGTCTTCTGAACAAGGTTCTATCGACCTTGCCCTTAGTAAAACCATTTTCTAATAGAAAGAGAGAGAGAGTATCATACCATGCTCTTGGAGCTTGCTTTAGTCCGTACAAGGCTTTCTTCAATCTGTACACCTGGTTGCCTTTGACTTCGAAACCTGGAGGTTGTTCAACATACACTTCTTCCGCAAGAATACCGTTAAGAAATGCACTTTTAACATCCATTTGATATACAGTAAACTTCATATGAGCAGCATATGCAAGGAACAAACAAATAGCTTCTAGTCTAGCAACAGGAGCATAAGTTTCATCGTAGTCTATGCCTTCAGCTTGTGAATAGCCTTGGGCAACTAATCTAGACTTATTCCTAACAACAACATCATTCTCATCTTTCTTATTTTTGAAAATCCATCGAGTGCCAACTACATTATGATGCTTAGGCCTATCGATAAGTTCCCAGACGTCGTTTCGAACAAACTGGTTCAACTCGTCTTGCATAGCGATGATCCAATTACTATCAGCCAATGCCTCTTTAACAGTGGTAGACTCGATAGATGAGAGGAAACAACACCAGCAAAACATAGTTGGACTCGGCTGTTCTTGCGACTCAAAGAGTTGTCGTCTAGTCTTTATACCAACAGTAGAGTCACGAATGATATTTTCAGTATCATGCGCAGATTTCCATGTTTTTCTATTCTTAACAGTAGCACTATCATCATCTATATCATGTACCGCATCATGCATATCGACATAATTTGTATCATCAACAGATTTACCAGGAGTAGACGAGTCAACTAGAGCAGGCATGTCAGCTGGTCTAGAAGACTTGCCTTGAGCACTTACCTTCTCTTTATCATCAGACTCGAGAGCTTTCATGAATGGATTGTAGGCTTGAACGGATTCATATATCTCTGATTCTTTGTCAGATTCGATCGTTAGATCATTCACTTTCTCACTGATCTTGTTGGTAGACGAGTCCTGTCGAGATTCATCGAAAACCACATGTGGTGTTTCTTCCACACAAAGAGTTGAGTAGTTGAATACCCTAAATGCCTTGCTAGTCGAGGAGTATCCTAAGAATATCCCCTCGTCTTCTTTGGCATCGAAAGCATTCAACTTGCTCTTTCCATTGTTATGGATGAAACACTTACAACCAAATATATGGAAATATGAAATGCGGGGTTTTCTACCTTTCCAAACCTCATAAGGTGTCTTGCCTAGAGCTTTATTGATCGCGCTTCTGTTCTGTGAATGGCATGCAGTATTGATAGCTTCAGCCCAAAATTTTTGAGGCGTGTTGTACTCGGCTATCATGGTTCTACAGGCTTCTTTGAGAGTTCGATTCCTTCTTTATGCTACACCGTTTTGTTGTGGTGTCCTGGCTGCACTAGTAAGATGCTAGATACCACGTTTAGCACATAAATCTTTGATATAGCAATTAATGAACTCAGTTCCCTTGTCACTACGAATTTTGACAATAGACTGGTTCTTCTCAACTTGTAACTTCTTCAACAGTTCAGGCAGAAGTGTTTGTGTATCACTCTTCTTGTGTAGGAAGACTACCCAAGTAAACTTAGAATAGCCATCTACAACAACAAGTGTGTACCTTCTACCATTCAATGTTGGAGGAGTTATTGGACCATGAAGATCCATATGTAGTAGTTCTAGGACTCTACTGGTTGAGAGAGTAGGAATTGACTTAAAAGAACCTTTCACCTGTTTACCCTGTTGACAAGCAGTACATACATGTGATTTGTTGTAAACTTCATTGGGAATACCTTCTACAAGGTAATCTCTGGCTATCTTATTAAGAACCTTAAAGTTTAGATGACAGAGGCGTCTATGCCAGAGCCAGCCAAGTTCTTTAGGATTCTTAGTAAGTAGACAGGTGTCCCTCGGACAACTGTTCCAGTTCACTATGTACACACTTCCTTGTCTTATGCCGACTAGTAGGACTGTGTGTGTCCTTTTGTCAATGATTTCACATTTGCGGCTCTTAAACTGCACCTTGTATCCACGATCACAAAACTGTGAAACAGAGAGTAAATTGTATTTCAAACCTTCAACATATGAGACATCTTGGATCTCTACGTCTCCATTCCGGATGTAACCAAATCCTTTAGTGACAGCAGTGGAGCTATCACCAAATATTAGTTTTGGTCCTTCCTGTTCATGGTAGCTTGATAAGAGAGCCTTGGTACCAGTCATGTGGTGCGAACAACCACTATCAATGTACCAAGTTTCTCCTACTGAGCCACCTTTCTTATACAAGTCAAGTCGACCCTGCAATGAAGATATTCAATAATTTAGGTACCCATTTGTTTATTGGGGTCCTAGGGGGTTAGTCGAGTTCAGAGGAATCCAAATATACATTGGAGTCTTGAACAAGTTCGATCTCTTAAGCTTTCGGCCATACTTGTTACAGAATAAGACCTTGTTGTCCTTATCTGGCCTATCATTCGAGTTTGGGTCTACTCTTTGAAGATAGCCTTTCGACTTAATCTCTACTTGAGCAGGCACTGGTCTATGATAGTCAGAATATGGCTTATATGCATTGGGTCCATACGGTTTATAGAAACGTTTAGGTCTTTCCTCACTTATGATATCATATGACAAAGGTGGAGGATATAGGACACCTTGTGTACGATATTTTGGAGCAACCTGTCTAGGTCTAGACGAGTGGAGCTGAGACTGCCTTATGAAAGGAGGTCTAGGCTCTTGTCGTCTAGTCTGTACTTGTCTAGTACTCGTCTCCTCAGGATACCAATCCTCGTATCTGACCTGGTTGGGTCGTCCACGATTAGTGGTCCTTTGAAGATTAGTTCTAGGTTGAACAAGCTTGTTGTTACCATTCTTTTTACCTCCCTTGGTAATCGGAGTGTTAACTCGAGCTTGTTTAGGTACAGTACCTTTAGATGGAGTATCAACATCGTATATCATTGGTCCTTTTCCTTTATCATTTGACAAAAGTCTTGCGTTAGTAGTAGGGTTCTTAATGACTCGAGTAGACGAGCTAGATGACTCAGCACCTATACCTGTCTTGTCACCTGGATCTCTATACCTATCTGACAGTTCAAGGTTAATCTTAGAAGAGTTAACCAGGTCAGTAAGTTTGATATCAAGTGTGACAACCTCGGTCTCTAAGAACTTATTACGTTCTTCAAGTCTGTTGCACTTGCTCTTTAAAACATTGAATTCATTTCTCTCAGTTGCATGTGTCTTAAGTAGGTCTTGATATAACCTGTCTGTCAATGCACACTTTTCTTTGAGTTGTCTTAACTCTTCAGTCAAGCGTTCATTTAGGACGGTTACATTAGGATCTACTTTAGACTGAGCTTCCTTAAGATAATGATTTCTTGTTTTAATGCAATGTTCTCATCACTGACTTCGATGAATGCTTGGTTAGCAAGTAGAAGGTCGTCTTCAATAGCACTAGTAGAGTGATGAAGACTACTTCCTACTTCACTACTAGCAGTGTCACTTTCATCAGTATCAGAATCATCACAAGTTTGAAAAGAAGTAGCAGATGATACCTCTTGGTCGATTTTAGCCATGCAGCATAGGTCATCATCTACTATGAATGCTTCGTCGTGGTCTTGATCAGATGGGTAGCTGGATAAGGACGATGGCAACTCGTCTGAATCCGAATCAGAGTCATCATTGGCCATCATTGCCTTCTTGCCACGGTTGTATCTTCTTTCCCTTCGTGCTTTGCGTTCTTCACGATCATCAGTGCTCAGGTCTGGACATGCATATATGTAATGACCTGGCTTTTCACAGTTATAGCACAAGAGATCATTAGTAGCCTTTTTAATAGGAGATTTATCCCTACGCTTATCACGTCTATCAGAACGCTGAATCTTCCTATCATCAGACTCTCTATCTCGCCTATTACCTTTCGAGACTTCGTCTCTCCTTTCGGACGAGTTTCGGTCTCGTCTGGTCTCAGACGAGTTCTTAGAAGTAGACGCTCTATGATCCCTATAGAATTTCTTGTATCTTTCGAAACGTTTATTCAGCCTATCAAACTTTCTAACCATGAGGCTCACCTGATCCTTCAGACTGAGATCAGTATCTAACTCGTCTTTTACAGAGGCAGACTTAGTCTTAGACTTAGACTTGTCTACCTTAGAAGACTTAGACGAACTAGACTTAAAGGCAACGTTCTTAGACACAGTATGTTCTCTGTCACTACTGACTACGGGTTCATCTTCGTCTAAATCAAACTCATGGGCCTTAAGAGTTTGAAACATGGTCTCTGCACTCCACTTGTCTATGTCTTGGGTATTCTTAACCAGCATCTTTACCATTTTCCATCGAAGATCTAAGCTCTTAAGAATCCTAAGATTGATTTCACGAGGAGTATATGTTTTACCGAGGACTTCAAGATCATTCATAATCTTAGTAAAACGAGTATCCAGCTAGTCGATAGTTTCGCCAGCTTTCATCCGAAATGATTCAAATCTTTGGACAGCAGTGGATAATTTGCTTTCTTTGATCAGGGAAGTCCCTTCACAAATGATAGCTAATCTGTCCCACATCTCTTTGGCAGTTTTACATTTTAACACTTTTCCTAGATACTCGTTAGGAAGAGTGTGTAAGATGTAATTCTTCGCCAAACTATCCAAATTATTTTGACGCATTTCTTCTGAGGTTAGATCAGACCTTGGTTTCTTGACGAGGGTGCCAATTGGTTTGTCTTTGTCAAGATTAGCAGTATTTAGGACCATTGTCACGATCGACCCCTCGGTCACAACAGAGATCATTAGATCATGCGTGGAGCTGAAAATTGCTTCCATCCGCAGCTTCCAGTAGTCGTAGTCCTGAACCTGGAACTTGGGCAATTTATTAGCACTGATTTCCAACGACATGATTCAAGAAGATTAGTAAAGCATAGTGTAATGTCAAGAAATGTAAGCAAACAGTAGTAGTGATCAAGAACATATAAGAGCAGGTACAAACACGGACCAAGACTTCACCCTAAGTCTTAAGTCGGTTATCAAGAAACAGCAGTTCGTAAACTACTGCTCTGATACCACTTGTAGGTCCCGAAGCTGAGTTAATATCGAGGGAAGCTAAAGAAAATGTCTAGAGGGGGTGAATAGACTTTTCGAAAATCTTTCGATATATCAGAATACAATATGCGGAATACGAAATTAAACAATGAGCCCAAGTAGTTTTATACTCAACTTCTTAATTTGAGAACTCTGTTCTATACTCAACTAGTCTTGTTCAGTTATGTATGTGATATCCAGCATCTGATGTTCGTATAGCAGTATCTACAACCCCTTTACGGGTAAAACAGTTAAGCAATTAAACAAAAACAGTAAAGTAAACAACACACACAATTTATAGTGGTTCGACAACTTGTCTACGTCCACTCTCACAACCCAGTTGTGATGTTTCCACTAACTCTTCCAATCGAGTACAAAGTGTGAGTTCTTGTTCTTTTGAGTCCCAAGAAAAAGACTTAGATCTTCAAAGACTATACCACCAGATATGTTTACGATCTTACTAGAAATTTTACAAGTATCTAGCACCTTGAAAAATAGTAAACAAAAACGTAAAACTTATTCAGTAGCAGTCTTCTGGTTTCTTCACTTGACTTCTGACTTGCTTTCTGAACTTCAGTAAACTCTGAGAGTGTAAGCTTCGAACGCTTCAGTAGATCTTCAGTAAGTAGACTATCAGTAATTCAGTAATCAGTAGTCTTGAATCGATCAATACCTTGGGGTATTTATAGACTTCTAAAATCAAGAACTTAGTTAGCTGTAACCAACTCTTCTTGAAAACTAACTTCCAACTGATTCTTTTTATCCATCCACGCGTTTCAGTTAATTAGTTATTTCTAACTAACTCTTTAATCTTATCTTTATACGCGCTTCACTTTTCTTCAAGTTGTCTTGTCTTGTGGAGTCTTGTATGCGCACTTGTCTTGAGTAGTAGACTTCATCCTTCTTGTCTAGTCTGGTCTTCTTGTGCAATCTCCAATAGTAGACTATTCTAATCCTAACAAGACTATTACATTACTTTAAGCTTATAGCTTAGTCAACTTATAAACTATACAACAAATATATCTATTACATACGAAAATCATGAGCTCTATACAATGATTATTAGCTCAATAACAATCTAACATGTATACAAACACATATGAAGTACTTATAGATCGTACTTATCTTTTAATATATAAACAATACTTATCTTTTAAATGTGAACTATACTTATCTTTTAAATGTGAACTCTACTGGTCTTGTTCAAGATGACTTCTTCTTAACTAGACTAGATCAGTCAACACTTAGAAAATATTCAAACTACTTTTGGCTTATCAAAACTTCATCTTTTATCATCATGTAGGACTTGTCTAGGATTCATATCCCAACACTAATAATTCTCTTTCGCATGAATTAATAATTTTCTTCCTATAAACCAATATTTTTTATTTTGTAAATAAGTTAAAATTGCGTCAGTACACCATGCAAGTGATGCGTAGAAGTTTTTTTTTTTATCGTTGCCCCTTGATCGTGCGAGCATGAGTATTTGTATATATAAATGTGTCAAATTCTTGTATGTTTCTGAGTACACGGTGTACTCTAGGCCCATGTGTAGCCCTACCCTATCCAATGCTTTTCCCAGGCCCAATTTTTGCGACCCGCAGCCCAGTAGACTTTGACCAGTCAAATGTTGACCGTTGACCAGTCAACGGTCAAACTTTGACTTTTTTTTTTTCGATTTTTTTTTTCAATTTCTTTTTCGATTTTTTTTTCCGATTTTTTTTTTTAAAAAGTGTATGTTATTATAACTAAAAAGTGTATCTTTGTTTTTTTAATTAAAAGTGTATGTTACTATATTAAAAAGTGCAACATTGTTTTTAATGAAAAGTGTATGTTATTATAATTGAAAAGTGTATGATATTATAATTGAAAAGTGTAAGTTATATATTAAAGAAAAGTGTATGTTATTATAACTGCAAAGTGTATGATCTATTAATGAAAAGTGTATGTTTTATTAATGAAAAATGTATGTTATTATAACTGCAAAGTGTATGATCTGTTTAATGAAAAATGTATGTTCTATTAATGAAAAATGTAAATTATATATTAATGAAAAATGTATATTATTATAATTGAAAAGTGTATGATATTATAACTGAAAAGTGTATGCTAATGATAATACACCTTTATAATCTAAATAAACTGTTCCTATTTTTTTTTTTTTTAAATGTTATTAATTTCACTCATTTTTTTTATTTATTCTTGCACTTTTATGACAATTAAAATACACCTTTTGGTTATTAGTACTTGCACTTTTATAATCTACATAAACTGTTCCTAATTTTTTGAAAAACATTGTTATTAATTTGACACATTTTATTATTTAAACTTGCATTTTTATGACTATCAATGATACACCTTTTGGTTATTAGTCTTGCACTTTTATAATTTAGATAAACTGTTCCTAATTTTTTTAAAAAAAATTGTTATTAATTTCACAAATTTTATTATTTAATCTTGCACTTTTATGACTATCAATGATACACCTTTTGATTATTAGTGTTGCACTTTTATAATCTATATAAACGAGTGCTAAAATATTTATTAGGTGCGAAAATAAAAAAAACAGATGATAAAATAAAATTAAATTCAAAATTTGTTGTAGTTGAGAATTGAACGCATGACCTTGTGGTAAATAACTCAAGGGGCAACCAATAGGCTAAAACAGCTAGTTGGTATATTTGCGTGGAATATATTATTTATCCACATAAGTAGGGCTGCAAGTGGACTCAAGTACACCGTGTACTTGAGTACACAGCAGCCCTACCCTTATATATATATATATGAAGATTCTCAAATTTTCGTGAATATTTATTTGAGCAAGCAAATCTATCTTTAATTTGGCATAATTATTGCATATTTAAAAATAAAATTCAAGTCTTAAATATGAATTTCAATGTTTTTTAAATGTTGTTTTAATTGATTTGATTATATATATACCCACTTTCACCGTTTGGAGCCGTTAACATGATAATTAAACGTCGATTGAATAATTTATCAATTTGTAGCACCTCATTTGGGCATATTGTTTCAAAATATTTGCAGTTTTTTAAAATATCTTTTTACTCATGATCAAAATAAATAGAGTTATGATAAATGGTGTCATACTCTCGGGAGGACTATTCAGCCCCTGGGCCAATTAATATTGCAAGTGGGGCTCGGAAACGCTCTGAAAAAAAGAGTCATGCTTATTGACTTCCTATTTTAGATATTCATTTTTCATACAACGTGGTAATTCTGTGGGATTCAACTCCCACCTCTATTGGATGACTGAGGTACCATACACCATCTAAAAAGGTGATAGTCCAGTGGTTGTTCTGGGACTTGTTCTATAAGTCCACAAGACTGAATCGAGCTCATCGATCCAGGTTCCTCCCACCTTCTCTAGACGAGTACGTATTCCATCTACAATAGTCTGATTGGTCACTTCAACCTGACTGTTAGCTTGTGGATGTGCTACTGAAGTAAACCTCTTGGTTATCTTATGCTCTTGACACCAGGTTTGAATCAGCCTCCCATTAAATGGAGTGCTATTATCCGTCACTAAGATCTGTGGGATTCCAAACCTGCAACATATATATTTCCGCAAAAAGCGTATCACATTTGCTTCCTTAATCTTGGCTAATGGGGCCGCTTCTACCCATTTGCTAAAGTAATCCACATCCACTATAAAAAAACTTCTTCTGCCCCGATGAAGATGGGAAGGGTCCCACAAGGTCTACCCCATTTTACAAAAGGGTAAGGTGAATACATGGCATTTTCTCAGTGGGAAAATGTATAAGTGGAACATTCTTTTAGCAACTCTCACATCTCTTCACAAATATTATTTGGCATCTCACGCTATGGTTGACCAATAATATTCAGCCCTCAATGTTTTTTTCAAGGTTGCTTTGAAGTCTTCATAGCTAGCTCCACAACCTTCATGTATCTCTCGAATCACATGATACCCCTCATTCTTTGAGAGGCATCTCAAATGTGGATGAGTGAATGACTTCTTGTACAATCGCCCACCTACAAGACGATGTTCTCAATCTCATCAGTTTTACCTTTCTAGAATCTCCTAGAGCTGGTTCGCCTCTCAATGCTTCTAGAATTTCTCTTCTCCAATTCTCTCATTCTTCTCAATCTTACTCACTCGTAATAATTTATGTTCCAAGCGTGAAGTTACAAAACTTATGTAATAAGTTTTTATGGCCAAAACACTTAATAGTTTATTTAGTAGGTTATGTTATCTGATAGGATAAGTTGAGTTGTATAGAACAGCTTATAGTTTCTTAGTCTAGTCATATGAGATCAGTTGTATGTATATCAGCTGAGATCACAACTTGGATTTTACATGCGCTCACTCAAGACTTGAATAGTAGAAGACTAGAAGACTAAGAAAACATTGAAGATATAAAGCAGACCATGTTTAAAGATCATATGAGAAGACCCTTGTATGCATTATCAGCTAATATGGGCTTTTGAAGATGTCTACTGTCTAAAGCCGCAAGACTTGGAAGATATCAAGATAAGAAGAGGAAGCTTAACAAGACTAAGATAAGTTGGACTCATCTGTATCAAGACATATCAGAAGGCATCCATTCAAGCTAGGAGGTTGTTGTATCGATCAAAACAGAAGACTAGAAGACAATCGACTAGAAGCAAGCATGAAAAACCTAAGTGTGGAATCTCGGTCACTGATTTACAAACAAATTTTCACGTCAGTGAATTTACCTGTTACAGCTGGTAAAATGACCAAATAACTAAATGTGATAAAGTTAAGGGCTGAATTTAAAAATCCAAAAAGTTGGGGACTTAAAAAAAATGGATGTGAGTTAAAAGGACTAAAAAAACATCTACCCTAGAAGTGTACTTCATTAGGAGAATAGGGAAGGAGTTAAAATGCTCTCCAGGTATGTCATTTGTCGATTATGTCCATGCGATGCGAGTTGTCTCACGTCGAGTTATTAGGGAAGGAGGACCTACTAAATAAACTTACTGAACTACCCCACCTATCACCAATTTGTATTTTTCCTCTACACTTTAGTGTGAGTTGTACCAAGTCCCCCCAAATCTCAACACTTCTGAAAAGCGTAACAGAATAATATAGAACTTAATCGTGTCAGATTCGTCTAATTGCTAGTAACTGAGCGTCAGTCTAAGCATCACAAATTTGAACTTTCTACTTAAATCTCTAAGGTTTTCTACGCTCAGTAGGCTATCGCGGGTTGCTTATCTGACGAATAACTCATGGGCTCATGGGATTTCTAAAACAAGGATTGTCAAAGCACGTACAAAGCTACCGCCTCCCTTTGCTATCCTTCGTATTCCTAACATTTCCCAGAAGATTTAAGCATTTGTGTTTTTTTTCTCTATATTCTTGGAAATGAAGTTGATTATTTTATTATTTGTAATGTCTTGCAGGATGGACAGATCAACAATGATGAATTTGAAGCTATGATGAAGAAAGGAAAGCCAGAGGCAGCTGCAAATCCCAAGAAACAGAAAATTGGTGTTCCCTCTTCGTAGTTACTAGGGGAGGTGGGCACAAAACCGAACTTTTAATGGTTTGGTTCAATTCGGTTCTAAAAAAATTCAGTTCGGTTTCGGTTTCTTTTTTTAAATTTCGATTAGTTCGGTTGAAGATTTTACCAGACACGTGTTCACAACCTACGTAAGCCAACATTTACTTGAAGAATAGGCTTCAGAAACAAGGATCCAATTCCGGCAAAAAGGTATAGAATGTGAAAGCGCTTTCAGTAGTCAACTTCATCAAAACAATTTCATAATACTCTTTTTGAAACCGATACTTGTTTTAAAAACAGATGCACATACCTCCTCGTTGGCCTATCATAAAAATAAAAGGGCTGTTGGAGAGGCCCGGGGAAGTTGCTTGAGCCGGTCCATTAACCTCACATCATCAGAAAGTGACGGATGATGAGGTGTAATCACCATTTCTTCAAGCCCCATAGCAGAAGCCAGCAGATATTTTAAAAACTCAATTTCAGGCTCAGTACCGGAAAAACTTGCAATCTCCACCCTTCTAAGTTGTTTCAAATAATGATCTGGTGTTTCTTGGGATCGTATGTATTCTATAACAGCTTCCACAGTTCTGCGGGCATGTAACTTCACAAAACAGGATGGATGAAATCCTATATATTAGTAACCCTGTAAATTCGAAGATGTAAATTAAATACAAGACATTACTCACAGTAACCCTTAGCTTCTGTAAGTTTGGAGAACTTCGTGCTAAGCAGAAAGCACAAGCAACCTCCTTGGTGCTATCCAGATACATTGAGAGACTAAGAACTTTGAGACTATTTATACTGTCAGTAAAACGACTTGGTACACCACCTGCACCCGAAAACTATGCCACTAAAAAATAAGTGCCAATAAATCACATGATTGAAGTGTGGCAAACGTTTTATTTTGGTCCCATAATTTACACCCGCTTTGATTTTAGTCCTTTAGACTTTGAAATTCGTCACTTAACTTTACCAAATTCAACTTTTTGGTCCTTTTGTAACAGGTAAATTTTTCGGTATCACTGATGTGGCATTCACAAGAAAATAGTCACGTCAGCAATTACCGGTGAGTTTACCTGTTACGGCCGCTAAAATGACCAAATAACTGAATTTCAAAATCAAAAAATGGGTGTAAGTTAAAGGACTAAAAAGACATCTACCCTAGAAGTGTACTTCATTACGAGAATAGCAATAGGTATTTCACCTCTAGTACGCATGGATGAAGATGCAGTTTCTCCAGCATAGGTGGAATTTCAAAATGATTGATGCCAGTCACGGATCGAATTCTTAAGTTCTCAACTACGGGTATGGATAATGAAACTTCAACAAGAACCGGAGATTTTTTGAAGCAAATAGTCTTGAGATTACCATAGAACGTGAAAAACCTGAGACTTGTCCCCTGAACTTCAAATGAAGCACAATCTGTGCAGCCTACAAGCCTCACCCTTTCAAGCAGAGGGCTCTGAGAGATGAACTGTTCAAAGACTGCAGGGACATAGTCTACTTCTTGAAAATCTAGTGTAATAAGCTTGCTAAATCCTTTGAACTGTGGGGGCGGATTGAATATACATCTATAAAGATTTAAGTGCTTCAAGTTTTGGAAAGCAAAGAAATGAGACGATAAAAGATGTTTATCAGACAAATGAAGGGTGAAGTCCTGGACTTGGGAACTTGATAGAAGTAGAATACATTGATCAATATCTGGGCTAGTTCTACAACTAAGGGAAAACTTATTTATAGGTCCTCGGTGATGGAGCAGAACTTGATAAATTATATTTCCAAGTTGATTGTCATGCAAGAAGGTATGGTGGAATAGGAAATCAAACACAAGGTTTGGAACAGATCTCCATTTATACCTCCATTCTTCGGATAATACACTGGTCCTCACAGCCTCACACAACGACAAGCGACCGAGAATACTATCTATGATACTGCCAGGCAGATTGCTTATGGCATCTACACTCATTTTCTTCTCATTCACAAATTCACAACCGTTCCTGGACATCCAAAAGTCTATGTTACCGATCAAGGCATTTAACGAGAAAAATTACAAGTAATTTGTAAATTATACAACAAATTATACTGGTCCTTTGATTTTGCTTCCACCTGAATTCATTCCATATCCCTGTTTAATTTCAGTATTCATGGAAAATAATAAACTGCAGAAACATAAAATCAAATCCAATTGTCTCCTATGTATAACGATACAGATGAATAATGATATAGTTCACCACCCAAAATAGAAAAAGACTACCACGCAACACCGCCTCCGCCACAGCAAAAACTAATTTCCATTGCTTATTACTAAAAAATAAATGCCTTAATTTTAAATTTAATCGGAAACATTGAATTAGGAACGGAATATAACTCAAACTTCTTCCAAGAAGTGTAAAAAATTGAAAATAGAAGAGAAGTTACCGGATAGTGAGCGACTGTCACCGCCGCTTTGAGCTTCGACACCGCTGGCTTTAAATGTGAGATGTGGACCCTCTTTACAGCTTTTTAGTCATTTCCGGGTAATTGTATAAAGAACAAGGTTGGGGGCTATTAACACCCCATATAGTGTTATACATACCCCATTATTTTAAAGACAAAAATAGGTATGAATAAAATGACTAAATAATCCTTGAGTAAAATAATTTAAAAAAATAATCTGAAAAAATATATTTAAAATTTGAAAATATTTTGAAAAAGTCAACAAAATATTTAAAATAATAAATCAATTAATTTAAAAAAAATGAAAAGATTTAATAAAATCTGAAAATATTCAGAAATAAATAAAAATAATAAAATAAAATTTTAAAAATTAATTAAAAATAAATAAAATCGTAAAAATATTTCATAAATTTGATAAAGTGTAAAAAATATTTAAATAAAAAAAATTAAATTAATATAAAAAGATAAATAAATCAAAAATATATATTTAAAAAAATCATCTAAATCTTCAAAAATTAATAAATTAAATAAGTTTTGAAGATTTAGTTGAGTTTTTAATATTTTTAAATTTTTTGTAGGTTTAATATTTTTTTGAAGATTTTTATTTTATATTTGATTTATTTAAGATTTTATTTAATTTTGTTCAGATATAATTAAAAAATTAATTTAATTATTTTAAAATTTTAGTTAATTTTCTTAACGTTTTAAAATTTTTAATTGATTTTTTTCATTCAAATACTTTTTTAATATTTATTTGATTTTTTAAAATATTTTTCAACCTTATTTAATTTTTTTTATATTATTGAATATTTTTTGTTCGGATGATAATTTTTTTTTTCGGATGATAACTTTTTTTTTAAATTTATATATTTTTAAGATTTAGTTAATTTTAATAATATTATTTTGGTTTTTATTTAAATTGTATTTTGTTTTAAGTGTTAAAAGGGTAAATAGGAAAGAATTGGGGTATGTTTAGTAATAAAAATTGATTTTTAAATTTTAATGGGGTGTGTTTAACATTTGGGGTGTGTATAACATTTTATGGGGTGTCACCCAAAGAACAATGATTAATTTTGCAAATAAAATCACAATCTTTCAATTATTTACAATCTAATACTCTCTCCATTTAATTTCATTATTTTTATTTTTCATTTTTTGATTGTTTAATTTTATTATGTACATACCTATTTTTAAAAATAATACTCCCTCCGTCCCACCTTAACTTTCCTACCTACTTTTTCGGTCCTTTAAAAACTCTACTCATACAATATATAAATATATTATATTTAATGTTATTATTTTTATGGTACATACATACACACAAGTCAACTCACTTATTTATTTTTTTATAAAATTATATCTCAAAATTCTATTTATTATAATAATTTTTAAAAAGGGGTGAACAGTGTGAAAGTTAAGTTGGGACGGAGGGAGGGAGTACTATTCATACTACTTTATCTCCACCCTTTTAACAGTTGAGGTATAATTCCGAAGGGAGAAAAGTGGGGTATAAACATTTGGTTAGAGCATCTTCAATGGTAGGAAGCAATCCCATGTGGATTCATACCTCTTCCCAAAATGTGAGGAAGGGGTGATTGTGGAATATATGATGTGGCAAAGGAAGGGAAAATGGGGAAGGAGAGAGTGGGGAATAGAAGCGTGAGTTTCACTTGAGAGAGAGAGAGAGTTATATTTGGTGTGTGAGGGACACTCTAACCTCTTGCGCGTGAAGTGTTGTTTGTGGGTGACTACATACTTTTTTTTTTTTTTAATTAGATAATATATTTTTTATTTATTTATAAATTTTAATCATAGAATATAAATGCATATGTTACCATTTGAAATTCAGATTTCATTTAATTTTATCTATACTGTTTTTTTTAATTTTAAATAAGACATGCTATTAAATCACATTATAATAAATTAAAATGGAACACAACGCTTTTGATAAATTTTATAATTTTAGAGTAAATACATCTTCTCAAAACTAAATGGATCACAATTCTTATTTTCATTTATATTTCTAATTCTTGTATTATTAGATCAATTAAATAATGAATAAAGATGATGAAAATAAATATATAATTTAATGGTGGGACCATAAATATTTATTTTTTTGGGAAAGAAGCATTGGAAAGGAATTAGTATTTTAGAGGAAGGGGTATAAAACTTTTGAGGTGGCACACATGTGTCAAATTCATACCTCCAAATTCATTCCTTGCATTGGAGATGCTCTTAAAGAGGCTGACAAGTAGGGGTGGAAATGGGCCAGGCTACTCGACAGGGGCCTACGACTCGGCCTATTAAAGCTCGACTCGGCTTCACTTGTTTAATAAACAAGTCGGGCTCAAGCTTTTTTAAAAGCCTATTTAGTTAAATAGGCCGGGCTTGAGCCTTTTCGTAGGCCTTTCAAGCCCAACAGGCCGGCCTATTTAATATATATATCCCCTATTATACTAATAGGGAGTTGAGTTTGCTTACATATCGTCTTCTGGTTGATTTTGCTTACGTGTCGTCTTCTGGTTAATTTTGTCTACGTGTCGTCTTCTGGTTGATTTTGCCTAAATTATCAATATCAATTATGTAATACCAATTTCAATGTTACTGTTTGATTTTACATAAATAATTCAATATCAATTAAAATCATTCAAATTTGTAATGTTACTAATTTCCTAAATTATGTAATACTTTTTTCTTCACAATTACTAATCCTCTTTCCATTGCTAGAATTTATTGAAATTTAATTCACCTATATGCTAATAGGCATTTTTAAGACTGTTTTGTATATTAATTAAATGTTATATAAAGAAAATTTTCATCTTCATTCCGTTTTGCTTCTCAATTTTTCTAATTCTTACATTTCGCGTAATACGCGGGTGCTCATCTAGTGAATATATATATATATATATATATATATAGAGAGAGAGAGAGAGAGAGAGAGAGAGAGAGAGAGAGAGAGAGAGAGAGAGAGAGAGAGAGAGAGAGAGAGAGAGAGAGAGAGAGAGAGAGAGAGAGAGAGAGAGAGAGAAAAATGATATGAAGCCCATAATGGGCTCCTTATGAAGTCAAATGGTGATGTGTCATTATCTACATCATTATATTTACTTACATAATTAACACCATTTTAAGGAAAATTAAAAGATATTCCTATAAAATTAAGAAACGTAGGAAACTTTCAAAGCTACGATAATTAAGATTACCAATACTAATTATTTTGATTTTTTAATTTTCACGATTAATTATTTAATTTTTTTTAATTATTAACGGTTTTATTATCAGTATATAATTATTAAATTAAAAAAAAAACATTCATTTTTATATATAATTTTTTTAATAACAAAAAAATTTAAGTTATAAAAATAATTAATTAAAAAATAATGACTACATTAATTAAACTAAACCCTAAAATCCTAAACTATAAACCTCCAAACCCTAAACCTTAAACAAATTCATAATTTTTTATTTTAGAGTTTCAGGGTTTAGAGGTTTAGGATTTTAGGTTTAGGGTTTTAGAGGTTTAAGAATAAATAAATTACTGTAGTCATTATTTTTTAATTCATTATTTTTTATAACTTTGTTAACCCTAAACCCTAAAATCCTAAAACCCTAAACCTCTTAACCCTAAATCACTAAACCGTGAAACCCTAAAATTGAAAATTATAATTTTTTTTAGGGTTTAGGGTTTATGATTTAATTTAATCAATGTAATAATTATTTTTCAATTAATTATTTTTATAACTTTAATATTAATTTTTTTGTTATTAAAAAAATTATATATATAAATGTATGGTTTTTTTTAATTTAATAATTATATACTAATAATAAAATCCGTTAATAAATAATTTTAAAAAATCTTAAAATAATTAATCTTGATTAATTAAAAAATCAAAATAATTAGCATTGGTAATCTTGATTATGGTATCTTTGTCCTACGTTTCCTAATTTTATAGGAATATTCTTTAATTTTTTAAATTTCCATAAAATAGTGTTAATTATGTAAGTAAATATAATGATGTAGATAATGACACATCATCATTTGACTACATAAGGAGCCCATTATGGGCTTCATATCATTTCTCTATATATATAATATAAAAATATACTCCCTCCCTCCAATTTCATTATTCCTACTTTCCTTTTTTGGTGGTTCAATTTTATTATGTTCATAACCTTTTTGGAAACAATATTATTCATACCACTTTATCTTCACCCTCTTACCATCACTTATTTACCCACTTTGTCATTCACTTTATTCATAAATAAGTATTTATTTACAAATGGACCCCACAATACTCCATCACAGCCTCAACTTATCTACTTTATGAATAAACTAATTAATATTCATTAAAACTCGTGATCGAAAAAGTGGGCATTTAAAAATTGGACGAAGGGAGTAATAATATCTAATATTGGTATTATACTTAAATATAGAGATCTTAAATAGGAGTATTTAATATAAATAATTTCTAACCAGTAAGCATTAAGCAATATAATTTGTGGATTTTTTATGATTTGATGAAATAGTAAGATTTTTTTTAAATGCATTAATAGGACTAAAAAGGCCTTTAAAAGGCTTTCGGGCCAGACATATTTATTAAAAAGGTCAGGCCAAGCCTTAAAAAAAAGCCTATGACAGGCCATGGGCCAGGCTCGGGCCTAAAAAATATGTTGGTCCCAAAGTTGAGTTAAGATTGAGTAAGCTAGGAAAAGTCTAGAGAGGAGGGGTGAATAGACTTTTCAAAATCTTTCAAAATATCAGAGTTTATATGCGGAATAGTGTTCTGAACAGTACTGTTCTTACTGGGTCAGATCAGTACTTCCAGTTTCAGTTTTATACTCAACTTAGAATTAGATCAGTAATATGTATGTTAATCAAATATTAAACAGTAAGTAAATCAACACACAAGATTTATAGTGGTTCGACAACTTTCTACATCCACTCTCACAACTCCAGTCGTGATATTTTATTAACTCTTCCTTCTTGAGTTTCTTGTGGCTTAAAGTCCCAAGATTAAGACTTTGATCTTTTCGATTATATCTCCAGATATATCTTCGATCAACTAGTAATTTCACAAGATACTAGCAAACTTGTTTACAACGAATCACAAATTAAAAAGTAAAGTAAAACTTCTCTTCGTAGTAGCCTTTGATTCTTCAGATCAGTACAATGGCTTCTTCTCAGTTTGATCTCCTTCAACTCTGTGAGTTCTTGAATGCTTCGATTACTTTGATTGCTCTTGAATGCTTTTAGATCAATAGTCTTAGCAGTAGAAGATCACACGGTATTTATAAGCTTTAGTACGACAGTTAGCAGTTTGTGAAACTAACTCTCAACTAACTCTTAACAGTTTCTTGTTGTAACTTCCTTTTTGTAACCAACTTAAAACTTATCTTAAAGTCAGCATATCTTCAAATATATCTCCAGTTACGTTTCAAATAAGTTTTCCAAACTTATTCTTCAATTCTACTAACTCAGCACAGTAAACTACTCTTCTTAGTTTTAATGTTCTTAGTCAGTCAGCACAGTTCTTCCATAACTGTTCTTCCTCTTCAAAAATACTTATCTTGTATCTCTGAGCTTCATCTTACTCCTTTTGACAGTATTCTTATTCTTGAGTAGTCTTCTAATCTTCCTTAGTCTTCTTTAGTCTTCTGATCTGGTTCCAATCTACTGTTCTAAACTTTTACAATACTGAATACAATAGAATACAAACTTACATATATATAAAACCTATCTATACATCAACTGAACTATATACAGATGAGTATATCTAAATCCTATACTATAAGCTGTCTATACAATACATTTATCAGCTTAGTTCTTAAACAATTCATATATCAGATCAGTAATACACTAAGATCAGTAAACTCAGTTTTCATAACTCATTAAGATCAGTAAACTTATTTCATATGACTCAGTTAGAATGACTTAGAACCACATATATCATTAACTTCAAGTTGCTTTTGGCCATCAAAACATACAATCATCAACTAGAACATTGTTTACAGAATTCATATCCCAACAATTTCCCCCTTTTTGATGAAGCCAAAACTACTTAAATGTTAATAAATCAGTAGTTAAGTATGTAGTCAATCATAACAGTTCATCAAATTAAAAATCAGATTCATATTCAGATAAAAGATCCGATATTTCACATATTACACATAATCACAGAATACAAAATATAGAAATAAAGATAAGGTTAAGAAATGTTATCTTGTAAGCTTGTCCTTCATTCTTCATTCTTCAAATTCTGAATGCAACGTACATCCTTGCCTTGATATCCATCATGTGTTGATGATCAGTAATTCCTTCATCTTGAATAATCTTTGCAATGATGTTACCAATCTCTTTGTAATCAGGTTCTCCATTCTCAAGCCTTGGAGGTTCCCAAATTGGTTCTTCTGGACATAAGATCTGTATATCTGCAGCAGCAGCTATTAATAACATGTCTTCCCAGAAGTCTCTTGCTACGTTCATCATGAACTCTTCAAAATCAGCAAATTCAGCCTCTCTGCTAGAATGGTCACCAAACTTCTTAACAATGAAGTTAACAATCTGCCATCTTTTCTTCAGATCATTCCAATAACTCATATTATCATAATCAACAATAAAATCCATATAATTCTCTTCTATGTTTTTTCCAACAGATTTCTTTGATTTCATCTTCCTTTTCAAAGCAGCAACTCTGTTTTCAAATCTCTTGCTTATTGATTCAACATCTTTCAGCTTTTTCTTTTTCAGTTCTGCTTCAGCTTGTTTCCTCTTCATTGATTCAAGCTTTTTCTGAGCTTCAACCATCTCTTCTGTACTTGGTTGATCACTTGAAACAACATGTTTCAATTTGCTCCTTGATCTGGTAATTCTACTAGTCTCTTCAGCCTCTTCTTCATCATCTAAGATTAATTTTCTCTTTTTCTTTCCTGAAGAAGATTCAGCACTATTCTTCTCAACAATTGTTGTACCTTGAGTCTCAGTTGCCTGCTGCCTTCTAAGCTTGATTTTCAAGTTCAAACTTATGATCTCTTCTTTCAGCTCATCTTGACTTTTCTTGAGCTCATACTGACTCACAACCAACTGAGCTTGTTGAGTTGAGTCTGCTCCATAACTCTTATGACTCTTTCTTCCCCCTTTTCGGCTTCATCATGCCATTCCTTCAAGGGTGTCATATGTTGCTCAAGCTTCTTATGCAACTCAATAGATAATTTCTTCTCTTGCAATCTATGCAGATCATAGATTTTAGACATAGTATGCTCCATAAGTTGCTCATAAGAATTAGCAACTATCAACTGTGCAAGTTTCTCAGTTGCTTCCTGATATTGTTTCAGAGTGGCATCCATCTTGGCTTGTAACTCTTCATTGTGCTTTTTCAACAGTTCAAAGCTAAAGTTATCTTGAGCTTTCTCAGCAGGAATATTTCTTACCACTTCTTGAACATCTTCAAGAACGGTAGTTTCTGCAATCTTAATTGGTGTGCTCTCCAACTCATCAGCACCCAATTCTTGTTCTTGTAAGACTTCTGTATCTTCAACTACAACTGTGTTCTCAAACACCTCAGTTGCATTGTCATCAGCTACATCAATTTCCACATCAGCTTCTTCAGCAAGCTCATCTTCAACTTCCATGTTAACATCAGTTTCCATATTCTCATCAGTAGAGGGAATATTTTCCACAACATTTTTAAATCCAGTATCTCTCTCCACTAATTGCACAACTGATTCTGGAGTTAATAACTCTGTGAAAGAGTTTACACCAGCTGCCTCTTTCTGCTCTTGTTCCCAGTCATTAAAAACTGAAAACCCACCCATACCTTCAACTACAACCAACAGCTCTTTCATATCTACTCTTCTTAGATATACCCATGTACCTATCCTAAGAAGTTGTTCAAAAACAGTAGAGCTTTCATCTAAACCATGGAATTCCTTCAAATGAGCATTCCTCAATCTCATTCTGATATCCTCCTCCTTATCACACATTGGATAATCCATCAAAAACAAAGGTTTAGGTCGGATAAATTCAGTTTCAGGAGATGAAGTGATTTCAATGGGTTCAGAAGAAGGTATAAATTCATGCTCAGTAGAGTGATCATGAATTGGTTCAGGAGAAAAATGAGGAGAGGTTTGGTTTGGAGGACTTGTTTGGGAAGTAGGATGAAAAGAAGTGTTCTGAGGGGATGAGGGAGGTGTGTTCTGACGAATAGGAGAGTAGTGAACTGACTCATCAGAACAGGTAGGCCTCTGATGAATAGGTTGGGTTGGAATGGGGTCAGAATTGGAAGGGGTAGAAGAAGTGTTCTTGAGCATTCTCCTAGGTCTAGACATACTCCTACCTTTTGTTCTCTTATGTAAAACAACAAGGCTAGAAGTACTTACCTCTTGCTCCACAGAAGCCTCCTTCTCTACTTCAACAATAGACTGCTCTGAGGTTGCTTTAGCAGCCTTATCCCTCCTTAATCCAACTCTGTTTGGATCATGCCTAGCCTTTGTCCTAACTTCAGGCTCCTCATCATCAGACCGGAACATTGATTCACCAGAATCTTGAGGTTGTTGTTATTGCTGTTCCTGTTCAAATTTCACAGACTCCTTTTTGAACAGAAATTTACCCTGGTGGAATTTCTTTTGTGGACTCCAATCCACCTTCTTGTCCGCTAGAGTTGGCAAAAGAATGCTCAACTTGTTTCCGAAACCTAGCATTGCCTTGATCGAAAATTCCTTGGTGTCCTCATCAAACAACACCTTGTCCTTCTCACTCAGCAGTCTACCCAAGAAAAACCCTTGCCAATCTCCGTCGACTCGATCAACAATTGCAGCCATGACTCGAATCTTCAAATACGTGAGAGCATCTTGGCTATAATGTTGCCCTAATAGACATTTTCCAGCAATGTCCATTAACAGCTGAAGGCCCGCTGGGAGAATAGCCTTTTTGAGGTTGTTCAACGACTTGGGTTCTTCACCAGTCCATTTACCCACGCAAGCTTTCTCTTGTCCTGCCATGTAGTTCAAAATACTTACTGGTCCGTCGGGTAAATCAAATGCTATTCCAAGCGTTTCTCTGGTTATTGAGACTTTGTGACCTGAAAGCATCGAACGAACACCATTGACGTCGCCTTGGAGCTGTAGATAGAATTCCATTGCCTCAGGTTCAAAAACCATCTTGGGGAATGATTCTAAATACTTTCTTAGCCCGCATTCTTCACACATGGTGAGGATCGCTTGATTCTCCGGATTCTGTCTTCCGATGAAATATACTGCATTCTCAACGAAAATGCCCTTCTCCTTGATCCATCTTGTCGGATTGAAAGTACCTACGACTTCATTTGACTCGTTCAGAATATCGATGATTGCCATTAGATAGAAGTGTAGAACTGTAGAAGATAGAGTAGTAAAGTAATAGAGTTTTGAGAAAGAGTTCGAGCTTAGAGTTTCCAGAAATGTAAAGTGAAGAAGATGAAGTAAATGAGATCGTGGATATCTAATTCAAAGCAAATCTAGGGCTTGGATTGAATTAGATTCACACGTTGTGTGGTTTGGATTGAGTCTTGAAATCCGTAAATTTAAAAAAACGTTCCAGATTCAATAACCCTTTCCAATTTTGGAGCCAACTAGTGATGATGAATACACCTTTTAAAATTAGGTCAAAAATAGAGGAGTGTATTAATCTTCTCGATAAATGATCTAATCTTGAACAGATCTTGACTTAGAATTTTTTTAAGGCAAAATAATGTTCTGATGCATATCAGCACAATTGTTTCCAAACACACTTTTCTTCATTTTCTTTCTTGTATGACTATGAAATTTACTTATCTGGATTCAGCTGAGTGCTGTGATTAGCTGAGTATACTTTTCGAGGATCAGATCAGTAGTTGGGTCAGCACAGTAGACCTCAAATCAGTTCCATAACTCTTCTGATTGTTACTTTCTCTATATTTTGAGCAGTTCTTGGTATCAACACAGTACTCTCTCAGATTAGTACTGTGACTCAGATCAGTTTTATTCTGTAGACAGATCTTTCCTGTAATCAAATAAGTTCTGTAGACAGTGTAATCAGTAGTCAGATCAGTTCTGTAGAAAGATTGATTTTGTAGTCAGATCAGTTCTGTAGACAAATTAACTCTGTAATCAGAACAGTTTTGTAGACAAATCAATTCAATAATCAGAACAAGTCTGTAGATAGATAAATGCTGTAATCAGATCAAATTTGTAGACAGATCAAATCTGTAATCAGATCAGTTCCCCCTTCAGTGGAGAACTCCTCTTATGTGCCTGTTTCACCTTGGTAGAAGTGTTAGTTCATGCATAAATGGTGAAATATAGTACAAATCAGTAAAGAGTAATTAAAATAAGGTCTTTGTAAGGTTTGTTCTAAGGTGACTAGTGCTCTAAGTCAACAGAAAGGATATTTAAGAAATCATAGATTCCCCCTTAAATGTATATTCTCAATTCCCTCAGCTTTACCAGCTTCCTCATCGGGAATAGGCACCTTAGTGACCTTTTTACCTGATAGTGATGAATGTAGTGGTCTTGGTATGTTCTATCCTTCTGAATTACCCTTCTTGGTGTACTATTCTTGGTATCAGCTCAGTACCTGAAATGTTAGTACACATCTCTATATACATGCAGGATCCATATCTATCAATCCTAAGCTTATGCAGAGCTCTCTAAATATAGTTTCAGCCAAAGGTTTTGTGAAAATGTCAGCTCTCTGAATATCAGTATGGATCTTTTCCATCCTTATGTTTTTCTTTTCAACATGATCCCTAATAAAATGATGCCTAACATCTACATGCTTGCATCTAGTATGTAAAACGGGATTTTGAGTGATGGCAATTGCACTATTGCTGTCACAGAATATAGGTACATTTGATTCCACAATATTGTAGTCTCTAAGTTGTTGCATTAGCCAAAGGAGCTGACTACAACAATGATTCATGTATTCTACAACACTAGAATAAACGACCGCAAGTATACGGTGTCTATCGTAGCGAAGTAAGTACGAGGTCGATCCCACGAGAAGGTATAGCGTAAAAGTGTATTTTGTTAACGGAATTCTATTTAGACGCGATCGATTAAGGTGAATGTGGTGAATTACCCTAAGATTGCCTACCAAATTGTCACAAATAAGCAATAAAGAGTAATGTAGAATCGATCAACTAACATGCAAATCAAGAAAACGAAAGTAAAACGAATGAAAACTCAAATATGAGAGGGTGGGTTCCAAGGCATTTGCAACACTTAGATATCCGTTTATGAATTGTACTCGTTCAAATGGCCATTAAGGTTATCTTCATATAGGGTTGATCACAAAAGAAGAATTAATCAATCTCTCGATCTAACTAATCCAAAGGAGCATGCGACATAAGTTTGTATCTCTACCTTGCAAACATCACACCACCTAAAATAGCCCCAAATATCATTCAATTCCCTCTTCGATAACTAATCCTCTCTCGAGATCATAATAATACCGGGTTGCATGCTTGCATACGATTAATGGAATAAATCTCTCGATCTTACCCCAATTAACAATGAATTAAGCAAATCATCATGGCCAATAACAACATGCTTTCAAAGAATAATTAAGCATACAAATAAGAGACAAACACCATTTAAAGCAAGAAATTAGTTCATAAACTTCAATCCAAATATTTACAAAGCCTTAGAACCACAAATGTTTAGCCAAGAACTAATATAATCAAATTAAAAAATCAAATGAAATAACTAACTAAAAAGAGAGAGAAAGAGAAAGCTTAGTCTAAAATGTTGTAGAGAATGGAAATTCCAAACTATTGCATCCTCTCTTGCTTGATTTGATGAAGAAATGAAGAAGATATGGCCAAAACACCTCCAAGTATGTGCTACTATGTGTGAAATTTTAGGAATTGGGGGAGAATGTCTTGAATTTCAAGAAAGATGGCTTATATAGTGTTGGGGTAGGGTTTGGATGCCAAAATTGCAAGTTGGTCCCTAAAAAATGGTCAAAATAGGCAAAAGGCACCGAAAATGGGGGTAGCACGGCCGTGCAAAATGGACATTGGCTTGGACAGGTGCTCGGCCGAGAAGGGTGCTCGGCCGTGCCCATCATGCCCCAAAAAATTGTTGTTTCGACCATGGCCTCCTCGAGCACAGTGCACGGTCGTGGACTTGTTTTGGCTTGGAAATTAGCTCGGCCGAGCCATGAGCTCGGCCGTGGTCTTGCTCGACTTCATCCTTTCTCGTTTCGTGCATATCTTTCACCTCGGGTGTCCGGATTGACTCGATTCTTTTGGCTATTCCACTCCGTTTTTCGAGACGAATCCAACCGTGCACTCCTCTTCTTGATCCAGTGAAGTATGGTTGGTGTTTTGCTCCAAATTCCATCGTATTTCCTACAAAATCGACAAAACACAACCTTTCTCTCATTTTGGCTCAAATCATCATAATCAATGTATAAATCAATGAAATCCACATCAAAATATGCTTCACATGTGCCTCCAAAACGTGTAAATTCCTCCCGAATCAAACCCCCCCAAACTTAAAATGTTGTTTGTCCTCAAACAACTGAGCACTTAAAGCAATGAGGGTGGAATGATCACAATGGAATATTCAATGCAAATCACACATGCAAAGTAGAGTGTCATATCTCTTTCTCAAAGTGCATTTCTCAATGAAGATCATAGGCTCATTATTGCAATTCACACTTATGAATCAAAGAATGCACAAACACACAACACATTGTGAATGGGAAACATAATCCAAATGCTCAAATCCTCTACTCATATGATGAAGTGTTTCTCTCAAACACACAAACAAATTGAGGATATTAATGCACTCATCAACCAAGTTATGCTATGCAATCACTATATGCTTGCCCAACTTCTACTTTCTACAACACTCAAATGCTCAACAATGTGATCAATAGGACTTTATCAAGGATGTAACTTTGGCTCTTTGGACAAGGTAGGATGAATTTGGGAATTGTGACTCTTCTAGTAGAGGACAAAGCTTGTTGTTTTACAATTTGTGCTTTCACTTTCAAATTTTACAAACTCCATCCTCATTTTTCACATTTCTTTCTTTTTCAAGTATTCATCACCTCATCTTTTTGAACTATTTTTTTCTCTTTTCAAGCTTTTGGGGCTCTTTGTCCCTCTTTTCTTTTCCATTGATTTTCTTTTCATCTTTCTCTTTTTCTTTCAACTTTTCCAATTTCTCCTTTCACCAAAGATATTCATTCAAGCACATGTTTTTCCACTATGTCTTTTATCCTCCACTAGATATAGGTATCCAAAGGCTCAAAAGTCTAGGTGGTTAACATTGTAGTTTACCAAGAAAATGAGGAATTAAGCTCAAAGGGGCTAACTACGGAAAATTACTTCGGTTTTGGGAAATTTTGGCTAAGTGACTTTTTTAGAACAAGATGGCCTATATCACATCACAAAGTTTCACACAATCATGCTTTCAAACAAGAACTTAGGCAAGTTCTAGAATCACTAGCAATAACCTAGTCCACTCTCAAATGAACAAAACCGGATTATATGTTCGATTTAAGGCTCAATTCTCACCGATTTATTCAATAGAACTCTCACATTCATCAAATGTTCCCAAACAACAACACATCATGCATCCATGTTATCAAAGATCACAAATATGAACACAACATGATACTATACTCCAACACCAATAATGCATACATTCAAAGCAAATAGACATCACCACAACTACTCAACCATGGATTCCAATGATTATTCATGCTCACATTTCACCAAAGATCAACTACCCAACATGTGATCAAAACCAACTCAAACAATATAAAAATGTGAAAGCCAAGTGTGCGCCGGTGGAAAATGTAACATAAGTAGAATGACGAACAATTGCAAGGGTAACAACTAGTATAAATTCTACTATGTATAAATTCTAAGTTTGGGGCTACAAGTTGTTACCTCCCTCCTTGCACATCCAATGCTCTTCAAAGATCACCATTGCAACACTTGCTTCCCCTCTCCAAAGTTGGTTTTGCTTCCTTCTCCATTCTTCAAGATGTGATGTCCATAGTGTTCTTCATCCATACCTATAAAATAAACCAAGCTATCAAAACTACTAAAGCAATAAAAACATGAAAGCAATAAAACCTTGGGTTGCCTCCCAAGAAGCGCTATTTTTAACGTCCTATGCCGGACGGTCCTTCCTTGAGATGATTATCAAGTCACCCCCTTGTCATCCTTGTTCTTAAACTTCTTTCCCCATGCAACCTTCTTAAACCCATTGAAGCATCCACTAGTTACTCCATCCGACTCTTCAATCATGTCATAAGAGGTTGATGCCTCATTCACCCCCAAGCTTGTATAAGTAACTTTTCTTAATTTGGGGGAGTTTTTGAAGAAAACTCCCCCAAACTTGGCCTTCTTGCCCATCTTCAACTCATTCTCTTCCATTTGGGGGTCCTCTTTCACAAAATTGACCTTGAGATCTTCTTCCACCTTCTCCTTCATGGGCATTGGAAAATGATCTTCCTTAGAATACCCATACTCTCCATCCTCATCATTCCGGAGTTTGATAGTTCTATATATGTCAAACACAACTATCTCTTGGTTCATTCGGAGTTCCAACTCTCCATTCCTCATATCAATTTTGGCTCCTCCGGTTGCCAAAAATGGCCTTCCCAATATCAATGGAATGTTTTTGTCCTCCTCCATATCCAACACCACAAAGTCTACCGGAAAGATAAACTTGTCGATTTTGACCAATACATCCTCCGCTATACCCAAAGGGTACGTCATGGATCTATCCGCCAATATAAGGCGCATTGTGGTTGGTGTAAGCTTTCCCAAACCAAAAGATTTGCATATAGACAAAGGCATAAGATTAATGCTTGCTCCCAAATCACACAAGGCTCGAAATGTACCTCCATCCCCGATGACACATGGTAAGGTGAAAGATCCGGGGTCTCTAAGTTTTTGAGGTAACTTAGCTTGAATAATCGAGCTACACTCCTCGGTCAAATGCACCGTTTCATACTCCACTATCTTTGTTTTGTTAGACATGATCTCCTTCAAGAATTTGGAGTAGTGGAGCATTTGCTCAAGTGCTTCGGCAAAGGGAATGTTAATATGAATCTTCTTGAACATTTCCACGAACTTGGAAAAATTGTGGTCCAAACCCTTCTTCTTTAATCTTTGAGGGTATGGAAGAGGTATCTCATTTTTGCCTTTGTCTTGAGGAGGGATTGCCTCCTCACTCTTCTTCTCCCATTATTTCTCTTCTTGCTTCTCTTTCACTTGGCCATCTCTTTTGTCAACACCCTCGGGTGCCATTACCACTTCCTCCTCTAATGGCATCTTGGTCCCTTCGTAGCCTGTCCCACTTCTTAACCTTATGGTTTTACATTGCTCCTTGGGATTTAACTCCGTGTTAGAGGGGAATTGCCCCGGAACGTGTTGCTTTCTAATGATGTTGGCAAGTTGGCCTATTTGCTTTTCCATAGCTTTCATGTGGGTGGTCACATCCTTGATCATCTCACCATGCTCATCAAGTTTTTGCCATATCTTTGCCACATTATGCTTAGTCTCTCTCATGAAATTTTTAGTTTCTCCCATGAATGCACCAAACATCTCTTCCAAGGATGGCTTTGGTGAGGGGTCAATGATCATCTCATCCCTCACATTGAAGTTTGGTGGTGGTTGAATGGCATTCCTTGGGTTGGCATAGGAAAAGTTCTCATGTTGCCTCAAATTCGGATGATATTGGTTTGGATTGGAAGGACTCTCACGGGCTTGCCTATCGTTCCAACCCCTCTCTCTAAATTGTCTATCCCTTTGATTGTTCATGTAGTGGACTTCTTCATATTGCTCGTCACGTGGCCCCACTAAAGCTTTAGCCGTCATAAGAGATATCAATTTATCCACCTTGTCGGATAGTTTAGCATTCTCATCCAAATCTTGGGTTGAGGCAATCTTTCGGTTTTGTCTTCTCTCGGATGACCATTGGTTTCCATTCTTAGCCATCTCCTCCAAGAGCACATAACCCTCATCCGTTGTCTTTCCCAATAAAGACCCTCCACCGGCCGAAGCATCTACCATCCCTCTCGTACGGTGGTCCATCCCGTTGTAAAAGTAGCATATTAATTGGTCTCTTGAAAAACCATGTTGAGGGCAACTTCTAACGAGGTCTTTGAAACGCTCCCATGCCTCGGCCAATGATTCATCATCGTCTTGCATAAATGAAGAAATCTCCCCTCGTATCTTGATGGTCTTGCTTGGAGGGAAGTGCTTCATTAGGAATGCATCAACAAGGTCGGCCCAATTTTCAGTCGTCCTTAGATCAAGAGACATGTACCATTGTTTTGCACGATCACAGAGGGAGAATGGGAACAATTGGAGACGAATGTAGTCTTGAGGAACACGGTTGATCTTAACCGTTCCACTTATCTCTAGGAATTGAGATAAATGGAGGTTAGGATCCTCCTTCGACAAACCTCCGAATTGGTTGTTTTGAACCATCATGATCAATGCCGGTTTGAGCTCAAAGTTATGAGCGTCTACGGGTTCCCTACCCGCTCCTCCGTACGGCCTTGGAATGGGACAAAAGTGATCCCTCAAAACTCTTTGAGGTCCATGTTCCTCATTCACTCTTGGTACCCCCTCTTCTTCCTCTACATTAGGCCCTTGATTCTCAATTTCTTCCTTAACTTCTTCCACAACTGGATTCTCTCTTCTATTCATGGCTTTCAAATTAATTCTTCTTCTTTCGGTGTTTTGTCTTCGACAACGAGCTTCGATTTCCGGGTCTAGAGGTAGCAAAACTTGTTGAGATCTCCTAGCTCGGGTGATCATAGGCCATGTCTAGACAAAAGTTCAAGAGAAAGTGAGAATTGCAAGTGGAATCAAAGTAAAACACACAAATATTTTTGGATTTTTGAGAAATAATGAAATTAAGCAAGTAAAATGTCTAAACTAAAACTCTGTTAACCTACACTCCAGAGCTATAAAACCTCCCCGGCAACGGCGCCATAAACTTGATTCACGTATTCTACAACACTAGAATAAACGACCGCAAGTATACGGTGTCTATCGTAGCGAAGTAAGTACGAGGTCGATCCCACGAGAAGGTATAGCGTAAAAGTGTATTTTGTTAACGGAATTCTATTTAGACGCGATCGATTAAGGTGAATGTGGTGAATTACCCTAAGATTGCCTACCAAATTGTCACAAATAAGAAATAAAGAGTAATGTAGAATCGATCAACTAACATGCAAATCAAGAAAACGAAAGTAAAACGAATGAAAACTCAAATATGAGAGGGTGGGTTCCAAGGCATTTGCAACACTTAGATATCAGTTTATGAATTGTACTCGTTCAAATGGTCATTAAGGTTGTCTTCATATAGGGTTGATCACAAAAGAAGAATTAATCAATCTCTCGATCTAACTAATCCAAAGGAGCACAGTGCACGGTCGTGGCCTTGTTTTGGTTTGGAAATTGGCTCGGCCGAGCCATGAGCTCGGCCGTGCTCTTGCTCGACTTCATCCTTTCTCGTTTCGTGCATATCTTTCACCTCGGGTGTCCGATTGACTCGATTAATTTGGCTATTCCACTCCGTTTTTCAAGACGAATCCAACCGTGCACTCCTCTTCTTGATCCAGTGAAGTATGGTTGGTGTTTTGCTCCAAATTCCATCGTATTTCCTACAAAATCGACAAAACACAACCTTTCTCTCATTTTGGCTCAAATCATCATAATCAATGTATAAATCAATGAAATCCACATCAAAATATGCTTCACATGTGCCTCCAAAACGTGTAAATTCCACCCGAATCAAACAACTTCCTGCGGCCATATATTCTGCTTCAGTTGTAGAAGTTGCCACACTTGTTTGTTTCTTAGAAAACCATGAAATGAGCTTAGAACCTAAGAATTGACATGAACCAGAAGTTGATTTTCTATCTATCCTGCAACCACCAAATTCAGAATCTGAATAACCACTTAAGGATAAATCATCATCTGCAGAATACCACAAACCTCGATTAATGGTACCCTTTAGATATTTCAATATCCTTTTAGTAGTCTCCACATGACTTTCTTTGGGATTGGCCTGAAATCTAGCACATACACCTACTGCAAATGCAATATCTGGATCCATTCTGTATATTAGCAGTCAAATAGAGTAAAGAACCAATTAAAGCTCGATAATAGGATTGGTCAGCACACTTACCTCGATCATCTGGATCCATTCTGTATATTGGCAGCATTGGTACTCCAACTGTTTTACAGGTCTTGATACCAAATTTATCTAACAAATTTCTTGTATATTTTGCTTGATTGATAAAGATTCCTTCAGATGATTGCTTACTTGAAGTCCAAGAAAGTATGTCATTTCACCCATCATTGACATTTCAAACTTACTTTGCATGAGCTTTGAAAAGATTTCACTCATGCTTTTGTTAGGAGATCCAAATATGATATCATCAACATAAAAGTAAAATGTCTGTACCTTCTTGTCTTCTGAACAAAGTACGATCTACTTTGCCCTTAGTAAAACCATTTTCAAGTAAGAATAGTGATAGAGTGTCATACCAGGCTCTTGGGGCTTGCTTCAGACCATATAGTGTTTTCTTCAACCTGTATACTTGGTTACCATTTACCTCAAAACCAGGAGGTTGTTCTACATAAACTTCTTCAGCAAGTATACCATTTAAAAATGCACTTTTGACATCCATTTGATACACAGTGAATTTCATATAAGCAGCATAAGCAAGGAACAATCTTATAGCTTCTAGTCTAGCAACAGGAGAAAATGTTTCATCATAATCAATACCCTCAGCTTGGGAGTAGCCCTGTGCAACTAATCTAGCTTTGTTTCTAACCACAGGATCATTCTCATCCTTTTTATTTTTAAAAATCCACTTAGTACCTGATTTGTCGTGGGATTGCTCGAATTATGGGTGAATTGTGCTCTAAATATCAAGAAATGCGTGCAAAAATCGTGTAATCGTGAGTTAATTGTTCGATATTTTGATACACGGATGTTCTTGTCCAATTTTTAGGTAAGATGAGAAGTTTCGGAGAAAACCACGAGAAATCCAGCCGTTGGATCAATCCAATGAGTAAACCACAGGAAAGGCATCAAGAAGAGGGTCGAAATGAGATGAGAATCGAGTCGATCGGGCACCCGGATCGAAATTTATTAGCAAAACGAGGATCAAGCTGGAGAGGTGCACGACCGAGCCCTCGTCTCGGAGAAGAGGAGCTCGAGACCGAGACTTTTTGGCATTAAGAAGGAAAAAGGGTGCACGGCCAAGCCCTCGTCTCGGAGAAGTGGAGCTCGAGACCGAGAACTTTTGGGCATTGAGCAGCACGGCCGAGACATGAGCTCGGCCGAGTTCGATGATGAAGGGAAGTACACAGGGCACGGCCGAGACACAAGCACGGCCGTGCTCCTGAAGAGAAAACTCGCGTGAACGCTTTTATGCAGGGGCAGCTCGGCCGAGCCTCGTGCACGGCCGTGCTCCACCTGAAAACTTTACCTTCTCTCTCTTTTGACCTAGGGACACGTGCCAAGCTTTTTGGGAAGGGTATTTAAGCTCCCATTTTCGTTTTTGCAAAGGAGGAAGCCATTGGAGGCCACACAAGCTCCCTACACATCCAAATTTCATCATCTTGCTCCATTTTAGCTCGTTTTTCTTAATCTAGCCATAGGATTGAGTGAATTTTCTTAGTTTAATTGTTATTGTGGGTTGTAATTTCAATTTCAAGGAAGGATTGAAGACTCCATTGAAGCACTTTAAGGTTTTTGTCTACAATTTTATTCAAAGAGGTGAGACCTTTACTTTTATTGAAGATTCTTGTGTTATTTATTATGGGTATGTTGAATTTCTCATTTGCTTTCCTTAATTTCATTAAATTAGCCATGGGCTAAGCAAATTGGTGTTTGGGTGTTATAGAATTGTGAGGGAATTAATGTTTTAGTTTGAATTTAATTGTGGAATTCATTGGTAGGGTTATTGGTTAGGTTTATGGACTTTGTTAGATTATTTGCAAGAACTCAATTATTAGGTTGTATTAGAAACTCAATTAATGCAACGAGAGTTGGTTAATCGGGGTAGATAGTATAATCGAGGGTTGGAAATCGAGTGAATAAGTAAATATTGGGTTATCGCAACGAGAGTTGGGTAATTTACATTAGAACCCCATTTATCTACATTAATTGCTTGAATTAACAATTGAGTGGTTAGTGAGAAGGCCATAGGAGTTTGGTTATGAGTATTCAAGTGGAAAAGCATAATTAGGGATTAGTTAGTATAACGTAGGTAGAGTCGAACCCCCTAGTTATGTGATTACCCGGGTAAGAAAATCTCTATTCATCCTCTCGATCATAGGTTCCTCACATGATATATGCTTAGTGATTGCTTCTACCAAATTCCATCCATTGAATTACACATAGACTTCAACTATTAACATCGATTCCAAACAAGGACAAACACCCGAACACTACCCCTCCTCACTTGATTTCTATCGTATTCTTCTTAGATATTTGCTTATCATTAGTAGTTATCTGTGAGTTTCATTTACATTTCCTTGCACAAAACATGAATTTTCATTATATTCAAAGAACAACATACACACTAAGGCTACTTGATCAATATAGTCCCACGGATCGATAATTTAACCGGGCCTTGCTTTTATTACACGCGAACCTCTTATACTTGAGGGGAACGTGTTGGTAAAAACACGTGTCAAGTTTTTGGCGCCGCTGTCGGGGACTAGTTTTGTTTTTAAGTAACTTAGTGTTTGTTGGTCTTGAGTACTAGTAATTTTATTTTTCTTGTTAGTAAGTTCTTTGTTTGTCTTGTCTTTGGAAATTGATACTTGGTTGATTCTATAGGTGCATGAACACAAGAGGAAGTGGGATCGATCCAATTCCTATTGATTTGGAAATTGAAGCTACCGCTAGAAGAAGAAATCGAGATCGGAATCAAAGACTTGAACAAGAAAGAGCAATGGCGGAAAACAACAATCAAAACATCAATCCACCCCCGGTCGACAACCGAATCATTGGAGCGGGGAATGAGGGTGGAGTTGATCGTGAGGAAGAAAAAACAATTCGGGATTACTTTGAACCCTAGGTTCAAAGGTACTATGATGGGATCGAGCGCCCTCCGATTGCGCCCAACAACTTCGAAATTAGCCCGAGTCTAATTCTAATGCTAGAGAAGAGGCAATTTGGAGGGGAGCCACTTGAAGATCCCAATCAACACTTGTCCCGATTCTTGGAGTATGCAGATACGGTGAAGATCAATGGGGTACATGAGAATACTTTGAAGATGAGGCTCTTTTCTTTCACCTTGAAAGATAAAGCCAAGGAATGGCTTACCTCAATGATCAACAACCGAGTGACCACATGGGACGAGCTTAGCAAGAGGTTCCTATTGAAGTTCTTTCCTCCATCCAAGACTCTTCAATGCAAGACCGAGATTACCCAATTTCTTCAAAGGGAGAATGAAAGCATCTATAGTGCATGGGAGAGATTCCAAAGTCTTTTGAGGAGGTGTCCTCAACATGGGTTTGCGGAGGAGCAAACGATTAGCTTTTTCTATAATGGATTTGGGCTCTCTTCAAGGCAATACATTTATGCATCCGCGGGTGGGCAATTGTTTGCAAAGAGTGCAAGAGTAGCAAAGGAAATCATTGAAGCAATTGCTACAAACACCTACGATTGGCCTATTGATGGAAATAGACCCAATAGAGTTGCTCAAATTGGGAATAAATCCACATCATTGGGTGATACAATCAAGATGCTCTTGGACAAGGTTGAGTTAATGGAGAACAATCAAATGAGAGAAAATTTTGGTGGGGGAATGGAAATGCCTAACATGTTGAACCAAGTTGAAGATGCTAACTACATGGGGAGGCCTCAATATCCTCAAGGGAATTTTCAAGGTAATTTTCACCAACCACCTTTCCCAAACCAAGCTCCCAATCAAAACCGTTTGCAACAAAATGCCCAAGCCCAATTCCAAGGAAATCCTCCTTACAACCCAAATGCTCGGAAACATGAAAACTTCTCTAATGGAAATCCTAAAGCCGCTCTCACACTCCCTCCGGGATTTGATCCGGGTGCTCGTGCACCAAACAATGAGGGGAGACCACATTTGGAAGACTTGTTGACCACTTTCATAGCTCAAAATAATCAAACGACGGCTCAACAAAACCAAAAGATAGAAAGGTTGGATGAACAAATGCTCTCAATGGCCAAGCAAATGAAGAACATAGAGTTTCACATGAGCCAAATTGCTTCTTCAAGCGGTGGAAACCAAAATGGCAAGTTTCCTTCCACTACGGAAACAAATCCTAAAGAGCATTGCAAGAAAGTTGAGCTAAGGAGTGGGAAGAGTTATGAGGGCCCAAGTAAGCCAATTGAGGAAGGAAAGAAGGTTGATGAAGAGGAGGAAAATGGAGAAGACTTTGTGATTGTGGAAGGGGAAGTTGGGATTGAAGAAACAAAGGAAAATGAAGAGTTGAAGAAAGAAGAGAGGATTCCTAAGTGGAAGAAAGCCAAAGAAGCAAGGTTGCAAGAAGAGAAGATAGAGTGTGATGCTTGGGGAATCCCAAAGACACTTGATCCACCACCTTTCCCTCAACGTTTCATGAAGAAGAAACTTGATGAGAAGTTCTCAAAGTTCTTAGAGGTATTCAAGAAGGTGACTATTAATGTCCCCTTGATGGAAGCTCTTGAAGAAATGCCCACTTATGCAAAATTTCTAAAGGACTTGATCACAAAAAGAAGGAAGGCGGGGGATAGTGAAGTGGCGAATCTCACCTTGGGATGTAGTGCAATACTACCAAAGAATCTCCCTCCAAAGATCAAGGACCCGGGAAGCATAACTCTTTTGTGTGAGTTAGATAACAATGAGAAAAGTAGAGCATTGTGTGATGTGGGGGCAAGTATCAACCTCATGCCCCTATCCATCTTCAACCGATTGAAAGATGGGGAGATGAAACCCACTTCCATGACCCTCCAACTTGCGGATCGATCTATCACATATCCGGAGGGGATTGTTGAGGATGTGTTGATCAAGATTGGGGATTTTGTTTTTCCCGCGGACTTCGTGGTGATGGATATAGAAGAGGATGAGAGTGTGCCCTTGATTCTAGGGAGGCCTTTTCTAGACACGGCTAGAGCGGTGGTGAACACTTACACGGGAGAAGTGACATTGGAGCTTGGCAAGGAAAAGCTTGTTGTGAAATCATATGAAGCCATGAAACATCCATCCGAGGAGTTTGAATGCAAATCAATTGATGTTGTGGAACTTTGTGTCCAAGAGACACTTGAAAAATCTCTTGACCCTTTCTCTCCTAATATTTTTTATACTCCTATTCTTGATATTATGAATGATGAATTTTCACTTGATTGTGTTGATGATAGGAAATCTTATGAGAAGAAGGATGCCAATGAAGTTTGGGGAAGAAAGAAGTTCCCAACACCACCTCTAAGGGAACCCGTGGAAGGAGTGGAGAAATCGGAAGGAAAGAAAGAAGGCTTGAAACCTCTACCGGATCATCTCAAATATGCCTTTCTTGAAGATGATGGAAAGTGTCCGGTAATCGTTTCTTCCCTCTTAAATGATAGTGAATTGCATGATCTTCTTGTTGTCATTAAGAAGCATAAGTCGGCTTTAGGGTGGTCTATTGAAGATTTAAAAGGCATAAACCCCTCGATTTGCATGCATAAAATTCGTTTAGAAAAAGATAAGAAGCCCATTGTGCAAAATCAAAGGAGAGTGAATCCTATCATACAAGTGGTAATTAGGAAAGAGGTGATTAAGTTTCTTGATTCGGGAATGATTTTCCCCATTTCGGATAGTCCATGGGTCTCACCATTACATGTAGTGTCTAAGAAGGGTGGAATGGCGGTCATACATGGGGATAATAATGAATTGATTGCTACTAGGGTTGCCACGGGATGGCGTGTGTGTGTTGATTACCGTGAACTTAACAAGGCCACATGCAAGGACCATTTTCCATTGCCTTTTCTTGATCAAATGCTAGATAGATTGAGTGGATTTGCATTTTATTGTTTCTTGGACGGATACTCCGGGTATAATCAAATCATGATTGCCCCGGAGGATCAAGAAAAGACAACATTTACTTGTTCATATGGTACTTTTGCATGGAGAAGGATGCCATTTGGGCTTTGTAATGCCCCGGCTACCTTCCAAAGATGTATGATGGCAATTTTTCATGGGCTTATTGAGAATATTATGGAAGTGTTTATGGACGACTTTTACGTTTTCGGAGAGTCGTTCACTTCTTGCTTACATAATCTTGAGCTTATTTTACAGAGGTGTGAAGATACTAATCTCGTTTTAAATTGGGAGAAGTGTCATTTTATGGTAAGAGATGGGATTGTTGTTGGGATATAAATTCACCCTAAGCCCCACTTGATGTTAGAATAGTTTTGATGGCCAAAACACTTAGAGTTTATAAATGTAATAGGATCAGCTGACTTGTATAGAATAGCTTAGACTAGTCTTGTGTGATCAACTGTATTGATATCAGCTGATCAGCACAGTCCTGGCTTACATGCCTATCCTCAAGATGAGAAGAGTAGAAGACATGAAGACTAGAAGATCCTTGAAGACCAGACAAGATAAGGTGCTTGTATACCTACTTATCTGATGGAGTCCAAGATTGAAGATGGCCTAAAGCAGCACAAAGAATTGCCAGATCAGAAGAGTGTTACTCGACTGATATCAGAAGACAGAAGACCTAAGGCCAGAAGAGTAGTCAGAAGACTAGAAGTACAGATCAGAAGACTATGTGCTCTTCCAGGACTCGGCTGATTCCTAAGTCATCTTGCAATTCAAACGAAGACCTACCTTATTTAGAAGATTGACATGATCCCAGGATTGAAGCAATCAAGCGGCTGGAATCAAGGAATCAAGCCATTATGGAAAGATTGCCTCAACGGCTAGTCAACTCCAACGGCTAGTTGCAAGCAATCACCACTATAAATACAAGAGGATGAGAAATCACAAACAAGGAAGTCACAAGAGAGAATTCAACAAGCCAAGCAAGCAATCAAAGCTAAAGCCATACTGTTCTAAGAATTCTCAGAAAGAGCCAGAAACCATTAGAATATCTATAGCTCCTAAGTGATTTCTATCCAACCCATAAGAACCTGAAACCTGTTCATATTGTATATTCATTGTTTTAGGCATAGTGGTTAAGCAAATTATAAGCTTGAACCATTAGTTAGATACACTTCAAAAACCCCAAACCCTCACCGAAAGGTTAAAGTTTTTGAACCCCTTAAAAGTGCAAGTGCTTACAATCACTTGTGGAGACCGTAGCTGTTAGGACGACTCGGATCTCAAAGTCCTATCCTTGGGACTATAAAGGTCAAGACCCTTGTAATTTGTGGTAAATTAAAGGGATTAAACATCACGTGTGGACGTGAGAGTGGACGTAGGAACGTATATCCGAACCACTATAAATCTGGTGTCATTTACCTTCTGCACTTTACATTTCTGCCTTTACATATATTTTTATATAGTGCATACTGTGCTTTCAACATTCTTCAAAAAGAGGCCACAACTTTCAAACCAACATCAGCTGAGTACTTTCATTAAGTAAAACAAGTTAACACTTTCTTAAGAAACTATAAGAACGAGTCTAATCAAGGCCTACCATAATTCCGCATATAATCTCTTCATTCAGATCACTATAGTCATCTGGACCAGCAGACCTGTAGTCCAGTTGACATAGCAATCACAAGAGGTTCCCAACTCTCTTGAAAAAGTTTTAAAGTCTATTCACCCCTCCCCTCTAGACTTTAATCCCATTCACTACTCGTTCAGGGACCAACAAGTGGTATCAGAGCAGTGGTTCTAACGGACTACTGTCTCTAGATTATCAGAAGACTTGAGGGAGTCTTTCTGTAGTCCTCTTGAACAGATCTATTCTTTTGAAAAACTTGTTTTTGAAAACTCATACAGCATGAGTGCTAATATGCGAAAGTTGCCTAAGTTTTCAGTTGAGGATTATGATTACTGGAAGATCAGGATGAGGAAGAATCTCACATCAGTCCACTACAAGATGTGGTCAGTAATCACTGAAGGCCCAATCACCATCATGACAGTCAACACTGCAAATGGTGATCCAGAAGTTCCAGTTGGAGAACTCGCCCCCAAGCCCATGAAGGACCTCACACCAGAAGAGATGAAGCAATCAAATCTTGACAGCATTGCTCAAGATTACATAATGCAAACTCTTCCAAATGAGTACATTGCAAAGGTAATCCACTGTGACTCAGCCAAAGAGATGTGGGAGACATTGGCACTTCTCTGTGAAGGAACTGAGCTGATCAAGGAATCCAAGTTGTCTACAGCAGTCAAGAAGTTCGAACACTTCAAGATGCAACCAGAAGAATCAATTGATCAGCTAGACAATAGATTTACCAAGATCATCAATGAGATAGAATCTCTGGGCAAGAAATATACTAATAGAGAGAAAAATCTAAAGATTCTAGACTCTCTAACCAAGAAATGGAGACTCAAGAAGACCATCATCAAAGATACTCAAGATATCAAGAAGTGGTCTGCTCAAACTCTATTTCAGAACCTAAAAGCTCATGAATATGATCTGGAAAGAGAAGAAAACTCAGGAAGTGATGAGCCAAATGCAACCCCATCTACCTCTAAGACTGTAGCCTTCAAAGCAGCCAATACAAAAGCTGCAAGTACCTCATCTGGCAAGACCTCTCTGAAAACAGAAGACTGTGAAGGATCAGACATGAGTTTGAAAGAGCAAATGGCTCTTATGATCAAGAGATTCGAAAGGATGAACACTCTCAATAGCAAATATAGAAAATTCTATAGAAACTACAAAGATAGAAGAGCAAGTTCACCCTCCAGAGGTTCTAGAGAAAGAACACCAGAAAGACATCCTAGAAAGGATGTGGAGTCATCTGACAGCCGAGGATCTAGAAGAAGTGATGCCACTCCTCCAAGGAAAGGCAACTCAAATCAGAAATCTGGATCATGCTTTAATTGTCGCAAACCAGGACACTATGTCTATGAATGTCCTGAACTGAATTTAGATGACAAAGAAGAAAGAAGGCCAAGAAGAGACAGAAGAAATTCAGACAAGCAAGCAATGGTGACTGAAGAATCTGAATATCAAAGTGATGAACTCCCTACATCACCAGACTGCCAAATCTTCTCAGATGATTCAGACGACCTAGCTATGATGGCCATAGGTGAAAATGAGGTAAATTCCTATACTACTACTTTCCATTCACCTATTTTTTCACAATCAGATGAGATAAACTCATCTGAAGGCGAATCAGAAGACACCTATTATCAATCTTTAAGAAAGGTAAAAGGTGATCTGGATATTGCCACTAGAGCTTTTATAGAAGTGGAAGAGGAGAACAAGGATCTAAGGAAAGAAATTGCTAAGTTGAAAAAGACTAAGTTTGATAACACCCCTGAGTTGGTCACAATGAATGAAAGATTGACCAGAGAAGTGGAACTTCTTAAGGAAGAAAATACCACAATAACTCAGTTGTATGAGGGGATGTTAGAAACCCAAGCTTTAGAAACTAAGGAATTTCGTTCACTACAATCCAAGTTCGATGACCTCTTCCAAGCACACAAGCTCTTAGAAAAGGAGAAGGAATGCCTAAATCAAAAGATATCAGAGTTCAATAAAGCTTCCACGACTATTGAAAGTATCTCTGAGTATTATAGATCAAATGGCAGTAAGATGGGTTTTGGTTATGAACTTAATCCATCTACATCCTCTCCAGCTGGGGGTAGTACACCTAACAAGTGCACTACTCAGTCACATGAAAAGGGTGAGTGTTCTAAACACAATGAACCAAATATGAACCAAAAGGCATCTGTACCAGCTAAGGCTAACTATCTCAACACCAAAAATGGTAAAAGACAAGTTAACTCCAAGCCTGTACAGAGGAACAACAAACAGCCTAGACCATCTCGTCTGAGACAGTCTCAGCTGTATGCTGCTCCAGCCAAGAAGAAGAAATCTTCTTCAAACAAATCTGTTCTCTTTGCACCCCCTATCTCCTATGATATTGTGAGAACAGAAGAGTATGGTCCATATAATCGTGTGCATCGTCCAGCTAATGCACCCAGACCGAATGTAACTAGTCAAAAGATCATGTATGTACACTCCTATAAAGGGAAACCATTTGACTACTACTTAGCTGACACAAACAACAAATCAGACCAGTCCAAGGTGTTAACTGGTAAGATTTGGTTCTGTGATGCCCGAGGGAAACAACTCAAGTGTTCAAGGTTGTTCAAACGACCAATGTATATGTGGGTTCCCAAGGGTAGTACTAACACCCAAGGACCCAAGACAAAATGGGTACCTAAGACTTAACCTTTCTTGTAGGAAAGGAGGGACCTATACAGAAGAGGAGGTCTAGCAGGAGAAACTTGGTACATACATAGTGGATGCTCAACTCACATGACAGGAACCAAAGCCCTGCTGACCAACTACATAGAGAAGAAAGGTCCAAAAGTCTTCTTTGGTGATAACGCGCATGGTAACACAAAAGGATATGGCACCCTTAAAAATGGTGACATTGAGGTACATGATGTATCATATGTAGAAGGTCTTAAGTTTAACTTATTATCTGTTTCTCATTTTTGTGACACTGGTTACTCAGTTAAATTCTCTAAAGATGAGTGTCTCATAAGTGATAAAAGAACAAAACAAAACTTTCTAACAGGATCTAGAAAGGGGAGTATGTATCTTGCAAACTGGAACAGCTGTCCTAAGGATACATGTCTGCTTGTGAAGAGCCCTAAAGATGTCAGCTGGCTATGGCACAAACGCCTTAGTCATCTGAACTTTAAGACTATGAACAAGCTAGCAAGGGAATCCTTAGTTGATGGTCTGCCTAATGAACTCTACTGTAAAGATCAGGTATGTGATGCATGTCAACAAGGAAAGCAAACAAAGGTCTCCTTCAAGACCAAGAAGACAACATCAACCAGCAGAGTTCTTGAATTGCTTCACATGGATCTCTTTGGACCAATCACACCAACCACTTTAACAGGAAGAAAGTACACTCTTATTGTTGTAGATGACTACTCCAAGTTTACTTGGGTTATCTTCTTATACAAGAAGAGTGAGACTCAGCAGAAACTTCCTGAACTATTGAAGAGGATCCAAGTAGAGAAAGGAGAACCAATTGTGAAAATTAGAAGTGACAAAGGCACTGAATTTATCAACTCTTATATTATTGCCTATTGTACTTCTAATGGTATTCAGCATGAGACAAGTGCAGCAAGAACACCACAGCAGAATGGTGTAGCTGAAAGAAGGGTCAGAACACTCAAAGAAGCTGCAAGAACACTCCTTGCTGAATTCTCCACTCCTAAGAAGCTATGGGCAGAAGCCATCAACATAGCTTGTCACACTCAAAACAGGTCAGGTATTCATAAAATCCATGAGAAAACCCCATATGAACTGTGGAAAGGAAGAAAACCTAGAGTATCTTACTTTCATATATTTGGTTGTAAGTGTTTCATCCACAACAATGGGAAGAGCAAGTTGAATGCCTTTGATGCCAAAGCAGATGAGGGGATATTCTTAGGATACTCCTCTACTAGCAAAGCATTTAGAGTACTCAACAAACGAACCCTTCTTGTGGAAGAAACACCTCATGTTGTTTTTGATGAGTCTTGTGAAAAGAGTACAGTAGAAACAGACTCAGCTGAAGATCAGATGAGACATCTAGTGATCAAGTCCAGACCAGATGAGTTCATTGAAGTCAATGAACCTTTTCTTGAAGAACCAGAGGAAGATAAGCCTCATAGACCTGTCACTAGATCTCAAACTCAAGCAGTGCAAGCTGACCAGAATCAAGATGCACCAATCCCAAATGCAAGGGGGAATGATCTCTTTGACACACAAGATACAGATGATGATCGACCAAATCAAGTCAACCCCCTTGATGGCACTAGAACAGATGAGAATCCAAGCTCATCTAATGCAGATACTCCTGTGAGGCATACATGGAGGAATAATCATCCATCAAACCTCATCTTAGGAGGAGCAGACTCAGGTGTCAAGACAAGAAGACAACTGAATCAGAACTCCCAATCATCTATGTTCTGCTGGTGTGCCTTCATGTCCAATATTGAACCAGCTGACATAGAAGAAGCAATGACAGATAGCAATTGGATCACTGCTATGCAAGAAGAACTAAACCAATTCGAAAGAAATGAAGTCTGGGAATTGGTAGATCGTCCTGAAAACCACAATGTAGTAGGAACAAAGTGGGTATTCAAGAATAAGAAGGATGAAAATGATGTGATAACTAGAAATAAAGCAAGGCTAGTTGAAAAAGGATATTCACAATCTGAAGGGATTGACTATGATGAAACCTTTGCTCCAGTAGCCAGACTAGAAGCCATTCGACTGTTTCTAGCTTATGCATCATATATGGGCTTCAAAGTGTACCAAATGGATGTCAAGAGTGCTTTTCTAAATGGTATTCTGGTAGAAGAAGTATATGTAGAGCAGCCTCCAGGATTTGAAAAAGGTGATCAAGTATATCGACTGAAGAAGGCTCTCTATGGTCTAAAACAAGCCCCTAGAGCTTGGTATGACACATTGTCACAATTCCTACTTGACAACGGATATACAAAAGGCAAAGTTGATAGAACTCTTTTCAGAATACAAGAAGGAGAAGACATTCTAATGATGAAAATATATGTAGATGATATTATATTTGGATCACCCAATCAAGAGATGTGCAAAAAGTTCTCTGAACTTATGCAAGGAAAGTTTGAAATGAGCATGATGGGTGAGATGAATTACTTCCTAGGACTACAAGTCAAGCAGAGTCCAGAAGGGATCTTCATCAACCAGTCCAAGTATACCAAAAGCCTATTAGAAAGATTCAAAGCTCTACAAAGCAAGACTGCAAGGATTCCAATGATGACATCTTTCAAAATGGAACCAGATGAGTCTGGAAAGGCAGTTGATCAAGCTGAATATAGAGCACTGATTGGATCTCTACTATACCTTACAGCCAACAGACCTGACATAACATTTGCTGTAGGAGTATGTGTTAGGTTTCAAGCAAACCCAAAGCAGAGTCATCTAGAAGCAGCAAGGAAGATTCTCAAGTACCTAAAAGGATCAGTCAACTTAGGACTATGGTACCCTGCTGATGACAATCTAGAATTGAGTGGCTATTCTGACTCAGACTATGGAGGATGTAGAATTGATAGGAAATCCACATCTGGAACCTGCCAATTCCTAGGCAACAAGTTGATATCATGGTTCTCTAAGAAGCAAACCTCAGTTGCAACCTCCACCACTGAAGCAGAATATATGGCAGCTGGAAGTTGTTGTAGTCAGCTGCTCTGGCTAGTTCAACAACTCAAGGATTACAATGTAGAGGCAAGAGAAGTCCCTATCTATTGTGATAGCAGCAGTGCCATTGCCATCACTCAAAATCCAGTCCTCCACACAAGGTGCAAGCATGTCGACATTCGACACCACTTCATAAGAGACCACCTTGAAAAGAAGGACATCAAGATGGAGAAAATTCACACTGATATCCAAAGAGCAGACATCTTGACTAAGCCCCTAGCTGAAGAACGATTCAAGACCCTATGCTACAGCTTAGGACTCCTGGATCCAAGCACATGAAGAGCAAAGATCAGCTGAAGACCTCAGCTGATACAATTGCAGCAGCCTAGGAGGATCAGATGAGGTGAACAGACACCCTCATCTTCAGGTAAGTTCTTTCCCAATGAAGACAAATAAAGCTGAGGGAAAACATAGAGTTATCTAATCAAGGGGGAATCAATGATACCTTAAGAATCCTTGATGAAATACTCTAAAATCTGCACTGCATATTACATATATATATATCCAGCAGACTTGAACAAAGTTATTTGACATCTTTACTCTAAGCAATGTATATCTATGTATATTAATAAACTATTCTTCATAAAATACTTTATTTATATACATACATACAGTATACTATTGAGTTATACTTGGTTGGATTAATACACCATCCTCACCGACTCAACAGTATGCATGCACTGTACGGATTCCAAATAACTCTTACTCAAAATTTATAATTTCTGCATTCCATAAGATAAAGTCTGAATATCTTTAAATGTGAACCCTTAGATCAAGAATCTCATTGTTGATCTTAAGAAGTAACTTTTCAGAAATTCAGACCTATCAACTCTATAGTTTTGTCATCTTTCACTCCACTACCTCATTTCTACCCCTATAAAAGGAGGAAGTTATGAGAACACCTAAGAACACAAATCACTAACTATTATCTTTGTTTCAGGTATGGAGATATTCGAAAGAAGAGATGGATTGGAGATCATCCTTCAACCAAGATCTTGGGTGAAGGAGATGAAGATTTGTCCAGAAGATGAAGATGATGCAGATCAGCATACTTGGCTTACTCAACATGAGTATGCCTATGAAAACTAGACGAAGGAGAGATGTCCTTGTTCAAAACTAGAGAAAGGAGAGATGCAGAGGACAAAGTAGCAAGCAAGCAGAGCTTCTTCTCCAGGGGGAAGTTCTACATGGAGAGCTTGTTATCAAAGGCTACTGTGTCTAAACAAATCAAGAAGACCAAGTCCATGGCTCTCTCTTCATACTACATTGAAGCCTCTTCCAATCTTCCTTCTCTTTCCAGAGAAGCGAAGAAATTCAAAAAGGACACTTTAGATGCTACAACCCATCTGATGATGAGGAACATCAGATGGTGAGGGCAACTTGAACCAGTGGGATAGCATCCAGGCTGATCATCAAATTGATTTGATGGTCCTACATGGTTCAGAGGTAGAGCTGGAAGATCCATCAAACCAGGTTGATTCACCACTCACAATAAAGCTGGAAGATCCATCATCCAGGTTGGATCATCACAGCAGCACTGAAGGATCCATCAAACCAGGTTGGACCTTCAAACACAGAAGATCTACCCAACAAACCTCAATCCTCTACTCAGCTGATCAGAAGACCAACTCAGCTGACCAGAAGACTTTCAAGGAAAATCAGCAGACTTTTTGAAGAAATCAGAAGACCTCACTCTGCTGATCAGATCACTTCAATTTAGAGTATAATGACTAGCTTTGATCATGTAATTCATTCTAGATTTATTCCTGAATGTAATTAAAGAAATTAGCCTATATAAGGAATGCAATTCACTGATAGAAAACGGCCTTGATGATCAATTCTTGCCACAAAATTAGTCACAACGGCTATTTTTGGTAATGATGTCATTATACTCAATTACCAAATTGCCAGCAAATCAACTATTGCCACATAGCAAATTCAGCCGGCAAATTTAAGGAATGGCCCGAAATCAAAGAAGGAAATCTTGGGCTCTACTCCACAATTAAACCCAAATCTGACTGTTAGATCAAGAATTGTTGGAATATATATACAACCCTTACACCATTCCAAAAACCCTTTCGCTCACAAATCTCAATTGTTTACTATACTCTCTCGTTCTGCAAGTTTCTTTTGCTCACTCGAAACCTAACTCTCAAACTCATAATGGGAATCATTGAGATTTTTGATGAGAAGACCAAGATCACAGGCACTTTGGACGCTGCAAAGTGGTCCAAGGAAGGGAAGATTTTTACGGAGAACACTCTGTTTTTCAAAGGCAAGCACACAGCTGAGAACAAGGAAATATTACTTCGATGCCTCAACCTTAATCTCAGAGAATTTCTACAAGCAGCACCTGCCAATGTTTATGAACAAGACGTGTTGGCTTTCTATGCAAACGCTGTGATGAAGGGATCATATGTTGAAGGTGTCATGGGTGGACACAAGGTCAAGGTCACAAGGGGGAAGATCAATATCTCCAACTATATTATGGGAAAAGAGAAAGAGTATATGGAGATGTTCACTGATGGGAGAATCAAGGCTATTGATGCCTCCGGACTCAAGAAATCCCAACTAGAACCTAAATTTCAAACCCTGATGGACATTGCAGGCAAGATGTTGCTTGGTAACACTTTCAGCCATGATGCTGTTACCACTTTGAAAGTTCGAGTTATGGCTACAATCTGGGATCAGATTGATGGAGACTGGCAAGGGCTGTTCTTGGATAGAATTGCCCTTGAGGCCAAGAAGGTATCCTTGGACTTAAAATCTAAGGAATGGAAGGTGACCTCTACTGTCAGCTTTGCCAATAAGCTGAGTATTATCCTTCCAGAGGTACTCCCAAAGAAGTACAAGATGGGACCTCATAAGACTTTCCATATATCTAAGTATTACTTAAGGAAGGAAGCTCTTGCTGAGGCAGCAAGGTTGAAAGAAGAGAAGAGAAAGTTATTAGCTGAAGCATCTTCCAAAGATGTTGTTGAAGAATCAGAAGAGACTGCCCATGTCTCTGCTGCAGAAGAAGAAGAGGAGCCATCCAAAGAAGAGGCTCAAAAGAAGGCTGCTGAGGATGATGATGACAATCAGACCTTAGCTCAAAGAAGATTTCTGATCAGATCAGGGCTCATCTCCCCATCTGATTCAGATGTCACTCCCACTACCTCTCCTTTGAAAAAGGCAGGTACTTCTAATCCCTCTCTTACTTTCACACCTTCTAAGTTATCAAAGGGTCAGAAGAGAAAGAAGAACACTTCTTCTTTCACAAAGAAATCCAAGAAATCCAGGCTCCCTACTCCAATGAGCATAGCCCCTATTTCATCCTTCAACCCTTCTGATGAGTCCAACCCATCTGAACCTTCAAACACTGATACCCAAATCCCTGCTGATACTCACACAGCAGAGGAACAAGCCCAGCCTAACCCTGCTGATGTTCAAACAGCAGACAACCAACCTCAGACCATCTTGACACACCTTGCTGATGATCAAACACAGCTCACATCCCCATCCCCTGCTGACATTCAAACAGCAGATGTCCAAGATCATCAAGCTCAACCATCTACTGATCTTCATGTAGAAACTGAACCAGACCAGCAGACCCAAAACCCTGCTGATGAACAACTCACTAAAGATCAAATCCCTACCCAACAAGAAGATATCACTTCCCAAATCCCTGTTGATACTCACACAGCAGAGGAAAATGCCCCAGCTACCCAATCCCCTATCCTCTCTGCCCCATCTGCTCCAGAAGACATGGCACCAGCAGACCTGGATCAAGCTGGCCCCTCTCAACCTCAGTTCAGAATGGTGCACTACCCTATGTGCACAACAGAGAAGATAATGAGGATGAAGATAGTCAATCTGCTCAAGTCTACTACACCTGGATTTGATGAGGAATCAATCCAGTTTGAACAAGTACTTAGGATATGTACTTGGATTGAACTACGAAGAGATGATGTGGATGACCTTCTTGAGGTCATGGAAGGAATGTGAGGAAAGGAAAACTTCCTCGACTGGGAAATGGAGCAAAAGGAAGTTGCTCAGGTTCACACTTTTGCTCAGCTGCTATCAGACGAGGCACTGACTACAGTTTGCAACCGGATTCTAGGAATCCCCATTGTTGATGTCTCTATCCCAGAAGACTCATCAGTTCAGCAGATAGGTGAAACGACATTGGTAGATGACTCAGCTGCACCTGCCCCTGCAGAGGACTCAGCTGCCCCTGCAGAAGACTCAGCTGCACCAGCTGACAAAGAAGAGATTGAAAGAGAAGTAGTCAGAGTACCAGCTCACTTCAAGCCTTCAGAAAATCTGACTCACTTCATTGACAATCCAGAGGATGCAGGCAGACGGATCATGACCCATCTGACTTAGGCCACTACCTGCTTCCTCAATGAGGAGTACCTATCAGCTGAAGAGAGAGGCAAAGCACTAATTATTCATCCAAAGCCTCAAGGTACTACCTCAACTCCTACCCCATCTGCTGATCATACAGCAGACATCTGCTCCCAGGTCAAAGCTGCAATAGACTTGCACTTTGAGAAAGGTTTAGGCCTGCAGCTAGGAAGATATGTTGAGAAAGCTGCAAGGGAACAGAAGACTCGTCTTCATGACCAGATTCTTGACATTGAAGACAAGTTTGGTGAAGCACTTCATCAGCAGATAGGAGAATATTTGAGTACCTATCAGAAATTGTCAGGTGACACCTCCAAAATGTTTGTTGATCTTTACACTGATGAGATGCACCGCATGGAGACCACCTACAAGAAAAGAATTGAGGATGCTGAAGCAAGAGCCACAGAAGGTCAAGCTCTTCTTAAATCAGCTGCAGAGGAGAATGAAAAACTGCAGACTCAGCTGAAGGAGACAGCAGCCAAGTTGGAAACCCTTACAACTAGATTTGAAGTTGCCTCCTCCTCCAATTCTCATGCTGAAGTTCTTGAGCACAGCATATCACATCTGACCCAGGTTAGCAAAGTCAATGCCATGGCTCTAAAGCAGACCCTGATGGTAGAGATTCGAAATGCAATGGTACCTTTTGCGGCTGCACCTGCTGAAGCCAAAAAGGGGGAAGATGTGTTGATAAAGGCTCTAGAGAAGTCTACTGCCCAGCAAGCTGAACTGGTAGTAGCACAAGATGACTTGACTGAAACCTTGGGTGGTTTAAAGAGCAAAATCAAGAACAGGCAAGGCAAAGGCAAAGAAATTGCTCAAGAAGATACCCAAGCACCCACTCAAGCTCCTACCAAGACTCTTCAGATCACTGCCCCTGAAGAACAAGTTCCTGAAAAGAGAATGACAAGGAAAAGGAAGGCAGATGAGCAAGCTCAGTCAGCTCAGACCAGTAAGAAGTCAGCTCCAGCAGAGCCTACTGCAGAAGAGAAAGAGGCTCTAGAGTTGAAGAAAAAGAAGTTGCTTGAAGCTCAAGAGCTTAAGCAAAAGAAGTTGAATGATGCAAAGGCAGTCAAAGCCAAATTTGAAAGGAAAATTGCCAAACTCAGGAAAGCAATCAAGGACAAGGCAACAGAAGACAATGTCCTAGTGTTTGATAGCAATTATGTGGATTATTTAGCCCTTCAAGATGAGCTACCAAGATGGTATCCCCTGAAGAAGAAGTGGCAAATTGAACACCACATTGTAAGGAAATTTGGCCCTCTCCCTTCTTATGAAGAAGAATTTCTTCAATTCTCCCAGTTCATGAACATTGAAGATCCAGAGTTCTGGGAAGAAATTGTCAAGACAGCCAAAGGACTTGACAATTGCAGAATCCTAACACCTGAAGAACCCAAATGGGATGCACCCATTCTGGACTCAGGAAGAGCCAACATGATTGAAATCAAAAGGATTTTGTACAAGATCTATGAAGAGGAGAATGTTACAGATGTGCAGCACATGGAAGAAGTTCGAGCTCGTTTGTACCTTGCCTACCGCATTTGAAGATTAGAAGACCTGATGAAGACTACTTTAGAAGTTTAAAGAAACTATTACTTGTAATCTGTAAAAGCTCTATATATATTCAAGTTCTAGTTCTTTTTACTTACAAGACAAACTCTCATTGTCTTCATCAGATACTTCAGTATTAGCATGTTATAAACTCTTATCTTATTTCATTAAGAGCATTTATCAAGTATAGTTTTAGATTCATCAAAAAGGGGGAAATTGTTGGGATATAAATTCACCCTAAGCCCCACTTGATGTTAGAATAGTTTTGATGGCCAAAACACTTAGAGTTTATAAATGTAATAGGATCAGCTGACTTGTATAGAACAGCTTAGACTAGTCTTGTGTGATCAACTGTATTGATATCAGCTGATCAGCACAGTCCTGGCTTACATGCCTATCCTCAAGATGAGAAGAGTAGAAGACATGAAGACTAGGAGATCCTTGAAGACCAGACAAGATAAGGTGCTTGTATACCTACTTATCTGATGGAGTCCAAGATTGAAGATGGCCTAAAGCAGCACAAAGAATTGCCAGATCAGAAGAGTGTTACTCGACTGATATCAGAAGACAGAAGACCTAAGGCCAGAAGAGTAGTCAGAAGACTAGAAGTACAGATCAGAAGACTATGTGCTCTTCCAGGACTCGGCTGATTCCTAAGTCATCTTGCAATTCAAACGAAGACCTACCTTATTTAGAAGATTGACATGATCCCAGGATTGAAGCAATCAAGCGGCTGGAATCAAGGAATCAAGCCATTATGGAAAGATTGCCTCAACGGCTAGTCAACTCCAACGGCTAGTTGCAAGCAATCACCACTATAAATACAAGAGGATGAGAAATCACAAACAAGGAAGTCACAAGAGAGAATTCAACAAGCCAAGCAAGCAATCAAAGATAAAGCCATACTGTTCTAAAAATTCTCAGAAAGAGCCAGAAACCATTAGAATATCTATAGCTCCTAAGTGATTTCTATCCAACCCATAAGAACCTGAAACCTGTTCATATTGTATATTCATTGTTTTAGGCATAGTGGTTAAGCAAATTATAAGCTTGAACCATTAGTTGGATACACTTCAAAAACCCCAAACCCTCACCGAAAGGTTAAAGTTTTTGAACCCCTTAAAAGTGCAAGTGCTTACAATCACTTGTGGAGACCGTAGCTGTTAGGACGGCTCAGATCTCAAAGTCCTATCCTTGGGACTATAAAGGTCAAGACCCTTGTAATTTGTGGTAAATTAAAGGGATTAAACATCACGTGTGGACGTGAGAGTGGACGTAGGAACGTATATCCGAACCACTATAAATCTGGTGTCATTTACCTTCTGCACTTTACATTTCTGCCTTTACATATATTTTTATATAGTGCATACTGTGCTTTCAACATTCTTCAAAAAGAGGCCACAACTTTCAAACCAGCATCAGCTGAGTACTTTCATTAAGTAAAACAAGTTAACACTTTCTTAAGAAACTATAAGAACGAGTCTAATCAAGGCCTGCCATAATTCCGCATATAATCTCTTCATTCAGATCACTATAGTCATCTGGACCAGCAGACCTGTAGTCCAGTTGACACAGCAATCAGAAGAGGTTCCCAACTCTCTTGAAAAAGTTTTAAAGTCTATTCACCCCTCCCCTCTAGACTTTAATCCCATTCACTACTCGTTCAGGGACCAACAATTGTTCTTGGACACCACGTGTCATCAAAGGGGTTGCAAGTGGATCGTGCTAAGGTGGTAGCCATTGAGAAATTACCACCACCATCTAGTGAGAAAGGGATAAGATCATTCCTTGGTCATGCCGGATTCTATCGTCGGTTTATCAAGGATTTCTCTAAGCTTTCTAAACCCTTATCTCACTTACTTGAGAAAAATGTGCCTTTTGAGTTCACTAATGATTGTTTGATTTCTTTCAAGGCTCTTAAGGAGGCATTGATCACCGCACCTATCCTAGTGAGTCCGGATTGGAGTGAACCCTTTGTGCTCATGTGTGATGCAAGTGACTTCGCTATGGGAGTAGTTCTTGGACAAGTCCGAGAAAAGAAGTTCCGAGTAATCTATTATGCTTCCAAGACCTTTAATCCGGCCCAAGCAAATTACACCACCACGGAGAAAGAGCTATTGGCGGTCGTGTATGCTTTTGATAAATTTCGCCCCTATTTGGTGGGGGGGGGGGGGAAACAATTGTGTATACGGACCATTCGGCTATTAGATATCTTATGAGCAAGAAAGATGCTAAGCCTCGATTGATCCGTTGGGTGTTGCTTCTCCAAGAGTTTGACATAGAGATCCGTGACAAGAAAGGGAGTGAAAATGTGATAGCGGATCACTTGTCGCATCTTGAGAGAGAAGAGGATTTTGAAGAGAAAGATGGTGAGGTAAAGGAGGAGTTTCCGGATGAAAAGCTCTTTGGTATAGAGGAGATTGACTATGTGGAGATGAATCCGATGATGGAAGTTGATATGAGCACACCTTGGTATGCGGATTTTGCCAACTTCTTAGCTTGTGGGAAGCTACCCGAGGACATCCCAAGGTATGCTAAGAAGAAGTTTCTTAGAGATGTTAAAGGCTACATTTGGGATGATCCTATTTTATTGAAAAGAGGAGTGGATTCTATTCTTAGAAGGTGTGTTCCACAAGAGGAGGTTGAAAACATTTTGACACATTGCCATTCAATGCCTTGTGGTGGACACTTTGGGGTTTCATAGACGGTGATGAAGGTCCTACAATCGGGTTTTTATTGGCCTAATATCTTCAAAGATAGTATAGAGTTTGTACAAAGGTGTGACCGATGTCAAAGAATGGGGACGATCACTAAGAGAGATGAGATGCCACTAACAATCTTCATTGAAGTGGAAGTATTTGATGTATGGGGAATCGATTTCATGGGTCCATTTCCCCCATCATTTGGGTGTAGTTACATACTCGTGGGAGTTGACTATGTCTCAAAGTGGGTGGAAGCTATTGCCACAAAGACTAGTGACTCAAAAGTCGTGATCCAATTCCTCAAGAACAACGTGTTCTCACGTTTTGGAGTCCCAAGATGCTTGATAAGTGATGGAGGCTCCCACTTCGTGAACAAATTGTTGGGAAAGTTGCTTGAAAAGTATGGGGTGAAACACAAAGTTGCTACGGCATATCATCCCCAAACAAATGGATTGGCGGAAGTTTCTAATCGTCAAATCAAGCAAATCTTGGAGAAGACGGTGAAGGTCAATAGGAAAGATTGGGCCATCCAACCCGATGACGCATTGTGGGCCTATCGTACGGCTTACAAGACTCCTTTGAACATGTCACCATATCAACTTGTTTTTGGAAAGTCGTGTCACTTGCCCGTGGAGTTAGAGCACAAAGCATATTGGGCCATTCGAAAGATGAATTTGGATAGTAAATTGGTGGGGGAGAAGAGACTTCTTCGACTCCATGAACTAGAAGAGTTTAGGGAGAATGCTTATGAGAACTCTCGTATCTTCAAGGAGAAGACGAAGAAGTGGCACGACCAAAGAATCAAGAAGAAGCATTTTCAAGTGGGTGACAAAGTGCTTCTCTTCAACTCACGATTGAAGCTCTTTCCCGGGAAACTCAAGTCTAGATGGAGTGGACCCTTTGAGATTGTGAAAATTTTCCACAATGGAGTGGTTGAGTTGAAAAACACCAAGGATGAGCACTTCACGGTAAACGGGCATCGAATCAAGAAATACCTTTCCCCTACTCAAATCGGGGATGTGAATGTGGACTACATTGAAGATAGTTGAGTGACTTAAGCTCCGTCCGGCTTGAAGACGTTAAACTTAGCGCTAAATGGGAGGCAACCCATTTTTACTTGCTTTCATAGTGTAGTTTCTTTTATGTTTTTAGATGATGCTTTTGATGGTTGGATGAGCTTGATGGTTGTAGGTACATTCTTATGGATGTGTGGTCTAAAGGGGTGAAGAAAGATGTCAAAGTGGAACCAATTCGAAGTGATAGATTGAGAAAGTGAAAGGAGGTGATAGCCATCATGGAAGGTACACCCTTTCCCAAACTTGGATTGCTTAGCAATGCTCAAGTTTGGGGGGGTAGGGAAATCTTTCTTTAATTTTTGGTACTTGGAGTTTATTTCATATGAGTAAAAACAAGTGGTGATTGAGATTTTCTTAGAATATTGGTTTGTTGTTTGCTCTAGATTGGTTTCATTGATGGTTAATTTATAAGTGATATGGTGTTGGTGGTGAACAATTGATAGTGCTTGGTGCAATTTAATTTAACACTTATGTTCCAAACTTTTAATTGCATAGCAATGAAAAAGTTTGGGGGGATGTGTTCGTTTTTTTTAAAGTAAATTTGCACCAAGCACATGTGAGTCATTGTGGTTGATGATTGTGTGAATTTGAGAGGCCTAACAAAAATTTTCTTAATGAGAAAAGGGAATGAACGTGAAAAGAAATGCATGAAAAGGGGATTTGAGAAAAGAAATCGAGTGGGAATGCGCGTGGAAATGCTTGGAGCTGGAAGAGAAAAAATCTGGTTTGGTCGAACGAGTGCCCTGACTCGAACCGAACCGAACCGGAACGAGGTTAGTTTTGAAAAACATAATTTTTTTTGAAATTTCCAGGTGCACGGCCGAGCCCTTGTCTCGGCCGAGCTCTAGCATGTGGATATTTAGAGGGCACGGCCGAGCCTCTGTCTCGGAATAGAGGAGCTCGAGACCGAGAGTTTTGAGGAGTCGACGAGCACGGCCGAGCACGAGTCTCGGCCAAGCTGATCCTTGCACGAGGATTATAGAGCACGGCCGAGCCTCTGTCTCGGAACAGAGGAGCTCGAGACCGAGAGTTTTGGCAAAAAAACTGGGGCACGGTCGAGCCCTCGTCTCGGCCGAGCCGTGGCCTACTTTCTCTCCCCACTATAAAAGGCTTGTGTTTTCATTTCTTACACAATTCTCCCAAACCCTAGCCCCCAAAATCGCCCCCTCTCTTCTCTTCACCCAAAAATCGACAAAGCCTTCACTTCCAACACCCAAATTCGACCATATCACCTCCATTCCTCACCAAAGAAACCAAAAACCACCACCATTCTTACAAGGCACTTGGAAAATATCTTGAAAAAGGAAGTGAAGCCATTGTTTGCTCAAAAATATTTGTTCCTTAAAGTTTTATCTTGTCTTTTCCATAATCAAGGTATGTTTTCTCTTCACATTTATGCAAGGTGAAGCTTTACTTTGAAAATTTGGAGGATTTGAGATTATTTGTTTGAATGTGTGGTGGGTTTGAGGTTTACTTTGAAAATTTGGAGAATAAATGAACTTTCATGAACATTTGCTTGAATGTGTGGTGGGTTTGAGGTTTTAAGTTGGATTTTGGTGAAATTGCATGTTTATGGTAGCTAAGAATTCAAATTTGGTGTTAATTTTACATGGGTAGGGTGAATTTGCCTTCGATTTTGTGATTTGAGTTACTATTTCCATGGAGGTATTTTCACAAAAACTTGATATGCACCAAATTTTGAATTTTTGCTTGCAAGTTGTGTGGGAATGGTTATTTGAGCTTGAATGTGATGCTTTTGGATGATTAGAGTAGTTGTGAACTCAAATTTGGTGTTAATTTTACATGGGTAGGACGAATTTGCCTTCAATTTTGTGAATTGAATTAATACTTTCATTGAAGCATTTTTACAAACACTTGATGTGCACCTAATTTGAGTTCAATTTGTGATATATCTTGTTGATACCCCATTCATGTGAGTGATTTCTATGAGATTTACTATCATTTTGAGCTTCATGTCTCAATAATTTGTGAATAACATGTTTGGTGGTAATCTTTTTGAGATTGAAAGCATGCATATTTTTTAGTATAATTGGAATGATTGGTTGGTGTAGGAGTAAAAAGATGGACATGGAGGAAGATAATGCTATTGCTTCTAGCTCGACCAACAAGGGGAAAAGAAAGTGGAATCCCGAACCGGTTGACCTCAACATCAATTGGTCGAGTGAAGAATATGCTTTATACAAGATGGATTACGGGAGGTTAGTAGGGTCGATTTACAAGACTAAGCTTCCGGACCGTCAATGCATGGTCAAGATGGGGATCCATGAAGACATCCTTACTTTGTTCAAGAGGGTAAAAATGGAGGAGTTTATTGTCAAACGCCCAAGAACATTTCAGGGCATTTCATTGGAGGTGTTATGCACGATGAAGGTAACAAGAGATAAAAGGACAAAACACCCCAAGGAAATCTCCTTCCAAGTTAATGGGCAACTCCAAATGATGAAGCTCCATCAAGTCAATGAAGCCATTGGATCACCCTTGGACAAAGGTGGAAAGTTGGTTGAACAAAGGAAAGAGTTCAAAGGAGTGGACTTTTGAGGTTTGATAACCTCTTCCAAGAAGGAGTATGTTGGGATATAAATTCACCCTAAGCCCCACTTGATGTTAGAATAGTTTTGATGGCCAAAACACTTAGAGTTTATAAATGTAATAGGATCAGATGACTTGTATAGAACAGCTTAGACTAGTCTTGTGTGATCAACTGTATTGATATCAGCTGATCAGCACAGTCCTGGCTTACATGCTTATCCTCAAGATGAGAAGAGTAGAAGACATGAAGACTAGAAGATCCTTGAAGACCAGATAAGCTAAGGTGCTTGTATACCTACTTATCTGATGGAGTCCCAGATTGAAGATGGCCTAAAGCAGTTCAAAGAATTTCCAGATCAGAAGAGTGTTACTCTACTGATATCAGAAGACAGAAGACCTAAGGCCAGAAGAGTAGTCAGAAGACTAGAAGTACAGATCAGAAGACTATGTGCTCTTCCAGGACTCGGCTGATTCCTAAGTCATCTTGCAATTCAAACGAAGACCTACCTTATTTAGAAGATTGACATGATCCCAGGATTGAAGCAATCAAGCGGCTGGAATCAAGGAATCAAGCTATTATGGAAAGATTGCTCAAACGGCTAGTCAACTCCAACGGCTAGTTGCAACCAATCTCCATTATAAATACAAGAGGATGAGAAATCACAAACAAGAAGTCACAAGAGAGAATTCAACGAGCCAAGCAAGCAATCAAAGCTAAAGCCATACTATTCTAAGAATTCTCAAAAGAGCCAGAAACCATTAGATTATCTATAGCTCTTAAGTGATTTCTATCCAACCCTTAAGAACCTGAAACCTGTTCATATTGTATATCAATTGTTTTAGACATAGTGGTTAAGCAAATTATAAGCTTGAACCATTAGTTGGATACACTTTAAAAACCCCAAACCCTCACCGAAAGGTTAAAGTTTTTGAACCCCTTAAAGTGCAAGTGCTTACAATCACTTGTGGAGACCGTAGTTGTTGGGACGGCTCAGATCTCAAAGTCCTAACCTTGGGACTATAAAGGTCAAGACCCTTGTAATTTGTGGTAAATTAAAGGGATTAAACATCACGTGTGGACGTGAGAGTGGACGTAGGAACGTATATCCGAACCACTATAAATCCGGTGACATTTACTTTCTGCACTTTACATTTCTGTCTTTACATACATTATTATATAGTGCATACTGTGATTTCAACATTCTTCAAAACAAGGCCATAACTTTCAAACCAGCATCAGCTGAGTATTTTCATTAAGCAAAACAAGTTGAACACTTTCATAAGAATTACAAGAACGAGTCTAAACCAGGGCCACCATAATTCCGCATATAACCTCCTCAGTCAGATCACTATAGTCATCTGGACCAGCAGACTTGCAGTCCAGTTGACATAGTAATCAAAAGAGGTTCTCAACTCTGTTTGAAAAAGTTTTAAAGTCTATTCACCCCTCCCCTCTAGACTTTAATCCCATTCACTACTCGTTCAGGGACCAACAGAGTATAGGGCGAAGGTCTCTAAAGCCTCTCAAATCAGGAGCCCAGTCCTCCGGTATGTCGAGAAGATCCTCTCAAACACAATTTGTGCTAAATCTGAGAGTGGATCTGTAAACCATGATGTACTCTATGTCATGTGGTGCCTTGTCTATGGGCATCAATTCAACGCAGCACACTACTTGCTCAACCAACTTGACAAGGTGCGCAAGAGTATGTTTTCAAAGGCAAGAGTACATCTCGGAGGCATGATCACACTAATGGTGGAATACCTAGGTGTAGATACAACTTCTTTGGAAGGGGTGGTAGGTGAAGATCTTACTTTGAACTCAATGAATAAAATGTCCATTATCTCCAACTTTGGAAATCGGATGTGGGTAATGTGGCAAGGCAACAAACTCTTCCCGATCCCCAACAAAAACTTGACCACCATCATTGGAAGTAAGAAGAAGATGCTCGAAAACCTCGCCCTCCTCTCGGATGCTCATCGAGAGGCAAAAGAAGAAGCCGTAAGGGAGACCCAACAAACGTGGACTAGTGGGATAATCTGATATGGAGACATCTTAGAGCATCAAGAGTGGGGGGTAAATGATGATGAAGAAGGGGATGAAGTTGAAGAAGAGATTAGAGTGGATGAAGAGGATGAAGAAGAGGAAGGGGGTTTCGGTCCATCTAGAGCGGAATGGAACGATCATTTGAAGGCGCAAGAGGAATGGGAAAGAGTGCAAAACCAAAGATGGACAAGCCAAGAAACCTTCATCAACGATCAAAGGGCTCAGTGGGTTGTAGAAGATGGACATTGGAGAGCCGAAGAAGCATTTAGAAAAAGCAAAGAAGATCGTTGGAACAACGTCAATGACGTTATTCAACGAATGGAGGCTTGGCATCTTAGTCAAGGCAACTACTCATTCCCACCACCTTCCGACCAATGAAAGGGAGTCTTCTTCTTCACCCTCTATCTCTTACTTTCAAGCTAAGCAAGTAAACTATCATTTAGATTTGGTTGTACTATCCGTAGTGACACTCTTTCTTTCTTTTCGTTTGTTTGATGATACTCTTGGTACTTTGTTTTGGATTTGATGGATTTGTGGGTTTAATTTCTCCTATTGTGTGATGATGTTTATCTAATCTTGATGGATGGATGGTTTGATTGTGAATTAATTTTGGATTATGGGAGAATGTTGATTGAATGATTGGTGTTGTGAGATTCTATGTGATGAAAGTTGACTCATGAATGAACTTACCTTTTGAATGTGTGTTGTGAGAAAAACTAGACTTAGGATAATGCTTGTATTCACATTCTTGAAAACCCGGTGAGAATTGATCCTTGAACCAATCATGATCCGGATGTTTATTTGAGAGTGGATTGATCATTGTCCATAATTCTAGAACTTGCCATACGTCTTGCTTGAAACCACAAGTGTGTGAAACAATGGGATATGATTTAGGCCTTCTTTTGTTATTAATAGTCACTTAGCCAAATATTCCCATACCCAAAAAGAAATTTCCGTAGTTAGTCAATTTGAGCCTTAAAACTTCATCTTTTGGCAACCTACAATGTTTAACCTCTTGAACTTTATAAGCCTTTGCCCTTTACGAGTGGAGGACAAGTGAAAAGTGGAAAAACATGAGTTTTGATTGATATGTGTGTGGGGTGTTTGAGCAAAGAAACAAAGAAAAGATGAAAAACAAAAGAAAAGGATAAGAAAATGGGAGCCTCTAGAAAAGATTGTGAAAAGATTGAAAAATAAAATAAAAAATCAATCAAGAGGTGATCTCCCAAAAACATGAGATCAAGAGCAAAAGTTTACTCTTGAAAGAAACAAAGGAAGAAAATTCTTGAGAATGAGAAGAAAAGTGAGGAGATGGATAGTTTGGTTGGAAAAAAAAAAAATTGTTCGTTGTCCTCCACTAGTCGAGTCACATTGTCCAAATTCTTCCTACCGTTTCAAAAGACCCAACGTTACGTCCAATGCAAAGCCCTTTTGATCCTATTGATAAGCATAACAAGTTGATAGATAGACGAGATTTGTGGCAAGCTTATGGGATTATGTGATGTGATTCAATTGATGAGTGAAAACATGCCTCAATTTATTTGTGTGAATGAGGGAAACACTTCTTGTGAGGATTGTGAATCAAGTGTTTGATTTTGATTTGTTTTAATCACAACATGCATGAAGTTGGTAAGGGAATTCATGGTTGATAAGGTTCATTGTGAGCTCACTTGATCATATCATTGTTTTAGGTGAATCCATGGTCCAAATTCTTCACAATCACTCTCCTTTGTTCTTTTCTTTCTTTGCTTGGGGACAAGCAAATCGTCTAGTTTGGGGGGGTTATTTGTCATGGGATTGCTCGAATTATGGGTGAATTGTGCTCTAAATATCAAGAAATGCGTGCAAGAATCGTGTAATCATGAGTTAATTGTTCGATATTTTGATACACGGATGTTCTTGTCCAATTTTTAGGTAAAATGAGAAGTTTCGGAGCAAACCACGAGAAATCCAGCCGTTGGATCAATCCAATGAGTCAACCACAGGAAAGGCATCAAGAAGAGGGTCGAAATGAGACAAGAATCGAGTCGATCGGGCACCCGGATCGAAAGTTATGAGCAAAACGAGGATCAAGCTGGAGGGGTGCACGGCCGAGCCCTCGTCTCGGAGAAGAGGAGCTCGAGACCGAGAACTTTTGGGCATTGAGCAGCACGGCCGAGACATGAGCTCGGCCGAGTTCGATGATGAAGGGAAGTACACAGGGCACGGCCGAGACACAAGCACGGCCGTGCTCCTTAAGAGAAAACTCGCGTGCACGCTTTTATGCACGGGCAGCTCGGCCGAGCCCCGTGCACGGCCGTGATCCACCTGAAAACTTTACCTTCTCTCTCATTTGACCTAGGGACACGTGCCAAGCTTTTTGGGAAGGGTATTTAAGCTCTCATTTTCGTTTTTGCAAAGGAGGAAGCCATTGGAGGCCACACAAGCTCCCTACACATCCAAATTTCATCATCTTGCTCGATTTTAGCTCGTTTTTCTTAATCTAGCCATAGGATTGAGTGAATTTTCTTAGTTTAATTGTTATTGTGGGTTGTAATTTCAATTTCAAGGAAGGATTGAAGACTCCATTGAAGCACTTTAAGGTTTTTGTCTACAATTTCATTCAAAGAGGTGATACCTTTACTTTTATTGAAGATTCTTGTGTTATTTATTATGGGTATGTTGAATGTCTCATTTTCTTTCCTTAATTTCATTAAATTAGCCATGGGCTAAGCAAATTGGTGTTTGGGTGTTATAGAATTGTGAGGGAATTAATGTTTTAGTTTGAATTTAATTGTGGAATTCATTGGTAGGGTTATTGGTTAGGTTTATGGGCTTTGTTAGATTATTTGCAAGAACTCAATTGTTAGGTTGTATTAGAAACTCAGTTAATGCAACGAGAGTTGGTTAATCGGGGTAGATAGTATAATCGAGGGTTGGGAATCGAGTGAATAAGTAAATATTGGGTTATCGTAACGAGAGTTGGGTAATTTACATTAGAACCCCATTTATCTACATTAATTGCTTGAATTAACAATTGAGTGGTTAGTGAGAAGGCCATAGGAGTTTGGTTTATGAGTATTCAAGTGGAAAAGCATAATTAGGGATTAGTTAGTATAATGTAGGTAGAGTCGAACCCCCTAGTTATGTGATTACCCGGGTAAGAAAATCTCTATTCATCCTCTCGATCCTAGGTTCCTCACATGATATATGCTTAGTGATTGCTTCTACCAAATTCCATCCAATGAATTACACATAGACTTCAACTATTAACATCGATTCCAAACAAGGACAAACACCCGAACACTACCCCTCCTCACTTGATTTCTATCGTATTCTTCTTAGATATTTGCTTATCATTAGTAGTTATTTGTGAGTTTCATTTACATTTCCTTGCACAAAACATGAATTTTCATTATATTCAAAGAACAACATACACACTAAGGCTACTTGATCAATCTAGTCCCACGGATCGATAATTTAACCGGGCCTTGCTTTTATTACACGCGAACCTCTTATACTTGAGGGGAACGTGTTGGTAAAAACACGTGTCAGTACCTACCACATTGTGATCAGTAGGTCTCTCTACGAGTTCCTATACATCATTTCTAGTAAACTGGTTTAGTTCATCTTGCATAGCAATTATCCAGTTACTATCAGATAAAGCTTCTTTCACAGTTTTAGGCTCAATGGAAGATAAGAAGAAACACCAGCAAAACAGAGAATTACTAGGTTCTGCTTTAGAATCAAACAGTTGTCTTCTGATTTTGACACCTTTAGTAGACTCACCAATAATCAGATCAGTAGAATGAGCAGATTTCCATGTTTTTCTAGACTTAACAGGAATACTCTCATCATCAATATCATCATCATGTATATCCATATCATCATTATCAACAGGTTTATTCACAGGAGAACATTCAACCAATTCAGGCATTTCAATAAGTCTAGAAGACTTACCTCGGCCTTTTACCTTATCTACATCATCATCTTTGTGTAGGATGTTTAGGAATGGATTGTAGGCTTGAACTGATTCATAGACTTCGGTCTCATCATTATCTTTGTCAGTTTGAATGGTCAGATCATCAACTTTCTTACTGAGCTGATGATCAGCAGAGAAATATCCTAAGAATATCCCCTGGTCTGCTTTAGCATCAAAAGCATTTAATTTGCTCTTCCCATTGTTATGAATAAAACACTTACATCCAAAGATATGAAAATATGAAACTCTAGGCTTTCTACCTTTCCATACCTCATATGGTGTTTTACCATGTACCTTGTTGAGTGCACTTCTGTTCTGAGTATGACAAGCAGTGTTGATTGCCTCAGCCACAACTTCTGTGGTGTGTTGTACTCTGCAAAGAATTGTTCTGCATGCTTCCTTTAGTGTTTTGTTTCTTCTCTCAGCTACACCATTTTGTTGGGGTGTCCTAGCTGCACTTGTCAAATGCTGGATTCCAGACTTAGAACAAAATTCTTTAATATAACAGTTTATAAATTCAGTCCCCTTGTCACTTCTTATCTTAACAATGGGCTGACCTTTTTCTACTTGCAACCTCTTCAACAGATTTGGTAGTTGGGTTTGTGTATCACTCTTTTTGTGCAAGAAGATTACCCAAGTGAATTTTGAATAATCATCTACCACAACTAAAGTGTACCTTCTACCATTCAGTGTACGGGGTTTTATTGGACCATGAAGATCCATGTACAAGAGTTCTAAGACTCTACAAGTAGAAAGAGTGAGAATGGACTTAAAGGAAACTTTTACCTGTTTACCTTTCTGGCAAGCATCACACACTTGTGACTTGAAATAGATTTCATTAGGGATACCTTCAACAAGGTAATCTCTTGCAATCTTATTAATTATCTTAAAGTTCATATGGCATATGCGTATGTGCCATAGCCAGCTGATCTCTTTAGGACTCTTACTAAGAAGGCAAGCATCCATAGGGCAGTTATTCCAATTCACAATGTAGACACTGCCTTGTCTTACTCCAACCAGTAGAATTGTGTGTGTTCTTTTATCCCAGATTTCGCACTTGGTGCTTTTGAAGTAGACTTTATAGCCTCTGTCACAAAATTGAGAGACAGATAACAAATTGTATTTCAAACCTTCTACATATGAGACATCTTGAATTTCTACATCTCCATTCTTGATGTATCCAAATCCTTTTGTGATAGCCATGGAACTATCTCCAAAGATCACCTTGGGTCCTTCTTGCTCATGATAGTTAGAAAGAAGAGCCCTGGTACCAGTCATGTGGTGAGAACACCCACTATCAATGTACCAAGTTTCTCCAACTGAACCACCTTTCTTGTATAGATCCAATCGACCCTGCAAGTTGTGATCTTAATAATTTAGGTCCCCTTTATTTATTTGGGTCCTTGGGGGTTAGTGGTAAGGGGTATCCAAATAAACATTGAAGATTTGAATAATTGAGACCTCTTCAGTTTTCTACCATGCTTATCACAGAACAGTACTTTGTTGACCTTATCCAAAGTATCAGCAGACTTAGGATCTATTTTTCTGAGATATCCTTTCCTTGGTTCTATCCCTTTTTCAGTAAGATCAGTATGTCTGTAATAGTTTGAATAGGGCCTAAAAGCCTGTGGACCATACGACTTATAGATGCGTTTTAGCCTTTCCACTCCAATAATATCATAAGATAAAGGTGGAGGATAAAGAACAGGTTTGTTATGATAATGAGGAACAAATTTCCTAGGTTTAGTTGAGTACAGCTGAGACTGCCTTATAAAAGGAGGTCTAGGCTGTTTCCAACTTGCCTGTGTTTGTCTTAACCTACTGTTCTGAGTTTGCCTCTTCTGATTCCAGGACAGTTCTGCTCTGGTCAGATGAGTAAAACTCTTCTGGTATGATCTTGACTGTACAGGTCTAGATGCATTCTTCTGTTTACCATTCTTGGTAGTAGGAGGAATATATTTAGACTGTACTTTGGATTTTGGATCATTATCATAAATCATAGGTTTTTTTCCTTTATCTAGTTGCAAAGAACTTGAACTAGCTCCAGTAGTGTTCTTAATACCTGAAGTAGAGGAACTAGGCACATCAGCACCTATTCCACTTTTATCATTTGGAGTTGTATATTTGTCTGATAATGTTTGATTAATCTTAGAAGAATTAACCATATCAGATAGCTTCAGATCTAAGCTCAGTACTTCAGATTCTAAGAATCTATTGCGCTCTTCAAGTTTTTCACATTTAATATTTAGGAAAGCAAGACTTCTTTCTCACTGCTAGAAGGGTACTCAGATGAAGACGATGGCAACTCATCTGAATCCGTGTCAGACTCATTGTAAGCCACCATTGCCCTCTTACCCTTTGCAAATTTGCGATCTCTCCTTGCTTTCCTTTCTTTTCTGTCTTCAGTACTCAGATCAGGACATTCATTCATGTAATGACCTGGCTTTTCACAGTTATAGCACGGAGGTTCATTAGTAGAACGTTTAATAGGAGAACGATATTGATTCCTATCCTTTCTATCAGTAGAATTCTTATCCTTCCTATCAGCAGAGTTCCTATCTCTTATTTTCTCATTAGAGACCTCATCTCTCCTTTCAGAAGATTTGTGATCCCTTCTGGTCTTAGAAGAGTCCCTGTTACTAGAGCCCTGAGAATCTTTATAAAATATCTTATATCTACCATAACTCTTGTTAAGTTTGCCAAACCTCTTTATCATTAAGTTCAACTGATCCTTAAGAGTAAGATCAGTACTATCTAGTTCATCTTTTATGCTTGAAGGCTTAGACATAGATGTTCTAGACTTCTTAGAGGTAGATGCCTTAAAAGCAATACTCTTGGAGATTTCCTTCTCCCTATCACTGCTCACTATTAGATCTTCTTCATCCAATTCAAACTCATGCGCCTTAAGGGTTTGGAAGGTAGTTTCAGCAGTCCAGGTATCTATATCCTGTGTAGTTTTAATGATCATTTTGACCATTTTCCACCTGTCATCTAGAGACTTAAGTATACGCAGATTGATTTCTCTATTGGTGTATGTCTTTCCTAACACATCCAAGTCATTCATAATTCTTGTAAAGCGAGTATCTAACTGGTCAATTGTTTCACCAGTCTTCATTTTAAATGATTCGAACCGCTGAACAGCAGTGGATAGTTTGCTTTCCTTTATTAGGGATGTACCTTCACAAAGGATAGCTAAACGGTCCCACATCTCTTTGGTTGTTTTACATTTTAATACTTTCCCAAGATACTCATTGGGAAGGGTATGTAAAATATAATTTTTGGCCAAGCTGTCCAAGTTGTTTTGCTTCATTTCTTCAGCAGTTAACTCTAACCTGGTTTAGGAACAAGAACACCAACAGCTTTTGTCGGTTCCAGTGTTGCAGTGTTTGGTACCATAGTAGTGATTGACCCTTATTTGACCACAGAAATCATCAGATCATGAGTTGAGCTGAAAATGGCCTCCATCCTCAGTTTCTAGTAGTCATAATCTGCAACTTTAAACTTAGGGAGTTTGTTCACGTTAGTTTCATCCATGATAGATCAAGCAGATAAGATCAGTAGTATAGCAAGTAGATTCAGATAGACAAGTATTGATAAAGATCAAGAATCAGTGACAAGAATCAGTAAGACTTCCCCAAAGTCTACAAGGTTATCAGGAAACAGCAGTCCAAAGAACTATTGCTCTGATACCACTTGTTGGTCCCAAAGTTGAGTTAAGATTGAGTAAGCTAGGAAAAGTCTAGAGGGGAGGGGTGAATAGACTTTTCAAAATCTTTCAAATTATCAGAGTTTATATGCGGAATAGTGTTCTGAACAGTACTGTTCTTACTGGGTCAGATCAGTACTTCTAGTTTCAGTTTTATACTCAACTTAGAATTAGATCAGTAATATGTATGTTAATCAAATATTAAACAGTAAGTAAATCAACACACAAGATTTATAGTGGTTCGACAACTATCTACATCCACTCTCACAACTCCAGTCGTGATATTTTATTAACGCTTCCTTCTTGAGTTTCTTGTGGCTTAAAGTCCCAAGATTAAGACTTTGATCTTTTCGATTATATCTCCAGATATATCTTCGATCGACTAGTAATTTCACAAGATACTAGCAAACTTGTTTACAACGAATCACAAACTAAAAAGTAAAGTAAAACTTCTCTTCGTAGTAGCCTTTGATTCTTCAGATCAGTACAGTGGCTTCTTCTCAGTTTGATCTCCTTCAACTCTGTGAGTTCTTGAATGCTTCGAATACTTTGATTGCTCTTGAATGCTTTTAGATCAGTAGTCTTAGCAGTAGAAGATCACATGGTATTTATAAGCTTTAGTACGACAGTTAGTAGTTTGTGAAACTAACTCTTAACTAACTCTTAACAGTTTCTTGTTGTAACTTCCTTTTTGTAACCAACCTAAAACTTATCTTCAAGTCAGCATATCTTCAAATATATCTTCAGTTACGTTTCAAATAATTTTTCCAAACTTATTCTTCAATTCTACTAACTCAGCACAGTAAACTACTCTTCTTAGTTTTAATGTTCTTAGTCAGTCAGCACAGTTCTTCCATAACTGTTCTTCCTCTTCAAAAATACTTCTCTTGTATCTCTGAGCTTCATCTTACTCCTTTTGATAGTCTTCTTATTCTGGAGTAGTCTTCTAATCTTCCTTAGTCTTCTTTAGTCTTCTGATCTGGTTCTAATCTACTGTTCTAAACTTTTACAATACTGAATACAATAGAATACAAACTTACATATATATATAACCTATTTATACATCAACTGAACTATATACGGATGAGTATATCTAAATCCTATACTATAAGTTGTCTATACAATACATTTATCAGCTTAGTTCTTAAACAATTCATATATCAGATCAGTAATACACTAAGATCAGTAAACTCAGTTTTCATAACTAATTAAGATCAGTAAACTTATTTCATATGACTCAGTTAGAATGACTTAGAACCACATATATCATTAACTTCAAGTTGTTTTTAGCCATCAAATCATACAATCGTCAACTAGAACATTGTTTACAGAATTCATATCCCAACAATTTCCCCCTTTTGATGAAGCCAACACTACTTAAATGTTAATAAATCAGTAGTTAAGTATGTAGTCAATCATAGCAGTTCATCAAATTCAAAATCAGATTCATATTCAGATAAGATCAGATATTTCACATATTACACATAATCATAGAATACAAAATATAGAAATAAAGATAAGGTTAAGAAATGTTATCTTGTAAGCTTGTCCTTCATCTTCATTCTTCATTCTTCAAATTCTGAATGCAACGTACACCCTTGCCTTGATATCCATCATGTGTTGATGATCAGTAATTCCTTCATCTTGAATAATCTTTGCAATGATGTTACCAATCTCTTTGTAATCAGGTTCTCCATTCTCAAGCCTTGGAGGTTCCCAAATTGGTTCTTCTGGACATAAGATCTGTATATCTGCAGCAACAGCTATTAATAACATGTCTTCCCAGAAGTCTCTTGCTACGTTCATCATGAACTCTTCAAAATCAGCAAATTCAGCCTCTCTGCTAGAATGGTCACCAAACTTCTTAACAATGAAGTTAGCAATCTGCCATCTTTTCTTCAGATCATTCCAATAACTCATATTATTAGAATCAACAATAAAATCCATATAATTCTCTTCTATGATTTTTCCAACAGATTTCTTTGATTTCCTCTTCCTTTTCAAAGCAGAAACTCTGTTTTCAAATCTCTTGCTTAATGATTCAACATCTTTCAGCTTTTTCTTTTTCAGTTCTGCTTCAGCTTGTTTCCTCTTCATTGATTCAAGCTTTTTCTGAGCTTCAACCACCTCTTCTGTTCTTGGTTGATCACTTGAAACAACATGTTTCAATTTGCTCCTTGATCTGGTAATTCTACCAGTCTCTTCAGCCTCTTCTTCATCATCTAAGATCAATTTTCTCTTTTTCTTTCCTGAAGAAGATTCAGCACTATTCTTCTCAACAACTGTTGTACCTTGAGTCTTAGTTGCCTGCTGCCTTCTAAGCTTGATTTTCAAGTTCAAACTTATGATCTCTTCTTTCAGCTCATCTTGACTTTTCTTGAGCTCATCATGACTCACAACCAACTGAGCTTGTTGAGTTTGAGTCTGCTACATAACTCTTATGACTCTTTCTTCCCCCTTTTTGGCTTCATCATGCCATTCCTTCAAGGGTGTCATATGTTGCTCAAGCTTCTTATGCAACTCAATAGATAATTTCTTCTCTTGCAATCTATGCAGATTATAGATTTTAGACATAGTATGCTCCATAAGTTGCTCATAAGAATTAGCAACTGTCAACTGTGCAAGTTTCTCAGTTGCTTCCGGAAATTGTTTCAGAGTGGCATCCATCTTGGCTTGTAACTCTTCATTGTGCTTTTTCAACAGTTCAAAGCTAGAGTTATCTTGAGCTTTCTCAGCAGGAATATTTCTTACCACTTCTTGAACATCTTCAAGAACAGTAGTTTCTGCAATCTTAATTGGTGTGCTCTCCAACTCATTTCAAAATAAATCATTTAAGTTTCAACTTTACAAAATCCGTCCTTTACCTTTCAATTTTAATCATTTTTTACATCAATTTTAATCCTTTATCTTTCTAATGAATTAAAGCTGCCTGAATATTCTCTTTTTTATTTATGCGGTTAAATTATTTGGATTCCGGTGGAATGTGCTGACTTGGTACCACATTTATTTAAAAAATGCCATGTCATCTGCCACATCTTCCTATCTTTGGAGGGAAAATATAATGGCAAACTTTGTAAATAATAAAAAATTTCATGGTCACAAATCAAACCTGAACAAGACATACTCCACCCATTCACATTTTGAAAGAAAGAAAAAAAAAACTCTAACTAAGGGTTACTGTTACAATTCATCTGTTGAAGAACACAAAGTAGATGGACGAATGTCTTCGAGAGAAGGGCTTTAAGCTCCTTCCACCACCTCCACATGGTAAGTACACGACTTCTCCTGTGGTAGGGTTTAGGTTTTTTCTCCATTGGTTAAATGTTAGTATTAAGGTTGGTTCTACTCTGTTTTTATATCTGAAAAAATATTTTGATGCTAGTTTTAGGGGTGGATACTACTCTGTTTTTATATTCATAAAATTACACCTGTTCTTTTTTATTTGTTTTTTTTTCGTGTGTGTGGTTTACCATGTGCACTATTATTAATTTATTGTCATATGTGTCCACTAATTTATTTATTGTATCTATTAACTTTAAACCTTTAATATTTTCTTTTATCAGTTACCGAATCTCGTGAATGGGTGGATGGAGAACAAAGTTGTGAGGAGGATTGTGATGATAAGCTTGAAGATGATCCTTTAAGTCCATTAGTTGATAGTGATTATGAATTTGAGCTTAAGCACGGATGATGAAGATCACAGATTTGAGGGACAGATTGTTGAAGGGAACAAATTTAAGCGGTAGTGATTGGAGTGAAAATGAAAGTGGTGATGAAGATGTTGTTTGTGATGGAGATGGTTTTGATGAGGCTAGAATTTCAGATGATGAGGGAGGAGAGAAATACCCCATATTCAATACTGACGTAATCTATAATCCATCATTTGAGGTAGGTTGTGATTGGGGTATAAACCTAGTAAAAATGATAGACGAATCCACATTTAAGATTAGGCTATATAAGTCTGTTCACAATTGTTCACCAACATTCACTGTATGCAGCTTAAAAAGTACATGGTTAGGGCAAAAAATTATCTGTGATTGGTAAAATGAACCTGATAGAAAGTTGAAGTTTTGGAGGAGGGAGAAAATTAAAGATTTGGGTGTCGACATGACTACAGCAAGGCTTATAGGGCAAAGAAGAAGGCTAAAGAATTTATTGATGGGTTTCTTGATGAACCAGATTGGATTGATAAATCATCCACTTTCTTACTGATCTGGTCGGCAGACGAGTCCTGTCGAGATTCATCGAAAACAACATGTGGTGTTTCTTCCACACAAAGAGTCGAGTAGTTAAACACTCTAAATGCTTTGCTAGTCGAGGAGTATCCTAAGAATATCCCCTCGTCTGCTTTTGCATCAAATGCATTTAACTTACTTTTCCCATTGTTATGGATGAAGCACTTGCATCCGAATATATGAAAATATGAAATTCTGGGTTTTCTACCTTTCCATATCTCGTAGGACGTCTTACATAGTACCTTATTTATTGCACTTCTGTTCTGGGAGTAGCATGCAGTGTTGATTGCCTCTGCCCAAAACTTTTGAGGAGTATTATACTCGTCCAGCATGGTTCTACAGGCTTCTTTGAGTGTTCTATTCCTTCTCTCAGCTACACCATTTTGTTGTGGGGTCCTAGCTGCACTAGTAAGGTGTTGGATACCACGTTTAGAACAAAAATCTTTGATATAGCAATTAATGAATTTTGTCCCCTTGTCACTACGAATCTTCACAATGGATTGATTCTTCTCAACTTGTAACTTCTTCAACAGATCAGGTAGGAGTGTTTGTGTATCACTCTTCTTGTGTAAGAAGACTACCCAAGTAAACTTAGAATAGTCGTCTACCACAACAAGTGTATACCTTCTACCATTCAAGGTTGGAGGAGTTATCGGACCATGAAGATCTATATGTAGTAGTTCTAGGACTCTACTTGTTGAGAGAGTAGGAATTGACTTAAATGAACCTTTTACATGTTTACCTTTCTGACGAGTATTGCATACATGTGACTTGTAATAGATTTCGTTGGGTATACCTTGAACAAGGTAATCTCTTGCAATCTTATTAATCACCTTAAAGTTCATATGACATAAGCGTTTATGCCATAGCCAACTGATCTCTTTAGGGTTCTTACTAAGAAGACAAGTATCCCTCGGACAGCTATTCCAATTCACAATATATACGCTCCCTTGTCTTATGCCGACGAGTAGTACAGTGTGAGTCCTCTTATCTATGATCTCGCATTTTCGGCTTTTGAACTGTACCTTATAACCACGATCAAAGAATTGAGAAACATATAGTAAATTGTATTTCAAACCTTCTACGTAGGATACGTCCTGTATCTCTACATCTCCATTTCTGATGTAACCAAAGCCTTTCGTAACAGCTGTTGAGCTATCACCGAAAATCACCTTGGGTCCTTCTTGATCATAGTAGCTCGATTGAAGAGCCTTAGTACCCGTCATGTGGTGCGAACAACCACTATCAATGTAATAAGTTTCTCCTACAGAGCCACCCTTCTTATACAAGTCAAGTCGACCCTGCAATGATGATATTTAATAATTTAGGTACCCTCCTTGTCTATTGGGGTCCTGGGGGGTTAGTAGAGTTCAGTGGAATCCAAATATACATAGGAGTTTTGAACAAATTTGATCTCTTAAGCTTTCTACCATACTTGTTGCAAAATAAGACCCTGTTGTCCTTATCTGGCCTATCATCAGTTATGTCTACTCGTTTGAGGTAGCCTTTCGACTTAACCTCTACTTGAGTAGGCATGGGCCTTTGATAGTCAGAATAGGGCTTGTATGCATTGGGGCCATACGGTTTATAGACTCTTTTAGGTCTTTCCTCACTTATAATATCATAAGACAAAGGTGGAGGATATAAGACAGGTTGAGTACGATATTTCGGAGCAACCTTCCTAGGTCTAGTCGAGTAGAGCTGAGACTGCCTTATGAAAGGAGGTCTAGGCTCTTTCCAACTAGTCTGTACTTGTCTCCTGAGGATACCAATCTTCGTATCTGACCTGGTTTGGTCGTCCACGACTGGTGGTCCTCTTTTGATTCGTTCTAAACGGGACAGGTCTGTTATTAACATTCTTTTTACCGCCTTTGGTAATCGGAGTGTTAACTCTAGTCTGCTTATGTACAACACCTTTGGATGTTATTCCAATATAGTATTCCATTGGTCTTTTGCCTTTATCATTTGTCAAAGAACTTGAACTAGCAGCAGTAGGGTTCTTAATGACTTGAATAGACGAGTTAGGTGTTTCTGCTCCCAACCCTGTCTTGTCATCTGGAGCCCTATACCTATCTGACAGTTGTTGATTAATCTTTGAAGAATTAACCAAGTCAGTAAGTTTAAGGTCTAGATTTACGACTTCAGTCTCTAAGAACTTATTGCGCTCTTCAAGCTTTTTGCACTTATTCTTTAAAACATTGAATTCATTCGTCTCAGTAGCATGTCTTTTTAGTAAATCTTGATACAACTTGTCTGTTGACGCGCACTTGATTTTAAGTTGTTCCAACTCTTCTGTCAAGCGTTTGTTTAGGACAATTATATTAGGATCTACTTTAGACTGGGCTTCTTTAAGATCAATGATTTCTTGTTTTAAAGCGATGTTCTCGTCGCTGACTTCAATGAATGCCTTGTTAGCAAGTAGGAGGTCTTCTTCAGTCACACTAGTAGAGTGATGAAGACTACTCCCTACTCCACTGTCGGCAGTATCACTTTCATCAGAATCTGATTCATCACATGATTGAAACGAAGTTGCAAATGATACCTCTTGTTCGATTTTCGCCATGAAGCTTAGGCCATCATCTACTATAAACGCTTCTTCTTCTTCTTCATGAGTAGATGGGTAGCTAGATGAAGACGATGGTAACTCGTCTGAATCCGTTTCAGAGTCATCATTGGTCATCATAGCCTTCTTACCCTTGTTGTATCTTCGTTCACGCCTTGCTTTCCGTTCTTCACGAGCATCAGTGCTTAGGTCCGGACATTCGTAAATGTAATGACCTGGTTTCTCACAGTTAAAGCATAATGGATCGTTAGTAGACTTTTTTCACAGGAGAATTATCCCTTCTCTTATCTCGTCTATCAGAACGTCTAATCTTCCTATCCTCAGAGTTCCTATCTCGTTTGTTCTCTTTCGAGACTTCGTCTCTCCTTTCAGAAGAGTTTCGGTCTCGTCTGGTCTCAGACGAGTCCTTGTTAGCAGAACCTCTAAAGTCTTTGTAGAATCTCTTATATCTACCATAGCGCTTGTTTAACTTGTCGAACTTTCTAACCATAAGAGTCATCTGATCTTTCAGACTTAGATCAGACCTGTCTAACTCGTCTTTAACACTAACAGACTTAGCCTTAGACTTAGACTTGCCTACTTTAGAGCTCCTAGACGAACTAGACTTAAAAGCAACATTTTTCGACACAATTTTCTCTCTATCACTACTAGCAATAGGATCATCCTCATCTAGATCAAACTCGTGTGCTTTGAGTGTTTGGAGCATTGTCTCAGCTGACCACACATCTATATCCTGAGTATTCTTAATGATCATTTTGACCATTTTCCATCTAGCATCAAGACTCTTAAGAATTCTCAAGTTTATTTCACGAACAGTATATGTCTTGCCAAGTACTTCCAAATCATTCATAATTCTTGTGAAACGAGTATCTAACTGGCCTATATTTTCACCAGCCTTCATCTTAAATGATTCGAACCTCTGTACAGCTGTGGAAAGCTTACTTTCTTTGATTAGGGAGGTCCCTTCACAAATAATAGCAAGTCGATCCCACGTTTCTTTGGCAGACTTACATTTTAATACTTTCCCAAGATACTCATTGGGAAGGGTATGTAAAATATAGTTCTTAGCCAAACTGTCCAGGTTGTTTTGTCTCATTTCCTCAGAAGTTAATTCTGACCTGGGTTTGGGGACGAGTACCCCAACAGCTTTTGACGGTTCCAATGCAACAGTGTTAGGCACCATAGTAACGATCGGGCCTTCTTTTACGACGAACACCATCAAGTCGTGCGTCGAGCTAAAGATAGCTTCCATCCGCAGCTTCCAGTAGTCATAGTCCTGAACTGAAAACTTGGGAAGTTTGTTAGCGCTTATTTCCAAACACATGATGTCAAGAAGATTAGTAGGATGCAGATCAGATCAAAGATACAAGTATTTCAAGAACAGTGATGAACAGGTACAATCAAGAACCAAGACTTCACCCAAGTCTTTTAGAGGTTATCAAGAAACAACAGTCCAATGAACTACAGCTCTGATACCACTTGTAGGTCCCTAGTTGAGTTGATAATATTGAGTAAGCTAGGAAAACGTCTAGAGGGGGGTGAATAGACTTTTCAAAATCTTTCAATATATCAAAATACACAATGCGGAAATATCAGATTTATCAATGAGCCCAACAAATTTATACTCAACTAATCTCGAATATGAACTTTTGTATGAACACTAGTCTTGTCTATTCTATATGCAGATTAATCAATTAAACAAGTAATCAATCAAACAACAAATAAAACAGTAAAGTAAATCAACACGAGATTTATAGTGGTTCGACAACTTGTCTACATCCACTCTCACAAACCCAGTTGCGAAATTTATTAACTCTTCTCTTCGAGTAGTGTGTTCTTGTGGCTTTAAGTCCCAAGAAATAAGACTTCGATCTTTTCGATTATATCTCCAGATATATCTTCGATCTAACAACTAGTGATTTATAAGTAACTAGCAACTTGAACAAAACAACAGTAATAAAACTTCTCTTAGTCCAGTAGTAGCCTTCTTCGAATTTGTCTTGTCTTGTGGCTTCAACTTTCTGAACTTGAACTCTGCGAGTTTCTTTCTTTGAATATCTCAGTAATTGCTTCGTAAATCTCAACGCTTCAGTAGTTAGTCAGTAGTCATAACCGTCAAATGCCTTCATGTATTTATAGACTTCTGAATATCAAGAACAATTTGTTATCCAACAACCTTTTCTTGATAACTAACTTCGAACTGTTTCTTCTTATCCTTCCACGCGTTTCTTCAGTTAATTAGTTATTTCATAACTAACTCTTCAATATATATCCTTATCTTCATTTGATATCTTCACGCGTTTCTGACTTAAGTAGATTTTCTCTTTTGCGCACTTGTCTTGTCTAGTCTTCCATACTTAGACAAATCTTCAGTCTTTACTTCACTTGTCTTGTCTTCTCAAGTCTTCTTGTCTCTTTGCAGTAGACTTCTTCCAATAGTAGACTTCCATAAAGAACTAATCTATACTAGTCCTATCATCTAATCCTAACAAGACTATTACATTACTTTAAGTTTTATAATTTCAGCTTAGTCAACTTAAATCTATACAAACATATGAACTATGAGCTTCTATACATCGTTTATTCGCTCATCATAAAACCTATACAAACTCAACATAGAACTTATAAAACGTACTTGTCTTTTCTTTCTTTCACATGTATTTTGTATCTTGTTCATAAGACGACTTTCATAACTAGATCAGTCAATACTTAGAAATATATACAAGTCTTCTTTTGGCTTATCAAAACTATTTCTCAACATCAATTAGGACTTACATTAGGATTCATATCCCAACAGCGTACCTATTTGTACATAATCTCTTCAATTTTTATTTTATTTTTTCAGTTTTTAGTTTAGGACTCTGAGTTTAGATTAAATTGTAAATAACATAAATGTAGTGATTTTTACTTACTTTTACAATTAAGTCTTAAATATTTTTACTTACTTTTAATTAAAAGGATATTTTTAACATTTTATATTTATTAATTAAATTCATTAATAGGGCGATACAGTGTGATTGTGCAATCATATAAAAATAAAAGGGTTAATTCCATATTAATTCACGACTTTTAGTCAAAGTATCAATTTAATCACGACTTTCTGAATTATAATAAAAAAGCCCCACCTTTATTTTTATTTCAATTTGATACCTATTTTTTTTCTCCAGCAAATAGGTGTGATAAGTCTTGCCGGAGCATGTGTATATTTGCCACATAGGATGACACATATTTAAAAAAAAATCCTTATTCCACGTCATATACATTAATATAAATTATACTATGAACATTTTTGTTGGTCCTGAAATGAGTATATAACAAGTGTATGGGGGGGGGGAATACACTTGTATGCAAATCTTTTTCAAACTTTGATCAAACCAGAGTTCAGCAAGTTTGTCTTGGACAACTCTACTGATGAGGATAACTTCTTGAAGATAACCAAGCTACTAAGTACTATAGAGTACTTAGTTGAATGATTATCTAAGTTAGTTATAAGTGCGGAATTAGTGGTTGGCCCTTTAGTTTAAACTCCTTTTAAGTTCTGAAATCACTTAGTCAATCAATCCAGTTTTCAGGGAACTTGTCCAAATTTGTTTTGCACAGTCTTTGAATATTTGTCCTTTGAAAGATCAGTTTTATGTGCAATGTTGAATGTATGAAAGTACTTGAAAGTAAATCAACACAAGAGTTTATAGTGGTTCAGAGACTCAAGCTCCTACATCCACTTTCCCTGATTTAATAGGATAATTCCTTCACTCTTGGAATTAACTTGTTTTATAGTGCCAAGGTGCACTTGATCAATAACACCACTCCTTGGTGAATTGATCCCTAGGATGTCTAGAGTCCTAGTACCCTCTTCTCAACTCAGAACTGAACTGTTCTTCTCTCAACAGTCAGCTCCTACCACTTCTACTACTACAACCTTCTCACTTTCTCTCTTGAAAGATGTAAGGGTTGAAGTAAGGTTCCAACTAATGAGATATCCTTTACAATGAAGATCAGTGTATAAGGATTAGGATATCTCTCTAAGCTTTTTATGGATATACAATAAGGTTCTGCTTAGAAGAAGTGTATGAAGACTAAGATAGTCTTTTGAAAGCTTGAATGTTCTATGAGCTTTGAGCTTCAGAATAGTTGATGTAGTTGGATACTTTCAAATGGTCTTCACACTTCTGTATTTATAGACAAATGAAGGATTTGCTCGTTGGAGAGGCAGCCCCAAATGTCCATAAATGTCTTCTTTGAGTTCTTCAACTTAGAAGACAGGTTCTTGATAGTGACATGTCCTCATTTGGGAAATAAACGGTTGTATAGACTTTGTCTTCATTCTGCAACACTCTTCCCAATGTCTGACTTCAAGATCCACTTGTTTAAACATGGACATGGCTTCTGATGGTTAGTCCTATGATAAGGACAACATTCCTTACCAGTGGACAGCTCTGCTTATCACTATCAGTGGAGATGCTTATCAACATAGTTGGCTTGCTCTTTTCAGATGACTTGGCTCTTTCCCTTTGCTCCCTTTGCATGTATTCTTAGCATGATTCTTTGAAGATCTTTAGGGTATAGTTTTCTTGATCTCTTCAGCATAGTTGATCCTTGAGCTTCAGAAGACTTGTTCTGGTTTAACTTTGCTGAGACAACTCTGCTGGACAACTCTTCTGATCAGCATACTTGTCTTTCAGTAGACTTGGCAATCATTCCAGAATTTGAGCCTTGAGGGGACTTGTTCTTGATAGACTTCAAAGCATATGTTCCCCCTCAAATTGTGCATCTAATTAACTAAGAGCTGCCTAACATTTCAGCTTCTCATCTAGCCTTATGCTATATGTTCTAATATTCTTAGAACATGATCATCTTTGACTTAGGCATGTCTCAGGGGGTTTTGGTATTAAATCAAAACACTTCTCATTTTATTCCCAACAATTTCCCCCTTTTTGATGATGCCAAAACCTATACATTTTATGCAAAAGTGACTTGACTACACCTATTACATTTATCTTCAGAAGACATGACTAGAGTCAATTTTCCTGAAAAAGAATGTGTTAGTGTACTCACCATTCATGTTGCAAATAGGTTTCAAGGATAGGCATAGAGAGATTGTTGTAACAATGTTTCTTGATTCAAAATATATTCAATTATCATTCATTTGAAATTCATTACAAGCATGTTGATAGTTGAAATTAACATATCAGAGCATGAATCTAAACAACATTACATATTTCATCAGAGCATAAACTATCACTTAAGAATTTTTCAAATAAGATCAGAGCAAAGCATATCAGAGTAAACATATGTCAGCATTTTTGAGTAACTTCAGCATAGATGACCAATTCATGACAGATCAGCAACCAAGATAAGTTTTCATCCAATTTAGCACATGAAGGTCAGAAAACTTATCCATTTCAGAGATCATCCTCCTTTGGTGGCACCATCCCATATTGTGCCCACACTCTTCTTTTTAGCTCCATGGCCTCTTGGTTGGTTCCCTTAGGTCCAAGAACCATCTTGTTCAGCTTGAGGATCTCTAGAAACTCTTTCAGGATCTTTGACTGGTCAATCCATCCATCCAGCTTTGGAGGCATGTAGATGATTGGTTTAGGGGCAATGAATTCAACTCTTGCAAGATCAGCAGCTGCAAGAAGTTGCTGATATAGCTCCCTATAATACTCAATCATAAACTCAAAAAAAGTGGAGTTAGCATCTTTTCCATTCCATCTATCAATGACATAAAAGTCATAGACAAACTCCCTTTTGGCCTCTTCCCATGAGTCATTCAGTTGAATTGGAACCCATTTATCCAAGTGAGGATATTTGGTGTCCATGGGAATCAATAGTTGTGGCTTCATCTTGCTGTATGTAGCTCTCCTTCTTCTTGGCTTTTGAAAATCAGCCCTTCTCTTGTCTCTTGCTCTGTTGGCTTCTTCAATGAGATCCATCTTCTCCTTGGCCTTCATCATTGCCAGTTTCTGCTGTGTTTCAGGATCTTTGCCATATCCTTCTTGAAACAGCTTAGATGGATCAAGAGCTAAGACAGTTGTCTTCTTTTTGGGTTCAGATCCAAATCCTTCAGCAAATAGCTCTTCAACTTCTTCAGTAGATTTGGGACCTTCAGCCACTTTGACACTTTCAGAAGACTTGTCCTTTTCAGCAGTCTTGGACATTTCAGCAGATTTGTCCTTTTCAGCACTCTTGGCCTTCTTGGAAGTAGGCTCATCTTCTTCAATTCTGAACTCAGGGGGTAGATCAAGGCTGTTGGGAAAGTCAGTGAATGTTTCAGCCTTTCTTTTGTTTCCCTTGGCCTTCTTGATCTTTCCTCTAGTTTGGACACCTTCAGCATCCTTGTCCAAACCAGAAACTTCTCCTCCTGGTCTTTGTTGTAGCCTAACTCTCTCTTCTTGAGCTGAAGCCATAGAGTTCTTCAAGGCAATGGCTAACTACTCTTCTTCATCCAGATCATCCAAGTTTGGCACTGCTTGCTCTTTTCCTTTTCCTTCAGCAACCTTGTCTTTGCCCTTATCTGAACCTCCAATGATCAAGGCACCTTTTGCCCTTGCTCTTTCCCTTTCCCCCTTTTTGGCAGCATCAAAACATTGAGGTTTGAGCTCACTCATTGTGGATGCCATCAAGGATTGGGCTTGGTTCACGGACTTCATCTCCTCAAGCAAATATACATTTTCATCATGTATATTCTGCATTCTGTCACTGCTTAGGCTTAAGAAAGCTAAGACAGGCTTCATCTTTGCTCAACAACCTTCTCCATGGTTGTCTTGAGGGATGCATCAAGTTGTGCCTTAAGGAGCTCAGTAAGGTTGGCCACTGCACTTTCAGCAATCTTGGCCATGACATCTTGGGAGAACTTCTCTGAGGCTGCCTTCACCATTGCAAGCCTCATTGCCTCTGCTCTTTTCTTCTGCAATGCAGTTTTCTTCCCAAGTGCTTGCTTAACCACCAGCTTTAATGCCTTAACATTCCTGTTGTGGTTACTTCTCAACAAGTTTTGCTCTTTCTTGACTTCCTTAGAAACTGAATCCATGCTGGCTTTGGCCTTCATCACTTCAGTGGAGATGGTTTGCAAACCAGTCTCAACTCCACTGATTCTTACCTCAATTGTGGGAAGAACAATTTCTTCAGAGCTGGTAAGCCTCATCTCCACAGCTGCTAAGGTTCTACCTTGCTCATCCAATGCTCCTGAAGTTTCAGCATGAGCAGATTGGACTTGATGAGCAATAAAATCCAACTTAGCTGATTGCTCTCCAAGGATGGCTTGAGCAGAGCTGGAATCTACATGGATTGGTGCATCAGTCAAGAGTTCATTTGCAAATATTTGATCAAAAGAAATACCTGCAATATCAGAAAAGTCAAATGGGTTAGAGAATAAACACTCATCACCCTCAGTTTCTTTTGCATAAGACTCTGATAGATCAGCAGTCTTCTTCTCATTTTCAACTTTTTCTTTTCTCCCTTCATCAATAATTTCCTCACTCAAGGAATCAGGCCTCCTCTCATCAAGGGATTCTTGAAGTTTAGATTTGACTTCAAGAATAACCTGTCCTTCCTCACTTATACCACCATCATTTAGTGGTACACTCACTATCTTAGTGATCATTACCTCTCTATCATCCACAACTCCCTCTTGTTTTTCCTCTACATTCTCCTTTTCAACTCCTTCACCTAAACCTGCAGCATCTTTACCTTCAACAAGGTTCAAAGATGGCAGTTGTTGGGAGATCACAGTGCTTTTATCAGCAGCCACTGAGTCATCCTAAATGATTAAGGGTTGATCAGTGTTCAACTCTCCTGACACTGAATAGGCCTTAATCAAACCAGCCTTTAAAATAGGAACCTCAACATCTTTAGGCTGTGCCTTGGGTTCAGAAGAACCTTCATTGGCAGATGTGTCCTTGGTTGTGTCACCAGCCTTGGTCAACACCTCTGAAGAAACAGAGCCTTTCCTATGATAGGTTAATAGAGGGGTTGAAGGCAATTTGGATTCAGGAGGGTTGGGATTGGTTTCAGGAGGGTTGGGATTTGAGGGGTTTGAAGGATCATCAGGAGAATCATCATCATTTGAGCTACTTTCAGGGTGTCTGATGCCCTTAGCTATTCTCTCCTTTTCTTCAACAATCTTATCATCTACCAACTTTGCAAAAACATCCTCATCAATGAGGAATCTTGTCTTTAAAACTCCAGCAAAGTGTAGTAGCCTACTCTCCTCCACTTGCCACCAATTTGCACCCTTATCTTGGATGACTTGAGAGATCTCCATGATTGTTTTGTCTTTGACATCCACCAGCATCCTCAATTCATGAAACATCTTCTGAATTCTTGGAAATTCAGCAAGTTGTGGATACAAATTATCTACAGTAGCCCTGGCTCCACCTCTGAGCATACTTTCATAAGTATACTCCTCCTCATCTCCACTTGAATGGGGACTTTGGGTTATGGGGGAGTTGGCACTGGTTTCAGGAATTGTGGCTTCAGGAAGTTTGAATTCAGGGGGGTTGGCTTCAGAAGGGTTGGATGCAATTAAAGGTTCTTCAGTTGCTTTTGAGAGCAATGGATCTGAAGGGGCTTTACTCAGGGGGGTTGGCTCATGAAGTGCAGCTTCTAAGAACTTTGAATAATTGAGCATAGATGAGTCAAGTGGAGATTGCAGTCTTGTCTCATCTACTGCAAGGTCAGCTAGCACATCAATCCCACTTCTTTGCACACTCCCTTCTGGAGAATATCTCTTGGTAAGATTGAGAGGGGTGATGGGTTGGTTTGTGGGGGTAACATGAGTTTTAGGGGAGTTGGGCTCAGGATTTTGGGTTTCAGGAAGGTTGGCCTCTTTTGGTTGTCCTTCAGGAACTTTGGACTCAGGAGTTCCAGAACCAGAAGAGTTGGTCCTGGACTTAGATTTAGTCCTACTTTCAGCCCTACTCTCCTTCAAAGCAAGTTGGAGAGTTCTATCCTCCTGAAGCTCCAAAATTTTCTCAGTAGGCTTGGCCCTTCTCTTGCTTGCCCTACTGCTTCCACTTCCCTCCTTTTCCCTTTTCCTTCTCAGGGACAACTTCCCTGGGTCTCTTATCACCCTTCTTCTTTTCCCTTGTCTCATTGTACTTTTGTCTTAATTCTTCTGAATGATCAGAAGGCACTTGTACTCCTTCCTTGGCAACTTCTTCTACCTCAGTAGATGCTCCTGAAGTCTCTTCTGAAGGAATTATATTACTCCCTCTGTCCCACAATTGTTTGCACTCTTTTCTTATTCGTCCGTCCCACAATTGTTTGCACTACCCAAAAAGTAAACTTTTTCATAAACCCCACCCTCACAATATCCACATATTTACACAAAATGCCATTACTTTTACATTCAATCCAATCATTCACTTTACTTTATTCATAAAAGTTACAAAATTACCCCTCAACACTCCACTCATTACACGTTTTTCTTAGTTTGCGTGCCCATAAAATAGTGCAAACAATCCTGGGACGGAGGCTAGGGAGTACGTTTTAAGCTTTAGATTTAATGTTTAAATGCAGTGTATTTTTATTTCTTTTCTTTTGATATTGGTTTTGCTATTTAATTAATATTTTAAAAAAGATGGCATAGAAATTTTGTCCTACGTGGCATCCAACACAATAAAAATGCAATTTCCGGTAAGCCACATCATTCTTTTTCAGTTGGAGAAAAAAAAATAGGTATCAAATTGAAATAAAATTAAAGGTCAAGCTTTTTCATTATAATATAGAAAGTCGTGACTAAATTGATACTTTAACTAAAGGTTGTGAATTAATATGAAATTAACCCAAAATAAAATTATAAGTTGGATCGTTGATCCAACGGTATTTTAAGAATTGTTTGTTAAAAGGCAGGACGAAGCCTGCCTTATCGTAGAAAGACTCTTGTTTGAATTTTAAACTTTACACACAATCTATAAGTTGGGACATTCAAAAAAAAGGAAATGTGACTATTTTTGTAGAACAAGAGGAGGAGTTGTAAAAAAATGAAGAAAAAAATTAATTATTATTTATTAATATTAAAAAAATATGAGATATGTATTTTATACAAAAAAATTGTGACTTTCAGCATTTAGTGAAGTTCTTAATATTGTAAAGGGTTGGTCTGCTATGGACTCGAGTGCATGTTGTGCACTCTAGTCCATGTTGCACTTTTTAGTTGTACTGACTTGCATTTTTTCATGACTTACACTTTTTGGTAAAATGGTGTTGCACTTTTCAATTATTAAACTGTATAATAATATTTTTATTTATAGTAACTTACACTTTTTAGTAATATTGTGTTGCACTTTTCAGTTTAATAACTTACACTTTTCATTAAAAATTGTGATACTGACTTGCACTTTTTAATAATATTGTGTTGCACTTTTCAGTTATAGACTCTTACACTTTTCAGTTATAGACTCTTACACTTTTCAGTTATATTGACTTACACTTTTCAGTTATATTGACTTACAGTTTTCAGTAATACCGACTTACACATTTCAGAAATATCGTATTTCACTCTTAGTTATACTAACTTACAATTTTAGTAACTATGGTATTGCACTTTTTTGTTATATCGACTTACATTTTTTAGTAATTTTGTGTTGCATTTTTTATTGAATAAAAATTTTCCTTAAAAATTTAATTTAAATGGAGAATGTGTATATTTTTTAAGTAAAAACAAAAAAAAAGGGTAAAAAAATAAAAATAAATTAAATAAAAAAAAAGTAAAAAATGAAATAAAATGAAGAAATAAAAAGAGTTATTTTATAGATCATGTAATTATTTTTATAATAATAAAAAAAAAAATTGGACTTGGTACAACATGGACTCAAGTGTATACTAGACTAAACTTTATATTTATTATTTTTTTAATAGTCATTTGATTTTTATTTTTATTTATAAAATAACATTTTATTGGTATGTAAATTGGTACAATGCTTGTGTTAATTATGTGCGTGAGATGCTTTGGTATCTAACTTTTAGTTCCAAGTTAATTTTGGCATGTTTGCTTCATGGGTTTAGGTGGGTTTAGTGATGGGTTTGATATGTAAACCCATCTTCTCCCATGTTTGGTTTCTCATAACTTTAAACACCTGGACCCGTGTTTATAATTTGACCCGGTTTTAATAAACTAGATTCTATGGGTTTAGACAACCTAGCCTCCCCCTTGGGTTTATCTAGCCAACCCACCACATTTAAACCCATCTTATCCCAATCCATGAAGCAAACATGCTCTATACCTCAGTGTAAATTGCCCATTTATCTTTACCTCAGGTATACAATTCCTCTGACATAGTGTTGTTGATGATCGGAGAATACATCGACCACCGAATCCCCAAAATCCAGAGCAAGGACCGCTAGAACGAGCAGATCCAGAGATATCAACATAAACACGTTGTTACCGGCGGCAGTGTTTTCTCTTGTAAAATTCCTGATAATGTGCGAAAACTCTGAAAATTAAATCACTACATTTCTTAATTCTATCGAAGCCATTAAGGCCATGTTTGATAGCTTAGATTAAACTTAGATTAACTATATATCATTTTTATTGGTTGTTTGATAACTTAGATTAATGGTAGATTATGCTTTAAAATTTATAAAGTTTAGTTATCATCCTAATTTTAGATAATCCGTTTTTGCTATCAAACATGCCCTAACCGGCGATATTAGGGCTTCGAGATTTAGGAGAAATTCTTCTTATCTACTAATCCAACAATTCAAGGATTCAAAGTCACTATTAGCAGCCACGGTTTAACCAACAAGAGGCAATGATATAAATAGGTGAAAAATTGTGTACGCCAATTTGGAATTAGAAGAATTTTTTATTTTGTTTTTTATTAGTTCTTCTGCCATAAGGAATAGGCTTCTCCCAAGGGGAGAAATTATTTTGGAAAACTATGAGGATAAATTTTAAATTGAGTTAGTTCGGCTGCTTCTTAGAAGCTGGGTTCGAGTCATGGGAAGGGGAAATGGGATGGGTATTTAACTTGTAATCAAAAAAAAAAAAAAACAGGAATGATCGAAAATTCGATAAAATCAGCACTGATTATTAATGATCCAATAATAAGGTATGTTGAGATGTAGAACTATAATTCATTATTGATTGGCCCTGGCTATATACCCCTCCAACTCTGTTAAGTATACTCCCCCGATTTATGTACCCCCACTCAATATGATAAATGTTAGATGTACTCCCCCTCAAACTACCCAAATTACCCCTTTCTTCTACATTGTCATATGTTAAATATACTCCCCCTTTCAAACCCTAATTTCACTTTTCTCATCTTTCTTCTTCTTCCTCCTAAAATAAATCCTATTATTTCCACCAAGTCGCCGCCGGCCGGCGACGGCACCGGCTGCACCGCCCCCACACACATCCACCTCTAGCAGTGGCGCCCCCCGTCGCCCCCGACTGCCCCCACCAATGCGGCGCCCCCCGTCGCCCCCGACTGCCCCCACCTGCAGAAAAATCGTCGTCTCCACTTCCACCAATGCGCCGCCCCCACCACCCCCCCTGCACCGCCATCCCCTGCGCGGCCGCCTCCCCCTCCCTTCACGAGGTCAGCCATGGAGGTCGGTCGCCCGCCTGTGCCGCCCTCTTCTTATTTTTTATTTTTTTCATTTTTCTGCAGAAAAATCGCCGCCCCCACCACCTTCCCTGCGCGACCGCCTCCCCCTCCCTCACGAGGTCAGCCATGGAGGTCGCCCGCCCCCACCTCACGGCCGTCTCAGCCCCTGATGACGATGCCGCCTCACCTCTCCCCCCTCCTTCCTCGTTAAAATTTTTTACAGGTAGGATTTAAAAAAAAAAAAAAAATTGAAAAGAATGTGTTGACCATAAACATTATGCTCGACAAATTGTTGTCGACCACCATGTTTATGATCGACAAATTCATGTCGAAATTTTTTTTTTTATTTTTTTTATTTTCTTTCAATAAAATGTTTTCGATGAATGTGTTTTCGGTCGATAATCTATTATCAAAAATATACTATAAGGTCGACAAATCAGTGTTAGATCAAACCAGTGTTGATTGACACTGGTTTGTCGAAATATTGTTTTTTTTTCTCCAGATTTTTAAGTTTTTTTGTTAATTTCTAAATTTGGTGGAGGCGGAGGGACGACTGGGCGCCGACGGAGGCGAAGGTGGACGACGGCGGCTGCTACCCTAAAATTAGGGTTAGAGTTAAGAAGTAGAGTTATAATTTAGGGAGTGTATCTATTTAGTATTATTTTATTAAAAAGGGTAAATTTGGGTATTTAATATTCATATTTAATTAATAAATTGAAAGGGGGAGTATATTTAACAATTGTGGAGGGGTATATAGTCAGCGCCTATTGATTCTGCCTTATATGCGTAATAATAATGTTGCCTTAATTTCGCGGGCTTTGGATTTTGGGCCCATTTTTTTTCGTGTTACCCGCGAAATTTGAAGTTACCCAGATTTTGGTTATTTGTTTGGCCACGGATAAATGACCCCCCACATATTATGTGTTCACCCCCACTCCAATTTATATTTTGAATCAATAGGTAAAAAGACTATGCTACCCCTGTATGCTGAGTTCACCCCCACCCATAAACAAAAAATAACAGTTTTTTTGCATTCCTTTCACCCAAAACATAGTATTTCTTTGTAATTGATTATTTTTTATGTTATTATTATTTTATTTGACCGTATTATTGCATGATTGTGTAGTTGTAATGAATATATGTGTAGTGTATTTCGTTTTCGAGTTTTTTTTTATATAAAATCGTGTTTTGCAAAAACTCAGCACTGGTTCGCCGAATTTTGTGAGATTTTTCGAAAAAAAGTTTCACATTTTGAATCAAAACTCGGCCAACTTTTCCACGTTATGATTCAAAACTCGGACAAATTTTCCACGTTTTGATTCAAAACTCGGCAAACTAGTGTTGAATCATAACGTGGAAAAATTGGCCGAGTTTTGAATCATAACGTGGAAAAGTTGGCCGAATTTTGATTCAAAACGTGGAATTTTTTTTCGAAAAATCTCACAAAACTCGGTGAACCAGTGGTGAGTTTTTGCAAAACGCGATTTTTGTAAAAAAAAAAATTCGGAAACGAAATACACTACACATATATTGAGTAGTGAGTGCGAAATCGAACCATGGTGAAGAGAAATTCAAAAAAGGGGTGAAGTAGAAGGAAAATTAGAGTTTTTGAGTATGGAGGGTAATTTTGGAAAATAAGAAGCGGGTGAACTCATATTTAACGGGTGAAGACATATAATGGGTGAACACATAATAATTAGGGGGCATTTATCCGTGGCCTATTTGTTTCCTTAATAGCCTGTTTTGCATATAATTACACATAAGTCATTCCCAATATATATATATCTAGTAATATAAAACCAATTATCTGATTTTTTATGAAACTAAAAATCAGAATCATATTAATGAATTGTCTCACGCTAAATTATTATCCACATAAGCAATTACGGAGTATAATTTAAAATAAATTATTATTAATATTTTAAAGATAGATACAAATATTTTTCATTTATCTTTTTTTCAAGTATAATAGAAAAATAAGAAATGGGAAATATATTTAAATGAAAAATATTTATATTTTACCAAATAATTTAGCTCCAAATAAAGGGAAAATCCGAAATGCCGAGCGATCGTGTTCTATGGGACGCCGATTGAGCGAGAAGAAGAGGTAAAAAGGCGGTGGCGGAGGCCTCCGGTCAGCTCAGAACCGCTCTTCCTCCATGGAAACAAGATGTAAAAATTCACCATCAATTTGTAGAGTTATTCAGTTAGTGTGGAAAAAGTTGAATTCAAGTATCGAACAAAAAGTATTGTTGTTTTGAGGATGTTATATTGAATGTTTAATAGGATTTTAGTTCCTCTTTCTCTTTGTGTGTGTGGGGTGGGGGTGAGTGCTAGTTTTGAAGTTGATTATAGTCTGAAAATCACTTTGTTGTGTTTTCTGAGTTGATTTGTTATGTTACGGCGGATTAACTCCAAATTGTTTGTAATGGGAAAGTCTCGGAGGTTTCATGGAGCATTTACTGGTGGCTATTACAACACTGTGTGCGGTCCTATTGTTTGTTGATTTCGTTCATATGTAAAGAAATATTGACAGACTGCTGTTATAACTTGCAGGATGGGCTCCTCAATGTTTTCTAGCTCTTCTCTGGGTTCATGTTAACTTATTAACACTGTTTGTTCTGCTGCTTTTTTTCTCTTTCAAATACTTGTCTGAGCTCAAATTTATCCTACAGTTTGGCTTTTCTATACTTAGCTGCTAAACTCTAGAAAACATTCTTCAACTTGTATTTGTGAACTACCAATTTGGATCCTAACTGACACTTTTATCTAGTTTGGGTCTTTGTTTTGTTGACTTATTATACACACATTACTGGTCCCTTTGTATTTATCTCCTTGGTTGCTGCCATTTTACTAAATAAAAGTTTACATGTAGTGGTATTTAATACTCCGTAGTAGTTATTTGTAGTCTCTGCGCTTCCACAAGTTCCTCTTATCTCCATTTCTATTTTGTAATTGGCTAAATGAGTTAACTCTCAAATTTATTCTTTCCGTGATGTATTTTAATCTTAAACTTGTTTTAGACCTTGGGCTATTCCTGGACCTGTCCGTGATGAACTTATAGCTCCAGTTACAGAGTCCATAGGTTGGTGTCTAATTTACTGATAAAGCATATTCTTTCTGTTGCATGTTGTGTTAAGTTTTTGTGCTTCTTATGATTAGGTGTGAAACTTTTGTTGAAGATGGGATGGCGACAAGGACGGTCCGTAAAGGATTCTAACAAGAATTCACTTAATGGTATGGTGTTTATGAATATTGTTTATTTAGTCTTTCTTTATATCTTATAACTCTAATAATGTGTGGGTCATTTTCAATAAATTGTCTGGCATCTGATAGTTATTGGAGTTTTAGATCCTGCAATGAAAATCATAAGATGATGAGGTGTACAGCCTTTCACAAGATGCAAGAAAGAAAAAGAGATTTTTTTTTGGTTATAAATATTCCTTGATTTATTTACCCTCTATGGTTGTTCCTTTTGTAATTAGATACAAAATAGGCATCCTAACACCCCATCAATAAGAGAAGAAGTTAATATCTGTTATGCTTCATTGATATAAGAAATGAAATACAAGTACTGTTTTCAGTTGAATGAATTTCTGATGTTACATTTTAAATCTGATACTCTACAGGTCTACACTCTGTTTTACATCTAATGCTGAAGAATATCCTCATAGCTCCCATAATAATTTTCCCAACCGGAGGGAAACTGTAGTTCTTGCGGCAGAGGCAGCAGCAGCGACTGTCCATTATAATGGTCTAACGAGCAAATCATGGGCTCCACCACCCCTGAGGACGACGCAGTTTCGTAGAAATTTTGGTTCATATATGATGCACTCTGGAAATTGGCCCCACCTCCAAATTGATCACAACCTCCAAATTGATCACCACCTCCAAATTGATCAAAACCTCCAAATTGATCAAAACCTGTAAATTGATCACAACCTCCAAATTGATCACCACCTCCAAATTGATCAAAACCTCCAAATTGATCAAAACCTCCAAAGTGATCACCACCGTTCATTTGAAGCATCGTCGTAAAGGAGTTTTGCTGATGATGGTCGTCAATGGTACTAGGGTAGTGGATAGGGATAATGGGTGGCGGAGGAGGAGGAGGAGGGGAGAATTGTCCATTCAACGTTGCAGGATTGCCAAAATGCATCTCTTCCATAACTCCTGGTATGCTTGGTGAACTCTGCTTTAAAATCTCAATCCTGGCTTTTACATTCTCAGCTTTATTGCCCAAATTTGCTGCAAATTGTCTTAACTGTTGTCCGGTCCATTCTTTCATGGTGGAATCAAGATGAGTAGGGTACCTAGATTCCATGTTACTTTTTTGATCCTGGGCAAGCTTGTCCTCGATCTTCTTCCTCCCATTGAAAAAATCATTCAACCCGAATGCTTTATTTTTGGAATCCAGATTCCGGGCCTTGTAAATGTCGATAATTGGGCCGGGGCTTTGGGGCCAGACGTCAGGCTTAACGGGCCCATTCTCTTGTTTTGGGCCGTAGATGATCATGCATGCACTCACATCACATAGGGTGGTGAGTTCCTGGATTTTTCGAATCAGCCCCTGCTTCCTTCTCTTGAAAGCTAAGTTTCTTGATTTCTCGTTTTGTATGAGCTCCATTTTTAGCTTTGCCCTCCCCATATCTCTCACTATTTGCAAACCTTCATCATACAAAAATAAAGATTAATTAATTGGCTCTAGTATAAGTATAATTAATATCCAGAAATTAAGATTTATTCCATCAATCTACAAAAATTAACCTTCGTAATCATTACTGTAACATAAAACAAATTCGTTCACCTAATGTTAAAACAAACAACAATTTACGAAACAAAATAGTCGAAATCAGTGCTGAATTTCGAAAAATACCAAGATTCGGTAACAAAAAATCGAAGGAAAAAAATCGTACCTTTCGGTGTCAGATTTGGGTTATCCCTTTTTTCAAATCCACAGGAGACGGAGGGGCGGCGGGCCAGAGGGAGGCGGCGCGACGCCGAAAGGGAGTGGGGAAACTGCGCGGCGCCGGAAAGGGAGTGGGGAGGCGGCGCGATACCGGGAACGGAGCTGGTGGAGGCGAACGGCGTGGCGGCAGGACTGAGAATATGGGCAGAGGGAGGCGGCGCGACACTCGGAAAGGGAGTGGGAGGCGGCGCGGCGCTGCGAGTGGGGCTGGTGGTGGAGGGAATTAGGGTTTCAATCGAATGAATTGAGGCTAGGGTTTCTTCAATGGAGCGTTGATTTCACGCGCCTAATTATATATATATATATAGACAATTCTATATTTCTTGCATTCCACCCCATAATTAATCGCCGGTATAAATAATTACACCTAATATATCCTTCTTACACTCTACGACTCTTCAAATAAAAAAACATAAATTTACAAATTGATAGTATAACATAAAATACAATCTAATTTCATTATTCATATTTTTTTTACAATTTAATTATTTGCATATGTTTTAAATAATAATATTCACATTATTTTATTACCACTCATTCATTTTATTCATAAATAAATCCTTTATTTTTATATAATTTTTTGTAAAAAAATCATTTGACTCAAATCCGTTTGGACTTGTCAATTTTTTTACCCCTTCTTTAATTTATGAACTACACGTTGAGAACTACACGTTTGTCAGGGACATGGGGTAACTTCAATTATTTTTTTAAATGTATATACATATTGCCCTTTTGAAAACTTGAAGAAGAGAGGGCATTGTGCCATCACATCTTCTTTTCTAGATTTTTTTCAAAGAATAATCTTTTCAGATGGGCCTTTCATTTGGAATGCAAATTTATGAAGGGTTGGGGTATATACCCCTCCAGCTTTGTTTAATGCACTCTCCCGAAACTTACACTCCCCACTTTATACCGAAAGGATACATGCACTCCCCCCAAATTACCTTTTATACCCTTTTCTCTTAAAATTTCTAAGATAAATACACTCCCCCACAAAAACCCTAATTTTACTAAACCCTAATTTTTTCCTTTAATTACTCCCCCAACTCATTCTTTCTCCTCCCTTCTTCATCCTCAACTTGCCGCCGCCTTCCGCCACCGTCGCCGCCCTTCATCCGTCCATCGTCGCCGCCTTTCCTCCATCGCCACCCTTCGTCCGCCGCCGCACGAAGATGCGGGTAAACTTTTTTTTATCTTTTTTCTCTCTGCACACGTCAGCGGCGGCGGCCGATCTCCCTCTAACTAGCGCCGCCGCCGCTCTTTGCCCCACCCCCAAGAGTCCTCCCCCTACGTCGCTGCCGCCGCCGCTCTTCGCGCCACCCCGAATTTGTCCCGCCGCCGCCGCTCGTCGTACCAGGTAAGTTTTTTTTTTTTTTTTTCTGGCTTTTCTCCGTTTCTAGGTTTTTTTTTTAATTTTCGACAATACTGAGTATACCAAAACCACTCCCGTCGATATATTATTGTCGATGGGAGTGTTTTTGGTCGACTCAATATTGTCGAAAATTTCAATTTTCAATTTTTTTTTAAAAAAAAATTAATCTTATTGACCGGAGTGTTTGTGGTCGACCAACCAGAGTCGACCGGAGTGTGTTTGGTCGACCAACCAGTGTCGACGGGACAAATTTTGGTCGACACTGGTTGGTCGAAACTAAGATTTTTTTTTTATTTCTAAAATTTTATTTAGGGGCGGCGGTAGGTGCCGGAGGTTTGGCGGCGGCAGTGGCAGCCGGAGGTTGGGCGGCGGCGGCGACGTTCGGTGGGCGCGGCTCGCTAATAACTCTTAAATTAGGGTGACTGTGGAGCTGGACTACATGTTACGCAGAGCCACAAAGAAGAATGGCAAGTGAGACCCTAGGAGTCATTTAGGACGCGGGACACACCTACTGGTTAGGAATGTTATGGAATACTTGTCTGGGAGCATTTCTCATCTTTAATTCCTTTATACATATGTATTGCTGTTTGATGTGGAAGGCACTTCTGGTGCCTCTGTAACTCTTTCATCAGCTTAATAAAAAGTTTATATTGCCCGACCAAAAAAAAACTCTTAAATTAGGGTTAAGGTTATAATTAGGATTAGGGTTAGTTAATTTATAGGGAGTGTATGTATCTTTGGTATTTTATGAAAAGGGTAAAATAGACATTTTATATGAATATTTAATTAATAAAAGTGGAAGGGGAGTGTATTAAACAAAGTTGGAGGGGTATATACCTCAACCCATTTATGAATCCTGATGCTGATTTACTTTCTTATAGGAGTGTGCAAAATAAAACCGGACCGAAAAAAAGACCGGAACCGGACCGGTCCGGTCCTGAACCGGACCGACCGGTTAGATTCCGGTCCTCGGTCCGAAATTTTTTAAGATTCCGGGTTCCGGTCCGGTCTAAAAACCGGAATATACCGGTCCAGGACCGGAAACCCGGATTTACAATTTTTTTTTTTTTATTATTATTTGAATTTTAGAAATTACAAATCCCATTCCTCGCTCTTCGACTTCCTCTGGCTCTTCGACTTCCTCTGAGTCTTCGACTTTCTTAAATATAATTCTCCACCTTTATCTGAAACGACGCTCACCAGCCTCACCCAAGTCCCAACTGACAAGGGCGACAATCCTTCTCCAAACTCCACTGCCGCTCTTTGAGTCCACTGGTAATATATTCAACTTAGTTTCTTTTTACTTTTCATTCAAAATTTTTTGTTTTATTATATCTAATTTATTTATTTTTTTCATATGAGAATAGACTGTGCAAGCACTTATTTGTACACAAGATTGGCTTCGTGCAAAAGGAGCACCCAGGGCAAGGATTTACGTGACATGGAAGATAATTTACGCGATTGATTTGAGTGAGTTAGAAGAAATTGAGAATGGTAATGGTTTATACTTATGAAATATTTTTCAGCATGTTTATTTATTAGTTGTACCCATTTAAAAAATTTAACATCTTTATATGTTATTACAGATTTGATGAAGACTACATTGGACGATGAAGACAATGTTATATACATTGTAGACCCTTAAATTTGTGCATCAGTTCATTTTTTTTGAACTACTGTTTTTTCATTTTGGACTTGAATTTTAATTTCTATGAACATTTGCTATAAATTAAGTTGATTTTTAAAAAAATGTGATCCACTCTCCACTTCTTCTCATATACTAAGGAATTATAATAAATTAAAAAAAGAAAAAAAAAAAGAACCGGTCTGAAACGGTCCAAATCCGGACCGGACCGGAATTTACCGGTCCGGTCTGAACCGGTTACATTCCGGTCCTCGGTCCGTAAAATTTTAAGATTCCGGTCCCGGTCCAAACCGGGACGGTGCACACCCCTACTTTCTTATGCTTATGTGTTTCTTCGAGAATGAGTGAATTCAAATTCTACCATGAACATAGAATTAACATGAACTCTTTTTTTTTTTAGCATCATCTCCTATCACCCTTTACCATATGAATTCATTTAAAAATATTTGAATTTGTGTGTAGTTTTTTTTTTTCTTTTTTAAATCACTAAACCAATTACACTTTGTATTCTAAATATTACAGTATTATTTCTTATACTAAATTGTGATACCGAATTTACTATAAAACTTTATTGAATCAAATGCTTATAAATTTTTTGTGTCTAATTTTTTCTATGTACAACTAATTAAATTAGGAGTTGAGGCATGCAACTTGTAAATGTAATACTCCCTCCGTCCGCCTATAAGTTTCCCGTTACTTTTTGACACAAAAATTAAGAAAAGTGATTAAATAATGGGTTAATTGCAAATTAAATCACCACCTTTCACTGAATTGCAATTTAATCTAAACTTTTGAATAATTGCAAATAAAATCACCACCTTTAAATATTGTTGCAATTTAGACTTCTAGACAACCTCATTTATGTCCGAATTTAACGTTTCGAGATTAGATTGAAATAAAAAACAATGTTGTTTCATTAAGGAGATGTCACATCAGCTAATCACGTTAGATTTGGGCACAAATAAGACTATCAAAAAGTTTAAATTGCAACAATATTTAAAGGTGGTGATTTTATTTGCAATTATTCAAAAGTTTAGATTAAATTGCAATTCAGTGAAAGGTTGTGATTTAATTTGCAATTAACCCTTAAATAATAGATATAGTACAAGTGATATGATTGAAAGAATGAGAGAGATAGAGAGAAAAAGTAAGATATAAGTGATGTGTAAGAAAAAATACTTACTAAAAAGGGTATGAGAAGCTTATAGGCGGACAGACAAAAATGGTAAAATGGAAAGCTTATAGGCGAACGGAGGGAGTATTATTTTGAACTCTATATAACATCTTATTTATTTGCATATTTAATTTGATTATATGCACTTTAAATATAAAATAATATTTATGTATAAAAATTTAAATTATATATTAATAGTCATACCCCAATCTAAAAAAAAAATGGTCAGTCACTGTCTTTTTGTCGTGGTGATGTTGTAATATGCATAATACAGTGAAACCATTGGCTTGGTTTAGAGTTTTCAGGAAAAAAATCTTTTAAAGTTTACTAATATGAATTTAGTTTTTTGGGTTTCTGGACAGTGGAGTCCATAATGCCATTATTTCTGGATTATTTTTTTCTATGTAGTCGTGGCTTTAAACACTAGTAAGTGTTGTGAAAAAAGATAATGAGTAACTTTTGATGGAGCGTCCAAAATTGTAAAATGAGTATTTTATAAATACTCATCTCTCATGTGTCAGAAGATCCTTGTAATATTAGTAAGTGCCCGATTTAGTATCAATCCACGGGACTAGATTCATCGTGTATCCTTAATGTTACGTATCGTCACGTGAATATAGTGATAGGGCATGGTTTGTGCTATTGAATTAAATGTAAACTAAGAAGTGCAATTTAATAATTAATGAGAACAAGTATGATATTGATACAGAACGAATTGTGAGAGATATTGTTCGGGTGTTCGTCATTATGTGGAAATTGATTTAAAGCTCAACTTTGACATATAATTCGTAGGTCGGTGTTCGGTAAGCATGATCACCAAGACATATAACTAAATAATCATCTAAGTCGAAAGGACGGATATGATTGTTCTTACTCGGGTAATCACACAATTAGGGAAATCTACATAATCTACTCCCTAATTATATTTTTCCACTTGAATACTAAAAATCAAACTCCTAAATTTTCCTCACTAATCATCCAAACTCTTATTCAAATAATTAGTGTAGATTAAATGAAGTTTCTAATGAAATTATTCAACTCTCGTTGAGATAACCCAATATAAGTTCAATTCGCATCATCCCAACTCTAAATTATATAATCTAGACGATTAATCAGCCCTCATTGCACTAACCATGCTCAACATACAACCTAATACTTGAAATTAAGCAAATGATCAATTAATTACTCAGTAACCTAACATAAACACCTTCCAATTGAATTATACAATTAAAATTAAGCTAAATCACAATTTCCATCACAAATCAAAACACTCGAACACAAATAAACTTAGCTCATAGCTAAATCGACAAAATAACTAGAGTTATTATATACTGCAAGAAAAAGCATTTTTCATAACGAAAAAATTGATTACAAAAGGTCCTTTTTTGGTTACAAAATCTTTTTGTAACAAAACGGTTCGTTACAAAAGTTGGTTTTTTAAAGATCATTGCAAAAAGTTTTTGTAACGAAAAAAACTCAATTCCGTTGCCAATGCAGTTGTAACGACATCTTTTTTGTTACAAAATGTTGCACGTTTTATTCAAAATAATAATTCCATTACAAATACGTTGTTACATAAAATTGTATATTGAGTACTAAAATATTTAATTTTTTACTAATATTTTGTTACGTTTACAATCTCATTTCATAAATAATGAATACAAAAAAAAAAAGATTTATTCAAAAACAAAATTAAATAAAGGGTTATAATTAATTAAATTTATTTCAAGAAAATAAAAACTATAAAGTTGATTCAGAAACAAAATATGTTGCATTCGAAAATGTATTTGGATACTTCAATGTTCTAATAACCTGCATTAAAAGAAAAAATTATACACTTGAAGTCTTGATTAGTCTTCTTACCATCAATCAAAGTGAAACTTCATTTTCCTAAAAAAAAAAAATACACAACAATAAAAATATAATAAGATTAAGAATATGTAATGTACAAATATAAGTTTACTACATTGAAAAAAAATCAGCTTAAACAATTAATCAACGCAAGTAAATCATACATAGTAAATAATTAGAGAGATGTGATGATCTCATGATCTAAAAAGTAGACTGAAAGATCACTAAATGCACTTACTAGAATCATGAATTCATCCTCCACACCTTAAGTTCATCTACCTATAATCTATCATCAATCATGCAACCCAAATCCACCTCCAAACAATACAATCAACTACTGAAAATTTGAAAATCACTATTCGAAATGGAACCTTAACCGAAACTTTGTCAATCCTAAAGCTCACATATCATTAAATATGGAATTATACCACAAGCTACAATAGATATAAGGAGAATAATACCTTGAGAATAGGTTCTCCTATGTTGATTTTGTTGGTTTGTTATGCAGCAGCAGCTAGTCGTGCTTTTGCTAGCCTGCAATCCATTAAGTTCAAATAAATTTAAGAATATTATAAGTAGTGATATAGAACTCCAGAGTAAATGAAATTGGTAGAGCAATACAAGAAGCCAAATTCACATAACTTATAATTTCATCCACCACAAAAATCATCAGAACCCAAAACAGAGCAATACTACCAAAAAAATTCAATCAAATAGTAAAAAGCAGGGGAAAAAAAGCACAAGCCAACATTTCAGAATCTAGAAAAGCCTGTCTTCTAGTCTGGATATCTGGAAGTGGAAATTCAGTCTTTATATCTATTTTACCTGGCCTCAGGAGAGCAGGATCAAAACATTGAATTTTATTGGTTGCAAGAATTACTTTTACACCTCCTCTTGAATTACTTCATAAAATGTATGGAAACGGACTGGCCGATGGAGTTCCATTGTGAAGAAAATGAGAAAGATGGAAAAACCAGAACTGATTAGATGCTCCACATATTCAATTTCCTAAACTAAAGTTCTCAATTACTAGAAAGATTTGAAACATGAAAAATCATGTATGATGGCAAACAAGAATAATTGAAAGTATCTAGAAAATCCATTTAATTCAAACCAAAGAAAATCAGAGAATTTCAATTGTGTAGTTTCAAACATCAAGAAAAACATAGTAATTATAATAATTTCAGAGATCGTAGAATAATTTGAACTGGAATAAAATTAAGTCAACATACAGTAGATCAACAGTTACTAAGTGAAGCATCTGCAACAATCCATGCCACTAACGAAGCATTTGTTCCAAGTTCCTAAATACAGATTCCCCTGCCCTTCTCTCTCTCTCATGTCCACAAGTTTCCATGTTTTGCAAGTCCGCATTTTAGTAGCTTATCAACTCACTGCCTTTATCAACTATTCAACTTTATTATTTAGTATATGACCTTAATCACGGAGTATACCAATACAACATCTAGTTTTCTTGAGCATTAAGTAAATATAAATTTGAAATGAAACATTCATATATCAACAAACAAAGATAATGAGAGTTGAAATTCAACCACTAGAAAAAATACATACTTGGTGAAAATTAGTTCTCAATTTGATTGATTCAGGAGATTTCATTAAGTGATTGAATGCAGGTGAGGCCTGAAGTTAGACCATAATTTCAAGTTTCCAATAATTAAAAATTGGGGAAACATGGGTTAAGGTAATATTTATATCAAGAAAATTATGGCTTATACAAATTAAGAGAAGAGTTATTGTTTTCATATATACGAACAAGTTAACGATGGAGCCGAAGCTTCACATTATATATACCCTTAAAAGTAGCATCAGTATTTTACCTCTCAATTTATACTTGATAAACTATTTATCATTTATCCTTTTGTGAAAATTACTCCCTCAAATAGAAAAAAAGTAAAAAGGAAAAGGATGGCCAGAGCAGAGACTGAAATTAATTAGTGGCAGCATCAACTGAACAAGAGTGGCTATTGGTGAATTCTAATTCCTAATACATGTCTAACTACACGACTCTATGAAATCAACCATTTTTCATGGTGAGTTCTTAACCAATTTTGGCTTAAACTAGACAACCCAATTGTAAAGTTAACTTAAACAAAATCTGAAGAGGTACATCTGGTCAAACGGTATATTTGCAAGTGCATTTGATTAAACAGAAGCACGATAAGAAATTCAGTTACAACACCAGATTAACCAAAAAAATGGATGGAGGAAATAGACTTGCCAGTCGTGATGAAACGACGATTCTACTGCATGTACTTGTGACCGCGGCCACGGGGCTTCTTCTTATCTTGATTCGCTACCTTCGGCGTTTGTCTTCTAAGATTTTCGGCACGGGCCAATTGGATCAGAATAGAGGGCACGGTGGCGGAAGAGGAGGGAGAGGCACTGTGGAGGGGCAAGGGCGTCGCCGAAGAAGGGGGCTAAGGCGCGCGGAGTTGGGGAATTAGGGATTCGGACTTCTCTCCAATGGAGATGAGGGGAAATCCGCGACGATGAAAATTCATTTATACGGAGTATTATTTATTGGTTCTATTAAATCATGTTTATTATTCAGCTTCAAAAAGAAAATAAAAAAAATCATGTTTATTATTTGTAACAACATTTTATTATTTGTAACAATAATTACTTATTATTATTTAAAATGTGACTTTTTGTAACAAAATAAAAAATTTAGTTACAATATATCATCTTTTGGTAACCATTTAAATGCTGGTTATAAATATATTGATTACTAAAAATGTATTTTGTTGTAGTATATTGGAGAGAAATAACATACTCATAATCAATAATAACAAAATGCTTGAGTAAAATAAAGATACCACCTCTTGATTGCAAAAGTATGAAATAAACCTTAAAATCCTCTACAACTTCTAGAATCTCTTTTTTGAAAATAAAATTACAACTATTTTGCAAGTTATTTTATGATAAACTACCCTATTCTATGGATTAGAATAGTTATTTAAGATGAAATATGAAGAAAAAAATAGGTATCAAATTGAAATAAAATTAAAGGTCATGTTTTTTCATTATAATCCAGAAAATCGTGATTAAATTGATACTTTGACTAAATGTTGTGAATTAATATGAAATTAACCCAAAATAAAATTATAAGTTGGATCGTTGATCCAAGGTATTTTAAGAATTGTTTGTTAAAAGGCAGGGCGAAGCCTGTCTTATCATAGAGGGACATTCGAAAAAAAGGAAATGTGACTATTTTTGTAGGACATGAGGAGGAGTTGTAAAAAAATTAAGAAAAAAATTAATTATTATTTATTAATATTAAAAAAATATGAGATATGTATTTTATACCAAAAAATTGTGACTTTCAGTATTTAGTGAAGTTCTTAATATTGTAAAGGGTTGGTCTGCTATGGACTCGAGTGCATGTTGTGCACTCTAGTCCATGTTGCACTTTTCAGTTGTACTGACTTGCACTTTTTTATGACTTACATTTTTTGGTAAAATGGTGTTGCACTTTTCAATTATTAAACTGTATAATAATATTTTTATTTATAATGACTTACACTTTTTAGTAATATTGTGTTGCAATTTTCAGTTTAATAACTTACACTTTTCATTAAAAATTGTGATACTGACTTGCACTTTTTAATAATATTGTGTTGCACTTTTCAGTAAAAAAATTTGTTGCACTTTTCAGTTATAGACTCTTACACTTTTCAGTTATATTTACTTACATTTTTCATTAATATTGTGATGCTCTTTTCAGTAATACCGACTTGCACATTTCAAAAATATCGTATTTCACTCTTAGTTATACTAACTTATAATTTTAGTAACTATGGTGTTGCACTTTTTTGTTATATCGACTTACATTTTTTAGTAATTTTGTGTTGCACTTTTTATTGAATAAAAATTTTCTTTAAAAATTAATTTAAATGGAGAATGTGTATATTTTTAAGTAAAAACAAAAAAAAAGGTAAAAAAATAAAAATAAATTAAATAAAAAGAAAAAAAAAGCAAAAAATGAAGAAAAAAAAAGAGCTATTTTATAGGTAATATAATTATTTTTATAATAATAAAAAAAAATTGAACTAGAGTGTACAACATGATTCAAGTGTATACTATACTAAACCTATTGTAAACCAAAGTATCATAGAATTAATTTGCTTTAAACAACCCATTAAGGAAAAATTAAGTAGTGCTTATTATAAGGGTTAATTCTAATTCTAAATAAATACACCCCATTTACTCTTAGTATCAATTTAATCACTACATTCACAATTATTGTAAAAAATTCTAAACTTTCATCATGTTGTAATTAGATACACATTTTTTTCTACGTAACAATTGATATGATTTGGTTTGTCGGAACTTACTACGTCAGATTACACATATTTTGTTTTTTATTTTTTTATTTTCCACATCAAATAAAATTTTATATAAAATAAAAATAAAACTTCCGTTTCTTCGTCTTCCTCAACCTCTCAAACTGATCTTCTTCTTCTACGTCTTTCTCACCTCTCAAACCTCAAGTTCTTCTCTTCTAATCCTTAAAAAAAAAAAAAAAAAAAAAAATTCTAAAAAATTCTAAAAAAAAAAAATTCTAGGTACTACACTGTAGGTCAAGCATTCGACCCCTTGAATGATAGAAGGATGAGGAAGAGAGGCCCTGAGAAATTTTTTAGAAATTCTACAAAATTAATAGAGGATTTCACATATTAGGTCCTACCTAGTGATTTTTTAAATAAGGAAGGTCAAATTCTTTTTGTATAGTAGTGATATTAAACGAAAGGAATCTGGATTGAAATGTGGTGGAATAGATGGCGAAAATCAAGGAAGATTAAGACTTGATCATATAATTATTAAATTAATAAATTAATCTTCATATTTAAATATAAGGGCATAAAGGGTTATTCCTTTTAAAAAAAAATATATTTGTGGTCCTTCATTTGAGAAAGTACGTCTATAATGACCTTTTTTATAAAAATTCTTAATTAACAAGACATGGAATACAAATGACTTGCTTTGTATGTAATGTAATGGGTCACAACAAAAAAAATTATCCCCCGTGCAAAGGACTTCAAAAAAGACAAAGAAATTGCATGTAAGATTGTGTTTATGGTTATTTTTACTTATTTTTTTGACACATATATAGTGATTTAAAATGTCATGTTATTCTTTCCAAAAAAATGTCATGTTTGAAGAAAAATGGCAAATCAATACATGAGTGCCTTGATTTGTAGTGAAAGTGACTTGAATACTTGTAGCCTACAATTGTAAATGTTTTGTACATTAAACGGTCTAACTATGACTTTTAGTATGATAAATATATTTTTTCAAATATTTTCTAGAATATTTTTGTTGCAGTAATCATCTGTGTTAAACACATTAATTACTAGAATATTTTCCTCTCCCATAAAGCATATAAATTGTAGTCGTCGAATTAGTCAAACAAAATAACAAAATTATTCAATAATTGTATAAGAAGGGAAAGTTTTATTTTTATTTTTATTTATATAAAATTTAATCTGATGTGAAAAAAAAAAAGTGTAATTAGACGTGGCAAGCTCCGACAAACCACGTAAATGTCATGATTAAATTGATATTAAAATTAAAGGTGGTGTATTTTATTGGGATATATATATATATATATATATATTTTTAACAAATCAAACAATGGTGTCTCCGACAACTGATCTGGTCTTTGTCATCGTCGATCTATCTCAATCTTCATCGATCTCATCGTCATATTGGGAACCTACCATCTTCATCGATCTCTTCGGCAATATTGGGAACCTACTCCATCTTCATTTTTCATCGATCTCTTCGACGATCACCTGTCCATCTTCATTTTCGGCTGTACGTCTTTGTCTTATGCTTGGGGACAGTGTCGGAGGAGTGGGTGAGGGATTTGAGAGAGATAGAGTAAGAGAAAAGTTTACTAAAATTGAAAATTGAAAGTATATAATTGTGCAGATTGAAATATAATTAATATTATTATCTTGAAATTAAATTTAAACTTTAAAATAGCAAAATTAAAATTGATAAAGTTTAGTATAGAATTTTAAAATTAAGATAACATTATTATTTCATAATTTAAACAACTGAGACTTTATACATCGAATAAAAAACGGTGTTATTAAGTATTCAATATATATCATTTTGTGAAAATTGCTAGACTTCAAATTTAAAAAGTTGACAGACTAAACAATAAATAAAAACAAAAAAAATCCCTCCATTCCGAAATTAGTTGCACGTGTGTAATAACACTAATTAAGAAAAGTGAATTTATGAAATGTAAAGATAATTAATAAGATGTGAGGTAAAATATGGACTCAAAATGATTGTCAATTTTGAAAATAAAATAATTTTGTGAAAGTATTAATTTTATGTATTATTTTCATATTGAGTGCGGCGTGCAAATAATTTTAGAATGGATAGAAAAGAAAAATGTACAAATAATCACGGAAACGGAGAGAACTGGTGTTTGTAGAAATGAATAAATGCATGCATTCATTGTGGATGGTGTTGTGAGAATATGTATATTCGTTGGAATAAAGAAAATCCACCCACCTGAAATTCAGTAAAAGTAAGGGCAACAATAAGTCTATTAAATAATGGGAAGAATCTCAGTATGTAGGAATTGATGGATCCACTTTGACAGCATATTGGTGAATTCCTCCAGAGACATTGAATACTCTCCTAAAACCCTGAAAAACACTCGAAAATGATTATAAGCTGCAAAAACAAAAATGGATATTTGGAAGAAATTAAGAATAGATGCAAACCACAGACCTGTGTCTGCAACCATTGGGCGACTTGCATTGACCGCATACCATGATGGCACTGCATTGCATTAAACAACATGTTGAGTATGGAACATTGGAAAATGAAAGGGAAAATAGTTTTTTTAAGTCCGATGAGACACCCCAATTTCGGTTTTAGTTTCCCAGTTGAAAATAGTCATGTAATTTTCAATTTTTTTGACATTTTAGTCCGATGTAGGAGGGAAAACATCCAGTTGATTTGCCCACGTGGAAAAGTCTGATTCGTCAACCGGATGTTTCACCTCCTATAGCCGGTCATTGGACTAATATGTCATAACATTTGAAAGTTACAAGACTATTCTCAATTTGTGAAAGTTGAATTGAAATCGAAATAGAGATAACTTAGAGGACTGAAAAAAACTATTATCCCGCGAAAAAACTTAAGCCAAACTGCTTTGAGGGACAAAAATGTGAATGCTTGTTGGTGGCATTCAATAGCATGATATTCATGAATCTTAAAAGGATTCCACTCAATCTAAGAAACTGAGATCAGTAGCTTATGTAAAAATCAATGTGAATCACACAAACCTACACTGATAGGTACATAAAGAGCAGCAAAATGAAGTAGCATTAGTAGGCAATGAACCAAGCAACCCACTCACTTTATGTAGTTTGAGGGAAGGGTCAAAATTAACATTTTTAAAGGCTTTGTGCGAAACAGTATCTTAGACCAATGTTAAAATTCATGACTTATGTAGAATGCAGTTATACTTATGGACTAAAGTTATGTACATACCATAACATATGTATCCTTTTGTGGGTCAAACTTGGTCGTAATTTCTGGTCCCCAATTTCCAAACTGGCGAAGAGGAAGAACTTCAAAACCTGGCAATGAGGCTGTGGCCCTGTTTTAAATATACACAAACACAATCAAATAAGGAATACATGGTTCCAACCGTGCTGACCCAAATTAATAGAATTTCATCTTAATGAAGGAGGTTGAAACTTATATTCTTGAAAGGTTTAACAATTCTTTAGAGCATGTAACATTTTTCCAAACTGAACACACTACGCATGCATCAGTGTAAACTTGAAGTGTGCCAGTTGTGCATTCTTCATGAGGGAGGATATATAAATTGGTCCCATATCTATTGGGTCTTGGTGATTTAAGTTCAATAAAAATTAATTTTCACAATCAAGCCACGTAACTTCTAAAATAGTACTCCCTCCATCCATGAAATGTAGTCCCATGGTAGTGGGGCACATGTTTTAAGAAAAATGTAGATAAAATAGATAAAGTAAGGGTATTGTAGGGTATTGTGGGGTCCATTGTGAATAAAGTGATTGTTTGTTAATAAAGTTGATGGCAATTTGAGTAATTAAGTGATGGTTGAAAGGTGATAGTTTTCATAAAGGGTATGGGACTACATTTTGTGGACAAGTAATATAGGGCAAATGTGACTACTTTTCGTGGACGGAGGGAGTACAATTTTAGCCCTTTATTGACAATATTGTCGGATTTTTGCACCCTGGAATTCCATGTGGCAACCGATCTAATGACTTAGCATAATGAGCCTCAAGATGTAATTTATATATATTTATAAAAAAAATCTGAAATTAATACTCCCTCCATCCCGTCATAAGCTTTTCATTTACCTATTTTGGACATCCCGTCATCAACTTCTCATTTCCGCAAAATTCCCAATCTCTATACCTTTTTTTCTTTCCTATCTATCTACCTTTTCTCCTTTCTATCTTTCTTTAACTCAACTACCCAATACACATTTTATACTACAAAAAACATAGGGAAATCTTATGGCGGGACGGAGGGAGTACTTAAATTTTAGACATAAAACTTTTAATAAAAATTTTTAGCATATAATCTTGTTTTGATAGAATAAATAATTAACATTCTTCTTGTCTTGGGCCTGTTATACCACATAACAACGACAAGTCATTAGATTAGTTGTCACATGGAACTTCGGTTAGAGTTGTTATTCGAGCATAGCCAAGTATTTGAAGTTCGTGCTCAACTCGAGCTCGGCTCAATTACATTGACGAGTGAAAAACAAGTTTGACTCGACTCGTAAACGAGTCTAACGAGCCTAATGGAATTAAATGAAAAATTTTAGATATCAAGTCTAACGAATCGAGCTCAAGCCCACTCTTTAGTAAATCGAGTATCTAACAAGCTTGAGCTCGACTCATTTATCTATACAAGCAAGCCAAGTTCGAGCTTTAACGAGCCGAGCTCACAAGAAGCCCGGTTCGCATAACAGCAGTAACTCTGGTCATTCGCATGAGCAACACATTGAAAAATTCGTCTTATCATCATAGGATTAAAATTGAAAAATCTGTCATTATTATCATAATTTAAAATTTAATTTTTTTTAAAGTTATAGGACTTAATTGCAAAATTAATTCGTACGAGACTAAAACTGCCAAGGCCTAATAAATACGGGACCAATTTTGCAATTTACTTCTTTATGAGGTGAGCATGATTTGCTTATTAAGTTTTGTTCACAATCACATTCTTCTTTTTGCTTCAAACTTAAAAGGTTAGAGGATAGAAAATCATGCACATACACTTCATCCGGTTCTCTAACATCAATCAGTTGTGCCTCTTCAAGAAAAGATGGATTTTGCATTTTCTCATGGAGCTCATTAGGCTGAATCTGTTCAAGTACCGATTCCTCTCTGTATATAAAGAAAGAGAAGAAATCAAGAAATGGCATATCCAATTCTCAGGGACATATTCCAACTACATTTCAAAATTCAAATTATACCTTTCAGACAGGACTTGCAATAGATGCCACCCAAATTTAGTCTTGCACCTTACAACTTTGTTTAAAGGAGAACTAAATGCAGCCTCTTCAAATTCTGGCACCTGGAAATTTTCACTATGAAGTGAGAGAAATCATGAGGGCAGTGTAATGCTCTTGCAACATAGCATTGTCCTCTTAAGATCATATCCTTCTTTTTTTTTTGTTTTTTTGAAAGATCATATAAGGCTATTAAATGCTTCAATGACTGCAAAACTCATATGATAATCATATAACATTATTTTAGTTTTATAATTCAACTTTTAATTTCTATCCTTTACAAACCAATGTTTATATATTGCAAAGATTTTGACTCGTAAAAAACTCAAAGATTTTATGAATTGAAGTACAAGTCTTCATTTCTTATACTAAAAAATGGACAAACTAATTGCATACGTTCAAAATTCCCTTGTCATCCATAAAAGTAAGCTTGTTCTTCTTTCAATTAGTGCAATATAAAGACAAAGCATAAATGGCATACCATTTGTCCCTTTCTCACCCAACCAAGCATACCCCCTTCCTCTTTCGATGGGCATATCGAGTATTCCACAGCCAAGTCACTCAAATCCTCTCCTGAATGTTACAAGTAATATCGTCACTAAAATAATTTGTGGGAAAAGGGAAACAACTTAAGCTTTTTAAATAGTTGTATTCACAAAGAAGAAAGCAAAAATGATGGCACGATGTAATATGCTTGCTTAACGAAGGTGCCCCTGATTCTACAAACACCCTCCTTGTATATACATCCACCTGTACAAGCTTTTTGTTTTTTAAAATTGCCAGTGATATATAGAAATCCTATATACCTATTTTATACGATGTTGCAATATTGTGCTGCCTATTTTCTTATCATCCCAGGTAGTATACAAAGAAGCAACTCTTGGACATGATGAATGATGAAAGATACAAATACTAACCACCAGCAGCTCTTTTCTGTAGTTCAAGCAAAAGCTTCTGATCATCTTCTTTGACAAGCAAATGCTGCACTAATAATTCTCTCCCAGCTTCAGAGCTGCTCCCAGAGCTGAATGAAGCTGAAGAGAATACATCATTTGAACCATATCTATTTAAATATTATAATAAGAGAAAATGAAGCAGAAACTAGCATTTTTATACATTATTTGAACATTCACATACACCGAAGAAACTAAATCTCAGGACTCATGGAATCAGGGGTTTAACTGCAGGGTTTTTCTTACAAAAACACGCAAAAATTCAAAATACAAACTCCTTTTATCACTGAACTGCAAACCTAGAAATAAACACATCAAAAACCACAACAATTACCCAAGGTTTAAAAAAATGAAGACCATAGTTCAAATGAAAACAGCCTGTTGAACAACCACATACAAACAACATAACGTAATTATCAATATTATTGCAGGATCGAAAGAAGAAAAAATAAATTAAAAAAGGAACACAACCAAACAATCAGTTAGGAATCAGGAAACAGCAATTGGGATCTGATAGAGGGCATTTACAGACCTGCGGCCTTGAGGGTGCGAGGTTGAGCGGCCATGGGAGTGAATTTCGAGGTGAAGAGATAATAGCTATGGCGATAAACAGCGAAAGAGTGGGTGGCTCTCTGATGAAAGAGGGGGTGCGGCAAGGAGGAAGGGAAGCGTTGGCGAAGAATGAGCGCAGGTAGAAGAGCAGTGATAGGCGAAGGAGAACGAGAAACAAGATGAAGCGACGAAGCTCTTAACATTGCTGATTTGCAGAAGAAACGAACAAGATGATGCTATGCTCTGAGACTGAGTTGAGTTCGTCGCCACTCGGGATTCTCGGATTTATCTAAAGCGCTCGACTATTGAAAAAAAAATGTCATGACTAAACAAACCCCCCATAAAATATACTCTCTCCGTTCCACTACAAAAGGGGGTGTATTGGTTGTAGATTCTGTACGATTTTTTTGTATTTTTAAAGTTTGGGGTATTCAATTCGAATTTGAAAAAGTCTTTAAAAAATTTTGAGGTATTCAATACGAATTTTAAAAAGTCTTTAAAAATCTTTAGTATTCAACCGTCTATGTATTTTGTTGAATTCTCCTCAAAAAAATATAAATAAATTGCACTATGCAAAATCTCTTCTAAAAACAAGAGATTTCAATTGATTCTCTCAAAGAACTCTGAACACTCAAAATCAGAAGTAGGAATGACAATATTGACCCGACCCGCGGATACCCACCCCACTCGCGAACTTTGGGTCAGATCAGATTCGCCCCGTATTGAGTATGAGTCGGGTTTGGGTCTTATGCCCGACCCGCGAGTATCCGCCCCGCCCCTAATTAATATATAAACTTTTTATATATATATATATATATTTATTGGTAAAATACTTTTTATATATATATTATTGGTAAAATAAATTTTATATATATATATTTTTTTTATTGGTAAAATATTTTATATAATATACTATAATATCGAAGTTTATGAAAATCTATGTAAATCAATAAAAAAATATCACAGTCAAGTCTATGAAAATCCATGTAAATCAATAAAAAAAGTCAGTCAAACTCTGCATGGACTGTATGAATTTTATAAATCCACGTACTTTTTAAAGTCCAAAAAAATTCAATAGAATCTCAATTGAATACACCCTCTTAAATTTCTAACTTTCATTTTTTCCTTTAAATGGGCGGAGGGAGTAATTTATTTTTAAATTTCTACTTACATCCTGAACAAATATTCAAATTAAAACAAAAATATCACAAAAAAAATGAATTCAAAATACTAAAAAAAATCACAAAAATTAAAACCCTTTTTGATAAATTAATAAATATAAAATGACAATAATGTCCTTTTAAATTTAAAAAACTAAAAATATTTCATTCTAAAATAACATGTACATTTAGGGTTGTTAATCGTGTGGGCCAACTCGGGCCACCTTTTATGGGTCATCGAGTTAAAATGATCCGATTTTTTATAATTAAAAAATAAATAAATGTTAATATTTATAATTAAAAAAACTAAATTAAATCCCAAAGACATAAAATGAAAAATAAATATTTAAAGGATTTAAACTGAATTAGGTCTAAATTGCGGGACGTAAATGAAATTATCCATTTATAAATTTTGGGGTTTTTAAAAGAATTATTTTTGTAATTTTATATATTATTTTAAAATTTTAATTATTTTATTACATGACAAAGGTAGATCGCATTATAACGAAGGTGGACGACGTGTCACCTTTTAATATGTTTCTTGTTGTCAGGAAGGGCAAACATCCTTCTCGATCATAGGAAAAACCCTATTGGGGTGTTTGTTTTGAGATTATGCAGGCCTAGACATGGGCAAAATCGAACCGGGAAACCGTCGAACCGGCCAAACCGCCGGTTACGGTTTATAAACCGAATCGTAACCGAAAAATGGCGGTTCGGTTACGGTTTTATTTTTTGACAACCCGCGAACCGCCGATTTGGACGGTTTTGACGATTTTTATTTTTATTTATTTTATTTTTAATACACAATTCTTCTATTTTCTATGTATAAATTTAAGTTATATAATTTTTATTAAATTCTAGTAATGTATTTTCTAAAATAGGAGTTAAAACGAATAAAAAAACGAGCGAAATGGAGTGAAAACAAGAAAAAACGGAGGAAAAAAAGAAGAAGAAACAAACCGCCAAACTGGCGGTTTCTAACCGAACCGCCGGTTCAAAAACCGTAACCGTAACTGCGGTTTGACGGTTCGGTTACGGTTTGAGATTTCTCCAAACCGTAACCGGCGGTTTCTAACCGTTGCACATGTCTATGTAGGACGTTGGGAATCCGGATGGTGAAATTCTGAATGGAGAAATTATGATAAATATTGATTATGTGTGTTTGTTTAGGGATTTTGAGTAGGATAGAATGTAACTTTATGTCAATTCAATTGTGTAAGAGTGAGTGACGTTGTATTATAATATTATATAATGTAACTTTATGTCAAATCAATTGTGTAAAAATGTATGATGATGTATTATTATAATAATATAATATATATGTATTATTAGGGGTGAATTAAGTTAAATGGTCAAATTCGGATGTGAAATATCAAATTAGAGTAAGACGGAGGACGTTACGTTCCCCATCCGTACATGTGAGTCCCAAAACAAACTCCCCATAAGTTTTCAGTGTGTTTATTTCTTTTTTTACAAATTTTAAAGAATACTCCATATTATTTATTTATGAATAAAATATAATAATTTTGAGAATAAAATAAACAAAGTACAGAGCGAAAACAAGCATATTTAATGTGAAAACCTAAAAAAGAAAAAATACTATGGACTAGTCAGAGAGAGTATAAAATATGAAGTAGGTGGTTAAAAAGTGTCAAATATTTAAATGCTTCTAAAAGTAATGAAATTGTGTGACAATTATTGTAATAAAATTCAATTTTAGAGGAATGATGTAAGTGTGTGATCATAACTTACTATTTAAGAAAAATAAGAAACTTATGATAGGATGTTCAAACAATTAGTTCTTGTTGCATAACTAAGATTAACTACATCTCAATTTTTTTATGGGCGTCTTCTCTCTCTAGGAGAATTCTCCATCTTCTCTCTACAAAACCCACCATCACCGCTTACTCCACCGCCTGAATTAAAAAAGAGGAGTATCAGTATCGATCATCGCGCCGCCTTAATACCGCCAGCTTGAAACACCGTCGCCTGCAGCCGCGCCGCTTGCAACACCGCCGCCGCGCCGTTTGTAACACCACCGCCGCTCAAGAGGTTTTTTTAGGGGTTTAGTTGGGATCAATGGGTGAATCTCACCGTCGGAGCCACGGTGACCGATCGGGTGAGTCATCCGTCTGATCCCATTTTATTTTCGTTTTCTCCTTTTTGCATGTTATTTTAGTCTGTTTCTTAGTTTAGATCTGGTGTTTTTAGGTTCGTTTTTGGTTTTTTTCTTCCTATGCCGTTATTTTCTGCTTTCGGCATTTTCCCTATACCCGCAGTCGGTATTTTCCCTTTTCCCGCTGGTTTGTTTTCTTCCCGGTTATGATGGGTTTTCTTCCCGTTTTCGGGTTTTCCCATGGTGGCACTTTGTTGTGCATGTTGGAGCTGGTAGGCCTTGGGTCCGTACTTATGTGGTTTGGGAGGTTTGTAGCACAGCCGTTGCTATCTTCTTAGATCGCGGAGTTTCAAGGTATGCTGGTTGATCGTTGATCCTTCCACCCTCTCACGATTGAGTCTGGAAATTGTGATCTTTTGGTAGAATTTCTGTTTGGATAGGCGAGGACATGTGATATGTAATTTAACTCCTATCTGTAATTCTACTGCCTTCAAAAAAAAAAAAAAAAAAACTACATCTCAATTTTTAATTTAGATATTATCACAATTAATTTCAGTATAATCAATTTTAACTATTAAACAAGAGCTTAAATGTAAAGTTTAGAATGGAACAGACGAAGTACAAATTTAGTTAAATTATTTTTTTAAATGACGTTATATTATTTAAAAGTAACTTCTTAAATGATTTTATTTTTTGAGTCGGTCTCTTGTAGACCCGAGTCCATAAGGACTCAAGTTGACCAGTCAATTTTTTCCTTTTTTTTATTAATTAATTAATTTTTTTATGATATTGCACTTTTCAATTGTATTTTCAGATATGTTGATGTACACTTTTCAATAATATTTTCAGTTATGTTATAGTGCACCTTATATTTATATGATATTGCACTTTTCAATTGTAGTGTCTTACACTTTAAAATAATATTTTCATTTATAGTGACTTACACTTTTTATTAATATTGCGTTGCACTTTTCAATTATTAATAACTTACATTTTTCATTAAAAATTGTGGCACGAACTTGCATTTTTCAGTAATAGTGTGTTGCACTTTTCAGTTATAATAACTTACACTTTTCGTTAAAAATTGTGTTGCATTTTCCAGTTATACTGACTTGCACTTTTTAATAATATTGTATCGCACTTTTAGTTATAATGATTTACACTTTTCATTAAAACTGTGTTGCACTTTTCAATTGTAATGACTTACACTTTTTAATAAAAAATTGTGTTGCATTTTTTAATAATATTGTGTTGCACATTTTAATTATAATGACTTACATTTTTCATTATATATGTTTCAGAAAAAAATTATATAAAAGAAAAATTATCAAAAAAATAAAATAAAAGTTGACTGGGTCAACTCGAGTCCTTATAAGGACTCGAGTCTATTTGAGACCAAGCGTTATTTTTTTTTAAATGACGTTATATTATTTAAAAGTAACTTCTTAAATGATTTTATTTTTTGAGTCGGTCTCTTGTAGACCCGAGTCCATAAGGACTCAAGTTGACCAGTCAATTTTTTCCTTTTTTTTATTAATTAATTAATTTTTTTATGATATTGCACTTTTCAATTGTATTTTCAGATATGTTGATGTACACTTTTCAATAATATTTTCAGTTATGTTATAGTGCACCTTATATTTATATGATATTGCACTTTTCAATTGTAGTGTCTTACACTTTAAAATAATATTTTCATTTATAGTGACTTACACTTTTTATTAATATTGCGTTGCACTTTTCAATTATTAATAACTTACATTTTTCATTAAAAATTGTGGCACGAACTTGCATTTTTCAGTAATAGTGTGTTGCACTTTTCAGTTATAATAACTTACACTTTTCGTTAAAAATTGTGTTGCATTTTCCAGTTATACTGACTTGCACTTTTTAATAATATTGTATCGCACTTTTAGTTATAATGATTTACACTTTTCATTAAAACTGTGTTGCACTTTTCAATTGTAATGACTTACACTTTTTAATAAAAAATTGTGTTGCATTTTTTAATAATATTGTGTTGCACATTTTAATTATAATGACTTACATTTTTCATTATATATGTTTCAGAAAAAAATTATATAAAAGAAAAATTATCAAAAAAATAAAATAAAAGTTGACTGGGTCAACTCGAGTCCTTATAAGGACTCGAGTCTATTTGAGACCAAGCGTTATTTTTTTTTAGCTTTTTAAATACTTTAAAAAAAAAAATTTAAAATATAAAGTAATTGTTTTTTTCGAACCCCAAATTATAAAGTCATTTGAAAAATAGTTTTTTGTTTAATAACATATTGTTATATTTTCTAAAAGTTATACTACTATCTGCTATCTAATACTCAATGTTGAAAATTGTATAAGTAACATTCAATGTTAAAATTGTTCTCCCTCCGTTCTATTATTATTTGAATATTTGTAAAAAAATATTTGTTTTATTTTTTTTTATGTCATGGTATTTGATTAAAAAATCGACTAATTTGGGGGACCAATTCCACCATCCACTTGTGGAGCACAGTTTAAATCCAGAATTTTGCGCTTTGTTTGGACGTGACCCCGTAGAAATTGTTTGCACCTTAGGGGTTTCGAACCTGAGACCTAGAGATGAACACACTTCTAAATTCCAAGCCTACACCACTAAGCCAACTCCTTGGGGTTATATTCGTCTCATTATTAATTGAACATTTTTTTATTTAGAAAAATCAATTTCTCACTCCTTTAAAACACTTCCTCGAACATCTCTAATTTACACCACATGTCATTACTTTTTACGCACTAACTAATGAAAATAAAAGATAGATCAAATAAAAGAAGAAAACATTGGACCATAAGCTCACAAGCCGAGCCAGAGACCGGAGCGCCATTAAAATTTTGCCTGGGAAAACCCTCCTTAGGGACAAAACTCATGTTCAACTAAGAAGGGTTCACCTACCTCTATATAATCAAACACTTTTGATTTCTCCTTAGACTTAACCACTAATTTTCTCATCTTGTCCACTGCTGATTCTATGTCATCTGTACGCTTCACACAAGATTCATCAAATACAACATGAGGTGTTTCTTCCATTACAAGGGTTCGTTTGTTGAACACTCTGAATGCCTTGCTGACTGAGGAATATTCCAAGAATATCCTCTCGCCTGCTTTAGCATCAAAATCATTCAACTTACTTTTCACATTATTATAGATGAAACACTTACAGCCAAATATATGAAAGTCTGAAACTCTAAGTTTTCTACATTTCCAAATCTCATATGGTGTTTTCTCATATATTTTATTTATACCTGGCCTGTTTTGTGTGTGACAAGCAGTGCTGATTGCTTCTGCCCATAGCTTCTGAGGAGACTTGTACTCAGCTAACAAGGTTCGTGCAGCTTCCTTGAGGGTTCTGACTCTCCTTTCACCTACACCATTCTGTTGAGGCATTCTTGATGCACTAGTCTCATGTTGTATTCCATTGTTAGCACAATAAGATATAATATAAGAATTGATAAACTCAGTGCATTTGTCACTTCTGCTGGTCTTGCAAGGAGTATAACACGAGTGTATTGGGGGTGGAAGGGGAATGCACTTTTGTATGCAAATTCTTTTCTTTTAAAACAACTTAGGGTTCAGGAGAGTTGTCTTGCCAAACTCCCTAATTATACTTAGTTTTTAGATAACTAACCTACTGAGAACTATGAATTAATCAGTTGGATAACTATTTAAGTAAATTATGTGTACGAAATAGTGATTGGCCCTTTAGATTAAACTCCTTTAATTTATGAAAACCTTATTTATCGATCACAAGTGCTGCTTTTCAGGGGACTTGTCCCAAAACAAGTTTGAGCAAACTTAAATGTTTATCTCTTAAGAGCAAGTTTGTGTGCAGTGTATGAATGTGTTAGAATGATAAAGTACTGTAAGTAAATAACACAACAATTTATAGTGGTTCAGAGATTCAAGCTCCTACGTCCACTTTCCCTGACTGAACATGATAATTCATTCTCTCTTGAAATTAGCTTGTTTTATAGTGTCAATGTGCACTGATCAACAACATTCATTTCTCCCATGTAAGTCTCAACATCATTCAGCTGTGCCTTAGGCTTCAAAGAACCATCCTGGGCTGATGTTTCGTTAACTGTTTGGACATCCTCCACTGATGTCAAAACCTCTGAGCGATTAGAGTACTTTGAACCTCCATGAGGTAAGAAATGTACCTCAACTCTTTTGGGACTAAGGGGTTTAGGGTTGGTAGGATCATCATCATCATCATTGTTGTTGTCTGGGTTGTTATCAGGGTTCTTGATCCCTTTAGCTATTCTTTCATCCTCCTCACCAATCTTTTTCATCACAAGAGTTGCAAATTCAGCTTCAGTGGTTAGGACACTTGTCTTCTTGACACCAGAAAAGTGCAGTAGTCTATTTTCCTCTATTTGCCACCAAGTTGCACCATTTTTCTGAATGGCCTAGGCAATCTCCATAATGGTTTTGTCCTTAATCTCCACCAATGCCCTCAAGTCATAGAATTGCTGTTGCAACCTTGGATAAACACTCAACCCTGGATATAAATTATCCACATTTGCCTTGACAACTCCTCTGAGCATGCCTTCATAGGTGAACTCCTCTTAATCATCACTGGAGTCCTCTTCAGGGCTTTTGACTTGGGTTTCAGGAGGGTTGGTTGATTGGGTTCAGAAGGGTTAGAATCAAGTGCTGTAGAGAGCATTGGTAGAGGGTTCCATAATAGCTAACTCAGGAAATCTAGAATAGGATAACATTTCTGCATCTAGGGGAGATTTCAGCTTGGATTCATCAACAACAATATCAACTAGGATATCAATTGGGCCTCTTTGTGTTGTACCTTTAGGGGAGTATCGCTTCTCAAGAATGGTGGGAATAATGGGTTGATTTTCTGGGGTTCTGTGGTAATCATGAGAATTGGCTTGGGGAGAGGATTGAAAGGGAATGAATTGGATTTTAGGGGATACAGGGGTTTTTTGTACTCAAGAGATTCGGACTTGGACTTAGAGTTGGATCTACTTGCAGCTTTAATCTCCTTGAGGACTTGCTTCATGGTAGCCTTCTCCTTCAATCTTTGCATCTTTTCAAATGTTTTCACCAACCTCTTACTTGGTCTGGGAGTTTCATCAAACTCTGGGACAACTTCCCTGACCCTTTTTCTCCTTACCACCTTAGTCTTTGTGGTATCTTCCCTGATTGGTTCCACATTCAATGGAAACACTTCCTTCAGTTCACCAGTATCAGTGGGAGTGGACACACCTTCCTCAACAACCTTGTCCACCTCTACTGATGTATTAGTTCCATCATCTTTAGACACAATTTACTTTAACTTCTTGGTTTTCACAGCACGAGCCTTTCTTTTTGGGTTCAGTAGAGTTTTATTCTTTTCTGCATCAGTGGCCTTGGCTACCATCTCCAATTTCCTCTTTTCAGCCTTGGTTGATAACTTCCTGAACAAAATCTTTTGAGCTAGTAATGGCTTTGCAAAGGCCTGCATTTGAGAGTTATGTGAGAACCTCTCAATCAGTAGGCTTGCCCTGGTGAAATATTTGATCTTGCTTTCCACCACCACTTTGTTGTGAGCCTTGACTTTGAACTTGAACTTTTCTTTCATCATCTTTTCCATAATGAAATTCTTCCAATTGAATTTGATGCATTTCTCACTTGCATCAACAATAGCTGCCATGATTCTGATCTTGGGATGGCTAATTTGTTCAAGGCTTCCAGTGTTGCTCAATAAACTCTTAGTAACCACTTCAAATAAGATCTGGTATACAGGTTTCAGTGTGTTCTTGTGTTGTCCTCCAATCAGTGGTTGAGGAATAATGCGCCATTATTGGTTATAGCTTGTTCTTGGCCTTCACTATACAACTCTGGATTTCTCCCTTCAGAAGACAATCCAAATGCAGCTTCTATGTCATCTTCACTGAAAGTGATTAGATGAGTTTCTTCTTCTTCTTGGCCCTCCTCTGCATATGTGAGTCTGGTTCTGACCTCTCAACTTTTTCCATTCCCTCTCCATCTAAGGAATGCAAATATCTCAGCCATGAAAAGCTCCAAGCAAGAGTTTGGCTTACTTTCCATGAACTTTCTCAATCCAATCCTTCTAAGCCATAAGTTTTATGTTGTCTTGCTCAGTATCAAAAGTGATAATGGGCTCAAACCATAAGTTAACTTTGGTTACTGATATATCCGAAATCAATATCCAATTTCTCATCATTGAAGTTGATGAGCCTATCTTGTCTGGTCTTGGGTGCCATATAAATGTTTGAGTTATGAAAACTTAGAGTGTAGAATGTTTGAGAGAGCTTGAGAGTCTACGAGTTTGAAAGTATGGTGCACGTAAGTGGCGTGAAGGGGTTTAAGACTTCTTAAGACTTGTGAATATTCCAAAAGGAATGTATGTCAATGAGTTGGTGAGTCTTAGAGATTCAACTGTAGATACTTTGGGAAATATGAATTGGATGGCTAGGATTTAATCAAGTGAGTTGGTAGGTGGAAGATCCAATGGTTGAGATTAATTTAGGGACACTGTGGCAGAATTAATGAGAACGTGGGTAATAAAATAAGAAGTTAGATCAAGGTAGATTGTGGGAAAAAAAGTTAATGCAAACAAAAGTGGATATCTTTGGGAAGGGGGCAAAAAGTAATGTTAAAAAGGTGATATGCTTGAAGGAATGAGACAGTTTTCAAAAATTGCAATGATTACCCAAAATAGGCATTTATCACACTAGATATCTCATAATCTGGCCCCACATTGGACAACTGTCCTGACCCAAAACACCTGAAGTGGGACCCAATGTGATAAATTGGTCGGACAACTTCTCTGAGATTGTTTTGGTCATCTCCTCTGATATGAAGTTGACTTTTGTTCCTTCGGAGGTGTTGATTGCCCAAGTCTCCTGATAAACACAAAGTGTTTCCCCCTTAATTCTTGCTATCTTTTCTTCTTAGTTTTCCATATTCCTTGGATCTAGAAGTCCTAACTCTACTGATAGTTCCAAGAATCTTGCTTCAGCCAGAGATTTTGTAAGAATATCCGCCTTTTGATGATCAGTGTGAATCTTCACTATTTTGATGTCCTTCTTTTCCACATGATCTCAAAGTGATTCTTGATGTCCACATGCTTGCATCTTGTATGTAACACCGGATTTTGTGAGATAACAATGACACTGTTATTATAAACAAATATTGGCACTTTAGTGGTGTTGACATTATAATCCCCTAGTTGTTGTTTCAACCATAGAATTTGAGCACAACAGATTCCAGCTGCTACATATTCTGCTTCAGTGGTTGAAGTAGCTAGGTACTGTGTTCTACTTCTTGGAAAACCATGAGATGAGCTTGTTTCCCAAGAATTGACAAGTCCATGAGGTGGACTTTTTATCAATTCTGCATCCTCCATAATCAGCATCTGAGTATCCAGTTAGCTCAATGTTATCATCTGAAGGATACCAAAGGCCTACATTTTTAGTGCCCTTGAGGTACCTTAGAATCCTCTTTGCAGCTTCAAGATGACTCTTCTTTGAATTAGCTTGGTATCTTGCACATACACCTACTGCAAAGGTGATGTCTGGCCTGTTTGCAGTGAGATACAAAAGAGATCCAATTATTCCTCTGTACTCAGTGGAGTTGGTTGGAACTCCATTCTCATCTGGATCCATCTTTGTAGATGTTGTTAACTCTTAAATGCTTTAACATTATCAACAACATCTTAATTTGACCTTCCTTGATTTATTCTAAGTCATTTCTGAAATGTTACATTAAATGTTGTACTAAATGCTCTCACATTCAGGAACGATTCTAGAAGCTTCTACAAGAGTCTGGAACCTGGAAGATTCCAGAAGGTTGGAGAAGGTGCTAGAAGGCTTTGGAGCATTGTAGAACGACCTGGAAGATGGCAGAATGTTCTAGAAAGATCATGGAGGTTGAGGTCCTAAAAAATAGGATCTCATAATGGAAGGATCTAGAAGCTGTGTATTTCTCTATAAATACCGCCAGAGCCTCTCATTTCAAAGCATGCACTACTCGAGTAACACCTCCTTGAGCGTTCAACCCTAGTTAGGAGTTATGGCCAGTAGTTGTATCATTTAACGTACGCCGAGGGATACCACCTTCCAGTGTACTTAGTTCTAGTCTTGAATCGAGTGAGAGTGAATCACAGATTAGATTAGTTCTTTAGACAGTGTTTTACACTTAAGTCTGTTTGCGGATTCAGGCACCTGCCTCGATTGTAGTTTCTGTTTGTGGAATGTTGAAGTAATTGCTGAGACATTTCACACGACACTTTTTGTATAACTTAGGAACTAAGTTACTTTTCGCCGTAAGGCTTATCATAGGTTTTGTTATTAATAAAATCTATGTTAAAAATTATTCCATTGTGTTCGTATTGTGTTTTAGTGTTTTAGACTTCCGCTGTGTACTGTTTTTACTTTTCACATTCTGTTAGAGTTAATGCTACACTAATTGTCACAACATTCAGTGTAACATTGTTCTGTTTTTTACTTAAACACTAGATACCTACCCCACGCACACTTTCAGTTGGTATCAGAGCCGATACCTGACGACACTAGGTTTAGATCCTTGCTTAAAGTGTGTTTTAGTTTATGTTAGCAATGGAAACACATCACATATCCACTACACTTAGGCACCCGAACATATTATCCATATTTTAAGCCTAAGTTGTGCATGTATATCAAGTCGATTGATGAACGTGCTTGGAGGACTGTACTTACAGGTTATGATGTACCAAAGATCCAAATCAACACATCAACACCCCACCAGAAAGAAGGAAAAGTTAATTTCAACCAAGGTTATCAAAAAGTGAAGGTAAACCAAGGTATGATCTTTAATATAGAAAATCAGTTCAATGCATGTTTTGAATATGGTCTTTATGAAAATTAATGTGCCAATACTAGACTTATGCAAAAACTGAATTTTAGTACTACCTTAAATGATGAATCAGATGATGAATTTGATGAATCAAAAGATGTTGAATTTACTTTTCATACCAAGATTGATTATGATGATTCTTTAGATGATAATCTGGATGATACAGATTCTGATGTTGCACCTAATGTCATAACATTTATGGTAACATCGAAACAGAGTCACCCAGATTTGAACTGTTTTAATGGGTTTGTTGATGATGCAGGCAAAAGGATTGATGATCATAAGTACCAAAAGTTGTTGGATGATTGTAACTCTCAGAAACTCACTCTTAATTCTTTGAACAAAGAGATTGAGAATCTGAAAGGAACAATTACCAAGCTAGAAGTCATACATTCCAGAAGAGATTTTTGAAGTTTGTAAACTGAAGGAGAAATTGATCACCTCTACTTTAAGTTTCATAAAATTTTCTATGAGTGCTTCTGATCTATGTTATAGCTATTGGTAAATCTGATAATTGTGGTATACGTTATGATAGTGAAACTGCTTCTATTTTCTAAGAATTTTGAAAATGCTGTGAAGTTTGTGAAGGCAAATGTTAAAACATATGTTGTAACATCTGCACAAACAGATTCTCACAAAGTCAAAAACATTGAAAAGAAGTTTGTATGTCATTATTTTTCGATAATTGATCATATTTGTCCGTACTGCATGCAAATGTTTGATGATCTGAGATATGAGAAAATGTTAACTAAAATGATGTCACATCCTATGAAACATTTTCTGAAATCTGCATGAAAATCTGATGTTACTTGTAATGCTGTTCACACTTCCTTGAAAGCATGTTTACTTGGTCAATGGTATTTTTGATAGTTGTTGTTCTAGACATATGACAGTACAAATTGACTACTTATCTGATTATGTGACCTTGAATGATGGTAATGTTACATATGGTGGTTGTTCTAAAGGACAGATTATAGGAAAAGGAACTTTGAATGTTGAAAGTTTTCCTAAGCTTAAATATGTTTTGCATGTTGATGGCTTGCTTGCTCATTTGATTAGTATTAGTCAACTTTGTGATGATAATTTGCATGTAAATTTTGACAAAGAATCATGTGTATGTTTTTAATAAAGATGAAAATTGTCTAGGGCAGTAGATAATTGTTATCTTATTGGAACAAATGTGTGTAATTTGTCAAAGAATGATGAAAATATCTTATTGCATCAAAAAATTGGGACATGCACATTATAGATCAGTGAAGAGACTAATCAAAGTCGATGCAGTGAAAAGGATTACCAAAACAGAAGTTTCAGAGTACTATTGTATGAGGACCATGCCAGAAAGGTAAGCAGGTAAGAGTGTTGAATAAAATGCTGTCACATTGTTCTACACATCAATGTTTCGAATTGTTTTGCACATGGATTTTATTGGTCCTATGAAAACTGAAAGCATTGGAGGCAAAATATATTCATTTGTTGTGGTAGATGATTTTTCTAGATTTACCTAGATTGAGTTTTTAAGAGATATATTTGAAACATTAATTTGCTGCATTTAAAATTCTTTACAAAAGGTTCAAAACTGTGTTTAACTTGAAAGTTAGCCGTATTAGAACTGATCATGCATGATATGGAATTTGAAAACAGCATGTTTAATGATTTTTATGATTAGAAAGGTATCTTGTAAGAATATTCATCTCCTAAAACTCCACAACGGAATGTCTTTGCTGAAAGAAAGAATATAACTCTACAAGAAATGATAAGAGTCATGCTTACTTCTAAAAATCTTGCTAAGAGATTTTGGGTTGTAGCATTGAATACATCATGTCATATTATTAATTGAGTTTATATTCGATCTAGTTCTATTCAAACACCTTATGAGATTTTGAACATTAGAAAACCAAATGTGAAGTATTTTCATATATCTGGTTGTATGTGTTATATTCTGAATGATATGGATCAACTTCATAAGTTTGATTCTAAAAGTGTAAGGTTTCTTTTTAGGCTATTCTAGAAATAGTAAAGCTTATAGAGTTTATAACCTTAGGACTAACACCGTTCAAGAATCTGTTAATGTTGTGTTTGATGATGATAAAGGTCTTACAGATGATAAAGATGAAGAAGATGTATCACAAGTCACTGACAATTATGAGAATACACTGAAGTCTGATAATGCTGCACCAAATGCTAACACATCTGGAGCAACATCTACAGAACAGACAGTTGTAATTCCACAGAATGATCAGTATGTTCCCAAAACGAATCCTTCTTCAAGAATGGGGAAAAGTCATCCTTCTGACCAGATCATAGGCGATGCTACAGTTGGAGTGCAAACAAGAGGAAGAATAAGATCGAATAAGGTAGATGTGGTAAGAACAATATGCATGTCTTCTATTTGCAATGTTGTGAATGCTGAGTGTTACTATTATGAAATTGAACCTAAAAATGTTAATGAGGCATTAACTGATGAAAATTGGATAAATGCTATGCATGAAGAACTTGGTCAGTTTGAAAGATTTGAAGTATGGACACTTGTTTCAAGACCTAGTCATACTAATGTCATTGGAACAAAGTTGATGTATAAGAATAAAACTGATGAGTTTGATAACATTTTTTTAGGATTGAGACTAGATTAGTTGCACAAGGTTACACCCAAGTTGAGGTTATTGATTTTGATGAAACTCTTGCACATGATGCTAGGATAGAATCTATTAGATTATTGCTAGCAATTGCATGTTTTATTGACATTAAAACTTTATCAAATGGATGTATAAGCTGCATTTCTAAATTGCATTTTGAATGAAGAAGCATATGTTGAACAACTTAAAGGATTTGAAGATCCACAATACCCTGATTGTTTTGTTAGAGGAGAAACTGATATAACTTTGTTCATTAAGCACACTGGAGAAGATTTACTTATTGCTCAAATATATGTTGATGACATTGTGTTTGGTTTAACTTGTGATAAAATGTTAACCAATTTGTTAAAGCAATGACTGCAACATTTAAGATGAGTATGGTTGGAGACTTGAATTATTGTTTAGGTCTTCAAATCAAGCAATGTAAGGATGGTATATTCTTCTCTCAAGGTAAGTATGCTAAGAACTTGGTTAAAATGTTTGGTTTTGAAAGTTAAAAAGTAATGAAAACTTCTATGAGATCTACTTTGTAACTTTGCAAAGACAATGTTGGAAAGGATGTTGATCCAACATTGTATAGATCCATGATAGGAAGTTTACTTTATCTAACCTCTAGTAGACCAGATATTATGCATAGTGTTTTTTGTTTTTTCTAGGTACCAAGCTAATCCAAAGGAATCTCACCTGAATGTTTTGAAAAGAATTATCAAGTTTGATGCAGGTACAAGTGAACTTGGGATATGGTACACTAAGGACACCAACAACACTTTGATTGGATACAGTGATGCGGTTTGAGCATGAGATATAGACGACGGAAAGAGTAAGAGTATAGGATGTTTTTACATGGGAAACAATCTTGTGGTTAAGCAAGATGTTTCATGCCTATGAAATTGAAATTGATATCCTTACAATTTTCTGTGATAATATGAGTGCATAAACATTTCTAAAAATTCAGTACAACACTCACTCACTAAACACATTTGCATTAGGCATTATTTTATGAGATATTTAGTTGAGAAGAACATAGTAAAGTTGGAATACGTACCTTTTGAAAATCATAATGATGATATATTTACTAAGGTTTTGACCTTGAGACATTCTTATCTTTGAGAAAATCTCTTGGTATGTGTAGTATCTGAATAATTCTGGATGGATGGTGTCATAAATGTCGTAGCATTTAGGACAACATCATAAGGTTGTACAGCTGTTATAGATTTAATTTATTTCCTATTTTCGTTGAATAATTCCTTTGTAAAATATTCTTGAATCTAAAATTTGTTGTGCAAAAATAAACATGTCTTACACCTCTCAAATGCATAAAAAATAGAATGTTATTAGCATACTAAAAGATGTACCAAATCACTGAGTAACTATGGAGCACGGAGTTCGCTACTACGATGTCTTCTTTTCAAAAGGTGATATTTGGTAAAAACATCAAGAGATTTGTAATTCATTAAGTAAGTATGGGGCACGAAGTTCGCTACTACGATGTACTCTACAGGAACAATGGATCAATACAAATTAGATGCTATAACACAAAAGAAAAATATGGTGCAACACAAATGAAGTAAATTCATGTAAAAACCGTGTTGAGGTGTATGTAACAGTTTTGAGCATAACATTAGACGATTCGATTATATTTTTATAAGTAGTAATTATTTGATTATTTGTGAAAATTTATTTTATTTATTCTAATTATACTAACCCACATCCTTGTTTTATTTCAGATTATACACATTTAAATACTAAATATTCTAGAATGTTCTTAATTTAATTAATTATTTAATTATGATTTTACCCACTACTTAACCATGATCTATTTTTGTGACTAAGTTTATGGAGTATTATCAAATTTCTTCTAGAAACTTCCTTAGTTAGTTTTTAATTTTTACACGTATTACTTCCAACTATGCATTCTCTCCTATATACTTCTCATAACATGATATACTAAGCATTGCATTTTTTCGAGTGATTTGAGTATTGCTTTTTAAGATTTGCTAAAGCCTTGTTTGTCTCGGTTATTGTGATTATCTTTTCGATTTCTTGGTGCTTAAATGACAGGAAACAAAGAAACTATCTCACCACACTCAAACTCCCACGAAACTGTCATCTCCATCTCTCTCCAATCTTAATAGTTTCGCTTTCATGGCCATTTCACACCAAAACATACCAACTGCTACAAGAAAAGCTGAAACACGTACCCAAAACAACTCCAGTTACACCCATTCCTACAACTGTTCACATTCAACTCGATTCGACCCTTAACGAGCTGAACTAAGTTGTTGAGAATATGTCTCAATCGAATGTGAATTCTGAGAATCTATTTCTACTGATTGGAAATATGACCATTGACATTTCTCATTACTGAAAACCCAAAAACTCACCACTACACTTGGTTCGTTCACCTCATAAAAGCCCCAATTTCCAAGTCCTAATACTGAAACAGAGGCAAACGCCTCGATAGCTTCCTCTCTGGGGGAGAGTGAAAAGGAAATTGATGATTTTCCTGTTGCTGAGCAGAATGAGTCTGCAAATGCTGAGACATCCGATTCTGAGGACGCTCAAATGAAGGAGGCCGACGCGAATGCTAACTCAGGTGAAACTAACTTTTCTCTTTTTAATACTGATGAATCTGAATATATTGCATTTAGGAAGATCGTTAAGAAAGAAAAGAGAAAAGATTAGCACATGTTCAACGAAGGAGATTCGGCTTTGTGTTCACTAGAGTTGATTACTCTAACTCACTGAGGAGACAGAAGAAAGAAAGTAGTGTTGATGATGAACCGATTCAAGGTGTTTTCTTAATCGGAGGAAGAAAATGTGGTTACTGAGAAATGAGTCAAAAGGAAGTATGATCTAAAGGGAAAGATTGTTGCTGTTGAACGAGACTTGCCCAAAGGAATCGAAAATTCTGATCCAGAGGATAATCCCATTGTGCGTGAGATTAAGAAGTTTCTGAGGAAGAATGCTGCATTAAATGCTTAAGCAAGTGCCGCAACACCAGACCCTGATGACAGTAGAAGTGATGATTCTAAGAAGAGCAGTAGTAAGGACTCTGAATCAGCTAAGGAGATAAATTCTGAAGGAGGTAATTCTGATCCTAATAATAATTCTTAGATTGATAGGTTAGTTGCTGAAATCACTAAGCTATCTTGACGAAAATTGTTAATGGAAAGAAGAATTAACATTGTTGATTTTGAGAGTAAAAAGTTGATACAATTTTTTATTAAAAGGAAGTTGTTGAAAACTGTAACTTTGAGTGATACTTTTGTGTTTGATTGGGTATATGTACTTTATGCTTGACTTAGGAAGAGTACGGGTAGACGTAGCTCTAAATGATATGGGAATGTACAATTTAGGGGGAGATTAGTTTCACTTACTCTGAAATTGATTAATGATCTCTTAGAGATAGAGCATGTGATTGATGAAGATGAACTTGATTTGAACTTGGTTGCTACTTCTATAACTGGTGGTAGATTAACTAGGTGAAATTTTTTATGTTTGCTAAAGATCTCACATCTCTATACTCTGTACTCCATAAATTAATTGTCTACAATTGGATACCCTCTACAAATTCCACTAAGGTGACTAAGGATCAAGCTACATTGTTGTATAAGATGATTTTTGTGTTGAAGAATTTCAATCTGGATTTAACTATTTTCACCACATGCAGTTTATAGTGATATTTCTTATAAAGGGAATTTACCTTACCATTGTTGATATGTTCATACCTCAAGAGGCATGAATTTTTAAACCTAAGGAAACTGAGGTTATTTGAGGCAAGGTACCCTTAATGACTATCTCACCTGATCTGTTACTTGGTGAAAGGATTGTTGATTTGCCCTTGCAAAATTCAGATGGTTCTGATCACAGAGATGCTCTTATTCCAGCTCGACCAGCTCCAGCAAGAACTGAACAGAGAAATGCTACACCGAATGTGAAGCACATTGGTGGTCACATTGGTCAAACTTTTTCTGTTTCCAGATCTTTTATTTTACTTCAACTAAAACGTTTACAGGACTCTATTGATGGCCTTCAGTTCCTTAAAATCCGTGGTTAGAGACGCTTTCTACTACCACAGGGGGAGAAACACCATCAACTTCTGGGGTTCGAAGTGAAGAGCTCCATGAAGATGTACCAGAAGCTGATTGTGTACCTGATGCTGTTAATAAAGAGACAGTTGAACCGAATGATGTAGTTCATTTATTGCTACACCAATCATTGTTGTTGAAGAGGAGGAGGATTAATTTGCTGATGCTGATGAACGTATGGATGTTCTTTATGACATCTAAACAGGTTATGGTAACAACTGAACAGGTTGATACATCAATATATGTCACTTGTTTAGTTTCTTAAGTATTCGTGCCTTTTATACTTCCCTTGATCTTATGCATTGTTGTTACTGTGTTTAAGTTGATTTACATATTTTGTTTTTACTTTCTAGTTAATAGGTTGTCTTTTATTCAACTTGCTTAATTTGTTTGCATTTATGATAATAGATTACTGCTTTTATGCTTAAATTGTTTTCTTACTTATCATTATTTGCTTACTGCATGTTGTATAAGTTAGTTGTTTATTGTATTTGTTTTTTTCACTAACTTTGCTTTATTTTCAGTTTGCTTAAACTGTTTGCCTTAAGAATTATTCTTATTTGCTTACTGCAACAAGTTTGCTTAAATTGTTTGCCATAAAGAATTATTCTTATTTGCTTACTGCTTGCTGACTTTAGGTCTTTGTTAGTTGTTGTTTGTTTTGTCTTTCTAACTTGCCTTATTATTCAATCTGCTTAAATTGTTTGCTTTGAGGATAATATAGAAGTACACCTCTCTTTAATTATCATGTGCTTACTGCTTAGTGCTTAAATTGTTTGCTTTGATGATAATATAATTTAGAAGTACACTTCTCTTTAATTCTCATTTGCTTACTGCTTATTGTTTAAGTCTTTGTTAGATATTGTTTTTTCATATTTTTTGCTCTGTTTTTATTTTTAGTCTTTGCTCTGTTTGTTTTTCTTTTCTTCGTTATTACTTTGATTTATTTTGAGTCTTACATAAGTCTTAGGTTGATCTAGTACATATTCATATGTGATGCCCTGATTTAACTTTTGATTTTTGTAAAGTTATATGTTTTTGTAAACAAGTGTACTGTTTATACTTGTTTTGGTTTTGAATAAGATTACTTTGATCTTATGGCACGGATCTTAGTAAAATTATTCTTGATCTCTTTTTGATTTGATCCAACGGTTACAACAGGTATTGTCTTGACTAGTATTTAGCTTTGGAGTTCAACTCACCTAAATACATAATACTGAGTATGTATAGAAATATATGTGCATCAGGTGTGTTGTAGTCGAAAGGTCAAATTGGGGGAGATTGTAGACGTTGTTAACTCTTAAATGCTTTAACATTATCAACAACATCTTAATTTGACCTTCCTTGATTTATTCTAAGTCATTTCTGAAATGTTACATTAAATGTTGTACTAAATGCTCTCACATTCAGGAACGATTCTAGAAGCTTCTACAAGAGTCTGGAACCTGGAAGATTCCAGAAGGTTGGAGAAGGTGCTAGAAGGCTTTGGAGCATTGTAGAACGACCTGGAAGATGGCAGAATGTTCTAGAAAGATCATGGAGGTTGAGGTCCTAAAAAATAGGATCTCATAATGGAAGGATCTAGAAGCTGTGTATTTCTCTATAAATACCGCCAGAGCCTCTCATTTCAAAGCATGCACTACTCGAGTAACACCTCCTTGAGCGTTCAACCCTAGTTAGGAGTTATGGCCAGTAGTTGTATCATTTAACGTACGCCGAGGGATACCACCTTCCAGTGTACTTAGTTCTAGTCTTGAATCGAGTGAGAGTGAATCACAGATTAGATTAGTTCTTTAGACAGTGTTTTACACTTAAGTCTGTTTGCGGATTCAGGCACCTGCCTCGATTGTAGTTTCTGTTTGTGGAATGTTGAAGTAATTGCTGAGACATTTCACACGACACTTTTTGTATAACTTAGGAACTAAGTTACTTTTCGCCGTAAGGCTTATCATAGGTTTTGTTATTAATAAAATCTATGTTAAAAATTATTCCATTGTGTTCGTATTGTGTTTTAGTGTTTTAGACTTCCGCTGTGTACTGTTTTTACTTTTCACATTCTGTTAGAGTTAATGCTACACTAATTGTCACAACATTCAGTGTAACATTGTTCTGTTTTTTACTTAAACACTAGACACCTACCCCACGCACACTTTCAATCTTCCAATTGGTGTTCATTGGAATTTTGACTGGTTTGCTTGTGGAACATCCAAACTTCTTGATCATATCCCTTGTATACTTGGCTTGATTGATGAAAATTCCTTCCTTTGTTTGCTTTACGTGAAGTCCCAAGAAGAAATTCATCAATCCCATCATTGACATCTCAATTTTTCTTTGCATGAGTTTTGAGAACTCCTCACACAACTTCTCATTTGGAGATCCAAATATAATGTCATCCACATAGATTTGGACTAACAATATATCATCTCCTTCACAAATTATGAACAAGATTCTGTCAACAGTCCCTTTGACAAAACCATGATCCAACAGAAATTGTGACAAGGTGTCATACCAAGCTCTTGGAGCTTGCTTAAGTCCATAAAGGCCTTTCTTTAACTTATACACCTTATCCCCTTCTTCAACTGGGCCTGCTCCACATAGACTTCTTCCTTGAGAACTCCATTAAGAAAAGCACTTTTGATATCCATTTGGTACATAGTGAATTTCTTGTGTGCTGCATAGGCTAGAAACAACCTTATTACTTCAAGTCCTGCCACATGTGCAAAAGTCTCATCATAGTTCATGCCTTCAGATTGACAGTAACCTCTAACCACTAATCTTGCTTTGTTTCTTACAATGACATCATTTTCATTTTTTCAACAAACAAACATGACCAGGATGAGTGGAATTACGAAACCTAACCGACTGGTGCATGTAAATAATGTCAGTTAACGTGCCATGGAGAAATGCATTCATCATGTCAACTTCCACCTCTTATTATTAATAAGAGCATTAAATTCATCCTGCATAGCCGACTTCCAATTTGGATCTTTCAATGCTACAATTGGATTTTTGGGAATGGGTGACTTGTCAACAGTAATGAGTAAATTAAATAGGCGCTTTGGTCGAACATTTCCATGTTGGCTTCAAGTAATAGGCCTATTCGGAGGAGGAGGGGGAGGCTCGGCCATAATGGGTGGAGGATTGGCGTTCAGATTTTTTGGGGAGACGGCCACCGGTGTCCGAGGACCAGCCGATGCCGGAGGAGATGTAGGCAGGTTTATCTGAGTCGAAAGATGGTGTAGAATATATGAAGACATTGTGTCCTCCAAAAATTCATAAGACATAGTAGTCGGGGGCCCAACATCAAGGAACGGAAATCGGGATTCATCGAATAATATGTGTTGACAAACTATGATTTTCTTATTTACCATATCAAAACATTTGTACCCCCGGTGGTTCGAAGGATACCTAAGAAACACGCATGGCGTGGAACGGGGCTGAAGTTTATGAAGAGTAGATGACGGATATAAGGGATAATACAAACATCCAAATATTCGAAGATGAGAGTATGGCGGTTGCTTGATATATAACCGAAGAAGAGGAGTTTGATAGGACATATGGAGGGAGTGGTGCAAAAAGTATGATGGAATGGCTGCACGAAATAAAAGCGTACGAATCATGTTATGTACAAATTTGACGCTCAGCTTTCCCATTTTGGGAGGATGTATGGACAAAAAACCTCATCACCATACCATTATTTGAACAAAATTCAGAAAACATATGATTGTTAAATTCACCACCATTATCATACTGAAATGACGTAATATCTCTCTCAAATTGAGTCTCGACGAACGCACGAAAAGAGAGAAACATCGCCAAAACTTGAGACTTTATAGCAAGAGGAAATGTCAACAAGAAATTTGAGTAATTATCCAAAAAAATAATATAATACCAATGACCCATGGAACTCAAAATTGGCAATGTCCATAAATCACAATGCACAATATCAAATGGATAATAGGAAGTAGACATAGATTTAGCAAAAGGAAGTTTTATATATTTGCCAAGACAACAAGAATTTCAAAGAGACTGAGTTTGCAACTTATTATAAGAAATAAAACAGTTTCTACATAAAACATCAAACACAGGATTGCCCGGATGCCCTAGCCTATCATGCCACACTCCCGAAGATAACGCATCAAGAGTTGTCGAAGTGCTAGAAGTAATAGGATAAAAAAACTCTCCCGTACTTTCACACCTCATTAGAAGGCTCCCCATCCGACAGTCCTTAACAGAAAAACCAAATAGATCAAATTCTATAGACGCAGAACTATCTCAGGTGAATTGACGTCCATAAACAAGATTTTTAATTATCCCAAGAACATGAAGAAAATTACGTAGGGACAAAGGGGGGGGGGGTGAGGGGAAGATAAATATAGCATTTCCAGTACCCAAAATCGGAAGTTGACTATCATTACCAACAAGAATTTAATTAGGAATATTGCTCAAATTAATATAAGAGTTAAGAGTACCTGCCCCCGATGCCATTTGAGAAGTGGCACTCGTGTCCATATACCAACTGTTGTCCGGAGGGGTCAAGCCAAGGGTGACCATCGCAGCTTCAATGTTAGTGGGAGATGGGGTCACTGTGCACCGAATAGGCTTGAGGCTGAGGACCCAAAATACCCAGTTGTGGAAATGGCCGCGGCTGGCGGTAGCTTGGCATGGTAGGCCGAGACTTAGGAGCCCAAGATAGAGTCGGGTACGGGCAAGGAGAAATGGGCCACAGAGCAGGAGACTGCCATGTTAGCTGCACAGACCACGGAGTGGGCCACATGGGTGCATATGGAAGCTGGGTTTGGCCAAACTAATGGGCCGGTCCAGAAAATTGATGTTGGACCTTGTTTCCCTTCTTCTTCTTTTTCCCACGCCTAGTAGAATTCGAAGGAGAGCCAGGTGGCGGCGCACTAGTGGTCAATAACGCCGTCGAAGCTTTGCGGGCCAGGGCTGCCTCCTCAAGAATAGGCATCAATCGGGCTTGGTAGAATTTAGGCAACGGATCACGTTGACGGATTAACGTCCCAACACTGCCATATGCATCAGTCCGCCCGACATCAGTTGAAGGACGAGACGATCATTTGAAACCGGTGCACCAATGTTCTTAAGCTGATCGGGCAGAACCTTAAGCTTTTAACAATACGATAATGCATTTAGAAACGATTCCAGAACCGTATGGGAGAACTCCTGTTCCAGCGAAACATCACGAGAGTTCTTATTATCTTTAAAAATATCCCGCAACCTGTTCCACGCGGTTAACGCCTTTATCTCCGATTCGATAATCGTTTGCAACAAATTTAACGAAATTGTTGCAAAGATCCAGCCTTAGACCGTGGCATCTAGGTTTAGCCATGTGTCTTTTTCATCATTGTCTGTCAGAATCGGCATTGGAGGGTCAGCTGGAATCATATGAGGCAGAACAAGGTGCGAAAGAGCATGAGTCTTGAAGAGCTCGGCCCATGTACCATATTGCACATTCTCCATCTCAAGGGTAATGGAGATGTGATTCGTGATATTGGAGACAGCCAAGGCAGGATGAAAGGAATGCTTGGGAGCCGCCATCAGGAATCGCCGGAAATCACAATGGAGAAGAGAAGAGGATGATCGGAAGAAGGTGTTGATCGAGTTTGCAGCGAATGTTTAGGGAGGGTGGGGCACCTAGACTCGTGATACCATAATGGATTGTAATTTCCTTGGTCGTCTCATTAATACGAATTAACATATATACACATAAATCACAGCTAACTATGCACTAATCATGCTTATTAGGGTAAATTAATTTTGATTTTTCATTGATTTGAATAATGAGTACAATCATGTATATATATAACTAGGTACAAAGACTTTCCTAATCTAAATAAAGAATAAGTCAACTACAATTTAATTATGATTCAATAATTTGTTGATATGGAAATAAATCAAATCTTAACAATTTAAGAATAAGATATAAATCAAAATATCATAATTGATTTATGCTAACGATGCTAATCAAATCACTATCTATAAAGATATTAACATATACATCTATTAAGGGGTACTAAAAAATCTATACAAATGGCCAAAGAATGACTCAAATAATTACAGTTTAGAGGGTATACAATCTATAAGGGAACAATCCCAATCATGTAAAGAAAAATCAAATACCAACGTAAAGTGAGCTCTCGATTATTTTCAAGAACTAAAACTTGATGCCATCCGTAATGTTTTTAGTTGTAGAGGTTGTCTTGTTGAATACTAGATCATTCCCAACCTTCCAAATTCTTCCAGTAGTGCACTGCCACAATAGTCCTAAAATTCTCCTAGCAAGAAATAAATATATAATTAACAGACTTCGGTGCAGACCTGCGTAATGGACAGAGGCCCGAGTTGCTTCCGATCAAAATTCCTCTTCTAGCAATCCCAAGGAGTTGGCCTAGTGGTGTAGGCTTGGGACTTAGGAGTATGCTCCTCTCAAGGTCTCAGGTTCGAAACCCCTAAGGTGCAAACAATTTCTATGGGGCCATGTCCATACAGAGCGCAAAGTTCTGGCTTTAAACGGGACCCCCGCAAGTGGGCTGTAGGATTGGTCCCCCGGAATTAGTCGGCCTTAGTCCGGAAACCCGAGACTTCAAAAAAAAATTCCTCTTCTAGCAAGATTGTTTGACGTAGTTAGTCTTCCTTTGATAAGAGTCTTTAATTTCAAGAATGAGTGGAGACCTTCGACGGAACAAATTTCCACCAAATATTCATCCAAAGGAAGCTCGAGGTCTCAATTGTTGACTCTGTGGATGAGATGGATTGGAGAAAAAAATTATTTACATCTCGTAACTTTGATCATTTTTTAAAAACGTCCCAAAATAGTTAAAATTTTAATTTACGTCCTATAACTTTTTCAATTGTTTAATTTACGTCCAATTTTCGCCGGAGTTATAAAAATTTGCTGGAAATCCCCAAATTTATGTAAATGAGACGTAAATTGAGCAATTAAAGAAGTTATGGGACGTAAATTAAATTTTTAACTAAAATTGGACGTTATGCGAAAAAGATAAAAATACTCAACAAATGTGTACAATTCACTATAAAATTAATGTAGTTTATGTTATACAATCAAATAAAAAAAATGTGTGAGACAAGACAGAGGAAAAAATTATTTCTCAACTATTATTCAGTATTTTATTTGAAAAATATTACAGTATTTTTTTTTCTGTTCCAAATAAAATTATTATCACTGTACATGTGACATAAAATTCAAGAAGTGCAATAATTTTTTAAATTATTATTTGTAATATGTGGCATTAATTTATATATATTTATATCAATTAAAAACTTATTTTATATTTATTAATTCAAAAAATTATGAATATTATTTAAAATATTAAATAATATTTTTAAAAATTTGAAAATAAATTATGAATAATATTTAAAATACTAAATACAGTAATTTTTTTAAAAAATCTGAAATTTTTTAATATAAAAAAATAATAAATAATTCATTTATTCATAAGTTAATTAATTATTATAAAAATTAATTAACTTACCTAATTAATTATTAGAAAAATTATTAACTTACCTAATTAGAAAAAATATAATTACAAAATAAGTATTACTCCCTCCGTCCATGAAATGTAGTCCCATTTGCCTCATATTTTTTGTCCACCAAATGTAGTCCTATACACTTTATGAAAACTATCACTCCTCAACCCATCACTTAATTACTCAATTTGCCATCAACTTCATTCACAAACAATCACTTTATTCACAATGGACCCCACAATACCCTATAATACCCTTACTTTATCTACAATTTTCTTAAAACTTGTGCCCCACCCCAATGAGACTATATTTGGTGGATGGATGGAGTATAAAATTATTTATTTATTTTAAATTAATCAAATAAATATAAAAATTTATATGAGTATTACACAAAGTGGGTCCACATATTTTTGAACGAACTAATATCAAATTAAAAATTATATAATAAAATGAAAAACCATAAAATTAATAAATTGTTAAAAAAAATATATTGTTCATCATCATCATCTTTCAATTACCGTGGGTAAGGGGTGAAAATTTTGGATATATTTGAGTATTTTTTGATTTATTTTGGGATTTAAAATATTTATGAATTTTTGTATTTATTTAAAATATTAAAATTATTGTTAAATTTTAATAAGAGTTTTTTGACAATTTTAATAAAAAAAATTATTTGGGATTTTTATTATTTTAAATATAAAATTTATATTTACTTAGGAACAAATTTTGATTTTTTCTTTTCAAATTATAATTTTTTAGATATTATGAAAAATTATTTACTTATTTAAATATTATTCTCAATTTATTTTCAGATATTTTAAAATATTATTTAGTATTTTAATTAATATTCATAATTTATTTTGTATTAATAAATATAAAGTAGTCTTTAATTGATATAAAAAAAAATAAAAATAAAATGAAACTTGACCTGTTTGGTCACCTACTATTGTAAAATGACCGTTTTCAAAATTTGAGCGTACTTATTAGACTGAAATTAAAATGTGTAATCCGTTAGTACCAAATTCTAAATTAGTCCAACTTATTGGACTAAAAAATCTTTAATCCCAAAAATTTAATTTACGTCCCATAACTTTTTTAATTGTTTAATTTACGTCCCATTTACATAAATATGGGGATTTTCGGCGAATTTTTATATAACTCCGGCGAAAATTGGACATAAATTAAGCAATTGAAAAAGTTATGGGACGTAAATTAAAATTTTAACTATTTTGAGACGTTTTTAAAAAAAGATAAAAGTTACGGGGCGTAAATAATTTTTTTCTCGATGGATTGATTGATACATCAGTTTTGTCTTCAAACATTCATCCTTCGAGCTCTTCCAAAAGATAGAGTCAGTGTTGTCCAACTTTAGCTTCACCCTGTAAATACAGTGCCACGAAATCAAGAATTTCATTAGCATTTAAAAACATGACCCATTTAAATATTCAAGACCTCCCATCCTACGAAAAGAAGTGACGAATACAAGCATTCTTAAGAACATAAATTTCAAAAAAGATTTTATTGTGTCATATTCGAAATTGCCACCCCCACTTGTTATGGAGATTTCCTATCAATTTTTTTATTATTTCAATTTATAAGTCCATTAATTAACAAAAGTACAAAAAATTTGTCAATTTATTTTATTTCAAATCCTATCAGTTTTTGAAACATAACCGCTACAGAGGGTTATGCACTATATTTATAAAAAGTTAGTTGTATACATAGATTGTTTTCGGTTTTCTGGTTTTAACAACTCAAACATATGTCTTCATCATCATCATCATCATCTTCTTCTTCTTCTTCTCTTGAAATTGAAAATGGTATTTAATTAATTTGAATTTGCATTCGGTTTCGAGAGTTTAATTTCTTTATTTATGTAATGGTAGATTGTGGGATTTTTAAGGCTGCCGCTGATGGAGACCCTAAAAAGCTGAAAGGTAAGCCGTTAATTTTGTTGAATTTATCAGCTGTGTTATGGGTTGACAGAGAAAATGGACGAAATTCCGGAGAATGTGTGATTCAGAAACTGACAGCTATGGGTATAATGTTTTGCACTTAGCAGCTGTAGTGGATGCAATAGACATGTGCAAGTTCTTGGTCGACGAAGTGGGAGTCGACGTTCATGTCAAAACTCACAGAGGTCTCTGTTTCTCTGCTTTGATTATTTATGATATTGAATGTTCAATTTATTTATATATGTACTTCAGGGGATACTCCTCTTATGCTTGCTGTAAGAAGGCGGCAGGTTGTTACTGCAAGGTATCTCATCGAACGTGGTGCTGAACTTACGACGACAGATGATATGGGACTCACTGCACTGCATACCGCTATTGTAAAAGGTTGTCAATCTCTACTTGTTTTGATGATATTTACATATATATATATAGCAAGGTAATCTTGAAGCTGCTTGGATGTTGATTCTAGCAAGGCCTAGGCTTATGGCTACTCCTAATTGGAGCATTCTTAACTTGCTGAACACCTTTTCACAATTTATTCAACAGGTTTGAATAGTCATTTTTATGGTAATCTAAATTTCATTTCTACGCTAGCTGTACTAAAATCGAGTTTGTTGCATTATGCAGAAAGATCAGTACAGCAGAAATTTTAAGAAGAATGGTGATGATGCATGGGACGAAAAAGATTACTCTTCTGCAATTGCATCGTACACTTTGGTACATAATTGTTCTTAATTATTCTTGTAAATATTCTCGACACATATATGACCTCGATTGTAGGCTAAGCGTTACAATTTAAGAGATGAAAAAGTGGTTGCAAATCGGAGCTTATGCTGGGCGCTTGTGGGGGAAGGTGTGCTTGCTTTACATGATGCTGAGAGGTGTGTTGAAATGAAACCTCAGAGAAGCCACTGCATGGCACCTACTCAAGAGGTATCGCATGTCGTCGGACAAATTTAAAAGGGCTTTCGAATTGGATCCTGAAAATGACGAAATTGGTGAGCTTCAAACAGGTTGTTCATATACGAACGGAAACGTCTTGCTTACTTTCCGATGGAAATGAGATCAAAGCTGGCATCGTCCAAATTAAAAGAAGGATTGTTTGAAAATTACAATTTACAAATTATATCCCTGATATAACAGCTGGTTAATGGAATAATAATTGGGTTGGTCTGCTATGGACTCGAGTGCATGTTGTGCACCCTAGTCCATGTTGCACTTTTCAGTTACTGACTTACACTTTTTGGTAAATGGTGGGTGTTGCACTTTTCAATTATTAAAATGTATAAGTAATAATTGAAAAATGCAACACCATTTACCAAAAAGTGCATTTACCAAAAAGTGTAAGTCAGTAAACTGAAAAATGCACATGGACTAGGGTGCACAGCATGCACTCGAGTGCATACTAGACTTTACCATAATAATTTATTTAAAAAAAAAAATCCCATCATTTTTAGAATAAAGAATTCCCTTTAGTTTTTTCCAGCCAAAATTTTACTAACGCCCTCTCTATAAGTTCGGACTTTTAGATGAAACAGAATTCTATCATGTATAGGCCCACGAGTGAGGGGGAGTATTAGGAATTAATATACAAGAATTAATTCCCCACCTCTCTACAAGTTCGAACTTTTAGATGAGACGGAATTCTTTCAGTTATGCAATATATATATATTATAAACAGTCAGCTGTATGCATATGAAGATTGTTTCGAGAGTTTAATTTCTTTATTTATGTAATGGTAGATTGTGGGATTATTAAGGCTGCCGCTGATGGATACCCTAAAAAGATGAAAGGTAAGTTGTTAATTTTGTTGGATTAATCTGTGTTATGGGCGCGCTGACGTTTCATTTCGACAGAGAAAATGGACGAAATCGGAGATGAAGGAAAGTTCCAGAGAATATATTTGTGATTCAGAAATTGACAGCAGCTGCAATGGATGCAATAGACATGTACAAGTTCTTGGTTGATGTCAAAACTCACAGAGGTCTCTGTTTATGATATTGAGGGTATGTTTGATAGCAAAGACTGATTATCTAAGATTAGGATGACATCTAAACTTTATAAATTTTAAAGCATAATCTATCCTAATCTAAACTTTATAAATTTTAAAGCATAATCTACCCTTATTCTAAGTTATCAAACAACCAATAAAAATGATATATAGTTAATCTAGGTTTAATCTAAGCTATCAAACATGGCCTGAATGGTTAATTTATTTATATATATACTTGAATTCTTCAGGGGATACTCCTCTTTTGCTTTCTGTAAATTAAATAGGCTCCTTACTTGCAAACTAATCTGGGATTCCCACACCAATCTTGAAAAGAGAGGGGTGAGTTGCCGCTCTGCCTATGGTAGATCATGCTCCATATCGAAAGTCTTCTCTAGTTGTGTCTCTTCACTTGCAAAAATTTTGTCGTTCCTGGCCTTCCATATAAACCACACAACGCACCACAAAGGCCCAAGACAGATTTCTTCCTATCCCCACCGAGTATTCCACAATGTTGATGAAATTAAAGTGTGAGGTATTAGGAATATAATATTATAAAGATTTGTATCTTTTAATATTATGATTTATCTTATCTTTTAGAATATTTGATGTAAATATTTATTCATATCTGGTAAATATAGATACATTTTGTATCTATAAATACTTCTCTTGTAAACACACTGTACATTCACTCAATGAAATTATAATTTCATAAATAATTGTTTCTCTATATGGTATCAACGAGTCAACTGGCTCAAGCCTCGATCACCATCTCCGTCCGGCATTAACCACCACCGACGCCCTTAACCTCTGGTTGTTACAACCTCTCTTAACCACCATACGGTTATTCAAAGAAGAGCTCTTCTTCCAAACTCTTTTTTCACAGAAACCTTACCTTCTGTTAAAATACCAGAAGCTTCAATACAAAGCTTACTTTCTTTTAACAAAATACCAGTTCCTATTTTCTCTTAATAACATACCAGAAGACATATTCTTCCAGATTTCAATTCATCACAACAACTTTCAACAATTTCTGCTGTCAATTTATAATACAACTCCTCCCAAACCAAGTGCAACAACCGCACGCACAGTTATTCAAGAAGAGTCCCTCTTCTTCCAATTCATCCAGAAAGCCAAACTGCCCTCCCCACAATTAATATACTCCGCTGCTCCTCTTCACACTCTCAACAATGGTTGCTCCTGCAAACAAACTCCAGATCGCGACTCAGTCTCCCTCCCCTCTGGCACCGGCGTCGGCAATGTTCGCCGGCAGAAACCCTCCTCAATCGGCGCGACCAGATGCGCGTCCCAGATCTGGCGAAACCCGCGCGCGATCAACGCCCCACAAGCCCTATCTAGGGACTTGTCAATACTGCCGCACCCCAGGCCACACGGCGCGCTCCTGCCCCAACCTCCCGCCGCCGCCCGCTCACTCCGGCAACCCAGCGAGTCGACCCATCCCTAACTCTATGGGTCAACTCGGCTATATTCACTCCAGTTTGCAGAATTCCCAGAAAGCAGCGTACACCCCCAACTCTGGTAAATACACACCCCCGCATCTACGCACCCACTCCACTACTACATACACCCCGCCCAATATACACACCCACCCTACTGGTACATACACTACATCCGTCCACTCTGCCATTTCATATACCCCCTCCACCCCTTGGAACTTGGACTCTGGGACCTCTCATCATGTAACTACGGACTTACGAAATCTCTCCCTACATTCGCCCTATTCCGGATCCGACAAAGTGGTTATTGGTGACAGTAACGAGTTGCATATTTCTCATATCGGTTCTATATCTTTCCAAGATTTTAATATGTTGAAATTCTCGAATGTATTAGTCGTTCCACAAATGGCAAAGAATTTAATTTCTGTCTCAACCTTATGTCGAGATAATAATGTTGATGTCATTTTTGGTTCGTCTTCTTTTCAGGTGCGAGATGGTCGTACGGGGAGTGTTCTCGTCATGGGGAGTCGCATTGATAATCTTTACGTATGGCCGGCACGAGCATCCAAACCCTCACCTACCACATTCATTTCCGACCGCCTTCCTCTTCCGGTTTAGCATTCCCGTTTAGGTCACCCATCTCTCAAAATTTTATCCCATACTTTGTCTAAATTTCGTTTACTTAGTAATCCTACAAAACTGTTTAGTTGTGATTCTTGTCATTGTATTAAGAGTCACAAACTACCATTTAATGAATCTAGTATTGTTTCACATACACCCCTTGAAATTATCTTTTCCGATGTATGGTCATCTCCGGTCATATCTCATGATGGTTTTAAGTATTATGTCATATTTGTTGACCATTTCAGTAAATACATGTGGATCTACCCCCTAAAACGCAAATCGGATGTCCAATCCACCTTCTCAACCTTTAAATCCATTGTTGAAAATTACTACAACAGCAAAATTAAAACTCTTTACACAGATAATGGGGGAGAGTTTATTGCTCTTCGCTCGTTTCTCCAAAACCATGGCATATCCCACCTCACCACCCCACCCCATACTCCCGAGCACAACGGTATGTCTGAACGTCGTCACAGACATGTTGTTGATACAGCCTTAGCCCTACTACACCACGCCTCCATGCCCCTCACATACTGGCCTTATGCGGTTTGTGCAACTACCTACATCATAAATCGCCTTCCTAAAGTTAACCTAAACATGATTTCTTCTTTCCAATGCCTTTTAAAACTACCACCTAACCTATCCAAACTTCGAGTTTTTGGGTGCTTATGCTACCCTTGGCTCCGCCCCTACACTGTTCACAAATTAGACCCTCGTTCCATGCCATGTGTTTTCATTGGATATTCCATCACTCAAAGTGCCTATCTATGCCTAGATTTTACCACCCACAAAATATATACCTCTCGCCATGTTCAATTTGTTGAACACACCTTTCCCTTTGCCAAAATCAATTCAGTTTCTGACACACCCACTGTTCTGGTAGATACACCTCCTGCACCCACTGGTCTGACAGTTACACCCCCAGAACTGATATATACACCCCCCACTCCTGATACACCCACTGAATTGATAAATGCACTCCCGCCCCCTGTTACACCCACTGTTCCGCTGAACACACCTCCTGTTTCGATAAATACACCCACTTCTCCGACCCAAACTCCCAATGCACCCCCTGAAATTATAAATACACCCCCCATCACCCCAAATACCGAAAACCCACTTCTCGCCCACCCTATCCAGCCTCCAGCTGCTCTCGTGCCGCCAAACGCTCCTCCGCGGCCCCCCGCACCACCTTCACCACCTCCGGCCTTGCACAGATCCAGTATGGTCACTCGGTCTCAAAACAAGATCTTCAAGCCCAATCCAAGGTACCAAGTTGTGTTTCTCAGGCCTTGAAAGATGAACGGTGGAGGGAAGCCATGTCCTCCGAGTTTGATGCTCTTCTCAGGAATGGAACTTGGGATTTGGTTCCCCCTGATGAGTCTCAAAATATAGTTGGCTCCAAGTGGGTCTTTCGCATCAAACGCAAGCCTGATGGGTCCCTAGACAAATTTAAAGCACGCCTTGTGGCCAAAGGTTTTCATCAGCGTCCGGGTGTTGATTTCTTTGAAACCTTCAGTCCTGTTGTCAAACCTTCAACTGTTCGAGCTGTTCTCAGTATTGCAGTTACTCGAAATTGGCCCCTTCAACAGTTTGATGTGAATAATGCTTTTCTTCATGGTACCCTGTCTGACACAGTCTACATGGCACAACCCCCTGGTTTTGTTGATAAAACTTTTCCATCCTATGTTTGTAAACTACATAAGTCCATTTATGGTTTAAAACAGACACCTCGTACTTGGTATTATGCTCTTAGGACGTTCTTGGAAGGGATTGGATTTATTCACACAAAGTCTGATGAGTCTCTTTTTGTGTACAATAAATCTGGTGTTATTGCATATTTCCTTGTGTATGTTGATGATCTGATTCTCACAGGAAATAACATTCCCTTCCTCACTCGAGTGGCTACGGACCTTGGTACAAAATTTTCAGTGAAAGATTTGGGCCCCCTTTCCTACTTCCTAGGTGTGGAAGTTCTTCGTACCAAGAAATCATGCTTTCTTTCCCAACGAAAGTATGTGGTTGATCTCCTTACTCGGTATAACATGATCACCTCCAAACCAGTTCAGACTCCACTATCCACCTCAGCTCGTCTCACTCTTTCAGATGGGACACCTCCTGCTGATGCCACTCAATTTCGTCAGGTACTTGGTAGTCTTCAATATCTCCAACTCACCAGACCTGATATTGCATTTGCTGTTCACAAGTTATCTCAGTTTATGCATGCTCCAACCACTACTCATTGGGGTGCAGTTAAACGTCTTCTTCGTTATTTAAATGGGACTCGAGATGTAGGAATAACCTTGAAACCTGAACCTTCCTCGTCTCTACATTGTTTTACTGATGCTGATTGGGCCGGCAACAGTGATGATCGTACTTCTACAAGTGCTTACATTGTATTTCTTGGGGCTAATCCTATTTCATGGTCTTCAAAGAAACAAAAATCAGTTGCTCGTTCTTCTGACTTGAACGAATTTTAGTCTATATATGTTGACTAACTACTTCCCCTCAAGCATAAGGGTTCGTAGTAGTATGCACGTAAGTATTTCGACCAAGTAGTATCGAACCATGGGAGGTGGGCTAGTGCAATGAATCCCTAGAGTTGTACGTCGTCATAACTAATGTAGCTACGATTTCAGGAGTTGGATGCAAAACTAAAGCTAAACAATAATCTAAAGACAATAAATTAAACTAAAAACAATCTAAAGACTAACAAGTAATTCAACAACTAAATCAACAAAACAAGAAAATAACAAGTAAGAACAAATAACAACTACGAACTAGATTCGAAGAAGTGCGAAGGATGGGAATGCTTCGGGTGTTCTCTACCTAGTTAAATCGAGTGAGATTGTTTATACCATTTTTATGCTTCAATTTGGATTTGCTAAGAGCATCAAGATGCTAGGATGAAAATCATTTTCCTTCGGGTACTATAGCCTTACGTCTAAGGTGTTCCCAAACCCGGTAATAAGATATCTTCCTAATCCTCATCAACTACCCAAATAACCATCCAAGTAATTAATGTCTCCTAATGGGAGTTCTAATACGATTAACTCTCTCTCGACGAATTACAAGTATAATAAACGCATTTGTATACCAACAACTCACACCATAAATTTAAACATGTTCATGTAACTCTCGTCTACGCTAAACATGCCTCAAAATACGGATTAATAGAAGCTAATACACAAAGCACCAATAAAACCCAATAAGAGAAGCAATAATCCAAATATTAACAATAATCAAAGCATAAACAATTCACACATTCAATATTCACATGGTTTCAAACAACCAAAGCATAAAAAACTTAGCCCATGGTGTTTTGAGAAACACCCATGGCCAAAACAACACAAGAAATAGAAATAAACAAGAAATTTACCAAACAAAGCTTAAATAAAAGAAAAATGTCACCTTGAAAGTCTTGTAATTCCTTCATTCTTACATGAAAATAAAATACCCAAAATGATTCTAAACTAAGAAAGCACAAAAACTATTTAATGGTGTTTGAGGAGAGAAGCTCCTCAAACCTAAGCTAGCTAATTGCTCCTCCCTTTATCACATTTTGTATGAAGTTGAGCTAGGGTTGAGTGTGTGAAAAATGAGGCTAAGCCCTCTAAAACAATGTGATTGGGGAGCTATTTATAGCTTGGAAGAGTGTTGGAGACGAAATTTGCACTTAGGCCCTTGAAATCCTTTAAAATTCTCGAATTTTCGCGCATCAGCAAGTTGACTCGGTCAACCGAGTGGTTTGACTCGGCCAACCGAGTGAGTTGGAAGTCCAGAAACTGACCTGGAAGCAGATTTCACTCGGTCAACCGAGTGGGTTGACTCGGCTGCCCGAGTGGAATCTGTTACAGTTTCACACTTTCTTGTTTCGATCATATCTTGAGCTTCCGACCTCCGATTGACTTGATTCTTTTTTTCATTCCACTCATTTTTTCGAGACGCATCCAATGATGCAATTATCTTCTTGACTTCATGAATTCTCAGACACGTATTTTGCTTCCAAATAAGTTCAATTTACCTTAAAAATAGCAAAACACATACCTTTCTCATTTCAAGTGCAATTAGTCAATTTAGTGTGAATAATGCAACAAAATCCTCAAAATTATGCAAAATAAACACATGAATTTCAAGCAATTTTCACACTAATCAACCCCCCCAAACTTAAAGTGTTGCTCGTCCCCGAGCAACGAAAGAAATATAGAACAAGTGGGAGGATTGCGAAGAAATTCAATCAAAATTGAATGAGTGAATGTCAACTTTCCTCAATCTAGTCAAGCCAAGAGGTACAAAAATCCACAAACAAGTTCACAAGTTATGCTCAAATCAATGCAAGATTAAGTGCTCAATTCACAATTTCCTCACAAGTAAGTGTATCTCTCATCACTCAAAGTGTATATCAAGGAAATGTATGCTCTCAACATCAAATCACACAAGTGCACTCCATATGCTTGCCAAATGTCTAAGTTCTCCACCACATGAAAGTGTTCAATCAAAGAATCAATAAGGACTTCACATTTGGTTGTAATGTAGGCTCTTTGGTTAAGGTAGGAAGGATTTAGATAAAGTGACTCATAAACTAGTGGAGCGAGAAGTAAAGACGTCTCGTCGAACATCTCTAAAACTCAAGAGTAAAGTTACAATTGATCAAGTTGCAACTCAAATTTCTCCATCCACTCAATTCACTAGCTCCTTTCTTTTAAAGCAAAATCTTCACCACCAACCAATCAACACTTTTGAATTTGAAGCTTTACCAAATGTTTGTACACAAGAGAGTTTTCTTTTTTAATGTTTTTCTTTTTTTCATCAACTCAATCTTTTTCATGTACACCTCACAATTCATCTTTTTTTTTTTTTTTTTTTTCAATCTTTTCACTTTTCAACCAAACAAATCCACCAAATTCACATTACACCTCAATTCAACCACATTTGTCAACTTTCAAGCTCCACTAGTTCATAGGAAAATTTAGGCTCATACAAGATGGACAAATAGGCTAAATTTGTAGGTTGCCAAAGAAAATGGATCAATAGGCTCAAAGTGGCTAACTACGGAGAAATTTCATTTGGTATGGAAAATTTGGTTAAGTGACTATTCAAAACAAAGATGGCCTTATATCACTTTCAAAGATCTCACACAAAAAGTAGCCTCAAACAAGACAATTGACAAGTTCTAGAGTACACAAGTATGAATGATACTCACATGAAGAAAAATAGACCATAAGATATAAAAGTCTAAAGGCTCTAAAGCTCACAAGCTTGTCTAATCATGAATTGAGAGCACCAAATCAAGCACAATCTTCACATAATCAAGTGAACAAGCAAGCATCAATCAATACCAACTAGCTCAACCAAACTAAAAAAAAAAAAAATCAATAATCACCACCAATTAAGCATCAAACACCAACAATCCACAATAAATCTCATCCAACAAAGTTACACAATATAGTAGGACAAATGGTGCAATAAAAATGAAGGTTAACACACGAAATCCCCCCAAACTTAAATGAAACTATATAGTTGAATGCAAAGTTTGGGAATGAATGTGTTACCTTAGAATTTTACCATCAACAAAGCTCACCAAAGAAGCAAGCTATCGTCACCAATTGTCCCTTGGACCTTTAGCACCAAAGCACCATTACCCTTGAGCGCCACCATGCATATCTCTCATCCTTGACCACCAATACAACACTCAACCTACAAAACAAAAACTAAACAAAAGATCAAACAAGCTACAAATCTAAAAATAAAAGAAAGCAATAAAGAATGGGTTGCCTCCCATTTAGTGCTAAGTTTAACGTCTTCAAGCCGGACGGAAATAAAAGAACTCATCGGAAAGGCCATGGATATCGAGCCTCCTTCCCATTGTATTTCGATCTTTTGGCCTCAAAATCAAGGAGGCTCTCATGAATTGTAGACTCATTCTTGCATATTTTTCTCAATGGATGATCCTCTTGCTTTTTCACCATCATTATTGCCCATTCATTTCTTTTTTCCTTATGGATGCTCAAGCTTTTCTCAACTTCTTTTCTTGGGTCAAAGCGATCAAGAGGCAAAATAAAATCAATAGAAGCATCAATATCAATTAAAGAGTAAATTGAAGAGTTTAAAAGTTTAGAAATGCTCATTTCACTCTTCAAATCGTATTCCGATGCTTCTAGATCTTCTTGTTCGTTTTTGCTCGTGTCCATCAAGGGACATTCCTCTTTATCTCTTTTGTCAAAAAGTTTGGCATCTTCAATCTCATCCTCAATTGGGTCCTCCACTTCTTGTAGTTCTTTAATGACGATGCTCAACTCCCCAATGATTGTGGTAAGTTGCCCAATTACACACTCAAGTGATTTGAGTCCCCTTGCATGTTGCTCATTTATCTTAGCTTGTTCCTCTATTTGCTTTTCTTGTTGCTCTATCGTCATTTTCAACATATGTTCCATCCTTGCCATGGCATCTTCTATTTTGTGCATCTCTTCATCATTTGGTGGCCAATATTCATTGCTTCCCCACTCTTGATAATGAGAGGAAACTTGTTCTATTTGGTAATCGTACTCAAAGTTTCTCTCATTATCGTAATAATTTCCTTTCGGAGCTCCATGGAATTCAAATCCATCTCGTGGATCACTTTCTTGATCATAATGCATATCCATGTAGATCGGGGCCATCTCTTGAAAAGTGAATGCATCATTGTTACTCCAATCTTGATAATAGGAGGGAACTTGTTGCATATGATAGTTATAATCAAAGTTCCTCCAATTATCGTATCCCATATCTACATGTTGTGGAGGATAAATCATACCATGTGGATCATAACAATGATTACACGGGTGTTGATTATATCCATCCATCTAGTCGATGAAGTTCACACCTACAAAATATCAAAGTATTAAAATTCACAAAATAAAAAGAAAACAAAATAAAACAAGTAATGTAGCTAACACTAGTACTCAACTAACTCTAAGTCCCACTTATAGCACTACGTCACCTCCCCGGCAGCGGCGCCATTGACTTGAACGAATTTTAGTCTATATATGTTGACTAACTACTTCCCCTCAAGCATAAGGGTTCGTAGTAGTATGCACGTAAGTATTTCGACCAAGTAGTATCGAACCATAGGAGGTGGGCTAGTGCAATGAATTCCTAGAGTTGTACGTCGTCATAACTAATGTAGCTACGATTTCAGGAGTTGGATGCAAAACTAAAACTAAACAATAATCTAAAGACAATAAATTAAACTAAAAACAATCTAAAGACTAACAAGTAATTCAACAACTAAATCGACAAAACAAGAAAATAACAAGTAAGAACAAATAACAACTACGAACTAGATTCGAAGAAGTGCGAATGATGGGAATGCTTCGGGTGTTCTCTACCTAGTGAAATCGAGTGAGATTGTTTATACCATTTTTATGCTTCAATTTGGATTTGCTAAGAGCATCAAGATGCTAGGATGAAAATCATTTTCCTTCGGGCACTATAGCCTTACATCTAAGGTGTTCCCAAACCCGGTAATAAGATATCTTCCTAATCCTCATCAACTACCCAAATAACCATCCAAGTAATTAATGTATCCTAATGGGAGTTCTAATACGATTAACTCTCTCTCGACGAATTTAAAGTATAATAAACGCATTTGTATACCAACAACTCACACCATAAATTTAAACATGTTCATGTAACTCTCGTCTACGCTAAACATGCCTCAAAATACGGATTAATAGAAGCTAATACACAAAGCACCAATAAAACCCAATAAGAGAAGCAATAATCCAAATATTAACAATAATCAAAGCATAAACAATTCACACATTCAATATTCACATGGTTTCAAACAACCAAAGCATAAAAAACTTAGCCCATGGTGTTTTGAGAAACACCCATGGCCAAAACAACACAAGAAATAGAAATAAACAAGAAATTTACCAAACAAAGCTTAAATAAAAGAAAAATGTCACCTTGAAAGTCTTGTAATTCCTTCATTCTTACATGAAAATAAAATACCCAAAATGATTCTAAACTAAGAAAGCACAAAAACTATTTAATGGTGTTTGAGGAGAGAAGCACCTCAAACCTAAGCTAGCTAATTGCTCCTCCCTTTATCACATTTTGTATGAAGTTGAGCTAGGGTTGAGTGTGTGAAAAATGAGGCTAAGCCCTCTAAAACAATGTGATTGGGGAGCTATTTATAGCTTGGAAGAGTGTTGGAGACGAAATTTGCACTTAGGCCCTTGAAATCCTTTAAAATTCTCGAATTTTCGCGCATCAGCAAGTTGACTCGGTCAACCGAGTGGTTTGACTCGGCCAACCGAGTGAGTTGGAAGTCTAGAAACTGACCTGGAAGCAGATTTCACTCGGTCAACCGAGTGGGTTGACTCGGCTGCCCGAGTGGAATCTGTTACAGTTTCACACTTTCTTGTTTCGATCATATCTTGAGCTTCCGACCTCCGATTGACTTGATTCTTTTTTTCATTCCACTCATTTTTTCGAGACGCATCCAATGGTGCAATTATCTTCTTGACTTCATGAATTCTCAGACACGTATTTTGCTTCCAAATAAGTTCAATTTACCTAAAAAATAGCAAAACACATACCTTTCTCATTTCAAGTGCAATTAGTCAATTTAGTGTGAATAATGCAACAAAATCCTCAAAATTATGCAAAATAAACACATGAATTTCAAGCAATTTTCACACTAATCATCTTCCACGGAAGCCGACTATCGTGCCATTGCCTCCGCTGCCTCTGAAGTTCAATGGTTAAAGTCCTTATTTCATGAATTGTGTTTCTCAGTTCCGACTCTTCCTGTTATCTACTGTGATAATATTGGGGCCACTTATCTCTGTTCAAATCCCGTCTTTCACTCTCGAATGAAGCATATTGCAATTGATTTTCATTTTGTTCGAGATTTGATCAAGACATCTCAGCTTAGAGTCTCACATGTTTCGTCCGCAGACCAACTTGCTGATGCTCTCACCAAGCCATTACCTCGTGCTCGACTGCAACTACTTATGACCAAGATTGGACTCTCCTACGGTGCTCCATCTTGAGGGGGCGTATTAAGAATATAATATTATAAAGATTTGTATCTTTTAATATTATGATTTATCCTTATCTTTTAGAATATTTGATGTAAATATTTATTCATATCTTGTAAATATAGATACATTTTGTATCTATAAATACCTCTCTTGTAAACACTGTACATTCACTCAATGAAATTATAATTTCATAAATCATTGTTTCTCTATAAGAGGAAGGTTTGATGCTCGTGGCCATGGGCGTCCGCATCCACGAGTAAATGAGGCTCCACCTCTGCTGGAGGAGGTGCAGGAAAAGAAAAGGTGCCTGGTATTTTCTTCAGCTAGGCCACAAAGACTACAAAAGAGGTCATCCCCATCTCCAAGCACGTGCCTTTTCTTCAGGTCCATCCGCAATCCACTTTGGCAAAGTTGAATGTGTGGAGCTTCTGCTGGAAGTATGTTTATGCTCCTTTAATTTTTTAATAAATAATCCCGTTTCTCGTCTTTTGAATGCACTTATTTTTTCATGTAGGCTAGGGCTGATGCAAACAAATTGGCGAATGGATTAAGGGCATGATTGGTATGACTGAATGAATTTGAAATTGAATGGAATGAAGGTTTGAATGAAATGAAGTCTGAATGACCATTCCCATGATTGGTATTGACTGGGAATGAAAAATGATTTCTTGATTGATTCCATTCGTAGGCCATGTTTGATAGCTTAGATTAAACCTAGATTAACTATATATCATTTTTATTTGTTGTTTGATAACTTAAATTAAAGATAGATTATGCTTTAAAATTTATAAAGTTTAATTATTATTCTAATCTTAGATAATCCGTCTTTGCTATCAAACATGCCCTTAGATTGATAATAACCTGAAATGCAAAATAATGTAAATAGCTTATCTTAAATGACTAAAATACCCGTTAATATATATTTTATAAAAATATATTAAATTAGTGAATACATTATTATTTTAATAATAAAATTTACATAAATAATCATTTATTTAAATCCGATGGTGAACGTTTACCCATTACTATGTAATCTAATTTTTATAAATAATTTTTAACCTATATTTTACACATTATTATAAGATCTAATTTCATATAAATATTTTTCAACCTATATTTTATTATAAAATGTTTTTTTTGTTGGTTAGTAAAAAAATCAAACTAACATAAATACGTAAGATAAATCATAATACCAACTCCATAAATTATATGTTTAAAAAAAAAATCTACTAAAATCCAAAAATAGTTAATATGAAAAAAGAAAAACACAACTTATCCTTCAACTAAAAAATAATATAAGACAAATTCCCCCAAATATCACCCTTTAAAATAGCTCTAATTATGTCCTCTCTGCCTTCATCGATCATGCTAAAGAACACATCAATCAACTCATGATTTTTCGCTATATCACACACAACTCTGATAACTTCTGATGTATTAAGATTGGCGATCTTCCGTATCTCTGAATCAATATTTTGTCTTTTTTCTGAAATCTCAGCTTCAACTCCAATTGCTTTACATAAAATTTGGCTAGCAGCAGCAATTTCAGTACCAAACCTATTAGGATCAATTTAGGCTCCACTCTAACAATATATTCGGGCAACTTTTCAGTTTGTCGTAAAAAAATACTTGTGCTAGTATTGTTGCTATCTAATCGTTGTATCCTGGAAAACTGACATTCTAATATTCACTAGCATCGAGAGTGAAGGACGAATATTATTTTAAGAAAATTGTGTTTACATAAGCCTCAATTCTTCATTTCCTTAAATTTTTAGAGAGTGAAGGACGAATATTATTTTAAGAAAATTGTGTTTATGTAAGCCTCAATTCTTCATTTCCTTAAATTTTTATTTTAGCTATCTACGATGCTCATCTTTTCTAACAATATATAGTAACTGAGTCTAAAATATTTTGACTAATCTTCTCATATTAATCCTCTAAATTTTTAACATAAATACAATATATCTAACATAACTAGTACCTATGTTTCTTTAACTTCAGTAAACTATTCATTAATTATTATTATAAGTTGAATAAAAAATATAAAACGATTTTTATATTTTTGAAAGAGGTGGCAGAAATTAACGAGCATGGATTTATTGCAAATCTTGAGATAACTTGAAAGGATTTTAATTAACAGCCAATAAATAAATAAAGAAGAGTCACACTTTGTTAAAAAAAACCATTCATGAGGACTTGGAACAGTCCTAGCAACTCTAGCGAGTCGGTGGGCTTTAAAATTAGCCTCATGATAGACAAAATTAATCGAGCAACACTGAATGGAAGACATAAGACCTCTACAAGAAGCAATAATATCTCCAAATACAGTATTAGTCTCGCTGGAATTTGTGATTGCATCAACCACGATTTTTGCGTCCATTTCAAGAATGACTTTTTGGTAGTCCATATCTTTGATCCAAGATAACGCCTCGTAAAGACCCATTACTTCTCCCTCGTCTGGGCGCATAAGGCCTGGTATTACCACCGTTCTGCAGCAGACAAAGGCACCTGAGTCAGAGTGAACAATAGCCCCAATTCCCATCTCAAGTGTAACACCAGTGATTTTCAATCACCATAAATTATTGAAGTGCATAAGATAATATTTCAATATAAATAAATTAAGATATACATATGTTCATAAACATATTTTAAATAAATTAATATATACATATACCTAATAATTAGGAGTTATAAGATACGTATATATATTTATTTTAAATTAATTATTTCATATATTTTTATAGCGTGAGTTTCTCTTTTTATTTATTTTAAGAATTCAAACTCTAATTTTGAATATTACTCAGTCTACTCCCACTTCAAAATCCCAGATTTTATATCTCTCCTACTCACTCTCGGTTGATGTCCTATATACAAACTAATAACATGGAATCAAGGAATATTCCTTTTTGATTCCACATATCCAAATAGCAAGAACTGAAAATGCCTGCAACATCTTGTACACGTTTGTTATTTGAAGGAGAGGACATTTTGTTTGTGAGTGATAGGTGTCCCCATATTATTGGATAGCAAATTCTATAAATAGGTATTCTTGTTTTCCTCTTTCAATCATTCAATGTGAGCCAAAACCCTATCCAAGAAAATGGCAGCTAATGTCTACCTTTCTCTCGACATCTTACAAACTTCATAAATTAGTGAAACATCAACTCTGCAGTGTGCTCTCCCTAAATTAAAACTTTCGTAGCAGCCTCCCTCATTGTTGAAGCAGTTGACCTCCTTATCTTTTAAAGCATTGTAAATGTTTCTTCTCTCTTTCTCATGTTTATTTTCTCTTTAATGTTTTTTTCTACACTGTATATTGTAGTGTCGATTTGATTAGGCAAATGTTTTGGGTTTGTTAGTGTATTTACTAAGTTAAGGTCGTGTTGTTGGACAAACCCTTTTTCAGCGTCACTTTTACTAATCTTAGGACTACCTTTCTGTTATATATTGCAAAGCCCCATTTCTTATTTTGATAATGACCTTCATGGAAGCAGATTATTCTTTCACCCCTGTTCTTTAAATTTGGGGATAGTGCTCATACTTAGTGCGCAAGCTGTGTGTGTTGTTTTCCCCTGTTTTGGTGTGTTGTTTTCCTAATTCTGTAATATATATATATATATATATATATATATATATATATAATGGAAGTGTTGTGTTATTCCAAAATATTAGCATCACTGTTTTTACTAAGTCTATTATAGTATATATTATTAAATATTAATTTAATAATAATATATTAGTTGTTTATTAATTAGTTTATTATAGTGATAATTATAAGTTATATTATTCTTTAATTTTAGGTGACGAGACTCTCTTGCATTAAACCAATCCACGTATTTACGAGACTACTAAAGATTTAAGGTGGGGTTTTCTTACACTTTGTCACTTTTAAATGTTATGTGAATTTAATTGTTGCTTGACTACATGATCATACGTTTATGCTTATGCTTATTATGGGTTATCTCGACGGAAAGGTCGTTGTAACTAGCGGGGACTACGGTCCGGGATGGTAAGATCCTTGGGGGCAACTCCACCGTATACAGATTGGCCAATTTAATTGGTCAATATATAGAAGACTTATTTACGCATGTTTGCTGTGAGTTATGATTTTATTTGCATTTATATTTAACTGTGACAAATGGGACCCCACTGAGCTAGTTGTTTTGCTCACCCCAATCTATTTAACATTTTACAGATTGACGGAGTTGCGGTGGAGGGTCGGTGGATGTGGATGTCTTGCCATGCAAATGCTCTTCTCTTTATTAGTTTTCCTTTTAATTAATTAGTCGCATCTTGAGTTAAACACATTCTTAATTGATGCCCTACTTTATTTTCTTTTGAAACAAATGCTAGAGTCTTGTCTTTTGAATTAAATTTGGTAATGATTTTCTTTAAAGAAATTTGAGTTTTATTTAATCTTCCGCTGCAAATCTTTTTACAAATTCGTAAACTCGAGTTACATTAGCATTCAAAGTAGAAGTATGGTGTTTTCGTCTAGGCCCAAAAATCGGGATGTGACAGCTCAAGGGAGTCCTCGAAGAAGGCCGCATGTATATTTATCTTTAAGAAACCTTCCGGAGGGTTGTACCATGCCCGACACTGCTGGATCACATTTATCACTCCACCTCTTTCTCGAGCAGCCCTCCATTCGGCCAAGAGGCCAGCAGCAAGGTGATGTGCCATCCCTGCTGTCCTACACTCCCCATTCCATATCATGTCATTGCGTTCTTTCCATTGTCTCCAAAGTAGCACAGCAAACAGCGGCCTTTCAGATTCCTCTCACAGCAGAAACCAGGCTCTCAAATGACTCAGCCGCTAAGGTAGCCCTACCCAGTAAACCTCTGAATCTGGTATGCCTCCACATCTCTAACGCCTGGGCACAGTTCATGAATACATGCCACTCAGATTCTTCTTCAACCAAGCAGAAAGGGCACCATTTGTTATCTATGATTCCCCTAGAGGAGAGGCGCACCCGAGTGGGTAGATATCCATTACACGACGCCAGAGGAAGTTTAAGACCTTGGGAGGGTCCTTCACCTTCCACAATAACTTCCAATCAGTTTCAATATGCTGGTCCCCGTCGTGCAATATGTTCATGGCCAGTTGATAAGCAGTTTTCATTGAGTAGATTCATTTTCTCGAATAATGCCACATTAATTTATCCTCTGGCCCCACGGGTGGGATCGCTGTTCTAGCAACGCGCCTCACGTCCTCCGTAGACAGGGCTAATTCTATAAATTCAATATCTCAGGCCCTTCTTCCTGGAATGAAAAGGTCGGAAACACGAATATCCTCCAACCCTCTACAATTGGTGATCGAAGTCCTTATCATCTCAAATCCAAGGTTGGCCCCAAACTCTAATATGCAGGCCCGTGCCAAGCTTCCATCTAGTGCCTCTTCGGACGAGGTCCTGAGATTCCATAGTGCTTCTCTAAGTGAAACTAGGATTGTTGCCCAGTCTAGCAGATAAAAATTCGCTATCCGGAAAATAACGACCTTTCATAACTTGGCACACAAGCGCATTAGAATCCGTCAGTAATCTCCATCCCATTTTTCTGAGCATGGCAATATTAAAGATGTGGAGATCTTGAAAACCCATACCCCCATCTCTTTGGGCTTACATATTTTCCCCAACTAGTCCACCGAAGGCCTGTAGCCGATCCACCTGAGCTCCACCAGTACGCATTTAAAATACGTTGAAGCTCTTGAATAAGGGTTTCGGGTAACATGAATATGCTCATACAATACGAAGGGATTGCTTGTGCTGCAGCTTTAATTAAAATTTCTTTACCCGCTTTGGATATCTTCTTGTTACGCCATCCTTGTAACCGCTGCCACAATTTTTCCTTTACATAAGCGAAGATGTCTCTTTTTTTACAACCAATCAGCGATGGAAGCCCCAAGTATCTCCCCGTATTGAGAGGCTCGTGAACTCCAAAAATATTGCCAACCGCCAACTGTTGTTCCTGGCTTACATTTCTACTATAGAAAGTAACTGATTTTCCGTAGTTAATCGCTTGACCAGACACTCTTTCGTATTCATTTAGTATATTCTTAAGGGATGTTGCTTCCTCCCTATTGACACGACAGAATAGGAGGCTGTCGTCCGCAAACAACAAGTGTGAGATTCTTGGGGCCCTTCTGCAGATCCTTGTCCCACGGATTCTTCCTTTGTTACTAGACTTTCGAATTAGTGCTGAAAGGCCTTCAGCACATAGGATAAAGAGATAGGGGGTCCCCCTGTCGAAGGCCCCGTCCGAGTATGATTGGCCCCACCATGTTGTTGTTCACTTGAAAAGAGTAACGAACTGACTTCACAAACAACATCATCCATTGCACCCACTTCGAGCAAAATCCCAATCTCATAAGGACTCTTTCCAAGTAGGCCCAATCAACTCTGTCATAGGCTTTACTAATATCGATTTTGAGGGCGACGCCTCCCATCATTCCATTCCTTTTTTTCCGCATGGCGTGAATAAATTCAAAAGCTAAGAGGACGTTGTCTTGAATAGCCCGACCGCTAACAAAAGCCGATTGCTCTCTATCAATTAAATTCAGTAAAATCTCCTTGAGTCTATTGCATAAAGTCTTCGAGATGATTTTATAAACAACGTTACATAAGGAGATAGGCTGGAGATCTCTCATAGAACTGGGGTATATCATTCTTGGGGATGAGCACAACATGGGTGTCATTCATTTTGCCCCACTACATCCCAAAAATTCTGGAAGAACGCTGGGTTAAAACCATCGGGTCCTGGGGATTTATCCGGGTGCATTTGAGAGATGGCCTGCTTAAATTCTGCTATATCAAATCCCCTGGTCAAAGCAACATTCTGGTCAACCGTAATGATTGGCTCCAGACACTGAACTACTGAATCTGCCTCCATGCTGGTGTCATTTGCTAGAAAGAGTTCTGAGAAGTAGTTATGGACCACATCGCACAACCCAGATTGCGATTCAATCCATTCTCCAGTATTGTCATGCAAACCCTTTATTTTGTTTTTTTTTCTTTCTTGCAGAGGCCACACGATGGAAAAAACGGGTGTTCAAATCCCCTCCTTTTAGCCAGAATATTTTGGCTCTTTGTTTCCAAAAAACTTCCTCGTCCACCAGCAGGCGCGCTACAGATACGGGATCCCTTCGGCTTTGGAGCCTCATTATTTCGGCTTCCACATCTTTCTTATTTTTCCGCGTGGCAGTTTCTTTGTGTATTCCCCAGTCACGCAGTGTATCAGACGTAGCTTTGAGGCGTCTAGTAAGGCTAGGGTCCCCGAAACCATTCCAGCACCACAGCCTTGAGATCATTCTCCAAGAACCATTTATTTTCGAATCTGAACCATCGGGCAGCCTGTTGGTGTAAGACTGGTTTCGAAATCAAGAGGATGGGGTTATGGTCACTAACCGGTGCCATCAGATTGTGAAGCTTAGCATTTGGGAATTTTGCATGCCAAGCAGGGGTGCCGAGACGCTCGGTCCAATCTCTCCTCTAACATATCATGCGTTCCTCGACCTCTCGACGACGTGAACAGATAGCCAAATAGATCAACGTCGGTTAAATTGCAATCTGACACTGCCTCCCGGAAACCCCTGAAAAGCCGGGGGGGGGGGCGCTACTCTTCCTCTTTTATCGGATTCAAACAATAAATCATTGAAGTCTCCCATGCAGAGCCATGGGAGGTTGTTTTGGCTAGCGAGGTGCCTGAGCAGTGCCCATGATAGTGTACATTGGCTCCTGCTCGGGTAGCCGTAGAACCGTGTAAACCCAGTTCCCAGACGGGTCAGAAATTACGGTATCCATGTGATTAAGAGAATAGCTCAAGACACTGCAATAATTATTATTTCTCAGTTGTTTGCCCACCGTTTCCGAGAAGTAACCCATCGGAAGCTCGTGGATTTGCACCTAAAAACATAGTTTTGTTAGAGGGATCTGCAGATGGTGCTCCCCTGTTTTCAAGTGGTGGAGGCATAGTAGATGTGGTCCGAACGCCCATGGCGCTCTATCAAGGATATTCGTTAGATCCAATGGGTGCATAAAAGAGAACAAGTATCTTTCCTCGCCTATTGCCCGGATCGAAAGGCCCTTTTTCGTGAGGAGTCGTCCCACCAAGCAGTGTTCAGGTAGACCTGGGGGGGGGGGGGGTGGATTTCCCCAGCCTCCGGTTCCAAGATTAATTCGTCGTCCTCCTCGAGGGACAGATCATTGAACCGAGAATCCATATTGGGATTAGGGCAGCAGTATTCCACACTCGGCGGAGATATTCTAACTCTCAAGCAGGGAGAGAATGAAAGAAGAGAGATATTATCACCTAATAGAAAGTTTAATAAGTCGATTTCATGATTTATGGTTGATTTAAGGGATTCTGCCTCCAAATGAGATTTTTCAACTTGAATTCCCAAGTAATATTTTGAAATTGCATTACTTGAACAATAAAGTTACAATGTGAATGATTATTCAATTGTGTAATGTCCGATGAACATGACATTTAAAATGCGCTCAAATCATTTAAACATGTCCAAAGTAGGGTGATGAAAGTTAATCATGTAAAGCTGCCAGCGGTAAAGGGCGCATGTACTATTTCCACACTATGAACAAGACTGAGGTTAATTTACAAATGGATAAGAGATTCTTGGTGATATGAGGCACCACCCAAACATCCAACAGCTGCAGACAATTTATGAGAACCAATATGCAAGATTTTTAAAGCATTGCACCTGAATCCAGTGCGGTAGGCTGATTTGTCATATGAGCTGAAGCACCTGAATCAAGATACCAATCAGGAGTAGATTCTGAAACATTGCAGGATGATGTGTATGCTTGAGCCAAGTTAGCCGAGGAAATAGCCTAACGAGCACTTAAAATTGGGGACATTTATCTGCATAATGCTCCCCACGACAGATTTGACAATGAGGATTGTAAGCCCCCCCTCCGGTTGTTTGAACTTGTACAAATCTAATTGACTGTAAAATTACAACGAGAGTTCGAATGCTGGCCACATCCAAAAGTAGAGCCACGGTCATGTGAGTGTCCACGTCAACCATTACGACCCAATGAATGGGCGTTGGTACTGAACTGCCCGCGACCATGAGATGAGCCGCGAGTCGACCAAGGCCCTCGCTCAGCCGTGAAAACTGTTTGAGGTGTGTAGCCCTCCATGGCCCGAAGCATGAGATCGTATTGGTTTGCCTTATTCAATATATAAGGGAAGGTGGAAATAAGAGAGAATGCCATACGAGTGTCCGCAAAACCAGCAAATTGAACACCCAAACCAATGGCTCTTATCGAAATCATCCATCGGACGACCAATAGCATTCAATTGATCACACAAATGCTTGAACTTCTTACCATAATATTCAACAGAAGAGTTACCACGGTGAAGAGAAAGAAGATAATTTCTGGCATATATACAGAAATACTAGGGGTGAAAACGGATCGGATACGGACGGATAGTGCTTATACCGTATCCTAAACCATATTTTTTTCTCGAATTCGGAGTCGGATACGGAAAAGTCGGATTCGGATACGAATTCAGAATATTCGGTATACGGATACGGAACGGATATCGGACGAATCCGGGCCGGATTCGAATAACTATAATCGGATAATATATTTCAAATGGAAATCATCAAAATGTGATTGAAACACATAAAAAATAAACAAACATGAAATCATCAAAATATATCCTTCGTAAACATCACCACTCCAGCACAACATAACGCCTAAGAAGACATATATAATATTATACCCAAGCATGAATAAAGCAATCAACAAACTACTCCTAAGCCAAAGAATTACAGTTCAAAGTAATTATCAATGTTTTTCAAAATCTGAAGAAAAGAACAACACAAAATCGCACCACCTCCTCGGCCATTGTCGCTACAAAAAATGGGAACAGAGCCGCATCTGTTTCTGTGGGTCGCCTCCATGGATTGTCGAAAGAGAGAGAGATAAAAGGGGGGGTTCTGAGAGAGTCGATTGAAAGAACAATTGAAACAAAATGTGAAACTATCAAAAGTGGAATAATTGATTTCAATCCATTTTTATGTTCTACAATGGGTTTTTGGTAAGGAAATGTACACACTAATTCTTCTCGTAGATTACAAATTGATATGTCCCAGTCCATGAATATTTAATTTTTCTAATTTATTGTATGGTGCAAACTTAGATGAACCACTTTGATTTTATCCATATAAAAAAAATGGAATGATAATTGAATAATTGACTATGTGTGGACATAGGTTATATTAGTAAATTATGGTTTGTTAAATTTACATCTAGGTTTCTGTGGTGTAGTGGTTATCCCTGGTTCGATCCTGTGCATGTACATTGCTTTTTTATTAGGTTTGATCCTGTGCATGTACATTGCTTTTTTATTAGGTTTTTTAGTTTTTAATAAGGCCCAATAATGTTATAAGTTATAATAGAGCTTTAATAAAATTAATATAAAATAAAATATATTAAAAAATTCGGGTATCCGGATTTATTATCCGGATAATATCCGATAAAATATGGGAAAACTCGAATACGGTCGGATATTATGTATTCCGAATCCGAATCCGAAGTCAACTATCCGTATCCGAATCCGTATCCGCCCGGATACTAAATTTTTATACCGAATTCGTATCCGACCGGATACGGTTCCGGATCGGTCGGGAAATATCCGATCCGTTTTCACCCCTAAGAAATACAATATAAATCAAAGAATATTTACTAAATTTATACACAGTCAATGTCATTTACTACTAGCCTTATTAGCCTCTCACGGAATAATTTTGTCATTACAAATTTTATCCCTATATAACAGCTGATTAATGGAATAATAATTTATTTAAAAAAAACTCCCATCATTTTTAAAACAAAGAATTTCATTTAGTTTTTTCCAGCCCAAATTTTACTAACCGCTACAGAGTTAGTAAAAATGGTTGTTTTTCCTTATTCAGATGACATTGTTTTGATGATACATATATATATATAATTGTTGATTTTTCAGGAAACAAGGAGCTTGTGATAATGTTGCTGAAAAATGGTGTACATTGTATAAATACCTTTAGTCAATATGAATAAAATATCTTTTGACTTATCATTAACACAGACGTGGTAGTAGCTGACGGCGCAACAGTGGAGCCGTCCAGAAAACCCATCAAGTCAAAGCACTCTGCCATATGCACGATTTGACGACGCCAAGGAAGATAATTCGTGGCATATATACAGATATACAATCAAAGAATATTTACTAAAATTATACACGATCAATGTCATTTACTACTAGCCTTATTAGCCTTACTAAAATTATACACGGTTAATGGAATAATAATTTATTTAAAAAAAACTCCCATCATTTTTAGAATAGAGAATTCAGTTTAGTTTTTTCCAGCCAAAATTTTACTAACCGCTATTAGGGGGTTATGCACTATATTATAAACAGTCAGCTGTATACTATAAAGATTGTTTTCAGTTTTCTGCAGTTTCCAAGAACTCAAACTTATGGCTTCATCATCTTCTTCTTCCCTTCAAATTGAAAACGGTATTTAATTTGAATTTTCACTTTAATTAATTTGCATTCTGTTTTGAGTGTTCAATTTATGCAATGGCAGATTGTGGGATTATTAAGGCTGCTGCTGATGGAGACCCTAAAAAGCTGAAAAGTAAGCCGTTAATTTTGTTGAATTTATGAGCTGTGTTATGGGTTGACGTTTCATTTCGACAGAGAAAATGGACGAAATCGGAGACGAAGGAAAGTTCCGCAGAATGTGTGATTCAGAAATTGACAGATATGGGTATAATGTTTTGCACTTAGCAGCTGAAATGGATGCAATAGACATGTGCAAGTTCTTGGTTGACGAAGTGGGAGTCGACGTGCAAGTCAAAACTCACAGAGGTCTTTCTGATCTCTCTCACAGCTTTCTTTATTAATTATTTTCACTTTATTTATATGTATACTTGACTGCTTCAGGGGCTACTCCTCTTATACTTGCTGTAGACAAGGGGCATGTTGTTACTGCGGAGTATCTCATCGAACGTGGTGCTGAAATTACGATGCCTGATGAAAAAGGATTCACTCCATTGCATACCGCTATTAAAATAGGTTGCTTTTCCTTATTCAGATGACATTGTTTTGATGATACATATATATATAATTGTTGATTTTTCAGGAAACAAGGAGCTTGTGATAATGTTGCTGAAAAATGGTGCGGATTTAACGACGGATTCGGTGGGTGGAACACCCCTGAACTGTGCTGCAGAGTTAGGGAATGCTGACATTGCGAAGATTCTGATTGAAAATAATGCTGAGGTTTAAACTTAAACTTGTTTTATATTTTAGTCATGTATTTTGTTTCTTTTTCAATTTTGGTCATTTCATGTTAATTTTGATGTAAGCTTTTTCTCTTTTTCATGTTATGTCATTATTTCTATCCAATTTTATTCCTTTCGATTTGGCCCAAAAGAACCAAATTTGACACAATAAGGATCAAAATTGAAAAAGAAAAAAACATACATAACTAATATTAAGTCAATGATAAATATATAATATTGTTGGAGATCATTCTGTTTCTTTTTTGCAGCTAAACACGATTTCTAAATATAATGGCTTCACCCCTCTAATAACCGCAGTCTACCTTGACAGATTTGAATGTGTGGAGTTTCTGGTGGAAGTATGTTTATGTTCATTTAATTTGAAATAAGTAATCTTGTTTCATGTCTGTTGAATGCACTTTTTTTTTTTTTTTTTTTTTTTTTTTTCCATTTAGGCTAGGGCTGATGCAAACAAATTTGCACATGGATTAAGTCCTTTGGCACATGCGGTAGAAAAAAAATCAAACAGTTGTATCAACGCTTTGCTTGCAGGCGGAGCAGATGTGGATTTAGTTAGCTCAGTTAGTTTCTTTAATCTTGATTAGTATTTGTTGTCTAATTGTTTGCTAATCATATGTTTATTTGAAAATTTGCAGTGGGGTTTGAGACCTATTGA